>CM056577.1:114758884-117175551 GCA_029721435.1 Gymnothorax reevesii
CCTTATGGGGTATGCAAAATCAGCATTTCCTCACACCCAAACCTCTGAATAATTACAAAAAATGAAACATTCTGAATAATTTTTTTATGGTAGATATTATGTATTTGAAAATCACTCTCTATTTAGTTTTAAGGTTTAAAGAGCATACCTTTAAGGTGCGAAATGCCATGTAAAGAATGTCGAACCAACAGGGAAGGGTTTGCCATCCTACTAAATGCTTCACTTACAATTAAAAAAAAAAAAAAACATAATTTGAGCAAATCCGTGTTGCTTCATCAGAGTTTAAAGATCAGTCTGTAATAATGGCCTCAACATTTTAATTGGCCAGTCATTCTACCGATACGTTTTAGTTACAAAGCAAATCAGTTTTGACTACAGGAAACAGTAAACAACAGTAAACAGGAACAACGCCATGATGATCATGCATTGAATGTGAGGATTCTGTCGACCCGAACACAGGCTTCTTCAAATAGCCCAACTCTGGCGTCCTCTGCTCAGGGCTGATTCCCTTTTCACTCTTTGTCCTCTGTAGTCACAGCTGAAACATGAGCCATTGATTTATCAATCATGGCGTAGGCTATACTTCATGGTTTACACTTCTATGACATTTTATTATTGTAAATTCCTCTTAAATTATAAGTGCACAGGCTCCATCCCAGGTTTGCCGATAGGGTCCAGTGTACACTGAAGGGCCTGTGCAAAGTACGCTAATGTTATGGACGACTCGGACGAGTATACGAATTGCATCATTTGCATGTTCAGCATAGGCATACAGCTACAGCTAATGGATTATAGCTAACACTGTCCAACAGGAGTCTTTTGATTGTTGACGATTTCTAGTGGAATTATGACAGTGGCTGCCATGACAAATATGAGAAGATATATTGATCACATGAGCGAAAGTCACTACTACTGTATATTTGTTGGCTTGTTTAACCGACATCCAAAATCCACCGAAATCGAACCAGCGGTGAAAAATAAATAAATAAATAAATAAATCTGCACGGCAAAATACGAAAGTTTCAGATAGGGTGCGGAAAGGACAGAGATGAAGCGACTTTAGTCTTCTTATTTTTCAGCAAGAGAAACAAAGATCCAGCTCCATCTCTCACAACAAATAAAACTCGCTCTGTGGGCAGATCTGCCACTGTAACAGCAATTGATTTCCGTTTACAGTTTTTCAGTTTACAGGTTTACTTGCTGAATTTATTTTTCTCATTTGGTGCATGTCTGAAATTGGAACCATTTCCTGTCATCCGCAGGTGAGGAAATATGTTTTGCTAGACTGCAGATAAAACTCTTCAAGTCAAACTTAATTTCTTCATGCAGGGCAACACAATTCACTTTATATGAAACGACAATATTGCAACATAATTCATTCACTCAGCTATGTCACAAAGTACCTTGGCAATTAAAATGAGTGCAGTGGTGCACCTTTATATGCAGTTTTAATAATCTAAGCCTTGCGCGCGGAAGAAGGCGCTCGCATAAACCCCCCCTCCCCCACCCAACCACCGGGTTTGCTACCGCCAGAAAGAATCTGATTCAGTGGGAAACATGGATGGCAAGGCTGTCATCATCCATTTGCACATTTTCCCCATATTTCCTCACACAATTTCCCTTTCTTTAATTTCTTCCATTTTCTATTTTGCACCCCAGGAAACTGTCTACCCTAGCTGTCCATTATTGATGGAGTTGTCAAAAACTAAACAACATTTTCAAAAACTAAACAACATTTTGAATAACTTGCTTCGTAATTCCTCTTCCATGGATTAGCTGCAAATTACCTGCATATACCTAAGGAGGCTTCCAATCAAGGATTAACAGAGGAACATAACCTGCTTACGACTGGAAAGGGAACTGGAATGATCCCTAAAACCCACAGCCCATAACGGTCCATATAGGTCAGGTGCCTTAGGGGCGACACATATTGTAGTAGGAGAAATGAAGGGGTCCTGCCCGAGGCCTCACCTGCAGTGCACCACCACAGGACCAGCGTCTGAGGGCGTGGAGTTTTTTACGCGTCGCAGGAAGGCCAGCAGCCCCGTGGCGTGGTCCGGAACGCCATGCTCCGGCCAGGCAGTGAAGTGGAACTGCCGCACCTCATGCTTCCCAGCAAAGCCCCGCTGCCATGACAACAGGAGAATGTTGGTTGACAGAAGACTCAGTGCTACAGGTTCTAATCATCATTCACAACACACTGGCTTGAAAGTTGAAAATATAATATGGGGACACATGGAGATAAAATTTTCACGACACTTGGACTTTTTTCACTTTTTGCTGTTGTTTGTTGCATGTCCGCATAAAGTATTTGATGTCAAAAATTAGAGTGATTCACATATAAGTTTTAATGGAATCATCTAATCGGTAGACTTTTATTGCAGATCAAGTGAAAATTGCCCACATTTAACAGCCTTATCTAACAAAGTGTCAAGAAATGTCCATTTTTACTTGATGCACAAACTAACGTATGCTACAGTGCTTCTCAAACTTGTCCTGGAGGACCACGCGTCACACATGTGTTAGATCTCTCCCTGCTCCAGCACAGGTGATTCAAATGATCAGTTCATGATCACGCAGCTTTTGGAGGTTGATAACCACCTGATCATTTGAATCACCTGTTCAGGAGCAGAGAGAGATTCAAAACATGCAGGACAAGTGGTCCTCCAGGAGAGGTATGAGAAGCGCTGAGCTATGATTTCGTTGAAAAATTAAACACATGGGATCCAGCAATCCTGATATTCACTTGCAACGATAATGAGGCTGTAGATGCCATGTACTGTTGATATCTCATTTACCAGAAGGAAAGAAAGCACGAACAGCAAAGATGAGATTGAGTGATACGCATCACATCTACACCAGTGATCTTAGCAGTGTCACTGGTGAGCAATCTGCAACAAGATTATGGGAATTCAAAT
This sequence comes from Gymnothorax reevesii, assembly GCA_029721435.1. Lineage (NCBI taxonomy): Eukaryota > Metazoa > Chordata > Actinopteri > Anguilliformes > Muraenidae > Gymnothorax > Gymnothorax reevesii. The sequence continues at coordinate 114,761,803 of CM056577.1, forward strand.
TCATATTTTGGTTTATAATTCAATTTGAAAGACTGTGGTTCTTTGGACTGATGACGGATCCAAATCTTTCTGAGAACAAGACTAGAAAACCCCTTATCCTCCTCACCAGAGCTTCCAAAGTAAACACTACGTTTTTAGCCTCTCACCTCTCACCCATGTTCTCTCACCTCTAATCATTGCTCTCAGCCTGTTCCTGTTTAAGATCGCCGGCTTTATAATCAAACAATTTATTTACAGAATAATCAAGCATGAGACATAAGCCTTTTAAGAAATTATTGATTAAGGTGACAGGTCTCATACATATTCTGTATCTGCTGATGGCAGCACTTCTCCGAAGCTACATCACACTTCTATTGAGATTAATATTCAAATTCAGGACGCCATGTTTTTATGGCCACAAGATTACATCGAATGCAAAATATCTACAATGTGTATATCATTTTATACGCATTTCCCAGAAATTCAGCGGAACATATTTGAAATAGTTGGAAACCTCGGGATCTCCACTAGAATTTAAAATAGGCCTGAAGTGTCGCAGGTTGGAACAGAGCAGCTGCACTTGACGGACCCCTATATGGGTCCGAAGGTTTCATGGGGTTCATAAGCGTCTGTGAGATTTCTGCAGCAGCGAAGGACTCGGAGTGATGGGCAGAAAGCAGAAAACGGACAGAGAAATGAGGATGAGGAGGATGAGGAAGAGGGAGAAGGATGCAGCCTCACCCTCTCGAGGCTGAAGGTGCGCACGATGTACTCCGCCAAAGTCTCCGTCTTCAGAAGGCAGATCTTGATGTCGCCGTATATCTCGCTTTCGTCCGGCCAGTACTTGCAGCATTTCATCTGCTCAAAGACAGCAACGGCATACAACCTGAAACTCAGTCTAGCTTCTCATCGAGCCTGATGTGCACCAGCGGCTCCCGGCCCTGTTCCCGGGGATTTATTGCCCCGCGGGTTTTCGCATCAACCCTAAGGAAGTCGTCCTCATATAAAAGCTAGAAATCCCATATAGCAGCTCACGTGTAATATCAGGTGTGCCCAATTAGGGATGAAATAAAAAAACCTGCAGGATGATAGACCGCTGAGAGCAGGTCAGGGTCGCCCAGATCTACACCAGGCAGGGATATGAAAGGCAAAAGACAAAAGAAGCAGGAATATACACGGGTTATGGATGTATTCTTATGAATCCCTCTGCCAAGGCATGAGTTACGGTCACTAGCGCTGTGATTGGCCAGAAAATATAACAGACCTTATGCTAAAAAGATCAGGGTTTCCTGGAATGAAGAGAATGAAGGAATCATTTCACTACCTCTGGCTTAGCAACACAGCCTAAAATTTGTATAACAATTTTGGCCTACTTTTCCAACACTCAAATGAACAGGATTTAAAAATTAGTACAAGAATCAGAAAAACACTTGGGGTTCTGGCCCATCACAAAACAATGAGCTAAACAAAGCTGACCAGAATTTCAAAGGAGCCCAGGGCCAGTTGGAAAACCTCATTGTCCAGCCTCTCTACCAACCAAAATTTCTAGTGCAATGTCGCTAGATTAGAAATATAAACTCCCTTCCCAACCTGTGTGGAAAATATAACAGATTCACATTACAGCAAATATTATAACTGACTGTGGAGGAAGGAGGCATCCATCACCTCCCCCGCCTCCATCGGTCTATTTCTGGACTAACAATCCCCTCTCCTCCCCTGCCTCCATCGGTCTGTATCTGGACTGACAATCCCATCTCCTCCCCCGCCTCCATCGGTCTGTATCTGGACTAACAATCCCCTCTCCTCCGCCGCTTCCATCAGTCTGCATCCGTATGAACAATCCCCTCTCCTCCCCCATCTCTATCGGTCTGTATCCGTACTAACAATCCCCTCTCTTCCCCCGCCTCCATCGGTCTGTATCTGGACTAACAATCCCCTCTCCTCCGCCGCCTCCATCAGTCTGCATCCGTATTAACAATCCCCTCTCCTCCCCCGCCTCCATCGGTCTGTATCTGGACTAACAATCCCCTCTCCTGCACCGCTTCCATCAGTCTGCATCCGTATGAACAATCCCCTCTCCTCCCCCATCTCTATCGGTCTGTATCCGTACTAACAATCCCCTCTCTTCCCCCGCCTCCATCGGTCGGTATCTGGACTAACAATCCCCTCTCCTCCGCCGCCTCCATCAGTCTGCATCCGTATTAACAATCCCCTCTCCTCCCTCGCCTCCATTGGTCTGTATCTGTACTAACAATCCACACTCCTCCCCCGCCTCCATCGGTCTGTATCTGTACTAACATTCCCCTCTCCTCCCCCGCCTCCATCGGTCTGTAACTGTACTAACAACCCCCTCTCCTACCCCGCCAAAATCGGACTGTATCTGTACTAACAATCCCCTCTCCTCCCCCGCCTCCATCGGTCTGTATCTGTAGTAACAATCCCCTCTCCTCCCCTGCCTCCATCGGTCTGTATCTGTACATAAAAACCCCTCTCCTCCCCAGCCTCTATCCGTCTGTATCTGTACTAACAATCCTCTCTCCTCCCCCGCCTCCATCGTGCTGTATCTGTACTAACAATCCCCTCTCCTCCCCCGCCTCCATCGGTCTGTATCTGTACTAACAATCACCTCTCCTCCTCTGCCTCGTTCAGTCTGTATCTGTACTTACAACCCACTCTCCTCCCCCGCCTCCATGGGTCTGTATGTATACTAACAATCCCCTCTCCTCCCCTGCCTCCATCGGTCTGTATCTGCACCAACAATCCCCTCTCCTCCCCCGCCTCCATCGGTCTGTATCTGCACCAACAATCCCCATTCCTCCCCCGCCTCCATTGGTCTGTATCTGTACTAACAAACCCCTCCCCTCCTCTGCCTCCATCGGTCTGTATCTGCACCAACAATCCCCTCTCCTCCCCCGCCTCCATCGGTCTGTACCTGTACTAACAATCCCCTCACCTCCCCCGCCTCCATCGGTCTGTATCTGCACCAACAATCCCCATTCCTCCCCCCCCTCCATCGGTCTGTATCTGTCCTAACAATCCCTTCTTCTCCCCCGCCTCCATCGGTCTGTATCTGTACTAACAATCCCCTCTCCTCCCCCGCCTCCATCGGTCTGTATCTGTACTAACAATCCCCTCCCCTCCCCTGCCTCCATCAGTCTATATTTGTACTAACAATCCCCATTCCCCCCCCCCCTCCATCGGTCTGTATCTGTCCTAACAATCCCCTCTCCTCCCCTGCCTCCATCGGGCTGTATCTGTACTAACAATCCCCTCTCCTCCCCCGCCTCCATCGGTCTGTATCTGTACAAACAATCCCCTCTCCTCCCCCGCCTCCATCGGTCTGTATCTGTAGTAACAATCCCCTCTCCTCCCCCGCCTCAATCGATCAGTATCTGTAGTAACAATCCCCTCTCCTACCCCGCCTCCATCGGTCTGTATCTGTAGTAACAATCCCCTCTCCCCTCCCCTGCCTCCATTGGTCTGTATCTGTAGTAACAATCCCCTCCCCTCCCCTGCCTCCATCGGTCTGTATCCGTAGTAACAATCCCCTCTCCTCCCCCGCCTCCATCGGTCTGTATCTGTAGTAACAATCCCCTCCTCTCCCCTGCCTCCATCAGTCTGTATCTGTAGAAACAATCCCATCTCCTCCCCCGCCTCCATAAGTCTGTATCTGTACTTACAATCCCCTTTCCTCCCCCGCCTCCATGGGTCTGTATCTGTACTAACAATCCCCTCTCCTCCTGTGCCTCCATTGGTCTGTATCTGTACTAGAAATCTCCTCTACTCCTCTGCCTCCATCGGTCTATATCTGTACTAACAATCCCCTCTCCTCCCCCGCCTCTTTCGATCAGTATCTGTACTAACAATCCTCTCTCTTCCCCCGCCTCCATCGATCTGTTTCTGTAGTAACAATCCCCTCTCCTCCCCCGCCTCCATCGGTCTGTATCTGTACTAACAATCCCCTCTCCTCCCTCGCCTCCATCGGCCTGTATCTGTACAAACAATCCCCTCTCCTCCCCCGCCTCCATCGGTCTGTATCTGTAGTAACAATCCCCTCTCCTCCCCCGCCTCCATCGGTCTGTATCTGAAGTAACAATCCCCTCCCCTCCCCTGCCTACATCGGTCTGTATCTGTACTGACAATCCCCTCTCCTCCCCCGCCTCCATCGGTCTGTATCTGCACCAACAATCCCCTCTCCTCCCCCGCCTCCATCGGTCTGTATCTGTACAAACAATACCCTCTCCTCCCTCGCCTCCATCGGTCTGTATCTGTACTAACAATCCCCTCTTCTCCCCCGCCTCCATCGGTCTGTATCTGTAGTAACAATCCCCTCTCCTCCCCCGCCTCCATCGATCTGTGTCTGTAGTTACAATCCCCTCTCCTCCCCTGCCTCCATCGGTCTGTATCTGTACTAACAATCCTCTCTCCTCCCCCGCCTTTGTCGTTCTGTATCTGTACTAACAATCCCCTCTCCTCCCCCGCGTCCATCAGTCTGTATCTATACTAACAATCCCCTCTCCTCCCCTGCCTCCATCGGTCTGTATCTGTACTTACAATCCCCTCTCCTCCCCCGCCTCCATCGGTCTGGATCTGTACTAACAATCCCCTCTCCTCCTCCGCATTTGTCGTTCTGTATCTGTACTAACAATCCCCTCTCCTCCCCCGCGTCCATCAGTCTGTATCTGTACTAACAATACCCTCTCCTCCTGTGCCTCCATCTGTCTGTATCTGTACTAACAATCATTTCTTCTCCTCTGCCTCCATCGGTCTGTATCTGTACTTACAATCCCCTCTCTTCCCCCGCCTCCATCAGTCTGTATCTGTACTAACAATCCCCTCTCCTACCCCGCCTCCATCGGTCTGTATCTGTAGTAACAACTCCCTCTCCTCCCCCGCCTCCATCGGTCTGTATCTGTACTAACAATCCCCTCTCCTCCCTCGCCTCCATTGGCCTGTATCTGTACTCACAATCCCCTCTCCTCCCCCGCCTCCATCGGTCTGTATCTAGAGTAACAATCCCCTCTCCTCCACCGCCTCAATCGATCTGTATCTGGAGTAACAATCCCCTCTCCTACCTGCCTACATCGGTCTGTATCTGTAGTTACAATCCCCTACCCTCCCCTGCCTCCATCGGTCTGTATCTGTAGTTACAATCCCCTACCCTCCCCTGCCTCCATCGGTCTGGATCCGTAGTAACAAACCCCTCTCCTCCCCCGCCTCCATCGGTCTGTATCTGAAGTAACAATCCCCTCCCCTCCCCTGCCTCAAACAGTCTGTATCTGTAGAAACAATCCCATCTCCTCCCCTGCCTCCATAAGTCTGTATCTGTACTTACAATCCCCTTTCCTCCCCCGCCTCCATCGGTCTGTATCTGTACTAAAAATCTCCTCTACTCCCCTGCCTCCATCGGTCTATATCTGTACTAACAATCCCCTCTCCTCCCCCGCCTCTTTTCGGTCAGTATCTGTACTTACAATCCTCCTCTCTTCTTCTGCCTCCCTCATGTCTGTATCTGTATTAACAATCCCCTCTCTTCCCCCGCTTCCATCGATCTGTATCTGTAGTAACAATCCCCTCTCCTCCCTCGCCTCCATCGGTCTGTATCTGTAGTAACAATCCCCTCTCCTCCCCCGCCTCCATCGGTCTGTATCTGTAGTAACAACTCCCTCTCCTCCCCCGCCTCCATCGGTCTGTATCTGTAGTAACAATCCCCTCTCCTCCTCTGCCTCCATCGGTCTGTATCTGTACTAACAATCCCCTCTCCTCCCCCGCATCAATCGGTCTGTATCTGTACTAACAATCCCCTCCCCTCCCCCGCCTCCATCGGTCTGTATCTGTACAAACAATACCCTCTCCTCCCTCGCCTCCATCGGTCTGTATCTGTACTAACAATCCCCTCTCCTCCCCCGCCTCCATCGGTCTATATCTGTAGTAACAATCCCCTCTCCTCCCCCGCCTCCATCGGTCTGTAACTGTTGTAACAATCCCCTCTCCTTGCCCGCCTCCATCGGTCTGTATCTGTACTAACAATCCCCTCTCCTCCCCCGCCTCCATCAGTCTGTATCTGTAGTAACAATCCCCTTTCCTCCCCCGCCTCCATCGGTCTGTATCTGTACTAACAATCCCCTCTCTTCCCCTGCCTCCATCGGTCTGTATCTGTACGAACAATCCCCTCTCCTCCCCCGCATCCATCGGTCTGTATCTGAACAAACAGTCCCCTCTCCTCTCCCGCCTCCATCGGTCTGTATCTGTACTAACAATCCCCTCTCCTCCCCCGCCTCCTTCGGTCTGTATCTGTACTAACAATCCCCTCTCCTCCCTCGTCTTTATCGGTTTGTATCTGTTGTAACAATCCCCTCTTCTCCTTTGCCTCCATCAGTCTTTTTCTGTACTAACAATCACCTCTCCTCCCCCGCCTCCATCAGTCTGTATCTGTACAAACAATACCCTATCCTCCCTCGCCTCCATCGGTCTGTATCTGTACTAACAATCCCCTCTCCTCCCCCGCCTCCATCGGTCTGTATCTGTAGTAACAATCCCCTCCCCTGCCTCCATCAGTCTGTATCTGTACTAACAATCCTCTCTCTTCCCCCGCCTCCATCGGTCGGTATCTGTACTAAAAACCCCCTCTCCTCCTCTGCCTCCATCGGTCTGTATCTGTACTAACGATCCCCTCTCCCCTCCCCCCCCACCCCCCACAATCGGTCTGTATCTGTACCAACAGTCCCCTCTCCTACCCCGCCTCCATCGGTCTGTATCTGTACTTAGCATCCCCTCTCCTCCCCCGCCTCCATCTGTCTGTATCTGTACTAACAATGCCCTTTTCTCCCCCGCCTCCATCGGTCTGTATCTGTACTAACAATCCCCTCTCCTCCCCCGTCTCCATCAGTCTGTATCTGTACTAACAATCCCCTCTCCTCCCCCGCCTTTGTCGTTCTGTATCTGTACTAACAATCCCCTCTCCTCCCCCGCCTCCATCGGTCTGTATCTGTACTAACACTCCCCTCTCCTCCCCTGCCTTTGTCGTTCTGTATCTGTAGTAACAATCCCCTCTCCTCCCCCGCCTCCATCGGTCTGGATCTGTACTAACAATCCCCTCTCCTCCCCCGCCTTTGTCGTTCTGTATCTGGAGTAACAATCCCCTTTCCTCCCCCGCCTCCATCGGTCTGTATCTGTACTAACAATCCCCTCTCCTCCTGTGCCTCCATCGGTCTGTATCTGTACTAACAATCCCCTCTCCTCCCCCGCCTCCATCAGTCTGGATCTGTACTAACAATCCCCTCTCCTCCCCCGCCTTTGTCGTTCTGTATCTGGAGTAACAATCCCCTCTCCTCCCCCGTCTCCATCAGTCTGTATCTGTACTAACAATCCCCTCTCCTCCCCCATCTCCATCAGTCTGTATCTGTACTAACAATCCCTGCTCCTCCTCCGCCTCCATCGGTCTGTATCTGGACTAACAATCCCCTCTCCTCCCCCGCCTTTGTCGTTCTGTATCTGGAGTAACAATCCCCTTTCCTCCCCCGCCTCCATCGGTCTGTATCTGTACTAACAATCCCCTCTCCTCCTGTGCCTCCATCGGTCTGTATCTGTACTAACAATCCCCTCTCCTCCCCTGCCTCTTTCGGTCAGTATCTGTACTTACAATCCCCTCTCTTCCCCTGCCTCCCTCATGTCTGTATCTGTATTAACAATCCCCTCTCCTCCCCCGCCTCCATTGGTCGGTATCTGTACTAACAATCCCCCCCCCAATCGGTCTGTATCTATACTAACAATCCCCTCTCCTCCCCCCCCTCCCTCGGTCCGTATCTGGAGTTACAAACCCCCTTCCTCCTCCGCCTCCATCGGTCTGTATCTGTACTAACAATCCCCTCTCCTCCTGTGCCTCCATCTGTCTGTATCTGTACTAACAATCATTTCTCCTCCTCTGCCTCCATCGGTCTGTATCTGTACTAACAATCCCCTCTCCTCCCCCGCCTCTTTCGGTCAGTATCTGTACTTACAATGCCCTCTCTTTCCCTGCCTCCCTCATGTTTGTATCTGTATTAACAATCTCCTCTCCTCCCCCGCCTCCATCGGTCTGTATCTGTACTAACAATTCCCTCTCCTCCCCCGCCTCCATTGGTCTGTATCTGTACTAACAATCCCCTCTCCCCACCCCCCCCCCCCCCCAATTGGTCTGTATCTATACTAACAATCCCCTCTCCTCCCCCGCCTCCATCGGTCTGTATCTGTAGTAACAATCCCCTCTCCTCCCCCGCCTCCATCAATCTGTATCTGTAGTAACAATCCCCTCTCCTACCCCGCCTCCATCGGTTTGTATCTGTACTAACAATCCATTCTCCCCTCCCCCCCCCCCCCATCGGTCTGTATCTGTACTAACAATCCCCTCTCCTCCCCCGCCTCCATCGGTCTGTATCTGTAGTAACAATCCCCTATCCTCCCCCGCCTCCATCTGTCTGTATCTGTACTAACAATCCCCTCTCCTCCCCTGCCTCTTTCGGTCAGTATCTGTACTTACAATCCCCTCTCTTCCCCTGCCTCCCTCATGTCTGTATCTGTATTAACAATTCCCTCTCCTCCCCCGCCTCCATCGGTCAGTATCTGTACTTACAATCCCCTCTCTTCTTCTGCCTCCCTCATGTCTGTATCTGTATTAACAATCCCCTCTCCTCCCCCGCCTCCATTGGTCTGTATCTGTACTAACAATCCCCCCCCCAATCGGTCTGTATCTGTACTAACAATCCTCTCTCTTCCCCCGCCTCCATCGGTCGATATCTGTACTAAAAACCCCCTCTCCTCCTCTGCCTCCATCGGTCTGTATCCGTACTAACAATCCCCTCTCCTCCTGTGCCTCCATCGGTCTGTATCTAACAATCCCCTCTCCTCCCCCGCCTCCATCGGTCGGTATCTGTACTAAAAACCCCCTCTCCTCCTCTGCCTCCATCGGTCTGTATCTGTACTAACAATCCCCTCTCCTCCTGTGCCTCCATCGGTCTGTATTTGTACTAACAATCACCTCTCCTCCTCTGCCTCCATCGGTCTGTATCTGTACTAACAATCCATTCTCCTCCCCCGCCTCTTTCGGTCAGTATCTGTAGTTACAATCCCCTCTCTTCCCCTGCCTCCCTCAGTCTGTATCTGTATTAACAGTCCCCTCTCCTACCCCGCCTCCATCGGTCGGTATCTGTACTAAAAATCCCCTCTCTTCCCCCGCCTCCATCGGTCTGTATCTGTACTAACAATCCCCTCTCTCCCCCCCCCCCCCCCCCAATCGGTCTGTATCTATACTAACAATCCCCTCTCCTCCCCCGCCTCCATCAGTCTGTATCTGTAGTAACAATCCCCTCTCCTCCCCCGCCTCCATCAATCTGTATCTGTAGTAACAATCCCCTCTCCTACCCCGCCTCCATCGGTTTGTATCTGTACTAACAATCCATTCTCCCCTCCCCCCCCCCCCCCCCATCGGTCTGTATCTGTACTAACAATCCCCTCTCCTCACCCGCCTCCATCGGTCTGTATCTGTAGTAACAATCCCCTCTCCTCCCCCGCCTCCATCGGTCTGTATCTGTACTAACAATCCCCTCTCCCCCCCCCCCCCCCTCCATCGGTCTGTATCTGTACTAACAATCCCCTCTCCTCCACCGCCTCCATCAGTCTGTATCTGTCGTATCAATCCCCTTTCCTCCCCCGCCTCCATCGGTCTGTATCTGTACTAACAATCCCCTCTCCTCCCCCATCTCCATCGGTCTGTATCTGTACTAACAATCCCCTCTCCTCCCCCGCCTCCATCAGTCTGTATCTGTACTAACAATCCCCTCTCCTCCCCCGCTTCCATCGGTCTGTATCTGTACTAACAATCTCCTCTCCTCCCCCGCCTCCATTGGTCTGTATCTGTACTAACAATCCCTTTTCCTCCCCCGCCTCCATCGGTCTGTATCTGTACTAACAATCCCCTCTCCTCCCCCCCCCCCCCCCCATCGGTCTGTATCTGTACTAACAATCCCCTCTCCTCCCCCGCCTCCATCGGTCTGTATCTGTACTAACAATCTCCTCTCCTCCCCCGCCTCCATTGGTCTGTATCTGTACTAACAATCCCCTCCCCTCCCCCCCCCCATCGGTCTGTATCTGTACTAACAATCCCCTCTCCCCCCCCCCCCCATCGGTCTGTATCTGTAGTAACAATCCCCTCTCCTCCCCCGCCTTCATCAGTCTGTATCTGTACTAACAATCCCCTCTCCTCCCCCGCCTCCATCGGTTTGTATCTGTACTAACAATCCATTCTCCCCTCCCCCCCCCCCCATCGGTCTGTATCTGTACTAACAATCCCCTCTCCTCCCCTGCCTCCCTCAGTCTGTATCTGTACTAAGAATCCCCTCCCCTCTCCCGCCTCCATCTGTCTGTATCTGTACTAACAATCCCCTCTCCTCACCCGCCTCCATCGGTCTGTATCTGTACTAACAATCCCCTCTCCTCACCCGCCTCCATCGGTCTGTATCTGTAGTAACAATCCCCTCTCCTCCCCCGCCTCCATCGGTCTGTATCTGTACTAACAATCCCCTCTCCCCCCCCCCCCCCCTCCCATCGGTCTGTATCTGTACTAACAATCCCCTCTCCTCCCCCGCCTCCATCGGTCTGTATCTGTAGTAACAATCCCCTCTCCTCCCCCGCCTCCATCGTTCTGTATCTGTACTAACAATCTTCTCTCCTCCCCCACCTCCATCGGTCTGTATCTGTACTAACAATCCCCTCTCCTCCCCCGCCTCCATCAGTCTGTATCTGTACTAACAATCCCCTCTCCTCCCCCGCTTCCATCGGTCTGTATCTGTAGTAACAATCCCCTCTCCTTCCCCGCCTCCATCGGCCTGTATCTGTACTTACAATCCCCCCCCCCCCCCCCCATCGGTCTGTATCTGTACTAACAATCCCCTCTCCTCCACCGCCTCCATCGGTCTGTATCTGTAGTAACAATCCCCTCTCCTCCCCCCCCCCCCCCATCGGTCTGTATCTGTACTAACAATCCCCTCTCCTCCCCCGCCTCCATCGGTCTGTATCTGTACTAACAATCTCCTCTCCTCCCCCGCCTCCATTGGTCTGTATCTGTACTAACAATCCCTTTTCCTCCCTCGCCTCCATCGGTCTGTATCTGTACTAACAATCCCCTCTCCTCCCCCCCCCCCCCCCATCGGTCTGTATCTGTACTAACAATCCCCTATCCTCCCCCGCCTCCATCGGTCTGTATCTGTACTAACAATCTCCTCTCCTCCCCCGCCTCCATTGGTCTGTATCTGTACTAACAATCCCCTCCCCTCCCCCCCCCATCGGTCTGTATCTGTACTAACAATCCCCTCTCCCCCCCCCCCCCCCCCATCGGTCAGTATCTGTATTAACAATCCCCTCTCCTTGCCCGCCTCGATCGGTCTGTATCTGTACTACCAATCCCCTCTCCTCCCCCGCCTCCATCGGTCTGTATCTGAACTAACAATCCCCTTTCCTCCCCCCCCTCCATCGGTCTGTATCTGTACTAACAATCCCCTCTCCTCCCCCCCCTCCATCGGGCTGTATCTGTTCTAACAATCCCCTCTCCTCCCCCACCTCCATCGGTCTGTATCTGTACTAACAATCCCCTCTCCTCCCCCGCCTCCATCGGTCTGTATCTGTTCTAACAATCCCCTCTCCTCCCCCGCCTCCATCAGTCTGAATCTGTACTAACAATCTCCTCTCTTCCCCCGCCTTTGTCGTTCTGTATCTGTACTAACAATCCCCTCTCTTCCCCTGCCTCCATCGGTCTGTATCTGTACTAAAAATCCCCTCTCCTCCTCTGCCTCCATCGGTCTGTATCTGTACTAACAATCCCCTCTACTCCCCCGCCTCTTTCGGTCAGTATCTGTATTAACAATCCCCTCTCCTTGCCCGCCTCCATCGGTCTGTATCTGTACTAACAATCCCCTCTCCTCCCCCGCCTCTTTCGGTCAGTATCTGTACTTACAATCCCCTCTCTTCCCCCGCCTCCATCAGTCTGTATCTGTACTAACAATCCCCTCTCCTCCCCTGCCTCCATCAGTCTGTATCTGTACTAACAATCCTCTCTCTTCTCTTTCCTTGTTATCACTTGAATTTCCCATGAAAACCCCCTGTTGGTCATTCATTGGTCTTCTCCTCTGTTCATTTCCTTGAGCCCAAACAATAGGAATTCTTTTGTAAATAACAACCTACTCAGTTCTGGTATAAGCCTGTTTGAGCCCATCCCAGGGGTCTTTTCTTCCTGGTACCAGGGGGCCCACAGACTTCTGCAGTGGGTTTCTGTTTGTAAATCATTTCCTCACAATTTCACCAGCGTCATAAATTTGATTAAAGACTATTGGCTTTGATCACTCAGTTCCACGACACGATTAAACCAACCTTTTTTAAATCACCCACTACAAATGATTACTCAAAGCAGTCTACAGACAGAGCCCAAAGTTAATATTGGAACCCATGGAAACTATTAGCTAGAAAGGCTTAAAATGAAAAAAAAAAACTGAGTCGCTGTTAAATGTCTCATTTTTTTCTTCAAAATCTAAACAAAAAATCCAACTTTGTACTTTATTACTCGGCTTTATTTCACGCTATTTTAAAGCTAAAATAAATATTCTTATGCAATATACAGAATACTGTATATACAATATATTGGGAAAACTTGTTAGGATCCATGATATTATGGATGCCATCAAGTATCAGTAGATCAAATGAAACACTGCCTCAGCCGGACAGCTTAAACTGAGCTGTGGTGTGATAGTCCAGCAGTCCAAAAGTATGCCTCAGAATCAAGACAAAGATAGTTTACCGACCAGAAACACCGGAAAGTTTCTGCCACAGCCATACCAGTCCCCTGACCTGAACCAATCAGAGGGCCAAGTAGGATGGGCCAAATAACAGTCCGTTAATGTAGACCGAGGAATGTGAAGGATCTGGAAAGACTCTTTATGCTAGATTTGTCTCATGAAGGGAATCCAACAATTCTAACACACATTTTTATGAAAAATATTTGTTTCACGATAATAAAATTAATTTTTCAATCATGGCATTTTAGAAAAAAAGTTATATTTTAGTTAATAGTTTATATTACATACCTAGAGGACTATCAATGAAAGCATTGACTCATCATTCATTTTGTTCAAATGAGCCCAGGTGCCAGTATTAGTGGAGGGTACTGTAAACACATTAGTGCATAATTCCACAGGCCTGGCAGTAAACAAGCTTGTGGTTTTGACAGCATACATTACAGGCTTTTAGCTGGTACTCTTATCCAAATACACCTTCCTCATTTCTCACACAGCAGGCGGGTGTTGCAGATATTGCACGCTCAAAACGCTGCTGCCGTACCTACGAATCAAACTTGCTTTTGGCCACAACCCTGTTTCATGAAACATTATACAACTGGACTTCTCTGACACTCAGAAATGTGACAAAACACACCTGGCGACAGGATCAGAATTCACGCTAAAGCACACAAGCAAGAATAAGAAGGGAATCCAATAAAGTGGTGATTTACAACACAATTTGTGATCTAAAGAAACATTGATGTTCGACAGAAAAAAAAAGGTAGTTAATCAATGCAAGATACACAAATAGCACCCAAGTACCTGAGGGGATCATTGCACAATTTTTTTCGCATCTCGCTCTGGTCTTGGTAATATCGGCAAGACTATTTTACCTACCTCAGCCTTTGCTATTATTGGCTTTCACATGACGCTACTACGGAAATCACAAGCACCTTTAGGCTAGTTTTATTGGACATATGGTTGATTTCTGCACTGCCAAACAGTTTGACATTTTAACAGAGGAGCGAGTCAGGGGTGCACTTCTATGGTGAGCTGAGCAAAGACAAAATAATCTGCTATAAAATACAAAAACAAAGGAAAGCAGTATATTGAGTATGAGCAAGGTCCACTGCTTGTTTTGAATGCCTATGGCTTATGCAGAGCTTTGTATGTAGATCTCTGATTCAGTGGACAATTGACTGTTATACACTATGAGAGCACCATATTTCCTGATATGAACAATTAACATTTGATTCTGAACCATAATTAATGAATGGGCTGGAGATGAACCCTTAGTGAGACAGAAATATCTTTACACATACAGTATACTGTATACTGGTAAGAACATTTTGCATGTAACCTAAAGTATGCAGACTTGATTTCTGTATGTAGTACGCTGCAGTTAAAATGGAGCACTTACATTTACTCTGATGTGCTCCAGTGAATGTTCATTTAAATAAAACAGACTATGTAAACTGTAATCTATGCAATTAGCTTCAGTATGGAGTTTATGCTAAAAGCCTAAATGTAAATTGAGTTCAAAAAGAGCCAAATTGAGAGAGCCGTGCCTAGCTGCTGCTGAAGCTTGCGAATATGTTAACTAGAAAAACTCGGCAGTAGCTTTACACAATGAAGACTCACAGGACTGGCTTCAAACAATGAATGTTTTTGGCTAACAGCAATAACTTAAAATAGCACATTCTTAACCGTCACCTTTGCTCGCACTGAAGAGTTCATGCTCACTATTAACTTCCCTTGCCTTAAACTTCCAATTATTTATTATACATTCAAATAAATTCAACTCACTGCGAACCATTATTTTCAAACAGTGAATCTACATTATTTACTGTGCCCAATGCCGTCGCCTACATGTTAACCCCAGCATATTGCTTTACACAGAGGGCACAAGGCTAAACACATTTCACACAGCTCAGTTTTCTTTTTACTCTCATCCGAATAAACCACTTTGTGCAGAAGAATACAATAGCAAAATGCAAGAGCCTAGTCGGCAAATATATTCAATGTGATAGTATTTCAATTTTTCAAAAGAGAACGACCACAAAGCAGCTTTCTAATTGAGTTCTTATCAGAAACCACCATTTTCCACCAAAAGAATATGTAAAACCATGTCCTTGGTTCCAGCAATGGCTAAGGTCAGAGGTATATGGTTGGAATAGCATGTTGCTGGTTGTAATGTAAAAGATAATTTAGGGTCTGAAACCTTACAGACTAGCAGCCAGTCAGAGCTAGTGAGAGGCTATGATTATATCCCCAAACTAATTGAGGGTGTCTTCAGCAAGACGTGTAGTGGCACGCAGAGGTCAGAGTTGAAGGGTGAGATGTCAGAGGTGAGGGAGACCTTTTGGGAAACCCACCCTGCCCACTTCTGCCAGCTTGGTGATCATGACGATGCTGTAGCAGTTCTCCTGCCAGACCATTCTCCAGAAGTCATACAGCATGTCCTGCCGGGGCCCTGAGGAGGAGGGAGCGACAGACTGAAAGATCCTGTACAGGTCTGATCATCAACACTCGCTCTCTCCGGGGGGTGTGGTGGAGCAGTGCTTAACCCCTTTGCGCAAATATAGATGCCGGGGTCCATTAATTCCAAAATTAATTGCTAAATAATTGTGCAATTTAATTTCTAAATATCTTGCTTCCCTGGAATAATTTTTCCCAGTCTCAATGCTGCACTATAAAGCCTTAAATAGGCTCATCCACAGCAGGCAAAAAATAGCATGAAGTGTATTATACATAAAAAAGCAGGTTAGACTTAGAATCAAGAGGTTCTCAGTTCAAGTCCCTGCTATGGCTTTTGCGGTGAGTTCTTGGGCCAAAACACTTCACTCCTACACCGCCTCTCTAGTTGGGTACCGACAAATTTTCGGGGAAACTTTACTAAGAGCTGGTGGGGGGGGGGAACCTTTGATAGACCAGCATCAAACTCAAGGAGAGTTGCTCCATGCTACAGAAACTGGAGTTAAGCACCGGCTGATGAGCCACTTGGCTCGGGACAGACTTTGCATGCTCGGGTGGGTGGGGAAGGGGGGTGGTGAGAGACACATGTCTAATCATCAACACTCTTTCCTCTCTCCCTCTCACATCCTCAACACGCAATCACTTACAGCCTTTAAGAACTTACCCTGAGTGGCAATGAAGTGATTTGAGCGTTGGTAACCCTGCAAGAAACGGAGAATATGTTCAGAAATATGCAGACTTGTTCTATTATTCTCTCATCCCCAATAACAGTCTAATAACCCAACAGTAGGCAAAATGGCACTAGACGTAGCGTTTACTTTAAACTGCTTATTATTAACAGTGGCTCCCCTCAATTCAATATTATTTTAAAACACATCTCGCCATGCCATATCTAATGGCTATACATGCACACAATACGCCAAGAGGAGGAAAAATAGATATAACTACAACAGAACATTGCTTCATCCCTAAAATGAAGCCTATATGAAGTCACTTAATGCAAGCACCTGTTCATTAAATTATAATTTTTTATTGTTCTATAAGTTTTTATTAATAACATTACAACACAGACATGCAAAGGAGACACGCATGGAATTCTGTTAACTTCTTTTTTTAATGTTATTTCCAAAAAAAAAAGTCCCACCCCAAACCTGGGTACCAATTTTCACTCCATACCATTCAGTTTTAATCATGCCCGGCGAAGTGTGTTTGACTGAGTTCAAAATAGGTCTGGTTTAACTTGCCTTTAAAAAGGCTGTATTTAAGGGCATAAGCAATTCAATCAAGGCTGATTTCAGGGGAGTACTTTTTTTGCTCTATAATTTTCATTCTGTAAGGCATTTTCATATTGCTGAAGAAGTGCTCTATTTTTATGTTATATGGGCTAAATTTTGCCAGCAGAAAGTAGGAAACAGGATTTTAGGTGTCACCCTAGAAAACTTCACATCGCTGTCCAACCAATGAGATAACACGATTTATAGTTCAGAGTGTTCAGCTCATATTCTTTTATAAACACACAGCATTTCCACTCCAGGTACTGAGCGCCGAATTGCAAGTCTTTTTTAAATTCCATATTTATATTCAGGTTCTTGTGCAAAACCTATTTCAGCAAAATTCAGAGGCTATAAAGATTTCATAAACATTTTAGACACAAAATGCCTCTGTCTGGGCCTTTGGATGTTCAAATTACCCAACAATTTTGGTCCGTGATTGGTAAATGATAAATTCCTGATACAAGGCACGAACAATATCTGATCACTTTAATATCTCTCAAAGAAACATAAATGTTCTCTTCCAAGGAAAATTTAAACGCCAATAAATGGACTCGGTAGGATGAAGTTATATTTGTGCTGAGAGATTCATTTCGCCTGAGTATTGGTGACAGAACAAACACTGTGTGCATCACTGATAGATCTGCCTGATTCTGACGCCTTTTCCCAGAAAAGTTAATACTGCTGATGGAGGAGTGTGGCTGTTGGGATGTTTCTGGCAATTTCTGGCCCAACAGTTTGCCTCACAGGCCGGGTGGAGGAAAGAGGGAAAAGCATCATGGGTGAGGCAGAAAACAGACAGCCATACAGCTCAAAGACGAACACAGAGAGTTACATTTTTCATCCGCTACACTCCCCCCTTCCTATAACACTGGGCTGGGTTTATGTCGCGACATGTTTCCCCTCCCTGTTACCAAAACACGCAAGAATTTAGCTGAGAGGGGAAAAAAAGAAACTCAACATATAGTTTTTACTCTCTAAAAATCTTGACAGGTCGAGAGATATGCCACGGCCTCCCACCAGAATTCCTCCCAGACCCACTGGAGGCCGACGCACACCCCATAACACTACCTGGTGTGTTGCCAAGGCAACCACACTTCCCTGTTGGGACTCAAGACAGGCAGGAAGGCAGGCATATTGCAGGTGATAGGACAGATGAGAAATAAACAAGAGAAACATACACAAGCAAAAATAGACCAATGCTTCCAGCGCTGGAGTGTGCCACATGCACCGAGCCGACGTCGAATGAGCAACATTTAAGTGCTTTCTTATGTTCTACCTATAGACCGCGTCGCCCTTCCAACAACTCAGCCTTCAAGGTTTCTCTCCCGCTTTTGTGTGTCTACGTTTGCGCACCTTTCTGTCGCTGTAATTCCCAGTTCACCTTTTAAACTCCTTTCATATTCACTCTAGGCAGGCTTTCAACACTTTTAAAAAGTAACAGAGCAGAAACAGTATATTAAGTGTACTTTGGTACATGCATACCTTCCCGAGAGTCTGAGCAACAAGCCCGATTGGGTGTTATACTGGAGCGATGCAAAAATTAGAGAGGAGCAGGTAAAGAGCGAGTAGATGTTACCCATGAGCTGCGCCTGAGGCCCAAAGGCTCTCATTTCCCCAGAATCTCACCATCGTATCCTGAGTAATCAGCTCGACTCTACACAATTCACAATCCAGTTTAAATACTAATCCTCCTTAGACAACTTATTCCAATTTAAATTCTTAACCCAAAGGGTGACCCACCTCTGTTTAAGCGTAATCCAGGTTATGCTTCATTCAAACACAACCGCGATAAAGCGCATTACGATGCAAGACCAAAAAACATAATTTTATCTCCAATTCACGACTACCTGCAGTTAGATTTAATTCAAAATCAAACCTCATTGAAGAACAAAATTCCCTCAACTGTCAATTCATTCCAGATTAAGCCGGCTACAACTCGCTCAGATTCATCTCAGCTCCGCAGGGAATCATACTCCAGTTTCATTTCGCTACAGATTATAGATTAAAAATTATATATCACAACAAAATCAAGATTAAAGATCATTTTACAGTGCCAGGTCATTTAATCCAGATTATACCATGTTCTGGATTAAAGGTCTTTCGAAAGAGCCAGATCAGCGAGGACGCAGGCGAGATGAGAAGCGGTGATGGCGAAAGAAAAGAGGGTGGAGGACAGTTGGAAGAAATAGCTGTAGAATACTTACTTCCCTGTTTATCCGAATCTACAAAGTCCATAGGAGGAAAGGAGGGAGAGAAGGAGTAGAGAAAACAGAAAATAGAACAGACAGGAAGAGATTAATATCTAATAAGACAGTAACAACACCAGAGGGAAACAGGAACTGATTGGTCATTGGTGGTTTTGTTGTTGGCCTCGCGGTGCCTTGACTCATTAAAGTAAATTGAGTGTTACACTGTCATTGCTGGGTGAGAGAAACACATCACACACGGTAGCTTAGCTATACTCTAGCTTGAATACTGATTTCACAGGGCCACAATATGCTCACAAACGTGGTGTACCTCCTGGGATCACAAACTACGACCCCCCACACCATTTATATTAATCAAAACTTGTTCTTCGTACTTCCTGGCTATTCTTTCCCAGCAGATATTCTGTTTCCCATTAAGCTGATAGCATTTTTTCACATTTATTGCACATATTCCGAGGTCTCTTGCCCAACAGCGCAGATGCTCGTGGACGCGTGAGGGATTACCAGAAAACGTTCATGTACGACGGCGTGTTTGTTTCTCTCGAACGCGTTCCGCCTCTCGGATAGGATTTTTAAAATTTTTTTTTTTGCGATTTTATTTTGATGCTCGGCTCCATCTGGAGACACAAAGACACTTTCACAGGGTATAAAACCTCAGAAATCCGAAGATAGGCACAGGCTGGGATCAGAGATTCAGCGCACTCATGGGACATCCTGGGAAGGTCTGCCAACCACAGCAGTAAACTCCTCCGCTGATCAATCATGATGACTTAAACTCTGTTTATTCTCACTTAGCTCTACCAGAGTTCTGTCCTTCCTTACTCCCTGAGTTATAGATTTATCTCTTTATCAGTCACTGTCTCGGAAAGGACTTTTTGGGCACATGACTTTATTCCCTATACAAAAAAGTTACAGAGACGAGAAGTCACAAAGACGCTGGAGTAGGCACGGTCGCCAGAAGTAAAATCATGCGACCATGACAAAACCGAAGTCAAAATAGAGTTACAGCCGAGGTGCAGGTTTGTTCTTTCAGGAATAAATGAATGGAATAATCAGTCACTGCAATGGCAAGCCAGAGGCCTCAAAGTACACTCAAGGAACAATGTGGGAGCTACTTCTGAGGACTGTCTACACGCTAAAGCTGACTCTGAAAGCAAACAAAGTACACTGCAGTGTCATAAACATATCACTCGAAAGCTTTTTGCGGCACAAGAGGTTTTCGCTGCTCTCTGTTTTTTACGCCTAGCCTTTGTTCGAAGGCTCATTTAAGGAGAAGAGTATTGACGTCCTCATTCAGTCTGCTG
This sequence comes from Gymnothorax reevesii, assembly GCA_029721435.1. Taxonomy (NCBI): domain Eukaryota; kingdom Metazoa; phylum Chordata; class Actinopteri; order Anguilliformes; family Muraenidae; genus Gymnothorax; species Gymnothorax reevesii. The sequence continues at coordinate 114,781,842 of CM056577.1, forward strand.
GCTTCCAACAGCTCTTTTAACCTGTTAACCCAGCATTAATAAACACCAGCGAGACTCTCGCTTCTAATGGAAATACTCACAGTAGAAACTGAGGTGGGCAAGACAGCTTGAAGGTTCTCTGTTTGTTTCAACACGATCCTGCTCCAAAGAGATATGAAACTTCAAGAGCTAGTCTTTCAAATGGAAATTTAAAGCTTTTATCCATAATCTGGAAGCAAAGTTTACCAAGGTTTACTTTCGCTTTTCATAACTTAGATCAACTTGGTTGATTCCTTATGCCTTTGAGTCTTCATGTGTTTCATTTTGTCAGGTAATTGATTGTGTAATTTCATTCTGTCGAGTGGTGTTTTTTTATAGTCTGCTGGTAACGGTTTTATTTTTTCTGTTCCCACTGGGCCAGATCTTGCTTTATAAAGATTTGAATCAAATCAAATCTGAATCAAACTCTCTTTCAGCTGGTTAAAGAAAGGGTTAATCTAATTAATAAAAGTGCTGTGAATTTGTACACATCTTACCCACTGACCTAGAACATACTAACACAGATGGCCTGCAGATATGCAATTTAGTTTATCGCCGATTATTTGCCGGCATCCTGAAAAAACGACCATGCTGTATATGATAACTAGGGAGACATTAGATATGCGCCAAGGCAATTTTAGCACAGCAGGTATCTCCTTTGTTTAAAAAACAACTAAAAAATAGATCTGCTAAATACACAGAAGTACATGGCAAAAGCATATATACAACCCAACTGAAAGCAGTGATTAGTCTGTTGTCTTTGGCTGGTATTACGCTGAAAAAAAAACAACACATTATTTGATGTTCCATGACAGGAATTTAATTCATTTTTTAAAATAAACACTTCAATTTGGATTCTTGCAAAATTTTTCAAAAAAGTCTTGGATGTACTTTTGTCCCATTCTTCCAGCAAACAAGGCTTACAGTACTATGTGAGGCCTTAATTGTCTCATTTTGCATTAAAAAATGCACAATACGTTCCCTATTGGGGTCAAGTAGGGGCTGCAGGCAGACCAGTCCAGCACCCACACCCTCCTCTTACGCAGCCATGTGTTATGATCTGTATCAGTCCGTTTTTCTATTTATTATTTTTCATGTTTATTCATCCATTCCCTTATTGCATTGCACATTGTCTCCCCTGTAATGTCTGATGTGATTTGTGTTATCATGCCAGTGCACTCCCCTGTCTGCGTGCAAGTCTCGTTTGACCTTCCTTCCCGCTTTTCTGAAATTACCATATTAATTAACTCCTCGGCTGCTTAGTTAGTACTGGTAATTTTACTGTGGACTAATACCTTTGTCAGTACATAAACTAAACAACTAACAATCACATATTTTGATTAGGTGTGTAGATATCACTGTTTGCAAATATAACTAATTTTGCCCCGCTCTGCTCTGCTCTGTAACTCCGCCCCTTTTGCTTTCCCTGTTCTCTGCTTTCATTACAGCTCACGCACCTCAGCTGCGCTTCTCTCTCTGTCCTGGAATCTTAACTGTGCACTTAGAACTCCTTGACCGGAGCTGTTTATCTGCCATAGGCTGTCTGCGTGGATCCTGTCCGCGTTTTGGTTTTTGCCCATTGTTTATGGTTTAGGACTTCCCCATGTGTGCCTATCTCTGTAATTAGTCTTATCCAATTCAGCTGTTCCCTGCATAGCATGTGACTTCTCTCTTGTCTATTTAAAGTCTTCACTGCAGTTCATTCCTTGTCAGAACGTTGATTAATCCTCATCTGTGCAGAGCTCCTCGTACGCCTTTTGTTTATTGCTTCTTCACGACTGTTTTGTCCGACCTCGAGTTTGCCTTTGCCCTTCTGTTCCTGTTTTGCCTTTTTGGATTTTGACCCGTTTTGCACGACTACAATTTCTTTATTTGGATGCCCTCTGCATGACCTACCTTTCTGGATTTCGACCATGAGTTTTTGGCTTACTATCTATGTACCGTTGCACATCTGCCTAACTGGTTTTGACCCCTGCCTGTCCCGTCGACTTAGCTTTTTGGACATTGTTTTTGGTTTGGCAATCCTTGTGTCTTCTGGTCCTGACCCATTTTGTAATAAAGTCTCATGATTTTTGGATTATCCCGGAGCTGCGACTGGTTCCTCTGGGCGAATCACCACACCATGTCTTCGAAATGCGTGCAACATGCGGTTTTGGGTTGCCATAAAAAAATATGCATGAGTGTCACTGGAAAAGTTGTCTTGATGGCAGCATAATTATGTTGCTCCAAAATTTCAGTGTAATTTTCTGCATTACAACCCTCTACCACAACAGTCCGTGGCTTTTCAACATGTTTCTGGTTAAATTCTGGATGCTCCTTTTCTATTTTAGTCCCGATCTCACAGCGTTCGTTTCTCTTAAAAAAAGACCTGAAATATTGATTCCTCTGACCTCAATACACGTTTCAACTGTGTGATGGTCCATTGCAGATACCTACAAGCCCAGAGAAGTCAAAGACACTTCTTGGCAGAGCAAACATGGGGCTTCCTTTTTGCAAGTACTGTTGTACTTGACATAGATTTGCCTATGTAATCCTGAGTGTAACTGGTAGATAAATAACGGTTCTTGATGTAATTCGGTATAAACGGGCTTGCGCCCAATCCATTTACAGACAAAAATTCTTCCGGATTGCTTTAATCTTATGAAATATCCAAATCCTTTCTGATCGTTCTGAGAAGAACATTGTTTTCAACCTTTCAATGCATTTTTTCATGCATTTGTTGGCAAATTAGCCATTCTCTGCCGAGCTTTGCTCCTGAAGGACGAGGCCCTTCCAAATCATGTTTAAAATCACCTGCTGACATCAGCTGTCTCAAATCTCATCATGCCGTCAAATTCTTTTTCTCATCACTAGTCCTCACTTTTCCCCGGCCAAACCTTTTTTGGAATGCATGGCAGGCAAAAATGGCAGGAATGGATGTACGTATTTACAAATAAAAGGAAGTTGACCAGCCAACATTAAATATCTTTTCTTCTTACTGTCTGCAATTAAGTAAATGGCAAAGTATATTTCTAAACCACTGCTTTCGGTTTTGTGCGCATTTTCCATTCCGTTTTAACTTCTTGCGAGTTGGGGTTGTACATCAATAAAGTAAAACTAAAAGAAGGATAAACTCCCTGAGGGGTAAATGCCCTGATTTCCATGTGTACTTCAATTATTCCACAATTCCCTGGGAACAAAGGTCATTTGTCACTGGGAAGCCAATATGGTGATACCCACAAAACCAAAATGGCAACCAAACAATGAACTTAGCTGTGTTTCTGGACTGCGGTGTAGATGAATGACAGGATAACTCACATCGATGTAGTTTGCGTTGACATATTCGGATGCTGGGCTGCCAAGCAGGGAATTGAGCTTCACTCGATGGCGGTCGCCTGCAAGAGGCCAGAGAAAGAAAAGGTAAGAGATGGTTTTGAGAAGGCGGTGTGATGGAAGTATTTAAGTTTTCCATTACAGAATGCTGTAAAGTCTGATTTAAGCTTTGGATGAAGGTAAACTTTTTTTCTCCGGGCGTCCCGGGGCAGATTTGACAAACCAAGTGTGCTTTTACGCGCCTCGTGCACAGCTTTTTTTTTTCCCAAAAAAGGAAAAATAATACTTTATTTCAAATGTGTTTGAGTGTGATTGTAAGCACTGACGTCACATTGTGATCCGTCATTGACGCTCATTGCCTCGACTTGTTTGCTTTGATAAAGAATTTCAGAGAAACAAAAGAAAACATCAGAAAATTACACCTTTATTTGCGAGGGAAGTCCTCACCGTACAAGTATAAGTGTGGCAGAAATGACTGGATCTCTCTTTCATACCCACTGGTCTTCAGACCATATTTACTTGGACCAGCAGCATGGGCAAAACCTCTTAATGCAAGCAAAACTTAAAATGAAACAAATTATCGGAGCAGACCAAATACCACAATCAATGGTCATGCATTTGGTTTTGTGCAGAAAGCGCGTTGTAACGGTCGTCGAGCGTCAGGCCCTTATTTTGAAGTTAGGCTGCAGTTAGAAAGCAATGCAGCTGGTCTTAGAGAGTGTACACATCAGCCATCTGTTTTCAGTTCAGCACATGCAGGTTTAGTGTGGAAACACGTTTTCTGGCATCATTTTTTATTCATTCCTACCCTGATTACCATGCAAGTCCTAATGTTTCATGTTCTTGCATAAATTGCTCAGTTTTAAATGATTAAATTGGGCTGTCGGAAAAAATTAAATTTCAACATATTAACGTATTAAATTTTAAACTGAGAATTACAATTTCATCCACAAAATGAGCTCATTTCAAATTTGATGGCTACTACAGGTCTCAAAAAAGTTGGGCCAGTTTACCATGGTGTAGCATCCCCTCTTCTTTTTAACACAGAGTGGAGGCATCTGGGCATTGAGGAGACAAGTTTCTTGAGTTTAGCCATTGGAATTTGATCCCACTCTTGTTTAATGCAGGTTTCCAGCTGCTGGAGAGTTTTAGGTCTCCTTTGACGGACTTTTCCTTTAATTATGCGCCAAATGTTCTCAAATGTTCTCATCGGTGAAAGATTAGGACTGCAGGCAGGCTGGGTCAGCACACGGGCTCTTTTACTACAAAGCCATACTGCTGTAATAGCTGTAGTATGTGGTTTTGCATTGTCCTACTGGAATAGATGTCATCTGGAGGGGAGCATGTGTTGCTCTAAAACCTTTGTAAACCTTTCAGCATTCATGATGCTTTTTAAAACATGAAAGTGTCCCACACCATATAAACTAATGCATCCCCATACCATCAGAGATGCTGGCTTTTGAACTGGACGTTGATAACAGGAGGGGTGGTCTTTCTTCTCTTTAGCCTGGAGGACACAACGCCTATGATTTCCAACAAGAATGTCAAATTTGGACTCATCTGACCACAGAACACTTTGCCACTTTGCTACAGTCCATTTTAAATGAGCCTTGGCCCACAGAACACGGCGGCGCTTCTGGATCATGCTCAACAATGGCTTTTTGCATGATAGAGTTTTTGGTGGCATCTCTGGATGGCATGGGGGACTGTGTTCACAGACAGTGGATTTTTGAAGTATTCCTGGGCCCATTTAGTAATGTCAATGACAGAATCATGCCAGTGAGTGATGCAGTGGCGTCTGAGGGCCCGAAGATCACAGGCATCCAGTAAAGGTCTTCGGCCTTGTCCCCTACGCACAGAGATTTTTCCAGTTTCTCTGAATCTTTTGATGACGTTATGCACCGTCGATGATGAGACCTTCAAAGCCTTTGCAATATGACTTTGAGGAACAGTGTTTTTAAAGTATTCCACAAGTTTTTTATGCAAGCCTTCACAGGTCGGAGAGCTTCTGGCAGTGGCGTAACGTGACCCCCGTGGGCCCGAGTGCAGACCTGACGACACAGGCCCACCCAATTGTGCGCAGCTGCACATATGTGATTTTTTTTTACATGGATGAAGGCGTTTAATGTTGCAGTATTACACTTTTGCACGCTTCTCTAAGTTTTAAGTTTTTCGCAGTCCCTGCACCCCCTATTGTTACGCCACTGGCTTCTGGCCATCTTTTTTTCTGAGAGACTCAAGAAAAAAAGAGGAAGCCATTGTTGAGCATGATCCAGAAGCGCCGCCGTGTTCTGTGGGCCAAGGCTCATTTAAAATGGGCTGTAGCAAAGTGGCAAAGTGTCCTGTGGTCAGATGAGTCCAAATTTGACATTCTTGTCTTGTGTCCGCCTGGCTAAAGAGGAGAAAGACCACCCCTCCTGTTATCAGCGTTCAGTTCAAAAGCCAGCATCTCTGATGGTATGGGGATTCATTAGTGCATATGGAGTGGGACACTTGCATGTTTTAAAAAGCACCATGAATGCTGAAAGGTATATAAGGGTTTTAGAGCCACATATGCTCCCCTCCAGATGACATCTATTCCAGGGAATGTCTTGTGAATTTCAGCAGGATAAAGCAAAGCCACATACTGCAGCTATTACAACAGCATGGCTTCATAGTAGAAGAGTCCTTATGCTGAACTGGCCTGTCTGCAGTCCTGATCTTTCACAGATTGAGAACATTTGGCACATAATTAAACGAAAAGTCCGTCAAAGGAGACCAAAAACTCTCCAGCTGCTGGAAGCCTGTATTAAACAAGAGTGGGATCAAATTCCAATGGCTAAACCCAAGAAACTTGTCTCCTCAATGCCCAGATGCCTCCACTCTGTTTTAAAAAGAAGAGGGGATGCTACACCATGGTAAACAGGCCCCTGTTAGAAACTTTTTTGAGACCAGTAACATCCATCAAATTTGAAATGAGCTCATTTTGTGGATAAAATTGTAAAATTCCTCAGTTTCAACATTTGCTATGTTATCTCTGTTCTATTGTGAATGACATACTGGCTGGTTTGATTTTAAAGTCATTGTGTTTTGATTTTATTCACAATTTACACTTTGTCCCAATTATTTTGGAATTGGGGTTGTATATATGAGTGTATATGCACTATGTGTTATCACTGGTATGTTTGTGGTGTCTCAAGGTTGTGATATGTATTGGTATATAAATAAAGAGAGAAAAAAAAGAAGCCAATCAGTACTGCTGCACACAACCAGGAAATTATTATCTTCGTGATTGTCTCAGCATGGCCAAACCGCAAGTGCTGTATAGAACACTGCAGGAAATGGAACACTATGAATGCCAAAACAAAGAAAATATCATTCTCACAAGTAATTTTCTCCCCTTTCAGAGTCTCTTCTTTCAGTCCCAAGACCCATACTAAGCTAAAGTGAAATTATTCCTCAAAAGTTTGAAATCACTCATGATTCATCCCCCCACATCAGAAAAAGAATGGATGGCATAAAAACGACAATTAAAACTGAAGGCAGAAACATGTATATATGTCTTTGACATGTATAATATTTGAAACAATACAACAGTACATTATTTGTTAGTCCACATGGATTTCATTGCCTTTACAAAATAAATATATTTAAATTTAGATTCTTGAAAAATATTGGGACAAAAAGTTGGGACTACCACCTTGTGATGTTGTAATTCCTTTCCACAACACTTAAACATTTCGGGACTGTAGACACCGAGTGATTAAGTGGTTCTGGTGTAATCTTGTCAAATTTTTCCCCACAAAGAAGTCTAAATGTGTGCAACAGAATAGAGTCTTAGAGAACAAAAGGTAAAGTACGACAACTATATGGGACAAGTCAGGACTGCAGGCAGGCCAGTCCAGCACCTGCACCCCGTTCCTCCGCCTCCATACCTTTGTAATGCATACAGACTGGGGTTTTGTATTTTCTTGTAGGAATATGCTTTGGAGTCCCTGGAAAAGACATATTCCTGAAGGCCGCACATGTCGCTCCAAAATCTTAGTGAACATTTCAGCATTAATGGTGGCTTCACAGAAGAGCAAGTCACCTTTACCAATGCTACAAACACAACCCCATACCATGGCAGAACATGGCTTAGGACTTTTTGCTGGTAACAGTCTGTATGAGCCATTCTTCTTTGGTCAGAAGAACATTGAATCTATTTATTTTAAAGCTGTAGTATACGATTTGAAAGTTTGATCATTATTAATAACCTCATTTAGATGGTGGTTATGGCCCTATAGTACAATCTACACAATGTGAAGAGCAAAAAAAAAAAGATCCACTCACTCTAGTGGCTGCAGCCCTGCAGAGACGTTGACCAATGTAAGCCACCCAGCCGGATGGCTTACATTGGTCAGCGTCTCTCTCCTATTCTCATCCAATCCCCTCGCTCTAGTTGACACTCCCCCGAGGGCTTGCTCTTTCTCCCCGTGCTCCGCATTCCGCCTCGTCCCCGCCCCCTTCCGCGTTATAAACTTTCTGCAAAAAGCAAGTGGCTGAGTAGCAGCTTAGCAAAAAGGGCTAGAAGAATGGAATAGAAAGACAGCGACAGCAGCAAGCGGCCCCTGCTTGCCCCACCAGCAAGAGGGGGGAAAAAGCGTAAGTCTGCAGAGGAAAAGGCAGAGAAGAAGAGGAATTGTGAGCAACGCTGGACTCAAAGCCGAGTCAACATCAGGTCATCCATTCACCGCAGGAGGAAGCTCCAGGAGGATTTGGGCCTGAAGACAGATGCTGATACAGCAGACTTTTTGTTGAACAGGTAGGTAATTTTTGACTTTTATTGTGTGAGTTGTTACATAAATAAATTTTTATAAGTCAATGACAATTCTGGCTTATGACTGTAAACGCTGCCGGTCGTTTTCTCTGTGTTGACAGATAGCGTCGGAACGTTAGCCGTTTATTTTTAGCATCGTAAACTAGCATCTCTATCATCATTGTTGTGCCTGAATGCATTCAATGAACTCATGAACTCGTTCATATGCATGTCCAATTGATGAACGTTATGGTGAACGTGTTCGTTGCGGTGTTTGTGAACGGCGCGCTCTCTCACTGATGCAGAAACCCCAGCTAAACACACCGCAAACATCCCAGTTATTGAGAAAGGCAAATATTTTATATTTGACCACATGATCTTGTTGTTCATTTATGTGGAATAAATATTGCACTGTGGAGCTGTTGTGGCGAGACTTTCATGACTATCACGGCGCTGTGTCTGATTACTGCCGGCCAGCTTGTTGCTCTGGTAGAGGGGGTGTGTCAGGGGGTCTCCACGCGGACGGCCACTCGTGATCGGTGGGAGGGATCAGGGAGCACAGAGGGGAGGGGTGTGTGTGTGTGGGCGGGATGCTTTTTTCAATTTTTTCTCAACATCTCAATCTTTCTCAACTGATTCTCAGATCGTAAACTACAGCTTTAAGAAAAGACCTGAAATTGAATCTGACAGACCACAGCACAGTTTACATTGTGAAGGTCCATCGCGGATGACTCCGCGTTCAGAGAAATCATGGTATTTCTGGACAAGGTCAACATAAGGCTTCCTTCTTGTGCAGAAAAGTTTTAATTGGTATTTGTTGATGTAACTACTGACTGTAGTACTTGAAAAAGGTTTACCGAAGTAATCTTGAGCCTATGTGACTATATCACTTATAGATAAATGAAGCAGCGCTGTCTGAGATAATGGGTATTCAGTTTAGGCTTATACCTGTGCCCTTTACACACAGATATTCATGCACCAGAGGGGATGAAATAACCACATCCCTTCCTTTACTTCTTTGAGGCACATTGTTTTGAAACCTTTCAATAATTTTCCCACATGTTTGATCCTTTGCTCATCTTTGCTCTGGAAGGACTAGGCCTTCCCTGGATTGGTACTAACTAGCAAATCCTGATTATATGATTAACTGTTAAAAATGACGTCATAATTCAATTCTTTTTTTCCTCATTATTAGTCCTAAATGACCCCGGTCCAAACTTTTTTGGAATGCGTTTTCCGGCCTGAATGGCGGGCATGGATATATAATTGGAAAATAAATTGAAGTAGACCAGAAAAAGCATTGAATATCTCATCTTCATACTGCCCCCAATCAAGCACAAGTCAAGATTTGATCACTGCCTTGCAAATTTTAGGCATTTTGGAAATTAACTACATGCAGGAATCAGTCAAAATTAATTTCTGGACTATAATTGAACTATAATTCCCACAGTTGTCTCTTTGAAGATGGTCACACTTCAGACTTTACCATCTGGATGATCTGGCTCTATCTCTGTGCTGTAAATCCGGTGACTGAGCTGCCCTCTTCGTATCTCGTAATTTCCTTTCCAGTAAGTCCCTGCAAAATTTGGATTTATGTTTTTTGCAGTTGTCTCGATGTAACACAAAGTTTATTCCATTAAGTCCATGCAAAAATCATTAGTAACTCCAGACTTTTGAGTGGGTGTGCGCTATGCTGACTACTTTCAATAACAAGGATTTTGAAAGTATTTCCACTCCGATGCGGGTTTGTAATCTGGCACAACAGTATTTTGACAAAAAAAATGATACCATTTTTTTCTCACTAGGTCCTCAGAGGATATGATCAAGGTAATGCAATGATAAAGGCAGGAAAACAAAATATCAGACATTGCAATATATTACTGTGCTCACAATTCGATCCAATTCAGTTCAATTCAGTTTATTTGCGCGGCACTTTACACAGAAGGCTGTCACAAAGGGGCTTGACAGAGTAGCAGAAGACAAACACCTGCCCTTACCCCAAAACATCAGGAAAATGAGCTGAGAAAACTCCCAAATGAGTTAAAAAAAACCCTGAAATAATATATACAAACATTCGTCCCATTAAAAAAGCATTTTGCATATTTACATAGATTGGAGTGTAATCAAGTCCAAGGTAGCCAGCCCGCAGCAAGCTGAGATCCCTTTGCATTTTCAAGATTCTCAAGGTTTGCATTCATTAAAATGTTGCGAATGCACTGACACGATCAAAAAATCACCACAGGCGTTTATTCAAAACGGATAGCTTTAAACACTCGAAATGCTCAGGCAGCCAGTAAACTTGGACTGATTAAAAGCAGTGGACTGAGTACTTTGGGTTTATACTTCAAATTCTATCAATGTGAGACAACCCCGTTTCAAGGATAGCAGCACCTCGGGAGAAGGGCCCAGACTTACAGCCGAGAAGACCGGCATGTCTTCCTTTGGACTTCTCTTTCTTCTTGGCGATGTCCCAGCCCTCAAAGAAGCTCTGTAAACAGAGGAGCGGAGAACGATCAAACAGAGAGAGAGCCTGTGGGACTGGAGCAGAAACGAGGCCACAGCTGATCCGGGATCAGCATTACACGGGTCCCTAACAGGCTGCGTCTGTGTGATTATAACTGTGGAGAATGTGCAGATTTGCATATCAGGTGTCCTGGCCACAGTCCCGGGCAGGCGGTATAATAACCTCCCAGTGAAAACAGCCAAACCATTCTCCCTCTCTCCCCCTATTGGAGAGACAGGGGAATGACCCGTTTATCGATTCAAATTATCACCCCACTCAAGCAATGGATTAACGCGCTGAAGAGTGCACTTGTCTCGCTCGCGAGTTAGTTTAGTGCCGGTCAGCAAAGTGTGTATTTAAGTGTGCGTTTTTAGTTTGTGTGAGAATGGGCATATGAGCAATTGAGGTAAAAAAACTGGGGATAAGCACTATCCTTTCACTTCTCAGAAAACTGCTGAGAGTCAAACTTATCAAAATAGTCATTTCTCGGCATTCACTGAAGGCCAAGCGTCAGCCGCTAGAGTGTGGTGTCCCCTTACGAGCCGAACGTGACAACAAAAAGATGACGGACAGGAAAAGGCTGCAGTTGCTCCTTGCGCAGTGACTGCGGCTCATGCGCCAGATTTCTGCGGCATAACTTTACTTCTGTCGATAACAAAGACCAATGAAGGAGTTTCCTTTAGTCCTTACCGTTGAGTGGAGCCTCAAGCTGGCATAACACACAACCAGTTCAATCTCCATACATTTATAAAATCACACACATTCTGCTATGTGCGGATAAATCCTTCCGACTGAAATGGATTTAAATTTCCGGACCTGAGGTCCGCCACACTCTACACGTCAGACTCGCTCAGGTATGCACTCAAAGAGTGATTTTCTTAATGTTAACCCTTTCGTGCATGGAGGTCACTACAGTGCACAGCCGTTTAAAAGTGTTTTTTTTGTATATATATGCCTGCAATTTTGGGCACTGCAGCATGTTAGTAAAAAAAAAAATCCTGACTGAGTTTATCAAAATTCATGCATGAAGGGGTTAATGTTCACGCAAACTATTCGCATTGACGAATCCCCTTCACAGGAATGAAAACATATTTCATTAAAATATGTGTCTTTTAATTTCGGGCAACCGGCGACACACCACATCAAAGTCCGTCTCCAGTCGGTCAGACTTACGAGATCGGTGTGTAATGAGATTTCGTAAATTTCGAAAGCGTGCTGGAGAAAAAAAAAAAGTCGGGAAACGTTGAAATAATGAAGTATAATGCGCTCATAAATCTGTAGGGATCCTTCCTCAAACAAGTGACTTGAGCTCGACTGTAAGCGTTCGGCTGCTCGCTGCATGCATTAATTTTAATTGTGGCTCGGTTTTCTGCTAATTAGGTTTTATAGAGCTGAGAACAGATTATTTAGCTGGACTTAACACAGTTTAAAAAGTATCTTCTATTAGATTTATTCCTAACAGAAGGATGGAGGTACAGAGGGTTCTTAAACATTATTTTGTTACAAACGCCTACATTGGTAATACTGATAAATATTCAACTGCATTGATTCACGGCAATTTGCAATTCAGTGGGCTCCGGAACAATTCGCTGAGAAAATAAGTCAGCTTTTATTGACCGGATAAATTTGTTCAAGGGCTAGAAATAAATACATACATTTGAATAACAAACCTCATCTGAGCATATGTTCCACTGCACATTTGTCTCATAAATAGTTTCCAACAGCTGTACAAATGTTTAGAGTTCCTGAATAAAGACCAGCAAGCATTTGACATTTCAGCAAACCTAAAATAAACTGGCAACAAAATAACTTTATTTTGAATATCTGGGTGGTCGATATGTAGAGATGACGAAAACTGCAAACCCATGTGGAGGTTGGATTCTATGCTTGTGTCATCGTCCTCAACTCTTAATGTGGAAATCCTCAAAGGTTTCTAGTGAATTCTTAAGAGAAAATAAAAATAACAAAATGATACCACAAATCAGTATGTAACTACCAGTCAGTATATGGTCTGTAAATGAAAGTAGTTTTACCACCAACATGACATCAATAGGGATGGTTATTTACTGGGGCGTACAGACCCTCAATCCCCTCCATTCGTTATGTCCCTGCTAATGCTGTGACCTCAGAGTTTTCGCCGGTAGTGTGAGACGACCGTCGGTAAAATGTCAGGCCTGACCCCGGCTGACCTCATACTCCTGTTTGAAGCCGTAGCACTCAGAGGTTTTCATCTGGTTTATGTGCTGCAGCAGGTCTGCCACTCTAACTGCGGGGTGCAGTTGCCCTGTGTGGTAGGGGGAGCCCTTGTGACCGCAGGGTCGACGAGGAGAGCCGCCCAGGAGACTGCTGGACTCATTCACCGAGCTGCGCTGGTCACCTGTCACAGAAGGAGAGAGAGAGCTGCAGAGGCACGCTGAGCTTGGCGATACGGAGGCACACACAAACACACAGGTCTTGGTGGTACAGAGACAGAGACACGGTGAGCACAATGATGCAAAGAGACAGAGGGACAGAGACACACTTAACACAGTACTAGAGAAACAGAGAAACACGCTGATTGTAATGATACAGAGAGACAGATGCACTGAACACAGACACACAGAGAGACTGAGGGACAAACACGTGCTGAACACAGACACACAGAGAGACTGAGGGACATACACATGCTGAACACAGACACACAGAGAGACTGAGGGACATACACATGCTGAACACAGACACACAGAAAGACTGAGGGACATGCACGTGCTGAACACAGACACACAGAGAGACTGAGGGACATACACGTGCTGAACACAGACACACAGAGAGACTGAGAGACATACATGTGCTAAACACAGACACACAGAGAGACTGAGAGACATACATGTGCTGAACACAGACCCACAGAGAGAATGAGGGACATACACATGCTGAACACAGACACACAGAGAGACTGAGGGACATACATGTGCTGAGCACAGACACACAGAGAGACTGAGGGACATACAAATGCTGAACACAGACACACAGAGAGACTGAGGGACATACAAATGCTGAACACAGACACACAGAGAGACTGAGGGACATACATGTGCTGAGCACAGACACACAGAGAGACTGAGGGACATACATGTGCTGAACACAGACACACAGAGAGACTGAGGGACATACAAATGCTGAACAAGGACACACAGAGAGACTGAGGGACATACAGGTGCTGAACACAGACACACAGAGAGACTGAGGGACATACACGTGCTGAACACAGACCCACAGAGAGAATGAGGGACATACAGGTGCTGAACACAGACACACAGAGAGACTGAGGGACATACACATGCTGAACACAGACACGCAGAGAGACTGAGGGACATACACGTGCTGAACACAGACACACAGAGAGACTGAGGGACATACACGTGCTGAACACAGACACACAGAGAGACTGAGGGACATACACATGCTGAACACAGACACACAGAGAGACTGAGGGACATACACGTGCTGAACACAGACACACAGAGAGACTGAGGGACATACACGTGCTGAACAGAGACACACAGAGAGACTGAGAGACATACACGTGCTGAACACAGACACTCAGAGAGACTGAGGGACATACACATGCTGAACACAGACACGCAGAGAGACTGAGGGACATACACGTGCTGAACACAGACACACAGAGAGACTGAGGGACATACATGTGCTGAACACAGACACTCAGAGAGACTGAGGGACATACACATGCTGAACACAGACACGCAGAGAGACTGAGGGACATACACGTGCTGAACACAGACACACAGAGAGACTGAGGGACATACACGTGCTGAACACAGACACACAGAGAGACTGAGGGACATACACATGCTGAACACAGACACACAGAGAGACTGAGGGACATACACGTGCTGAACACAGACACACAGAGAGACTGAGGGACATACACGTGCTGAACAGAGACACACAGAGAGACTGAGAGACATACACGTGCTGAACACAGACACTCAGAGAGACTGAGGGACATACACATGCTGAACACAGACACGCAGAGAGACTGAGGGACATACACGTGCTGAACACAGACACACAGAGAGACTGAGGGACATACATGTGCTGAACACAGACACACAGAGAGACTGAGGGACATACACGTTCTGAACACAGACACACAGAGAGACTGAGGGACATACACGTGCTGAACACTGACACACAGAGAGACTGAGGGACATACAGGTGCTGAACACAAACACACAGAGAGACTGAGGGACATACATGTGCTGAACACCGACACACAGAGAGACTGAGGGACATACACGTGCTGAACACACTCAGAGAGACTGAGGGACATACACATGCTGAACACACTCAGAGAGACTGAGGGACATACACGTGCTGAACACACTCAGAGAGACTGAGGGACATACACGTGCTGAACACACTCAGAGAGACTTAGGGACATACACGTGCTGAACACACTCAGAGAGACTGAGGGACATACACGTGCTGAACACCGACACACAGAGAGACTGAGGGACATACACGTGCTGAACACACAGAGAGACTGAGGGACATACATGTGCTGAACACAGACACACAGAGAGACTGAGGGACATACATGTGCTGAACACAGACACACAGACAGACTGAGGGACATACACGTGCTGAACACAGACACACAGAGAGACTGAGGGACATACGCGTGCTGAACACCGACACACAGAGAGACTGAGGGACATACACGTGCTGAACACACTCAGAGAGACTGAGGGACATACACATGCTGAACACACTCAGAGAGACTGAGGGACATACACTTGCTGAACACAGACACACAGAGAGACTGAGGGACATACACGTGCTGAACACAGACACACAGAAAGACTGAGGGACATACACATGCTGAACACAGACACACAGAGAGACTGAGGGACATACACGTGCTGAACACACTCAGAGAGACTGAGGGACATACACATGCTGAACACACTCAGAGAGACTGAGGGACATACACATGCTGAACACAGACACACAGAGAGACTGAGGGACATACACATGCTGAACACAGACACACAGAGAGACTGAGGGACATACACATGCTGAACACAGACACACAGAGAGACTGAGGGACATGCACGTGCTGAACACAGACACACAGAGAGACTGAGGGACATACATGTGCTAAACACAGACACACAGAGAGACTGAGAGACATACATGTGCTGAACACAGACACACAGAGAGACTGAGAGACATACATGTGCTGAACACAGACCCACAGAGAGAATGAGGGACATACACATGCTGAACACAGACACACAGAGAGACTGAGGGACATACATGTGCTGAGCACAGACACACAGAGAGACTGAGGGACATACAAATGCTGAACACAGACACACAGAGAGACTGAGGGACATACAAATGCTGAACACAGACACACAGAGAGACTGAGGGACATACATGTGCTGAGCACAGACACACAGAGAGACTGAGGGACATACATGTGCTGAACACAGACACACAGAGAGACTGAGGGACATACAAATGCTGAACAAGGACACACAGAGAGACTGAGGGACATACAGGTGCTGAACACAGACACACAGAGAGAATGAGGGACATACAGGTGCTGAACACAGACACACAGAGAGACTGAGGGACATACACATGCTGAACACAGACACGCAGAGAGACTGAGGGACATACACGTGCTGAACACAGACACACAGAGAGACTGAGGGACATACACGTGCTGAACACAGACACACAGAGAGACTGAGGGACATACACATGCTGAACACAGACACACAGAGAGACTGAGGGACATACACGTGCTGAACACAGACACACAGAGAGACTGAGGGACATACACGTGCTGAACAGAGACACACAGAGAGACTGAGAGACATACACGTGCTGAACACAGACACTCAGAGAGACTGAGGGACATACACATGCTGAACACAGACACGCAGAGAGACTGAGGGACATACACGTGCTGAACACAGACACACAGAGAGACTGAGGGACATACATGTGCTGAACACAGACACACAGAGAGACTGAGGGACATACACGTTCTGAACACAGACACACAGAGAGACTGAGGGACATACACGTGCTGAACACTGACACACAGAGAGACTGAGGGACATACAGGTGCTGAACACAAACACACAGAGAGACTGAGGGACATACATGTGCTGAACACCGACACACAGAGAGACTGAGGGACATACAGGTGCTGAACACACTCAGAGAGACTGAGGGACATACACATGCTGAACACACTCAGAGAGACTGAGGGACATACACGTGCTGAACACACTCAAAGAGACTGAGGGACATACACGTGCTGAACACACTCAGAGAGACTGAGGGACATACACGTGCTGAACACACTCAGAGAGACTGAGGGACATACACGTGCTGAACACCGACACACAGAGAGACTGAGGGACATACACGTGCTGAACACACAGAGAGAGTGAGGGACATACATGTGCTGAACACAGACACACAGAGAGACTGAGGGACATACATGTGCTGAACACAGACACACAGACAGACTGAGGGACATACACGTGCTGAACACAAACACACAGAGAGACTGAGGGACATACACGTGCTGAACACCGACACACAGAGAGACTGAGGGACATACACGTGCTGAACACACTCAGAGAGACTGAGGGACATACACATGCTGAACACACTCAGAGAGACTGAGGGACATACACTTGCTGAACACAGACACACAGAGAGACTGAGGGACATACACGTGCTGAACACAGACAACCAGAAAGACTGAGGGACATACACATGCTGAACACAGACACACAGAGAGACTGAGGGACATACACGTGCTGAACACACTCAGAGAGACTGAGGGACATACACATGCTGAACACACTCAGAGAGACTGAGGGACATACACATGCTGAACACAGACACACAGAGAGACTGAGGGACATACACCTGCTGAACACAGACACACAGAGAGACTGAGGGACATACACCTGCTGAACACAGAGACACAGAGAGACTGAGGGACATACAGGTGCTGAACACAGACACACAGAGAGACTGAGGGACATACACGTGCTGAACACAGACACTCAGAGAGACTGAGGGACATACACATGCTGAACACAGACACACAGAGAGACTGAGGGACATACACGTGCTGAACACAGACACACAGAGAGACTGAGGGACATCCACGTGCTGAACACAGACACACAGAGAGACTGAGGGACATACACAGACACACAGAGAGACTGAGGGACATACACGTGCTGAACACAGACACACAGAGAGACTGAGGGACATACACATGCTGAACACAGACACACAGAGAGACTGAGGGACATACATGTGCTGAACACAGACACGCAGAGAGACTGAGGGACATACACGTGCTGAACACAGACACACAGAGAGACTGAGGGACATCCACGTGCTTAACACAGACGCACAGAGAGACTGAGGGACATACACCTGCTGAACACAGACACACAGAGAGACTGAGGGACATACACTTGCTGAACACAGACACACAGAGAGACTGAGGGACATACACGTTCTGAACACAGACACACAGAGAGACTGAGGGACATACACGTGCTGAACACAGACACATAGAGAGACTGAGGGACATACACGTGCTGAACACAGACACACAGAGAGACTGAGGGACATACACGTGCTGAACACTGACACACAGAGAGACTGAGGGACATACACGTGCTGAACACAGACACATAGAGAGACTGAGGGACATACACGTGCTGAACACAGACACACAGAGAGACTGAGGGACATACACGTGCTGAACACAGACGCACAGAGAGACTGAGGGACATACACCTGCTGAACACAGACACAGAGAGAGACTGAGGGACATACATGTGCTGAACACAGACACACAGAGAGACTGAGGGACATACACGTGCTGAACACAGACACATAGAGAGACTGAGGGACATACACGTGCTGAACACAGACACACAGAGAGACTGAGGGACATACACGTGCTGAACACAGACACATAGAGAGACTGAGGGACATACACGTGCTGAACACAGACGCACAGAGAGACTGAGGGACATACACGTGCTGAACACAGACACAGAGAGAGACTGAGGGACATACACGTGCTGAACACAGACACACAGAGAGACTGAGGGACATACACGTGCTGAACACAGACAAATAGAGAGACTGAGGGACATACACATGCTGAACACAGACACACAGAGAGACTGAGGGACATACACATGCTGAACACAGACACACAGAGAGACTGAGGGACATACACGTGCTGAACACAGACACACAGAGAGACTGAGGGACATACACGTGCTGAACACAGACACACAGAGAGACTGAGGGACATACACGTGCTGAACACAGACACACAGAGAGACTGAGGGACATACACGTGCTGAACACAGACACACAGAGAGACTGAGGGACATACACGTGCTGAACACAGACACACAGAGAGACTGAGGGACATACAGGTGCTGAACACAGAGACACATAGAGAAAGACATGCTGATACAGTGATACAGTGATACAGAGACATGCTGAACATATGGACTGTGATACAGTGACACTGAGAGACTAACATGTTTAAAATGGCGATAGTTTGATCAACTATATAATACTGAAAAGGACGGTCTGCTTTAATCGTTAATTTGAGCAACTTTTGTCAAATGTAAGAAAGTAAAACACACAGCGATCATCATTCTAGTATGAACTGACCGAATTTCCATCCATCGAGATCTGACTCACTGGGAGGCATCGCTCATACCTACGTAATACCTTTACATGCACACGTTTCACGCAAAATCAAGGCAAAGCGGGGCGGGGAGGGGGGATTTGGCGTTGCCTCATGTGACCCCAGCAATTAAAAATGAATTCAGCAAAATATGCGCACACATACAGTGCATGTGCATATACGCACAAACTCACACATGCATACATTCATTTAGGCACACACAATCAACAGTACACACACACACAAACAAAATCACACACCCGCACACAAACACACATGCCCACAGGCACACACAATCACCCGTACGCTTGCACACGCACACTCACACGTGCGCACATACACACATATAATCACACGCACAGGCAAACACAAACACAGATGCAGAGTCGGCCAGAGAAATGAGCACAGACCCAGAAAGTCAGAGACACGGTCACACAGGCATAAAACCACACAGGACCAGACGGACATTTGGACCGCAGTCACCAGCGTCGCACAGGAGGAAGGGCCCTGAGGGAGACGGCGGAGGGGAGACAGGCAGACAGAGAGTTCCCGTTGCGCAGCCCACAGTGGTTGCAGTACGTTTCACCAGCTATCGTATGATTATTATTTTATTAGCATAGGTAGCCTGACAATACTTCACAAGTCATGCTAAACTCTTTAAAATACATTCCAAAAAGAACCATACAATTACTACAGTAATACTGATAGTTTTTGGTAGTAATTTTTTATGGTTTTCTTACAGTGGTTCTTTGTAAGGGATAAACGCTCAGTGCAGACCTTTCAGGCCATAACCGTCCATGAGCCGTACTCTCTGCAGCCGCAGTGTGGGGCCAGCGGACCGGGCCGGCTCTGTTCACACACACAGTGGGAATCTGAGGGCCGCAATGGACCCCCAGTGATGCAGGCGCTTAGCGCAAGTGTCTGGGACTGGTGAGTAACTGAGGGAGGCTGGGCAGCGCGGCAACAGGATCAAATACAGACTTCAGTTCAACAACATGAATTGTTAATGGGATGAGTACAGACGTGCTTCGTACTCAAACGCGGACAGTCTCGCATGCAAACTAATACAGGCTCTCTTGGTCTCAGGCACACACTCTTCGCTCTCTTGGGTTTGTATTTGTGTGTGTGAGTGTGTGTGTGTGTGTATGTATGTGTGTGTGAGTGAGTGCATGGGAGCATGTGTATGCACGGACATTCATGTATGTGTTTTGTGTGGTGGTGCACATAAACATATACAGATGGACAGATGCATATGTGCACAGGCTGGCATGTGTGTTTATGCATGTCTGAGCATGTAAGTGTGTTTTCGTATGTGTGTGTGTATGCAGATGCGTGTTTACATGTGAGTGTGTGACACATGTATGTCAGCATGCATTTCAGCAGGTGTGTTGAGTGTGTGTGCCCGCGTGGGCGTGCATAATTATGCATGAGTGCGTGAACCAGAGGAAATATCACCGATCAGCGAGGGAGGCTGCGATCTGCTTACTGTGGGCGTGGACCCCGCGCGCCGCCATGAAAGAGCAGGGTGCGTTCTCCTCCTCCTGAGGAACGCTCGGCTCCGACAGGCCGCGCGCACCGCCGTGACCCTTCTCCTGACGGTACGCCGCCGGCGTCCTGCCGATATTCACCGGCTTCCTCCTGTTCAATGACAGATAGTGATGGACAGAAAATAGCCAGAAGGTGCTTTTCATACATAAATATACAGTAGGTCTATTTGTTTTTTTTTTTTTTTACTGTCATTCTATTTCCTTCATTTACTCAATAATAGCCAACAAATGCATCGTATTTGAATGAGATACATTCCATCAGTGCATTGAGTTTTCAAGATATATCCTTTCCACAGAAACATGTTTTTGATCTGATATAGAAACTCACAGTTCCTCAGGCGTGATTACAGAGCGATTATACTGTCATCTTGAAAATATGATCACATAAAACGTGGGAGTCTCAGGTGGTCGTCATGTGGTTCAAAGAAAACCAGACAAGCTGATTATCAGTTGAAAGGAAAGAGGGCACAAGCGTTTGACAGTTTAAAAAAGGCACAATTAATAGTGACAAAGACCTCCTCTGCCGTTAAGTGTACACCCCACCTGCGGAGTCTCCAAACTTCAGCAAAGAGTTTTATCTTAGCATCTTCACAACCAGCCATTTCCTGGCCCTGGAATGAGCAGTTGAGAGGGCTCCAATGCCAGAGCAGACATCACAAAAGATATGATTGGGGCACATGGTAATAGCTATAACTTTAAAGCCAGTCCACAGCTGACCCCAACAACAACCACAAGAAACAATCTGATAATATCGTCTTGAAGCATTGGAAGAAGTATGAGCATGAGCTCTGCAGTGGCTCAGGCCTGCACATCAGGGCTATTTTACTGAGCCGACCCCTTGCTAAATACGGCCTGTGAATAAATTCAGACTGGCCTGTTGAGCATTTCTGTCAACTAATAAATAAATTAAAAATCTTCATAAGATTATTTAAGTAGTGCTCTTTCAAATCTGATCTCATAACTGAAATATCAGTCAGACACTTTAGCTATACACTCTCATTACAAGCCTCATTGTTCAATTGCAATTTTTATTTTCAAGTCAGATTTGCCTGTCGAACAAGTGTCCTGTATCTAACTCAGTGGCAGCTCGTGAGCTGGCAACAGGGGAGACTCAAACAATCCCTTAATATTAATGATAGGTCACGACCTGTTTTCAATCATTAATTTAAATTACCGGTACAGAAACTTTGAAAACTCTCAACATTATCAGGTGTGGCCAGTTTTCATCTATAATGCATACCGATTACGACTTCGAACTTCTCGCGCTTTTCTTTACTCAGCGGTCGGAAGCAATGCATGTGTTTAGCGATCGTTTAAATTAAATTAGATCATTTGAAACGTCTTTATGCAATTACATTACTTCCAACCCCTCCACGCACGAGGACTTAAATTTCGCAGGAGGATCTGACATAACGTTGATTGCGTTGATTGAATAATTGCTGATGACAGCAGAGGAACGTATATATGCATCTTAAACTCACACCGTATGCGTGACAGTTGACAGGTATGCGTTATAGATGAAAACTGGCCACACCTGATAATGTTGAGAGTTTTCGTTGTTTCTGTACCGGTAATTTAAATTAATGATTGGAAACTGGTCGTGACCTATCATTAATTTTAAGGGATTGTTTGAGCCCCCCCTGTTGCCAGCTCACGAGCCGCCACTGAGTTAGATACAGGACACTTGTTATTTGGAATTTGAATTCAAGACAGGCGAATCTGACTTGAACATAAAAATCGCAAGTGAACAATGAGGTTTGTAATGAGAATCTATAGCTAAAGTGTCTGACTGACATTTCAGTTATGAGATCAGATTTGGAAGAGCACTACTTTGTATCTGGACTCTTTATGGTATCAACGAAAACAGCAATTTACAACTCAGAGTAAACACGTTTCCAGCCATTGAAATTGTGTTCCCTGCAGGATCGGTTCATTTATGAACTTTACATGTTACTATTGTCCTGAACAGCAACAGCTAAATGTAAATGCACATTGGCTGCAACAGTTCCCGCAAGAATGTGTAACGATCCCGCTGACACAGGATCCGCGAAAGGAAAGCAAAGTGGACACAAATGAGGGCTGTTGAGACAAACACATCTTCATCTGTCCTCGGTATTTTAGCCATGGTAAATTAAATACGGCATGATTAATGACAATACCCTGCTGTTACCAGTATGGAAGCATAAAATTTTAGCCCAATGCATGCTTGATGTAGAGTGCTTTGTTATAATATACATCATAATAAAAATGTGAGCAATTTGATAAATTCTTTAATGATAAAATTATTGCCATCAGACAGAACAGTACTGCCCCCAGATCCATAAATGTCTTAACCCACCAATTGTAAAGGAATATTACTTGTGTCATGTCTCAGTTTGAATCTCTAGACCTGAAAAAACACCAAAAAACAAAAACAAAAAAACTATACAATAATGTTTGGGGGCTCAGGGCCTCTGCCTGTGGCTCAGATCCCCTCCCCATCATATTTTCTTAAAAACTCTGCTTAACTGCTTGGCACTTGAGGTATCAAATATTATTAACTGCTCTCCTCAGTCAGGTATATTTCCTGCAGCACTTAAAAAGCTGTCACTGAAACACTTCTGAAGAAATGCAACAGCCGCACAAATCAAATTGATGCAACAGTTATGTCTAACTGTAAGCCCGTCTCCAACATACTGGTCCTCAGCAAAATACTTGAAAAGACAGTTTATTCCCAGCCGAGTTACTATCTAACACCAAACAGCCTTTTAGATATTAATCAATCAGGTTTTGATCTCACCATAGCACAGAAATTGTACTGATCAAAATTGTAAACAATCAGCAAATTAACAAAGACTCCAATAAATATTTTATTCCCATGCTCCTAGATGTCAGTCCTGCCTTCAGCAGTGTTATCCATGATATTTTAAGAGTTCAAAAATGGGTCAGGTTATCTGACTCAGTTCTAAATTGGTTCAAAACGTTTTGTACTTGCAGGTAAGGCAGGTTTTTGTATCTGGAGACAGAGTGGGAATTATATGTGTGGGGTACCCCAAGGTTTGATTCTCGGGCCATTATTATCATAATTATTATTAAACTCCATGTGTTCTATATGTTCCCACTTGCATGTGTTGTAAAAAAACACTAAAATGTGCAATAATTATGCAGATTTTTCACAACTGTACCTATCCCTATCTCCTGATTACCAAGATCCGACCAATTTCCTAACACATTGTAATGAAAATATTCCAATATAAAGATATTAAAGAACTGTTTACAACTAAACAAAGATAAAAAAGAAATATTAATCACTGGTTTAACGGCTCAAAGACCGAAAACTGCCTCTGATCTTAGTTCGCTGTCTCTTTGAAGCAAAAGTGAAGGCAGAAATCAGGGCGTAATCACAGACAGCAATCCAAATTTTAAGAGCAATGCCAATCATCCCACTAGATCAACCTTCGACTAACTCAAAATTATTTCAAAACTGAGGTATTCAGTCAAAATGAGACTGCGTGAATTTACAACAAGTAGACTAGACAACTGAACTGGTCTGTTCACCGGCTTACCAAAATCAAAAGCTGTGCGGTGACTACTTAATTCAAAATGTAGAAGCAGGTGTTTTCAGTAGAGGTAAAAAGTCTTAACACATTACACCTGTTCTGAGATTTCTGTTCTGGCTACCCCTAAAAACTAGGATTGATTATAAAATTATGCTTGTTTACAAAGCTCTAAATGGCCCAGCACCTTGTAACATAAAAGGCAAGCTAATTAGATACAAAGCAGCAAGAAGTCTCAGGTGCACAGGCAGTGGTCTTTTCATCATCCCTCATACTAACTTTACAGCAGGGGAGAGTGTTTTTTGTATTTATGGCCCAAGTAGACGGAACTTCTCACCTGTGGACCTGAGCGGCCCCTGCAGTGAACGCTTTCAAGAGCAGGTTAAAAACCTTACTTTTCACCACAACTTATGGCCATGTTCTGTGTGTGTGTGTGTGTTTGTGTGTGTGTGTGTGTGTGTGTGTGTTTTGTATATTTTGATACTCGTATTTTCTGATTCCTGTATAACTTCCCTTACACCTGTTGTCACCTCCACCAGGAGGTTATGTTTTTGCTTCGGTTTGTTTATTGCCCTCCCCACAAACAACGTGCGGGAGCGGTTATGTTTTTGTCTCTGTTCATTTATTTATTCATCGGTGTGTGGGTCTGTCTGTGGGCAGACTACAGGCCGCAGATAATTTTCATATCTTACAGAGGGGTGGACCATTACCGACCAAGTGAGATGTGATTCGTTTTTGGTGCACATCCGGATCAAACTGTGGATTCTGGATCACTTCGTAAATTTTGTAAACATTGGGAGATTTCCACATTTTCTTTAATAACTCCATCAAAGACATCATAAATCACTTGAATATCAACACACTATAGCCCTCCAGGGAGGGCAAACACTAAGAGTATTTCGATCTGGATCTGGGTATGTGGCCTCTGGACACACCCTCTAGTTTATTTATTTGTTTTCTGTCTGTTAGCAGGATATCTCGAAAATGGCCGCATAGATACAACCAAACTTTTTTTAGAGAAGAACGAGAGGAACAAGTATTTAAATTTTGGCATATCTAGGCCAAAGTACAACTGAGACAACAAAGTTCAAATCCAGCTATGCTGGCGGAGGTAGGGCCTCTTGTGAGTCCAGCTTTAGTTACATATTTATCTTTTTCAGTACCGCGATTGTGTTGCAATTGTACTGGCACTTTATGTAAAGGAAATTGTGTGGCTGTGCATATGAAATGTGCTGCATAAAGTTTGACTTGATTTGACCACAAGGAAAACAGGCTGTGACCTATAAATGTGCATCTGACATTATTTCAGCAGTTGGTTCAGCCGGTGGAAAGAACATACGGCCATTGTGTGAGCTGTGAGGGAATCAAATTAATGTATCTGAAGAAATTACACCTCAATATTTAAAACATCTACTGATTAACCAGCAAACAAAAGATGTACGTTATTTTAGGAAACGGATTGGGTTGTTCTGCAGCAATATGTTCCATAGCCTGAGGGACAGGGAGCCAACAGATGTGACCAGATCTGCAGCAGCTCACCAGATACATTTCTCTGCGCAGACAGGCCAGAAGGTAAATAATATTAAAAATAATATTTTAAGTAATATCTCTTCATTATTGTTCAGTGTTACTGGGTCATTGTCACACTCCATTGCACACACTGTGTGAGTGTATACCTGTATATGAACACCAATTAGCCACAAGATGAAAACCATCTGCCTGATATGGTGTAGGTCCTCGTCGTGCCTCCGAAACAGCTCCATCAAACATCCTCTTCAATTCCCAGACTCAGGGTTTCCCAACAGAACATTTCCCGGAGCATCACGCTCCTCCCGACAGCTAGTCCTCTTGCCAGAGTGCATCATGATGCCATCTCAACCCCAGGTTAATGGGGCACACGTACCCAGCTGATGCACGCGACTTAAAAAAAAAGTGGGGCTAGGCGACCCTTCAGGTCCAGTTACATTCATGCTCTGACCCACTCATTTCACTTTAACGATTCGTCTCACATTCAACGTGGCAACTATGTAGATTAATTTTTCACTTACCGTCAAAAGTTCCTCGGCACGCACTCTTGTCACGAGATAATCAAAGTTATTTTCTCCATATGTGACTGGTTTTAATGTTTTGGTTCATTGGAGCATATATGCATACTTGCCCAATGTAAATATGTGCAATTATTTCCCCTTTATTCTATTTTTCTCAGGGTTTGACCATATAAACCATACACAGTAAAACGTTCAGTGTTAAATCAACACTTGAAGAGTCTATTTGGGTCCACGCGGATCCGCGTAGATCCAAATAGACTCTTTTAGTGTTGATCTAACACTGAACTTTTTGCTGTGTACACTGCTGAGTGTGAAGCCAGATAAAAGCGTATTGAAGTATTGAAGAGAAAATGGAGACAGAAAAGAGAGAGTCTCAGCGAGAGAGAGAGACAGAGAGAGAAGAGAGAGAGGAAGCATGACAGTAAGGTTGGAGAGCAAGAAAATAATACCAGGTGAGAGATCAAGAGAGCAGGTCAGAGCAACGGGAAGAGAAGCGGCACAGAGAGGATAAAAGCCAGAGAAAGCAAATCAACGGCCGAACCGGTGGAATGAGAGAGGGCATAGAGAGAGGAGAGGAGAGAGGGATAAGGGCGGAGAGATGGATGGTGCCTTTGGAAACAAGGTGGGTGTGGGGCGAAGTAAAATAAAGTCACTTACGGGTAGTATGAGTACAAGTAGAAATCTCTCCTAGAAGGGAGAAAGAAGAGAACAAAAACAGTGAAGAAGAATTATGAAACTCTTTGTCACCAGCCATGAATATAAACACTCCGCGCACCTCTTTCTTCTCATTTCTTTCTTCTCCTCTCATCCTCGTAAATACACACCTTCTTTTATTGTGTAACGAGCACAATGTGGGCTCGCTCGCATCTGTCACGTCTAACAATGCAGACCCCAAAATCTATTACAATAATTCATAATCATTACAGCTAACTGCTGTAATCTATCCTTACGCCAAGGGATATCTGTAACTTGCCAAGAAACTAAGCCATAAATCTATGTGAGGAAGGGAGGGAGGGAGGGCTTCGTACATACACTATATAACTAAACCTGTCTACATAGAAAATTAACATTTTAAAAGACTAAGTATCTCACATTTGAGATATTTCAGTATCATTTCAGTTGGATGTAGAATGAATTGGTCAGTATGGCCTGACTGGAGAGACATTTAGCTTCCATTTGAGGCCAAATACTGAGAGAGCGACAATTTCATAACCACGGAGCTGAGTTGTATGAAAATTTTCTGAAGGCTGAAAGTTTGTCCTATCAGCCCATACTATCAAATTCTTTCCAAATTCAATGTCAGATATTTGGAATTTTGAATACCCCATTTTCACTGAGATTTTGACTACATGGTGGTTCAGGGACTGCCTTCACAAAACAACTTAAAAGTCAAAAAGTAGGGCTCGCTAATTTTGTTGAAGACAAAATTTACATTTCAGTGCAAATTTCATTGCGAGCGGCAGAACAGCAGACGAGGACTGAACAAAAAGCTGCTTTAGTGGGGCCTGATGTAAGCGATCCGAGTTAGTGAATTCAGAGACTCTTTAAAAAAAACACTGACCTTTCAAAATGGGAGGGATTCACAATTATAGAAGAGTTGGTAGTCGTTGGCAGCGAGGCGTAACATCACGCTAGTCGCTGTCAGACATTGTTATTCCAGCCCAGCAATTACAAGCGCGCGTGCATATCCACTAATTATTGTACAAGCCACCAAGCAAGTAAAAGACCAACAATTTTCCAAATATATATAGGCTTCTTCACTAGTCAGCTTTCATTTTTTGATTTCGTGTTGAATCAGTGGCACTACGCCCACATTACTTAATAAAATTAGAATATAGTGACACAACGCCCACAATATCTTATAAAATTAGTATATGGTGGCATGATCAATACCACCCACTGCATAGTTGCTATGATGAGTTCATGGACAAACGTTCATTCCCTATCGACAAACCGCTGCGTATAAGAATGTAAATCGAGCCCCATCTCCGTGTTACGGAATGCTCCCAGTTCCTCAGTGAGGGCTGGTCGCAGTCGCTTCATGATTACATGTTTTCAGAAGCTAGGAGCCTTTCGTGCCACCCAGGGTATAATAAAATGTTTTCTGAATATGGTATCAGAAGGTGAATTTCATTTTAAAACCATATTGTATGAAGAGAAATCTAAGCAAGGGATTGATGAGAAAGAATGATGAAATCCACTCAAAATTCTCTCAAGATCAAAATGTCCTTCCACAGTAAACCACTTTGGCTGCGTACTGTATTCAGATTTTTTTTTTTTAAACTGGTTCGACAGTTATGGATTTATTATACCCTTTTCATAGCAACTATGATCTGCATATAATTGAGATTATCACAATTTCGAAGTCTCCCCTCCCACAGATAACTGCTCCCCACACATCCCACGAGAGGTGGCAGGGGTAATCTTCCCAAAAAAGCACACTTTTTCCCGCTCAATTACCAGCTAATCTGCAGGTCACCCTCCTGCCCGGCCCAGAACCGAGCGCATAATTCAATTATGCTCTCGGCTAATGAAATACTTCATGCTCAGATAAACTCGTTAGATTGCTGGTCTCTCAGCCCGGTTCTGCCAGCGTTGAGGGCAGAGGAGTGTTTCACACTGTCTCAAAACACCTGCATATAACACCAGCCTCTTCCCTGGGCTCAAATGTACAGAGACACCTGCTGAAAAGCTAATCTACACCCCGACATTTTGGGTTGAGAGAAGAGGAGGGAAGGAAGAAACCAATAAAATGTCCTTTTTAAATGAATAAAAAGAAAATTCATATCTTCGCTTGCTCGTCAGAAAATCATCATTTCCCAAGCCTATAATGCCTGATTTCACATAAGGACAGGACTTCATCTCTTTGGGGAAGTTGAGAAGTTTCATCACTTCCACTCTGACATAATGTCACGTGGCAGAAACAGCCCTCGGAATCGTACAAACAAAAATACAATACGGTGCCGGTTACAGTGTTCAGCAAATTGTTATTCCTTTTAGAAGACGTATGATCAGGATGTATGAAGAAGGTGGAACACCACTCGGTCTCGACATTGAAAGCACTAGCGCAAGCGAGTATGAGAGCTGGAAGTTACGATGTTATGGCGACTTTCTCATCGCATGCGGCATTCCACATAGCAAGTGATTTTTTTGTTTTTATGGCCAATACAAGGCATTTCCACTGTGATAATTACAGTAGGTCATGACCTTACTCTAATATTCCCCATATCGCAGTTCTCGGGTGAAAGCCAAGGCTCACATGAATGAAGGTCAGCCAAATGAGACCGCCAATTGTAAAGCAGCAATGGGCCATGGCTTGCCTCTTAACCGATATGGACATGCTACGGCGAGGGCCCTATCAGTGCAACTCAACTGTGCAAACAGGGGTACATGTTTAGAAACTGGTTTGGTACACGATGGCATCCCCCACCCCCACCTTTGCCCAAACTCACCCCTTCTTCACGATGATGATGATGGCCCCCAGCAGTAAGATGAGGAGGGCCAGGCCCCCAGCACAGGCCCCCAGGATCAGCCCAACCTCCTCTGTGTGCTGAGACACCTCCAGAGCTCGCTTATTGTCCCGGCAGGCCGCTGAGAGATGGACAGACAGACACAAGGACAAAGAGAGGTACTGTCATCTCCGTACAGTGTCACTGTATGACATACAGACTACACACCACTCCAAATACAACAGCAAAGGGCACGTCCTCTGACCATTAGTTGGGGTGTGAGTGCGTGTGTGCGTGTGCGTGTGTGTGTGTGTGTGTGTGTGTGTGTGTGTGTGTGCGCGCGCGCGTGTGTGTGTGTGTGTGTGTAGAATTAAGCAAACAGGACACTCTAGGATAAATTAATTTAAATGTAGCCAAGAAATGAACAACTTGTTTTCTTTTCTATTTAGTTTTTGTTGGTTGGAAGGTCAGATTAATGATGGTAAAATAGCCTGACATTTATGGTGATATTATTTTTGGCCTTTAAAAAACCAACGATTTCTATGCAGTATGTGCAGATTTTTTATATACACGGTTATTGTCTCCTGCAAATGTCTTGGGCTCCCTAGATTTATTTGGTGTACATTTAGCCTAAAACTACTTTTTCCACTGTCAATATTATTGATGTCAATAAAACAATAAAAGTGATTTTCTAAATTTCTCTGCAAAAAATTATAAAATTTACAGTGAAATATCCATATTTTGTGAGGAAAAATAGAAGAGCGCTGGGCCTCCACAAAGTCCTGTTTTCAGCATCGTCAAGACCTTCTGGAATAATCTAAAGAAATGCACGTGAGACATCCAGCCTAGAGAAGAAATGCGGCAAGTGCTCCAATATACTTGGAACAACCTAGTGATTTGTCATACTAATCATGACAGTGTACCATAGGGAACTGAGTCAGTTACATCATATTTTGATTTGGTGAATTTTTTTACTCCTTTTCATTGTACATTTTACAAAATGTTCTACAAAAATGCTACATTTCATTATTTTTTTTAAAGAATCTTGGTTCCCTATTATTTGTTAACGTGCCTCAGACTTGAACACAGAACTCTATGATGTGGTTTTTAATGCATAAGTTTTACATGCATAATGTGATACTTGGGGTGACGCATTAATATGTTGAAAGGTTTAGAGTTCATGAGTAATGATGCTGTTGCTCTTTGCAAGGGTATAACCTAAGTTTGAAAAAAACTGGGGGTGTTAAACTACAATGCCTCAAAAAATGCCAACCTTTTTGGAGGTCTCTGGGTATGCCCGTCCAGAATAAATAAATTAAGTTCTAGGAAGAACGTACTTGCGAATTACCAAACTTGCATCAGTACATGAAATTGCCATCGAAATCATGAGAAGTTAGTTTCATCAATTTAATGCCATATGATTGGGTGGTGATTTAGCAGAGCAACCTCCCTTCC
The DNA here is from genome assembly GCA_029721435.1 of Gymnothorax reevesii. Classification (NCBI taxonomy): domain Eukaryota; kingdom Metazoa; phylum Chordata; class Actinopteri; order Anguilliformes; family Muraenidae; genus Gymnothorax; species Gymnothorax reevesii. The sequence continues at coordinate 114,813,260 of CM056577.1, forward strand.
CCTTTCATTTCATTCTTTTTGTGTCTCTACAGCCTTTCCCTAATCTTAACAATAACCAATGCATGCCGAACCCAAACCCTTACCCTAACCTTAACCTATCCCTGATTCTGAACTTACCCCTAACCTTAACCTATCCCTGATTCTGACCTTACCCCTAACCTTAACCTATCCCTGATTCTGACCTTACCCCTAACCTTAACCTTTCCCTGATTCTGAACTTACCCCTAACCTTAACCTATCCCTGATTCTGACCTTACCCCTAACCTTAACCTATCCCTGATTCTGAACTTACCCCTAACCTTAACCTATCCCTGATTCTGACCTTACCCCTAACCTTAACCTATCCCTGATTCTGACCTTACCCCTAACCTTAACCTATCCCTGATTCTGACCTTACCCCTAACCTTAACCTATCCCTGATTCTGACCTTATCCCTAACCTTAACCTATCCCTGATTCTGACCTTACCCCTAACCTTAACCTATCCCCGATTCTGACCTTACCCCAAACCCTAACCTATCCCTGATTCTGACCTTACCCCTAACCCTAACCTATCCCTGATTCTGACCTTACCCCTAACCCTAACCTATCCCTGATTCTGACCTTACCCCTAACCCTAACCTATCCCTGATTCTGACCTTACCCCTAACCTTAACCTATCCCTGATTCTGAACTTACCCCTAACCTTAACCTATCCCTGATTCTGACCTTACCCCTAGCCTTAACCTATCCCTGATTCTGACCTTACCCCTAACCTTAACCTATCCCTGATTCTGACCTTACCCCTAACCCTAACCTATCCCTGAATCTGACCTTACCCCTAACCTTAACTGATAAGTCAAAATTTGCCTTTGTAGCTGTGAGGGCAGGAGAAAATGTCCACACTTCCCAATAATGTCCCCACTCAATGAGAAAAAAACGTTTTTGGTTCTCACTTTGTAGCAATACAGGAACACGCACGCAGGCACACACCCACACACACACACGCATGCACAAACACACACACACACACACACACACACACGCACGCACAAACACACACACACACACACACACACACACACACACAAGTACTTAAGCCAACAATCAGACCCACCATAATTCAGTGCAAGACACTTACGTCTGAAAAACAGCATCACAGAAGGCAGAAGCAGGATGAAAAATTGAGTCAAACTGACGATGGACTTCATATCCATAGGAGATAATAACCAGGAGCACTGGTGCATACAGCAACATTCCTCGTTTTTTTCTAAATGCGGCAGGAAATGCTTAATAATTCTTTTTGTATGCTATTCTGAGACCGACGGCTGCACTGAGCCATTAGTAAGAAGGCAGGTAATTATCCCCAGAAGCAAGATCGTCTCCGCGTGTGATTATGCTATGAGCGAAAGCGTGCGGCGTGTGAGGGGGGATTGAAAACTGCTGTCTTACCCACTGTGTCTTCACTAATCAAATCTTTATGCATTTTATTTCTCAAAACAAAAAAGTCCACAGTAAAAAAAACAAAAACAAAACTGTCTAAACAGGTGCCTTAGTCTTGTGAAGTGAGTTAAAATCTTTTTTTTTGTTCCTCTTAAGTAGACAAGTAGGACTTTTTAAGATTAGTTTAATTTACACCACTTACACCACTGCTAAATGCATCAAAGTGACTCAACTCGCTGACAGTATCATTCTCTAATTCAACAACGGATCCAATTCAACTTCAAAATATAGAAACTAGAATGTGTTTGTACTCGTAAAAACAAATACCCACACCCCACGCACCCCACCTTCTGCTCCCCACAAACACTGAGACATTACAATTCCCACAAACCCCTAAATAGCGCAAGGCAGCAGTTTAGTAGCCAGCCAATGCACCTACAAATTGAGGTAACAACAAAGAGCGGTTTCAGAGTAATATTCCGGAAACTCTTTGACAACGCTGACGCAGATGTCAATGCCGATGCTGAGGGGATCTGAGCCTAAAGCAATATGCGCCACCCGAGGGGGGTAGGGTGACATAATTAGGCTTAATAAAGCAAAATTTAACACTATAATGATTGTTTAGATGCACTTATTTCTGTTCTGTTCCCACACTGGATTTCTTCCCTCCAGTTCATAACGCAGGCAGAACTTTTCAGCTTGCCTTTCCCGGAAATTAAAAAAAAAGAGAGATATCTGATATCTTCTTTGCCCCCGGTGAAATTGCACTTCACTGCAGGGCAGAGATTAAAACTGTGTGTTGCTGGATCATGTCAAAGTGGGCGATAGTGGCACCGCGACTCCCAGAAGGTTTTAAATCAACATTAATTTTCTGGTGTAGCAGTTTCCCAGCTCTGGCCGCCATATTGAGAGCATCTCCGGCGGTGATCCGGAATCCAGATAAAGGCATCAGCCGGTAATGAGCAGTGCTTCTGTGTGAGAGATGATAGTTTGCACAGATCATTTCTGGCTCCTGTGGGCGAAGAGGCTCTTCTTAGACCTGTGGCTAAGTTTATCTGTGTACTTGGCAGAAACTGCCATTCGACAAACTTCTGTCAAACGCAGGTACAGCTCCTTATTACTTCACATCATCGGGTGTCCAGGAAGGCATCTGTCAGGGACAGCAGTTCGTGTGTACAGATAATACAGACATTGCCCCGACATGTTTTCCAACTTGCTATCAGTGTAGTGAGTACAGACAAGTCATTCAAGTGAAATCAGAACTGACAGCACTGTCTGCCACTGTGATCAGCAAAGACTGGACTGACTGACGATGTAATCAGTTCAGAAAAGGAAATCTGTCAGTGTAATCAATGCTTACAGACAAGTCAGTCACTCTTATTGCTACAGTCAAGACGATGAGTCAGTATAATCAGCACAGACAGGATAGTCTATCAGTGTAATTAGTACTAACTAATCAATCAGTTTAATCAGTACAGACAGTGCCAGTCAAACAGTTTAATCAGCAAAGACAGGGCAGTAATTTAAATCAAAGAAAGTGCAATCACTACAGACATGGCAGTCAGTCAGTGTTTTCAGTAAAGACAGGGTTAGTGTAATAAGTCAAGGCAGGGATGCTGGTCGGTGAAATCAGGCCAATTTTTCAGTGATCAAAACAGCTCAGGCAGACGGTCAGTAATCAGTACAGACAGGGCAGTCAGATGGTGTGATCAGCAAAGAGAGGGCAGTAATTTTAATCAGTGATGATAAGGAAATCAGAGAGAGTTTAATCAGTACAGACAGGTTAGTCAGTCAGTGTATTCAATACAGACAGGGTCAGCATAATGAATAAAGGCAGGGATGCCGGTCTGTGATATCAGGCCAGTTTTTCAGTGGTCAGTGCAGATACGTCTGTAATCAGTACAGACACGGCAGTCAGATGGTGTAATCAGCGAAAATTAGGGTAGTAGTAATAATCAGTGAAGATAAGGAAGTCAGAGAGAATGTAATCAGTATAGACAGAGCAGTCAGTGAATGTAGTGAGTGCTGAGAGGCGTAGGTATGTTGGTCAGTGAAATCAGGCTAGATTTTAAGTGGTCAATACAGATACGTCTGTAATCAGTACGAACAGGGCAGTCAGATAGTGTAATCAGCGCAGACAGGGCAGTAATTTTAATCAGAGAAGATTAGGAAATCAGAGACAGAGTCATCAGTACAGAAAGGTCAGTCAGTCAGTGTATTCAGTACAGACAGAGTCAGTGTAATAAATAAAGGCAGAGACGCCGGTCTGTGATATCAGGCCAGTCTTTCAGTGGTCAGTACAGATACGTCTGTTAGCAATACAGATAGGGCAGTCAGAGAGTGTAATCAGCAAAGGCTAGGCAGTAATTATAATCAGTGAAGATAAGAAAGGCAGCGAGAATGTAATCAGTACAGACAGAGCAGTCAGTGAATGTAGCCAGTGCAGAGAGGGGTAGGTATGTTGGCCAGTTAAATCAGGCCAGTTTTTCAGTGGTCAGTACAGATACATCTGTAATCAGTACAGACAGGGCAGTCAGATGGTGTAATCAGCGAAGACAGGGCAATAATTAAAATCAGTGAGGAGGTCAAAGAGACTGTAATCAGTACAGACAGGGCAGTCAGTGAATGTAGCCAGTGGAGCGAGAGTAGGTATGTTGGTCAGTGAAATCAGGCAAGTTTTTCAGTGGTCATTACAGATACGTCTGTAAGCGGTACAGACAGGATAGTCAGACAGTGCAATCAGACTGGGCAGTCAGTCAATGTAATCAGTGCAAGTTTACAGTGGCACAGCACTGCGTTTCAGAGATCGCCTGGCTCACATAAAATCAACTTTTACTTTCTTACTTACATTGGTTCTTGAGAGTGCTGGGAGAAGACTGGCAAGGCAAAGTGAGAGAGAGAGGTCAGAGCAGCCACAGCGGGGTACACTTACTTCACGGTTATCAGCGTTTCAGCCTTAGAAAAATCCTAAACCCATTTCTGTGTAAGGACTTTAATCAGTTTTCCACCCCCGTCTCCGGGCTCGGCGTTCTCAGTCCGGACACGTTTGACTTCCAAATTTCTATCAGGCTGAAGATGAGCATGTAATTTCCTCTCCGATTAATTTGCGTTCTCGCCGTCTTCCCAAAAATTGAAAATTGTCGTTCACAGGAAAGAAAAGGAGCCTGGGAGTGTATCATTACCTAGTCTCTGCCACGGGAGGATTAATCAAACTGTCATCTCTGAGCCGACACCGACGCCGAGCCAAAACAATCTCCCTCCGACACCACCCTCCCTGATCACCTTCAGCAGGCCCACCGCCAAGCAGACTGCGAGGAGACCTGTGCGCGGCCTCTCTCCGACGGTCAGTCCCTCACTGCAGCACACAAACCACGCAACTAAATGTATATACAGTCATGGGACAGCAAGAATCCATAGCATTACTGAGGCGAGTAAATATTCTTTTTTGTGTTTGTATTGGTGGACCTGGTGACATCTATGGTCAATGGTAGTCAGAGTTGTTCATTATTACACACCAAATCCCAGAATTCCTCACCAAATGAAGATATTTTCACACAATCTCATTAAGTGCCTCATTTTTCATAGAAGATAAACCAGCAGCAGCGTATTTGAAGAAAGCAGTTTGCCTGGGGACAACAAACACTGCTGTTTTACAGAGTTGTATCAAGCTACAGAACTTCCAAGACTCGGATTTTTGGAATAATTTTGGATTTTGCTCTCTTTGTTTCTCTGTGTTTGTCATGCAACAGCCTGTGCCTGCAAATAATTCGCTCAGTTGCAAATACCTTTGGCAAATTATTTGCTCTCGAGCTCAACACAAATGATCTAATTTTAATACGATGTCGGAAAGGCGTACAACCTGACCCATTTCTAAGAGCTCATAAAACATACATTTGCAAATTCAGTCACATTGAATCAATATTGCTGAAAAAATAAAATACCACTGTGAGGAGGTTTCTAATGTTATATCTTCCAAATAAAAAAAGGATTGACACAAGAGGTCTTCATGACCAAAGGAGAGTGATAATGCGTAACATGCTGTCTCGGTGCACAGAAAGTTGCGATTCGCAGTTGGTGAGAATGTCATTTTTCAACACAACCACGCACAACATTTATCGCAGGCAGTACAGACATCAGAGAGGTTGGAACATTTTTTCTGGTCTGCCTTCGCTGACGGCACCACTCTGGCTGATTTACCTTCACTTACTGACATGGGGTGACAACTGAGATAATGAACCACAAGGGAAACGTAATAGAAGGTAGCAGGGATTCAACCTGTCTGGAAGAAGCCAATATCTCTCAAGGTACAAGTGCATGGCCACTGTAGGCAATTTTTTGGCACGCCTCACTGTGATGAATTCCTGCAAAACTTTGTAACGTGAGCTCTGAACTTTGAACGAGGCTAGAACTCATAATTTAGGAGACCCCTTTTTAATTAATCTATTTTTTTGCGTTTTAGTTAGCCAAAGAGTAGATATGAACACATCATAGCCTTTATTCTATACCCGATTGGCCATTGGAGATATTTGGCGAAGAAAGCAGCCCATATGAAACAAAACTTTGGTTGTGAGCTCACGGCGGGTTGCACAAGTGCCCACGCCAAAGGGGTATCGAATTGACTGAGCTCTAAAAGCAGGAGAGCCTTAGACTGCAGCCTCATGTTTTGGTTGAATTTGGGAGTTTTCCCATGAAAAACATAGGGGGTAGATTAACTCAGAAAAAACACCCAAAGAGCGATCTGCCCTGGCTTCTACAGTTTATGGGTAAGCCCTTTCACCAGACTTCACCAGTGTTTGATGGAATCGGGGAAATGGTGTGTCACCCGTGCCTGGTCCTCTCGTGGACACACACCTGTATAGTACGCGAGTCAGAACTGAAAAGCCATAGCTGTGAAGTGGATTGTTATGAGTCAAAGAGGAAATCCTGGATAAGATTAACATACTGTAATGCACTGTACATTGTAAGCCTATAAATAACAAAATGTGTAGCAAAATGTAATGAGAAAAATGACTATACGGGGAAGTCATGCAGAAGCCTGGGTTGAAGAGCCTCCCAGAACCATTACACTTTTCCAATCAGATACCAAAAGATCAAAGGAATAACCATGTAATCAAATATATTTGAGATATTACCAGAGGGAAACATCAACATCAACAATCCATGTTGCCTAATCCTTGCACTTCTTGTAAACAGGTTAACCTGTAGCAGTGTACATTGCTGACGCCAGTTATAAAACCGGTTCTTCACCCTCACTAAACATCACTCTAACAGCATTGCAGAACGACATGCATAATGCAGGCCACCCTCTGTCAGTCCCCTGAAGGAGAAAAGACTGCGTTTACTGTCCTGACGTGGAGGAGCGATGAGACGCGTTTGTGAGGTCACGTGACCCCAAGTTCCCTTTCTGCAGTGCGTCTTATCGCTCTTCCATGTCAGCTGCACGCTTCTGGAAAACGCCCAACATACTTCATCGCCTTACAGGCGGAGGGGGCAGTGCAAATCAGTGCTGAGTCATTCTGTGTGACCTCTGTTATGTCCTATGATGAGGCAATCCCATCATGGCGAGAGCGGTCTCTTCCAGGATGAAATTGGCTCAAACCTCACAGGCCACAAGGGGTCACTCAATGATTTTATGAGCATGAAAATGATCCTAAGCACAGGGCATCACCCTCAGTCACCACATCTCAAACTGAGTGAGCGGTCAGCGCCGATAGAAGATCTTGGAACAGTACGTTAGATGATGCTCTTCGTCACTATCTTAGAAGGACCTAATGTTGGAAGATCTCTTTGGAAGAAGGGTACTCCATCGCACCTGTAAAGGCCTTGACTTGTAAACAAGTCGACAGACTTGTTGAGTCTGTGCCAATGCATGCTGAAGCTGATCTGGTTGGTTGTGGCGGCTCAAAGCCTTACTGAGACTGTTCATGTTGATTTTTCTATGAATTTGTCACCCATACAATTATCGCACACACACACACACACACACACACACCATACTTCCTCACCTGCCAGACACTACACCCCCAGCAGGCCTGATCAACGCATTACCGCAAACAAATGCACACACACATACACAAGCATACAGGTACAAACAAAGAAACACATATACACAGGTGCACAAACATGTACAAACACGCAAGCAAACGCACAAGTACGCAAACACACACATGCAAAATCACATAAGTCCAGTCCCCGGGGAATTCCGCGATTCCGCGATCGCGGCGTAGCTGGTCAAAACCACGATTTTGTCAATTCACAGACATCTGTTACCGCCGCGCATCTCATCTCAACAAGGGTGAACTTGACCGCCAGGCAGTGATTGCGTCGTTGGCGACAAATCTACGTTCTTTGCCTAAGTTGCGTGGCGTATTCTGTATGAAAGTTTAAAAATGAAGCGATTTCTTGACTAGACTGCCAAGTATATTACAGCCAAGGACAGGGCCAGTCAGTTTTCCTTCTGTTACAAGGACGGCGGAAAGCTCTTTTGTCGGCCCTTTAAAGTGGTAGGCTAATAGACCACATTAGAAAATCGACAGTCGAGGACCATGCCAAATCAGCAAAACACAAGATGAATTCAAGAACAAAAACAGAGTAGGTCTACCGGCCAAAAGCAAAAAACCATCTCCACAACAATGCACTACAAGACAGAGTCAGCGTGTGAGCGGATCGAGGTAAGGAACTGCCTTCACGTCAGTCCTAATTTTTCTTTTTAAAAAAATCAGCAATATTTAGGCCTAGACTAAAGTTATATGAACTCGATCAGTTGCTATGGCACACCAGTAATGACAGTCTTTTTTTATTAATAATTTTATGTTTTAACACTAGAGGCGCCGGAATTTTATCACTACCATTTTATCACAACGAACGGTCGTTTGGACCGCTCGGTTCAAAGAATTCTAATCCGACTCTGAGCACCTATGTTACCATGATTCTCAAAAGAACGAAACAACACCAGCATTATGTTTTTACTGGTTTAATAATACATTTATGAATATTTAGGCAATAGAATTGTATATAAGTAACATGAATTAAGCTGCTTTCACACTGGACGCGAAACGAATTTTTCGCAAGACAGATTACATTCAAATTCAATGCAAAGACGTTTCGCACGGATTCGCGTCTTTGCATTGACTTTTTAATGTGATCTGTCGTGCGAAAAATTCGTTCGCGTCCAGTGTGAAAGCAGCTTTATTGTAAACATTTAGCTACAACGATATTTTTGGGTAAAGAAATAATTAAACAATTCAGAACGACAAAACAACAATTAAAACATCTATTTTGATTAATACACATTCAGATTCAACATTTATAGCCTAACTGCATAACCATATGGAAAATCGTTGCCTATTTATTATGAAATAATTAATCGGAACAATGACGTGAAATTAGGAAACAACAGGTAGGTGCTAAAATTCCCAGACGGGTCTGAGGCACCTGCAGCAGGTGACGAGCGTCTTAATTTGTGAGCAGCTCCTGCGGACCTGGCACTGCCTCCGTTTTGCTGCCAGTGTCCCAGACAGTACTGACACGTAATTTATATGTGGTAAAATGTAAATTTATATGATGGGTATTTTCATCATCCTTATATTTTCATCTATTTATTTTCATCATCTTTTCATTTTCTTTTCAGTATGAAATCAGGGTGATTTCACCCACTTTGTCTCGCTTTTTTGATATTAATAATAAAAGCCTTTACGTTTAAGGCAAGTTTTTGTAATGAATCATTCAAGAATTAAACATCAAGAGCAATAATTGTGCAACAGATTTTAGTGTCTTCCTACTTTGTTTCAAGATATTCTTTAATACTCAGGTAAACTTCTTTGATTTTTGAATTACTTGCAAAAGGCTACCGCAGAAATTTTTGCAGAATTGACAATTTCTTGCAGAATAACCGCAGAATTTAGCTTTTTTGACCGCAGAATTTGGTGAGATTTTCCGCGGAATTTCATTTTTTTTACCGCAGAAATCCCTGGGGACTGTAAGTCACACTTACACAGAGGCGCAAATGCACACAAACACAAAGGTTAGACAAGCATGCGTGCACACAGACAAATTAACTCATATGAAAAAACACATTTATGAAGGTTAGAATAACAGCACACCCACATAAACAAGGCCTCAGAGACATAAAAACACACACATCAAGACACACATACACTTGCCAATACACACATGCGCGCACACACACACGCACCCACACAGACACAGGCACACACACACACATGCAGACGCAGGCGCACACACACGCGCGCACACACACACACACACACCACCTATCGTTCCAAACAGTACACCTCCCGCAGCCCCAATCATCTCTCCTCACTGTTTGGGGCAGTGCAGAACACAGAGAGCCCTTTGGCACACTCCTATGAGTAATATTACACTAGAAAAAGCAGTGGAGGCGAGACCCTTTGATGTCATCAGAATTTGAGAAGGGGGGAAACGCGGGAGGGGGGAGAAATTCAATTTAAGAGCCCTTTTTTTCAAGTGTGCGCAGAATGTTCTGCCACAATAAGCCGGAATAAAAGATGGAAAGGGGAGACGAGGGCGAACGTGCCCGTCTTATCAAAGGGAGTTCTTCTGTGGTCTTCTGTGATGTGAAGGGCCTGTTTCAACTGCTCTCCATCTCTCTCACTCCGTCTCATGCACGCACACACACACACACACACACACACACACACACACGCAGACACATTGACACGCGAACGCGCACAATTGAAATCCTTTTTCAGCCAGCACACATCGAAAATGTGAAAAAAATTAGATGCAGGATATGCTAGTTAGCCGTGCAGCAGTCATAGCATATGCCTGCGATTATGATTGCGCACTGTTGTAAGATGGAGAACGTGAATGACTTCATTTAGCTTCATTTTCTAGCCTGCTGCTATACATGTTGCATGAAAACCAGCAAAATCTGCTATTATTGGGAAGTTTTGCGATTTTCTATCAGTCAGAGAGTACAAGAAACAAACTACGAGGACCCGTTGCTATGACGACACATTGTACAGCCTGTTTCAAAGTACTAACTCCAGAACAGTAACTGAATAACAGCATTAAAGTACCTGGTATTTAACCAGTAAAAACTGCAATTAATAGCTTGACAGAAAGGGTTACCTATTGATAAATTACACACACAAGGAACTGGTGAATGAACATTGTGATTACCTTTCCTGGCAATACGGACGCAGTTGATTCGTGTTTCCTAGAAGGGAACGGGAGAGAAAATCCAGTCGAATGTCAACAGAGAGAAAAATACAATATATACAAAAACATCAATACGTCTTGTGATTTGTATTTATTACCCTGCATGTCAACACAACACATATCACTTATAACAACATTATATCCAGTACAGCAGCGAGAGAATCACCAGCAGACCTGCTGTTTGTTCCATTATATGGCCACCTAATCAATCCATGCTAAAACTGCTGGGCAAATATGCAGAGGAATTAATTCGCTTGAAATGTAAGCCGAAAAAAGCCATGCTTCATAATACCTACCTCCATTAAGACTAACTATGCGAGATAATCGTGCATAATTTCATTCTTACCCAGTACCTTCTAGGCGAGACAAATGACTTAATTAGGATGCAAAGATAGATAATGTCGGCATCATGAGACAATTATGCAAATCTCAATAGGCTGAGCGATGTAGGATTGTGGGCTGTTTCTCCTTAAACTTTGAGCTAATTGCCCGCTCCTAATTGAAAATCCATTTGAGCAGATTCGCTCGTGAGCCCCATGTTATGGGCACATGTATGCAGGCCTAATGCTTATCCATCCATGCAGCCTCAGGTCTTCCGAAGGCAGTCGGCAGTCCAGGCTTCACGAAGGAATCAGACGTTTTATTTCCCCGATCGGGTGCAATTGCGCTTACAGTTCAACACGACAGTCCTCTTGGGTCTGTTTATTTGTCCATGGGAAGAAAGACAACTGCATCTACATTTGACCATTCAGGAAATAACAGCACATATAGAGGGAGCGCATAAATTGGGACATGGGCTTACTACCTCCCATTACCCCGGCTGGGCTGCCATGTTCCGGGGAACAGGGAGAAACAGTGGGCGGCACATGACTGCCTGCCATGGCAACCAAGTGAAACTTGACTTTAAAAAGACTGGGAACAGAGAGAGACAGAGAGAAAAAGAGAGATATTCTGCCGCAGGTAAATTAGGGTTGGCATAATTTGCGCATAATTACTCTCGACGTTTTCCCATCTACTAGAGATCAAACAATTGATTCACTCAATATCTAAGACCAGTCAGAAGAATAATTGGCTATTTTATACTCAGATAGAACAAGTGGTGCCAGGTACAACATACCCACATGAAGGAAGGGTTTTAAAAAATTTTCGGACCAATTCGATCCAAAATTTAGTCATGCGATTCATGGATCATTCGACACCTTTCCCAAAAAGTTTGAGTGATTTTTTTTTTTTTTGCATCTCCAATGCCACCCGAATCTGGAATGCCCAATTGGGGAACTGTGTATAACACTGGCTCGTATTTTGGAGATATTTTGATCAAAGATCAACACACAGACAGATACATAAATGCCACTGAAAACAGTACACCTCCCCCTTCAGGTGGGGTAATTACTGTTCATTACATCAGAAAGAATTTGCGCATTAATAATGACTATGGCTTTCAAAGGTTCTGAACTTCACATCATTAAAAAAGTCACAGATTTGCGTACAGTTGTTAAATCTTTCTCATTTCCATGATAATTACAACGTTGCAATTTAAAAGCATGCTACTTTAACACTTCGTGTGATACTCAACACCCATAAAAATGCCACACTGAGCTGTGGAAAGTGGAACATATGCTGCCAATTAACACTGTCAAGAGGAACAAAAAAGCATCTGCAACATAATATTCAGTTTTTAACTTCATTATCTTCAACCTGTTCAAGACTGTATGGACATTATCAATTGTTTCCACCTCCCGAATCTGCAAATGCCCAATTCGAGACCTATGTGCAAGATTTGCTCGTATGCAACCCCTTGTTGCCAGCTCAGGGGAGAGAGACAGTTCCCGGCTTTCCTCCGAAGCACACGCCTGTCAGCCCCTACATCTTTACACTAATTGGTTGAAACTTTTGCAAGGTCAGAATGAGGGCGGAGGATACTGAACATGAGCAAGCTCACTGACGAGTGCCCGGCTGGCCAACAGGAGGCACTTGAGCAACGAACAAGGCAACTATTTTTAATAAACCTTCCCAGCAGTCCCATCCCAATTTGAATAACCACAGCGCTATAGCGAATTGTGTGCTGCCCTGAAAAAGCTGCCGACCACTGCGGCTTGGTACGATAGGGGATCGAACCCGCGCTGTGGAAGTAAATACTGTTCCGCAAATGTGGTACCTTAACAGAGTGAGATATGGGTGGGATCAGCCCAACAAACAAAATGTACGAACAATAATACTAAATTGGGTCTTCACACTAAGATTACCGTTTACTTTAATTATGGATCTGTTGCTTACACTCAAAACGAGCCGACGTTATCAAAATCAAATCAGACAAAATTCAAAGTTAATTAGCTGCAAGATTGTAATCCAGCCTTCTAAAACGGCAATTTCCTGAACGTTAAACTTGGGTCAACTCGGGTCAGACACATTGGATGACTTTTCACCAGACCTAGAGCGTGGTCTTCGGCAGTCTCGTTTTTCCTCCAGGCTGCTGACGATATCTGACTGAGCATGCCCAGTAGCACAGTAGGTCACAATCTTTGAATGAAAGAGGCATTTGCTGTTGGCCCTGTTGACTGCCATTTTGTAAATACGTCCTTCGTTGTAAAAGTTCCTATATTTTCCCTTATGTATTACCGTAGCCAGGAATCCATACATATCAAGTGCTGGTCGCTCCCAAAGGTCACTGACTGATATCAGTCTGGCCTCAATCGTATAGCCAGCGTTTAGCCCTTACGTCACTAATGAAGTGAATAAATGAATATTCAAGTTTTCTGCTATTGGCTGATTGGGTGACCTTTTGGCGAGAACCACCAATCGTGCAGCGCCTTTTGCAGAATTAATGCTGACTGGGTTATCCGTCGTATCTTAGTAGCTGAGCAGGCGAGCATTTAAACGTAGGGATATACAAGTATCTATCTTATATCTGCATGTTGCATGTATCTTTCCTTTTACTTTGCTACATGAGGCATTTTACAACACAATTAACAGCTGTACTCGGCATAACAAATATGAGTTAGCTGGCCAGCAATGGCATTTGTGAATGTTATTTGACATGAGCTTAAAAATTAGATTGTGGCTTGCTTGCGTTTACTCTTGGAGTGGTTGTTAGGTTTTGAGCAGGATAATGTTTGGCCATATCTGCATTTTGTTTATTTCAGTGGGATTCCCCAGTATAATAAAGGCTAAATTAAATAATACTCAAATTACATATCGTATTTCACTGTAATTGGCATTAGCTATAGCTCGAAGGAAATGATTGCATCAGCCAGATTAAAATGATACTCCACCCAAAAATTATAATTTGTAAATCAATTACTCACCATTAGATGTCTTGAACGGACAAAGTTGTTCTTCACCGGGCGCAACTTAATGGCCACTGGGGAGTTTTGAAAAATTATTAAAATTCCATTTTTGCTGGAAGCAAATGGGGTCACCCAGTAGCAATGAGAAAACACCACAAAACGTCCGTTGACAAACTTTCAAACCATAGTCCAACGCATCGTCCAGTATAATCAAAGTCTGCTTTGTCCACTTGTATCCTCAGAACTCGAGAAACGCTGTTATTTTTTGCTAAAAACAATAAAATTCCACAGTTATGCTTCAAGTAAACTCGCACATTCAACGGAAGTCCCGCCTCCCGGCTTGTTCATTGCCCAGAGACTCTGCTGCCACTCAGATGAATACTCATATAAACACGAGGCAGGAGGCAGGACTTCCATTGAATGCAAAACTGTGGTATTTTATTTATTTTTATAAGTCTGTCTAAAAGTTCGGGGCACCCTTGCGACTGTGAGCCAATCACAGATCTCGCATGGATTTTGTGCGAATATTTGAAAGTCAAACGCTGGCCTACCAACTGAGGCCAGACATATCAGCAAGTGACCGTTGGGAGGGACCGAAGCTTGATATGGATGGATCCCAGGCTAGTATTATTGCCCTAAAACTAAAAATTCCTTCATGAATGGAGCCCCGTGGCTCCCTGAGACCAAATAAAATGGAGAAAATAGAGAAATGAAGATGTGCCATAAACGATAAACAAAACTACTCGCTTCGCTGAATGTCGAAAACTGTCACAGAGAAATCACTTCTCGCTACAATTCTGCATGTTTGTAACATCTAGCTGCGACAAAAAGATTAACCCATCAATGCCCAAAATTTCTTTTCAAAATGAAAGTAAAATTTTATTATCGTATACAATGTACAATTAAAGTGTGAAGTTTAAATTTCGGTGAAAAATAATTATTTTGCCATCAAGACACCAAATGAGTACTTATGTCCCACTGCAAATGAACACAGATTGTTGAAAGCATTAAAAAAAATCCTCATTTTGAGAAAAATTTGATTGGATAATGCTATAATCTCCAATTTTTGTTCTTAGTGCAGAATAAAAATGCGTCTCAGGAAAACATGGTACGCTGACCTTTCAGAGAGTCGCACAGTGCTGTTGCAGACTAAAGAAATTCATGGAAATGGGGGGCCCCACCACTGCTGTAAAGGGAAACTACTCTCATGAGCACTTTTCCTGGATGCGAGTTACTTCCCTTGATTAACCTACAGCAGCTCAGTCACAGTAAGGCATTCACTTGGGTAACAGAGGTTAAAATGTACCACGTTCCAAAAATGGGACAGTGGTCATTAATAGGGTAATGACAGCCAAAGAGGATGGGATAGCGGGTGAAGATCTTGCTGAATTTTCACATCAGTTAATGAGCCTTGACTCCTCTGAAACTATTAATATGCTGAGCAAGCTAACGGGTGCCATTTTGCATTTTTGTTTTCATCCATCCAAGGGTTGTAGTAACCATGTGACAGTACATTGGAGCTGAAGTGAAGAAATTGCCAATCTTTCCCATGGAAAGCGGTAGAACACGAGGGCCAAAAAAATTAGGTCACATGATATTCGGAGCCATGTTGTTTTCACTGAGTTACCGGATGCTGTTGCTGCAATGTGAAAGAGTTCATACCCATCATACTACAGTATTTCTGAGATACATCATCAAAATTCACTAATGTGATGGGTTCTTCTCCTATGGGTGTTGTAATTGGTCAGAGAATAAATGCAAAATTTACAAGTTTACAGTTGATCCAGAAAGAAGAAAAATGTGGGCGATTAAAGGCTTTCAGGGTGGATGGAAACCAACCCTGTCATTGTTTCTTTGTGATAAATAATTAAAGGTCAAGATAATTAAAGGCAATTGTTTTCGGAATCATGAAAAACACCTACTTTTACAAACCGAATAAAAATATGTCAGACGGATAACATGATGAAATGGAAAACTTTGCAAAAGTTGTTTATCGAATGATAGTGTGAAAAAAATTACCATAAAACCAACTAAATAATAGGAAAAGAGCAGAGAACCAGGGCTCCTAGTTTCAGAGAGAAACTGCCTACAATGCAATTAATAATTTTAAAGAAGAGAGTGAAATGTATGATCACACCTGTTCGTCGATCAATTTTTCCATTTTATCTTTTCATGTGGCTGAATATAATCCCCTCTTCTGCTTAATGATCCCATTGCTGGCTGGACTCCTGTTATTTTTTTTACCTCAAAATGAATACAAGACTTTGAAAAAGCATTTTTCCCTCCCCAATTTCTCCTATGTTTTCTAATTTGTCATATATAAATGTTTCTTATCATCCAATTAATTCTAATGTAAGACAAAAACAATGCAAGTAAACACAAAATGTTGCTTTTAAATGATCATTTTCATTTATTGAGTGTAAAGAGTTAATCAAAACCTATGCCAACCATCTGTAAAAAAAAACTGCCATCGTAAACCTGGTTGCCCTGCCATTGTTGGCAACAACTGCAATCAAATGCTCGCAATAACCGGCAACCAGTCCTTTACTTCAATGCAGAGGGATTCTGGCTCACTCATTTTTGGAGAATTGTTTCAATCTAGCCACATTGTAAAGTTTTCAAGCATGAGCTGCTTGTACAGCAGGTCAATTGGATTCATGCCAGGACTTTGACCAGGCCACTTTAAAATTTAAATTTAGTTTCTTTTGAGCCATTCAGAAGTGGATTTGCTTGTGTGCTTCAGATCAATATCCTGCTGCAGAACCTAACTGCGCTGAGCTTTAGGTCACAAACTGACGGCCGGACATTCTGGTAGTGAGCCGAATTCATGGACCAAGCAATTATGGCAAGTCGCCAAGGTTCTGACGTACCTAAGCACCCCCGACCATCACGCTACCACCACTGTGTTTGACTAATATCATGATGGTCTTGTTGTGGAATGCTGTGCTAGCTTTGCACCAGATGTACCAGAGGACAGCCTTCCAAGAAGTTCCACTTTTGTCTCATCAGTCTACAGAATATTAACCCAAAAATCTTGGGGGTTATAAATATGTATTTTGATGAATGTGCGATGAGCCTTTGGATTCTTTCGGTCAACAGTGGCTAATCCCTTGTAGCTCTAACATGTAATCCATTCTGCTCAGTCTCTTTCTTATTGCGGAATTGTGAATACTGACCTTAACTGAGGCAAGTAAGGTCTGCAGTTCTTTAGATTTTGGTCTGGGTTCTTCTTTGACCTCCTAGATGAATTGCTGATACGCACTTTGAAGAAGTTTGATTGGCCGGCCACTCCTGGAAAAGTTCGGCACTGTTCCAAATTTTCTCAATTTGTAGAGGCTGGCTCTCAGTCTGGTTTGCCAGAGTCCCAGAGTCTTAGAAATGGCTTTGTAACCCTTTCCAGACTGATATATAAGCAACTTTGTTAAATGTCTTTAGGTCTTTAGATGCCTACTTCACATCACCCAAAATGTTTTATTTAAGTGATGTTTAGATTCAGCATGGCCGGTAGTATTCATGTCTGAGTATATTAAGTGAAATTGAACTAAACTATCAATTAAATTTGTTGAATTGGTTGATTAGGTGACTAGGAAGGCAATTTTTCTCGTAGGGTTGGATAGATCTTTTTCCTTCATCATTTAAAAAAATGGCATTTTGTGTTATTTCAGGCTATATTTGTCCAATAATAAATTCAATTTGATGATTGAAATATTTAAGTGTGACAAAAATAAAAAGACAGGAGGAATTGGGAGGCGAGCAAATATTTTTTCGCAGCAGTATAAGTTTCCTTACCAAGAAAACAAAGAAAAAATCCTATGATTTCCAAAGTGCAAAACTGCTTGGATTTGCACAAATGAAACAAGAGTCATCAGAAGATGACATATCCCACTGGTTCCACATAATTCGTGATTTGTGGCAGAGTTTTTGAATTCTGCTGTAGAAAAAGGACAAAGTCCAATTTTTGGGCTGTTTTTGGTGTAGAAATGAAAGATTTTGGGCAGAACGGAACTGAAACCCCCAAAAGGCACAAGTACCCCATAAGAGTAAATTCCATAGCAAATGTGAAGTTTGTAAGTGGCATATTTTTTTGAGTTCTGTCCTGGAAAGGAGACAAAGTCCAATTGTATGGCCTATTTGGTGAAAATTTCCGAAATTATGGGCAGCATGGAACTGAAACCCCCAAAAGGCACAACTACACCATAAGTTCCATACCCAATTTGAAGTTTGAAAGTGGTATATTTTTTGAGTTCAACTCCGGAAATGAGAATGATTACGGATGGACGGACAGACGGACAGGGCGATGACTATACCCCACGGTATTCCATACCGGTGGGATAACAAAATGACATCAAATCGGGAGATTTCACAACTTTCTCTATTAAGGGACTCTACAAGAGGCAAGCCAAATGCAGAAACTAGGGCAAACGAAAAGAAAATAACTGTAAACACGAATGGCTTAACAAAAACTGATGAATGCATTCTTCAAGAATTTATAGTCCGCTATACATGATGAAAGCAATTAAATGACATGAATGACCAAAAAAAAAAAAAAGGTTTATAGTCCCCTTACAACTAAATCATGACCAAATCAACATAAATCTCTTGTCATTTTTCAAGAAGTTTTCTTTATAACTAATTACAAATGCTACAATGGCAGATGGAATTCAAGGGACGTTTAGATTCAGATTATTTTCATCCAAACGATCTCGCGTATGTCTCAGTCGTTTGTTTTTTCTTGCTTTGTCTAGCAATGAGAGCCATCATCCTGGTAAGTGGTTAAAACCAGACACAAGCCTCAAGAAAACAATGCAGTTGTGTTTGCCAGAAAGAACACCAATGGTTAGCGTACGATAACATCGTGTTCTCTTCGTCAGGTGCTGCTAAAAGTAAGTACAGCAACACAAGTCACTCAAATTTTGCTGCTATTACATTCTAAGATACGCACAAAAATTGGACTATAATTATAAATATCTGCCGAGAACTGAAAACAAAAATGTTATGTTATCAAACAGCAAAACCAGCCACCTTATTCTTATTACAAATGAATCCCCAAAGTCATACCGAGGCAGTCACAATTGGTCCCACGTCCTTTTCATACAGATGGTGCTCTTACATGAGCATAACACTTGACTTTCCCTAAAGTTATCAATATTTTTGCCATAAGAAATTAAACATTTCGATTGAATTATATCAAAGGTTAAATATCACAAGTAAAATCTGTCACCTTCAATGGACACTCAAAGAAACTTACCCTTGTGGAATATCTAATTTTAATGAATTCACTGTCTATCAAATAAAATTATACGTGGTATATTCGCTAAAAATAAATAAAAGGGAGGCAAATACATATAGATATCATAGGCATCCACTGCTCATGTTCAGTTCTGACTGTGCCCCTTAGATTGAGGACAGGTCACCCTGTTATCCTGTGTCACAAAGTAACATCCCTGGCTGTATCGAGAGTGTTTCTTTCGTAAGCGAACATTACAAGTGGACCCGAGTTCACCATCATTTTCAAAAAAACTTTAAAAATGCAGAAATGCTAACGTGGACAGACGGCCATCATTTGCACTTTGATGAGCCTCGGTGACATATATGAATCCAGCACGGGAATGTGGTGAGGCCCAATCTAAATCATGTCAGCTGCGACATGCAGCCAAAATCATGACACACACAACCTACCCCGCTATGGCATTTCCATTTCCTCAAAAGTTGGTGGGAAAACGTGTCTGAAATCAGTTGTTGGTTAGTTTTGAATCTCAAGGTCATACTCTTTCCGACAGAGTATTATTTCAACATCCGTTGTCTTCTCCTATCATCAAAGGCGATATTTCGTTTGAGAACAGTCATACTTAAGTTACTGATTTCCTAAAGAGTCCACACACCATCTGTGCCAGGTATTAGGGGTTTAAGAGGACACCACATGAGCCCAAAAAAAACTGAAGCCCTCCCGACCGAAGCAGCCAATCCCTGGTCCAGCTTATTCAGGAAATAAATAGTTAGATTGTTTGGCCAAGTAAAAGGAGAGAGCTTGAGAGGAGTTATGCTTTTAAAAACAGAGTTCTTGTAGACCCTGACGAAACACCTGAGGAGAAAGCCAAAGAGTAAACATACAGAGTGAAATTTAGAGTAAAAGCAGGCGCTGACTAATCTTAAGTAAAAGAGAGAGGCGATCTGAGAATACTGCTGTTGCCAAAACAAAGCCTCAAAAAACATATTCATTATGGATTCATGACAGTCACACAGTCTAAACAGAATTAATGAAAAAGAGTAAATAAAATAACGTGGCCATTGCTGAATGGGGAGACTGAGCCAGAAATGTCGTTCTTCCGAGAATAAATGGTGAAAAATGGCCAAAAAAAGGAATTTGTATTCTGATAGATTTTGTGAGAAGGAAAAGCTTCATTTTCCGCTTGAAATAATGGGAAATGGCAATTATTGATGGGTAAGAAACAATAATAGCACGCTATTGTACATCACTTGTTTGAGACACAGAATGACAGAGAGAAGGAGAGGAAGAGAATGAGAGAGAGAGAGAGGGAATAAGAGATATGGAGAGTGAGCGAGAGAGAGTGAGAGAGGTGAAAGAGAGGGATAGAGAGGGAAAGAGAGAGGTGGAGACGGGGAGAAATCGCGCCAGCTCAGTTTGCCTGAAGGCGTAGTGAAAGTTGCTCCCGCCTTTACTCGCAACGACACTCCAACGGCCAGCAGCGTTCCCCTGCTGTGGTGGACTCATATTACACCACATTAAACCGCAATCTATCATGCCGCGCCCGGACATCACTTCAGTCACTCCGAGCCATATCGCTGTTCGCAGCACGGCCTCGGAGCAATTACTGCCGCGCAGCCCCGGCTAAACTCTCGCTGAGCGCGCCCATCACATTCCAGGGCTAATAAAGGGCAAGGAGCCTTTGGGGGGCACGTGGGCTCTGAGGTACGAAATTTTGAGCCCAATTTTCGACGGGTCGCTTATTATGCGGTTCCACGCCGCCAATCCCTGACGAGGACAGCGGGTTCCCCCCGCGGGCCGCCCCCCCCGCCCCTCCTCCTCTTCCATCATCTCTCCGCCGCACGACTTAATCCGTCCCAGCCTCCGCGGGTCAGACCGGAGCGCTCGGGCAACACTCGTTTCAATGTGCCTCGGAGACGAGTCGGAGCGGGTTCACCGCTTTTTCGACGATGCGAGAGAATTAACCAGTGGGAGTAGTACCTGTGCTCCAAACACACGCTACACCTGAGCTCACTCATTACCGCACGCCTTCGCTGCTCAAGGCCTCCAGGAGGAGGTGCAGAGGGAGGAAGAGGGGAGAGATACAGAGAGACGGAGAGAGAGAGAGAGAGAGGAGGACTGGGACAGAGATGGAGTAAGAACACACTGTGGAGAGGATGATAAACCATGACTGATGTACAGAGGCACTATCGGGGTGGAGACGCTGCAGGCCTATCTCCATCTGCTTTAGCCAGGGCTTTCCAACTCTCTTCCAGGATATCTATCATCTCTATAGGACAGGGATACACAAATCCGACCCCAAAAACCTTATCTTTTCTTGTCTCTGGGGTAATTAACTGAACTGCTGCGACCGATTCGCCAGCCTGTCTTCACACCTAACTCCTTGAGGGTGGACTACCAGCAGTTCTCGGCCGGTGAGAGTGTTTTTTCGAAGAGCAGCGCAGATAATTATCCTTTCAAACCTCATTTTTTTGCTCTTGATTGCAAAAATTCAGGGAGATTTTCAGGCAAGGGTTTAGCCGGGAACCAGTCTCCCTGTCTTATAGACGGGCATTTCAATATTAAGATGGTGTCAGGCTAAACCCTTGTCTTGTGCTGTTGCTTTGTAAGAGTTGGCATGAAAATCTGCTCTGTAATAAATCTTCAGGAAAAGGGAAGGGTAGACTTCGGTGCGACAAGACTTCGGCCTCCAGGCTCAGTGCTGCACAGATTGAGGCAAATAATCATAAAAATGCATTGTGCAGCACACGCCGCTTGTATTCTCCGAGCACTAACAAGCTGGTCACAACACAGAGCCTCGATCAATGGCAGCGTTCATTTCAATTCAAATTTTATTTGTACGGCCCTGTTAAGCAGAGAAGCTGTCACAAAGACTCTTTGTCGAGAAAAAGCAACGTCATTGTTTGCGTCTCTTGAGTCGACCCGTTACTCACCCCCCTGAAGCTGCTCAGGGCCTGGAGGTAGACGGCGTAGCTGCGGGTGGGGTCGAGCGGCGTGTTCCAGAAGCCGTTGTAGGTGTGGTTGTCACCCACAGTGAAGGGCGTGGCCTCAGGGAGGCTGCTGGGAGCCAGCTCAGCTGTGTAGTAGTGTGACGTGCCCTTGGCCTGCGCCTCGCTGTGGGAGGTGGGCGAAGGGAAGCACTCTGTGGGTCCGAGCTCCCGCCTCACCCTTCTAAAGCCCTCTTCATCCTCCACCACCACCTGATATGTGCTAAAGACACAGGAGGGGGGCTTACTGAGCAGACGGCATGCTCACATTAGGAGGGTTTTCTTGGGTGTACCTACAGGCCTGATCATGCAAAGGTTCAAAGAGGAGCCACCAAATTAATTTCTGGAATAAAATATTATTGCTTATTATCTCTAGCAAAGGGTAAATTCATCACAGATATAAGGCGGTATTTTGTAACATAAAAGTGTTTTTTGAGAACGGGCTTGATACAATGCTGGATTGTTGCCTGTACCCTCAAGTACCATCAGCCTGTGTATTCTAAGGGTACGTTTTTATTGTGGGAAACCGTCGAGTCGTGTTAGGCTAAATGGCTTTTCTCACACTGCTCTATATTTATGTCATGTTGTATCACGTAATGATACGTATTTATACCCAAACCCCCTCGGCAGTGATGCCATTCCTGCTTTACCTGACTGGAGCTCCTCTGCCCTGCGCTGGGCGGAGCAGCACTGTGATTGTACTCTCCGATTCGCTCAGTACGGAAGGGGCGTCGCCATAGTCAAAGGTGGGAGCTGCAGGAGGGGTAGAAGGCATTGCACCACTCATTTAGCACAGCTACTCTTCTTTAATGGGCGAGAATGATTTTCTGCTCGCGCAACCACTCAATACTCTGCCATTAAGAAAAAGAGGCCAGGACGCACAGCAAAATTAAAAAGCCATCAATGCAAACACAAAAGGATCTTCTTTAATGGGTTGTGAGCTGAGAGACATGTCCTCCGCCAGCAATAAGGCATCTGACTTCCCGTCTGTAATATCAACAGTCGATTAGTCAGAGAGAAAGAAGGCAAACAATCCCGCCAGGACTCAGCCTCTGATGTATTAAAACAGACTCCAGAATTACAGCTGGATTGCCCAGGCTCTATTAAAGACAGAAGAATAAAACTATCAAGTGGATCGATATACAGACACACAGCCATACACACACAAACACACACACAAAGAGGCATTTGAACACACTGAGAGGCAGGTACAAGCACACATGCACACGCTCGCGTGCGCCTATGTATAAAACCACTTTTCAACCACTTTCGGGAACTATTTTCTAAAACTAAATCCCATTTAATTACCAGAAGTGAAAATAATGCAGAGCATTAGCATGTTTAGTGGGGAACATTTTAATGGCATATTTGTGACCCTGCACCATAAAGGTGCACAAACAGCCAAACACTCACAACAGGCAGCAACACTTTGAGGATCAGTCATGCAGGGGGCTGGACGGGGGGCTCGAACAAAGACTGCCACAGTACTGCGTCAGCAGCAGGGCTACGTTAGCGGAGTAACCAGACCCAAGTCGCGGGAATAACCGGCGCCCAGGAAGCAATAAATAATCAGGACTTTGAGGTGGATCGCAACATGAAGGGCCCTCTGTATCAGTGGCCTAATTACAGGCCTGGGGGACAGAGCGCTTTTGTCACAGGGAAGCGGGAGAGATAAGAGGCCAGTCTTAGCCGCTAAGTGACGCTAATGCCACTCTCTAAGTCCCTGCAAGAGGCTTTATGCCAAGTAAACAGTTACACGCCAACCGCTAAAACTAAAGACATCATTAATAAAAAAGCGAGCCTCCCACTGCACAACCATCAAAACCACAACAAATTACCCTGGCTCAGGAGCACTATGCAGGGGCATTTTGAGTCCAAATGGGATTAACAGAAACTCATCTGCGCCCAACCTAATTAAGAAAATTATCCGTAACCCACCCGTGGCCATCTACGCGAAGCAAAACGTACATTTTTTTGCCTAAATCAACTCAGTAGCCCTTGGGGGTCATGCACACATCCTCACCTGAGATGTTTGTGGTGATTTCAGTGAGGGCGGTCAGGCCAAACCCCTTGGAGGTGCGGGCACGGACAGAGACCAGGTAAGTGGTGCCTGGCTGCAGGCTGGAGAACATGTGATAAGTCTCGTTGCGTTGCTTGGCGACAGTGCGGCGAGGACCCGGCACGTTGACAGTGGGATCTGATGACTCAATGCTTTGGTAGCTGATCTGTAGGTAAACAGGAGAGGGGGGAAAATATCTACCAATATGAATAGGGATCTTTCAGAGATGAAATGAGACCATATTGTCTTTCATGGGAAAGGACACAATTCTTAATTCTTCCTTTCTTCAAACATGATGAATTCCCCACACTTTCATTCTTACGCTCACTCACTCTCCGCTCAATATCAGTTGAGCTGTAGTCTTTCCCGTTCCATCTCTCACAAAGCTGCATTATACTGAAACATATTTGTTGCTCAAGTAGGAATGGCATTTGTGTAGCTTGAGGTAGGTGTAGGTTTACGATCATGAATCAGGGATAGAATTCCTTTGTATTTCTCATATTTGCTGAAGAAGTGTACCAATGTCTCAAAAGGCTGGAAATTGCAGAGTGAACACAATGTCTGGACAGCTCAGTGTGCTATTGACTAGGCACACTAGGCCTGAATTGAATTAACACTTTTTTTCTCAAAGTTGGTCAATTTCCACTATGATGTACTTTCTGGATATTGGAATAGCCATTTCAGGGACAACAACAGGTACAAGGACATTCGTTTTTAAGTGCTCTCAGATGCTTCCAGCATTCTGTGGCTGTTTCTGGACGATGAGCAACAAATATTGGTCAAATCGGTTCCCCCTAGCAGACAGAGCCAGTGCATGCTGTTATTTCATTTCCATCACATCTAGCTTTTCTGTTGAAGTGTAACACGCATGAGCAGGCTCACCGTAACATTATCAGGTCAGTTACAAATTTGAGTACTTTCAGCCAGATGCTAATTGGTATCAGTAAGTGAATTTGTTGCTTATTGCTATAGCATGGCTGTCCCGCGTGCTGGGTTCCTCATTCACGGGGAAGTTGTTTAACCTTTTTCTTTCCAGGTACGATTCATTGAGAACAAATTCTCATTTACAGCTATCATTCGGCCCGAGGGCATGCGCCTTAGAATACAGAGAAAAACTGCTTCACAAAATGAGCGCATAACAATTCATTTTCACAAATTAGGCACATAAAAGGAGAAAGAAAAGTGTAATGAAGCCACCTGCTTAACTTAACAAATTCTATGTATGTTAAATTTGTGGTGTCCTCTTTGTACTCTATTTTTGCCACCCGTGAGATAAATCCGTTGATTAGCATTTTTGAAGGTGTCGCCCAGGTTTTGCAGAGTCTCTTTAGCCAAAGGCTAGATTCTGCACCCTTTTTGACAGGCAACAGAAGAAGAAGAATCTGACTATCTGTACAGGATGATTGCGCTTCCTTATCACATAAAATGAGACCAAGGGGTTTGCCAATTGTTCAAACATTGCGGCTAATTCGTTACTGAAAAATGGGTTGTGTTTATTGCTCTTTCTCTCTCTCTCTCTCTCTCTCTCTTCCTTTCTCTCCGGCACTTCCACAGGAGGAACTTCTGCTTTGTATGCATTGTAAGCTGATCTTTGTACCAGTGGCAGCAGATTAATACACGGATTTTTCTAATTCAAATTCTGGAAGATTCTTTGTCTTTGTCTCGGTCTCTCTCTGTCTCTGTCCCTCTCAAACCCATGCTCACTCTCTCACTCCTCTCTCTCAAACGGGATAATGGAGATTTGTTCCTTTGCGAAAGATACTTCTTTTATTTTGTGTGCATTATAAACTGATCTTTTTGCTAGTGGCAGCAATTTAACTTTTCTAATTCAAATCTTGAAGTCTTTCTGTCTTGGTCTCTCTCTCTCTCTCTCTCTCTCTCTCTCGCCCTCTCTCTCTCATTTCAATTTGAAGGATCGCAATTAAATTTCCAAAGTATGCTGCTGGTGGCACTACTGCCATTCCAGCCAAATCCTTGCCTGTGATTGGCTGACATGGTGGAGGTTAAAGGAGGTCAGTTCTCCGTGTTGGACCGTGGACTGCACTTCCGGTAAATAAAGCAACAAATTCTTTTCGCTTACAGCACAAGGCCAGGTTAGTGTACGATACACAACTACTGTATTTGCTTTTATATATATATATATAAACCCTAGTGCCATGGTCTGGATATTTACGTGCGATCCCTCAAATTCATTTCAAAGGAGCTGTTTTGTCTTGACCGAACATCAGTATGGTGTCAGCAAAGCTCAGCTAAAGTTGTAACAATGTATGATTTTGTAAACAGTAAAATATTCCTAATAAAATGCCATTATTACCATGAAATAATACAAGCTATTCTCACTCTCACACGCATATTGTCACTCTCACACTCACTCTCACTCTCTCTCGTACACAGACATGTTTCATGAGAACAGTGTGACAAGCCTCGAGCAGTCCCCACTCTTCACTAGATATAACACCGCCCACACACCCGCGAACATACCGAGTCCTGTGGAATCACTGGGATTGCAGAGACAGCATTTTTACCCCTGTCTCAAGGCTGTAAACATCTCAATGTGCTGCCCATGAGAGGGCAGGAATGCACCCAGCACCAGCACCCAGCCAGCCTGACTGATACCAGGATGCCTGAGCCCCATTGTCCCCTATCGCTTTAATCAGTGAGGGATGTCTTCAGGGTCGCCTGCTGCTGTGGCTCATCCATTTCTGAGTGAGTAGAAAGGAAGGAGCGAGCCAGAGGGGCTGATAACATAGGGCCCGGTCATCAAATCTAGCCCTTAAAACCAAATCCAGCTCTGGTTCCAGGTTTTCGCCTGGCAGAGGCGGCCGATTGACAGAAAGCAGGGAGGGCGTAAAACATGCATTTAAAGTGATAATCAGTCTTGTAATAATTATACTGCTTTCATTAATTTTCCTTGATGAAAGATACTTTAACTCACCTGTCTCAGGTGCGGCAAATTCTCGTAATTTAGAAGAGAACTGAACGTTTCATTTGGATACAAAAAGTGCACGTTTCAGTCTGTTTTCTTTGTTTTTGTTTAAACAATCAGGAAGCGAAGGTTTGATGGCCTGCTTTGCAGGATATGACAAAAGTTAACCCGGAAAATCCAGAGTAGTTTTTTTTCGTGAAGGGGAGCCAATTATGGCAAAGGACGCAGAGCGTTTAACTGCCAACGGATTATTCGTATTGTAGGAAAGTGTGTTACTCAAGAACAATGATTGAAAACAGGTCAATCAATAATCATCCGTTTCAAGGGATGTTTTCCGCCTCAGCGATTGGCTGTTCAGCAACCGCCACAATTCCCAGGTAATTAAATGAACAATTAAAACTCCTGATTGGCCATACTGCCATCACACCTGATTTCCAGGTGAAGAAACAGTGGGAAAGCAGCAGTTCTCTGCCCATAAAGACCATGATTTGATGATTCCTGGTCTAGTGGTGTTATAATGTTAGAGAGGGACTCTCTTTTAGTGGTTCAAACCCCAGTGTAGCTTTGGCATATGAAGAGTATATTTCCAAAATGCAATATATCCATTTTACTCATTTTGAGTAAATACGTTTTTATCTGTGTTGGCGCCTATTGCATTTCATAGAAAAACACAAACTTTGACCATGAAAAAATACACCTTATAGTTTGAATATCTAAAATAAATTTTTGCACCATGTGTGAGAAGCACAGGGCTATTGCTCTATGGTATTATCTGATTTTTTTTTTGTCATTTTGGCGCTTGTAGCGTTTTGGAAACAAGCTCTTCATATATTTGTGTAGCTCTTGAGCCAGGCCTTTGGTTTCAATGGGGGGCGGAACTGGCCCCAGTTAAGTCTATTCAGCTGTAATTAGCTTTGGAGAATAGCATCAGCTAAATAATAACCGCTATAATAACAACAAAGCGATCCACGGTGAGGGTTCATCAACACGCAGGGTGCAGCGCGGGAGCGATGGCCGGGACATTTACCTCATATTGGGTGATGAGCCCGTTGGGCTCCAGCGGTTCTTCCCACTTCAGAAATATCATGTCGTCCAACGGAGTGAAGGTCAGCGAGTCGGCGGCGATGCCTCCGGGAACTGCGGAGGGGGGGGCAGGGCGAGGACACGAATGAGAGATCCAGGGGTCAGCAGCTGGAGCGTAGAGCTCAGGAAGCACACCCAGAATTACAACCATCAATTTCTTACATTCGCCTTTCCGGCACAAAGCAGTCGCTCTTATCCAAAGCGGATTACGCCAATTACATTTCCGCCCGCACCAGAGCCCATTTGTTATGCAGCTGGATATTAGCACTGAGGCTATTTAGATTAACAGCCTTGCTCAGTAGCGCTGCTGAATCACCTCTGTTGGAAGCCTAACCTGGAGGCTTTGACTCACCAGCTCAGTTCCCGAAATGTTATACTACAACGGCGCCGAGAAAGGAGGACGGAGGCTAGAAACAGGAGTTAGTGGTAGCGGGGTTGGAAATTATTAGGTTCTCCGCTTCTGGAAATAAAACTGTCAATTTCCCGGGGGTGTTTGCAGACCTGAAAGCTGGTTTCACCTGATAACAGGATCCTGTCGGGCCAGAGGGCTGGCCATCTGTTCATCAGTGCCAGAACTTAAGGCTGTCACACGGGCCGGAGACAGACTGAAACACCGAGCAAATGCCTGCATTTTAGGCTCATGGCAACTTCCTCGGCAAGCTCCCATCTCATACACTTAGGAAATCTTGCATTAAAATAAAACAGCTGCCTGTTTTTCGGTATAAATGAAACAGCTAATTCTCATATTAAATACAGGTCAATTCCTCTTTTATGTCCTCTGCATTTGCTCAGATTAAAGGGGGTGGGGACTATTTAAACAATTTAATGAGACGCCATGAAACCTCTATTAATGAGTGACTCAAGCGGCAGATTTACCACCTACTTGCAAGCAAGCTTTAAAAATAGGACCTGCAGTCGTCCAACAAAATTTTGCCATATTTAAGCTCTAGAGCATATTGCTCACATTAGCACTAGAGAAATGAAAAGCATTATGCAATGGCTGAATACCATACATGCAGTATGCACAATTCTCTAAATGTCATATTCCGCAGAAGAGTGGGAATTGGCACCACTCCTCTAAAGGATGACTAAAATGATTCCAATCGAAGCAGCCGTGATTTTATCAGAGATTCAAAATATTTCGACTGCTATTTCCAAAACATACCACGTACAAATGTTATACCGGAAAAATTCAAATTTCATCTGAGGTAAATCAAACAGCGACAGCAAGCTTTTATTTTGCCACGTCACGCTGGATAAATTTACAACAACTATTCATTTCAGATCCATTTTTCACTCCATTTTTCAAAAGATTTATGCACATGGCCTCAGAGCAAGAACGCGGGTGAGAAAGCGAGCAACAGAGAAGAAAATGAATGGAGAGAGAGAGAGAAAGAGAGAGGGGCGAGGGAGAAGACTATGGGCGAGATTACCAGAGACGGAGAGAGAGAGAGGAAAACAAGGCGTGCGAGAGATAGAGTGAATTTGAGGTGAGAGAAAGAATGAAGGACAAGGGGATGGAGGGGACTGAAGAGAAGAGAGTGATGTGTTTGGAAAGACAAAGAATATTGTGTAAGGGAAGAAAAATGGCAGAAAGGGGTAGAGGGAAGGAGGAGGACGCCTGGATTTACTGGCAATCTCAGCTGTGACTGCAACAAGACTGAACTCAGTGCAACAGGGCTTATCAACCGGCATGAGCCCAGTGCTAAAGCTAACAAGCTCACCTACGCAAAGGTGTGACGCGCTACCCAGCGGAGGACAGAGGCCGAGTGAAGCGGAAAGGTGTTTCATCAATGCAGCCCAGTTCACCTAATGAGAATGACGCTCCCTTGGAGGATGAAGAAAGAACATCTACCAACCAGCTTTTCAAATCACCATTCATCACTCCCTGATTTTATTCATTCCCCCGCCGGCCCCGTCATCCAAGCGCGACCCCACGCCCGCACGGGCCAGTCGCAGTCCAGCTAAACTGATCAATACTGTAATGACGTCTCGCTGGAGGTGAGGCGCTATCGATTCGTCACCATTCCGATAGATAGTCTGTTATGGCATTTAAGTGATGCAATTAGAATGCATCTGTGTTTTCGATTTTTGCTCTTGTTTATCCTTTATTTGACCAAGAGGGCCTAATTGAGATGAAAATCACAACTCACTGCTCCACTGGCTGACAAATGCTGCAAAAGGCCGAAAACAGAGCAGGGAGTCTATGGTCTTAATCTACGCCATCAGGGTAATACACCAGTTTCACACCAATTTAACAATGCTCGACTCAATGCCCAAACCTCGCTAACTAGCTAGCAACTTTCACTCGCGGAAAATAAAATAATTGTTCGGGGTCATTACAGTCCCATAATAGCTTGGTAGGTTTTTTTTTTCTTGACCATTTCATTTTTTGGCAAGCTGTTCAGGGTGTGTCCCTGCTTTTCGCCCATAGTCAGCTGGGACAGGCTCCAGCTCCCCGTTCCTCGTGAGAAAGAGGCGACATAGAGGATAATGGATAAATGGATGTCATGCTATCAGGCGAAGAGAATTTCATCCGATGAAACTAATAACGCGTCTGAAAAATTTTAGTCTTGATCAGCCAAATCGTTCACGGGATCTTACATTTCAGCTTTGTTTCTTGGAAAGCGCTCTTCCATGACCACCAAAAAACCATTATTGCATCACCAAATGAAACATGTATTTTGATTCAATCCGCGAGTAAACCCATGTTTGCGTGTACACCCAGTTAGCTCATTTAGGTCGGGCAATTTTTGGAAACCAAACCTTGCATTTACACTTGCCCTCGAGGACTGGACTCATCCATCCCAGCTGTCACCCAAGGGCTCTCGACGTTATGAGGAGATGGCTGGTGCGGGTGAAGGCTTTCAGTCCATTAAAGCCGTTACACACCTAATTCTACCAAACGACAGCTTTGCTAAAGAGTTTGATCAGTAGAATCTGGTGTGTAACGGCTCGGTTGGACAGAAAGCCTGCAACCACACCCGCCCGGTCTGGTTTGGTGGGTAACCTCAGTAATAGCCCTTCACTGCCTGGACTATTTCAACCTCCTCTTTACTACAACTCCCAGCCTCCACCATCTTGATTATGGGAGAGCAGCTCTAGTCCTGGAGGACTGCTGTATCCGCTACCTTCAGTGGACTCCTTCTAGTCACCAGGCAGTTCATTCCATGGAAACAAGGTGTGTTGACTCATTATCCAATCAATGATTTAAATGAATCATTTGTGGAGAAAAACTGCAAAAAGCTGGGGACCGGAGTTTCCCACGCTTGATCTACCTACTGGCAAAACCTCCCCCACGCAATCCTGCCTGTTCTGGCCTCTAGCTTAAAGTTCACATTGAGTTTGAAGCCTTGGGGTTATCCTGATGGACAAAAAAACAACAACAAAAAAAAAAACAAAGGATTAAAGAATGTGAATTTTTTTTTTAAAAGATTATTCTTTTGGAATTTTTCCTTTATTTGACAGTTATGCAGTGTAGAGAGACAGGAAGGTTGGGGAGAAGAATGGGGGAAGACATGCAACAAATGACCTGAGCCGGAATCAAACCCGGGTCGCCACGGGAAGGACACAGCCTTTATGGTACGAGTACTTAGGCCGATGAGCCACCAGGACGCAAAGAAATTTAAGTGGGCATGAGACCATGGCGGCAGGTGAACACGACTCGAGGACACGGAAGCTGAATACTCAACTCTATAGCTGACAAAGTTGAGAGGGAAGGGACTGTTGTAGTTTCCACAACTACAGTTTTTTTCCTCCAGAAGGTTCGGTGTGTAAATTACTTGCGCTGGTTTCTGTTTGTACGCCAGACCAGACTGCTGATTATCCACACTGAGTAATTATTCGAAAAATTTCCCTGAGTTTCTGGACCACATCTCTGATTCAGTCCACTATTCACCCCTCCTTCCCCTGACCCACACAAACACACACACACACACACACCCACACATGCACACAATGAGCTTGCAATTATGCTTCCAGTTGTGAATGTTAGCCAGTTTCTCACAACCTCTACTTCATTAGAGGATTTACTTGTGAGGATATAATCTACCAAACTAGCCAGCCAATAACATTGTTTCCCAAGATTTTACCACCCGCGGAACGCTTTTAGCCAACTGAATCTCATGGGACACCACTGTCTGAACAAGCAACATCCTGATCTTTATATAACACCTCAAGAGCAGGCCTGGATGTTCTCTCATGTTGGATTTTGGGAGGATTGAATGAGTTTTCCTCATTTAAGTTTTTTGAACTTAGTGAAATGTTTAGGTTTATTTAAAATAGGATGTTTCACATGCCAGTAAAGTTGTCACACGTAGAGACCAGAGGAAGGTGCACTGCAGACACTGACCGTCCTCTTCTGTCTGAAACGTGACCTCTTTCCCCTCCTTGGTGCCCTCGGGGTTGGAGAGGGTCAGGCGGACGTGGACAGGCTGGAAGGGCGGCAGGTCGAACAGTGCGAAGCGCGAGGCGTTGTGCTCCACGCCCAGGCACTCGCGCACGGTGGCGTTGTTCCCGCTGCCGCCCCCTGCTGTAGAGTAGCGGTAGCACAGGGACACGGTGTAGGTGTGGCAGCGGGTCAGGTTGTATCCCAGTGCCTCCCACTGCAGGGTCAGCTGACGCGACTGTATCTCTGTCGCCGTGAGGCCGCGGAGCGCTCTCATGGGTTCTGAGAGAGAGAGAGAGCGAGGGAGAGAGAGAGAGGGATAGAGGAAGCGAGAGAGAGAGGAATTGTGAGAGACAAGGAAGAAGAAAGAGAGAAAGAGAGACAGGGATGGTGAGAGAGAAGGAGGGAGAGATAAACAGGGAGATAGAGTGATGGTAAGAGAGATGGAGAGAGGAAGAGAGGGTGAGGGAGTGATATGGAGGGAGAGAGGGGGAGGGAGAGAGATATTGAGGGAGAGAAAGAGTGAGAGAGATGGAAGGAGAAAGATATGGAGGGAGAGAGAGGGAGGGTGAGAGAGAGAGACAGGGGAAAGGAGGGTGAGAGAGAAGAAGGGGTTAGGGAGTGAGAGAGAGAGAGGGGAGAGTGAAAGATAGAGGGAGAAGGGAGTAAGAGAGGGAGGGAGTGAGAGAGAGGGAGGGAGATAGAGAGGGAATGAGGAAGCATCAGACTGACACTTCAGTTTATCTGCACAGGATGTCGCCACTTTACTCTACAGCACAGAATAATCAAATACCCTCCAACAACCACGAACACAGCATCCTGAAGTGTGTGTGTGTGTGTGTGTCTGTATGCATGTTTGTTCTCGTACTTACAACATAGTGAGGACCAGAACAAGTTTTCAACCAAGAGAGCGGGGATATTTTTGGGAAGTGAGGACAATTCACCCAGTCCTCAAAACTGCAAGGGCTAATTATGACTGCTTGGTTGAGGTTACAATAAGAGATGAATAAGTTTAAGATAGGGGTGCGAGTTGGGATTAGGCAATAATGGAGTATGGTTAAGATTAGGGAAAGTCTTTAGAGACACACAATACTAAATGGAAGTCAATATAATGTCCTCACAAGGATATAAGTGAAAGGATGCATTTGCGTGACCAATCGCTGGGGGAAATGCAGACATGCATGTGACCACTGACACACCTGACCAATCACACCTGGTTGAAGAAAGCACTACTGACCAATCCCAGCTGCGGAAAATGTAAGAGATCACCCACTGCTTTATATTCTATAGGTCAGAAGCTGTGCAATCGCTGTACAGAAGTACTACACTCTACTCCCACAGCAGGCCCAACTGTCTGTCAGTCAGCATATCGAGCAGTCGGTCTCGTATGACGACACGGCACACGACTCTTCCACTCCATAACAACCCAATTAGGCTGTTTAAAGCTGTCCTCAGCAGAGTCAGGATTCGATTCTGGGCCATTGAGAACAATTGCAGCAACTTAGCTGATCAGGCGTCGTCATTATCACCACGAGAATGACAGCTGAACTGACTCAATCCCATTTATCCCGCGACCAATAGCCCCGTACGTTTTTTTCTCGGCTGGAAAAGCCCGGAGACATCTGCCACAGCGTCGATTCTGATCTCATGACCGGCGGGAGAGGCAGTCACAGGCATCTTTCCCGCTGGCTGGCTAAGATGAAAACAACGGCTACTGCTAGAAGCCGCCATAGGGGGCTCAGGCAGCAGTCTGGTTCATGGCGGTTCAGCAGGTACTCAACCGGCGTGAAGAGCCACAAGGCCCGTGGGGAGGCTGACGGATACCAGATGCGCTAAATACCAGAGGAAGGTTCTTGGATCCTGCCGGTCTCATTAGGTCTGATACTGCCCTGCTGGCCGACCCAATCCCCAAACTTAAGTCCCAGACTATCTGGCTCCGACCCAAGGAGCCAAAATCAAGCTTTGTTTTAGCGGTTTATTACCTGGTCTTGTTGAGAGACTCTGCTCTGTGGTGTCATTTGCAGTTAGCCCCACTATAGCTCATTGCGAGCATGCTTTTACACCCAAATCAGTGGTGACTGTAGCATGAAATATGAACCCAATAACATTTCCCATAAAAAAAAATGTGAGCACAATATGCATTTTTCCTACGCCCAATTTCCTCCTCATGAGCTAATTTGCTAGGGCACTGCGAAGATTGGACGACAGAGAGATAATCATTGGGCAAATCAGGAGTAAAATCACATCACCGCATCTCAAACGAATGATGGACGCCTCGGACGACTGATGGCTGTTCTGCTCGGGCGCTGGTGCCAAACAGAATTATATACTGTAGCGGCGCGCTGAAAATGCACTCCTGTGCGCCAAAAAGCTTTTAACAATCCCTGAAAAAACCAGAGGATGACACCATGGCGATTTGGTCAATATTTTTCCAGGGTCTATGCTGTAGACCCAGTCTGAATGCCCATCTCCGCCTGGTTTGAACATCTCTCATTAAGACCACAGCAACAGCTCCATTGCAATAAATGTGGGTCATGTCTATTCATCTATGCCTCCTCAGATTGAAATCTTTGATATCCAGCCTGATTAGGGGAGCCCATTTCAATTAGCAATAAGCACGATTAGCCCCGGCAAAGGGCAAAGGACACCGGCGGCTATTGAAGCAGAGGTTATACAGTCATGCGCACAGGCAAGCAATCACACGGCGTCAGCTCACATGCTCATCACAGGCAGTTACTGAATGACTCACTGTGTTTTTGTGACCATTAACTAAGTACTCTGCAGGTTTTCCTCAGTCTTTGGGAGGTGACTGACGGTAAACGAAGCGTGGCTTTGCGAATGGACTGCACGTCACGGTTCCTCAACTCCCCCAAACGAAAATATACTTTATTATTAGAAAGGGGGGGCATAACAGCACACAGCTTTGAGAAATTATCTTTGGAAAGGAAAAAAAAAACGGGGCCTTATTACATAAAATTATAATTTACCGCCACATTCATTTCCATAATTGTATCAAACTAATGAAGCACAAACTGTAACATGAATAATAATAGAACACCCTCGTTGCCATGGCAACGAGGCCCTCCGGGACATCCTAAGGATTCATCAGCCAAAGATTAACTCCAGGCGAAAGCCTCCGAAGATAGGCCTGTGTGCTGGGGGAAAGCACGCATACATTGCAAAGCAACTGGACTGGACACGCTGCTCTGACCGATTTCTGATTCAATATGCTGTCATGGGAGAACACTGGCGCTGCGGAGAGGCTCTCTCAACCTGTCTATTAAATCAATGCAGCCTGTAACAGATGAGGAACAGCAGTCCTGTTAATGCGGCCTCCATGTAATAATGAACTTTTATCAGTCACATTCTTCCTTGTAGCCAGTCATTCTCGCCTCCGCAGCAGCGCCAAAGATTATCTTCATGTCACATCTTCGTATCAGACGGATGTAATAATCCCAAGGCGATGGAGTGAAAGTGAGATTGGATGGCTTCCTGCCGTGCTTCGCTGAATTAGGAAGGGTCAGATAATTGAGGTGTAGCAAACGAATAACCATTATGTGCTCCATTTAATCAGGACTCACTGTCACATCACCAGTGTTGCACTTAAATCATCCCCAAATGCCTTCCCAGGCCAATTCAGTCCAGTGTCATGGACACATGGTGTTAAGAGTACGTATTCCCTCACTACGCAGCTTCCGCAGGACAGGACTGATGGTCCAATCGCTCTGTTGCAGCAAATTTTTTGCTGAAACCCTCTCCTGGCTCCTATAGTCAGTATAGTCAGCGATCCTACTGCTCGTGTTACAGAAAAATCTGTCCTGACTGCCTACACGGTCTTTCACAGGCAGGACTGACGGTCCATTGGCTTGTGTAACGGCAAAATCTTTCCTGACTGCCTACCCAGGCTCCTTCAGACAGGACTCAGAATCTAATTGCTCAAGTTGTGGCGAAATCGTTCCTGACTGCTGACCCGGGCTCCTTCAGACAGGCTTCACAGTCCGTTGGCTGGTTTTACGGCAAAATCTTTCCTGACTGCCTGCCCTGGCTCTTTTAAACAGGGTTCACAGTCTCCGCAGCTGGAGTTACAGCTAAATTTTTCCTGGCTGCCTGCCCTTTATAAAGTATCAAGAAGGGAAAGTTTGGATAATAGATATCGCTGAATGTCACCTCGCCTCTCTCATCGACTGCTGCGCAAAATCGACAGGGAGAGGGACTGTAGCCCAACACCCACGTCCTGCGCGTCAAACGCCGTGATTGACAGTCGAGAGCCCCCCAAACGCGCGCTTTAATTGCAGCTAATCCCGAGCGAAAGCACGGCAGACGCCGGCAGCACCGCCGGCCCGACAGGACTGTGAAATTCATAAAGCAGCCGGGCTGCGATCAATCAATCAATCCCCGAGCTTGGCTCCCGTTCCCCAGCGCGGGGCGTGCGGCCGAGAGCTCGACGGGACGCCCTGTGCCAGAGACTGGTCGCACCAGATGGATCCTGATAGAACATTCATAAGGGGGGGTCCTGGGGGGGAGCTCCTACTCCAAATTCAGCGAGAGGCTCGCATCAATCACCGGAAACGAGGAGCCGAGCCCAGCTCGCTCAACGTCGCCACACTTCGATCCAAAACTCCTGCACTGCGACAACGTGATGTATTTATAACACTCATTACAAAGCACAGTCCTTATCGTCACATTTAATATTTTAACACTCCCTAAACATCTATTATTATTGCGCGTAATTTCACCATTATAGTGGTAATCCATAAGATTTCCATCTCGTTACTGTCTGTTAAGTCAGTGTCTATCAGAGAGGGGGGATAAAACAATGGTGACTGTGCCAATGACCCACTGATGAAAGCACTTGTATTTCATTCTTTGCCAGGTAAAGCAATCAGTGTGTCTGTGGCGACCTTGCCATGCTATATTCAAATACAGGCGCATATCTAGTGACGCTTTTTATGTCAGTAAGCAGGGTTTGGTCTGTCCAGAAGCCGCATGCTAGCTTGAAGGAAGTAAGGAACCCCGGGAGAAGCAATGGCAAGGTAGACGTCAGAAGGGATCCAGTAGCGGTACTAACCTGAACCTTGGCTCTATCCCCTAACCCTAAATTTCACTTTTCACTTGCACTATATGTCAGTTTTACGGATGGAATTAAGGGAGGACCGTTAAAAATGCAGGCGTCCAAGAAGCGGAAAGTACCACTACTGGATCCCTTCTGACGTGTACCCAATGGCAATGGTAAATACCATACTGTGTAGCTATATTGCGCACAGTAGAAACTAACGTTAGCTGAGTCTCTCTTGAGGCTACTACCGAAGCTAAAATTATAACGTAATTTCAGGAAGCCAAAGGGAAAAAGGCTACGTTAACCGCCTCGACAAATTATTTTTATTAAAAAAAAAAAAAGTTATAACGTTATCTGTTAACCATCTACCCTTTTCATTATTTACACCGGGCTCTCAACTTTCACATATTCGGCTTGAGTTTAAATGACATTCACGTTCCCGTGCTGAAGTCAGAAATTATTCCATCAGACTGTTTGTAGAGATTCTCAGGCGGAAGTCCTTGTGCAATGAGATTATCAGTTTCACATGCGTTACGATGGAATTCGCCACTAGTAATAAGAGAACAATTATGATTCTGGAATTCTCACGCTTTTCTTCACTCAGGGGTTGGAAGCAGTGGAGCTGCATAAAAATGTTTCAAATGGTCTAATTTTATTTAAACTATTTGGACGATCGTGAAACACATGCATTTCATTGATTGAATAATTACTGAATACAGCACGAGAGCGTGAATGAAGCACAAATTCTCACGGCGAATGTGAGAGAGTTGGCAGCCCTTTAAGTTAGGCTATTATGATAAATCGTTTAACATATTACTGGAATGATATGACGCTAATGGATGACTAACGTCACATAATTTTTACTTTTATTGAGTTTAATTGCCGTGTCAAAGAGCATCTTTCCCGTCTGCATGAGACTTGAGGAGGCGTGGAGCTGGCAAGAGCCGTCAATTTACCGGTCATACAGGTGACACTGTTGGGTTTCGAAAAGAGTTATGGGAAATGAGGTTCAGAAGCGCACCTGCAATTACAGCGTACTGCCAAAAATGTCAATATAAACAGACCAATTCAAATCTTACAGATTACCACTTTAAACTTCTAATTTTATCATACATTAAATATGAGGCACAATTTCACTGCAACTACTGTAGTTGCGTTCATGTACATACATGTATGAATACATTCATTTGTTACCATAATGAGGGAGGCAGTAGAAATGCTGAGGTAATGAAAGGGCACCAGCACATTTCCCAAAGTCAAAGTCAAGTGCTTTTCAAGCATTTTCAAGGTACATTTTCAAGCTTTTCCAGCACCCGAAAGTAATGCAATTAATGTTACAATGTCAAGCATTTTCCAGCGATGTATTCAAAATTCAAGCCCTTCTCAAACCTAGAAAACACCTAATTAAAATTTAAGTGTTTTTAAGGATGTCCAGCCCCCACAGGAACCCTACAAGAAGCACTTTCCCCGACCATGCTTGATGAGACCTACAGTCCCGTATGGTATGACTCCAACCCTGACAAAAAAACTGGACTGAGCAGCTATATCCTGAATCCAACAGAAAGTGGCTACCCATTGAACAGAGGGCTTTAAGGAGCAGACTTGAGTCGTCTAGGAATAAAAGACCTGAACTGATATATTACTCAGGACCAAAGGTGTAGGTTTGTATATAGAAGATTGGGACATGTCCCCACCAATATTTTGGGAAGGCAGATTGTCCCTACCAATATTTCAGCGAACTTGTTCTTATCCTCTTTCCAGACAAGCCAAGTAAGACCCAATTGTGGAGGCTATGTGAAGGCTAAAAGTCAAGATTAAACTGAAGATGCTATTCAGGTCATGAATTTTCATTTTTGTCCAAAGCGGGGCTTGAGACGCGCAACTGGATCACCAGCTTTGATTACATGGTGTTTGCAATGGCTTACCCATGGAAGAGAACCAAAATTTGGCATTTGTTCCAGATTTTTCTCCATCACGTAACTATAGCACTTTTCCCAGGGCCCAACTCATGACATGGAAAATTATGTCAACAAAACTTAATTAAACATGTTCGCTAGTTTCAACTAGTGAACTAAACCTGGTTTCTGTCACATGTTGGTTAGTAATCAGGTTGCTAGCAGTAGTAAATATAAGCCAGGTGGATATGTCAAATTATGAGGTGAATTTCAGAAGAGAAATCCTGTGAAGGTGCCATTATTAATTCATTATTTTATATGCAGGAACCACTGCAGCAAGCTAGGGAAACAGAGCGAGCTGTTGAGGATACAGGTGTATCAGGGCTTGAGGTTCAGCAAATAACGTTTGAAAGTCAAAATGTCCCAATGTCCCAGCTCAGTGGGGGAAGTGAAAGAAACACGTAATTGTACATCCAGTCTGATTAACGCTCGTCCAATTCATAGTCGGTGGTCCATTTTGAGGTGTTCATCGCGGCCGCAATTGCGTTACCGCACATTAGGATGCTTAATAGAGAGGATTGCGAGCTGGCTTGCTAACATAGTTATATATCCACTCAGTTGGTATCAATGTACAGGTTACTAGATCAGAGCTGGTTTCATGAGTGCACTGAGGATGGTTTGCAGTGGTCAGTTACGGTTGTGGCAAGTTTAAGTATGTGGCATCTTTGTAAGGAAATTTCTGGAGGCACCTCGCGTAGCATAATTAAACAAGAAGAGCACCGCCAACGGTGCATAATACGCCCGTCATGAACATGGATCAGGAAGTGGACAGACAACATGATACCAATATCCAACAGACAACAGCCCCATGTGAGCTTTGACCTTTGTCCGTGACCTTGACCTTGGAGGAAGGGCCGTAAACATGGTACGCGACACTCCGCTCAGTGATGGTACACATGTGTGTGAAATATCATGGATGTATCTGAAGCGGTTAAGAAGTTATGCTCCGGACAAGCCCCATCTGGGCCCCATGTGACCTTTGACCTTGACCGGGTGAACGAAATCATGGTGCGCTACACAGCGCCTAGTGATGGTGCACGTGTATGTGACGTATCACGAATGTAGCTGAAGCGGGTCAGGAGTTATGCCCCGGACAAGAAATTGCTAACAGACAACAGAAAGACGGAGGGACGGACAGACGGACGAACGGACGGGGGTGATGACATAATACGTCCCGTCTTAAGACGGGCGTATAATAATAATAATAAAAAAAATGGAGAAACAATCATTCGGATAATATCTGTATACAGTAAAGGCAGTATCTGCACTCAGATTTACGAAAATTTTCCAGCTTGCGCACTCGCATCACATACATGTCCCAGCCCATTCTCACATTAAACCTATGCCCTTACTCAGGACACAATGTAAATATTAGCCTTTAACTAGTCACTCCTGTGCCACTAACCACTCATCCCATATGCATGTGCAAAAACCTTTTGACCTAATGAACTACTGCCTCCAAATTATTCAGTCTATGGGCTGTAATGAACTTAAGAGCGGGGACATCAGACATCATGTTATAAATTAACCATATCCCTCTCTTTCCGCAAAAAAAAAAACACTTTTTCAAGGGATAACTCTTACACTGTACATGAAATTGTTTTTTCCTCACTGAATGCAGCTGAGGATTTACAGTCCCTCCAGACCCCATTCACCATCACTCAAAGCCCTCTGCAATGCCAGCGAAGAGACTCCCTTCTTTGTCAAACTGTCAGCCATTTGTTGCCGACCACACAGTTTTCAGGACTTCGCAGCCTTCAATAGGCTTTCTGATTCTCAGATTTTGTGCACCAGAGTGCATGAAAAAGTGAGTGATTATGAATGACGCAGGTTAGTGGCGAAAGTAGACTCTTAACCTCTCCCAAGGTCATTGCGAAAAAATGCGAAAAAGGCGACTGTCCGTGCCGTCTGCCTGAACCGATGTTTCTACATCAAAGAGCAGAAAACTCTCCATCTGCTTACATTAACAGGACAAGATGTCCGCCTTGAGTCCTTCCATCATTTTAAATTACCGCGGTAGGCATCAATATTCCAGCATCATGGAGCACTCTATGGTCAGTGCATGCACCGATTTTAATGACTGAATACTTTTATTCACGTCACGTGCGCTTGTCACCGCTGCACATTTCATTGACGAGGCTGCACCGCACCCATCAAACATTACATCAAGTCTGGAGTGACAAAAAGCAAACCATAAAATCTGACCAATCTGTGACCTAAGCTGTTCAGAATCAGCTGCACTAAATCATGTGTCTCGCTCCTGTGCTCTTGAGGTGCCCTGCTTTATTAAGTAAAAATACTTTATGCAGCCACGCCGGTGGCATCTCAAAGCTTTCGACAGTATTTACCGGCTACATGCCCTTAATAGAAGAATTTATCTACAGCTTCTCGTCTGAAAAGCAGTTCGAAATAACAAATTCATGGGACCTACCTAAGTGAAAATAATCCACATTACTGGCAAATAAACCACTTTCATTAGTCATTGAATAAAGTAGAGTTAGCATCTTTGGAGTGTAGTCTCCATTTTGTCTGGCTGATAACAGACTATAAAAATCTAATGGATTCCAAAGCAAAGTCTGAGAGTCCTAGGGAAGTTCCCAATACCCAATACACCAAAAGTTCTGAAACATAAATGTGCTTTGGGATCAATAACCCTGGAGGTCTGCCTTAAAGTGTACATCCACCCTCTCTTCACAAATATTGTTGTCCAGCGTGTTAAATTTCCGCAGTTGTCATTATTTGTCCAAGCGAAAGTGTAGAAGGCGCAGCAGAATTCATGTTGAGCCAGTTTTTGTAATAACCTGCTGCTTTCCCTGCACCCCCACAGATTGTTCCGGAGTGCAGCAATCCGCTAAATTGGTCAGTGAATGTGACAGGTTGTCCGGCTTTCAGCTAAATTGGCCCGGAGTCGGTATCTGGAGTTCTTGTTGTTCTCCTCCATCCACATAATTGACCGCAACGTCTTCAAAGCGAACAGCGGCAGCAGCGGCCATTTCATAGGTTTTCC
Organism: Gymnothorax reevesii; assembly: GCA_029721435.1. Taxonomy (NCBI): domain Eukaryota; kingdom Metazoa; phylum Chordata; class Actinopteri; order Anguilliformes; family Muraenidae; genus Gymnothorax; species Gymnothorax reevesii. The sequence goes on from CM056577.1 coordinate 114,855,859, forward strand.
TCTCGCCTCCATCATTCTCCATTTCTCCACATTCGAGAATTACTGACCACCGTGGCGCCAATAACTGTTTCCAATCAGTTTTCTGTTTTCCCAAGCGGACTTCTTGGAGCGTCACGTAATACAGACAAACGTAGCTGTCAAAAGGCAAAGTCTGACAAAGATCTCCACGCCGTCTTGGCCAATTACACTTCCAGGCCGGCTCCATTCGGCACAATTGATTATTTTGTAATGCATCATTTATCCTGTCCCATAGAGCACATCGGCTGATCGCAGTTGCTTTGGCAATGCTCGTCAGATGCTTCCCAAGCGCTCCTCTTCAGTGAGTGCCTTATGCGCAGCTCAGAGGGCGGATGTGTGTCGCCCGGCCCAAGAACTCACAGCTTTACCCTACAGAGCGGGCAGCTCATCTGTACGAGCAGATGGGAAATTTGGATTCTGCTCAAAATCAAGTTGGTAAGGACAGTAGCCATGAATCTTATGTACTGAGTTTTTTTTTTTCCATTAGAGACCAATGAAGAACCTGGTCCCTCACACATCCTGTGCTGCGCTTCATTTTTAACTGAATCTCAGTCTGTTTGATTACGACACTCTAAAAGGCCGTTACTCCAGGGGCATCAAGCTGCTGTGGTTTCAATTTCAGTATTGAAATTTTCAACCCTACTCCCCATTTCACTATTGTCGAATTATCCTCAATTGCCGCCTAGACAGGGTCTGAAAACCTCAGACTCGTATCCGACCATGCATGAAAACCTTCACCATCTCAGTGGCTGTCGTTCTGTGAAAATATTACTGACACTGGAACAGCTAAAGCTGCTCAGTCGACAGCGTAGAGGTACCACAACCACATAAACACACAAAGATTGACTGCCTGTCTCTCACTGTATCTTATAGCTAAGGGTAGCCCTATAACAGGTTTGGGTCCAGGTAATCTCTGACATGCAACAGAATCATAATGTAAAGAATTTCCTTTGACGTGGAGGTCAACTATCTTTTCCACTTGCACTTCTGAGCAACCGCTGAAGCCTCTCCACTCAGGCATGTCCAAACTGCTAGGGTAATTTCTCCAGCATTTACTTTTTCACTGCTTTGGTCATACTTTGGGTCATAACAAAAATTTTGCCTCAGTGTGAGCTATCTGAACAGTCCAGCTTGAGAATATTCACAGCACAATGCCCCGACAATACAAGCTCAAGCAGCACTGGCTGACTGGGTATTACTGCTTTGTAATTTTCATTTACCAATATAGCACCTGCACTCCTCAGTGACGTCTTGCTTAGCAGCAAATGAATACCTACGGGGACTACTTCAGTTTCACAGCAGCATCTGGTGCCCCTGCTTATGGTGGCTATTTTCGATTTCTCAAACTAATAAACAACTCTGCCATACCTAACGGGACTAGTTTGAAGTCTGAGAATGCTTCTGATTAGTCATAATCATTGGACGTTCAAGCCATTTTCCAACACATTTAACTCTCTTCCCCAGAATGATTACAGATGACGCCTAAGCGCATGGCAGCGTTTACCTTCACTTGCGTGACTGTGCTATTTCAGCTTTGCTTCACCGGCAGCTTTAACTCTTTCCTCCATAATGACTATGGGGAAAAAGAGTAATACTTTTGTGGAATAATATGATGCCTATATGTCAATGGACCTTTTCCCTAGCCTCCTTTGGGGTTGTCATTTGTTGTCATTTTGGGGAAAGGGAGGGGGTAGTCCATGGGGAAAAGAGTTATGGAGCACAATGTAAGACTGCACTATATCCCAATCACATAGGGGGCAGCATTTCTGTTTTGAGACTGTATTTCTCTTTGTTTGATTTAACTCTTTTTGTATCTTTTGTGTTCATTCAGCATTGGGGGAATTATTGGCAGTTATCGCATAACCTTTCAACCGCTCCTGCATTTTGGGCCTCTCGCATCACATTCAGCTGTGTGTGTCACCCACATCACATGACATCATGGGCCAAGATGAATAAAACAGTTGGGACATTAGCCGTAATACTGCAATTGAACTGAATTACTTGGTCTCACTGTCACATGACGGCACTTCTCGGTCCTGGGTTAAGTCGTGGCCCGCTTACCTGCACACTTGGTCCGGCTCACCAGCGGGGGTCCAGGTGGTCCGGTACCTCCGTCGCCCGGGCGGGTCAGCAGGACGCTGATGTGGTACTCAGTGTCCGGCTCCAGGTGCCACACCTTATAGGTGAGCGCGTTGACACCGTGCACCTCGGACCAGGGCGAGTGGCTGGCCCGGTACTCGATCTCTCGTCGAATCACCGGCCCGTCACCCACAATGGAGTTAGTGTTGAGCTGCAGGATCAGGTAGGTGGGCCCCGCCCTCAAGAGCTGGGGAGGAGCTATGGGGGTGGGAGGAACTGAAACAAGACCAAAAAAGAAGTCAGAGCTCAACCCATTGAAATTGTTAATCATTTTTAAAAGCAGCACACAAGCAGGAGAACTTTTACTACAAGGCAGGATTTAAAGCAATGTTTCCCGACCCTGCCCTGAGAGTACCTCTGCCCAGCACATTTTAGATATCTTTTTAATTTAAGTAACCTGATTCAGCGGATCAGCTCATTAGCGAAGTACTCAATTAGCTGAACTGGGATCAGGGAGACTTATAAAATGAGCTGGGCTGGTGGACTCCAGGAGCAAGGTTGGGAAGCACTGATTTTAGGCATGACGAACAGAAGTGCCTTCATTAATTGTAATTGGCAAATGAAACTTCCCCTTTTTCCATGAAGCAGATCAACCTCTGTCGTTTTTGCTAGTGATTCTTCCTAATGAATTATTCTTAGTCTTGTGCCAAATACGGGTTGAGGAAGGAGCAGAGATAAGCCTGGCATTCTACAAAAAGACAGAATAATTCGCAGTAATGATTCTTAATCTTGTTCCAAAACTTTTACCATACCCTTCGTTCTTACTCCAACCCTACTTCGACACACCTAGTTCTACTATCTATCAGCTCAATGATCTCCACTGGTTGAATAAGTCATTCTTTGCTGCGGTAGGAGAGAACATTAACAGAAGAGTAGAAGTCCAGGGGGCTGGGAGTTACAGGGACAGGAACGCCTGCTTTTCCTTGGTGGAACAAAGTCACAGAACTAACTCCAAAAACAAACAACACAAGGGCACCCAGATCAGGTTCTTCATGTTTGGAAGCTGAACAAAATTAAGAATGAATAAATAAAACAGAGGTCTATCCCATGACTAATCTGCGGCCATTCCACCCATACTATCCCTCCCATAGATACCCGGCTACATTTTCTCCACAACTGCAGCCTCATTATAGTTCTTCTTAATGTGCAGCTCCCCTCTGTGGTGGGGTGGAGTCACCGCAGCCAAGAGCCGGACATAACCTCAGCTGCTGCGTACTTCAAGCGGGCAGCTGCCATTGGCATACTTTCCGATTAGAGAAAAGGTAAGGACAGCTAACGGGAGGGCAAATCGGGAGCCATGTCTGGATGCTGAACAAATGCTCATCTGTGCCTCAGTCACCAATCAGATTCACACAGTTTCCAACCTGTAAACGATGCAGGTGGGTGGGCTGAACTGCACAATACCTGCCAAACACAACTTGAACAGATGGTGTGATTTTTTGCAAAAACAGACATTGAAATACCTTCCTGTTTTCCTTCATTTACATATGGACATATGCAGGGCCATATTGAGAAGCACATATGATTCTCCTGTTTGTCTGTAGAGCTGGGTGTTTACTCACAATAAATCAAGGTAAGGACCAGGCTTCAGAGAAACAGGCTAGAAAGGGCACTGGGGAGGCGCTGTGAGTGAAACTCTTATGGTGGCTGCTGAGCTGAGGAGGCATAAAAAATTCCTTTATTATTTGTGACCAGTTCGCCGTAATAGATAAGATTCACACTACATTCAATACTTAATCACTCAACACTATCAAGTGTAGCCAGCTAATCCTTGTCAAAATAAGACAAGTGATAAAACCTTGCGTTAGGATGCAAAATTAAATTTCTCAAAGTAATTCAAAATTGTGGATACATGATGCCAATCCTCCAGTCTCTTATTGTAATTCGCACAATCATGAGGCACAGGTTAGATAATCTGCATCGCAGTCAGTGCTAAAAGTTAACGCTGAAGTTGATTGAGAAGTTTATCTTTTATTATAAAGCGTACTTGGTATAACCCCAATTTGAACAAAGTGTAAATTGAGAATAAAATCAAAATGCAATGACTTTCAGATCACATCAGCCAATATGTTACTTTCAATAGTACATAGATAACATTTCAAATTTTGAAACTGAAATTTTACATTTTATCCACAAAATGAGCGTATTTCAAATTTTCTGGCTGCAACGGGTCTCAACAAAGTTGAGACACAGGCAAAAACAGGCTGAAATAGCTTATAATATGTAAGAGAATCAGCTGAAAGAACATTTAGTAAGTAATTAAGTTAACTGGCATCAGGTGTGTAACATGATTGGCTGTGAATGGGATGATTAGAGAGGCTGAGTCTCTCAGAAGTAAAGATGGCCAGAGGCTCTCCAACCTGTGAAGGCAGAATACTTTTAAAACAATGTTCCTCAACGTCAGATTGCAAAAGCTTTGAAGAAGAAAGCTTTCTCTGAAGATTCAGAGAAACTGGTAAAATCTCTGTGTGTAAGGGACAAGGCCAAAGACCTTTACTAGATGCCCGTGATCTTTGGGCCCACAGACGCCACTGCATCACTCACCGGCAAGATTCTGTCATTGACATTACTAAATGGGCCCAGGAATACTTCAAGAAAGCACTGTCTGTCAACACAGTCCGCCGTGCCATCAACAGATGCCACCTACAACTTATGCAAAAAGGAAGCCACTATTGAGCATGATCCAGAAGCGCCGCCATGTTCTGTGGGCCAAGGCTCATTTAAAATGGACTGTAGCAAAGTGGCAAAGTGTCCTGTGGTCAGACAAGTCCAAATTTGACTTTCTTGCTGGAAATCATGGGTGTTGTGCCCTCCGGGGTAAATATGTCACATCCCCTACAACAGGCCTATGAGCTGTTACCATCAGGCAGGAGGTTCAGGGCTCCAGCTTTTCAAACAAATTGAGCCTGCAGGTCATTCATTCCCACCAGTATAGTGCTCTTGAACAAGAATCTGAGTGTGAAAGAAAGGATCATGCAATGCTGCACTTTAATGGCACTCTGCACTTTGAATATTATACACAACTGCACTTTACCATTCTATGTATGATGTGTGGGGGGGGTCTCTGTCTTTTTTCGTGGTCTGGTGGGAGTAGGTGGGGTGTGTGTGTGTGTGTGTGTGTGGGGGGGGGGGGGGGGTGGGCAGGCAACTGTTGTTTGCTATGTCGTAGTTGTATTTGTTGCCTATGTTGTTTAGTCCCTTTTTGTCTTGAATTTGTATCAGATGTACTGCGTGGCACAAAACAAGTTTCCGCAAGGACCAATAAATATCATCATCATCATCATATTGCAGCTATTACAACAGCATGGCTTCCTAGTTGAAGAGTCCGTATGCTGAACTGGCCTGCCTGCAGTCCTGATCTTTCACTGATTGACAACATTTGCTGCATAATTAAAGAAAAGTCCGTCAAAGGAGACCCAAAACTCTCCAGCAGCCGGAAACCTGTATTAAACAAGAGTGGAATCAAATTCCAATGGCTAAAAAGTCCCATTGGGTCTCATCATCCACAGTGCATAACATCATTAAAAGATTCAGAGAAACTGGTAAAATCTCTGTGTGTAAGGGACAAGGCCAAAGACCTTTACTAGATGCCCGTGATCTTTGGGCCCACAGACGCTACTGCATCACTCACCGACATTATTCTGTCATTGACATTACTAAATGGGCCCAGGAATACTTCAAGAAAGCACTGTCTGTCAACACAGTCCGCCGTGCCATCAACAGATGCCACCTACAACTTATGCAAAAAGGAAGCCACTATTGAGCATGATCCAGAAGCGCCGCCATGTTCTGTGGGCCAAGGCTCATTTAAAATGGACTGTAGCAAAGTGGCAAAGTGTCTTGTGGTCAGACAAGTCCAAATTTGACTTTCTTGTTGGAAATCATGGGTGTTGTGTCCTCCGGGCTAAAGAGTAGAAAGACCACCCCTCCTGTTATCAGCGTTCAGTTCAAAAGCCAGCATCTCTGATGGTATGGAGATGCATTAGTGCATATGGTCTGGACACTTGCATGTTATAAAAAGCACCATGAATGCTGAAAGGTATATAAAGGTTTTGGTAACACTTTACAATAAGGTTACAACAATTAACATTGATTAACATTAGTTCATTGACTATCAGTTAATTAGCAGGTAACTGATGTGTTAGATAGCTGAATAAAAATTACATAACGATAATTGAATATTTATTAATTTTCTGTGTATCCCTTATTGTGAAGTTGAAAACATCCCTTAAGTATCTCTTATGCAGCACTTTTAGCTATTAAACCATAATTTATAAATAAATACCTTAGTTCATGATAACATCATTTGTAAATGATTACCAGGTGCATTAGTTAAATGGTAATTACTTGTTTGTAAATGCTTATAACTGCATTAACTAATGTTAACTGTTGTACCCTTATTGTAAAGTGTTATTAAGGTTTTAGAGCAACACATGTTCCCCTCCAGAAATGCTCCAGGGTAGGCCTTTTGTATTTCAGCAGGACAGTGCAAAACCGCATATGTGTGTTAGGGTAAATGAGGCTGTGTCCTCCCCTATCATAACTAACACTGGAGCCCCACAGGGGAGGGTAATCTCACCAGTGTTATTTACCCTTTGCACAAATGAGTGCAGAGGCAACACACCTGAACACGTCACAATCAAATTTGCTAATGACACAGTTGGGTTCATAAAGGATAACAACGAAACCCACTGTAGGGCCTGGGTAGGCCAGTGTACGTGCAGACTGGTGTACATCTAGCTGCCTACTTTTAATCCTTAAGAAAACCAAGGAAATGATAATTGGTTTTAGAAATGGGAGCAATATACATCAGCAGATGATTATTAATGGAGAAAGTATTGATGCTGTGGCTGAAACAAGGGTGGTCAAGAAAGCACAGGCTATTAGTCAAAATATGTCACATCCCCTACAACAGGCCTATGAGCTGTTACCATCAGGCAGGAGGTTCAGGGCTCCAGCTTTTCAAACAAATTGAGCCTGCAGGTCATTCATTCCCACCAGTATAGTGCTCTTGAACAAGAATCTGAGTGTGAAAGAAAGGATCATGCAATGCTGCACTTTAATGGCACTCTGCACTTTGAATATTATACACAACTGCACTTTACCATTCTATGTATGATGTGTGGGGGGGGTCTCTGTCTTTTTTCGTGGTCTGGTGGGAGTAGGTGGGGTGTGTGTGGGGGGGGGGGGGGCAGGCAACTGTTGTTTGCTATGTCGTAGTTGTAATTGTTGCCTATGTTGTTTAGTCCCTTTTTGTCTTGAATTTGTATCAGATGTACTGCGTGGCACAAAACAAGTTTCCGCAAGGACCAATAAATATCATCATCATCATCATATTGCAGCTATTACAACAGCATGGCTTCCTAGTTGAAGAGTCCGTATGCTGAACTGGCCTGCCTGCAGTCCTGATCTTTCACCGATTGACAACATTTGCTGCATAATTAAAGAAAAGTCCGTCAAAGGAGACCCAAAACTCTCCAGCAGCCGGAAACCTGTATTAAACAAGAGTGGGATCAAATTCCAATGGCTAAAAAGTCCCAACTTTTTTGAGACCTGTAGCAGCCATCAAATTTGAAATGAACTCATTTTGTGGATAGAATTGGAAAATTTCTCAGTTCCAACATCTGCTATGTTATCTCGGTTCTATTGTGAATAAAATACTGGCTGTTGTGATTTGAAAGTCATTGCGTTTTGATTTTATTCACAATTTACACTTAGTCCCAACTATTTCGGAATTGGGCTTGTAAATAAAACATTTTTCTGAATTGAATAAACTATTTAATCACTGTAACACTCCATTTAGAAGAAAGTTGTGTGTTTAAATTGCAGACCGATCATTCTAACTTTGATAAACATGTTAATCTGACTACAAAGCAAGGAATCCCTGTCAGTATGTACAAGTATATGTGCTTATCACATAACTGCAGTACTTTTCTAATAGCCCAGCTGGTTACATATTTTTGATATTACCCTAAGGTAATATCAATATCACATTTGCTAAATTAAATTAGTTGCGAGTGCCAGGAAAAAAAAAATTGTTCCGCGTCATGTTGTTAATATTTGCTGTTAATATTTAGACAAACTGAACACCAAGTGTAATGTTGGTTAAATCGGTATGGCTCAGCACTGTGGTAGTTTCGCTAAGTTTCACTCACATTACTAAGTTTACGTTACTTACCTAGCTAGCATGTACCCAGTACGTTTTCATAATCATCATGTAAAATTTGTGTCAGCTGGCGCGCTAACGATAGCTAGGTACTCAGTTAACAGAATTTACAAACCTTTGCTGGTTCAGCCGCGAATTTACTTTGTTAGCTGATCAATGGAGTCAGCTCAGCGCTAACAAACAGTAGGGGCTAATGGAAACTACATTTATTTTCTATTAAATTATGCAATTCAGTTATGCGATAAACAGAATCTTATACTCTTGGTCGTGTCATTAGGAAGTTGTGAAAATTGTTGAGTAAATATTGGCTTTGTTACTTGCTAAAGCTTGCAACAAACATAAAATTTACTGAATTCATTTTATAATTTTTATATGACTGTTGTGATCTGTGATTCTGCTGTCATGTTTAAGTTCTGTGCCTGGCTTAGCCATGTATGCTTTTTGTGTATAGTGACCACTGCCTGCCTTATGACTATTCTTAGGATTGTGTTTTGTGTTTTGGTAATTTAGATTTCTTGTTTATTTTTCATGTTTAGATCATTTGGTTTCCATGCCATGTTTTCATTTCCATGCTTTGCACTTTGTCTCCCCTGTCTTGTCATGTGTGTATCTTTGCTCACGGTCCCTTGTCTTGTGAGCCACTCATTCGGGTGATTTATTGGTTTCTGGGTTTCAATCTTCTTTCATTATCTCGTGTTCTTCCTTCCTCTCTTTAACTGTCTTACTAACACATACTAACAGTTTATTGTTTTTGCTAGATACTAACCCACACTAACCTTGTATATTTGGACTAACTTACTGACAAGCACTTGGGATTGTATAGCTGCACTTACTAATTGACTAATGATCTCTCAGCTGTCGCCCAATTCTAGTCTCCGCCTCCTTGCCTATCCCTAATTATCTCTGCTGCAAGTTTCTGTGGATTTCCACTTATACTTTGTGCTTTCCTTTTCTTTTATCTTGGCACTTTAGTACTCCTTAACCGGAGCTGTTGTTTTGTACTTAGGTTTGTCTTGTGATCCCTGTCTGCGTTTTGGCTACAGCCAAATGCATGTAATTAGTTTATTCCTCATGTGTCTCTCCCTGATCATTGTCACCATTGATTGCACCTGTTCTCCCTGGTCATGTGTTCACCCCGGATGTGTATATAAGATGTCTGTTTAGTTCACACTCTTGTCAGATCGTTCTCCCTAGTTTTCTTGTGCTATGTTTCTCGCCTCAATTTCTCAGTGTTTATCTTTCTGACTGGATTGCCTGACTTTTTGATTTTTGCCTCTGTGTTTTTGGATTACTGTAGCATCTGTGTGTTTTGACCATTTTTCTGCCCGACCACGAGATCTGTTTGCTGCCCTGGTAACGATTCAGATTACGTCCTGTGGATTCTGGCTTGTCTCTCTGATAGTACTATTCTGGTGTACCAGACCCATTTCTGTCCGACTACGATTACTGTGATTGCTGCCCTGGTTTTTGATACTATTTTTACCCAACTGGATTTCGAATTTTGGATTGTGGACTTTGTACTGTTTTTCGCCCTGCGGGGGTCACCCCCCTTTACCAATAAAACAAGCTCTACTGCATTTCCTGGTTCTCGCATCTGGTTCCTGATTGCATCACAACAATGACACGCACACTCGCGTAAGATCCTCAGTATCCTACACCTATCTCAAGAGCTGTTCATCGAGTCGACTTGCAAACTTAGCAGGTGCATAACTGAGGACCAAAGACAAGAGTAATGTGGAGCTTGAAGTTGTTTCGCTGAGTGGTTCTCAAGTAATCAATAAATCTAAACGCACGAGTAACACTCAAGCAGCAATTCAACGGGCACTTCCTAGTCACTGAAGATGACTGAAAACAGCTCAAGATTAATCACTAGTCCAAAGGGATATTTTGTGCCTCCTCTAATATCAACCCAGCAGACTTTACTGTTAAACTCAGCCCATATTTCTGTACCACAACGACTCCTATTGGTCTCTGAGCCGAGCGCTAGAAGGCATGACGGGCTTCTTTATCTCAAAGACACTCCGGTGACACGCTGGTTTATTCTCATCCCGCTGCTCAGCGTCTCTGCCGAGCGCACCCGGCCCGGATCGGCCCAAGAACTGCACTCTGTGTAATCCGTGCTGACACGCATCGGCGGGGCGGCGCTGGAGCTGCCATAGAAATTCTGCCCAGAAAACAAGAAGCTGGCTCCTTCCTAGCCCAAGTCCATGCGTCGCGCTTCATGTTTCCCCCTCTCCCTCTCCTTCCTGTACGCTCCATTCCCCTTGGACTGGGTTGGAAAGGGCATTTTCCTTTTTTTAACATTTTCCAGCACCCTTTTGGCTTGATGCAATTCACAGCATGTGGCTGCTCAGTAGCATCTACATCTGTTCGTGAAGTCTGGCAGTCAGGGACACATTCCATGCCTGCCTGTCGAGGTGCATCCAACCAACACTCAGGGGTGTTTATTTTGGTAGAATTATTTGGTTGTCTGCACAGGTCTTACCTTGGTCTGGCACACGTTTTGCCTTTACTAAACCTACACTGCAAACCCAGGTAGTGTGGCAAACTCAAATGTTTTGAGGAAACCTTTTACCTCAAAAAATTATGTAAGCCAACTTAATTGCATTGTGTGGTCAAAGTCAAAGTTATTTTACCGTGTGTAAGTGCTGTGAACGTAAGATCACTAAATTGGCTTACACAATTTTTTTTGAGGTCATCAGTTTCCACAAAACAATCGAGTGGCCCACACTTTCTGGATTTACACTGCACTAACTGCGCTAATCATGTTCCGAACAGGTTTGGATGCCACATCCTGCGGAAGGGTTTTCCCGTTTCTCACCCACAACCTTCGCAACTCTCGCCTTCATTTCTTGAAAGAAGCCAGCGGTGGACACCAGAAGTAATCAAAAGCGTAGAATCATCGCTCTAGGCTCTCTTATGTCAGCAGTAGAGAAGCAAAAGGAAATACCTGAACAATCTCAAACACCTGCAAAGCCTCTGTCCCAAACATTATGATCCCAGGCAGAAGAGAGAATCTGTATTAAAACGTACAACCGTTTTCTTTGGATAAATCAGAAAATGAAATGAAAGGTAAAAAAAATAAGTGTGACTACACTGTTTGAGTACAAAAGTAAAATTGAAGCGTGCCGAGCCAATTCAAGCGAAATGATGTATTTAAACTGGACAGCCCTGTTGCCGGCGACCGCGTGGCTGTAGCCCCCAAAATCCCGCTTCTCCAGCCTGTACTGCGTCCACAAGGAAATTTCCATGTTCCAGCGCCAATTTGTGTGTTATTAGGCCAATACTGTCGCCATAGCAACCAAAATCAATTGGTGTCATAACAGATGTATATCACATGTCCATACCAAATATGACAGAAATCGGTAAAAAACAACAGCCTGCACTGCGTCCACAAGGAAGCGTCTCCAGAAGAGGATGCGATGGAGACGACACACTTGAATCCATAGTAGCCGCCTGACTTCGTCCAGGGGCTACAATTTCACACAATGGAATTCATGCGTGCTTGTGCATATGGGGAGCTCACCTCTGACAATGAGCTCGGCGAAGTTGGAGACGGCTGCTCCTTGGGCGGACGGCGTGACACAGCGGTAGAGGTCCCTCCCCCCGCTCTGCGCTGCTGCCAGCTGAATGTTGGCCACCACACGGCGGAAACTCAGCCGCTTCACCGAGAGAGCGGGAGTCACGGCTCCGGCGTGCTTCTGCAACAGACACCGCATTGGATGGACACACACTCCTCTCCCAATAAACAGTGTGAGTGTGTGTGTGTGTGTGTTTGAGATGGTGTGCATGCACAGGCGGTTGTGAGCGTCTGAAGCTTGTTTCTTCAGCAAAAGTAAAAAATATTAGGATAGCAAGTCACTTTTTGTCTGTACCAGAGCAGTAAAGCATTTAAGCAAGCCCTAAGTGTTTCTCATTCCTGGTAATAAACTGACGAGTGCAGGCTCCGTTCTTCTTCTTCTAAGTGCATTTAAGATGAAATCCCTCAGAAAGCAAACAGATGGGCTCCAGAAAGCAGGAAACAAGGTGAGACAAAAGAGAGCTGGGAAATCATGTTAATTAAAAGGAAAATGTGCAAACAGACTGACTCGGCTCATTAAGACCGGGCCAAGACAACAAAGCACTCGAGAGAGAGATGGTGTCTGAGCCACCATTATAAACACCTAAAAAAAACAAAAAAAAAAACTAAAATCATAACCAGTTTTTATTGCGCAAGAAAATTTTCTTGGCAGTTTTTTCTTTCCCTCAGACGCTTCTCAATTAGAAGAGCCGAGCAAGTTGTGTCCGCCGAATTCAAACTCCCCCGATGCTTTGGAGGTGAACAAACAAATACAAGAGGTCTGCGTTTGGACACTGACACAAGTCAAAGGGCAGTCATTCCTAAATGGGTCACTAAGTATGGAAATACCTTCAAAAATTACAGTGCAGGCGGCCATTTTTTCTACTTGAAGGGGTTTACATCGATGTCTGATGAAACAAGTGGGACTAACAGCCCCTTAAAATAGTATCACAGTCCAAATACCACAGACATCACTTTACATTACCTCCAGAGATGCATATGACGTCATTATTATTATTTTCACACAATGGCTGAGATGACAAGCTTGCAACAACACCTACCAGAGGAAGAGAATTTATGAGTTTCTGGACAATCTGCAAGCATTCAGGTGAAACTGGGTGAAATCAACAGCAATTATTCCCCGCTGGGGACGCCAGCCTCAGGAGACACTGTAACCGTCGGTTCCAGACCAGTAGCCCGGTACCAGACTGTGGGTTTCATGCTGTGCATTGAGACAGTCCTTAAGGAGAACGAGCCTCCCAGCTCCCATGAGGAAATTTGTTTTAAACACAAGATAAAACAGATAAGACAACCCTATGTTGTACGCTAGCGCGAGTCACATGTTCGCATATGCCCTTCAGTCTCAGCTGTTCCTTCCAGCTTCACATCAACACAGTCTCGTTATTTCTTTTTTTGGTTGTCGAAAGTGATAACCATGTCACTTTGTTCCGTTAGTTGTCTGTCAGTCTGTTTCTATGTCTGTCTGTGAGCAGGATATCTCAAAAATGGCTGCATAACCAAACTTTGCAGGATGTTAGAGCAGCACAAGAGGAACAAATGATTAAATTTTTGGCATATCTAGGCCATAGTACAGCTGAGATATAGGCCAAAGTACAAATCCAGCTATGCTGGCGGAGATTTGAAGTCTTTCCAATGGGCCGGATTTCCAATCGGCATGTTTATGGGTTTTGCTGCCAGCTGGTGATAGAATGCAACAATATATCAGCCAACAAAAATAACTAATGTACAGAGTTGCCTTGGCGTGGCAGAGGTATGCACTCTACCGAGTGCCCTTAAGCAATATTGTATTATTCACTTGTCCTAGGCCACACATTTAAAGTTCTGAGGCAAAGGTCAAAGTGCTAAGTAACTGTTCACCACATTACTAAATTGACACTAGTCTAAAGTTAGACACCAGACAGTTTCGACAACGGTCCTGCTAGGCGGGAGTCATCTACTTCTCACTTCATGCAAAATCTCGGAAACAACTGGGCGCCACAGAGCTGAAAGCCCCCAGAACACATCCCATGAGTGCGGAAGAGTGACGGCGAGGGGTGTGCACAACTTATTCACTCTGAGAAAAAAAAAAGTCATATTTGGCCTTCTATGTACAATATTTAAAAATGACTGCTTATTTTCCACAGCCATTAAAAGTTCTTCAAAATATGGCTTATTGTTATATTATGAATCTTGAATTTAAATTTCCATTAAAGACTCTGAGCTAGGGGAGAAAGTGTCGTGAAAAACCCCAGTAAATAAACATGAATGCGATCCCTGGATGAAGGAGAAGATATCAGATGCCGATGCACAGCCATCTCGTCTCCAAGCTACCTTTCCCACAAACAGCCATTTCAAAGGCCGTTAGATGTGGGACCATCAAGGGCAAAAGGGAGACTTTGTAAGCTCCCAGTAATGTACTGTATTTCTCATATACACAGGGAGCCTTAGAAATCACTCCTGCTCTGTAAACAAAAATACAAGGACAGCCAGATGGGAAAATAAAATACTCTTATCCATACCCTTACAGTTTAAATATAGTACAATGTCAACAGCCACTGGTCACTAGTTTGCATTTAGGAAGGATGAGTCACTGATCCCTACACTAACAGCTGAATAGCTGCCAAAAGTCTCTCCCTTGAGAAAAGGAGTCCAAGGTCAAGTTCGACTTATTTTCATGTAAATTGAGTGAAAAAGATGGGAAACCTGTTAACTATGCACATACTTAAAATACTGAAATGATAAATGCATTTGTGTGCTTTCACTACATTTCACTACCACACACAACCCACAACACTCTCAGAAAAAAGAATTAATAGGAGTCCACTTCTGTCCCTCAAGGTACAATCAATACTTATGTATACCCAAAGTCTAATTATTGGACCTCGGGGCAACCTTTTATACTCTTTTGGGGGATAAAAAAGGTGCTTTTACACCTTCATGGGTATAATAGGTGTACCTTGGAAGGTAGTTTCCCAGGGACGAGCCATTGTGACGCTAATGGTTCAATGATGTATTTTATATCCTGTATATCGACAATTATTAATTGGTTAAGTATATTATTGCTTGCATACAGTAAAAAACGGCCTGCCAATATATCCTGTATTGGCCAACCCTGTATTGGCTGAGTTCAGTAGGTGCACAAGCAGTCGCGGACCAGGCATCTAGTCTTTAAGTTGCGTACTTCAGGAATCATGGTCATAATATTGTCATGATAGCATAACATACTTAACCAATTACTAAAATATTATAAATTGCTTATTGTCTCATTTCCTTGGTATTGTCCTTTGGGTTGTGGTGTTAGCAGTGACCCTCAGGCTACTGCCAAGGCAATACGGAAATAAGATATTAATAACATATACTATTTTGTCTCAATAAATTTTCCAACAGTAAGGTAGGTGTACTGTACGTAGTCTGTCCTTGAAATTCTATGATTTTTTCTGACAGTAACTGGACACAAAGATGGCTGTGGCTCTTCAAATTTTAGTCTAATTTTACTTCTCGAAAACTGTTTTCTCAAATGCACTAGCCAAAATATGCCCATTGTTATGACAAATGTTCTATGTGCAGCGCTGTACGTCATATATAAAGGGAGATTTATTTGTGCTGCCTTACTGGTCAGCTATTTGTCTATTTTGTTCATCATTTAGCACCCTCTGGTGGTGTGTCTGTAGCTAATAATGATCTGATGCAATAGCACTTGTGTGTGATGAAATAGACTAGTGCTTTCTAGAAGTTTCTGCTTCTTCTTGCCTGGAGGAGGCCGAATCACCCAGGACTCCTGTAGATCTTTCCAGAATAATCCTAGTCTTTATAAATGCTGTAATTTTGCGCAGTTAGGCAGAGTTTTTGTTTTGGCAACAGAGTTACATAGTGGCATGAGAGTGTTATTATAAGATTAAACAGTGGATTATTTGTAGAAGTTTTTTTTTTTTTTTTTTAATCAGTGAAGAATAAATTTGTTTAAGTTGTCATTGCTGGTTTTCCTTGTTGTGATTTTCAAGTCATAACAACATAATGCAGGGATTTTTAAATAAACTGGAAAATTTCTCATATGGCCTTTACTTTCAGCATATTCTAATGAGGTGTACAGTCTCTGTAGATCTTCCATCACAGTCCAAAGGAGATGATGACTAAGGTATTCAGTATTGCACTGTCATGGCCTTCACACTTTCTTCCCAAATCCGACAATACTTTCTGTAATATCATTGTGCAAGCAATAATAAATTTCTTACCTTGTTGTGTTTGCATTTAATTATAATCCATTCAATGCTAACTTGTTTTTTGTATTGCTCTGCTATAACTGTTGTAAGCCTGCAATGTTGTCTATGCCACGCTTGTTCATGGCCAAGTCGATTGATGCTCCCTCTGAACCGCACCTTGTCTGTTATGTGGTGTAGCTCTTGCAATTACACAATTGTACAACCTAAATTCCAGAAGAATTGAAACAATGCTTGGGCAAGCATTCATTTGAAAAACTTTTAACCTGAATTCAATTTAACCCTGGAGAACCCACGGGGTCAAATTTGACCTCACCTAATTAGCCCCTACCCTACATTAGCAGATGTCAATTTTTATGCCAAGTTAATATTTTTCTTGAGGAAATAAAGATGTCTTGAGTTCTCCAGGGTTAAGAAAGCTTCTGTACAAAGAGAAGATAATGTTTTAAAATGTCATCGTTACTGTTCGTTACAATAAATAAGTATTTCAAAATGTGACGCGCAATACATTCCAATGAAGTTAGGACAGGTACGTGTTCACCACTGTGTAACATTTCCACTCCTGAGGAAAACACCGATTAGTCATTTTAGAACTGAAAATGCATATTCTTGGAGTTCTGAGAATGGAATTTTTTTCCCATTCATGCCTGATATGGGAAGTCACTGGTCAACAGTCAGTGGTCTTGTATTTTGCGCTTCATAATTCGCTGCCCTTCTTCAATGGGAGACAGGTCAGGCTGCACACAGGGACTACAAAGGTATTGTACAACATGTAGAGTGTGGCTTGGTGTCGTCCTGGTTGAACAAGCAAGGGCATCCCTGAAAAAGTTGATGTCTGGAAAGCACATATGTTGTTCCAAAAGGCATGTGCGCCTGTGCACATTAGTTGTGCCTTCAAAGATGTGCAAGAAGCCCATACCGAGCACACCAATTCTGCCCCAGACAGTGACATTCGCTGGCCTCTAAAAATGTCCCTGATGACAGTTGGGATGGTCATTCTCGTCTTTGGCCCTGAAAACACTATGTCCATTGTCTCCAAAGAGACAGACACCTCAAACCCTAGCACTCCTTTGCACTTCCCCATCAGCTCAGTTCAGACGAGCTTGAGCCCAAAGAAGTCGACAGTGCTCCTGGGTGCTCCAGGAGGGTGTTGATATATGGCTTGCTCTTTGCGCTAAATATATAATTATTATATATAATTGAATCACCTCTTGCCAATTCACTCGTTTACTAAATGGGTTTTTTTCTGAGGATTTCTCAACTTTTCCTGTCTTCCCATTGCCCGGTCTCAGTTTTTTGGAACTTGTTGCAGGCATGAAATTTCAAATTTGCAAATATTTCTAAGATCTCTACATCTGCTGAGGTAAAACAATTTTTTTGTGCTGTTTTCAACCAAATACAAGTAAAATAGAATTTTACAAATCACTTTAATCTGTTTTTATTTCTATTTCACATCCTGTCCCCTTTTTTTGGAATTGAGGTTGGGTAATTATTATAGGCCAATTTGGATAAAAGCTTCTGACAAAAAAATTGAATTTACTCAATGTGCCATTGGAAGAGATGTTAAGAATTTGTGTGGGCTGTTGGTAATTAGCAGTAAGTTTAGCAGACAGAACTTATTTGAAGGGCACAGCTATTTAGAAACTATTTTAAACATGGTCTAGAAAAGTGTGCCTTAAGTACATTTCCTAGGTAGCATACTTACACTTTTCTCACTCTACTTTCTAGCTGGTTCTTTGCTAGTGGGGTGAAAGATGGAAATGTTTTTATCTGGGATTGAATTTGTGTCACAAAGCAACATCGAGAACAATATTCACTCAGAATCATAGAATTCCCAGTAAAATGCTGCCTTCCGAGAGAAAAAAAACTAGATAACAGTTAAAACACTTCAAGCAACTAATTTATCATTGATTTAGTAGCAGTTATTAAATGGAATACTTGTGGCAGAGTTCCAGAAAATATTGTCAGAATACTTAAAATGGCTGAATTTTGTTCCACAAAGCACAGTAAACAAACTTGATATATTTAACCCTTGTGTGGCGTTCAGGTCTGTGTTTTCAATGTTCACCAAAAGAAAAATGAAGTAAATAATAACTTTTTCAAACTGAGACTTGTTGGCCTCAGCTCATTTACTGCTAATAACATTGTAAATAAAAACACATTTTGATTGAATGCACTCTGTGTGCCGTCCTACACGTTTATATTACACGAGGTGTTCGGGTACACTGGACCTGAGTGAAATAGAAATGCAGCAGTTGCAGGAGAAAACAAGTGGACGTGGTTAAAATAATAAGAAAGGTTGGCCAAGTACTGTTCAAATATCCAGAGCTTAGTTCACAGCTATCCATGACACCTACCTGATCACGGCCAGACCGGCGAACTTTGGGTGAGCAAAATAAAGAAAACAAGAGCTGGACTCGCGACAGCCCATACCTTTGCCAGCATAGCTGGATTTGAACTTTAGTCCATATCTCAGCTGTACTTTGGCCTAGATATGCCAGAATTTAATCACTTGTTCCTTTTGCGCTACTTTAACATCCTGCAAAGTTCGGTGAAAATCGATACAACCGTTTTTGAGATATCCCGCTACCAGACAGAAATAAAAAATAAATAAATAAACAAACGAAGGCAAAAACATATCCTCCTCTGCAGAGGTAAAAAAAACCCCCCAAAAAACATACACCACTCAGGAGTTAAATACATTAGAAAAAATTTACTTTTGTGAGTAGCGTTTCTGGCTGCAATCATTTCACCAGTTGATTTTGTAACCCTCACCCAGCAAACGCCCAGTTTTATGGCAGACCTCAGCACAAGCCCAAGTACCACACTTGCGAACTATAAATGTGTCCCGTGTCCCGTGTCCCCGCGGTGAACTGACCTCCAGGAGGAACTTCTCCTTCTCCGACGCCCGACCAGTGGCAACGCACTGGAAGGTGGCATTTTGCCCGGTGTTCACCTCCACCTCACCCAACCGAGAAAAGTGGGGCACCTTGTCTGTGTGAGGAAAAACAGAGCCACCTTTAAGCCCATCAAGCCAACGATGAAAACACACAGCCGTCACACTTCATATACTGTCAATGAAGGACACCAAAGCCTACTGAAGTCCAACAACAAAGGAAAAATAAATTCTGCTGCTGATTTGAAGTTATTTTGACTCATTTCAAGATCTGTCTATGGGGTAATTGAAATCATCTAACCCCATGGACAAATCTTGAAATGAGTCAAAATAACTCCAAATCAGACAGATTTTTTTTCCCCCCGAAGAAAAAGGCTGTAGAAATTAGTGTTAAGTCTAAATATAAGATCAAAATGCTGGGTGAGATTTTGTTTTTGAAGTGTAGTCCCTGGCTGGACCGTTAAGTAACTAAGCCAGAGATGTGGTATCAGGGAAAGCAGCGACGTCTGACGCAGAATTATTGCTGCTCGCTTCGCATGATTAACGATGAAACAATATGAAATTGGACAAGGCCAGCAAGACGTAGCCTATAATAATTAAGAAGTGCTAATGCAGTGGTCCCAGCCCTGTGCCTGTTATAGAGCTGACGATTTTCAGTCCAGCCAAAAAAGCACACTTCATTTCCCAATTAAAGATCTAGATGAGGCACTAATTAACCAAATGAGGAGAGCTGAGTTATAGTTGTAGTGAAATCTCACAGGACGGTAGCTCTACAGGAATAGGGTTTCGACCACTGCGCTCATGAAAACGTGATGACAAGACAATAAGGTGAGATCTATGCCAATAATATTAAAAATTAACTGGACAAAAATCTAAACTAAATTAATTTAGAATTTTTGATTATCCAGCCGCAGCATTTTATTGGTCTGAAATTACAAAAGATAAACTGAAATATATGAGAGATTTGCTTAGAGCTGGCAACTGATTTGTTTGAGGCATTAAGGGCTCTATCTTTCACACTGCCCTACCCGTTGCCACAACCCGCTACTCGTGAATTACACATTTAGCAGCATCCACCATCCCTAAACGGTATCTTGCGGCGACACTACCCGCTATACATTATGCCGAATCCTTTACTTGCGCCTGGAGCTGTTCCCGTGGGCATTATGCGCTTTCCCTACGATTGCTATCTTGACCACACACTTTAGGGAAAGTGTATAGCGGGTCCTCAAACCACCCGCTACCCATTTGGCCTTTTTCAAGAGCGCGCCCAGGAGGCTTCAATGCACGCCCACTTGACACATGTGGTGGTGCGCATGCGGCTCCACTTCCTGAATTAACTTGCCTATAAAAAGCCACCTTGCTTTAGCCTCAGTTGAACCGTTCAGAAAATGGCACAGATAGTACTAAATTGCCTTGATCGGCAGTTAAATAATAGAAGACGCCCAGAACGCGTGTATTGCCAGCGCACCTGCTACCTGTGCCTTTCAGGTAAGTCTATATTGTTTGTATTTTGCATCAATCATTTTTTCTACTTTTTTATGAGACCTATATATAATATTCTAAAATTATAATAATACAAGTATTATTTCCGACAGAACGATAATGCGTGACAAAACTGCGCCTCTCCCGTCAGGCAGTGACAGAATGATGTCCCCTGGTTGCAGATGATGTAGACACCGCTGCCAGCTGTCCGTATGCCTTGCCCGTTGCTATTAGGGTTACTGTGGCACGATTTTTCTATGCTAGTGGATCATTCCAACGCCCACTCAGCTCAATTGGAGGCATGACCCAATCATGGAGAAACGCATTTTTTTCTTTTTCTTTTTTGAAGTCTCCATCACAAAAGGGGTATGTTTGATGTTGTTTTTTAATTACATGGCAAACATTAAACAATATGTCAATGTCAAATAAGCGAGCAATTTAACTTTCCCTTCAGAGAAACGTGGCGACCTTCCTCTCGCCATCATGGATATCGGTTTCATTTTTGATTTGGGATAGCGTAGCCTGCTCCTAAAGGCACTGGCACCTGGCACACTGATTGGTTTAACTGGCGTAACGCCCAAACCACGCCTATGCATAATATAATGGGTAGCCTAGGTGTTTTAGAGACATGGGCAGGTGTGCAAGATAGCAACAATGCTAAACCCCCAAATAGCGGGTTTAGGGACTTTGGCGTAAGATAGGGCCCTAAAAGCCATACTTTTGGAATGGAAAAGATCTTTTTTTGCGTATTAGAAAAGCATTAAATGCAACAGAACAGACTTTTATATCCCTGTGACACAGCATTATGGAAAGTTAGCGTTGCAAAAAAATTTAAGCAAATCCATTCAGTTTCCTGTGCATTTCACATTCAGAATTCAGAATGCAGTCCGCAGTAATGCTATCTCAATGTTAGTTGGCCAGTCATTCTAACGAATAAATCTAGTTATTCAGGGTAATCAGTTGTTTAACTGCTAATCAGTGAAGTTAAGGGCAACAAGTTCAGAGACCCGACCATTACTTTGCGGTCACTGTCTGCTGTTGCCCTGGTCCAGAACAATCCCTGGGTTACATCCATGCCTCAACACTTCCTGGAGCAACATTTCCTGCTTCTACTAGGATTTCTTATCAGAATTATTTTTTTATGAGACCTTAATCCAACTTTTCTTAATTAGCTGGCTAGCAGAACATGGGCTCCTCCACTATAGCCGGGTTCCTCCTGAGATTTCTTTCCACAGGATAGTTTTTCTCACCATGGCTTAAGGATTTTTCTTCCCACTGGGAGTTCCTTTTAACCTCATACACTCTTTTGGGGATCAGGCCGGGTCCTTCTGTACGAAAGTGTCTTTGTGAATGTCCAGTCCTTCTGAGAAAAGCGCTGCATAAATAAAACTGAACTGAATTGAGTTGGGTATTAATCATTCAATAATAGTTGACGATTCTGCTGAAGCTCACTGAGCTCCGACTGAACTTCAGCACAACATGGCACAGCACGCGGACCAGAACAGACCACCTGCCCCGAGATGCAACCTGTTTTCCCACGACATTGGTGTTCCTACTGTGTCAGTTACCCAAAAACTAGACAGCGTCTGACACTATGTCCAGCCTCATCAAGACGAGTTTCTGCCTCCAACAGATGAGCTAGCAAGCTATTTTACAAAGTGAAAAAGCCAGCCAGACCCCGGAGGATAATCAGAAACTCCAGAAGGTTGATGCTGTAATGGACGGCTCTAGTAGCAATTGAAAGGCCAGTCAGAAATGAGAAGTGGACCACTGGAAAGATGAAGCTCATTAAATCCTCCAGGAACACTTTTTAGTCTCCGCTCCGTTCCCCTCAGGCAGTCCAATTATTTATAATATTATTATATATTTTAGCCATGGAAGTTCAGTCAAGAACACATGTCTCTATATCAAGAATGCCCCAGGAGAAATGCCAAATTGAACAGCTGCAAGACGGTAGAGACAGAGAGACACAGAGGTAATGCCGCTGGGGTGGTTTTAGTTTGAAAAGCCTTGCAAATAGGCCAAATGGCAGAGTTCTTCTGAAGTTCATTTATCAAGAAGCAAGTCAGAATCCCAAAACCCATCAGGGACATGAACCAGCAGCTCCTCAGATGCCAGTATGCAACCCAGTAGGCAACAATACCCCAAAACCTGACCACAAAACTGAATTGAAATCATTTCCTTACAATACTTTCCCAAAATATTGGATTCAGTACGTTTATATTGCTTTTCACAATATAAATATACTGATGAGATCTTGGTGAGATTATGCAATATTGTGTTCCCAGTACTAGACTGCATCTTATATTTTCCCTTGAGCCTCCTTCTATTTTATTTAGCGCATCTAAGTTTGATGCAACTTTGAGTTAATTTGATAGCTTTTCTGTTGTGTTTCATTAAAATGCTCTTAATCTTAAATGAGAAGTGCTTTGAACATAAAGAAGGTAGACTGCAATAATAAAAGACAAGCCCATATTTCACACACAATTCACGCACGTCACCATTATAGCTCCCAATATTATCATAGAAATAACACAGCGCACGTACTGTACGCACATTTGACATCCGAAACGGAAGCAACCTTAAATACCAAATATACTTGACAGGAAAAATATTGTATTGTTCATCGGTTTATGACATTATACTTGAGGGACTTGAAGTTGAAAACAATCTTTTTCAACTAAATCGTGAGCTTTTTCATAAGAAACATCAGCGGACATTTTGACAAGTACCTGTCAAATAAATATAATACATGAGAAAAAAAAACTGTCTACCATCTGTAAAGTGTTTGCCGGTGAACACAAAGAGATAGAGGGAGAGAGAGAGAGATGGCGAGATGAAGAGAGATAGATAAAGAGAAAGAGGGGCACGACATAAACACAAAAAAGACAGAGACAACAACCGTTTTCCGCAGCAGTTAGAAAGCGTCTTTATCCAGATGTCTCTCCACTCTGATAAACATTTCTATTTGTCTGTAATGATTGTGTGGAATAAATGCTCAGGGGTACAAGGCATAAATGTCAAGTTGCGCTTTTGACCTGAATCCAAATCAGGGGTCGGACTGCCTGCTTGCCAGTTTTATCCCAGTTTCCGCCTCTCTCTCCGGGCGGAGAGGTCTGTCCTGCAGTCCTGTACAATGGCCTCTTGGCCAAGTGAAGGCGCTGGAACCTCCAGGAGCTTGGCACCCACGGTTACTTAATGGGGTCTGAGTATGGTTTGGGGGTGGGGGGTCGATGGCACCGACTGCAGGAGGCTAATAGCAGGCATAGCAGGTGCAGACGGGGGGCCTGAGAATTACACAGTCCCCTAATGTCAGCCAGACCTGCAAAGACAGGCTGTCAGTTGTGCCTGACATTTCAACGCAACCACTTAGCCCCAGAAACTGCCTTATCGACCAATGCCTCAACCTATTGCTCAGTCCTCAGCCCTAAACTGAAGGCCACACAAAGCCACAGAAAACACCACTAGCAATCCGTGGTAACAGCTCTGCTATGGTCTTTGACTGAAAATACAGGCCTGACCCGTCCCACGCTAACCCCAGCAACAATAACCCTGACCCTAACTTGAGCACTCAGTAAATTTGAAGAAGGCGAGGTGTTTGTAACTGCATAAGAGATCTCTCCGAGCTTTTTACACCAGATGTTAGTCAGAGTTAGTCTATGGAGCACACCAGAGCAGAGAGGACAGTCTGAGAACCTTCCGGAACAGACGGCAGATGGTCATATGAGTGGGAGGCATACCAGAGTATCACACATTATGATCTTGAGCAGAGGGCTGATGCATCAGAGATCAATGCATATTCTCAACACTATTTTCATCTAGGGTATTCTGAGGAAGTCTCATAATCAGAGGACGACATGAATAATAAGTGTTTCCTTTTTTCTTTTTTTAACATTTTGGTCCCCGAGCAGCCAAAATAAATTTGGCTCAACGTTTCATATACAAGATATTTCTGCCTCCTCTCGACGAGGCAATGACTTTCCGTCAAGTCGAGCAATCCAGAACCTCCACAGCAGCCATCCAGTAAACAGCGCACACAATTCTGTCCTCCTGTCTTGTCATAATTTACCATTCCACAAAGTAATTCAAAAAACTAAATCAAAAGTAGCAGAAGAGTGACTTTGAGAAAGTTGCACACAAAGACAGCTAACTGGACAGGACAATGCTGTCGGGCAGGGCTCATACAGCCCTGACAGTGGGATGGGCGTGGGGGAAGGCAGTAGAAAGCAGGGCTGCCCTGGTGATGGGCTCTTTCATCCTGAGAGGTAGCGTGAGGCCTCAGTGAGATTCGCTCAGATTTAAGGCCTGGAGACCATGGAGGCGGTTCAGACAGAGGCGGGGTTTGGTATTTGCTGCCAGCCAGCCAACCAATGCAAGGATGAGCGGCCTGAAGTATTCTCTCCCAGCAACAAGGTCAAAAAAGAAGCACCACTGGGAGTGCAATTATGGACGGCAGGGCACCCTGACCCCTTGGCTCCCCACCTCCAACCTCCCCCAAGAGGAAGTAGATACAAATTCTATAGCGGTGAGACTCTGCCTAGAGCCTGTTCAAATTATCTCCCGGCGTGGCTTATAAAATCTTCCCTCAGCATGCTGCCTCATTTTTTTTGGCGGTGAAATTTCTTTTAATTATTCGGGCAAGGATTTAAAGAGCAAACTGAAACCCAGTCGCAGGTGGACCCCTTCCAGGAGAAGCAGCTCGCTCAGGCACTGCAGCTCGGCACAGAGACATCTGTCCAGAATGAGATTCACCCAGATTGTGGTCTGGAGTCCCGCCGGTGATGAACAACTGGCTGCAGTGTCACCGGAGGACTGTGCCTCTCTCCCACCCGCAACCCGCGTTCAAACCACAAACACAGTGGCACATCATAGACAGGACAAAGAGAAGAAAAGGGGTGATAGGGAGCAAATAATACTGATAAAATACAGTAAAAACAGGTAAATAAATGAAGGACACAAAGGAAAAACGAGTCCAAATGTAGCATTTTTGTATATTTTATATACTATACATAATTATGATATTTTATATTTTTTGCATATTTTCTCTGTGCTTTGTTTCAAAGATCGTTTTGAATCTTTCATTCATCATTTCCACAGAACATGAAAATGTTGAAAAATCTGATCATTTTTCCATTGTGGTCTTCAAATGTGAAAAGTATCGTCAAAAATGGCAAAAATGTAACCCGCCAAGCCCAATACCATTTCATTCTTCTCTGCTCTGCTTTTCTAAACTACAGGGCTCCGTCGCTCCTGAATAGCGGCAAAGTAAAAGATAAATGCTGCGATTCTTTTGCTTTCGATTGTCAGGTGAAGACACGCCTCAGCTAAACTGTGGGCTTTGAAAGGAAACACAATTAATTCCTTTCAGAGACTACTTGGATGCTTAGATGGTAGATAGCAAACATTGCGGCGCAGTGTGGCATGTGCAGAATGTGTCGTCCCGGAAACAAGATGAAAAAAGAAACACCATGACAGAACTTTCCGTTTTTCTATCTATTTCATAGAACGGCACACTGACTGAAGAGAAAGAAAAAAAATAAGGGAATTAATGTGGGCAATTCCAGCATTACTCACGTGACATTTAAAGCACGGGACTCTTAAATAAAGGTGTCTCCCTGTTTTGTGAATAGTCTAAACATTCTTATTTATTCATCAGGATAACCATAGGCCACTCTCAAGATCCACATATGACAACATCAGAAAAATTCTGCTTGGTGGTGGTTCCAGGCTGACTTTTGTCAGCATTACTAACGTTACGCAAAAAGATATTTTTGTGACTCGCGCAAGGCAGCTGCAGTCATTGGCATTCGGCAGAGAGAGGCAGAGCCGAGCCGCCCAGCGAGCGCGCTCAGACAATCTGACCAGCGGGAAGCCCATCTGCTGCTCACTGAGGTATTGCTCCTGAAAGGTCGTCACGGACACGGTCTCCACAGGTACTTACAGCAGGGGTAGTTGAGCAGGAGGATGTCGTCTAAGCCGATGTAGCCCCGCCGCTCACTGGAGATGGTCGCTTCAAACAGCACCTGAGGAAGAGTGACAGAACGAAAAACTTCCCATGATGCAACTAGTGAAAGAACAAAAAACCCTTAATCTCACTGCTTTCTTTGACTCCAGGGTCTGAGAATAAGTTTGAAATACTGCATGAAAGAAGATGGACCCCCTTGATCTTTGAAGCGTCACATTTCGTTTTCCTCCAGTCACACCTGTCTCAAACGGCACGAGTCATATCACCAAAATAAAAAAGATAATGCCATTTTCTTGACGTACACTAATGACATTTTCAAGATATTCACAAGGTCCTTTCACCGTCTTCTCTTCCCAAGGAAGTTGCACCAAAAATATCTCATCACAAGAAGCTACTCGCGTTTTCACCGTCAAATAATTGCCGCTGAAATCTTGGCAACGATATTTTGACGTCACACGGCTACAGTCACTTCCCCTGAGAGAGAGAGCTTGAGACAGAAAGAATGAAGGGTGCAATGAGGAGAAAGGAAGAGAGTAAAGAAAAACAGAGGAATTGTAATATAAAGACAGGAAGACAAGGGCAGACAGGAAGAGGGTAAAAGAAACAGGATAGAAAAAGTGAAAGGGTAAAGATACAGACTGGGAGAGCTTGGCTGACACATTCAGCTCATAGGTAATCTCTACAGATTCAAAAACATCTTTAATATTTGATTACAACGTTCATCTCCTAGAGTCTAACTCTCTACCCAAACAGAAAAACTGATACGTTCTGAATGAAGGATTCACCAAAAAGGATGCCGGATTTGCGACTCACTCTCTCTCTTGATTCTTAATTCCTAAAATCCCAACCAAAGAGAAAAAAAAAAGATTGCCAAGGTCAGGCCTCTCCAAATCCAGCCCTCAAATCCAAACACAGCCCTGTTTTCCTTCCTTACAGGCAATTAAGTGAAAAATGAATGCTGCTGACTGGCCAGATTGTCACCTCAACTGACTCCCAGGTGAAGGGAGGGTAGGAAACCAGCAGTTCTTGGCCCTCGAGGACCGTGATTTTAGGAGCCCTGGCTCAGGTTCGGCTTCGTGCAACAGCTAAGTGAATACCGCAGAAAAATCAACAAGCCTGGATTTGGAGGATTCCGAAGGAGGTTACGTTGTGTATAGACTGCGATGTTCGCAATGATCCTGCTCTCCTGAAAACAGTAGTACATCGCAGGCCATGAGAATCCTGAGCTAACTTTGCCATCTATAGTCCTACTCACATATGGCCAGGTGAGGAAATCATAGCTGCCAATAAAACACCTGCAGAAATTTCAGGTCAATGTCAATGTCAATTTCTATTACTGTACATTTGACAATTTGCGCCAATGTGAAAATGATTTATGACCCCAATTCTGAAAAAAATTAGCACTTCATGTAAAATGCAAATAAAATTAAAAAAGACTGTTTCGAAAAATCTATTAACCCCCTGCTAAATTAAGAGCAGTATAGAAACATATTATTTGATGTCGTCTCATTTAACTTCTCATTGAGAATATACAATCTGATGCTGCAACAGAATCTAAAAAGTTGGCATTGTCCATTGTTTACCATTGCGAATCATCACCATGCCTTTTAATCACACTCATTAAGTGTTTTGACACTGAAGACACCAGTAGATGCGTCGCCTGCAGCTTGTGAGGAACGCGGCATCTCGGCTCCTCACTCGTAAGCGAAAGTGAGACCACATCGCTCCAGTCTTGGCCTCGCTTAACTGGCTCCCAGTGCATTACTGAGTTGATTTTTAATTTTTTTGTTAATTCTTAAAGCTCTTAATGGACTGGCGCCCCAGTATCCAGCTGAACTCCTGCATCTTCACACCCCAGCTAGAGCACTGAGGCCAGCAGGCCAGCTATTGCTGGAAGTCCCTGCGTCAAGGCTGAAGTCTAGAGGGGACTGAGTCTGAGGTAGTTGCCGCCCGGCTCTGGAACAGTGTTATGGTTCTGCGTTTTGCTGCCATGTTCATGTGTTCATTGCTATGCCTTTTCTCTATTCATTTACTTATTATACATATTATATGTATAATACTTATTATACATCCTGGTTTTCTGTTCCTGCCATTTCAGTATTCATTGCACTTGTCACCCCTGTCTTGTGATCTAGTTGGTTCAGTCCGCCTCCCCAGTCTGCCTGCTTACATGCTTCAGCTGATTTCAGTGGTTTCTGGTGTTTCATATTATTACTTCAATTCTCGTTTACTTCCTTCGCCTTGCTTTCTTTGATTACTAATAATACTAGCATTCATATTTTGTACCATAGTTTACTGACCTAACTAATCCCATGTACATATTACTAACTTACTAATGAACACTTGGGTTAATTTGTAAAGTTCCACCGCTACTAATTACTACTAATGAAATCTCAGCTCTTGCCCTGTTCTAGTCTCCACCTCTTGCTTTAATTTCTCTGCCTCTCCCTGTGTTTCCGCGAGATCTCTCACACGTGCTTAATTACCCACGCCCGAAGAGACAGCGTGGGTATACAGTTTAGCACCGTCTGTCTGTCTGCGTGTGTGTGTGTGCGTGTGCGTGCATGTCTGTCCGCGCGACAGCTCAGCCACCACTGAAGCTGGGGTGACCAAACTTGGTGGGGTAGATGATCCTAGGGTACCCTGTCCAAATTTGTATTTGAGGTCGAAAGGTCAAAGGTCAAGGTCAACAAGAGGCATGGGTTAGCATCTCTATAGACTGCGCATCATCTAGCTGCTTTCCTGTACTCATTGTCTGTGCACTTAGAACTCCTTTACCAGAGCTGTTTATCTGTCATAGGATCTCTGTGTGGATCCTTTCCGTGTCTTGGCTTTTGCCAATTGTTGTGGTTTAGCACTTCCTCATGTGTACCTTCCTCTGTAATTAGTTCTTATCCAATTCACCTGTTCCCTGCATAGCACGTGACTTCCCTCTAGTCTACTTACAGTCTTCATTGCAGTTCATTTTCTATCAGAATGATGATCAATACTCATTTGTGCAGAGCTCCTCGTATGCCTTTGGTTTATTGCTTCTTCATGAATGTTTTGTCCGACCTCATGATTGCCTTGCCCTATCATTCCTGTTTTGTCTTTTTGGATTTTGACCACTTTTTTGTAAAACCACAATTTCTGTTTTGGATAGTGTTGGCGAGATGAAGCTTCATGAAGCGTTGAAGCTTTCCAGCCAGATGTGTTGAAGTGTGGTTCATTTCTTGAAGTTTCGAATGCACTCTAGAGATCCCTATTGGTCAAAAAAAAACAAAAAACAAAACACATACGAATTGTGCTTCGTAGGAAATGATAGGCGAGCATAAGCCTACGGGCTGAAAGTGTCAAAATCAATAAATGCGAAATGAAGTCAAGTATTTTGACTACATGTTATCTAATAATGAAACTAAAAGATACTTTCGGCGACTGGACACTGAATGTGCTTGTGAAACAAAGAGATTTGTATTTTTGTTCAAAAATAATAATCATTTCCCCCAATAATAAAATGGAAAAACGATCAAAATAAAGGAATTTATTATGTATAGGAAATTATTTGAAATGGCTTGAAAATATGACATCACATAATAATATAACAATTTGCCACTCTGAGCAACCTTATTCGGTGAAATCAAATCAAAGTATTCCCGAACGGATGAAAACTTTCCCTTTCTTGCCGGTTCCATCGCACGCAATAATAAACTCGCACACGGCACAAAAGTGCAAACCGCACTGACAAACTTAAGCTACTAACAACCACCCACAAGCTGCGGAAGAAAAATGGGACATTTTATAGTCGAACAACTCGCCGAAAGTGAACCCCCTTCTTGAAGCAGCATCCCAAATAAGGCTTTGAACGTTATGGTTGACGTCATTTCGCCGAGACGATACAAGCCTAGACACGGAGCTCCGTGAGGAAGTGCTTCACATTTTTGATACACACTCCGAAGCCTTGGTATCGAGCGTAACATCACTAGTTTTGGATGTGGTGTATCCCTTCTGGATTCTGACTTTGATTTTTGGCTGTTTATGTATCGCTGCACATCTGCCTTACTGGTTCTGACCCCTGTCTGCCTTTTCAACCTCGCTTTTTGGATACTGTTTTGGGCTCGGCAGTTCCTGTGTTTTCGGGACCCGACCCATTTTGCAATAAAAGCTTAAGATTTTTGCAATTCCTGTTCTCGCGCGTGGTTCCTGAACGCACCGTCACAAACAGCCTGCCCCGACACATTAGATCTGCCTGGACCCTGGAGATTTTCGAGTCTTCTTTGAGGACTCACCTTTTTCTCCAAGCATTTAACTCAAGTTGAGCTGAACTCCCAATAACTTTTTAATCGTAATTCTTGTATTGCCCTATATGTTTGTATAGCATTTTATTGCATTGTATTTGTGCGTAATGTTTCCCTTTTCCTTACTGACCTGTGCAGCACTTCAGTCAACCTGGGTTGTTTTAAATTTGCTTTATAAAGTTTGAGTTGATCAAGTCCACCGTGTGGAGTTTTCCCCCATTCTTCCATCATGCAAGTCTTCAGCTGCATCATTGTATCAGGCTTTTGTAGTTATATATATATTGGTACGTCATGCACCATCTACGATGCACCACAACTGGAGACAGACTGGGACAATTTGGCACCTGCACTCAGTGTTTACACAGCCATGCACTTGGAATCAATGCAGAATGTGAGTTAGCATGGTCTGAATGAAGGGAAATCCCTGGATAAGCAGCATATGTTCCTCAAAAAATTCCAACACATCTTTCTGCATGTGCACCGCCGTATATTGTGAAAAATGCTAGATTTTGGACTAGACAATAACAACAGCTTGGTTTGTCTTTGTCCTCATTGTCCACAGATTTTTTTTTTTCCCTATCCAAAACCGCTTGAATTGTTGACTCTGCTGAATGCACAACTCAACTCTGCTACTGTCAATGTCGGATGATGATGAGCTCAGAGAAGTCAATGGCACATTTAGGCAGTGTTGATGTATGGCTTTGGATGAAAAAGCTTTAACTTGCTATTGTGGAAGTAGCAGCAAATGATGTTTTTAGGCAAACATTTACCAAACCTTTTCCAAGCCAAAGTCATTATATCCCCTGCATGATGGCTTTTAAGGCAGTGATGCCTGAGGAATCTGAGATCATGCATTTTATTATGTGGCTTTTGGCTTTTGCCAGAGATTCTAAATCTTTATCTTTCAATTAAATTATGCGCTGCAGAGGGTGACATGCCCCAATTCCCCCCGATTCGTCTTTGGGGACCAATATTCTGAAATTGATGGACTATAAGCTGATACTTCTGTTGTTGAATTGGTAACCCTGTACTCATTTTGTGGTCAAGAGGCTCTTTTTTTTTTTGGAGACTCCTTTCATACTATGATGGCATGATTCGCTCACATGTCCAATATCACCCGTTATTCAGAATTTCCTATGGAACATCAGGTTAGCTGTGGGGGCAGTGTCACCAGGGGGGAGTAACATGATGTAGACGTCATTGTTTTACTAATGTTCCGCGTTTTAAGCAGCAAAATATTCCTACAAAATGGGGGACAGACTTATAAAAAAAAATCTTCATTATATATTTTACTTCTGGTCATGTGACACAGCCTATGAGGCCATTCTTGTTTGATCGGGTTATTGGGCGCTATGTGAATGAGTTCAGAATATTGAAGACACATACTATTCAAAATTTGTTAATCTGACAGGTTGCTGTACCTATGAGAGCAAGAACAGGTTGAAGAAAGGCCATAAAATGTGCCGGCTCCCTGCTGATCCACAAATGACTCAATTTTGGGCTATCAAAGACTCATCATGTCATTGTTTCTTTGTGAGGCAAGTCCCTCCTCTAGCCAAATCTTTTAATTGGCGGCATTGACGAAAACCCTCAAGCTCAAATTTTTCATTAATAAGTTGAAAGTCAGAAAAGGCTTTTTTTACACTATAGGACAATGTCGCATAAATAATCTATATCTGCTGGTTGCGTCGCTGGACTTAAGCTACATCACACTTATATAAAGAGAAATATTCAAACCTAGGACCCCTTTTTTATGGCCTCAGAATTACATCAAATGTAAAATATCTTCATTTTTTTACATTTCACTGTAATTCAGCAGGACATGCATTATTTGGGATATTTGGAAACCTTGGGATCTCCACTAGAATTTAAAACAGACCTGATGTTCCACAGATTTGAATACAGCAACTGCATTTAACGGAGGTTCTATGGGGTTGAATAAATTAAATAAAACAAATTTTTTCCACCTAATTAAGGTCACCTAAAAAATCAGCATCAGCTTAAATTTCTCTTCTCTCGTGTCCTGGCATTTCTCCCTGTCATCTTGTCGATTCAGTTGCCTAGTTGGTTGATTGACTCTCTATAAAGGGAATTTAGTGTAGAATCAGAAGACTGTAGCTGGAATTTAGGAAGAAGTTAACAATGTATGCTATCAGTGTTGGTAATTTCTAAAGAAATTACTCAGCAGTTAGTCCATCTACTGAGATTTACTAAACAACAAGTTCAAGTGCAGTCTGGTCGAGCAGCAGGCCAATAATCCAAAGCACGCAAGGAAGTCCGCCACTGAATTGCTCAAAATAAATAAAATTACGGTATTGGAGTGGTCTAGTCAAAGTCCTGACTTGAATCCAATTAAGACGCTGAGGCATGATCTTAAACAGACAGTTCCTGCTCAAAAACCCTCCACTGTGTCTGAATGAAGACAATTCTGCAAAGCAGAGTGAGCCAAAATTCCACCAAAGTGATATAAAAGACTCATTGCCAGTCATCACAAATGTTAGATTACAGTTCTTGATTCCAAGGGCGGTGCAAACAAATACTAGGTTTAGCGGGGCTACTTTTTTTGAAGTGGGTGATATAGGTTTTGAAAATTTCTGCAAAATAAATAACAGCTAGATTTTGTGTCTACTCACATTGTCTTAGCCTTATTTTAAAATTACTCTAATAATCTGAAACACTTAAATTTGTCAAATAAGCCAAAATAATAATTAAAAAAATTTGGAAGGGGCAAATACTTTTTCACAGAACTATACACGATATTGTAAGGATGGCAATAATACAAATGAATTATTGAGTTTCCAAAGGGCCCAACTCCAATGAATTAGAGGTCTGCATATCCTATAACAAAAGGGGCAGGGAACTTTCTTGTAATTTCAGCCGAAGATATCCCAATGACACTCTTGTAAAGAAATAAACTAAAAATATATGGGTCATAACACGAGCAAAAAAAAAAAAAAAAAAAAAAATCAATTTTATCCTTTGTTGAAAAAGAGTGATCCTTGGAGTTGGGCCCTTTGGAAACGCAAGGATTCAAATAATTAATTTTTCCTAAACTTTCACTGAATTCCATTTGTTGGAGCTATAGCATTTTCTCAGGTGTATAATTTATATCAAGATGGTACAACAAGATATTTTCAGCGTTAAAAAGAGTGTATTTAAAATGAGAGAAATCATCCACATGTTCATTCCTGACCATCGTTAAAGGGGGCGGCGTTGGTGGCTTATTATTTGATTATTCGATTATTTTCTTCATTCCAGCTGCAAGGAGTCGCAATAGAAAAACTTTTTTTTTTCACCGTTTCCACCAGATATATGTGGCTTGTACAAATGCTTTTTTACTTTTATTAATTTTTTTTTTTGCGTCCTGAAATGTTTGCTTGCACTTGCAGCAATGTGCAACATCTGTGTTTGGAAACAGTGGCCAACTGTTGTTTTCTTTTTTAATATGACTAAAATGTTCAACCGCTGCACTGAAGCCATTTGATTATGGATAGATTCCAAATAAATTATATTGAGATAAAAGTATGAAATACGATATGCTATTTTATACTGCTGCCAGTCTATGTAAGTGAATGGGAGCATCTGATCAAAGCCCATCGTGAACTAATGCCAGGATATCTGCGCTTCGGAAAGACACGTCTTGTCATTTACATTCATGAGAAACAGAAAGTACACCCTCTTTAAGACCTATAGTGTTACAGATCAGAACATAAAAAATAGGACCAAGGGTCCCGTAGCTTGACCTTGGAGTGAATTTGCAGGGACTTCTACTCCTGGGAGGATTGGCAACTGTCGGGAATGTTTCCCATGTGTGAATAATCTTCCTCACTGTAGAATGTTGGACTTCAAATTGTTTGAGATATGGCCTTCTAACCCTTCCCTGATTGATGGGCAGCAACGATTGCTTCTCCAAGATGACTGCTGATGTCTTTTCCACTTGGCAGTGCTCGAGACCAGCAAAGTGCCAAAACCTTTACTTTAATAGAGCGGGTCACACTTGATGATGATCAATAAATCAAGTGCATTTGATCAGCAACACCTGGCTGCAAATGACCTTTTTACTTCCAATGGAAGCCGTAAGGGGGTACTTCATTTGTCACACATGGCTTCTGCATTTCGGCTGAATTTTTTATAAAATAAATAATGCCACGGTGGAATCTACTGTATGTTGTTTCACATCCGAGGTTATCCGCGGCATGGCTCAGAAGCTAGAGCGTAAAAGTAATCAGTCAGAGACAATGTTGAATTTCTGCACCTCTAGCACATAAAAAGGCATTTTGAGTAAGCCTTCTCTCCCCATTTCAACAAGGAATAGCAGTCAATAAGTAAGATTCATTCTTGCATATTGTCTGGCAGTTATAGATCAAGAACAAGTATGGGAACGAGTGGTGTTCAATTTCTCAAATTATTTGCCTGCTTTAAAAATAATAATAAAAAAAATCAGCAATAGAAAAGAAATTCAACTCTGAAACAATAACCATATGGTTTTTGTTATAAATTCATAACAGCTAATGGAAGATGAATAGGTGAGAATTAATTAGAAGCACTGAGGTGTAAAACAGGGAAGTATTCAGTTGCTTTATTCAGAGTTTCTGTGAAAAAAAAAGTGTTGGAAAAATAGTCACATTGCACAACGTCAAAGGGTACACGAAAGAACAAATCTGTCCTCATTCAAAATAACAGTGAATACATTTAACCCACATGAAATGGTTGACAGTACTTCCATTAGGGAATTAATGAGGGTAAGTCTTGTTTTTCATTCTTGCTACAGAGACATTATTTAACTGTGTCAGTTATTGACAAAGTCTTTACTGTGTACACAGAAATCACTGATCCACCAGGATCTAAATCCATTTCCTGAACCCTTTAGTCGAAGCTGACAAAAACAAACTGCCACGGCGCTCACAACACTGATGCATTGTGTTTACAAGCAGGTTTAAAGGAGCAAATTAGTCAGCATTGGTGTTTTAGCGGAGCTTGTTGGAACGTTAGAACCTCACTGTTCTAAATGTTAACAGTGTTTCTCAGTTGCAAAGCAAGATTACCACATTAGCTGGATAGTTAAAAAAAAAAACAAAAAAAACAGGAAAAGCCCATTTTTTTTCTACATCCCAGAATTGGGAGCTTTCCAGGATAGCAGGATTTGGGAGCAGAGATCCAAAAATCCAGCTTTGTGAAACAGGCCTCAGGTACCTGACAACAAAAATCAAAATAATGATGCTAAAGTCTTTCCAGAGCAGTAAATCCTGACAGACACACCAATGCACAAACAGTCTAACTGATCTTGGGCCAGATTCAAGAATGTGTTGCCTGTCCATCCTAGTTTTTCACTTATTCAGAGGAGGGTCAAACAATACGGCTCAAACAGCAACATTTTTAACGATAACGCATGAATAAAGCCGTAATATAATAATCAGAGAGCAATAATTAGGCTTTTTTTCTCTCGCTCACATGTGACAGAACGGCACCTTTTCTGGCCACTGAGGGGCCTGCAGCCTGCATAGGCCAGTCCCACCTGAAGCATTGCCTTTTAGCGCAATGAATACGCAGCAGGGCTGGTGAAGTGCAGAGTAAGAGACAGCGCTACCAGGCAACACACACTTCAGGGGACGGCAGTAATTCAAATGCTACAACACAATTGATTTAACAAACAGGGATACTGATTGAGCGTTCAGCGCCTTTTTTTGGCAATAAAAACTTGGCCTCTCATTCATTTTTTTTAAAGAGAGGTCAAACAGACGTGGCGTGAATACTATTGCCTCGTAAAGGCGGTGTGTTGAATCCTACTCAATGGTAGATAGACAGACGACTGCCCAGATACAGCTCAGAACAAAGACTTGAGGCCATGCACAAGGGTTTTTGATTGACAGGTCCAAAGAGACTCTTCAGAGAAGCGCGTTTGACACTTGCGACCACTCACTGCCCACTATCGCTCTTGCTGTAGCGAGACTGCGACAAAAGCCAATTAATATTAAACAATACAATCTTTTGAGTGCCATGAGTCTGCAGGGAACACTCCCACACTTTATTGAACTGCTTTTCTCAGTTTAGGCTTTTAGGTTTATTAATATGTTTGTTTATTTCTGAAGGCTGGAAACTATAGGCAGAGAGGAAGAAAACGCAGAGATTTTGCTTTCTGGAACGATTATACAAGCTTTTTCTTTTTTCCCCCCATCTACCTTTGAATGTTCAAAATGAATTCTGTTCTGAACGCCCCTCCGGAGGACAGACTCCAGGTTGAGGATACTGACTCAAAGATAAACAACAAATAATGAGTAATGAAATATCTGGACGGATTAGCGGCAGCGTGAAACGCCGCCACGGGGCTCCCGGCACAGACTCAAACATGGAGCTTATTTTTTTAGACCTACAGGAGGCCTCCAAATCCCCTTCCTCAGAACGACCTTCAGCCTCCACTTCAAAAGCTGCATCACTCCGAGCCTAAGAACATACTTTCAATGTCTTTGATGGTATCTATGACAACCTTCATAAACGTAACTACTTTATTCCTTATTTAACCATTCTTACATTAGAATAGACATTCCTCAGTATTAACCCATTGCTAAGGCAGAACATTTAAAAATATAGTGGCTCGAGTTGTAGGATGATTTTCATGCTACGTTTTGTTTTTTTTATTTATTTATTTTTTGAGAGCATACTACACAATATGACATGTTTTACCATGCACAAAACAAATGTTTCAATCATTTTAAGCACCTTTGAAAATATTGCGAAACAAGCAGAGATGTAGGATGGCTACAGAGCTGTTAGTTGTAAGGCATGTTTGGAGGTATCTAACACCTTTGTCCTCCAGTAGTATTACATTCACCTGGCAAAGGCTGGTAAAGTGCTTCAAAGAAGGTTTTTTAGATCCAGAAGGCCACACATCTTAACCAGACGCGTCTGTACCATACAAAACAAACATCAGTAACACATAATCCACGCTTAACAGGCTCATTTCAGAGAACCATTTGTATTCTGCACTTCTAGTCTCTACTTCAACATTAACATCTGCATAATCAGCTAAATGGCAGCTATAACTTGGCATGCCTACACTTATAGCCACGCACCTGACGGCAGTCTCTCAATCCCGAAAGAGTCTCTTTTTTAGATTAACAGCAGAATATGAATCAATAACTATAAAGAATTCTTAGTTTTCCCATGTTACCAAAGTAAAAAGTCGTCCTTAAAAAAAACAAATCCGCAATGGTCATTTTAAAGAATCGCCCCTAAAATGTTTGGAAAGAAAACATTTGTTGTTTTAAAATTCGACATTAGCATAAGGTTTCCAAAGCCATTACAAATTCAAATACCATTCACGATTTATCTATATTTCTGAACTAAACGCTCTCTCACCTATTCATAATGCATAAAGCCGTAATATGTTTCAAAATCCATTGTTTGATATGTTTTTCTGCTTCTAATGCTTTAATGGAATTTCCATTTGGATTGTGTGGAGGTCAGGAGTGAAGCAGCTGTTTGCTACTGAATGAAATTAAACTAATGAATTAAAACAAACATATTTGTCATTCCCATACAAACTGTTAGGGGAAAATTTGATACATTATTACATTTTGAAGAAGTAAAAACATCCAAAATGACTTTCTTACTGCCTGAAATATGCACACCTTTCCCAAAGCAGAATACAAAAACAGGAATACAGTAATTCCCCTTCTTATGCTTTTGTGCAGCTGCAGCAGTTTTTAAAATGAGGCTGTCCTGACTGAAAATTGACTCGTACTCAAAGAAATTAATTTTAGGTTGAACAGAGGGGCTCAGGAGACTTCCGGTTGGATTCGATGGAGTAGGCAAGTGTTGAGTCTTGCTCCCGAAACTTTTACAATTTTACTGTCTATTATCCCACGTTTTACACGAAATTACCAGCAAGGGGTACACTTTACTGCTCCCGCATATCAAACCACCAAGATATGGCAACATACTCAACGAGAAAAAGAACGAGAGACCAACATGCTAGCCCAGACCCTCCCGAGGATGCTAACAGTGAATCCAGCATGGCAACCATAGTCAGCCTCCTAGAGGGGCACCGACAGGCCCTTTCCGCTGATTTTAAGACAGCCGTTTCAACACTGGATGAAAAGCTGGACCATATACACAAAACGGTCAAAGACCACGCATCGAAGATAACCTCTCTTGAATCAAATGCTAACTTGCAAGATGAGCGCCTGTTAGCCTTAGAAACAACATGCGCTACCCTGTCAAAGAGTAATGCTAAGCAGCTGGCTAAAGTTAGCAATCTCGAGTCCTGCAGCCGGCACAACATTATTAGGCTGATCGGATTACCTGAGTCCGTGGAGGGGCCCAACCCCACCTGCTTTTTACTCAGAGCTGCTTATGGAGGTGTTCGGTGATGGCTGTCTAGATTTGCCGTCGGAGTGCGACAGAGCTTATCGATCACTGGTGAACCTACCAAAGCCAAGGCAGAGACTCAGGCCTGTAATCATTCGGCTGCATAGGTACCAAGTGAAGGACAGAATCATCCGCGAAGCCCAGGCCATGAGAGGCAAGCTGCTGTACAGAGGCTCACCTATCGCCATATATGAAGACTACGCTCTGCAGGTGATGGAACACTGCAGCAGGTACCATGAGGCGAAGGCGGAGCTATACAACCTGGGCTTGAAGCCTGTTTGTATAGCTGTCATAGTACCTGTTTGAAGCCAATGATTCAAACTGCGTCGGCCACCTGCCAGCAACGCTGTCTGTAGCCTCCATCTCTTTGCTTTTGAAGAAGGACAAGGATCCCCCTTATGCAGTAGCTACAGACCAGTCTCGCTTTTAAACGTTGACTGCAAAATACTTGCCAAATTTCTAGCTCTACGCCTCCAACGTGTGATGTCATCCATCATTTAATCAGACCAGACGGGCTTCATGTCAGGCAGACATTCTTTCTTTAATACTAGGAGATTGTTTGATATAATGTTCTCCCCGAAGTACTCCCAAAGTTATAGTGGCACTCGATGCGGAGAAAGCCTTTGATAGGGTGGAGTGGGAATACCTGTTTTTTATTTTAGGGAAATTTGGCTTTCATTCGAAATTCACCTCCTGGATCAAATTGCTATATGCCAACCCCTCTGCATCTGTGAATACCGATGGCCTTCAGTCCCCGTCCATCTCTCTCCAGCACGGGACACGCCAGGGCTGACCGCTTTCCCCCTTATTGTTCAACATTGCCATTGAGCCTTTAGCCATCTGGCTCAGGAGCCAGGATACATTTCATGGCATTAGTCGGTTTGGTCAGGTCCATAAACTGTCCCTTTACGCTGATGACCTCCTCTTATATATCTCAAACCCAACATCTTCCCAACCTCCAATATTGTCAATTCTTGAACAATTTGGCAGTGTATCAGGGTACAAATTGAATATCCAAAAAAGTGAGTTGTTATGTGTAAACCAATCGGCAAGAGCACTCCCCAAAATTATGCTCCCTTTTAAAGTTGCTGATGAGGGATTCAAATACTTAGGGATGGGATTCAAATACTTAGGGATAACTGTGACTAGCTCCTTCAAAGATCTATTTTCCAAAAACTTTCAACTAATACTGGATCAGTGTCAACTAGACATGTCCAGATGGGCTTCCCTGCCTGTATCTCTTGTAGGTCGGGTTAATCTTGTTAAAATGGCCGTTCTCTCATATTTTTATATCTTTTTCAACACATTCCGTTCTGCATTAATCAACCCTATTTCACCACACTCTATCAGCATCTGAATGCTTTCATTTGGATGCTTTCATCAGCTAATCTTTTTAGTTTTTCTCAATTAAATCATTTTTACAAAGGTAATTTTTTCAATAGAGAAAAGCTAAAAAAAATTGCTGTATCAAGTTGACGCAATTTTATTACTTTGATCCCAAGTCTCAATTTTTTTTTCAGTGTATGCCACGCTATTATGTCTGCAAAAATTCAATAAACAGATTTGAAAAAAAAAAAGAACAGAGGGGCTAAAAGCAATGAGAGGTTTGCAAATGGGGAATCTTGAAACAGTGAAACTGCTCACCGGCAGTTTCACTGGGACAGTAAGAAGTGAGTTACATGGGGACCCTGAAACTGTCTCAAAAAATGCAAACAAGACCATTTGCAGCACTGTCAATGGCTTCATACATGTAGACCCAGAAATACAATTTATAGAATTTCTCCAAAAAGTTTATATTTACAAACAATCAATTTATTGTACAGCTGTAGAGCAACAATTCTGCACATCAGTCAAAGCCATTTCATGACTCTCACATAATGAAGCCCACTTTCATTTCACTTCCATGCGAACTGACAGTCAAATCCTTTCAGACGTTCATCTGTCCATGACAGTCAGGAAACAAAATGGCAGATACTACACTCTTCCACAGGGAAGACACCGGTTCAAAAATATAGAAGAAGGACCTGTGCAGCATTGCATTTTGAGAGAAGGACAACATTCACATGGAAATTCATGCTCAGCAGAGCACTGAAGCCAAGAGATCTCACCTGATAATCATTGGGCCAGAATGTGCTGACAGCGAGTTCCACCTGATGCCACTGCCGGCCCTGGGACCCGGACACGTTCCATACGGGGGTGCCCAGGGGCCCGCCGTTGACGCGCACATACACCTGCAGGATCCCGGGGCTGTGACCATCTCGACTGTATAGGAAGTAGCTGAACTGGACGCAGTGTGTGTCATTCTCACTCAGAGCACGCAGGAGGAGGTGAGCGCGCTGCCCAGAGGCATGCTGGGATGCATTCACCATCATGAAGGATCCTGGAGTGAAGAAACACAGGAATGCGGATTATAGGTCATCTGCGTGAGTGGAATCAGGGGACTAAGGATTGACTTTCCTCGATACACTAGAAAACGTTTGTAGTCGCAACAGTAGGCATTGCACCCCTAGAGCCCAAAGATTATCATTCAATGCCATAAAAACTCCACTGTAATCCTCGTAAACTTCATACAACTTTGGAAAGTGTTTTTATATTTTACAGCATCTTGAATATAAACTATTAACAGCCCCATATTTAAAAAAAAAAATGAAGGTGGCATGCCTAATTAAAACTGAAAGCAGTGGTTTACAAATAATCTTTGGCTTGTAGTACATCATGAAACATAATACACCAGGATGTTATTTCATGTTTCATCTCATTAATTTTTTTTTTTACATTTTTCAATCTTGACTCTCACAACATAGTCAAAAAGAATTGGGACAGTAATGGATTTACCAGTTCCTTTACACAAAACTCAAGCAACATTTAGGGGCTGAAGTCACCAAGTAGTCAAATGTTTCAGACATCAGTTTGTCTCATTCTTTCTGCGTATAAATCTTGAAGAGGATGACTGCTTCAACCTTGTTAAGGTGATTAACCAAATAAATTTTCACTCTAATCAAGAATAATATAACAAACATGACAGATGTAAAAATACAAAAAGAAAATAAAAATAGTGCAATGGCAACTGTAGCTCACATGAACAGGTAGATTAATAAATGCACAGAGGATATGAATGAGATTAAATCAAGGCCAGTTAATAAAGATGAAGCAAAATTTGCAAGATTTGGTATTGAGCCTGATCTTTTGGACCCAAAAATTAGAAGCAATAGTAGGTGACATATAAGCCAAAGTCAGTTTTTCAATACATCGTATTGAGTATAAATTAGGTAATCAAGCTTTTGTTGCAAACAAAAGGGCCTAAATGGCATTTTCAAGATGGCCATCATGGCAACTATATATTTGAATCAGATTGGAATTGCGGAAACAAATGTTTGCAATCATACTGGATTTCCAATCTGGACCCTCTGAAGACATCCAGGAGTCCTGACTGGCAAGAAAATGTGTTTAAATTTTTAGCTTCATTGATCAAGAATATTTAGAGATTTTAAACATTCACAGCTGCATATACTAATGACAGAGGATAAATGAAGATCAAAATAAAGTACATTACGCAGCAAAACTCAAGAGTATGTCTTGCTGTGTAGTACCTACATACTGAATTTCAGCTGAATAGCTGCAGAAATAGTTGACATATGGGCCAAGAGGGAATTTACAA
This sequence comes from Gymnothorax reevesii, assembly GCA_029721435.1. NCBI lineage: Eukaryota > Metazoa > Chordata > Actinopteri > Anguilliformes > Muraenidae > Gymnothorax > Gymnothorax reevesii. The sequence continues at coordinate 114,898,603 of CM056577.1, forward strand.
GAATGCAGCCAAAGCATCCATATATACGGATCACAATGCCTTGAACAAACTTTGATGCATTTTCTCTGTACATCAGTAAAAACGCTTAAATAGCTAGAGCATACCTAAAATGACAGCAAGAGACTCTGACCTTATTTCCTTTATTATTTTATCAGTCATTTTAGTTATATAATTGTTGAATAGAGGGGAAATCCATTAAGTAAATCACCTTAACTTGGTTGAATGATTCATATCCTCACAGAGGGATGCAACAGTACAGGTTCTTCACTGTCACATTTTGTGTTTCAAAATGCACAGCAAGTTCACTCTTGGGGACAAGTCAGGACTGCAGGCAGGACAGTCCAGTCCTTTTCTTACACAGCCTTGCCTTTTTTATGCACACTGAAAGTGAGTTTGCAGTGTCTTCTGGAGCTATACATGGGCATCCCTGGAGAGCAAGTGATCTTGAAAGAGGAATTTGTTCCCCCAATATCTCAGTGTTAATAGTGCCCATTAATGGTGCATTCACAGTTATCCTCGCCAAGGGCACAGACATGACCCCATACCACAACAGAACATGATTATTGGACTTGTTACTCGTAATAGGCTAGATGGTCCTTTTCTTCTTTGGTCCAGCCTCCATTTCTTCCAAAAAATACCTGAAAAACTGATTCATCTGACCTCAGTAAACATTTCCTCCATGTGATGGTCCACGAAAGAGCCCAGAGAAGTCAATAGTGCTTCTGGACACTGAACATCAGGGTTCCTTTTTCCACAGTAAAGTTTAAACTAGCATTAATGAATACTGGACCACTCCCAAAGTGGAGAAGAGTGTTGGGTGGAACTGCGGATAGGAGATCAGGGCAAATGTGATGTTGGACTTGGTCTGTGATTGTGCGAACCTTGGGTGCCCCCGGGTGGCCAGAGTCAGGGTGGAGCTCACATCTCTTGTCGGAGTCCGTGTGGCTCCCAAGCCCCCCGGGGTCCCAGGTGGAGACTGTTTCTTGCTTCCTTCTTGGAGAGGGGAAGCGTGGAAGGGTGGGAGGGACATAGGAACGAGACGATCTGGGATTGTGGGAATGTAGGAGGTATTTATAGGCGTAAGGACGAATAGGGAGGCGAGTTGGGAGTGGCCCTGTTCATTAACCTACGTTCGAGAACTCCCATTGTGGATGTGACTACGTATTGTAGTACTTGACAAAGGTTTTCCAAAGTGATCTTGGGTAAATATGGTTTTATCAACTCCAGATAAATGATGGATTTTGATGCAGTGCCATCTGAGTGATGGGAGATCACAGGTGTTCAGTATTCAGGTACTGAATCTTTTAATTATATTATCCCCTTAGAGGAAGAAATATCCAAATCCCTTCCCATCTTTCTTTGAGGAAAATAGTTTTTGAATCTTTCGGTGATTTTCTTGCACATTTGTATGCTGATCAAAAATCCTCTTCACATCTTTGCTCCTAAAGGACTTGGTCTTTCCTGGATGCTGCTTTTGTAGCAAATCATGATTGCAATCTCCAGCTGACATCAGCGGTTTCAAATCGCATCATCATTCAAATTTTTTTACCTCAATGCCAGTCCTAAATTTCCCCCGTCTCAACTTTTTTGTAAAGAATATGTTGCAGGCCTAAATGGTAGGAATTCATGCTTATTTACAAATAAAATTAAGTTGACTATAAATTAAATATCCGGTCTACATATTGTCTGCAATGAAATACAAGTCAAGTTTAGGAGTCACAGCTTCCCATTGTAAACTGAATTTTTCATACTGTCCAAACTTCTTCTGAATTAGGGTTGTAATAATAGTAATACTAATGTTAATATTAATAATAATCATCATCATAATCATCATAAGAAGATGAAGATGAAATAGAAGAAAACATTATACTTGATTGGCATCTCTCTGGACACCCAAGAGTGCTTACATCGAAAACCTTATATCAAAGAGTAACAAAAAAAGGCAATGTAACCTACTAAAATAAAAAGAGAAATCAATAACCTAACATGAACAGCATAAAAACAGGTTATGTTAAAAGACAGCTTAGGGAGGGTATAAAGAACTGTCGGTCGTATGCCATGGTAGATATATGTGCTTTCAGTATTTTTCTGGAAGTCGGTAGGGTTTCCGGTTGTTTATTAAGACCAATGAAAGCGCTCCAGAGTCTGGAGGTGGCAGTGCAGAGAGGTGTGGGGAAGTCAGGGCGTGAAGGGCTGTGTAGTCTTGAATCTGATGAGGCATTAGAGCGGTAACCAGTGTAATCGAATGAGAACGGGTGTGCTGTGGTCATTAGGTTTCCCAGCTGAGCTTTGGAACGTTTGCAGTCTGGCGACGAGTTTGGTGGACGACCCTGTGAGTTGACAGGAGGTTCTAAACCTCATCCTGAAAGGGCCACTGTGGGTAAAGGCTCTTATTCAAACCAATCAGTTACACTCCTGATGCTGCTCATCTTTAGCAAAGACCCCAGGGGTAGACTGGACAGGTATGTAACTCCTGGGCTGGAATGGAAGCCACTCTCATCAGGCCTGGATAAAGTCAAGATCTCATTTTGGGATAAGGTCAAGTTCTGATAGCTGTAATCTAGTCGGGAGATGATGGACACACAGATAATGGTTTTGGCACTGGACTGGGAGAGCGATGGGCGGAGTCAGGAAACATGCCAAAAGTGCAAAAAGGCAAGCCATCCCTGTTTGTGAGGAAGGATTCAAAACAAACAGTACAGTCCCCATGAGTCGTAACACTACTTTGCCTACATTATGCAGCTCTGACATCTATTGATTACAAATATGTGACATGGCTCATTGGTCCCCAAGGCTCATCGGACTCCAGCCTCCCCTATGGCTGAAAGTTGTGAAAATGTAAGTACGTATGAATGTACACACTGATAATGTATGTGCTAGTGATGCATGATTTACAGGGAACTTTGTGTTCTGTGCCACACAAAAAAGATGAAAAAGCATTTTTTGAAATTCCTGCTTATCCTTTCAAATCTAGACAGACAGTCAAAATGCTCTGTTGCCATAAAAATTCAATCGCTAAACACGGCAGCCTCCATGAACTGGCTTTGTGTGCACGGCGGTCCGCAGAATCAGAAAGCGGTAGCTGTCCCGAGTTGTGATGCATCTGTATGAGCGGAACAATGAACACGGGAAGTGAGGTCATCTGTACGAGGGATAGCAAACAAAATAAGAGGGGTCTTATTAACGTAAGGAGAAGTGAACCCTGAAAATGAGGTCATCTGCATGATAGAAAGAACTAAAATAAGAAGAGATGATCTGGATAGACAGATCGGATGACACAGGACAAGACGTCACACAGGACGAGCAGAGAAAATATAGGAAGTGACTTCAAAGGTCATCTCTTTGGTTTTAAAAGTGGTGTCACAGCGGTATTAAACCCATGGAAGTGTCAGTTAGGGCTTGTTTTTATGTGCGTCGATGCTGCACTGACTAGGAGGTCTTTGTGTGACCTGGACCTCTCATCTAATTAACAGAGCCCTATTGTACCAGCCAATGCCCACACTATAAGTCCTGGCGAATAATGGCTACAGAAGCATGGCATTATTCACTGAAGAACAAGCGGTGGTGTTCAAAGCTGCAGGGGCCAGCGAGGTTGCTGGGAGATCGCCAAGTGAGCCAGAGCATTTAGTTCAGCGGCGGCGGCAGCGCTTTCCTCATTAATCACCGTGACACAGTTATTAGCCGCTAACGGCAGCCGTGAAGACGCTTAAAGCGCAGGACGTGAAGCAGAGAGCGCGAGATTAATTAGCGAACGCGAGCATGAATCCCAAAACCTCGCATCCAAATCCCAAAAACTCCCCGTATTTCCGTAAAACAGACACGGTTCTTCAAGAAGGAGATTAAAAAAAAAACTGACAAGAGTCACTTGTTTTCACGATCAATTCGCCTTCAGACGAAAGACAAACGCGAAGACTTTTTATGTCAATAAGTTCGCACTATGCTTAATTAGAAAAGATCTTTCCATGGTTTAAATTAATTACCTCATTCAAAATTCAGACACAATGTAGCGCGGTTAAAAATAACGAAATGGAGAACGACGTGCGAGAGATTAAACAGTACAGGCAATTAAAGCTCCCTCCACAGACAGGCAGACAACACTAAGAGCAGCTCTGATCTTCCCTTTGATTGCGTCAGTTGGGGCGCAACAAGACGCACTGAGAGGTAAAGGAATTTTGATGGAACGAGGCCTCAGCTTTGTTCACTCATATTTTATTTTTTCTCTGGATTGCATCCCTTCAGAAGGGTGTATATTTGCTCTAGATTAATAACCAGCATTGTTTCATACAGAGAGCCAGCCAGTCAAAAGTCTGAACACGCATACATCTTCATTAAATCAAAATGAAAAAGAAATAAACGCACAAAAAAAAAAAAAATCTGAATGTTAATTTTATCAAGATAACCAACATTTGCATTTGTAATTGCTGGGAATACTCATCAATCCTCTTTTCTGCTACTGCTGTCACATGGCACTGAGAGATCGCTCCAGCATGACTGCAGTAGCTTCCACAAATGTGCTGCACTTCAAGAAAACTTCCCTTTTCATCCATCATAACTCGGGCTTTAATTCCACTTTAATGTCGGCATAGTTTTTGTTGTTAGCTTGTATTTTTACATTTTTTTACATTACAGATTCTGACCATGATCTACAGAGTATGTCTTCAAGATCAATGAAAAGATATTAACGAGGAGGATACTACATCTTTTTTTTTAAGCAATATGGTCGCTGAAAAGCAAACTAAATTTGCCACTGCTTTCATGATTCCAGATAAATCAAATGCGGCAGGGAACTGCCAAAATTTCTGAGCATTATTTCTACCAGAGCAAATATTAAAATTGCAAAGGCAGCAAAAACAAACATTTTGTGTTTGGGACCTTTCTGACAGTGTTAAGCCTCTCCAGGGTTCCTTTTAATCAAAAATGAAATGGAACAATATAGCTCAATTTGAAAACTATATTTCACAGTGGCATGTAGTTTACAGGCACAACATGCCACTGTGATGTAGTTTTTAACTTGAGCTCCTAGAGGCCCATACATGTAGCACACAGAGAGGAGCCAAGACCTTGTGACCACTCACAGATGACGCAAACATTGACTATCTAGTAGCAATAGCGCATGTCAAGGTCTGGAAACACATCGTAGGTTAATGAGCAGTCAGTTCTATATATAGTTGACATATTTGATGCCTAAGAAATGAACCTTTGACAAGGGCCAAATTGTCATGTTTAGTCAACTGGGTCAGAGCATCTCGGAACAGTCATGGTGCACCCCGTCAGCAGAGGGGGGTACCAGCTGACAACGGTGTGAGGGAGGACAAATCTTGAACCGGCGACAGGGAGTTGGACGCCTAAAGCTCACTGGCGCAGGAAGGCAACGAAGGCCGTCGCATCTGGTACGAACTGAAAAATGGCCACTATGGCACATGCTACAGAAAATTTTAATAGTGGTTACAGAAGAACTCAGAACACTGTACCCTGCTGCATACGGTGCTCTGTAGCTGTTAGACCGGGTCAGAGTGCACAGTCTAACTTCTGTTCCCCGACAAAAGCACCTCCAATGGCCAAGTGAGCGTCAGAACTCAATCCTAGAGCAATGGATAGCGACTGCCTGTACCGATGAGTCACGTTTTATGTTATATCGTGCACATCGGCCGACTATGTGTACATCATTTACCAAGGGAAGGGATGGCACCATGCCATCTGCTTAATTGGCCTGTCTGGTTTGTTGGTTCTTGCCTGTTCCAGTAGTCTTGCTGGTTAGTCCCGTTAATTGATTCTTCCCTTCCGGCGATTAGCTGTAGCCACTGATTGTCCAGTGTATGCAGGTTGTGGGTTTGGTCTCAGTTGGGGCTGGATCATCTTACTGGTAGGAGTGACTCCAACCTCTCGCTGTAAATTCGAGTTTTCCTCCCTGGTGTCTTCTTCCAGCTGTCCTCATCCTCCTCATTATATATGCACCCCGGGGGCTCATCGTCAATCCTACAATTGGCTCTCCCTCTGCCCATTTCGTAACAGCACCAGGATTCATTGTAATAAGACGACAAGCCGGTGGAGGGAATGTGACGCCCTGAGAGATGTTCTGTTGGGAAACCCTGGGTCTGGCCATTCGTGGAAACATTAATGTGACATTAATGTGTGTTTTGGGAGCATGCGGACAACCAATAACATATTAGCTATTTGGTCATGAATGTGTTGGCTTATTGCTATACATAACAGTCTACTCCAAGTGTTTAGCGAAAACCCATCTTTGAAATTCCCCTCTTAATTTTCTTTTCTCCTATGTTCCAGTCTAGTAGAATAAGATAGAGAATAGATATGAAAGTGTTTTGGCCGTGTAAGTCAAGCTGGGTAAAGACGCCAACAAAGTAAATAAATAGCATAACAAGGTTGATGGGAGAAATACAGACAGAGGACCTCATCAATATCCCAGATGAAAGGAAGGCTTGGATAAACAAATATCAATTAAAATAAGAAGCATTTAGGGAGGGCCTACACTTCTGCAATCCATATTGCATGCACTGAATACTGATAAAGAGATCAAACTGAGGTTTTCACTTTTATATCCCACAAGTAAAGAACCGGCCTTATCCTCTCTCTCTCTCTCTCTCTCTCTCTCTCTGATTATACCTCCCTTTGGTTCTTTCTAAGATGTTTCATGGTACGTTTTTAACAAGCGATAATTTTAACCTTTTCTCTTGGAGAACATTTTTCATGAAGAAGTGTAGCACATGCGACACTACGTGTAAAACGTCTCAGTAGGGTGTCCTAATTGTTCAGAGTCTCCCAGTGTTTAACTGCGTTCTTTTGAGGGAGGAAACAGCAGACCGAGCTCGCTAAGCTCGCCGCGCTTGGCCAGGTGACAGAGGAAGAAAAGATGCTCGCGCAGAGCGCATGGCGCGGTGGAGAGGGGGACTTTTGGAGAAATTTTCCCGGAAGTCGTCGACTGTCAAAATTCCCGTCAATCTCTGCCAAGGCTGTTTATCTCTCTGCCACGCACAAAAGGCTTCAAATGGGAAAATGGTTCCCAACCCCCAAAAAAAGAAGAAGAAAATCCCCCTTTTCCTACATTTCTCTGGCGCTACCGGGCAGAACTTAACTGCCTTCACACCGCGAGAATCTACACCCTGTTTGGCATTTTAATTTAGACTCGGTGACTGCCCTTTTCCAGAGGCAATTTGCATTTCTCGCATTTACACTTTAAATATTTATGCATAAATTATGTATGTAATATATAAATGCACGGATATTTGTTTAATAATTTCTAGTTTTGTGTCTTGCATGGCTGCATCCCACCCAACATTAAAATGAGTAATTTTCCGATAGCAAGACCGAATCCTTGAACCAGCTTGCCGCAATATTAGCAAACCATTACCGTGTGGCCTTGTACAAGGCGATTTCTCAAACAGAAAAGCAACAATCGATATAAGCATCAAGCATTGTTGAATCCACAACAACATACTTATATCAGACAGAACTGGCTTGACAGCAACAGGTTTTTTTAGGCTAAGTGTTCCATCGGCCTATTTTCAGCTGAGAGCATTGTTCACATGCGCTGAAATAATGAAGATCATATAAAGGCCTTTGTTACACGGCACGCTCAGAAATTGTGCAGAGAATTGGCGTGCGATTTGACTGACAGGGTCAGGCATTACTGCCGACGATTTAAAAACAACTAACAGAATGTTTACGGTAAATAAATTGTGCTTTCCACTGGCAGAAAGCATAGGCTACAGATTTGCATGCATACATGCAGTCATAGGCAAAAAATTCACGAGGAAATATGGATTGTTTGTTGACTTTGTCTCTGAAATACAGCCGCACGTTGAGAGGTGGAGCCCAGCCAAGATCGAACTCTGAGAGCGGACAGACTGTCACGTGATTTGAGGATATTAAACAGAGTTGTGCAGACAATTCTTGGCAATGTAGGAACCTAGAAAAGCTGGTTTAAGACAACTGGCTATGGTATAAAACAATTTAATAACAAAATGAAAAAAAAGGGCTGCAATAATAACCACAATGTATCAAAAAAGTTTTTTTTTGTAAACTCAAATCATATGGGGCACTGATGGCAAAAAGGGCAGGTGCTACACACATGCCCACTGCGCTCATACAATCCATCTGATGATAATCCCTCTGGTGGTGAAAAATGGTAATTACAGAATTACGCTGCCTGGTACAGCAAACGCTCTAACTATTTTTATAATTTATGCTGAAGTGTAATCAAGGTCAACAGCAATAAAATGACGCAAGACACATGGGACAGTTAGATCAGTTTCTTATACATATTCAGCAGAAATCCACAGCCAAAGCCGTTAACACACGCAAGAGACTCCAAGAGTCTGCAATTCTAAATTAAACGTTTTATTTTGAATATATTTTGAATATCATTCTGCTTCGGTGGTGTGGGGGTAGGGGGAATTCGGTCAAAAAAGGGGTTACAGAGGCATTAGCTATAGAATAATGAGTTCATTTCATTGTTCTCAGATAATTATCCTTGGAAGGCTTACAGTAGAACAGCATGGAATAACAATCACAGTGTCCTACTTTCATATAATTAAAGCAGCACGCGTGTTGCTCAGGAATTAGACTTCGAACCCGCTGCCTCAAAGGAAGAAAAACATTATCTCCGACAAATTAACCGAGACCAAAGGTAGCACATCGAGGAAAAATAAACATAGTCTTTGCTGGACAGCCCAGGCAATAATGTAGGTGCAGTCATAATTTATTCAATTTTTTTCTCCAGGGAAGTCCAGTACTATCGATCACCAGGACTCTTGCCCATCTGCCACTGAGTCAGTGAAATGACTGGGACTCATTTTCACACATTTCAGTCACTTGAAATTCAGCCTGACAGATGTCTCATGTACAGGGAATGTCAAGATATCTGCTAAAAGGATATCAATGATTCATAAAGGCATCCAGTGGGACATATTGAGAGACAATAACCTTTGCAGCAAATCACAATGACTCCTTCCTCTGCTACTCCATCAGCAGATGAATAATGTCTTGCCATTTTGCCACCTTAAGTCTGAGATCCGCAAACAGCTTGATCTTCAGTATCAGTTCAGCTGCAGTCGAATCCAGCTGCTAATCTCTGTAAAATTTTAAAAGACTCAGATCAGATTCAATTTAAGTATCAATTTTGATATTCTTACTGGGAATCCCTTGATAGGATTTGTAGGTGCTTACTTCCTGGCTTTTGGCGGAGTCTAATCTTTGTTCGGTGCCGAATAGCATCGAAAACAAACGCAAAAGCAGAGGTACAAACGAATCAAAGGGGGCGCACTCACGTGCAAAAAAAAGAGAGAGCTTCAGTTAAAGTTCCTCTATTGCGATACTCTTTCTATAACTCCACAAAAGCCGATAAGGCTCCGTTCGTTCACACCTGACCGTTGCCAAGGACGCATGAGCGTCTATTATGAGATTAAGACTCACCCCGGATGCATTAATTCATGTCAGCGCACTATTAGATTAGCCCTGCGGTCACAGGTCTCAGAACTTTTATCAGCAGGTCAAGAGAGGAAGAGAAAAGAGGGAGAAAATTACTTTTTCACTTTTCAACAAAATAATATCTGAGAGAGGAAGAGAAAATGTGGGGGCGAGAGGGAAGTTTATGACTTTTGGAAAAAATAAAACACTTTATTAATCAATCAGCTGTGGAGGTAGGGGAGAAGATGAGAGGGCCGGAGATAGATGGACAGGCAGGTAAACGGAGAGAACGAGAGAACGGAAAAGAGAGGGAGAAAAAGAGAGAGGTCAGGGCACGGCCACTCAAGTCTTTAATTTTCCTCCATCTTCTCAACATCGATCATGTTTCCTTCATCTCATGCTTCTAAGGGCAAAATATTGCCTTTTCAGAGCAAGGAAAGAAAAAAAAGTGAGTCAGGTGGATCAATCGTTGTCTTATTTCACATTTAATACTGGCTTCTTTGGCGAGCATGATGGCTTTGGCAGTGAATATATGCAGCTTAAATGCTGGGAAGACTTCTGTGCTGCGCTCATTTGATTTGTGGATTTGAAATTGTTCTGTTGAGGGAGGCTTTCAGATGGCATCCTGGGATTTCACATTTCACCTCTTTGCTCTTCGATTTCTTTGAAATTTGAAGATGGCAGACAGATGATATTGTTGATTGTGAATTACAAAAAAAAAAAAAAAAAAAAAAAACAGCTAAACCAGCCCCTAAAATCTAAATATGTCCCACAAGGACAATCCATAGAATCTCGACAGGCGGAATCGCATGTTATGAGCATTACAGGGGAAAAAAGAAATTGGGATTTCTCAACCCTTTCCTGCCATCCGCACGCGCACCTGAGTCTCCTGATCAAGGTCAATATGAAAGATTATTGAGGTTGATAAATAGAATCAGAAGGGTAACAGCTTAGCTGGAACTACTACGGCCCGTTCTGGACAAGGTTGAAAACCCCTGAACTAAACCAAAAGAGGAACTTTTTGGGGGTTTGTTAAGCAGCCAAGAGAAGAGGCAGGCCTCTGACAACATACAGAGTGTAGAAGTTGCGTGATGCTCATAGGTAGCCAAACGTTAACACTTCAGTCCACTACCCACAGTTCACTTAGAACCCTGGGCCCTTTAATGGTGCAGTTGGTTTGATAGAAAAGCGAATGGACTTCACTAGAGGATTTGAAAGAGTATAAACTCCAGATCCCTCCCTCTCTCTCAACGCTGCGCTTCAGTTCTGCCTCCAAAGCCCCTCCCCACAGAGGAGCCTGTCACTCACACTCAGGCTAGTGATCACAGCTACTAAAGAGGCTTGGTATACAACCTAGCATACACACCAGTAAGAAGAAAGCACAGACACACAAAAAACAGGGCAAACCCCAAACTGATAAGACTGCATGGGCACATAAAAAAGATTGTTTTATTGCAGTGGGACGGAAAAAAATATGTTAATAGGCAGCCTTTGTATTGGGAACAAGCTAACATTAGCCTGACTGTAACATCACAGTGACATAGGATATATGCTGCGGAGAGTTACACTAACCTTACACATCTTAGCTATGGGATTATATATATAAAAAAATAAATAAAATAAAAATAAATAAATAAATAAAATAAAAATCAAATTTAACTAAAATCAAACAGGGGAAATGACCACTCAAGCATAAATGTGGCTAACTCGGCATCGGTCCGCAAAATCAACACGAAGAACCCAAAAACCTCAAAACTCGAGCAGGAGCATCTTCCGAATTTGCAATTCACAGTTGTTTATCTTTGCTGAATTCACGTTCAGAGTGGTCATGCGTGTGAAAACAAAAATGTAACCGCAGTGCTGCGTAAAAACATGACTCATCACAGACAGCCCTCTGAAAATCTGCTCAAATCAAACACCCTGGGCCTTTTCTGCTTTCATCAAAAGTCAAATCCTGCCATCATTACAAGCACAAGCAGCGATGCAACTGCTCTGTGCTGCACTGTTATCCCATACAGAGCCTGAAAATGAGGATAGTAGTGAGTGATAGGTGTGTGCGAACAGTAAAAGGGAAAGCAATTAGTATTTAATTAAAACTCATTCAATTCTGTCTATTTTCAATTCATTCTAAGAACATGTTTTATCTATATTTTAACTACACCTGTGTTTCTGAAAGGAACACTTTTGTCAACACAGTGTAATTCAAAGGCATACAAGCATACGTTGAGTTTTGCAATACAGCTCCATTTTCTGCCTGTCGTGGAACCGAATGCAGCGATCAAGCCCCCCTCCCCTTCGATGAACAGAGCCTGCAGCAACAATGTCATCAAAGAAGACACATTGTCAAACATCGGTGTAACTCCGTCATGAAACACAATTAATGAATTTTATACTTAACGGGTACAGTTGGGATGTTGAAGGGTTTGTGAGTAGAAATTAGCGAGAAGCTTCAAATGTAGAGCTTAAATAAGGCCACAAATTGACTACATGGTGAAGGCGTCTGTCAGGGCAATGTCTGGTGACGTCAGGTGATCTTAGATGGCTCATTCGCTGTGGCTGCAACAGCTGATTGACAACTGATCAGACAGGTTGACATCATGGCCAGTCAGAACCTGCGCGGGGCTTTATAAGTGTTCAGTGTAGTTTGTCTCCTCTCAGTAATTATGTTTTTCACGGGGGCAGCATTTCCTGTTTTGACGTCCTGCGGCAAAACATGTCAGGAGAGGGACATTAGAAAACACTGTGTGACTAAAGCCAGGCCTCAACATGGCTGGAGGGCCAAACAGATCAGTTATTCAGTAAAATCATGTTGGGTAGAGTACAGCTCATGAAAGGCAATAAATAACCTCCTCATTTCTCAGGCTTGACAGGGCAGCCCCAGATAATGGCAGTACTGGACGATCTAAAACACCTTTAAATCATATTAGCACAGTGCTAGTGGATGCCTAAATGCAAACCATACCATTATATCTCTTGATGTCTCAGATACCTTATACAGTCTAGGCAATAGCTGAAGAAGTGTTCCTTTGTAAGTGCTTTGAAAAAGGTATTTGCCCCCTCCCGATTTCTTCTATTTTTGCTTATTTGTCAAGACTAAATCTTTCAGATGACCCAAATAATTTTAATATAGGACAAAGACAGCGTGTGTTAACAAAAATGCAGTGTTTACATGATCATTTCATTTATTGAAGGAAAAGAGTTATCCAAAGCTTATACCATCAATGCAAAAAAATAATCGTCATTCTAACCCTAACTGGTTCGCCATCCTTAATGGCAACAACTGCAATGAAACATTTGCCATTACTGGCAATGAGGTCTGTAAATTGCAGTGGAGTTATTTTGACCCACTCTTCCCGGTAGAATTGTTTTAATTCAGCTACATTGGAGGGTTTTTGAGCATGAACTGCCTGTTAAAGGTCATGCCACAGCATTTCAACTGAATTCAAGTCAAGACTATTCAAGTTTTCTCTATCTGCAGAAAAAGGCCTTCCCGCCTGTCAGTTGGCTTTGTAAACATTTCCAGACTGGTAGATAACAAAAACTTTGCTTCCCATTGGTTTTAAATTTCTCAAGATCGCAGCATCATGCGCCGCTTTTTGTCTACTTTAAATAGCCAAACAGGTTATATTTCTCTGATATTTAGATTCAACAGGGCCAGCAGTAATCAGTTGATATTATATGTTTAGATATATCCAGTGAATTTGAACCCAATTATCAATTACATTTGTTTATTTGGTTTATATATATAGTAACTAAGAGGGCATTTGAATTTCACATAAGGCCAGGAAGGTTTGAATAGCTTTAGTCCCTCAATACATGAAATTGCCATTTAATTTTGGGTTTACTCTGGTTATCTTTATCCAACATTGAACTTAGATTTATGATCTAAAACATTTAAGTGCAACAAATATGCTAGAGTGAAATAAATCAGAAAGGGGGAAAATACTTTTCGCAGTACTCTATAGACTTTCTCTCACCTTAGAAGAACTACTGTATTCAAGGATCAAAGAACCCGTCACAAAACAGAGCAAAGAGATTTGCTAACTCTTACTCCTGCTGATATTTTAGAAACAATATTATTGTTTACTTATTTATTCAACAGTTCTTCGATGTCTTGCATCGTATGAAGTTTTATGAAACAGTTACTGTTCAAATACATGTAAAATCAGTGCACATTTTGCTGCATCAACGTGGAATACAATATGGCAGCAGTGTTGTTGTCTGCATCCAATTAAGTGTTCCCTACACTATAATGTGTGTAACTAAGGAACTGAGCAAACTACCATTAGGCGGGAGGATAATATATGGTTGGGCTTGAGAAGTACAAATACCTTGTCTTTGAGAGAACGGGAGAAAAAAAAATCCCCCGTCATTCTCTGTACTTTATTTTCACGCCGGCTGGTTTTCGATTGACCTCCCACTGTCTCACAAGCCGAGGTGAGACATTCCTTAAGCTCAGAGACACGAGGTAGCACAGAGTTTAACTGCCATGGGATTTAAAAACCTCCCTTTAACCACTTTTAATAGCTCTCTGTCCTGGAGACTATAAACCAATCAAAATGAGCTGAATCCTATAGGCTCGCTCACAGCCCCAGATAAAAAAACGGGAAAAAAAGCATTTCTAGTTTATGGCACCCCAGAGCACCATTGAAAACAATATATTGCATATGTGAGCTGCTCCTAGCCCAGCTGGATTTTAGCCTCCCATAAAACACCAGAAATGAAATTAGACCATTGATCTGATTGAGGAGGAATGCAGGAGAAAAAATGGGGGGAGCAGTACATCCGGAATGTTCCCCTCGCTTTATTGTCGATGTCGTCGCCAGGACTTATTTCCCCGGAAGACGCGACCTCCTGCTGAGTGGCGCTCCTGTTGGCGGGTGAGGTGAGATGGAAGGTTCAATCGACACCCGAGCCGCGATCCTGAGCGAAAAACCGATAATTAATCACCTGGCTTGTTTCACTTTCCATTAACGACGCCGCCCTTTTAAGTGAGTCAGTGGATATATGGATCAGCGAGATCAAAGGACAGGAGCCGCTAAATACACCGCGCTCGAAGAGACGGAGCCACCGAGACGATGGCGCTCTGACCTCTGAGATGGCTCCACTCGCGGAGAATCCACCTTCCCCACCCTCTATCTGCATCCATCCATATTGCTCATTGAGAGGCCAACCAGAAATCTACAGTGGAGGGAGCGACTAAAATAGAGCGCGGTCAAAGCTAGGAGGGTGAACCGTGTAGTCGAGGGATGAGAGATCTTTGTGAAATCAGGCGAGCGAAGGGTTGGTGAAATGACTGGTTAAAGCCAGACCCCGAACCTGAGGACACCACAGACCCATAGGAGCGTTTAACCTGAGACACAGTCTCAGCCAGAGGCACTTATTTTGCTCTATGCTGACTGTTGACTTCACACTGTGAGGGGAGAGCCATTACTGTGTGTCAGATGGGGATGGGAAATGAAAGCTTGGATGAGGTCACCTTTTCATGGTTCAGAACAACCAGAGCCAAAGAGCACGGCTGATGAGATGAGGCGCCTCGTGTGCAGCGCTGTGGGGTCAGACTGCAAAAACTTTGGCGAAAGGGGATGATGCAGAAACTGCTGCGTTCCTGCCGAGTACGGCCAGGAACGACCCCAAAAAGAGTGCTGAGGACATAGAACACCTCGATGCCAACCCCTGTCCTGGAACCCTACCCCAGCCTCCCCCTCAGTAGTTACTTAATTTTTCCTATCTGGAGGGAATTTTGAAAGGGTTGAAGAGGGGATGTCAAACACACCAGCCATTTTGCGTAAGAGCACTCCCCCCGTTTTTAAGGGAATGCACTGAGGGACTGTGGAAGCGAAAAGCCTGAAGTTCCTGTTTGACCCAGTCTAATTCTCTCTCTCTCTCTCTCTCTCTCTCACAGAAACGGCCCGCCTCCCATCACCAAAACTCACGCCCACGGCTCGGACACCATCAAGATGAACTTCAGACAGCTTCTGCTTAGTTTCAATTAGTTTGGCGCAAAGAAATTGTAGAATTTCATACTACTGTCCTAAATAGAATAACTTTGCCGCGGTGAAGTTACGGTGTTAAATGGATTTCAATTGGGAAAGTTGCTCTAGGCACTGGCGGCTAAATAAACTGCAATACCTCCAGTAACCACTGGGGTTTCCCAGCCGCTGGGAGACTGTTCATCCCCAGTCGCCGGTCTGAAACTCAACAAAGGCACTGAGTTTTTCAAACTGCCCGAGAAGTGCTTGGATTGGCTGTCTCAATAAACAAGTCAGTTAGAGGAAATCAATGAATTGCTTGTTTACTGGCCATCCTGAGCTCTATACAGTCCTTTATTTATTTATTTTTTAATGCAACTGTCGCACCACATAAAATTTAAATACATGTGTAATCTCTCACCCACCTCCACTGGTGTTAAAAAGTACAGCTTCAAATAATACCCGTGGGAAGTCATATCAAAATAAATAAATCCTCATGAAAATACACTTACTCATAAACAACTGCAACACAAGCTGCTCCTCTGAGTGCTCAGTAGTTTAAAAAATTAAATGAATGACTAAACCTCAAACTGCCCTGTTCTGGCGAAACATTTTGCATGCTGCAATTTCTCACCGCCTGCAAAAGGCCTCAGAAACTGTAATGTCAACCACCCTGCTCCATTTTTAAACTTCTTCTTACACCACTCACGAGTCAAAGACTCTGATCGAAAAAGACGGCCGAAGTTTTCCGAACACATCTCACAGCTGTGACCGCGTACTGGGGCTCGAGTATATATTGTGATGGAAAGTCGCATCTTAAACAGATCTCGTAAGTAATGTTTTTTTATTTCAGCTGGTCAAACAATAGTATTTGAGAATGTAGTGCCACGTAAGGAAATTCAAACAGGAATAGATGGGATATCATCAATATGTGTGTTTGTGAAGAATGATGATGACAAATAAACAAAGATCTATCTAATCCTCTTAGACTCTCTGAGGACATAACATATAAGGAAATAAATATTCTGCTGCTGCTCGATACGATAGAGCACAACCATAAAAATAATCAGAAGAATAAATCTCTAGAAAAACCCAGTGAGTTTTTATTCATATCCCGGTAGCTGCTGTCACTCTTCAGTGCATTTCAATATAAAGTCATGAAAGAGTCAAGCCCCTGCATACGAACACACACATTTTTTTTTTCCAGTTTGATTTTAACCTTAAAGCTGAAACTCCTCTGAATACAATTATTCGGAGTGCGCATACATTTAAAAATGTTACCTTCCTAGTAAATGTCTGCACTTCTTAGCACTTCAGTCTGGGAAAATCACACTTTTAACTTTGTTCTGGATATGTTTTGAATAGAAAATCTGCATGTGGGAAAAGGGAAGCTCTGGAATGTAATTCGCTCATGACCAGTTTGCTAAACTCTTGGCCAATGGCAGGGGATATCCAGGCTGAAGGTTACAGCTCATTGGGTCAGAGCGGCAGGAGGGCGCGTGCATGGGAGCTGAGGGGTATTGCATTCAGGGCGCTGGTCTGGCTTGCGTTGGCCATGGCTCCCCAGGGTCTAGACCTGAGGTAGCAGCCTGCTAAGAGCTTGGAACAGAGGCAGAGAGAAACCGCAGGCAACAATAGCGACTGTGACAGCAACGCCAGGTCTGGGTAAAAGGGGGATGGGCGTTGTGGCGGCTGGTGGGAGGCCACATTGCCTTTTTTTGCTGGCTGTAGCGGCCTGGCCAGCAACAGTTTTGGGGACAATGGGATGGCACAGATTGCGAGCGAGGCAGTCGGGGACACCTGCGGTCCCAGGGGTCCCAGCCAGGACACCCCCAAGAAACCCATCACGACTGACGCGCCAATGTTTTGTGTTGTGACGCCGTGCATCCAAGTAAAAAATTAGCAATTTTTTTCCCTTCTAGCCGCCCTTCGGTTAGACGCTTGTGTGAAGTGGCTCATTGGGAGCTAATTATGCAGCGCTGAAATTTTTTTGGCTGTACTTTAAAATGATTAATTTTCATTCATCTCTTTCCAAGCCTCCGGTGTGACAATAGGACTCTTTTTTTTTGAAGAATTACAGAATCAACCCTCATTAGAATCAAGACCGGATTATCCATATTATGTCTGGTGTGCGTAGACAGGGGCATCATGCTGGGAGGGGCATCACATGATTTACGAATCCTCAGTATTTTATTTTTTTATTTTAATCGGAAGAGATGCGTATGTTTATTATGAACAAATTCAAACTTAATTGTTGATATACCAAAAGATAATATTTTTTAAAAAGAATATAAATAAAAAAAAAAACTGGGAATTGGAACTGCCCAGCCAAAGTCACAGAAAGGCCAAACTGGTCCCAGATCAGTGGTGTAACCTGAGCTAGAATCCTGCCATTTTGAAATGAATGGGCACTGATCTCTAAACAGTTGTTGATCACAACGATGTGCTTTCGTTTTGACATCCCAAGCTACAACACACTGTGCGGTGGGGGAAGCAACCGAGGGGTTGTGCTACTCGGAAAATAGCAGAAGAAAAAAAAGTACAAAAGATAGTTCTGGTACATTCGGTAGCGTGGATATCTTGCTTTTTTAACATTACTTGCGGCAAAGAAGCTGTCGGTAGACAGCAACTGTAGCAACTGTTCTGCCCGTCAATTCCGTTCCTCCAGCGCTAGAGGAAGTGCTTACGTTACAAAGGTTATAAATGTAAGTTAGCTGACATTAACAGGAGCCTGTCGCAGGTGGGCTGACGGCAACAGATGAACTCTGGGACGGAGAAGGTTAGCATGATCGCAGAAGCAGACAATAGTGAGTTAGTATTATCAAAGAGAAGAGTGGTCCATTTCTGCTTTCTATAAGCCATGTTAAGTAACTTTTTAGCGGGGGGGGGGCATTTCATGATTGGTCACACTGGGGCACAGCACTGTGTTAATCCGGCCCTGATTAGAATGCCAGTGTTCTAGAAGCACATTGCCTCACCAGTATCAATTATGACATCAGCATGAGATGCACTTACACTGAACAAAAATATAAACACCCCATGTCAAATTTTTGAGTTTTTATTAACAAAAAAACTGGAGCCGGGATTCGTCTGTGAAGAGCACTCTTCTCCAGCGTGCCAAGGGCCATTGAACGCGTGTGTTTGCCCATGCGAGTCGGTTCTGACACCCGACAGCGGTGAAATCCAGACCCCGGTAAGGACGCCGAGCGTGTAAGTTTGCTTCTCGCAGGCGGTTACGGACTGTCTGTGGTGTGATGCGTCTGTTGTCCGCTGTGCGTTTCGCTGATCTGCGCCAATCCCGCAGGTGGACGAGCCGGATGTAGCGATCTTGTGCAGGCATGGTCACAGGTGACCTACACGGATGTGGTCGATTTGCAGTACTGCCCGTCTGTCGGAAATGAACTCTCAAATGGCCTATCGTCCGATAGTTAACATTCAGTTACACAGCGACCACTCTGGTGGACATCCCTTCATCCTGCATGCCAACGACACGTTCCCTCAGGACCTGAGACACCTGAGGCATGATGACTTTTGAAAAAATTTGACATTTTGGGGTGGTCTTTTATTGTCCCCAGTATAAGGAGTGTCTGGGTAGTGCTCATTCTGTCTGATCACCGTCTGGAAATGCAACACCCATGTACTGAGTGAAATCTCTGCATCACTGAGCAAATGCTCACTGACAGAGAGATGGATTAAAAAATGGTACACAAATCAAGAGAAATATCCCTATTGTACAAGTAAAAGTCAACATATGCTCACTTAGAGTTGTTAACTCCATGAGGCATGAACATTTGACATAGGGCGCTTATATTTTTGTTCAGTGTACATCTACTTGCATGTATGTGATGTCATATGTATGGGAATAATGGATTGCAAGGACATATAGTTTGGGGGGGGGAGGGGGGGGTTGGGGTTATGAGGGGAGGGGACTGTTACAAATATAGGATGAGGGCAGGACAGCAGGTTACCCTGCAGCACATCATGGACTAAACTCCACCCCCCGTCAGCAGGGCCCGCCCCTATTGACCCCGCACCTCTATGGGAAATCACAAGGGATTGAGAACAGAACGTTGCTGCACTTTGACCCACTCTGCACCCTTCCTGATTGACAGTTAAATCAGCTACTCACCATCCCAACATCCACCAATGAGCCAGGGGGCATAGTTCCTGGGAATGACGCAGCTTTCTTCGTGGTAGCACAGGCACCAAGGCAAATGAGACCCAAATCTGTGCAGTCTTTTCGGAAACGAACAACGCAAACAGGGCGGTGGGCTAGGAAGCACTTCCCCGACTCTTGCATTCGCATACGGTTTAAATAAACATTTACTCTAGGGTCCAGCCTCATGCATAAATCAAATGCTTGAAAAGAAATCGCGGCAGCAACAGGAGGACAAAAACTGAGATTGAATTCCGCTCCGCATGGAATGTGTTTAAGAATGTGCAAATTGTGTTTGTATTTGGGCAGACTGCATAAACTTCACATTTATTGAATTTTTTGCCAGTATAACTGATGGTGTACTGACAGCCAAGTCCTAAATATTAGGACAACAGCAACGTTAAGGTTATTTTTATTTTACCTTCTTATTGCAGCAAAACAGGGGGGTTGATTGATAGATTCATTTCAAGTCCATTTTGTCAGTGTGAGGGGCCAAGGGACCAAAATTATGAAAATTGCGTCACTGTCTAAATACTGAGAGACCAGACAGTAGATTTGGTTTTCTGCATCTTTTGGTATTTTGTAGCAACCCTCGTGAGAATCTCTTTCATGTTTCCTCCCATCCAGCAGCTCGCGTGTCTTTCAGATATACGCTTCAACGTTCTACATGCCTCCTCCGCCAAGGGTGATGCACTTGTGTGTTCCCATTTCCTCACCTGCGTGTTTGCGTATACATGTTACTTACTTAAAGAGTGCAAGAGCCAGACTGCCACTTGCTATATGGCTTTTACCAACTCGTCAGTATTTTCTTGTAGGTTTATCTTCTTCAGAAATTATTTGTAATCTGTAATGATAAGTAAAGACAGAAGCTCTCTTGCTGATTCTATTAATAGGAACAAGCATCCGAGCCTTAATCTCCGTCTACAAGATTGGGACCACGATCCCTTTTATCATCCTTCAGTCTGTTCCTCTGCCCAGTTTATTATCCCCCGCCAACACGAAGTGTGAGGGGGATATGGGTTTGACCTCCGTGGGTGCGTGCGTGCGTCCGTCTGTCCGTCCGAGTGAAAGGGGACAACTTTCTTCAGAAACTATTACAGATAGGACAACCAAATTAGGTGTGTAACTTCAGACCATAAAGGCCTTGACGGAGTTCGAAAATAAGAAGCACTCGATTGGCGGGGGATGTTGTAGACCATGTCGACTTGTTGGGAATACCTTCCAAGTCTTCTGCAGTCTTCGGGATAGGGAATGAAGTCCTGTTCAACTCTCCAGTCCTGCCATCTGACAGTTCTGATCAGGCAGAAAGTGCACTCCATCTGGCAGCTGTTTTGAAAAGCCGCAAGCCGGGCACAGAATAGACGCTTCCACTGAAGGCTCTCCCATCTGAACTGTGTCCATTTTCTCTGGGCTCCATCCCTCTATCAATACTGTATTACTACCAATAAACTCTACTACTGCTGTGTACTCTGACTCCGCATTTGGCTCCTGCTCTGGATCATAACAGCTATGGTTCTCTGCACGCACAACCCTGCCTCAAGACTGAGTCTAATATAGGCTGGTTGCAGAAACCCACCCGAAGGCAAAAAAAAAGAAAAGAACTAGGACGTGGTACTGGGCTGTTCCTTGCCAGAGTGAATCCAGGTTCACTGATTGGACAAACCCGATCAGTGAATTTAGCTGGCTGTGTTAATGTTTGAAGGACATTTACAGTTGGAGTCAGAAATTGACATACATTTCAGCCAAATGCTTATAAACTCAAGTTTTCACAATTGAAGTACCTATTACTAAAACCCCATAAGTCACACTGGACTTGACTTGTGGGGTTTTAGTAATCAGTGCTTCGATTCCTGACATTTAATCCTAGTAAACATGCCCTATCTTTGGTCAGTTAGGATCATCATTTTAAGAATATGACATGTCAGAACAGTAGTACAACCCAAAAATCAGAAAAGGTTGGGATGGTATGTAAAGTGAAAACTGGAAAATGCTTCATTTTCTGGAGAAAATTTGTATGCTTGCCTGTGCAGGTTAAGTTTTTTAAAGGGTGAATCGGAAGTTGCATAAGTAGTAGTAGACATGTGGGAGTAGTAATATTTATTATAACAGTGCTTCAGTTGAAATGTCTAAAGTAGTTAAAAGTATAAAAATATATCAAAAAGTTGAACAGTACTCTCAATGTGCCAAGTAAGCCGAACATTTTACAAGATGAATGGGGTTTCTCGCTGACAGTATGAAAGTGAGAGTTGAAAAATGGCTGAAAACCACTGAAAATGAATGAGTTTGCAGGGAGTTGTCTTAGCACTACTGAGGTCACTTGTCAACAATGGAACTAGACAAGACGGTGCATCGATTCAATAGCGCTGACTATTTACAACTCTTAATGACTCTAACTGCTGGCTTTTCAGTTTGTCTTTAGCTGGATAATTTGTAGCATCTTAAAATATGAATGAGGATAGCGACAGTGAGTATATTTTAAGGCTAGTGTACAGACACGGCTGTTTCTCAGACAAACTGAAAAGGTGATCCGTTCTTTTCTCCATCTGTTGTTTCATTCAGGTGGCAATTTGAAGCCGACTTCAACATGAGCTAACTGGCTTTCGATAGGCATGTTACTCTCTGAGACCAGCCACTTCCAACATGACAAGCGGAGTCCCTGGCGAGACCATCAGCCACCTAGAGTCAAGCTGAGACAGGGTAGTTCACACCCCGGAAACATTTCCCTATGAAGTTCTACAAAGGTTTCATTCACTCCCAAATCTTTGGTCTAAACTGGTCTTGTAGAACCAAAAAACTCAGAGCAAACAAAAGGTCACAGCTCAAAAACTATGAGTCACGTTGCTTCAATGACATGGCAAAAGCAAGAAGAAAAATCTCCACCTTTTAATGGTAAATATTTGTATTTTGAATTTTGTACAATTAAAAGCGAAAAATGAAGCAGAATGTAGTTCCAACAGGAAAGTAGGCAAGAAGAGAAAATGTTGAAAAATCAGTGAAATCTGGCTAAAGTCTCTGAAAATTATAGAATTGATTTGGCCAGAAATGACTTTTAAGAAATTTAAAAAACTAAAAAGTATCAAGAACCTCAATCCGGAACATGCCGAACACTTTAAAGTTTGAGTTGTGTCAATAACTTTAAAGGTGTGGATTGACCTAGAAAGTAAAAAAAGATAAGAAGAATAATTATGTCAGAAGAAAAAGAGACAAAGTATTCTACAAGAAGAAGAAAGGTTGAAGGATAATCTGAAAGCCATAGGAATGACACACCAACTGCACTCATCCAGAAATAGGCACTGTTTGGGACGGAAAGCATTCAAAGGAAGGTACTAGAGATGAATAGTTGAAGAGGAGATTGAAAGCAAAGGATGGTTGTTGGTTGCCCTGGGCAACTTGTTGTTGCCGGGCGCCAATTAAGTACCAGCCTCAACATCTTGAGCTGAGCGAATGTTTAATATTAAAAATAATAATAATAACAACAACAACAGATGTGGGCATGTAAAGTGTTGTAAATTATCTTTGACCGGCATTACCTTAAAACAATGCAACAATTCATTGTTTGATGTTGGACTTGCTCGCGGGCATAACTGCAGGTCCACTCAGAGTTTGTGCACGCTTCACTCGCCTCCCCTAGCGGCGCTGTGCCACTTTTGTGGCATTAGCCATTCGCTTGCCCTCTCCGTTACCTCAACTGATGTGCGGGATGGCTCATTCTGTTCGTTTCTAAGGGAACCGGCTGAACGCAAGATTTTACAGATTTTTCAAAATGAAAACTTTTTTCAATCCTGATTGTCGCAACATGTTTTTAACAAGTTGGGGCAGAAAAGTACAGTGTGTGTAACTTCATAATGTTACAGGTCCTTTTCACAGTACTTTGTAAATATTTCAGGACTGGGGACACCAAGAGATCATTTGTTTCAGGGTTAATTTTGTCCCATGCTTTCTGCAAACAAGTCCGCAGGTCTGCAACAAAACGGGGGGTTTCATATTCACGTCCAAAAATGCACCAGATGTTCTCTATCGAGGACGAGTGGAGAGAGTTGTCAGGCCAGGCCAGTCCAGCCTCCTGACCCTCTTCTTACAACCATACTTCTGTAATGTGTGCACAAGGCAGTTCTGCATCCAGGGCCTTGCTGAAATATGCATGTGTCGTCCCTGACAAAAGATGTCATCTTGAAGGCGGCATATGTTACGCTAAAATCTCAGAGTACATCGCAGCATTAATGGTGCCTTCACTAAAGTGCAAGTTACCCTTGCCAAGGGCGCTGACACAATCCCACACTGACTACCGAGAGTCCAAGACAAACCGTGGTTTCTGGACTTATTGATGATAACAGTCTGAATGGTCCTTTTTATCTTTGGCCCAGAGCACTGACCATTTGTTTTTCCCAAAAAAGTCTTAACATATTGAATTGCCTGACCATAATACACATTGCTGCATTCGGATGGTCCATCGCAGATGCCTCTAATTCCAGAGAAATCAGCGGTGATTCTGGAAACTGAGAATATACGGCTTACTTTTTGCACAGTTAAGTTTTCCCCGGAATTTGTGGATGCAGCTACATATAGTACTTGACAAAAGTTTGCCGCAGAAATCCTGAGCCCATGTGGTTATATCAGTTATAGATAAATGACGGTTCTTGATGCAGTGCCATGTGAGTGATCAAAGATCACGGGTATTCATTATAGGCTCGTGCCATTGCCCATCACGCACAGAAATTGTTTCAGATTCCTTAAATATTTTCATTATGTTGTGCACGGCAGAGGTTGAAATATCCAAATTCGTTCCAATTTTTCTTTGAGGAACAATATTTTAAAACCATTTGAAGATTTTTTTCATGAATTTGTGGGCACAATGTCAATCCTTCACCCACCTTTGCTCTAAAAGGACCACATCTTTCCTGGATGCTGCTTTTGCACAGAATCAGTGTAGCCCAGTGGCTCTCAAACTCGTTCCTGGCGCTCCACTGTGAAGCTGGTTTTTGGTCCAACCACAACTGCATCCTTAGGATTTTAACAAGGTGTCAAATTGTCTTAATTAGCTGCTATCCGTGTTTAGAGCAGTTATATACCACCTTTAGCCGCATTTTTATGGACGTATCCATTGTGCCACAAAGAATAAAAACTCTAAAACATGTTATGCTTATTTTTCCATATTGTGAGGATTTTCAGGTAAAATTATTTCTAAACAGATCAAATTAGACTCTGAGAAAGTCAGGAAGCTCCAAATTGGGTTCTTTCAATTCTTTCTTTCTTTCTGAACTTAATAAAATGAACATGAAACAAAACAGGTGTGACTTGCCAAATAAATTGCTGGTTCTTGCAACCATGTGTTGACAGTTTCACCAATGAGGAGCCTATATATTTTTTACGTTAATTAAGGGTTCGGTCAAATTTCCCTCTGCAGTTATTCATACTGGTTTCTAACATATCCCAGTATGGATATGAAATTTTAACTCTTCATGGCATGTGTAGATTTGTCAAACATGGCTTAAGAGGACAAATAACTGCTCTTAACATAAATGCACCTAATTAAGGCAAATCAACAGCTTGTTAAAATCCTAAGATTGCAGTTGTGGTCAGAAGAAAAACAAGTTTACACGGTGGGGCGCCAGGGCCGAGTTTGAGAACCACTGCTTGTAACCAAATTACAATCTACTGCTGACATCAGCTGTTTCACTCACATCATTATTCAAAATTTTTCCCTCATTACTCGTTATAAATTTCCCCAGTCAAAACTTTTTGGGAATGTGTTGCAGGTCTTAATGGCAGGAGAGGATGTAAACTTACCAATAAAATGAAGTTCACCAGAAAAAAAAACAAAAAAAACAAAATCAAAATATTCACCAGACACTGTCTGCAATGAAATACTCAACTCAAAGAAAATTTTGAAATCACTGCTTCCTGTTTTTACGAGCATTTTCCACACTGTCCCAACTTTTTCTGAGCTGAGGTCATGGACAGAGAGATTTATTTCAGCTTTTACTTCCTCATCACCTTGCTAATGGGTCAGAACTGTAAACACATTGAGTTTCAACTTCACAGCACTGTTTACATTGTTTGAGTTTAGGTTCGCCTTCCACAAGCCACAAACAATGAGTTGCCGGAATTTGGGCCCAGTCCACCAGTACCAGATCTGGTAAGACAGAGTCAAGTCATCCAGAGGCAGAACCACCCATTTTTTCTTCAGACATAACCAGGGCCAAACAGTTACATTCTTATTACATTAGAGCAGAGGATATTTCTCCACATGGTAAGAACCTTTATCCCGTGTGCAGTTGCAGACTGCAGTCTGGCTCATCGATGACAGAGCAGTGGCTTCTTCCTCGCTTAGTGGGCTTTCAGGTTACGTCAATATCGGATTGATGTTACGGTAGATACAGATAAATAGTGGATGCCTGTTTCCTCCAGCATATTCACAAGGTCCTTTGATGGTGTGGTGGGATTGATTTGCACTTTATCTGTCAAAGAATGTGTGGCCCCACGGTGTTCACCCTGAACAGATGAACTAAGTACCTTCAGACATTCAGTTTCTCCCTCTGATGAACCACACTTGGGAACGTCCACACTTTTTTTTTTTTTTTAATTTCACAGTTTAGGATGATTTCTTTAGATTTTTCTGTGATTTAAAGCAATGGGGCACAGAGTTTCAACTTAGGTCTCAAAATACACCCATAAGTACCAATCCAGTTGACTCAAATGATGTCAGTTCGCCCATCCGAAGCCATGACATCATTTGATGATTTTTTCAACCATTCTAAAGGCACAGTCAACTTGGTGTATGTGAACTTTTGACTCACTGGAATAGTGATATCGTAATGATAAATTAAACAACTGCCTGTGAACAATTTTTGGAAAAATTACTTTGTACGTCCTCATCAACTTGCCAAAACTGCAGTTTGTTAATATGAAACCACTCTAGTTAAAAAAAGAGTTTTTTAATGACCTCAATCAAAGTGAATGCAAATTTCCAAATTCACCTGTACTTTTTGAAGCCAAACATGACAACTGTACAAACGCTGGCAAGAACACGTCCTTCCTACAGCAGAAAGAGCCTTGGCGTATATGATATCTCACTGTGAGAGAGTCATGCATCAGCCTGGCTACAGAGTAAATTCATTTGGGTGTGGATTTCTTCCAGACATGTAATTGCTTGCAATGTTCCATAAGGTCATGGTTATTCCTCCTTGGATCAGGCTGACAGGAATGTTTTCCCTCCATTTTTCCAATTTAAACCCTTACCATTTATGTTTCGCACCCAAATGTAAGGGAGGAAATGGCTGCCATCTCAGTCTGCGAATGTGCAGGAGCAGGTCCCCGGTGTCACACCTCATTACGGGATTAAAGGCCGTGGGACACGGGCACTAAATATGGAGGGAACTCTCGATGAGTTGTGGAAGATGCAGCTTACGCTTTTAGAACAGGGATGGAGGAAACGAGATGAGGGCAAATCTCATTACCACGGAGAAGCGGCTGTACGGCCGGTTCCCTTAGAAACGAACAGAATGAGCTATCCCGCACATCCGTCGAGGTAACGAAGAGGGCAAGCGAACGGCTGATGCCACAAAAGTGGCACAGCGCCGCTAGGGGAGGCGAGTGAAGCGTGCACAAACTCTGAGTGGACCTGCAGTTATGCCCGCGAGCAAGTCCAATAAATAATAACTCCCACCTTGTCATTTTTAACAGCATATTTGAAGGAAGGTGTCAATTTTTCCACCTCTTCCCAGGAGGAGCATATGAACACCATCAGCAGGGTCTGACTTCCAAGCAAACTGTCCGAGTGTTCGTCCAGCACATCAGTATTATCTCCCCCTCCAATTGCTACTTGGCTGCTTAGAGTGGTAATTTTAAACATCCCTCCCAGCCCGTGAATAATGCAGCTCATTGTTAAGTCCAATCTTGTTAACTGTATCAATTTAAATTTTCAAATTTGATGCTGCCCGAGCGCCTGCCCATTTCGTTTTAAAAATACAAGCTGGCTGAAACTCTAGCGGTTGAGCCGTTGCCGGAAAATTGAAATAAAGTTTGATTAAGCGTAACCTCGCCTCACCCCGCCGGAGCCAACATGCGATCAAACGTGAATTACCATTTCATTTAAATTTACACGGCATTAAGTTCTGGACCTGTTGGAGTAGCACCGAGCTAAGCAGTTTCAGCTGTGCATTTGCTGATTAACAAAACATTGGCAGCGCAGCAGAGATTCGGCTTAAAGCCGGCCTCACTTCAGCCAGACCTCGTGGAAACCAATGACTCAAAGACAAAACAAGAGCAGGGGCTAAACTAGATAAAGGCTGTGTGCAGATTACTTTCTGCAACATGGACAGAAGTGTTTCCCTGGCAGAGGAACATAGAATGAGGTCGGGACCAGCCATTTCCTTTTGCTCCACGATCGATTTCACTTGCAGTGACCCGTGACGGTTTGCTTAACATCTTGATGTGCTACAACTGCTGAGCTTCTTTTAACAGCCCGATACTTTGTGTTCTGAAGGTTTACCCCTCTACAGTCACCTTGGATGGTTTCAGCTCCCACAAGCACTCCTTTGATATATTCTCTATTCCACCTCCTTCAATCGTAGCCCGAACTACGCTTTACACCACAATGCAGCTTCCTATTTCTGCATTTCCATTTCATCACATCTCTAACCATTTCGTCTTTCATCGCCAGCCCACCCCAAGGGCCGATTATTCCTCCCTTTCATTCGACAACTCAGCTTTACTCTTCTCTGGATGTTCCGGCTGAAATTGAACAAACTTTCCGTTTCGTTACAGAGAAGAATGATAGACTGAGAGGGAGATGAGAACGTGTGAGAGAGAGGCTGAGAGAGACCGGGAGAGAGACGCCCGATGTTGGAATGAGAACGTGTGAGAGAGAGGCTGAGAGAGAGACCGGGAGAGAGACGCCCGATGTTGGAAGTCTAATCAGGAGCAGGCAGTGAAAAAGAAGCAATTCGCCTTCGTACCTCTCGAACTAAAAACCCCTCCACTCAACCTTCCCCACCTGCACCACCACCCAATTATCTCCACCTTTAACCACTTAGACACATCTCAGTGGACCACTGCTGTTTTTAGGGAACAGGTGCAAGATGGCTGACGGGAGCCAGACCGTGGAGCCATAATGGGACCGGGGACACTGCCAGGTGCCACAAGCTTATAGACACTTCTCTGAAACCTGCCAGGGGTGTCAATATGTTCCAATTTTGTTCTTTCAGTACAAAAATACACACGCTTTTACATGCAGCCAGGTCCATGAGCACTTTGGACGGTGACACAGTTTATCATTTTGGCTCGGTGCATTTTGGCTTGGAACAAATGAACCAATATTTGCCTGAAGTGTAGATGTTCAGCTTTAATTTAAGGATTTTGTCAATAATGCTATATGAAACACATAGGAATGACAACGAATTTTACACATAGACACTCCCCCCCAATTTCAGGGGCTCAAAAGTGACGGTCTGAAATCTCTGACATCACCAGATACAGGGTCTTTTCCCCGCTGATGCTCAGTCAGGCCCTAACTGTAGCCATCTTCACATGCTGCCTTGTTTTTGGGGAGTTTGCTGTTCAGTTCTGCCTTCAGAAAGCGAAAAGCGTACATCTGACGTTGTCCCTAGTCCCAACTCAAGATTTATCCATAGCGTTGAGTTAGCTTTACGTTATCCTGCATTATTGCAACACAGCGTTATCTCTGATAAAGACCATTAACTAGTCATATAACCTTACCCCGGATAATGTAATTGATTAAATATAGCGTTCTTGAGTTTGCAACATCTTAACTGTGTTAACCAATAATAATAAATAAATAACTGTTAAAGCTGTTGCACTGCTCACAGTCCGTTGTAAATTTGGTAAAGTTAACTAAACTTGTTGGCGGAAACTTGTTTCTGACTAGCAAGGTGCTGACTGATTACTTTGCCGACTGTCACCGAAAAAACGAACCAAAAGATTCAGAATTTTACCGTTGTTCACAATTGTTGCTTCATCTAAATTTTAAGAAAACATCAGGTTCTCAGTCAGATGTCTTTTGAATTCCTGAGCAATCTCATGAGTGGTCATATAGCTAGCATGTTGTTTTGGGAGTGACAGGCTAGCTAATGCCATCCTATCTTCCACAAACTTCATACACTGGCAGATGAGCGGCCCTGCTGTGGTGAATAGATCAAGCTCTGTTATGAAGGAGGCAATGCAGATTTTCTGATCACAAACGCGGTCGGTCATGGATGATGTCGTAGAGGCTGTAGTCGTAGCCCAGGGAGGCATTCTAACGGGAAGACAGTGGGAAAGATTGGTAAAATACGGGAGAATCCTAGGGATAATGGGAGGGTTGATAGCTGTGCTCTTTTCAAAGATGATCACCTTGTTCAACAAGCTCCTTGACTGCTTTAAAGCCCTGTACTGGAAAGAGGAAATGGAACTCAGTCTTGTGGGGCTCCAGTACTATGGAAAGACAACATTCATATACGTGATTGCGGTAATCAAACCTTAATTTTACGTATCTATTGTCACAAGTCGTAAAGCGCAACTGGCGAAGTCCCCCAGATAATGCACATTCCTTTCACTATGCTCGCAGAAACAAACCACTTCTTAGTTCAATCGACCCCCACGTTAGCCATGCGGAGATTCGTAAAGGGAAATTATATTAATAATTACTACACCTAGCTGATTAACTGGTGCATTATCTTTGAAATCTTCTGCAGGAATTTGTGTGAGGTTTGCAGTCCTGAGGTGGTCGTCAATGACTGGCTTCGCAAAAGGAAGCTAGCTGGTTAACTATATTGAATGGTCCATCCACATTACACTCCATCTGCAGTGGGTAACTCCCCCTACCCACTGCAAGCCTTTGTACTCTTTCATAATAATGGCCACTAGGTGGCAACCGGAAATCGACGACGACTGAGGACCAATCAGCGCCGAGCTTACAAATGCGTCGCCAGCAGCAGACGGAATGGCGGAAACCACATGTAAACAGTAAACAATCCGCGACGATCGTGGCAGAAAATACTCTCAAAAAAGGGTATACCGTTGTGCCAAAGGGCTTTCATGCTTGAGCGTGGTATGTCAGTGCGATATAAGATTAGGAACCACGTGGGTCGCCCGGAGCCAATGACAAACGATTTGTTAGATTCTCAGCTTAAAGCAGGATGAGTGCGCTGATTGGATGGTTGTGATCATGTGACCTAGTGGCCAGTATTATGAAAGAGTACGAAGGCTTGCAGTGGGCAGGGGGAGTTACCCACTGCAGATGGAGTGTAATCCACGTTGGCTCTGCTGCTGTGCGCTAGCATATATGTCCAATGCTAAAATCGTATTTATCAAATAGGCTACAAACACGTTAAAACACTTTACTCTAACCATGTGGCTGCAGCCATCGTGGGGTTTGGAGGGCTTATCGTGCAACTTCGGCATGATTCTCGTGAGACTTTTCGGGAATCTCGTGCAGCCGGCTAACTTGCAGATGCGCTCGAATGCACCCAGAATTTTTAAAATGGTACCTTCATTCCATCCCTCCCCCTTTTTTCTAGTTCAAATTGTATAGATTAAGATGATGCGAATGTTCCTGCTCTGTATTGGCAAGATGGGAGACCCTGGGTTTTGCTGCCCAAAATGGCAAAAACGTGGGATGCTAGGATATG
Organism: Gymnothorax reevesii; assembly: GCA_029721435.1. Taxonomy (NCBI): domain Eukaryota; kingdom Metazoa; phylum Chordata; class Actinopteri; order Anguilliformes; family Muraenidae; genus Gymnothorax; species Gymnothorax reevesii. Next base: position 114,929,784 of record CM056577.1, read on the forward strand.
GGCTGCATCCCGCCTCTCTGAGGAGGTATTATCCTTTCCTATTCTTATATCTGTCCCCCATCTGGATGTTGAGCATGCAAGTATGTGAAACCATGGACTGTATATAATTTATATGCAGTCTATGTGTAAGACCAACGACTATATCGTGCAATTGTCAGCTCGATAGACAGGCCTATTTATCGTAATTAGCCCCCTACTCGCCTGAAAAAAAAAAAATTAAGCGCCCCGCTCTGCCTCTATTGCCTAGTAACTTACAATATTCATATGCTATTGGTTTAGCATAGCATCACTTTAATCAGCCTATAAAAGGTGTGTTATGTAATTGGATAAATGGTTACAGATCAAAAACTCAGCTCAAATGAAAAAAAAAAAAAAGCACGATGGGCTCATACTGAAAAATTTCCGAATGCCAGAAAAGCCCGGTGGCCACATAATGAAGTTACTTTCACACTGCAAAAAGTGTGTGTCAAAAGTAGTTTTTTAATCTGACAATGAAACTTAGTTTCTTAATTATTTCTCTCTAAAGTTGAAAATATTAATTTAAGTCACCATTTGCTCGACAAGTAAAATTTTCTTTTACCACTAGCATATTTAGAAATGAGTCAGAATTATCTCACCTCATTGGCAAATTTTTGTCTTCCTGAGGAAAAAAAAAGGTCATATAAATTAGCGTTTTAAGTCTAAATACGAGATTAAAATACTTGATAAGACGGACTTATTTTTCATTTTTTTGCAGTGTAGTATATGCAAGTTTCTATAAAAGCCATCCAAGTGACCGGAGAAAGTTCAGAGCATCGTTTCCAAATGCCCGGACCTCATCAACACCCTCACTCCTCCCTCTTCTGGAATTCTCCTTATCCCACCGGCTTTTCTCTGTCCTTTCACATCACGTGGAAACACACTTAGACTGTGCGAGGCCTCATTAAAATCCCATTTGGAGAGCTACGTGCCTATTAACTGTAATAAAGGGGGATATTAAAAGCACTACAGGCCCTGACTGGCACATTACTGATGGTTCCTGGCTTCTGAAAGATACAACTGCCAGAGGAAACAGCCAGGAGCCTGGTGGGCAAAGAGGGGAGGGGGGGGGAGTTCAGAACTCGCGCTTTTTGAGCTCCCTATTCTGCCGTCATTAACCACGCCGCTCCAACTCCACACCACGCGTGCGGCACCCCGACTGAATCTGGCGCATTCGTGCGACACACTCGCCCGACAGCTCTATCGCACCCAGCAGGCCACGCCGAGCCGCAGCGGGGTCAACCCCGACAGAATCTATGACTCATGAACCATTTCTCGCTGGTGCGTCTGCAACACAACAGCAATTTCATCAACAGAGTCACAGTCATTCGCAACAGTCAGACTCCAACAATAAAGAGACATTCTGGAACCTTCCCAGGATCATGCCGAAACATGTCACCAGGAAGCAGGGAAGGGAAGGACGTTAAGCGAGGGAATGAAAGCAGGAAGTGTTGCTTCTGCCGTTTCCAGTTTTGAAAACTCCAGCATTTATGCCCTCTGTTTCCATTGCTTTGACCCACATTAAATTCTAAAGAGCCATTTATAACTGTTCCCTTCTGTAAACAATACACAAAAAGTATTCACAAAATATTATTGAATTACTGACTGAATTAATAAGAACAAGGCGCTATTATTTTCTTATGTCTTTTATAGCCTTTCAAGTTCCACAGGCTATTTGTCTGTTTGTCAGTTGTACATTTATGAATAGCTAACAAAGCGCACAGCCCTTGTGATTTCATTAGACAATGAATCCTTCTCTGATTCTTTCCTTCCAAGCATAGGGTAATCAATCTTTTCAGAAATCTTCTCACAGCGGTGTAGTGGAGGACTTATGCAGGTATACGCAGTATACCCACCCCTTTTTCCATCAATTTTCAGTTTACCCACAAAATCAGTTAAAAGTCACAAGTGGGAGAGTATATACACTGTCTTCTTAATGCTCTACCCAAACACCTAATAGAGTATACCCACTTTTCCAGTGACCACTACACTGCAAAAAAAAAAGAAAAGAAAAGTAAGACCATCTTACCAAGCATTTCAATCTTATATTCAGACTTAAAACGCTCAAACCTATTACCTTTTCTCCTCCATATGACAAACATTTTGCCAATGAGGTGAGATATTTTTGAGGCACTTCCAGATTGCCGATGAGATGAGAGTATTTCACTTGTCAAGCACTTGATACTGAACTGAAAATAAGGTTTTCCACATCCAAGAGGAAATGATCTGATTAAATTACAGTTTTTTGCAACTGTACTTTCAACCATTTTCTTAAAGTCAAAGAGGTGTGAGGTTTACAATCACTACCAGAGCAGTTTTCTTCAGCAAAGATGGTTCCCTCTTAAATGAAAGCACTCAGGGCAGCCCTTCAGCTGCTCCGGGCAGCAGAGTAATTAAGATGGAAGGAGGGCATGAGGATATATTGTCTTCAGTATTGACAAACGCTGCATCATTACCCGTGAAGAAGAGACAAGCATATCAAACATAATGCCTCAGAATTCCCTATTACAGTACTTACTGCCAAATATATACACCGTAATTGGAATGTTTCTCCTTTCATACACATCCGCATTTGCTCGCGATTATGAACCATTTCTGTTCCCCATTCACCGCTTGCATTGAGCAATCCGGGGTACGATCGTTTAGAACGGCAATTAATAAAGCAGAAGCTGAGAGATACTTGTTTGTGGATGGCAGACCACAGTTCTGACGCATCTCTATTGATCACAACACACAGGTTTGTCAATAATCGTCCTTCCATGTGAGGGAGGTCAGGAGAGAAGGACAGACTGAACGCATAAAGAAACTTTCGATAAAAGGAGGCCATTTTGAAGCAGGCCCAGTCAGCCTGTAGCACAGCTGCCATGTGACCGAAGAGTAATTACACACTGGAGGAGACTGAGAAATATCTGCTTTTAATATCTGCTGCTTCGGGAGGAAAGTTTTCCATTGTCAGGCTTTTTTTTTTACATTACTGCATCGCCGCGATCTAAAATCTTCAGCGCACAACACCGGCTTGAGATTCAAAGGCTTACCGTGTAATTGATCTTATTTCCGTTTTCAACCTTCCTTTTACTTCTCTCCTTTGTTTCCATGTAAAACACAGATTCAGTAATGTGATGAAAGCCCGGGGTTTGTTATATGCTTTTGAAAACTAAGACGACAGTAAGAAAGAATGTGCAGTTGAAATAAGGTCGGCGCCATTATTGCATGACCTGATCTGAAGCCTGGAGCCCATTTGCCTGTGTGTAAGTTTGAATAGTCGCCGAGGCAATCCCGCTAAGCACCTTTCCCCACCGTGTCGGCACGACAGACCGTATCACGCGTGGGCGTCAAATACAGCCCGACGACTTGAGCGATGCTGACTGCGGATAACGAGTGGCCTTCGCGGTCACACCTCGTCTTGCCTCTTGACGTTTCCCGCCGATTGGAAAACACATCTGTTCATTACGGAGGGATGGACTGCAAATGTCAACCTGAAGGACAAACCAAACGGGCGAACGCCGCAGTCTGCGGCGAACAAACTGAAAGTTTGGCTATTGGCGCGACACAGCCTCAGGCGTAGGAGTGCGTGGGAGTGTGGTGATGAGAGTGTGAGAGTGTGTGTGTGTGTGTGTAAGAGAGTAAGTGACAGTACGCGCTTACGTGTGCGTGGTTGTTCAAAAAGACATTCAGATAAGCAGCCCGCCAACGTCTGGTATGAGTCGCCCACTAAAATTCTGGAGAAGTGGGGATGGTAGGAAAGAGAAGGTGGGGGGGGTGTTGTGGACGGTGAGCAGTGAGTGGAGATGGTAGGAGAGAGAAGGGGGCGGGTGTGTTGTGGAGGGTGGGGCACTGGTCAGGATAGTCCGTCTGATTAATGCTTCCTGACAAGCTACACTCTTTTCCTCGAGTAATTCAAACAGCCATCCGTCTCCCGTGACGTGTCCGCGCTATACACTGAATAAATCAATGCCATTATATGCAAATGACTCCACTCAGACAGAACCCTCACGAATCAATTCAATTTCTCTGAAATATGAAGGATTTCAATAGTTATGGCATTATACGGCGCAATAAAAAAAGAGAAAAAATAAAGCTGTGGTGTGTAGAAAGAGAGAGAAGAAACAATCAGGTATCGCAGTTTCCTCTTTGTCTTTAACCCCGTTCAGCATAAAGACTGAAGCTCATAAATAAACCAATGAAGTTTGAAACCTCGACTCAGCAAAACTGCTGCCATCAGCACAGTCAGAGCTCCTGAATCAGTTGTTTTAGGGGTTTAGGCCCGAAATGAATACTCCTTTGGCATCCCAAGTGTCCTCACTATGCGAAGCTGGTTCGATTTTTAAGTCAGTGCGTTAACACTTTGCATGGCCATCCTGGCTTTTGACGATTAGCTGGCTCTCAACTGGGTTTTAAACACTCACAGTAGGGCATAGTTTCTGCTGAGTTCATTTCTTCATTTTTCGTTTTCAGAACTTATTTGTGCTCTTCATTGGCAGGCGTTAGGTAAAGAGCATTCAGAGCTCAAACCGATTCTGCCGTTGTCAGTTTGCCCATCTCTCTTTCTGCCAGCTTTCTCTCTGTGTGACTCTCTCTCACTCTCTCAGTGCCTCCAGCACTGCAGTGCTTCAGCTTTTACTGATACTCCGAGGAGATAGAACAAGCGCTACATCCCACATCTCAATTTAATCATATTATTTCTCACAAATGAAATGAATTATCATGTTCCTTGCGATTCTATTTGATTGTATCACGGCAGAGACAGAAAAAGAGAGGGATTGAAGTACAAACCTGAAGGGGGGTGCAATATAGACCAGTTGGCAAATCATTTATTTGTTTTTATATAAACATACAAATTTATTCCGTACCCAATAATGGAAATATACTTTTTAATTGCGTTACTCCAAAATATATTCCTCAGATTTACTTGTTTCCATTAAGGTTCTGACTCTACAGGCTATAACAAAGTGTCACGCCTATAAAATGCCTGACACTGCAAATTGAAAACTTGAAATGAGAGAGAGGGAGGGGGAGGGAATGAGTGTCCTTCAGACGCAAACTTATTTTAATTTCTGCGATGAATAACTTCCTTGCTCCAATGAGCCATGTTCGCACGCACTCAAACTACCTCACGTCCGCATAACTATTTTCCAGTTTGGCGCGCAATAGCTAAATCTGTGTCACAGCGCGCGGGTTGAATTAAGCATGTTTAATTTGACAACGTCCGCGTCAATTTCATCTGCCAAATTTCTTAGTTGAGTTATCCAGTCACGCATGAAGGAATCGTCGTCGTTTCCGCAAGTGCGTGCGGCTGTCAAAAAAGCGAGATAAACAACTCAATTCAGTCCCTCAATCACACTGCGCCGCGGACGCGTACCTGACTGCAATTCTGAACGATTAGTGGGAAATTCTCTTCTGTTCATCCGGCGAAACTCGTTGCAGTTCAGTTGTCAGGAAATGGCAAATACAGGCCCACTGTTTAGTGTTCATAGCCATGAATCCCACGTTTATATAAGTACACCATTGTTCTGCTTTTCCCGACACGAGGACCTTTGACACCCCCGGCAACAGGAGCTGTTTCTGAAATCAGGAGGTAGAGGATTGTGAAATCGCCCGAAGCAGAGCCACTCTTTTCTGCCCACACTGGGCTCAATACATACTCTGAGCTCTCTGATGGGATGATATAATATACTGTGAGTCTGATGCGAGTAAGTTTTGTGAGCAGCGCCTCAGCCAGGAAGCCTTAAACCACCGGAGCTCATCCAAATTACCCAACAGCTGAGTATAAAAAACACCCCCTGGACAGGTTGCCCAATCCTGCATTAAATATTACCCCCTAAATTCCACATATCCAATTAATATCCCCCGCCCACCACACACACACACACACACACACACAGACTTCCTGCCCCCTGCACCCACCCCACGGCCAAACCTGCTCATGCCGGATTTACAGGCGGTAAACCTCCGGTGCTTTTTTCTTTCTGAAAAGCTCAGGTGAAAAGTTGGCCGAAAAAGTGATCAAGTAAGCAATTCCATCTAGAAGACTTGTGCCCCGTCCCCGGCGAAAATAAAACTCGCGACGGTTTGCGCGTGGGCGAGTGGCGCTAGTGTCGTTTCTTCCCTTTCTCTTAATGTTCCATTTAAATGCAAAGTGCCATTCCGCTCCTAACAGTTGCTCTTTGTGCCGCCGAGCTGCGCCCGTCATCAAAGGCTGCGATGTGCTGAGGGTCCCCTGGTACATAAAACCCAATGGAGTGGGACACAGCATTTCTGTTCCCATCTTGATTGAACGGCGGTAAATTCCGCCAGGACGCAACATTAGCCCGTGTCACAAAGAGGCCACGCAAAGCCTGACAGCCGGTCGGTTTAGCATTCTCCGTCTCCCGGACAGCGATACTTCTGTCCCTTTCGGCCTGACAAACGTGTCATTCGCCCATCAGTCAGCCATGTTCTATACCGTCTCAAAGCCGCACGGCGTAAGCTGCCGCCCACATACACAAAACACATATATTTGCACATACACATGCACACCTGAACACACACAGATACACAAATCCAAACATACACAAACACAGACATACACATACAATACACACATATGTGCGTATAAACATGCACAAATGAGCACGGACACACAGGCACACACACACACACCTTTGCATACGTGAACACACACATATACACAATCCACACATATGTCTACCTAAACGCACACAGAAAAGAACATACAAAAAAAAAACATAAAAACCCACACACAAACACACATACTCACACACGCACAAACACAAATAGCAGGGCGGTATGAGAAACGCATGTGCTCCATAGTTGACCAGTAGTGCAGTCAGATGCACAGGGGCCAGCAGTACTTTGGAAAAGCTGTGGTCAGCAGGGCTTGGCCATCGCAGTCTTAGTTAAACAAATTTATCACCCCCTTCGGCGAGATGAGCGGCAAAATGAACGATTGCTTTGTGATAACAGCCCATGAATTATGCAGACCTGTACACGAGCAGCTTCATTACAGAGCGAGAAACACTAAGACCCGCTGTTCGGCTGCGTGCGCAAATATTGACAGGGCAGAACTGCGGTAACAGCCTCCAGGGTCTCCGCTGCGACCTGGAAAGGGAGAGCTGAAGACGTTTTCCTCTGTTGCCTTGAGAACAGAAGCCAGATCTGCTCCAGTATATGCAAAGAAGCATAAAGCATGACATCACAGAAAGAAGAGGCTCGAATCAAGATGCCTATATCTTGGGCTGGGAAATAACTCCATATCACATCGATATCGGGATATAAAGTAAGATATCATGGATTTTGGATATGGTAATATTGTGACATGAGATAAACGTTAGTTTCAGTAAGGGTTGTGCTTCGCACACTGGTGTTGAGCATGGAGGACAGGAAGTTGAGGACTGGATTCAGGTGCAAGGATGGACTTGGTTGTATTTAAAATGCCTTTTGCACAGCACAAAGGCGCACATGAAGCAACACAAAACAAATAAGGAATCGAGGTTCCTGACTGACATTAGTAATACAGACACAGGGCTTTAGCTACAGTAACAATGTATAACAAATAGAAAGGAAAGAGGAAGTGATGTTCCTTAATTATAAAGTTAAAGTGCAGAAACAAACAATAAACAGCACTTAGTTCAAGAGTTACAATATACACGCACGATTCGCGGGAGATAAGTCTATACAAGACTAGAGGTTAAACACGGGCATGTGGCTTAAGAGACTTTGCAAAGACTAAGTGCGGACCTCGGTCTTAGAAAGACTAACACTACCACACAGTGGAAATGAACAACAGCTGCATACAATGACTGCAGGGGTGAGAATGCGATCCAGGTCTTAATGGAGTTTGAGGGCTGGAGGCGTGGCCATACAGCTAGCAGCGTGAGCTGCTCAGCGGACAAAATGCAAGTGAACGGTACAGGTCCCTGCCTCCTTCGAAATTCCCTTCAAAACTCATAAAATACGCAATCCAGCAGCTCCAAAACGCTCTCGTGGACAACTTGTGACATTCACCTTGCCATGAAATAGTAATGTATTATTAAGAGCCAGAGTTATTTTCAAGGCAAATGCATGACCAGAACTACATTCCAGGTACACTACCTGACAAAAGTATTAGGACGATCCTCATTCTCACTCAACCTTTGATGTACCTGCTATATTACACATGTGAGTGTTGTAGGAATTTAATGGTGTCCTAAAATGTACATGTAAACATCACAGAACATTATTTGAACATTTGGGGAAGCTACAGATATACAAATTGGCATAATTTTTCTCTGCATAAAAAACTCTCACTTTGGGTCTGTAATAAATAAGAGATATTATAATAAATAGTGCTTGCAAGATGGTAATCTTCAAATTTACAAGATTGGAATTGTGTCTTTGTTATAATGGAAGACCACGGCTACTATTAGTTCAATCAATATGATCAGGTGTGGCACATGGAGTGATTTTGATTCTCTATAAAAGGAGGGTCAAGACTTAGAATAATTCAGTTTGGTGTATCCAAAATGGGGTCTGTATTTTTATTTGAATAAACAACTATTTCCAAATATGATACATTCACTATTTTCAACTGCACTGTAAGAAAATCACACACATAAATAGTGACGTCCTAATACTTTTGTCAGGAAGTGTATACCGGCAGGGCGGAGTAATTTCAAAAGCACATGTTTACTGCAACTACTGGCAAAGTCTGAGGTGTGCACTGTGTTAATCCGCCCAGCGGATTACTCAAGAAAGTAGTCCCAAGTATTCGTCGTAATGTGATACATTATTATTTCATAGCGTGGTGAATGTGCAGGTCACAACTTGTCCACGAGAGCGTTTCGGAGCTGCTGGATTGAGTATTTGATGAGTTTTGAAGAAGCGAGGGACCTGTACCTTTCACTTTCGTTATGTTTGCTGAGCAGCTCGCATGTTTCCCCCCCGCCGAATCTCAAAACAACGGGCACGAATAACTAAAGGTAATGTACCTGCTCATGTAACCATAGGGATTATGGCAATAGGCCAATTTGCCAAAATGTTGAAATATCCCTTTAAAAGGATGCAGTATTCTTCACTTATTGAACTTTTGTAGCTGTTGCCTGCTCCTGCTTGATTGTTATACTCACATTACTAAGAACTGTTTCTGAACAATCGCACTGAGTGAATATTTTGTAAAAGCACCACCAGTTATCCCGACAATATTAATATCGAAATCAAGATATTCGATCAAAAACATTGAGATATTTGGTTTTGTCCATATCACCCAGCCCTACCTAATTCAGGTGTGACGTAAGGCAGATACAGCCAGCTTGTCTCTGAGTTGGCCAGAATACCTTCACTTTTTACTGATAAAAGGCCAGTTTTCCACTTGAGCAGCCTACCACAGCCCTGAAGTTCACAAGTTATCTTGTCTTGATAGATGTAGTTGGCCAGACATGGGACACTATTCCCCTGGACTAGCAAAGCATCTGATAAAGATAACAGTGATGAAAGCTCAGTGCCGTATTCGGAGTTAGACAATAAAACCCTGACTCACTGCTGTAATGATTTCATGACATTTTTTTAAATGGCAAGAAAATTAGTCCCACACACTGTAACGGTAAAAATCTCACAAAATCAACACCTTTGAATCAGTGCACCTAATCATTTCTCAAACATGTGTTCAGCCTCACAGACTTTGCAAATAAATAAGGCGCCCCGCAAGATATTTTTCACACCAGCACCTCCGGGAAAAAGGCATTTCAACAAAACGAAACATCAATTTGATTCAAATCTCGCTTCTCCCTGAAGAAGTGCAAAAGGCAGATTTTATCTCCAAGGGACTGTCATCCAGTATCGACAGAGCAGCCGTGGTGCGTAGTGGGGAAAGAGATGGGCCTTAAACGTACCGCGCAGTAGATCAGTGTTGGCGTGTGGCCAGCTGTAGGACCGGATCAGCTGCCAGTCAAAGTCATCCTCTTTGCCCTGGTTGCACTGGCTTCGGTCGGGGCTCGAGTCCTCATCGAAAGTACAGCCGGCTGTAGGGGAGGGGAGCGGGAGAGAGGTAGAGAGGGATCCCATTAGCGGTGATAAATGCTAATGTTCTGCGGTACAGGGAGACATCGTTCTATGTCACACCTCGAAATTACACCCACGGCAAATCAGATGTCTGAAAAGGTCACGGCGTTACCCCATTCGCATCTCCCTCCGAGGAGTCGACTAACTTATTCCAGGGCGAAACTATTTCGCATTCCCACAGAAGTCAGGAAACTAGAAAATACCATATAATATGTTCATGCCTTACTGCCACATTAAGCGCTGATGATGTAGAAAGAGGCGACTTCTTCTAGTGGCTGTACAATGATTACATTCACCCGAGATGCGCAGAAAATGATTCAGTCACACGCATTTGGACATTGTATGAACACCAAGCTTGGCGTTCCATGGTGTCGAAGTCAGAGGGGAAAGCATCACCTAAGGCCACAATTAACCCTCGGTGCAGCACCCGACTCCACCTCAACGATGACAGAAATGTCATACACTTATGGGCCTGACCTGCTAAGACCAAATGGACAAGTAAAACTAATATTATGGCTAATGACGGGTGCCAAACAAATAACCTAGCAAATCACAGGTCATGTTCTTGGTTCTGCAAGAGCTGATAGCTTTGACGTGTGCAGACAGTCTTAGTAAAAATGGATCCACTACACTACAGGATCCAAACTTCATAAACACAGGTCTTTTACTGGCTAACAGTCTCAATCCACCAAACTTTTTGCTTCACTGCTCACTATAAACAGACCAGGAGTATCTGGTCCACGAGCTTCTAGATCATCAGTGGCGCCTCAATAAACACTTTTCAGGCTCCCTACTGATGTGGCTAACTAATAGACCGTGCCACTGTAAAATGCAAAATGAATCCTGACAGTGTCGAGGCCAACTATAGCTTGAAGCAACACTGGATGATGAATTGTAGGCCCCTGCTCTGCGCAAACGACGTATTTTCATTTCACCACAAAACAAGTGCTCTTGACAGTCAGCAGTATGCTGGCTACACAAACAGTTCACAAATTCACAGTGCGCCTTTTACAGCCAATATTACGCAGATGGTATTGAGAGGAACCTGAAGGACTAAGTGGACTAAAATCCAGGTCTGAGCCCCAAAAAGAGAGCAACTAAAAAATGTAAGAAAAAAATAATCACAAACATATGCCAGTGGGAAGTCCTGGAGGGAACCCACTTATGAAAAGGAACACTTCCTCCCTTGGTCTGCCCAAAATAACAGGAAAGACAAGTGGCAACAGGGTCACTCCATGTCAACTCAGCCACCCATGTACGTGACACCTCTCAGATCTTACTCAAACTTTGTCCAAAAATACTTCATGGTACCAAACAAAAGAATCCCAAGTTCCATGTCAGTATCTCTGAAGGGTTTCGCATGAAATTTTTCTGAAATTTGGGTGATACGCCCCTTTTTGACTTATGTGAATTGGTCATTTCGTTTTGTAGCATTTAGGAAGGACCATAACTTCTCACGTAACAGAGACAGGAAGCTGAAATTTCACGTTCTCATGCATTCTGGCCCATATATCAGGATTCTGCAGCCATAATCACCACGAGAGATCAGAGGGGTGAGAGGAGGGCCCCCAAAATACAATTTTTTTTTTAAGGAGGCAAGTGATTTTTCTCTTTTTGGGGGTCCCTAGGATTCAGTTCAGTGAATGTTACTGTTCAAAATGTGTTTCTCCCTCATATTTGGGAACTTTCCCACCACCAAACTATGTTTTAGGATAATAGTACTATTGGTGGGGGACTTCTGCGGGTCAGAAAACCACTTCGGACCAAAATGATCCTCTCAGACCCTGGACTTCAGACACCCTGAGGACCCTGTGGGCACTAGAGGATGGTGATGGCATTTATACTAAACAAATATACATATTTAAAAATTAATTTAATGAAATAAAAACTTTGATTATCAGCCTCCTTCTACATTTACATATTTTATGAAAATAGGGATTTGTGTGAAAATAGGCAATAGTCCTTCCAAAATGCTACAAAATGAAATTACCAATTTACATAAGTCAAAAAAGGGCATTTCACCCAAACTTAAAAGAATTTTCACGCGAAAACCGTCAGAGACACTGACATGAAACTTGGGATTCTTTTGTTTGGTACCATAAAGTATTTTTGGACACATACAAGGCACCTCAATATTGGCTGTTTTGACATGAAATGACCCAACAGAGACATAATGAGGCATCTATCCCATTAACCCTTTGTTGCAAGACTGTTTCTCTTTGCCTACTAAGGGTGGGTTTCATTACTTTTGTAACCACTATGCAACAAAGCGTTAAATACTTAATTGGGTTGGGAAGGGTTCAGTCACCCTCAGGTGAAAATGGCTGATATTCAATACACTGACCTGCAAAGTTGGAACTAGTCTACACCACAGAATTAACCATTACATACTAGGATAAAATACCGAAACAAATAACTGCATCCATTTTTTTTCATAATAAAAATAATACAAGTTCATGCAATTACATTTTCTGTTGTGGACAGTTAAGTAGTATTTTTACTTTTAAAGTATGGTGTATTTTTCAAGTAATGTTTCTTGCACTTAATTAGAGTACTTCTACTTTATCAGAGAGCTTCAATTATGGGAAATCTTTTCTTTCACTTCATGACATTCCATAGCAAAATATCTTACATTCCAGAGAAGCCAGCTTTTCCACGTTACTTTGAAATGAAGCTAAAAAATTATGGTAAATGAAAAATAGGCAATTGCATTAGAGGCACACCAATCCGAGTCGAGAGCGTGTTTTAATTGGCTGAGTCATCTTGACCTTTAGCAACCACAAGAAAGCCGAGTGAGATTTGCAGTCGAGTAAAAAATAAATAAAATGGCAGCACATTGACTCCTCTCCCCATATTTAAAGGATTTTCAAGCTTTAGATTCAAAGATTTTTAGATTCAGAGTTTTACCTTAAACTCTGTAGGCCATCTCCCAGTGTTTCCCAAACATCTTATGGAGTATCACTTGTCCTGAATGTTTTAGATCTTTCCCACCTCCAACACAAGTGATTCAAATGATCCACTCATTATCAAGCTGCTTCATGGGTTGGTAACTACCTGATCATTTGAATTATGAGTGCTGGAGCAGAGAGATATCTAAAACAAACAGGACAAGTGGACTCCAAGAGAGGCTTGGGAAAAACGGCCACATCCATTCAAATACCAGCGCAGCTGAGTTGCTGAGTATATAAACTTTATATATACACACTGTGATGCTATACGCAACAATATTAGCTCATATATCCAAACTCTTGAGAAGCTGGGACCATATGGAAAATGCACATCTAAACAGAAATCAGTGATTTATATATTTATTGTCACTGTATTACTCAGCAGACGGTATGATGACAAGTTATCTAATGTTAATGTTTTGTTAGGTATATCCATTCCTGCCATTCAGGCTTGCAAGGCTTTCCAAAAAAAGTAGGAACGGGCCAACTGAGGAGTAATGATGTGATTTGAAAGAGCTGATGTCAGCAGGTGATTGCGATCATAATTTGGTATCAGAGCAGCATCCCGGGACGGTTTAGTCCTTCAGGAGCAAAAATGGGCTGAAGATTGCAAATTTCACCACAAACGCACAGAAAAAAATCTTTGAAAAGTTTCAAAACAATGTTCCTCACAAACAGATAGGAAGGCATTTGAATATGCCGTCCTCTACAGGGCATAAAACATTCAAAGGATTTAAGGAATCTGGAGGAATTGCTGAGCATTAAGGGCAAGGATGCAAAACCTTAGTAAAATACTTGTGATCTCTGATCACCCAGATGACACAGCATCATTTATTTAACTATTAGCAGTATAACCACACTGGCTAAGGGTTACTGTGACAAACATTTGTCAAGCACAACAAGAAGCATCTACATCCACGAATGCCAGATAAAACTTAACTGTGCATAAAGCAATAAATATATTAACAGTGTCCAAGAGTGTCATCAACTTCTCTGGGCAAATAACAAATAACAAAGTTATTTGTGGTGTATCATCGCCGGTGGAAATATGTACTGAGGTCAAAAAAAAAAAAAAATTTCCAGTCTTATTTGGATGAAATGGATGCCGTGTGCGTTGAGCGAGATGAGGGAAGGACGATCCAGACTGTTATCAGCAACAAGTCCAAAACTCATTCTGCAGAAACTGTTGCAGGTATGGGGCTGCGGCGGTGCCCTTGACAAGGGTAACCTCGATGAAGGTAGGATTAAGGCTGCAAAGTACACAGCGATACTGAAGCGACATGCGCTGCCTTCAAGACAACATCTTTTCCAGAGACACCCATTCATATTTCAACAGGACAATGAAAAACCGCCCAGTGCATGCATTACAAACACTCTCAGAAATAGGGGTACAGCAGGAGTCCATTTCTGTTCCCCAAGGTATTATGTTCCCTTTAGGACTAATTATGGGACCTCAAGGTACCTGTGTGAACCTTTTTAGGGTCTAAAAGGTACTTTTATGTTCCAAAAAAAATAAAAACCCACTTCTAAGGTACAGCAGTACCTTTGCGGGTACTGGCCCAGTGAAAACCAAGGCTTGTCACTGCAGTACCCTCAAAGGTACTGCGGTTGTACCTTAGAAGTGGGTTTTTATTTGTTTTGAAACATAAAAGTACCTTTAAGACCCTAAAAAGGTTCACACAGGTACCTTAGGGTCCTATAATTAGCCCTAAAGGGCACATAAGTGCTGAATGTACCTTGGGAAACAGAAATGGACTCATGCTGTACCTCTATTTCTGAGAGTGAAGGCATGGCCATGTGAGAGGGTGCAGGTCACGAATAGAACGCATGGGGCACATTTTAGATTGCAAAATGCGACAACAAAGACCCAGAGCTGTTGCACACCTCAAGACTTCTTTGCTTGAAGAATGGGATAAAATTACACCTGAAACACCTAATCTCTTGGTGTTTTCAATCTCTAAATGTAACAAAGTGGCCAACACTTTACTGACACAAATTTTTTTAATTGTGTTTTAAGAATCAAAATTATGAAAAGTCTTTATTTTGAAAATCTGTTAAATTCATGCAAATAATAATAATGTGCGGTTGTATTGTTTTCTATGTGATACTGGTCAAAGAATTTACGAATCACAGCTTTCAGTTTTATCTTTAATACAACAAATTGTTTTAACTTTTTCTGATTTGGGGTTGTACATCTGGATGGGTTTAAGTTTGGAGAAAACTAAAAGATACGCTCAATGCAATGCGGTTACAAACTGTTAAGTAGCGTGGTGGCCCTGTAATGATATTGGCAGCCATCTCATGCAGCTCTCCATGAGTGTGTAATGGGAAAATAATAAAAAAAACCTTTTCCAAGACCAAGTGCATCTTTTATAGTGCAAACACTATTGCTTCGTATTGTCCCCATATTCTAACATGAAAACTCCCCCACACCCACAGCAAAAAAAAAAAAGAAAGAAATTAAAGAACAGTTCCAAGAACACAAAGATTAAATGAAATGCCTTCCATGGCCAGCACAACCACCAACATCTAAACATAATTGAACCGCAATGTGAAGTTGTGGAGAGCAGAGTGCAGACTACATTTTCACCCCCATTATCCCTGGAGAGCTGGATACTGTCTTTCTTGAAGAATGGACCAATATCCTACTACACACAGTTCAAAATCTATGGGACAACACTCCTGGAAAAGATGAAACTTTTTTCAAGGCAAAGGTTATTCTTGATCATCACTAGTTATTTGGTATTCAGTTTGTTTACGCAAGTGGTTCTGAAAATTGTTTAACCCCTCAAACGTTGGTGGACACAAATAATATTTATTTTAATAATATGTATTTTAATTAAACATACAGTTCTATAAAATTTCAGTAAGGCAAAAAAAAACAAAAAAACACTCAAGTCAAAACCGTGATGGAGGCCTATGTCAAGTAAAGAGCGATACACATACTGAACCCACAGTCCGACAGATAATGCCATTAGATGATGTTATACTCTGGAGGATTTAGAATGATTGACATAGTGAATCATATGCCCTCGTGTTACGTTACACAACATTTTATCGGGGCCCTTATACCTGTTGGGCCCCGGTACAACGCACCGCTTGCACCGTTGACAGTTACGTCACTGAATATATATACTATATATATATATATGAAGTGTTGGCCTCAATTTATCTGTAATAGGACAATCTGTAATTTCTGTTAATATTTAAATTGACTATCTACTAAATTGACGGTGAGTCTATAAACGGTCACTAGTTTAGCAAATGTTATGTAATGTAGGAGACATGCCAATAGAAACGGGTAGAACGAATAAATGTTTTTTTAATGGAATTCGATCTGTTTTTACTGGAGTAGCTCTGCTATTCAAAATGATTGTTAGCAAATGGTTGCTACTATACTGATGCTAACTGCGAATCATTCTTAATGGGCTGAATTCCAAGTGAAGTTAAACTTTTACGGTGACTGCATGTCACATTTCTCTATGACTGTAAAGCCATCCTTGCCTAGCCAGCAGACGTTAGATACCTTTCCATAGTCACCGCTCAGCAAGTTTAACCACTTCTAACTCATCAGTCCACAGAATATTGCCCCTAAAGTCTCGAGGGTCGTCAAGATATGTCTTTAGCGAATGTGATATGAGGCTGAGCCTTGGTTTTCTTTTTAGTCAGCAGCGGTTTTTGCCTCGCATCTCTCCCATGAATGCTACTTTTGCCCAATCTCTTTCTTACCACAGCATTGTGTACACTAACCTTAAATTAAGCAAGTCAGGCCTGCAGTTCTTTAGATATTAAGGTGGGGTTCTTTTTTGACCTTTTTGACCTCTGGATGAGTCATCAATGTGCATATGGAGGAATTTGGTTGGTTAGCCACTCCTGAGAAGGTTCATTACTGTTCCTGCGCTTGTAGACTACGGCTCTTACTGTGGTTTTTCGGAATCCCAGAGCCTTAAAACAGCTTTATAACCCTTTTCAGTCTGATGGATGTCAACAACTTTGCATCTGTTCATGAATACTTTAGATTGCAGCATCACAAGCTGTTTTTTTTTTTTTTTTGCCTCCTTTACATTACCAGACAGGTTCTGTTTAAGTGATGTTTAGATTCAAAGCGACTGGCAGTAATCACGCCTGGGTGTGTCAAATTGAAACCGAACACAATTATCAATTAAATTTGTTTAATTGGTTGATTTAGCATGTAGAGAGGCAATTACTTTTCCACATAGGGCCAGGTAGGGTTGCGGGGCTTTTTTCCTTCAATAAGTTACATCATAATTCAAAAGCTGCATTTTTGTTCATTTGGATCATCGATTTCTTATTTTAAAATTAGTTTGATGATCTGGAATACATAAGCATGACAAGCACGTAAACACAGAAGAAGTTGGGATGGGAGCAAATACTTTCAACAGCACTGTAATTTTCAGAAATCTCAAGAGATGTCAATGTGTAATAATCTCCAATACTTTATTCAGACGCTCACCAGCTTTACTGCTCTTTATGATGTCATCCTGAAAATGACTGATTTCCTGTGAAAATAGCTTTTTACGTTTCAAAAATATGCAGCTGATTTTATACAGAACAGCAGTTTCTTCTCTTTGAATTAAATATACAGTATTTTACATAAGCAAATTTTGTTTTTTTATTTGCAAGCTGTTGAAACATAATAAAACTGCTTTCACTAAAACTTCCTGGTTTGCCAGACGAGAGTTATGGCTAATTTATACTTCTGCATTGAATCTATGTAGATCCATGCTGTAGCTGACGCATGAGGCCTACACCACTGAGAGCATTTATAATTGGGTGCTGCGTCAATCTGCAATAACACAGCCAGGAGCAGCCGGACATGCGTAGGAAATGTGATGCTAGCAAGTGGACCAATCACTGATGTTGCACTATGCTGGACCCTCACCACACATAAGTCATAGATTGAACAAAGAAGTATAAATCAGGCCCTACACAGCAATATGAAAATGTATCTGCCCCACGTTTGCTGTCCTCAATTTTTTTCCATTTTTGTCATCGTAAATAACGACTTCGTAAGACAAGGAGAACATTCAGACAGAAAAATGTATTGATTATCTATGCTGCTTCTTACTGACAAGAGTCATAGTGGAGCTAGAGCCTATCCCAGTCGACTAGACACAAAAGGCAGGGACACACCGTGTTCACTTATTTATTGCAAACACACCATTCAACCCCACATTCATGTCTAATGGCAATTTAGAGTCTCCAATTAGCTTGAAATGCTTGTCTTTGAATTGTGGGAGGAAATCCAAGCAAACATGGGGAAAACACAGAGGGCTCTAATTTCTTGGCGCAGCGCAGGGTGGCGCAGCCCACGCAGTGGTAATTTCGTCCGGTGCTGCCCGCGCAGTGGTAATTTTGTGCGGTGCAACAGCGTGCACAGCCACTTTGACAATTTGGGAGACGGACTTGCGCCAAGATGGGTGTGGCGGCGTAGTAGGGGGAGGTCTCACATATTCATCACAATGCAGTGACAATTTCGTGGATAAAGACTCCGCCGTTAAGTGCACAGAGAGCTCACCAGCTCCAACCTGATTTACTTTCTGTGCAGCTGTAATTTGGCTGACCAGCCCACAGTGCGCACACATCACCGAAACCTCACAGGCAGGTTTCCATAATGTCATGTCTTTCAACCCAAATACCCCTGTCTGCATCATACGAGAGAGAGAGTGAGAAAGAGAGAGAGAGAGACATGTGTGCTTGTGGGCACGTGAGTACGTGGGTATGTGTCCTTCAGCTGCTTTCACACTGGACGCAAAATGAATTTTTCGCACTACAGATTACATTCAAAGTCAATGCGAAGAAGCGAAAATACATGTATACATGTTTCGCGTCCAGTGTGAACGTGGCTTTAGAAGCACAGCCTGATCTGGGCTACATTTATCTAAACATTAATATTATTACTTTTATTCTTGTGTACTATTAGCCTACTAAAGGTACTAGTCTATAGGCTTTCACAGCTGTCAAGTGCACCCCTCGTCGGATTTGTTCTGGTTGCAGGAAGGGCTACGCAATTTGGCAAATGTTGACTCAAGTTGCTGTATTCTCATATAACGTGTTTGTCAGCATAATTAATTATTGTACGTAATAAATTCACATGTATTTATTGGCAATTTATTTCATTCATTCATAAACAATACATTCTTGATTCCCTCTTCATAATCACACAATATCATGAAATGCCTCACATTTGCACTGCTGTGAAAAAAGCAGCAGCCGTTATTCTAGGGGGGTTTAGAATTCCGCGACCGCTTTTGCATCATCAGGCCGATGAGGTCTATTCGTGTGACCATATATTTGGACACTGCGAGCTTGTACCTCCCGGACCAGAACATCAGCTTCCTCCTGGCAGAAGTTTGGTCATCTGGTGTTTCTGCTGTGTCCTACTTCATCCATGTCTAACGATATTTGCACTGCGCCTCACCCACGGCGCTTTTAAAGGTTTGGAGAGAAGCTCATTTGATTGGTGAAGATTTGACTCAGCAGTGTTAAACCCACTCACGCCTTCTCTACTCCCTCTTTGCCACTTGTGCCAGCAGGAGGGACGGAGGCGGGACAGAGGAGTACTTGCGCAGGGCTGCACCAGGCACGAAATTGCAAAATGCGCCTGGATACACCCCGTTGCGCCTGCGCCTGGTCAACGAATTTAAAGCCCAGAAAGTCCACACAGAAAGCACCCAGGCCAGTTTTGAACCCACAGCCCTCTTGCTGTAAAAAGCACTGTGCCACCCAGGAGCAAAAATTAAGTTTTAAAAAGAATTATTCATATTATCGACAGAAGAGGGTATACTGCCCATGAGATAACATAATTACCCCCCCTAAATGTAATGTGTGCAAGTTTTGCAGGAACAGCTGCAGTCAAACATAACTAATACCTGAAGATCAGTCTTTCACACTGCTGTAGAAAATTTTGGCAGACATGCTTTAATTCCATCTCATTGGAAGATTTTCAAAAATAATCAGCCAGTTTAGAGTCTTGCCACAGCATCACAAAGAGGTTAAACTCAGGTGTTAAACCAGGTCAAAATCTTAATTTTGAGTGCGCTGAGCCATTCAGACGTGGATATCTTTGAATCATTAACTTAGTCATTAACCCAACTGCACCCAGCTCCAGATCACAGTCTGATGAACAGATATTCTCCTTTGAGATTTCCTAGACAGCAGAATTCATGGCTTCTTCAATTATGGCAAGTCGCAAGGGCCCTGAAGCAGCAAAACATCTCCATTCAATCACTCCTCCATGTTTGACTATTGGTATGATGATCTTTTTGTTGAATGCTGCCACAGCTTTTACACCAGAGGTATAGGGAGCCGTGTCTTTCAAAAAGCACCAAATTCTACAGACCAGTTTACAGAACGCTATGACAAAAGGTTCCGGGGTCAAGAAGGTTGTTTTAGGCTAATGAGAGAAAAACCCTTACACCCCTCTTGGTTAACAGTGTGTTGTTTATCTTTGCAGAACTACTGCAGATAGCATTTTTGTCACTTGAATGGTATAATGGTTTTGTGCTGAAATGGTCAATGGCATTCTGTGTTTGTTTGTGTTTGTCAGCAGGATTACTCAAAACCTATCCACCAGATTACCACAGAATTTTATGGGAAATTGGACCGTATGATTGGGAAGAGAGAATTAAATCAATTAAGGATCAATCCAGATTCAGATCCAGATTCTGCAGCTGACTGTAAGTGCTAGTGAATTAAAGCCTGCTGGCGGAGGTTGGGACAAAGTGTAAATTGTGAATAAAATCAAAACGCAATGACTTTCAAATCACACCAGCCAGTATTTTTTTCACAATAGAACAGAGATAACATAGCAAATGCTAAAACTGGGAAATCTTACAATTTTATCCACAAAATGAGCTCATTTCAAATTTGATGGCTGCCATAGGCTTCAAAAAGTTGGGACAGGGGCCTGTTTACCATGGTGCAACATCCCCACATCTTTTTAACAAAGAGTGGCGGCATCTGGGCATTGAGGCGACAAGTTTCTTGAGTTTAGCCATTGGAATTTGTTCCAACTCTTGTTTAGTACAGGCTTCCAGCTGCTGCAGAGTTTTGGGTTTCCTTTGACAGACTTTTAAACTAATTAAACTAATTTGTATAATTGGACAGCAGGGAGGCCAGTTCAGCACACGAACTCTTCTACTATGAAGCTATGCTGTTGTAATAGCTGTAGTATGTGGTTTTGCATTGTCCTGCTGAAATATACAAGGCCTTACCTGGAATAGATGTCGTCTGGAGGGGAGCAAATGTTACTCTTAAACCTTAATACTCCTTTCATCATTCATGGTGCTTTTTAAGGGTTGAGGGTTGGTCTTTCTCCTCTTTAGCCCGGAGGACACAACGCCCTTGATTTCCAACACGAATGTCAAATTTGGACTCATCTGACGACAGGACACTTTGCCACTTTGTTACAGTCAATTTTACATGAGCCTTGGCCCACAGAACACAGCGGCGCTTCTGGATCATGCTCAACAATGGCTTCCTTTTTGCATGATAGAGTTTTAGGTGGCATCTGTGGATCGCACAGCTGACTGTGTTTACCGACAGTGGTTTCTTGAAGTATTCCTGGGCCCATTTAGTAATGTCAATGACAGAATGATGCCAGCGAGTGATGCAGTGGCGTCTGAGGGCCCAAAGATCACGGGCATCCAGTAAAGGTCTTCAGCCTTGTCCCTTACGCACAGAGATTTTTCCAGTTTCTCTGAATCTTTTGATGATGTTATGCACTGTCGATGATGAGACCTTCAAAGCCTTTGCAATTTGATGTTGAGGAACATTGTTTTTAAAGTATTCCGCAATTTGTTTACGCAAGCCTTCTCAGGTTGGAGAGCCTCTGGGCATCTTTACTTCTGAGAGACTCAGCCTCTCTAAGACATCCCTTTTATAGCCAATCATGTTTCACACCTGACGCCAGTTGATTTAATTACTTGCTTAATGTTCTTTCAGCTGATTCTCTTATATATTATTGGCATTTTCAGCCCTTTTTTGCCTGTGTCCTAACTTTTTTGAGACCTGTTGCAGCCAGAATATTTGAAATAAGCTCATTTTGTGGATTAAAATGTAAAATGTTTCAACATTGGAGATGATATCTTTGTTCTATTGTAAATAACATATCGGCTAATGCGATCTGAAAGTCAATGCATTTATTCACAATTTACACTTCGTCCCGACTATTTTGGAATTGGGTTTGTTGTTTGATTCAAAATGTATTGATGTTCACAAAAAAAAAAAAAAAAAAAGATCAAATTTTTTTTGCATATCATGCCAGGTCAACATTGTTCGTTCACTGGCAGATCTCCTCCAAAATACAGTATATTTCTACGAAAAATTAGCACTCAGCTCGTTGGATTTCGACTGAAACGATGTTATTTGAAATACAAAAACAGCACCTCGATTTCAATCGCCGGGACGAATCAACATTCTTTAAATCATATGTTGACCGTTATAATTGCTTTTTAGTCTCTTTCTTGTCACAATAGCCACATCATTGACACCATGTTATTTCCGAGAAGGCCTGAACCTGTACATAATTAGCTCTGGAAGAATGAGGGTATTAATTATATAGCTGTGTGACTCACACCTGTGATTCAGTAGAGAAGGCGGGACGCTGAGGCGCTCTCACGTGGCCTCCCGCAGAGGGAACAACATAAAATGAAGGATTTTTATTAAACTGAGTAAGCACCGGCCATTCATCCTCGCTTGATATGGAGGTGTTTCTATCCACTGCTGAGAGCCGAGTGCTTCGAGAATCCGCTAGGCTTTTCCACAATCAATGTTTACAGCACTGGAAAAAAAAAAAAAATCAATGCCTTGGCCGGGCAAATTTAGCGTTAGAAGCCCACTCTTTTCCACAAGAGACACATGGCTGAGCCGAGCACACAGTAACCCAAGTGACTATTACGCGAGATTTACAGAGGTGTAAAGAGAAGAGGGAAAAGAGATGGACCATATCTGCCATATAAGCACGACTTTAAATGAATGTCAAGAAATGGGAAAAAAAATGCTTGTTCATGAACAACTCAGCTAGTGCTGCGATGTGGTAGTAACTGATGCTCTGCTAACAACAAGTCTAAAACTCCACAAATTAAGGCAATTTTGATGGGTCTTTTGGTTTGTCCAGGTTCACCCGGCTTCTGTCTGAGAACAAAGAACACATTAAACAATTTTCAACAAGGAAACAACCTTGAATGTTTATTTTTATTCTTTTATAGGGCTGACTGCTATTTTATAGCTCTGATTTTGAGCTTGGTTTTGACAAATGCCCACCCAAGGCTGTCCATCTCGCAAAGGAAAGCCTCTGCAGGTTGAGTGGACTTAGCAGTGACGTTAATAGCCTCATGCTTGAGGAGTGGCTGCTGGTCAGTTTAATGGCGAGTCTTGTGTCTTCTGCTGCAGCGGATTTCAGGAATATTCTCCATTCCAGGAGAAAATGCTGCCAGACACGAATCGTGGAATAACCTCTCTCAGACCCATGATGCCAGGGCTTCTTAACATTCTCCGTTAATTCTTGCTCATTCTGTAGATTGCAGTGTGTGCATATGCGCGTGTGTGAGTGTGCATGCAAGGGATAGCAAATGAATGTAATGTGTGTGAGAGTCCGTCAGTCTGGCTTCAGCCAAGTTTCCATCATTGAGAATCTGTGTTTGAACTGCCATTCAAGCCTGTTTGCCTGTACTCCGTGTCTCCGCGTATATGTGTGTGTGTGCGTGCATGAGAGAGAGTGAGAGAGAGAGCGAGAGAGAGAGAGAGAGAGAGAGAGAGTGAGTGAGAGAGTATGTGTGGGCAAGTGTGTATGCCTACGTGTTCTTCTACTCGCTGGCGCAAACCCACATTCTTACACAGCCGCAAGCTTGCTTAGCTCACACAAAGGACCAATACAAGAACACATGGCAGTGAAACTGTTGCACGGGAACAGAACCTACTCCAGAGAAGGGCCATCACTGCTTACGAGCTGCAGAGTCTGTGAAAGGCTGAAATATTATAAATGAACCAAGACAGAAAAGAAGATAAGTTGGTCTCACCAGGAGAGACAGATGCCCAGGTTCCTTAGCAACATCTGCAAGTATCATTCTACTGGCAGGGCTATTTTGAAAGCATCTTTCAGTGATATCTGTTCAGCCATCTGTGGTTTGACCTTAAGTTTTGCCATATGTATCTTCAACAATTCATTATTTTCACCTCAGCCAGCTGACATTTTAGAAGAAAAAGGGACACAACATCATTCATTTACATGTTGAAGTTAATGAAGATTTCAAACCTAGGTTCCGTCCTAATCATAGCATGTGACAATACAAATGAGCACCAATAGGAGGTCCGCTAGAAACAATTGAGTACATTTTGTCCTTTAGTAAATGTATGCAAAACCAGAGAAAGTGGAGAGCCACGCCAAAAATGTTTCTTTTCAACCACCATGGCAAAGGCACAGGTGGAGCACTTGGGAGTCATTTTCAGACAACACAGAGACGCTACTGGCTGCTCGCAGCCACAGCTAAAGAAATCATGCTGTTTAGGAATGTGTATGTGGGTGCGTATGTCTGTGTGTCTGTGCGCGTGTGTGCATGAGTTTGTACCTGGTAATCTCAGGAAACCATCAAAACAAACATCTTTCTGAACATCTGGAAGAGCCTGTGATGCAGAGAAATTTGTAGCAGCTAGAAGCTCACAGAATCTGACAACAAAGTAATCCAGTCACATTACGATGTGACAGACAGGTTCGGTGCTGCGCATCAGCGCTAAAACTGCATTTCTCATCATAGGTACATCCTGTCAACTCGCCCTTAGCTGGGCAAGGGAGACACTTAAGTGAGATAAATTGAAATGAGTGAGCGAGTGGAGGTAGACATTTTTCTGTGATGAATCTCTCTCCCACCCCGTCAAACATTACACTTCTGTCCTGCCTGATAGCTCAGCAGCTGAGTGGATCATAAATTACACCCGATTTTATAATGAAAGCCAAAAAAACCCACATTATCGAGCCTTCACGATAAGGCCGAAATCTCTTGCGTGGCGGTCCTGCGCCAAGGGAGGTGGAAGGCTCGCTGGGTAACGCACTGAGGCCCGGGGAGAAAAGGCTTAACCAACATTACCCCCCACGTATGACAAGAAATCCGCAGTTCGCAGTGTATTAAGCTACTTCGCCGTATGCGGTGACTGCGCAGCTGAGCTGGTGAGCCACACACTTAGAATCTGGAGCAGCAGGCAGCCAAGAAAAGGAACCTGAGGCGCTTGTAACAGCTTTCAACAACAATGGGGAATTTCATAATGGGAGGGAAGAAAGGAATAAAAAGAAAGACATCGCAAGCCTGTCTGCAATATTTATCTCCATCCTAAGGTGATGCGTCGAGGGTGGAAAGAGGAGGAAACAGCAGGTGGGAAGCTCTCGGCGAAACTCTGATGAGCGGGAGGCACACTCTAGATGTCTGGAGAGGAGGACATGTTAGCTTAGATGGACTGTGACATGAACAGACTGGCTCACGGGTCAGCTTCCCTGGTCCTGGGGCACCAGTTTTTCATTCAGTTTATTGGTTTATTAGAGCAGCTTCAGAGCTACTGCAACGGGTTACTCTAGTTTGAACTGGGTGGTGATTTTAGCAGCTAAGCTCGCGCCTCTTTGGCAGTGAACCCATGGACTAGGCTCTCTCCAAAATACCCGATTTTACCGAAATATAGCACGCCTGACAGCGAGCTGGCAAGAAAATTTTTTGACGAGAAGCAGACAGGTTTTTCACATAAATTGCTGGACAGTGTTTCAGATAATTGCACTGAAGAAATGTTCCTAGGGTTGTGAGCAATAAGTCTGGAAGAGGGGTAGGACAGGCTTCTCAGGTGAAAAACAGGGATAGAGCGGTCAGGGCTTGTAGTGCCAGTGGACTGAAATCCACCGTCAGACACAGGCTCAGTGTGCCACAAAGAAAAGTCCAAATCTGGACCCTGTGGACATCAAAAGGGAAGGTCCAAAATCTTGACCCTGCGGACCTCCCCTCCACACTTGAGCTTACAGAGCCAAAATTACGGAACGGCTTCAGCAAACCAAGCCAGAGGAGTGTCCATAGAGAGTCTGTGATACTCAGAGACAGTAAAATGGCTGAACTGAGGTGATTAAGTCAAGGAGGGGAAGGGTGAGGATAGTTAACGATATAACAAAATTCAGCAGATACTTCTTCTTCTGTTGCAGCAGGTACTGACTGAGGCAGCTCAGGTCAGATACCTTGCTTAAGGGTGCAGATACCGCAACCTCGATAAGAACTGAGGCTACAGTCTGAGCTGCAAGCTCCATTCCCTATCCATCAAGCTAATCTACCAAACCACACCACTCCCCAACCAACACCACACCAGAGATGAGTCAGGAGCTCCTAGCCGTTTCACTGCTCTTTGGAGCAGTTGAGAGAAAACCGGCCCTTGCTGTTCTCAGAGTGATTATCAGGAAGTGGAGTGGGAGGGATTGAGAGATTAACTTAGGCGGTGTAGGGGCCGGCCAGATTGTCTATTGAAGGTTCAACCCCCCCCCACCCCCCGCCAAAAAAAAAAGAGAAGAAGAAGGCTACTGAGAGGATGAAGATGAACTGCTGACTGTGGGAGGCCAAACAAGGAGAAGACGAGGGCGTTCCTATCGCTTACATTTCAAGTGATGTAAAAGATGCAAATGGAGAAGTGCGAGTGTGTCAGTTATCTCAGGCTCCAAAACCACGGGGAGGAGGGTGTCACGCCTAACGTCGGATAGAAGACGACGGCTTTAATTATCTAAGCGGCCCGTCCTCTGAGTCTCATCTAATCTTTCCGCTCTTTTTTCCCCCTGGAGTCATCAATCAAAGCCTCCTGTTTCCCACGGTGAAAGTTCCCCGCTATTTTTTCGCAATGGAGCCAGTTAACATCTCCCGCGGTCACAAGAAGAGACAATGAAGACGGTGACAGGCGCGATTCTGACAAGTCTGCAGCACACGCTCAGCATGAGGCGATCCAACAATTCAGCCTCATTACCTGGCAAATAAGACCATTTCCTGAGCGCTTTTAACACCTGTACGTTCAGCCTCAATTTCCGAGACATGTGCGATGATTGGCACTGACGTTGACAGGAAGAGACTGGTTCACCGCTCACAACTTTTAATCCTGCTCCTCACCAAACTTCTACATCAAGACTGGAGCGCGTCATTAGCTTTTATTTGCGAGAGAAATGGTAGCTTGATACACAAGGTTAGATTCAGCATTTCAAGCTTGATTATGCAGGCTGAAGTTACTCGAATTGGGTTAAACAGAATGTGAGATATCTTTAACTCCAGTTACACGCCAAGGAATGGATATGTCACAGTCTGTCTTCACACAAATTTGATTTGCTTGGGCTGCATTATGAAGTTAACCCTTAATTTCCCAAGCCTTTCTTTACAGGCATTTATAGTCTTTGGTAAAGGCTCTTGTTTTGGAATGAAATAAAAACACCACTATGATCTCCATCAGGGCCCTCTCCCTACAACAAGGAACAATGTGCGCAATCAAGTAATCGATCCAGCACCATCCCAGCGAGGGAGGACATTAAATTCATCATTATGGCGGCACCATCCACCATGTTTACTAATGGCAGGAGGGTAGGATGTGCCTCGCAAGGAAATCCTATACTGCTGCGAGCAGAATAAAACTTCAGTGCCTATACGACCCAAAATATATGACCACCTTCCCTAAGTGTTACATTTTATCGTTCGGGAGCATAATTGCGTCGTATTTTATTATTTTAAAAGGTCAAGATTCGTCAATATCGCATCCAGTGGCATTCGCTTGCCACTCTCCTTTTGCAGAACGGACCTGGCCAGTGCTCACCATAGAAACAAATATTAAACACTTTTCTTTAGTGGTTTTCCAAGGAAGTGCCAGAGGTTATAGGAAGAAGAGGACATCGTGAAGACACAATGTCCTATAATGTGGAGTCACAATCAAAGCTTCTGCTGAAAGAGCAGCACACAGAGTCTTGTCTCTCAACAGTGTCAAGCCAAAGGCATTCAGCCACTTTCCATTTTTTCTTCATCTTCTAAAAACCTAGTAAAGGAGAATGTAAAGCAATTTAAACAGGTCCCAAATGTCAGACCAGTGCATCTTAACTGTTGTAAAATGGAGCCTAATAACTTGTTGAATAGAGTGGATTTTACGTGCTGTGCAGGGCAATGGTAATATGCCACGTACTTTCTTGAGAAACGACTCCATAATATTATATGTTATTAATTAGTTATTTCCGTGTTGCCTTGGTATTGGCTTGAGGGCGCAGGCCGAGGGCTAATACTGCGCCCCATAGGCCAATACCAAGGCAATGTGAAAATAAGCAATTTATATTTTTATTAAGTGGTTAAGTATGTTGTGCTATCATGACAATATTATGAATATGACTTCTGAAGTACGTGATTTCATGACTCATTAAAGAGCTAAATGAAAGAGCTAAATGCCAGGTCCGCGACTGTGTTCTGCTTCTTTGAAGAGAGCAAATTCCACAGTTACCGCGACTGAAAGGCCGATACCAAGGCAATGCGAAAATAAGCAATTTCAAATATTTTTATTTATTGGTAAAGTATGTTGCGCGATCATGACAATATTATGACAATGACTTCTGAAGTACGGGACTTCAAGACTCGTTAAAGAGGCAAATGCCAGGTCCGCAACTGTCGTCTGCTTCTCTGAAGAGAGCGAATGCCACAGTTGAGAATGGTTACTTGTGCACGAGCTGAACTCGGCCAAAACAGGTTGGCCAAAACAAGATATATTGGCAGGCTGTTTTTACTGTATGCGGGCAATAACATACATAACAAATTAATACAATTATTTACGTAGTACTCTGTTATTGTGGGAAGGAATTTATATATTCCTATAGTATATAGTCACAAGTTTTTGCACACCCTAAGATCTTGTCAAGTCTTTATCTCGCATGTATTTTAACAACAAAGAAAACACTGGAACCCAATACTTGTTTATTACAAATAATACATTTACATGAAAAATCCATAAGGAATCCAGCACAGGTGATTGAAATGATCAGCTCACTATCAACCCCCTGAAGCAGCTTGATAATGAGTAGATCATTCGAATGACCTGTTCAGGAGCAGAGAGAGATCTAACACATGCCGGACAGGTGATTCTCCAGGAGAGGTTTGAGAAGCTCTGGATTAGACCATCACTACTGATCTGCTTAAATATTGACAAAATGACTGATTCTGGTTTTTCTTAATTTGTTTTGTTGCATACATACATGCTTTATACACTGGGCTTCAGTTTTCCTGCCTTTCTGTTATACAACCAATATGAGAATATTACACTAGAACAAAATGTAAAAAAATGTAACAATTACAGAAGATATAGGGGTGTGCAAACGCCTTTGACTGGTAGTGCATATATATTATATTTAGAATATTTTTGACAATTCAATAAGACAAATGTACTCAAATTAATTAAGCGAATTCCTCTCTTTTCAAAGGACGTGCTTCAGATGAATTCTTCCAATTTAAAAAAAACAAGTTCTAATCACTTTGGACGAAACTGTACATCAACATCTCCCTCAGGGAGACACGCAGGACATAAGAGGTTTTGTGATTAAAACAGAGGAACACTGTCTGCCCCCCTCCCCCGCCGTTCGTGCCCGCTAGTCAAGTTAGCTCATTAGTAAATGACTCACAAGGCTAAAATTAAAATCTGGATTTGCGCACGGATAATTACACCCCTTGGTGGACAGCCGAGACACAGAACTGTCAGGGAAAAAGAACAAATAATTGCGGCAATGATCGCAGAACACGGTACTGCGCCTGCGGAGACGTAACTTGCGGCAGAGGCACGGGAAGAACAGACAAGTTTCACACGGTTGCTTGAGAAGTAATTACCTCTATCTGGGACTGTTTGCCTGACATCGTGAAGCTTCGAAGGGCAAAAAAAAAAAAAAAAAGAAAAGAAAAGGCCGAGTACGATGCCACTCGGTTGCACGCATTAACGGGGTTACGGCAAGGAGGCAGGGCTTGATAACAATTTTAGTCTCTTAGACAAACAACACGTGCACTGAGTGCTGCCGCAAACAAATATTGTTGCGGTTGGTGCCAGCAAGTTGCAAACAGAGGAGGCGATAAAGCGGGATTTCAAATATATGTGCGTCCTGTACAGCTGTTCTTGTGTATGTGTGTGTGTGTGTGTTCGCGCGCATCTGTGTAGAGCTGCTGTCAACGGGGCAAAGTCTGTGGATTTGGGACAAATATTATTGGCCCAGGAATGCAGGTTCTGCGCATGTTACATGTGTGCGCGTGCGCATGTGTCTGTGTGTTGTGTGTGTGAGTGCATGCTGTGTGTGTGTGTGCACGCACATGTATGAGCGCACGGGGGTATTATACACGCGCGTTTGTGTGTGTGTGCGGAGCCAGCAGTAAAGATTCTCTCTTTTCCCCGAGTTCTGCTCTTCTCATTCTGACAGTAAACTCTTCTCCGTGATGTATTTTTTGGGAAGAACTTTAAACGCGTACACAAGGGAATCACAAATGCGTGTGTGTGGTTTTTTCTCTCTCAAATTTTGCTGGATACAATACAAAGTTTCAGCATTCATGTGCTGTAGGATTATTTTTAATGTTCACTGCGCATCAGGCCAAATACGGGATTCTTCAGAGCTTCAGAGCTTCTGCAGAGAGTGTGCTGATGTGCTCTGGCTGCAGGGCAGCCACACAGAAACACACTCACTGGCCGCACACAACAAAGCCCGGTGAATGTCTTTCCAAGACCCGGTGATTCATCTCCCCACTCCTGTAGGGGACAAGAGTCGCTGGTCAAATTCCCAAGCAGGACACGCTCCCCTGTGATGGAATCTAGGTGGGAACAGGCATTCGATAAAAGAGAAACAAATCGTATTTTTCAAGATGTTTTCAGTGAAATTAGCATTTGTCACTCAAAATGCTTGCTCTATATCCATCCATCCATCCATCCATCCATCCACACATCCATACAACCTTATTTTTGGTCAGGGTCACAAGAGCCTATTCCAGTTTAAAATGGTCGAGAGCCAAGAATATACCCCGGGCAGTTTGCTAATCCATCGCTAGGATCACACACCATTCTCTTTTCACCTACAAGCAGTGCAGGCAGTGCAGAGTCTCTTTTGTTATTTTAACCCTATAATGCCCCCTGCTTCATATACGACACACCAAATTTGAAGGACCATGTCCACCTGGTAAGATGCAACACAACAACGACTGCTCACTGTATCATATCTGATACACAGTGCTGCCACCTGGAAGGAAGAAGTGACATTACAGGAGTAGTCTCTCCCCAAGTCATTCACTTCAAGGTACTTTGGACTTTGGCAGTGAAGTTCAGCATTCCAAGGTAAATATTACACAAAAACTTATTCTTATACATGTTAAGGGATAGCTATAGATAGTAGAGAGCATATAAATAATTTGAAATTTCGAGTGTTGAGTTCTGGAGGGGTGCTGATTTTTGGCTGTATCAGATATGATACTCCTGGAATTAGAAGAAGTTCTGTTCAGCAATGTATATTTTGCTGTCACAAAACCTAATGATGAACAGTGGATCTGAATACTACCCTTCAACACTTCAAAAATATTACTGGGTCATATTTTTCTCATAATGATGTCTGTGTCTGGGCATTATAGGGTTAAAAAAGTACAGAGACTTTTTTTGTAGGCAGGTGGAGATCCTCCAGCTGGAGTCCAGGCCGGGTGGTGGTTATGGATTAAACATCACAGATAACAGGTGTGCGACCAGCGAGTCTCGAGTCCGGGGAACAGGCAGCAAATGGATCCTCCGACCTCTTTCAGGACAAGGACGAATCGCCGTCTGCCGCGGCGCGAAAGCAGAGCACACCGCCACAAACTGAGCGCAAAGTGTGAACAAACGGATGTTATAACTTCACTTGAAGAGAATATTATGTATAGCTTACAAGCAGAGGCATTGCTAGGCCTGTGCTAGGGGGGATATTGCCCCCCCCCCATTCCCCAGTAATGAACATCATTTATCATCAATAGTTTTGGAAGAGCTTCCTCGACCAAGGGTCTCATTTACAGATGCAGCGTAGGCACAAAATTAATGCATATGCCAATTTGTTCGCTGATTTTGGATCTAGAAAAACAAACTTGACATTAAAAAACATTCAAAATTAATTAAATTATGCACATATGAAAACTTCCAAGTTAATCTTGATTAATTCAGTAAAAATTGCATGCAGTTTAACTCACCCACAATTTAAAAAAAAAATTAGATTTTTTTTTCCCTCTATAAGCCATTTTTCTTTTTCTTTTGAGTGTATATAAAATTTTGATTTTAAATCCACATTCATTTTCATAAATGAGACCCCTAGGGAATCCAAGAAACTTGCAAATAGAAATGTTCTTGGCCTCCGAATGTCAGACGGAGGTAACTTGGAAAATTTTTGCCACATGGTGAGATCATTTCAGAGTAACAATCACCCAAACAAAACAAACTTCACAAAGACATACATTTGAGTTTGGCGGTGACTCTGCTTAAGTATGACCCAGACAGTTACTGAGACCATTAACCCCCAGCAGAGCCTGAGATTCCTCACCTTTAAATAATTGAACATGATATGAGCAGATGCTGCATTCAATGAACAATGTTATTTATAAAGGAGGCTGGGGGGGAGGGGAAGATGGGCAGATTTTATTGTAGACCAGGGTGGGAGCGGTGTAGAGGGCATTGAGCCAGAGAAATGAGTGAACGCCCTTGGTTATAAAAGCTCGCCAATTGGGTGGGAGATGCTGAAGTCAAAAATGATCGGACAGAAAGGGACTTGTGACCAGCCTGACTTCAGTATCTGACTGAACAAATGCTAAAGCACCATTTCTGCTAAGGGTTTTCCGGGATTACCAAACTCAAAGAGAAACTGATGATTAATTCTGCCTTGATGATTGGTGGCGCAGTGGTAGCTTGACTGGGGATCGAAAGGCGATGGCTTTCGCGGTGTGTTCTTGGCCAAAAACACTTCACTCCCACAGTGCCCCACTCAATCCAGGTATACAATTGGGTGCCAGCAAACGGTTGGAGAAACCTGATAAAGAGCTGGGAAGGTAACCTGCATCGGAGTAGCATCCCATCCAGGGGGAGTAGCGATACTCCTTGTCGCTTCATGCTACAGAAACTGGGGTTCAGCAACTTCCTGATGAGTCACCTGACTCTGGAGAGACTTTTGTTTTTTTTTTTGCGAAAGATAACATCCAGGTCCAGCACTAGGAAAGGCAGGATGTGGAACACTGCAATGGCAGTGAGGTCCTCCAGTTCAAAACACCTCCTTACCGCACGCGCACACACACACACACACACACACACGTTGTGACAGGACATTGCCTCCACACAGCGAGAGGCCATCCACCTGTCGGTGAACTCAAGAACAGAAACACCCACCGTCTGGTCCTTTATAGCACCTACAGGCTGGTGTCTCCACCAGGCAGCAGGAGATACAGACAGCATTTCCTCCCACTTTATTAGGCTATAAAGGCAAATGCTAATATTGTCATATTAGCTCCCATAATGCCTCCCGAAAGTGACAGGCCAAAAAGGAAAAAAAAAAACAGCCTCCGCTGGGTATCAGCTCTCCCTCTCCTCCATTCTCCCCCCTCCCTCCTTCTCTCTCTCCATTTCCCCAGCTCTCTTGGCCACCCTATTCCCCCCCCTTCTCTCCACTCAAGCTTTTTTTTTCTCTCGCCAGAGGGGAAAAAAGGAGACGAATGAGCAAACTTCCTATGTCTTTTTTTTTTTTGAATTTTGATCATTCTATGAACCGAATGAGAGAAAAAATTTTTATGAGGTCGGCCTAAAGTGAAAATTCGACCGCTGGGAAGAAGGTGGGAGGGCGGTGGTGGTAAGATTTACAAGGGAGAGAGGAGACGTCTCGTCAAACGCCGGGCATTAGTGTCTGTGTCATAAAAGCTGTTTGGTGCCAACTGACCGCAACGCTGCACCTCAGTCCCCGCTCAGACGAACTCTCGCCGAGGCTAAACGACCTTCATGCTCCGCCAAGTTTTCCGCTCTTTTAACTGCATGCGGCGCAACACAACCAGTTTGTGCTTGAAAAGTCAGTGCAACCAAAGAGATGGACAGAAAAAGAATGAAAATGTAAAAAAGTACAAGAGGGAGGATAAATTACTTTGTAATTTTTGATTACAAAATTTGATTGTAATTACTGTAATATTAATTATCGCCTGCGCTACATTGCTGCTCCTAAACTTGTACATTTATACACTCGTTAATGAATGTTTCTTGTTTGCCTCTGCAATATTTACTCTCTTGACAATCAAGCACGTTGAATCCGAAAAAAAATGTTATGCAGAGAGAGAGAGAGAGAGAGAGAGGGGAACAGAAAGAGAGAGAGAGAGAGAGACCGGTGGCAGAAATGTATTAGATTAAGTCCACATCGCATTGCGTTTACGGCTCAAATGGGAAAAATACGGGCAACTGTGTAAAAATTCGAAAGATGAATGAACGCAGGAAATTGCTCGGGTCGCTGTCACCATTCGATGATCCCATTTCAGAGACGGTTTGGAGTCACCGAATGGCTCGTGAAATGACAGCTCCATTACCAATGAGCCAGACGGTGACACTGCACTCGGAAGACTCATAAATAAATTGCATATTCCATCTTCCTCCTTCAGACAGCATTCCTGTATGGCAAGCGTAGCACGGTGTAACGATATTGGCCACACAGTACGTTGAGGGGTGGATATCGTTGAGAAGAGGGCTCGTTAGCAGAAGACTTTACAGATAATATAAAGGGACAGATGTAAAACTTGAGGTTTCTCAGTCAAGCCTAGATAACGATATCCCTCAAGTAAATGACAGAACAGCACCACTAATGTTCCAGTCATTTTTGGCATCTCTCTCTCTCTCTCAGCACACTTCTTCAAAGGCAAGAACTACACTACCAGTCAGTTTTGTGCAGAACACTCCAACTTTGTTCATTTCATTGGTGAAATGTTAGCACTTTTAGCCAAAGGAAATCACCCCAAATGGCACAAGGTAAGACATGAATAGTTAGTAGAAAAACTATTCAAAAATGACCTTTATTTCACACGATATTTGCCTGACCAGTGAAGCTAATATCACATGAGGAAAATAAGCAAGCATATTAATTATTTCTATTTTTTAAATCCTTACTTCAACCAAATGGCCACCATTTAGAATTATAATTTTCTTTCAACAATGGCAGTCATGATTCTGAGAGGTTACACCAGCATGGCTGCATAAGGTCCCATTCACTTTATCCATTCATTTATTTAACCCTTGTTGAGATTTAAATCTCCTTTTCATGGGAGCCCTGGGGGTTGAGGCGGAGAGGGAGAGGGCAATTTGCACAGCCAATTAGATCAGGGGATGATTAGGTGGCAGGTCGAAAGAGCAACTTAGAAATTCGGCACACCCATGGGAACGTCCACCAAACTATTGGATGTGAAGTTTCAAAATCATATATGTGGTTGTCCCTGCGAAGGAAAAAAAATCCAAGAATTTGCTCCAAGTTATTTTAGCAGAGAATGGCCGTTTTAATTAATCAAAGATTTCTTTTTTTTTACTGAAGAATCATTAAGTGCATTTCTTTTTTCCCCATCTCTGACAGATTGAAAATTGCGGGTGCGTTACAACTTTTGACTGGCAGCGTAAATGTGAAAAAATGTTTTCTAACTAACGCATGCTATTTGCACAGCAGGTGGTTACGGGAAAAAGATACTGTCCTCAGCAGCATCAGTGAGGCTCAAAGGAAAGTGTAACTGATTTGACAGCACATCCTGCTGACACCATTTACCCTGCTGTTAATTAATGTTATTTCCTGTAACAGTACAAACCCATCACCCTTTACCCGGTGCTCACTGCTCATCCACAGCCGTAATACAAACTAAAAATAGCACCACAAAGCGGGCGTTACCCCTCGGGCCGTGTATTATTTCGAATGATAATAAATTGACGTAGGCCTTTGCAAGTTATTCTACGGAATACGAAAAACAAGATGGCGGCTGAGGCAGCCATACTGGACATCTGAGTGCCATGAAACTTGATAGGCTGCTGGAAGTACACAAGAGCAAGCAACAGAGCGAAAATCGAGGAGAATGACGGGGGCATTTTCAAGTTATCGTCTGGAATACAAAATTCAAGATGGCAGGTGTGGGAGCCACGCTGAACATCCAAGCGCGGTGAAAATCGATAGGCTTCCGACGGTACACAAAACCAAGCAACAGCAAAAATGGCTTTGATTGACAGAAGCGTTTTTTTAGTTATCATGCAGAATGTGAATTCAAGATGGCGGCTGTGGCAGCCATATTTGATTTCAGATCGCGACCTAAATCCATAAGATTGTGTAGTAACCGTACCCCAATGTCCTCACCAAACATTGTGATGATCGGTGAAGGACTTTTGCAGCTATCTCTGGGAATCAAATGTGGACGGACAGACAGACGGACGGACGGACAGACAATCAGACAGACATCGTTTATGACGACAATACCCCTCAGCCCCTTAGTCAGGGCTGAGGGGTAAAAATACCCCCAACCCCCCTAACGTCCTCGCAAACTACTCTCATATCAGGTCTTCCAGGATCTTAACATATACCAATCAGCCTCAATGTTAAAAACACCCAGTAAATATTGTGTGGCTCGCCCTTGTGCCACCAGAACAGCTCTAACCCTTCGAGGCATAACTCCACAGAAGCTGAGAGGGTGTCCTGCGGTATTGGAATGTTTGGCCTTGTGGATTGAACCTATTTCTTGAGCGCATCCCACAACAATTGCTTGTTTGGACTGAGATTGGAGAATTGAACGCAAAGGCAGCACCAGGAACCTTTCGGCAAGTTCCTCAAACCATTCCTGGACCATTCTTGTGGTGTAGCAGGGCACATTATCCTGCTGAAAAAGACCACCGGCATCGGGGATAACCGTTGCAGTGAAGGGGTGCAATTGTTTTGCAGCAACGTTTCGGTAGATGGCGCATGTCAAAATGACATCGACATGAAAGGTCGGACCAATGCTTTCCCAACAGGCCATTGCACAAGAACAACAGTGCCTCCGCCTGCTGTCCTACTTTCTGTGGAGCATTCTGGTGCCATCCCCAGAAAAACAGCACATATACTTCCGGCTCCATTTGCAGCTACAATGCACTGCATATTCTGACTAGGGCTGTCACTTTTTATTTGAAATTCAAACATTCATTCGAACCTGAGGGTGAAAGTTCATATTCGAACTGAAATGAGACGTTCAAAGTCAAAACGCACCCTCTGTCAGTGCATGCAGCCTGAAGTAGTTTGACATTCGACCCAGAAGACGGCGCCCTCAGAGAAGCTTACAATGGAGAGCGTTAGCAAGCGGAGCAACGAGCGGACAATTACAACACCAAAACATCTTAGAAGCGCTGGGTGGAAGTATTTTGGATTTTACTGTGTAGGTGGTAAAAAAACAAACAAAGTTAGAGCCGTGTGTTGTTATTCGCCGTAGTCCGCAATTATTCAATGAACACTTATAAACGAGATAAATCCTTGTGCATTAAAGTTTCAGTTTCACTTGCATAAATGTGGACGGTCATCGCAAGTCACATGGAAAGCGATTATGACCCCGGACTTCTTGCGCTTCTCTTTACTCGGAGATTGGAAACAATGCATGTGTCTCTTGATCGTTTAAATTGTTTAAATGAAATAAGACCACTCGAAACTTCTTTTTGCAATTCCATTGCTTTCAATCCAACAGTAAAGACAAGCGTTAAAATTCTTGAGTCATAATCGATTTCCGTGTCACTAGTAGGGAAATTCACCGTAATGCACGTGAAACTGATTAACTTCATGCACAATGACTTAATTTCCGCTAGTGAATTTCTTCAGTGCGCGTTGATGGAATAATTGCTGACTACGGCACAGGAACTTGAATGCCAGAGAGTGACGTGTGATACTTGGCATCTCTGCAGATACTGTCGTTGTGTTGTACTACTGTCAAGTGTGGCTAAATAAGAGAAAAATTTATGAAGAGGATTTTTTTTTTTTTTCCTACGTGTGTTGGGTCGCGGTGCGGAGGGGTTCAAATATATTCAAACGTCACGTTGTCATTTTCTAA
This sequence comes from Gymnothorax reevesii, assembly GCA_029721435.1. Taxonomy (NCBI): domain Eukaryota; kingdom Metazoa; phylum Chordata; class Actinopteri; order Anguilliformes; family Muraenidae; genus Gymnothorax; species Gymnothorax reevesii. Next base: position 114,967,867 of record CM056577.1, read on the forward strand.
ATTCTTTCGAAGTTGATTTTTAAAGGTGACAGCCCTAATTCTGACACCTCTCCATCAGCATTACCTTCTTCAGCCATTTGTGCGATAGTTGCTCTTCATATCAGAGAAGCCTTGGGTGCCCAGACCTGTTTCACCAGTTCACCGGCTGGCCTCACTTTGACCACTTTTGATAGACAGCAACCACTGTATACCAGAAAGATCTGCCATTTTGGATATGCATTGACACAGTTGTCAAGCAAACACAGTTTGGCCCTTATCAAAGTCTCTCAGATCCTTTTGTTCACCCAAATTAGTCGAATCAATGTCAAAAACTGACCTTGCTGCCTAATACACCACAGCCCTCGACAGATGCCACTGTAGCGAAATAGTCGGCGTTGTTTACTTCACCCGTCAGTGGTTTTAATGTTGTGGCTGATCTATGTATACCCAGAACCCACAACTACGTGTCTGGGAGCAGTGGCTGGTTTATTTAAAATTTGTAAGCCCCAAGTCACACTCTAATTTCGCCTGAGCTGATTGGCTAGTGCAGGGGAGAGGGCTGAGGCCTTCACCAGTTAACCCCAGGAAGTAAACACAAATTCTAATGTCTTCCCGCTGCCGGTTCTGCCTGACACAGGCCGGATATAAAGCTAGCCTTCAGTCTCCCGGGATGTGAGCGATGCTGCAGAATGCAGCGTTTTGACAGCGGTGTCAGGTAATAATAGCGCACTGTAGAAGGGCAGGTGTCATACCAGAGATGCCTGCTCATTCCTGTATACTGTTCTGTCCCTCAAACTGTCCCAAACGCCACTGCAGGAAATAACAGCACACATCAGCATATTTTAAGTAATCTATTGTACTCGTATATTTCTAGCATATTCGTTAAAGCAACAGCTCACCCTCAAAAACACTCATTTTACACTTACCTGTAGTGCCATTATGTACCTAGAATGTTCCGCTGTGAGTTGCCAAGTTTCAGAATTATCAGCTGTAGAGATGTGTGCATTTTCTCAAATATAATGAAACTAAATTGCACTTTCTTTCCTGAGATCGATGGCTGTAGTTCTGCAGAAAGGACATAGGAACTATTCTTTCTATCGAACTATCTTTAACCGTTTACAGTATGGTTTTTGGATCATCTTGAGTAACTGAGTCATGATTTTCAGAAAGAGACATTCATTTAACATTTTTGTAATGTATTTTTGGCGCCTTGAGTACCACAAGACGAATGCAATGTAGTTCCATTATATTGCAGAGAAAGCAACAGCCGTTATCACCAAAACTCGGCAACGCGCACCAAAACCATCTGATTGGATAAACGGTACTAAGAGTAACAGGAAAACTGGATTCATTTATTTTAGGGTAAACTGTTTAATCTGAGCCACATCAGCAGAAGAACACAAACACCAAAACACTCGTATGTGCTCACGCACATGCCTTCTATACCTAAAATGAATATATAAACAAACTAGGCTTATGCCGTCGGAGGCGACGGCTTGGGGTATATCCCTGAACGCCCCCAATCCTCCAATTCCCCAATCCTTGAATTAACTTTCATTTGAACTTAATTTCAGGTCAATCGGACAAATGGTTCTGAAGATATGGCCAAAATGGTCATTTTCCATCACAAAGCGCCACCTGGTGGCAAAATATTGAACCATACAGGTATGATGTCATCATGTGACACGTTGTGAGGTCATGACCTCGCAGTTTCACATAGTTTCAAGTCAATTGGACAAATGGTTCCAAAGATATGGCAAAAATGGTGAATTTTATGTGACAAAGCTCCACCTTGTGTCAAAATTTTGAACCAAACAGGTATAATGTCATCCTGGGACACATCCTCAGGTCATGACCTTTCATTTGCATTTGATTTGAGGTCAATGGGACAAATATTTCCAGAGATATGATAAAAACAGTGATTTTTCTGTTTTTGGCCCCTGGTGGCCAATCTATAAGTTGTAAATTGGCCAAAATCGAATCAGTTCTTCCTCTTTAAGATACTTACTTATATGCAAAACATGAAATTTCGAATTGAAATATTACTGAAGTTATCGCGTTAAAACGTAGGGCGGCGCAGCGGCGGCGGTCGGACCAAAAACATAATATCCCCGAAACGCCGTTCGGGGACATAAATAAATACACAACATCTCACAAGAGTGAGCATCTTGATACAGAAAATTACATGCCAAGTTACTGTTACATTATCACACACAGAAACACAGGCACAATCAAACTCAAACTCATGTATGAATCAAAAAGTATCTCTCCCACACATACACGCGCTTACACACACACACACAAACACACACTAACTTTTCTGATAGAAAAGTTGCACTCTGTCCAAAGTCGTCAAGCAGATTAATCAAAAAAAAAAAAAAAACAGTTATCCTTGCTAGCACCGCAGATAAACTACTTCTTGCCACAACGATAGATTGTTTATTTCTCTGCGCATTAATACAAAGGCTGGGACAAGGCGTTGAAGATTTTAAAAAATTGTGAGTGCTAACATTTGCTGAACCTGCAGCTGATTGGCCCTTCCAGTCCCCCCTAAGCGCAGGCTTCGCTGGCTGATTGTATTCCCAGGTGTGTCTCATGGCCGATGAAACTCGTGACCTGCTCATGGGGAAAAGGAGCCGCAGGCCGGCTTTTGCCACACTGCCTTCCGAAATATGCACGCCCACTCTCAGCAGGCACTGCGGGGTGTTATGTCAGGTCTGACGCACTCCCGGGGCGACTGTCACAGCTGGAGGAGAAATGAACACAAAGGCCAGTCCCAAATGTTGATTCCAGGGCACTCTGGGAAATTGGAGGACTGAGGAGTAGAGGGGAGGGTGCGGGTGGCATGAAGCCTGGCCCATTGGCTGCTGCAAGCAGGTGAACTACTAATTTATTCAGGTAAATTGACATCAATTATCCGTCTGGTGCAGCTGGCGATTATCCTGCCTATGGAATGAGGGTTTTGTGAAACCAAAAGACGGGGGCGTTGAGGAGAGTGTGGGGCGAGGGGCTGTAATTGAGCCTCGTTTTAAAGTCTTATTCCTTTGTCTTGTGACGTGTTGAGCCACTGCAGTAGGCCCCAGAGACCTGGCAACTCTGATAGTTAATAAAAATAGAAAGTCAATGTTTTTCCCCTCAAGAAAATGTGCAATGAACATATGTTTCCTCTTACACAGCAATGCATTCCCCCTAATTGAGCTTTTTTCGTGCCCACCACCTGGCAACTGCATGATATGCTCACACACTGCACTAAAATATAATAAAATATATCTGTGAAACTTGTCAAGAGGAACATTTACGCCAAATTAAGAAAGCTAAAATTGACAGAAAATCAATACATTTTTTGCAAAATATTATCCATAAATTTAAATATATTCCTGACCAAGGTACTGGCTTTAGAACTGGAGTGGGTCCCCGGGCTCTGCTCTGTGGCTGCCCACTGCTCCTAACTATAGGATGGGTTAAACGCAGAGGACAAATTACCCCACGGGGTTCAATAAAGTGTTTCCATGTTTTCCATGTTTGAATACACGTCAAATCACGATTCTCCATTGTGATCCTCTCTGCAACCAATCACTTGTCTCCTAACGTTTGGTCACAGTCATAAAAACACATGAAAACGGAGCCAAGAAGATTTCTATTTCTCGATGGAAATGAGTGGGCCGATACTTGCAAAAAGTGAAGTGTATGCAGTAGCCCAGAGAGAAATAATGTGTATTGCTTTTTCCAAGATATTTGAACATTTCCCATGAGGAATCGCTGCAAATCCAAGTAATGAGAAATCAAACCAACAGGATTGCTTGGGCCTACCAATAAGCAATACTTGAACTTGGCCCTAGTATTGCTGCTGTTGTAGGTTTTTTAAATGTATTTAAAATGCTAGTGCTTCAGGGCATTTTTTTTTAGGGAACAATATTTTATCTTCTGAAAATACTGTCAATCCAAAGAAGTATGTCGACTGCTATTTATTGCATATATTACATAATGCGGATATTGAAAGTTCCATCATATGGAGCACGCAATGTGCGCATATAATGAGGCAAATGTATGGCATAATATGGCGGCGCGTGCAGCAGTGGCACCTAGTGAACTGCAAATTGGTTAAAAACAGACCATTTTTTGAAAATAATGATTTGTCTTGACCTGTTTTCAATCATTTAATGAAACTGACTTCAAGTGAACTCCGAAAACAGTCGATAATATCTGGAGTAGCCAGTTCTGCTCGTTAAGGTAAGATGCGCACAGTGGCGGAGCTACAGGGGGAAGACACGTCCCTTTTAGTCCTGGCTAGATCTCAGTCATTTTCCTTTATTGAAAATAATTTCCAATTATTGTAATAGGCAACTGAAGACACAGTTTCTCTCCACATGCGATCTAACAGCCATTAAATCGCGGGTTTAATTCAGTACAGTGGCGAAACAGAGAATTGGGTTGCACAAAACAGCCGTTTAAAACAATTATAAATCCTGACCTGTTCTCAGTCATCTTCATGATCAACAAAAGGTTCACTCCGAGAGCACTCCACACTTAACAGGTGTTGCTTGTTCTCTCCGATTAGGTAAGACAACAATCATTCATCTGGACCCGTATTTGCTGTATTTAAATCTACGTTATTCAAAGTTGCATAGCCTACCTGTCGACTCTCACGCAAATAGCTTGAGCCGCACGCTTTTTATAACCTATTAAGTGCCACTGTTTTTTTTTTTTTTTTTTTAAATCAACCCACGAAATACCGAGAGTGAAAGTCCGCGTTTCATTGGAACACGGACCAATTCAATCACACGAAGCATTGGCAAATTAATAAGTAAATTACTTTTCTGCACTGAATTTAGCCCAGGATTTCATCGCTGTTAGATCGTATACGGTGAGAAACCGTGTCTTCAGTTGCCAATTGCGATCATTGGGAAAGACGTCAATAAAGGAAAAAGATTGAGATCTAGCCAGGAGTAAAAGGAACGTGTCTTTGCCCCCCCCTGTAGCGCCGCTACTGGATGCGCACTAATAAGCCTTGATCTGTTTTTAGTCATTTTCTTCGATTAACAAGTTTTCCAATGATATGAATAAGCCATTGGCAGTTAAACACAACTTTCCTCTTAATGCAATATTGCGAATATTTAAGAGAAAAAATTTTATTCACATTATAAAAAAGACAAACTACGATGTTAACTTTCTTGTTTGATTTAAGCACATCGTGCTGTATCAATCTTGATTGTTTTATTTCAACAAAGAAAGGAAAATTAGCAACTAACATCTGCAAACAAATGGCATTGATTGCAATTTCCTGTGAAAATGGTGCGTTTTCTTTCCTGTGTTATCTTACTGAGGAAAACTGGCCAAACCTGAGAATGGTGAACGTTTTCAGAGTTTATGCAATGTTATTTAAATGAAAGCTTGAAAACAGTTCAAGATCAATCATTATTTTCAAGGAATGTCTTGCACTTCGCCAATTTTCATTTCACCAGCCATCACTGGCGTACAGTACTCACATGAGCACAGCTGTGTCTGTGGCGTAGCTACCTGCAGCTTGTTTAGATGTATAAGGTTAAGATATTGACATTTATTGTTCATTCCTGCTGACTGACATCCGATGGTGCATATTTTGACTTGCAAAGTTGTATCAACCTTAGCTATCACATGACTACTTCTATGCACGTCAGCTGCCTCTCACAGCCCAATAATTCAATAAACTAGCATTAAATTATGCAATCTGACTTTACTTACAGATAAAACAAATCTGTGTAAGTACAGCATGCGGCTGTAAGTAAGTAGTTTCAGGCCATAATCTGTGTAGCAAGTAAGAATGAGAAGGCTGCCTTTCATAATCATCAAAGAAAGAAATCTACATCTAGATGCAATGTGCTGACCTATAAAATTTCCAAGCTCTCGTCACCACCATGCACTTTCTCACCTACAGGCTGTACTGCCGATTAAGGGATATAAGAGTGATTTGGTGATTTGTGGCCATTTTGTGGAATGTTGTCTGGCTTCACATCCCAGGGGGGCCCCTCTCTTAGCCCTCAGATCTCAGGAGCCACTATCAACACTCATCAGTACAGGGGAGAAAGATTCACATTTAATTGCTCCAATAAAACAAACCAATTTGTGTTAGCAGCACCAGGCACCAGGGTGTTGGATGGACCGTCTGCCACATTGGATCATTTGTAAGATATCTGTGCCAGTAGGGATCGAGGGCTGTTAGCAAGGTGTCAGGTGTGTAAATGACAGAATGAGGAGAACAGCAGCATTGCAATAAGACCAAAAAGCCAAACGTAGCTTTGCCTGTCATGTTCCCATGAGTAGCCAATTGTTGATTATGCACACAAGAGTGTTAGCTAAATTCAAATAATAAAAAAAATTATTCTAATTGAATTCCCCTAATCCACGTAGGCATGCAGGCGGATTAGGGCATCGCCTGTTATTTTGACTGCGACAGGGAGGTAATATGGATATAATGGGAGATAGTTGTGCCACGACCAACAGAGAAAGATTTTTCCCTTTACGGTAAATGCGCCTCTGCCTCCCGGAAATTATATTGTATGTGGCATATTCTGTTAGGTGACATAAATGTACACTTTCCTAGAATTAGGAGAGTAGAATGAAATAAATTCCAACAGACACACAAAAAGTACGCACTGACTTAATGAACACCTCAATGCATAAAATTGCCAGGACTGTACGCCGCTAGATAATTACAATGCTAAGTCACACAACCAAACACATACTCACACATGGATCAACAACTCTCACTCCCAAAACCCACACACTTTTCCCAACCAGATCTCTGCTTAGTTTGTTCTTCATTCTAGCGGGTTGTTCCGCTTAATTGATTGATTGGCACGTTGTTCCCTTCGTGTGATCAGCTGTAGTCACCTTGATTGTCCTGTGTATATAGCTTGCTGGTTTTGTGTCAGTTGGGACTAGCACTATGTTTACACGTGGTCGGCCATTCTCATAAACGGACATTTCACCGTCTCCGTTTTCAAAAATGATATCATGCACACGTTTCAGTTTTCACAAAAGTTTTCGTTTACACGTACCCGTGTACACGTCGTCAAGAGCATATCAAACCTGTAGGTGGCAGTGCAACGATAAGCTCAAGCAAATGTTAGCCAATCAGAATCTCAAAAATGGCAACAACAGAAACGAATCACGATCATCCATGATTACCACGTCGACTGCCAAAAACTCAGTTTTTCTCAGTTTACATGCAACCGAAGTTTTCCAAAATCTCCACTCTGGCCGTAGTTTTTAGAAAGAATCATTTTCAGAGGCGAATTCTCCGTTTGTGTGTAAACGAAGGGCACAAAGAGGGAAATGTCTCAGTTTGTCAAAATAACTGAGTACATGCAAACGGGGCACAAAAAAGTAGGAACAGGGGCCTGGATACCATGGTGTAGTATCTCCTCTTCTTTTTAACACAGGGTGGAGGCGTCTGGGTATTGGGGAGACAAGTTTCTTGAGTTTAGCCATTGGAATTTGATCTCATCTTGTTAAATACAGGCTTCCAGCCGCTGGAGAGTTTTGGGTCTCCTTTGACGGACTTTTCCTTTAATTACGCTCCAAATGTTCTCAATCGGTGAAAGATCAGGACTGCAGGCAGGCCAGTTCAGCACACGGACTCCACTACTATGAAGCCATGCTGTTGTAATAGCTGTAGTATGATTTTGCATTGTCCTGCTGAAATACACAAGGCCTTCCCTGGAATAAACATCGTCTGGCGGGGAGCATATGTTGCTCTAAAGTCTCTATATACCTTTCAGCATTCATGGTGCTTTTTAAAACATGCAAGTATCCCACGCCATACGGACTAATGCATCCCCATACCATCAGAGATGCTGGCTTTTGAACTGAACACTGATAACAGAAGGGGTGGTGTTTCTCATCTTTAGCCCGGAGGACACAACACCCATGATTTCCAACAAGAATGTCGAATTTGGACTCGTCTGACCACAGGACACTTTGCCACTTTGCTACAGTCCATTTTAAATGAGCCTTAGCCCACAGAACACGGCGGCGCTTCTGGATCATGCTCAACAATGGCTTTTAGGTGGCATTTGTGGATGGCACAGTGGACGGTGTTTACAGACAGTGGTTTTTTTGAAGTATTCCTGGGCCCATTTAGTAATGTCAATGACAGAAAATGACTGAATTATGCCTGCGAGTGATGCAGTGGCGTCTGAGGGCCAGAAGATCATGGGCATCCAGTAAAGGTCTTCAGCCTTGTCCCTTCCGCACAGAGATTTTTCCAGTTTCTCTGAATCTTTTGATGATGTTTTGCACTGTTGATGATGAGACCTTCAAAGCCTTCGCAATTTGACGTTGAGGAACATTGTTTTTAAAGTTTTCCACAATTCTTTTACACAAGCCTTCACAGGTTGGAGAGCCTCTGGTCATCTTTACTTCTGAGAGACTCAGCCTCTCTAAGACATCCCTTTAATAGCCGATCATGTTTCACACCTGATGCCAGTTAACTTAATTACTTGCTAAATGTTCTTTCAGCTGATTCTCTTATATATTAATTTGTCTTTTCAGCCCTTTTTTTCTGCCTGCGTCTCAACTTTTTTGAGACCTCTTGCAGCCAGAAAATTTGAAATAAGCTCATTTTGTGGATAAAAATGTAAAATGTCTGTTTCAACATTTGAAATGTTATCTGTGTTCTGTTGTAAATAACATTGGCTCATGTGATCTGAAAGTCATTCCATTTTTATTTTATTCACAATTTACACTTCGTCCCGACTATTTTGGAATTAAGGATGTAGTTTCTCCTCTCAGGTGCCTCTTCCAGTGAGCTAAATTATTAGTGAGAAAATTGTTAGTGAGCAAATTATTAGGTAGCGTCTCCTCATCCTCCTCGTTACAAATGTACCCCAGAAGCTCAATAGTCGATCCTGGACTTGGCTCCCCTCAGTCTTGTTCGTTACACACCTCAAGTTTTTTTTTTAGAACCTCAATCCCAAAAGAATTGGGAAATTTTCTAAGATACAAATAAAAGCATAATTCTCAAATCACTTTGTGCTTTTATCAATTTCAAAATGTTAAGCCTGCAACATGCTACAATGAAGTTTGGACAAGTTTACCACTGTGTATCATCACCTCTCATTTTAATTAAACTCAGATGACTATTTGAAAATGAGGACACTCATTGTTGGGCGTTTTGAAACGGGAATTTCCTCCCATTCTTGAACAACACTCTGGGGTCTTGTCATATTTCGTATTTAATAATCTACCGCACATTTTCAATAAGACAGGGGTCCGAGCTGCAGCCAGTACCTGTACTTGATTCCAAATCCAAGCTGTGATAATGCATGCAGAGTGTAGCTTGGTGTTATCCTACTGGAACTGGCAGTGTCATCCCTGAGAAACATGTCTGAAGGGCACATACATCAGTAACAGATTGACCAGTTGCCTTCACCAATATAGAAGTTGCCCATGCTGAGTACACTAATGTTGCCCCTGGCTATGACAGATGTTGGATTCTGAAAGTTGCTGATTACAGTCGGGATGGTCCATCTCCTCTTTGGCCCTGAGGAAACAATGTCCATTATTTCCACCAGCAATTCAAATCAGGGAGGAGTCAGATCACAGCAGTGCTTTCTATCAACCTCAGAGGAGCTGGAGCCCAAAGAAGTCGGTGGTATTTCTAGATGGTGTTGATCCATGGCTTCCTCTTTCTATAGTAGAATCTTACATTGCATATGATGATGCCTTGCAAACTGCCTTCACTGAAACATCTTTCGAAGTATTGATGAGCCCATTTGGCTATTTCCATAGAAGAGGCCAGCCGGTTCCTAATGTCGCGCTCATCCAATAGTGGCATTCAGCTTCATCTTTCATGCACAACGACTGCTCCGGTTAGTTTCTCCCAATCTCAGAATCTTTTTACCATGTGACAGTCCACAGGAAAGGAGTGTATAAGGGATATTTTGGTCAAATTTAAATAAGTGCATCTGATGATCCCTTACCATGTACTAAACATAGAAAAACAGTTTTTCTCTCAAACATTAAAAATCCCTTATACACCCTTTTCCTGTGGACTGTCATATATTATGGACTCTCAATAGTAAGTCCTGGGCCTGTTAAGACTGCATATTTTGTACTCAGTCATAATTGAATCACCTGTTGCTTATTCACCCATTTACCCATGGAATGTTTCAAATAGGTGTCACAATTGTTTTGAAATGAGTTGCAGGTATCAATTTCAAAATTTTTGACCATTTAGAAAAATTCAGTTGATAAGAAGAAATTTTAAATGTTTTTTCTGAGACGTTTTTAACTAAATACAGGCAAAAAATAATTATAACTGAGGCTGTAGCTCAGAAGTTGCACTCCATAAAAAGTCATTCAGAGATGATTACTCAAAATAAATCATATTAATCCTTGGTTGCTCTTTAGATAAAACACGTTGGTAAACAATTAATTGTTGATTTACAGCAGATTAATATAAAGGCAGGGATAAGAGAAGCATGTGGTCATCAGCAAGTCTGACATCCTCATGGTCACCTCAACTTTGGAGATTCACTAATGTCACAATCTGCCATATTATGAGTCATCAACCATGACCTTGTGTTCAAGGCGGTAGGGTGGAGCGGGTCATGAGCAATAACACAGAGGCCCCGCGGACATTAAGGTGATAATTCATTTAACCTGCGATTAATAACACTAGTTTTACACTGATGATTATGAGGCAGTGATACACAATACAATTCTGATACATGACTTACATTTATTCCTTTAATTGCATGGTGCATTATTCTATTTACCAGAATAGGCTAAACTGCCAGTGATTCTGGGCATGTGGTTGTTGGCATTTACTGGTGGAATCAGCAAAAAGGTTGTGTTTCTGACATGGTTCTCGCAAGTCATATACGGCCATTCTTATGTTTCAGATTAAACACCAACTATCACCTTCCACAACATTTAAATGACACTCCCACTGGTGCCATCACGTTTTCATTGAACCCATCCTCCTGAAATTCAACTGCACCGACAACCACTTCTCTGCCCAGTTTTGTGAAGCTCTGGCAGAATATAATGAATTCCTCTTTGTGGTAGGAGTGAAAAATAGAATAAACGAAACATTATCAGTGTGCTTATCGTCAGACCTACTGCAGGCCCATATTATTATTTTTTTTTATTGTTTACAGAAGCTGACTCATTCGAAGAGATAACAGTTTGTACTGCGATCATCTTAATTACATGTTTACGCCTTTTCACTCTATCAACATGAATTTATTTTAAATAATACATAAAAACAAGTGCTTTTCAATTTTTTTATTAATTTTCTACTGCAAAGACAATTCATATTTTATACTCCTTGTTTTTCACCTACAAAATGTGTATAATAAACAACCGCTTTAATTCTTCCTGATGCTGCCATTTTCGACACGTCTAACAGTCTCGGCATGGCCAACTCCTTTATGGCTGATTTTAAAGCTGCCCTGCAGAGTCCTGAGAACAGCAATGACCTCCCGAAACTTTACTCCCAAGTGGCTTCCCTGTCATTCATAAAAAAGTGAAGGACATGACTTGTATTTTAATGAAAACTCTCGACAATGTTTATTTTTTTTCATTACATTTGAGCCAATTACTAACTGAGAATAAAAAAAGTACTGACTGAGTTGTTTCCCTGTAATCCAAAAAAAAAACAAAAAACAAAAATGTTTTTAGCTTTCAAAAAAGCACCACAGGGTTATCCAAAAAGCCGAAAAACAGCCGCACAAGAAAGTTCGGGAAAAGTGTGCCAGGAAATTCGATCGGAGTAATTGAGAGCGGCAAAAAAAGGCTGCTGTCACTCACAGCACTGCAGTTAAGAGTGTATCCTGCTGCGGGTCTGACGGCTACCGCTAGGGCCCGCCCGGCTGCGGTCACTCGGGAAGACATTAAAAGCATCTTTCATTTTTCCCCAAGAAACTCTCTGTTTTGCACCTGTGGACTAGCGCATTTCCAAATGACAGCTCCCCATGGATCCTTGGATGCACCGCTGCTAGTGCCTGATGGTTAAATCACCCAGAGAAAGAGGAACGCTCGGTGAAATGAATCCCGCTAATTGCAAATGGATTTGAGTTTGCTCCATGGGCACCAGTGCTTTTCCATACCATGGTCTCTCTTCACTGATAATTATGTCTTAAGTGTTAAATTGTCTTATTAGTTTCATCTTTAAATATAAATTGAAATTCCCGTTTTATTGCGTACCGCTATATTATATACACTGATGCTGAAATCTTCTGGGAATTTGATGTTGAATTTCTCTGACCAAGTTAATAGAGAAAACATTAGTGATTACCCTTCTTCGAGGAATTGGTCAGTTAATGTTTTAGGTTCTCTACCAGACCCTCATTAAGGATTACACACCATTTAGAGGGGCTGAATTCTGAGGTATTTCTAGTTCTTTTTAAAAAAATCATTCCACTGTTATCAGTCCAGATAAAACTGTCAAAAGGGGTTCAATGCAACCTTGCACATTGCTGAGTATACAGGCCAAACGAAAATTGAGTGATTTGACTGGCCAAGTGTCGGTGCTACAACAAGTGGTTAAATTGAAAGCAGCATAGCAATTTGACAGAAAATTTGTTGATCAGGGTGGACAGTTTTGGTGATAATTAATGTAATGGTCCGTGACATAAATTATGCCTGCATGTGCAACCATGAACTTCAAAGCACTCATGTGCTTTAAAAACTTGTTGCTGACAAATTGCAAAAACTACAGCAAACAGTTGCATTCTGCAACCATTTTGTCACCAAACAAGTTTCAAACTAGTGTGGCGCAACTTTGTTAAATAGATGATCTCAAAACAGCTGGAGATCTTAGGATGCCTGTCAAAAAACCACAGAATTATTTTCAGAAATAGACGGTGTCGTTCAGTTCTGTGAATGACATGAATGGACCAAAAACCTGGATCCATGGTGAACCGTTATGTCACAGTGAATTGCGTCTACATAACCAGTCAAATGTAGAAAAAGCAGGTTTGAGTTTTTAAAATGGCAGAGTTTGTCAACTCTGTATTTTGATGTCATAATCTGTCTGCCGTCATCTGCTGTCTGTTATCCAAAAACAATTTGACCAAATTTGTTCAAAAGCAATTTATTAAACAACTGTAGAAAAGACATAATAAAAACTTCGATACGATGTCTTCAACTTCCAGCAGTCAACTCCCCATTGATCGACAGCCGCTATCATTGTCAAATATTAAAATTAGTTTGACGATCTGAAACAATAACGGGTGACAGATTTGGAAATTTACAAGGAATCGGGAGGGAGGGCAAATGCCTTTTCACAGCACTGTAAATCCGCAGGAAGAGTCCATAAGGTCACTGTCATTGATTTTATTAAAATCACTGTGAATCTATCTCTAAACAGTTACACTGATTTGCACAAAAAAAAAATATGGATTGTAGCATGTCCACAGGGATAGAGAGAGGTGACGAATGAAAAAAATCAACATAAACAGTCTTCATAAGGAGGTTGGCCTCATAACCAGCGATATCAGCTTTAAACAAGCCTTAAAAGAGTCTACAAGTGCAAATTTTTACAGGAGGAATGGAGAATCTGTCTTCCAAGCGATATTCCCTCATTTGGTGTTTTGATGACGGTGACAGAGAGCACTGTCATTCCAAAATCTCCCATATGTGCTCAGTTAGTTTGAGATCTGCTGACTGGGAAGGTGGTAGCACGTGTTTAATATCATTTCCATGCTTATAAAACCAGTCAGTGACCCTCTCAACATGGTCATTCTGGAAGAGACTACTCCCAACGTGACAGGAATGCTTCATCATAGGGTTTAACAGAAACCACATAGAGTAACTCTGCATTGATTTGCAGTGTCCCCTCCATCTTTACATGAACCTAAACCAAACCAAAGCATAACCATGCCAGGAAAATTATCAGAAGCATCAGTATTTGCTATGTTTGTCCACACACATATGTATTCAGGTTTTAACTTCCACCTGAGAAAACTTGCAAAGAATTGGCCTGATAGAACTATAGGGTGGTGAAATGGAGAGAAACAGTTTAGTATTAAATAAAAAAAAATACAGATAGAAACATAAAAATGAAACTGAAAATCATTTTTTGTTTACCATATTCACCTCAATAACAAGAGCAACGCAGAGCGTGGCAGATGCCCCCGCCTGTATGTTGATCAAGGGCATATTGAGATGGCTGCTGTGGCGGCCATATTAGATATCGCACGACGCTGGTTTTCGAAAGGAACCTTCCGCCAGCCACTCCCAATACGCCATTAAGAAATGGCATCAATTCGACGAGGGATTCTATAGTTATCTCACGGAAAACGAAAAGTTTACGGACGACGAATGGACTGACGGACATGGTGTCGACATAATGCCCCCTTTTCTCTTTGGAGGGCGGAGGCATAAAAACACGCGAATGCATCTTTACAAATGCACATTTTAGCTCAATGCATTCATGACTGAGTGTTTGGCCCCTTTAATTGCTTTTTGCATCTCCATTTCCCTTTGGATTCATGAAATTATTCTAATTGTAATGTTTTCCACCACCGATCTTGTGAATACACTGTGTGAAAATGTTTAAAATGAAGTGTCAACTACTGACAACTCTTGGAAATGAGAATCACACTTGTATGAAGCATAATGAGCCATATAAATCAAATTTGATTACGCATATGGTAGTACCTCTGAGAATTTAAGTATTTTTTGTTCGTATCCTGCAAACAAGTTTCTGGTACTTACTAATAAGAGAGGACAAGATATGAGACTTTTGAAGGTGATGCTGTTGACAGATGTTGTATGGCAGCATTTTAACCAATCAAAACATTCCTTCAGAAGTCTTGTGCACCACTTATGCTTCAAACGACAACCGCCGCGTGAAACATGCGTGTGACGTAAAGACGTTTGCACAGCCTAAATCCACTTATGATTTTCTCGCGTTGTATTCTGGCGCAGAAGAAATGAGAATCAAACTTTTGAAGCCTCTATCTTTCGTCTCATCCAAACAAATGTTTAAAAATTTGGTGGGTGTGCGACAACACCGGCAACAGCAGCACTCACTTCCATTTTAGCCGCATTTATGTCCCTTTCATTACGTGGCCCGTCACCCGTCACATTGCGCTCGAAGTATTAAATTAGGCTTTAGAAGCCCAAATGAGCCAGCAGCACGAGAATTAACATTTCTCTTTTGTAAAATGACATGGTTCACAACAAAATGTGACACAATGAAGTGACTATCATGTCGCGGGTTCGAGCCCCATTCGTACCATACAGCAGTGGTCAGCAGCTTTTTTCAGAGTAGCGCACAATTGGCCATCGCACTACAGGGTTTCAAATTGGGAGGGGACTGTCGGGAAAGGGAAATAAATAGCTCTGTTCGTTGCTCAAGCGCCTCCTGTTGGCCAGACGGGTGCTCGTCAGGAAGATTCTCAGCCTGTTCATGTCCGGGTATCATCCGCCCTTGTTCTGAACTTGCAAAGATTCAACCAATGAGTGTATAAGAAGCAGTGTCTGACATGCGCGTGCTTCGGAGGAGAGCCGCGAACTGTCTTCATTCTACCGAATTGCCAACAAGGGGTCGCAAACAAGCAAGCCTTCTACATACTTCACCAATTGGGCATTCCAGATTCAAGTGGGATTGGAGATGCCAAATTAAAAAAAAAAGTAAAAAAAAATGACACAATAAACTGCGCTTTCAGGGTTAATTTGGTGCCCATAAAGATAATCATCTAGCACAAAGAGGTAATAGAGTTGGCCCTTAGACCATATTTACAGCACCTCTGCTCAGTGGAAACACTATAGGGAATCTAGGCTTTAGACTATACCCTTACAAGAGAAAATAGGGAGCTTGAATAGGGCAGACTTATTCAAGACCCAGACAATGTTATCCGGTTACCTACCAAACAGCATGCTCTCTCCTTCGACAAACATCATAGTCAGACTGATGCCCTAATCGAGGCTGGTATCTTTTAGATCCCATCTCCCGCACAGCTCTTCTCAGAAGATATTTATGAACATGACAATGACTCAAAGCACACATCCCAGTCAGGCAAGGCATGATTTAAGAAATGTGAAATGTAAGTCTTTGACTGATCCAATCAGAGCCTAGCCCTCAGTCCCATGGCAATTCGACACAGCCTGAACCTTTTCACAAGGAAAAGTGGGATAAAAGTCCAAAGAAACTTACTCAGAAAGACTTGCTGCCGCAATAAATGCAAAAGCTGGTTCCACATCAGCATCAGTTTGGGAGGAGGCGGGGTTGGTTACATCGCATTCAGGCCATGTTTACTATTTACTTTTTCCTCCGTTGACTTTTGCTGAGTTCGAAGGTCAAGACGGAAGAAGGGAAAATGTCTGACTTTTGGTTGTCATTTCTGGTTTTAAGCTTAAAAAGCCAGCAATTTCATTAAGGGTGAGAAGACTTTTAATATTTATGGTATGTAGATTGAGTGAGGGGTTCAGGCAAAGCAAAACAACCTGTATTTCAGTATGGGGAATGCTGAACATTTAACAAGGGCATTGGTAGTTGAAACCTGTGGACTTGGAATAATAATCTTGCTTTTGTAAACTCTGGCTACCCCAGCAACACACTGTGTTCGGCAGCCGGCTGGGCTTTTTTCCTAGCGACAAACAGTGCAGGAAATCAACTCGCACAAAAAGCCGCTCCAACTACTCAATCCTACTGCCTTCCATGAGGCAGCCCTGTCACCTGCAGCGCCCACGAGAGCTCACAGGAAACAGCCGCACACGAGAAGATGCGAGCAGGTCGGCCTCCTGTCTGTGTAGCAGCGCGGCCCGGGTGACCGCGTTCTTTCAGTGACGCGGCGGGACGGCGGGCGAGGAACAACGCGACCTGTGTTCCAAGGCGCCTTGTGATATGCGGTGACAGAGCGCGCTCAGTCTGCCGCAGCAGTCAGAGCAGAACAGAACAGAACAGAACAGAGGAGACACTGCAGTGGGCGGGATGGACGTCAGGAGACTGGTTTCCACTATCTGATGTTTGCCCTCTCCAAGGCTGTCAGCCACAGTAGAGACGGACAGCGCTGGTAACAAGGGGGCTGCCACTTTCAAAGCCCTGGTTACAAATGAACGCCAGGTACATTCGGTCTTGGATATAAATTAAGTTTCACTGTAAGTTAAGTTTTAAAAACCATTAAAAAGCGAAAGCACACTTGGCTGTTAAGACTTCAGTAGGACAATCCTCGTAAAGACAATGCGTGGAACATATATGCAAATAAAAAAAACAGAAACCAATGATTTCTAGATTTACTTTGACTTGTATTTCATTGCAGACCGTTTGAAGACAAGATGTTTCATGTTTTGTCTGGTTGACTTAGAAGTATTAGAAGTATTCATGAAAGAATTTGAATAATGATGTGATTTGGAACGGCTGATGTCAGTTGGTGATTGTGATTTGGTGCAAAAGCAGCACGCAGTAAAGGCCCAGTTCTTCAAGAGCGAATATGGGCTTCATATCACCTATTGCACACAAATGTGTGAGAAAATCATTGAAAGGTTGTACTTTACGTCCCTCAAAGAAACATGGGTAGGAATTTGGACATCTGACCCTCAACAGTGCATAGCATAATTCACATATTCAAGGAATCTAAAGGAATTTCTGAACAGTAAGACGGCACTGTAGTAAGGATCAGTAAGACGGCACTGCATTAAGAACGGTCATTTATCTACACTGTAAAAAAAGATACCCCATATCTGCTCAGTAAAATTAAGGCAACAGATTGCATGCAATAATATTAATTAAATATAATTACATTTGGAAATGAGTAAATATTAATTACATAAGGCCCTTTAGATTTATCTGTTTAGTCTGAGTAAATTTAACTACAATACCCAAAAGATTTAATTAAAACCTAAACAAAAGTATGAGTAAAATTTAAAATGCCAAAATTAGTAAGGTGTACTAAAAAAACATATTTAATTCCACAAATCACTATAACTATATTGAGTTGCTTTAATTTACATCTGGTGGATTATTCTTTTGAGTTTACTCAATGCAGTTAATTTAATCTATATATTCCATTATTGTATATGTTAAGACCTATATTTCAGGTGAGAATACCAAGAAATAACTCACCTACGGTAGGTAAGGAAAATATCATGCTATAACGTTACTGCGTATTTTGTAGTGTAATATGCGCATAAATGTAATATTGTGTTGTTATTTAGCTGATACGAGTCTCCTTACCCTTGTCAGCCGGGTTAAACAGGAGAGTAGAGTGCAGGAAGGGAAGCGCTCGCAATTTGCATAATTCGTTTGCCTGTCGCATCCAATCCGGGAACAGGAAGTGCTTGTCAGTTAAAAACTAACTGATTCCATTAATTTGGATTAATTCAATATTTTGTCTATGTAGAATTACATGAATAAAAAGCTTTTGTTTTATTTTAACAGAATAAGCTCATGTTATTCCAAACATTTTTATTTGAAATTTATTTAAATAATAACTACAAAATCAAGGACACATTTATATTGGATATATTTGACCAAATACACTAATTAAAATCGGCAGGACCACAGAATCATTTTTTTACAGTGTATATGTGATATAACCACATGGGCTTAAGAAAACCATTGCCGAGTACTACAATGCGTAATTACACTCCCTAATGTCAGTTCAAACGTTACTGGGCAAAAAAGGCAGCCTTATGTTCAGTGTCCAGAAGGACTGTCAACTTCTCTGGCTCATAGCCATCTGTGATTGACCACCACATATTGTAAACAAGCACTGAGGTCAGAAAAATCCAAATTCAAGTCTTTATTAGAAGAAATGGATGCTGTATTCCCTGATTTAATGGATAAAGGGACTATGCAGACTTCTACCAGCAGCAATTCCAAAAGTGATGCTCTGTCAAGGTACGGGGCTGCGTCAGTGCCCTTGGCAAGGGTAATTCGCATTCCTGTGTGAGCGCACCATCAATGCTGAAATGTCTACTGAGATTTTTAAGCAACATATGCTGCCTTAAGGACAACATCTTTTCCAGGAACACCAATGCTTACTTCAATAAGACAACACTAAATAGCATACTGGTTTATAAAGGCACTGCAGTATATGAGGAGGGGCTGAGTGCTGCACTGGGCTGCCAGCAGATGTGATTCATCCCCAAAAGGGAATGTGTGGCACATTTTGAAATGCTAGACCCTGTACTATCGTACACCTTAAGACTCATTGGCTGGAAGAATGGGAGAATATTACAGCTGAATTGCAACACTTAATCAGCAAGGTGTCCTCTGTCCATAAATATGAATGTGTTATGAAAAGGAATCGCAGCATTCAAAGTGGCAAATACTTTCTTGAAAGTATATCCGAGGAATTAAAAAAAGTGTTAATTTAAGAAAATCACAAAAACTTCATGCAGTGGCTGAAAAAATAAAGTGCTATGGTATCATTTCCAATGTTATACAGTTTAAAAAAAAAACTTTAAAAATCACTGCTTTCATTTCTAGTTTTAATTTAACATACAGTCCAATCTTTTTTTATGATTTGGGTTTCTATAAAAATGGTTGTTATTCCAGCAAGGTTCATTCAAAATTTTTGACAAAAGCCCCAAATTTAACCACTTTGTGCAGATATTGACGCCGGAGTCCATAAATTCCGAAATTTAATTCCTAAATAATTTTGTAATTGAATTTTCAAATGTCTTGCTTCACTGGAATCACTTTCCAGAGTTTCTCTGACACTAATCCTGAGTTATAAAGCCTAAATAGGCTCATGCATAACAGGAAAAAATTGGCATTATTTGTATTTTGTCCATTAAGCCAAAAATCTATGCGTCAAACACATCTTTACTGTTCAATTTCAGATCCTTAGAACAGGGCATGAAAAATGAGAAAATACAACACATGCCCTCCCTCCACCAACAGAATGATCCATAGCACCGAAGCTCGTTTCAAGAGTGAGGTGGAGCATGCGGGCTGATTAGCTTTTCCGCTAAGAGCTCCACTGGGGATCTTCTAGAGTCCCGAGTTGAGCCAGTGTTTGAGGCTCCCTTCCATCCACTGTGAGCTGTCAAAGGCCACACCTTCATCCATCACACTCTCCGCACTTTACAGAATTTTACACAGCTTGGCGACGGCGGTGCGGTCGTAACGACTCACACACCATGCTGCGTTTTCATGCCATCTGTTCACAGAGGACTAAACGGACCAGCTCCTCTCCATCTCTCGCCATTCACTCCAACGCGCTCTCACGCCTTGAGGCAGGTACAAATGCCGTCTGCTAAGACCAGAGTGATAATGAATCACCTTCTTTGGGCGAATGCCGAGAGACCTCCAGAGGAATGGCGACATTGACCCCGCCCACCAAGTGCCTGCCAGTTATTAAGGGAAGAAACTAGTCTGCCGCACTGCTGCAGGAGAGGACCACAGTTCAGAAGGGACGACTCGCACCATATACTCCCTCATATATTTGCACCTGGCTATTTCGCTTGAGAGAAAATGTATGGCACTGCAGCCCATAAAACACCAAAATACATGGCGATGCTTAGATTTACACCCTTGGACATAAGGACGCAATCACATAAATGAAAACACAAAATCATAGACTCTCATGAGTTTGCAAGCCAAAGACACATGTATATGCAGGCACAAATAGGCATGTACACACACACACACACACACGCACGCACGCACGCACGCACGCACACACACACACACACACACACACACACACACAGAAATTAAAGGAGCTGTGTCACGATCACTGAGCTTGCTCAGAGCATATATCCTAAGAAAGTCATTCTACTAGACTGCAGGTCATAATCTGATTCCATCTTTGCCAATCAGTCTTCATTTTGCATTGTATTTAGTTACTCCAGTATCCTGCTTTTTATATTAAGGAGGTTCCTGTGGAAATTTCAGTATTCAAAGTGCTATTTTAAGCTTTAGCCAAGGGATATAAAGAATATAAGCTGGTTTCCATTGCCAATAATCATAGAAAAAGAAAAATACTGTCTAGATATTGACTTGCAGTAGAGCAGATTTACTTTGTTCAAAGTTATGAGAATGTACAGTAATCGTAACACAGCTCCTTTGACAGTAATGTAAACATTCTCTATGAATTTACCAGAGTGCAGACGATGGTAGTGTGAGGTACAGTTCAGGAACTACGCACGAGAGAGTAATCCAAAAAACGTATGCCTTTAATGGAGTCCGAGTCAAAGCCAAAAAACACAAGAAATGCCAAGCCACAATACGAAATCCAAAAACAGTGTCGACTAGACAGGCAGGGGTCAGAACCAGGAAGACAGATGAGCGGAGGTACAAAAACGATAGGCAAAAAGTCGTAGTCGATGGACAAAGCCAAGAGTCACACAGGGCATCCAAACACAGAAATCGTGGTCATACAAAAATGGGTCGAAATCCAGAAAGACAAAAACAATACAAAAAGGGCAATAGCAAAAATCGAAGTCGGACAAACCAGTAGAGGAAAAACAACACTCAATGGCATACAAAGCGTTCTGCACAAAGAAATATTGATCAACGTTCTGACAAGAGCTGTGAGTGAAATGACTGCTTAAATACACATAGGGGAAGTCACATGCTACAAAGAGGAAGCAGGTGAATTGGATCAGACTAATTACAAAGGAATGAACATGAGGAAGTTCCTGATTACAAGAAATTGGCAAAAGCCAAAAATGTGGACAGGGATCACAGAGACAGCCTACTGACAAACATACGGCTCCGGTTAGGGAGTTCTACCATGCGCAGAGTGAGAGGCAAAACAGTCATGAGCCAGGTGCAGAAAATCTGCTGAAATACAGCGAAGTAAATTGAGTGAAGGTAAGGGGCGAAGACTAGAGCAGAGCGAGTGCTGAGAGCTTGTTAGTTAATTAGTAGAGTGCAGCTATACAATCCCTAGTGCTTGTTAGTAAGTTAGTACTATAAACAATGCTAGTCTTGGTTAGTAAGTTTAACTGAAAGAACAAACTGTTAGTATTGTTAGTAAATTAGAAAAGCAAGCTGAAGGAAGTAAACGAGATTGGAAGGAATTGTTAAAATCCCAGAAACCATGAAATCACCCGAAAGTGTGGCACACAATACTGGGGCAGTGGGCAATCAGATGACAAAAGACCAGACAGGGGGAGACAAAGTGCAATGCATGGTATGAGACAAAACATATATATATATATATATATATGAATATAACTGAGGGAATGGACTATGGGAGAATATGCAGGAATAAACAGGAACAAAACATGGCATGGATCAAGACATGGCAAAACATGAATAGAACAAGGCAGAATCATAACAGGTAGTTTGAGTTTATCTCCATAATGATTATGATTTTTCCAGTAATTCTAATATTTTTAGAGCATCTCTAGTCGGCAGGGCCAATAATTACGGACCCCACTTTATAGGCTGACAGAAATCAGCATCCACACATATACACACATGCACATACACAAATTGTTAGGCTTGAACACTAAAACTTGCACACATACACAAACATGACACCCACACATGCGCCCGTACGCACACGCACCCCAATAGCGCTCTCACAAGTGCACATGCAGGAAAATGCTCAGAAACCAGCGCGCGCACACACGCAGACACACACGCGCAGCGCCGTCCCAATATGTCTCTTCAACCCTGTCGCAAACACAGTCCCCTCTAATCACTTGTCACCACCCGCAGGGAAATAGGGAGGATCGACATTGCAGTAAGGCGCACAAGGTTAATGTACAGTCGCAGCTTATGTTCGAAAAGAAACGGGTAAAGCTTCCTAATAAACGTAAGCTGAAATAAAACAGTTTAAAGCTCAGCACTAAATTCATCATTGCTTCATAATACTCCCATACTGAATGCCAAAAGAAGCCTGGGCGATAAAGATGCAAAGCACAGTATTTCACCAGTCATATTCCCAGATTTCACACAGCTGTAGCTGTGCATGCACTTTATGCAGCTAAAGGAGGAAAAGTCGGCAGGGCAAACTGAATATTCTGACGCTTCTGCAGCAAAATCCGTTGGCCCAAACACAAGTAAGAGGAAATCTCCAGATCCCTCCCGCAAGTGCAAGACTGCCTTACACTTCAGTCCCAGAGGGAGAACTCAAATACCGGGTGAACTCTCTTATTACTCAATACTCACTGCTTCAGTCACATTATCTCACTTCTCACTCCGGCATTGACTCTTCTGCCGACGGAGTCCCTGCAGCCACTTATGAACACACACACACGCGCGCGCGCCCACACACACACGCATGCGCGCCCACACACACGCACACACACACACACACACATACACACACACACACACACACACACACACACACACACGAGTGGCAAATTAATGGAAAAATGAACATAAACGGTCTCAGTAAGGTGCTGCCAGACCAGCTTTAAACACGTTGGCGTGGAGTCTTCAAGTGTAAAACCCTACTGCAGGGATGGAGTACCTTTCAGCCAAGAGGTAGTCCCTCATTTGGGGTTTTGATGATGGTGATGGAGAGTTTTGTCAAACACATTGTTCCAAAATCTCCCATCCGAGTTGAGTTGGTTTGACCTGCGGTGACTATGAAAGCAGTGGCATGTGCTCTGGATCATTTTCTTTCTCATAAACTTATTAAGTGACCCCTAGTGCCCTGTGAGGCCAGGGCCGCTGTCATCCTGGAACTGACCACTCCCATCATGGTAGGACAACTTCATCATAGGATATTAAGGTGATCATACAGAATAACTCTGCACTGACTTGCAGTGACTCTTCTGACTTTAAGGGGACCAGTGGACCAAAACCATACCAGGTCAATGAACAGAAGCATTTGCATTCGTTTTCGTGCAGAGCATCTTCATTCGTGCAAAGGTTTTTTCCTTTAATTGGTCACCCATTTGCACCTTCCACACGCAGTATAAAAAATGCTTAAAAATTCATTAAGTGTGTGAAATGTGGGGGGTGGTCAAATCACTGGAAACACTGCCATATCCACCTGCCTTGTCGAACCGATCACATACCGGTTTTTGATACGCTGTGCTTTTCTCCACCTATTCCGTAATTTTCTAGTTTTTATGCCCGGCACACCTGCAGACTGAGTTCCAACTATTTGGCCCTTTGTTAACATCTACATCTTGCATCACAGACTTGCCAAGAGAACTGCTGCTAGTAAGACCACTTTGAAGCAGAGAAATGCTGATTAGCATTCATACGACTACGAATTGCCACTGTCAATACATTTACAATTGCGCTTGAGATGCTTAGAAGCCATTTTATGGGGCGCTTGAGATATATTGTCCACCCCTCATTTATCCTGTACAACAGCTTATGATCGAGAGACAGTTTCTTTGAGCTTGGCATTCCCTCTTCCCGCTTTTTAGCACCGAAGCACCTGCCCCTCAAACGGCCTCGACACACGGCCTTGTTTTTGCTATCCTGCACCTGTCTGCCACCAAATTTCTCGCCATTACCCAGATAAACTCCCACCCACCGGTCCAGACAGCCGTGGGATTGAATAACAGACCGTCCCTCTACAGGTGGAGACCGAGAACAGCTGAGCCTGAACGGCAGCTCCGAACTCTATCTCAATTAGCACGGCTTACAGAAGAAGATAGCTGAAAATTACCAGTGAGTGCAGCAGTGGGGCTTCTTATCTGTAATAAAGTGGATTTAAATTTTTTCCCTCCTTTTTTTGAATAAAAGTTATTTATGGCTTTTGTTACAGTTAGCAGTAATGCGGCAGCCAGCTAGATTAAATGGAACACAATTAAGTCCAGAATAAAATGAGCAGAAATGCTCGGCAGGCTATATTTGTGTTGTTGGGGTTTTTTGTGAACCATATTAGGCTGACAATTAGCTGTCAAATTTAGTTTTTCTCTTCATTTTTGAATAAAGTACATGTAGAAGTAATGAATGCGTGCTCAATCTCTCACTAAAAAAAAAAATGTTATCACAGTTGCTGCAACAAAAGAGATGGCAGCTGTGGTTTCTTACAAGCCAGACCAAACCAATGAAACCCACTGAATTTGCTCAGTCCAACAAAACTTCAACTCAGAGTGCCAGACATTAGAACTGGCAGGAAAACGGTGTCAATTTTCAACTCGTAAAGAAAACAGTGTTCCAATGCAATACCACCAGAGTTCAATAGTATGTGATGTGACAGATACGGTGCTCTAACTTCACCTAAACCAAACTGACACTCGAACACAGCCTCTCAAAAATAACTTGGTACACTACTCTAGCCCAGCTTACTGTATCCCAAATTCACAGAGTACAATACTACAACGCAGCCTCAAAAAAACTGATAGAGTACAGTACTCTAACCCAGCTTACCTCAAACTGAAATAGTACAATACTATAACACAGCCTCACCAAAACTGAGTACACTACTCTAACCGAGCCTACTCCAAACTGACAGATTGCACTGCTCTAAGTCAGGGTGAGCAAGTCAGGGTCACAATAAGTCTGACCGTGGCAGACAGAGTACCCTACCGTGACAACAACTGAGCACTGGAGCCCGGTTCTGTGTTCCATGACATAATGGCATTGTGCGAAAAATGCCAATCAGAAAGCTTGTTATATGATAGTCCTTTTGGATTTCCCCTGTCAAATATTAATAACAAAAATTGAGGGTACAGAAACTCATAAAAAAGTTATTGTTCTTGACATTTGTTCTGTATGGATAATAAGAATTGGATCGAAGAAAGAGAAAATACATATATATGGGAAAAGCCATCTCGACGTTCCTTCAATTATAAACGCCGTTCTTACCGTAAATACTGCTGCATACTTCTCAAGCGAACTGTTTGTGTGCCGTACGGGATGCTATTGTCAATTAGGAAAGTTCTCAAGAATCAGAAGCCCACAGGATGAGAGCACAAAGGAAATCAAGTGACTTTACCACGATAGTAGCCGGCCACGATAGCATCAAACGTCTAACCACTGAAGTGCTGACCGAAGTGCGCTGCTCTTAAGAACTTGTGTTCAGGAAAACTTCAATGCCAAAGAAACCCGGAGATGTACCACCTTATGAACTTTTTCAACATGTTGGTGCTGGTTAGCTTCCATTGCAGACGTATTGTGTGTTTCGCTTACCTCACACAACAGCGTGTACCAATAACCTCAGAAATTTCATAGCTTCTCTCTGATAGGTTGAACACAGAACCGCGCTCAAGTGCGCAGACGTTGTTGCGTGAGGGAAGTGAACCACATAAGACAACTGCAAATAAGGCTATACTTTACCAGAGCTGCTCTCAAGTTGACAGCATACACCACAGTACCCCTGCCTCTCCCAAACTGACTGACACTATGCTACCCTGGCCTATCCCAAATTAAGTAATAGGGGTGCAGAAATTCAATATTTTCTCAAACCAATAACTCATCCCACTGCTCAGAAGAGTACTCAAATAACCGCTTTGTAGTTATTATTTTTTTTCATGCAGTGCAGTCTATAAAAGTTTCTGAATGTGAGCAATTTGGGCATTAGGCTGTTGTTTATTGCGCCATTTATATGTCAATTCTGAAATTAGGGCAGTACTGAATAGTTTGCAGCTTTGTTCATAACATTGACGATCAACTTCTAAATCAGCAATGGAATGCTTAGGCTTTTTTGCATATGTTCATTATATTTAATTCTGGTATTTCTGTAAAGTTGCAGACAAAGATAAGGAAACAATATTATTACTAATATACTTTTTGAAGAATTATATTCCAGGGATGGATGCGCAGGATTGCACAGGATGCCACCTGAAAAATTAAGTGAAAAAATATATGAAATTATTTCTTCAATTCACAACATGTTTTTATTTCATGAAATATTGTGCTTCAATCGGCATTTGTTACCGACAAGTGTTCGAAAACCAAATTATTTTGCTGGAGACAAAAACTGCTATCATGGTTGCACATTAATAACGCAGTCCAGTAGCAACCTAATAGCCCCATAAATTACATTTACACAGTACTGTGCAAAAGTTTTAGGCACATTTTTTTTTAAATTCAGTTTGGCAAAGATGCTTCCAAAAATCATTAAACAAAAGGTTCCTTAATATTGAAAAATATACCACAAAGAGGATTGAATTGTCAAAAACTAAACAAAATTGATACTTGCTGTGACTACCCATTACCTAAAAATGAGGTGCACTGGCCTTGAGTTCCATATTTTTCAAAGATGACCAGCTTTTTGCTTGTTCAAAGCATATTGGAAAATGTGCCACAGTTATCCTGCGAACTAACCGTCTTACTTGTTCTTGCCTCTCCATGTAATCCCAGGTAACCATGATGATGTTGAGACTCTGTCACGGTATATATATTCTGTATCAGCCGTCTTCAATGAAATGCAAACATTATTTGTAAAAGTATTTTTTGAACTAATATTTGATATTTGAAATCTGCATTTAATCATCTTCAACGCTGATGTGGAAAACAAAAAATAAATATCCAAGACCAAAGTCCAGAAAAAAAGAGCATAAATCTTTTGCCCAGTATTGTACAACGACAGTCACCAAAATTTTCAGCAATTTTCCTATTGCAGTTCTAGCATTTTTACAATACATTACTGAAGTCCCAACAAAAAAGATCATATAATGTGTATTATATGCATCTGCTTGGAACTCAATCACAAAGTCACTTTGTCACTCAACAGCCAACAGTCACTCTAGAGAGATATCAAAGAAATCGCAAGTCTGGAAGCATTTTAAGAACGCTTATGCCGTTCCCTTACGACGTGATTATTAGACTATTCCATCATTATTTTACGCCTTTCATTGGATTAGCCTACCTGCATGGATTCATGCTGACAAAACGGATGAGCTATATTCATTAAAGAAAGTTGATTTAATAAACAAAAGTAATGCATTTGATGTGATAAATCTCTTCATCCAAATATGTGTTAGCTATGCTAAAAAATGATGCCGTTCTCTATCAATTTTTCATGGAATTTGACACGCCTGAGAGGATGATTGTCATTTTAAATATATAAAAAATTCTGAAACAGAAGATGGAATCCAGAGAATGTTTTGGATTAATTTGTTAAACGTATAATAGTCATAATTACAATATCACATGTATTCTAAGAACATTTTCAACGTAGCCTATCAGTGGTTTCTTGGTTATTTCCTAATTAATGATATCGTAATCATTATATGCTTAACTGTCTTGAATTTGTCTTGGTAATTAAGAATCATCAGTCTATTTACATAATCAGGCGATTTTAAACATGAACAGGTTGAGATCAAACATCATGAATAAAATGTGAGACGCTTCTATAGCCCTGAAAAACCTGTGATGCCAACATTATCAGGAGCCAGGGCTGAAGAGGTTTTAAAACGCATAAGGCAACAACCATGACAGCTTTTTAAATAAAACATATTGGCCTACATAACACAGGGAACTTATGAGATAAAATTAGAAAAAATATGACTACACCACGATCATCAATTATCCATTTTTTGTAACTGATAGATTTGGCAAATACTTGTTGACCTGAGCACTCATTTGTAGCCCTATTGAGTACATCGCATTAGTGACACGCAGTTTGCCCAAACTATTTGCATTTGCGGCCAAGCATCTGTTTGTCTAAGCTGTATACACTCACCGGCATATATTGCCCTTGGTACTTTGTGCACAAAGGAAGATATCATGAGATAGTAGCGCGGTCATGGCCAAGACAAATTTGTTAGGGCATGATGATCCTTGAGACACAGGTGGGGGTGCAGGAAAAATGTTTTTCTTTGAAATTGAGCACTTCATCACAGGCATGAGTTGATGTAAATTCTCCAGAAACAGCACTGGCCATAAAGGTGAAGCGCTTCCTGCTGCTTATCTGAGCTGCTCCCGGCTGGGACTGTCACTACAACAAATATAACCGAACACGGTCAACAGGGTCAACCAGCAGACAGGGGTAAAGTCAATAACTCCTGCACTCAACCCCGGCCACGGCCACATCATGCCGGAAAGCGTCGGTTTTAACAACCTGTGCCGAGTGGACTGAGCTGCACTCGGACAGCCTATTCTCAGCGTTTGCTGCCACTGACATCGAGCCTTGCTGCTACAAAGCATCTGAGTGTGTGAAATTGGAGGTCTCCTTGTGAATTCCTCTGAGGGCCGCAACTACAGCTGACTCTGAGATGGAGCTCATTCTGCGGTTTCGCGAAACACTCTCAGACGAGCACTTTATCGACGACCGCTCGTGTCAGGTTTGACGCAGGCCCTTCCCTGAGAAAGACACTGCACTCTCAGAGGGACTCAGCCCAGGGTCATTAAGGTTAAAGAGAAGCAAAAGATTCAAAGCTGTTTTTTGTCATCCTTCAGAGAGCCTGAGAGAGTGAATGAAGCAAGCAGCTGTCGACGATTACATCATACGACAAATCCACACGAAGGGCCATGCTAGCACCTGTCAGGGACTCAAAAAAAAAACATACAATACTCCATTTTGGTTTCCAAGCCATAGATATAAAGGCACTGGTTACAGCGTGGCAACATTTACAGTCCACTCAAGAATTATTAGCACCCTTTGTGGATATGTGCAAAAGTGACAGTAAAAAAAAAAAAATCAACTATGGATATAATGACTCAACTTTTATATCATTAGTAAAATTACTTTAATCTGCTGCAATAAACTTCCTACAAAAAGAAAGCTTTTTGAGCAATGGTGTTTTTTTTTCTTCTCCAAAAACATTGATGTCAAAATTAACGGCATCCTGTAAAGGAGTTGTGTCACTATTACCGCACATGCTCACAATTTTGAAAGAAGTAAACCCGCTCAACTGCAAGTTGAAATCTATAAGGTATTTTTCTTTTTCTGTGATTATTGGTGATGGCAACCAGCTTACATTCTTTGTATCTCTTAGCTAAAGCCAGAGGTGTATAATCCAGGTTCAGAAAGTAAAAGTCCATCCCAGGATATAGTTCCAGCCACCAAAGACCAGTCAGTTGGCCCTATTCTTCAGCTGGGAGGTAAAAGTAACAAGTGAAATCTGCTGACAGGAGTTTACGGGTGGAATGAAAACATGGTAGGTTTTTTTTACTTTCTGACCCCTGGATTATGCACCTCTGGCTAAAGCTTAAAATAGCGCTTTGAATCAGCTAATTTCCATAGAAAGCTCCTTAATATAAAAAGCATAATGGTGGAGATACTAAAATATACATACAGCGCAAAATAAAGATGGATTGGCAAGGATAGAGTCCGATTATGATTTGCAGTCAAGCAGATTCACTTTCTTGGGATGCAAGTTCCGAGCGTGCGCAGTGATCATGGCACAGCTCCTTTGAGGGTATTTTTTTTTTTAAATTTACATCTATTTTTATTCTGACTCGGACACCAGAATCTCGACAGCTGCCTTTCAACATTTCTTCTTTCACCAGGGTATAAATTTGCTGTTGCAAATGTCACTTTTTCATCCCTCACCAAGCAATAAACCAAAGAGCTCTCACCTCAAACAAGACAAATTGTTAAAAATGAGAAAGCTGTTAAAAGATATGCGAAATATAATTTTAAAATATACAGTTGAAATACAGCATTCAGCACAGTCAGAGCAAGAATCAATAAGTTAGTCCAGTCTGGATTAGGAGAAATTTGGTAAAAGATAAAACAGGGCTTGATCTTCCCATTTTTTACCACTAGCCAGTCAGGCTAATGACAGAAAAAAAGTCACAGAGAATTTTACGAGACCGACTGAAAAAGACTAGAATATCACATGAAATTTAATGCCACAGGTATAAACATTAGATTTATATGTAGTATTTTAATAAAGAAAATTCAATAAATGAAAACACTAACTATTTAAATACAAGCACTAACGCTGCGGGTACGTCTCGCCCCGGCTGCCCCCGAAAACCTTATCCAAAAACTTTAACCTTGGTTAAAGTTTTTGTGGACGGACGCCGACGCCGATGCTGCGGACGGAAAAAGCGGCGCCTATGTCTCGCAAATCCCTTTGGGGAGAGACAAAAACAAGATCATTTCATACATCTAGTGTTCATACACTGCCCAGCCTAATAAAAGTAAAGTCACCACCTGGATATAACTAAGCAAAGAGGAAGGGTAATACCACAGTGATTAATATGTTTCTGCTGGCAACAGGTTATTTAACCCCTGCTGAAGTGGATAGTCCCTTCTCATTTCTTGAACAACCATCTCGGATAATACCTTGTGGTTGTGGAAAAAATGTTACTTGGTTTCAGAAGGGTCAAATTATTGGCCTGCATCAAGCATAGAAAACAACTGAGAAGACTGCTGAAACCACTAAAATTTGCTTTATCGCTGCGGCCTATGAATTTAACTTTATTAACTATAGCTGTCGAAGCTCACAATCTAGCCAAGACAACGACCATTAGCGAATTTCACTAGTGTAATCATACAAGTGGGCAAAAAACAGAAACATAACATTACTGTAAGGAGTTGGAAAGTGACACTGTTGATCTTAATGAATGGGCTCACTCTGACAAAGCAGATGTATGAGAAACCCATCGCAAAATCTGGAGTTCCTATATTAGCTAGGCCTCTTTACAAAACCCAGAAAAAATAATTATGCTGCAAGTGAAAAACACAGATCTTGGACTTAGCTCACTCACTGTAAAGACACCGCCACAGACCGCACAACTGACATTGCTGATTACCAGTAGAAAGTACTGAACTCCGAGGAGCCATCGAACTTACATAGCATTTCATGTGTCATAAATGCTGTAGATGATTTGTCAGATATAGCTATCCAGCAAGTAATGAAATTTGAGTGTTTAATATGGTGCTACAGGACCAAGTACACACAGTATGTAAATCCATTCTGGCACCGTATTTCAGCACACTAGAGTCCCTGCATATTATTGTTCGCGAGTTAATTTGCATGTGCATGAAGAATCACTTCAACTACACAGAATTTCTTAGTGAGTTGTTTAGTTAGTTCGCTTTGAATTGCTGTTTCTCCCCCTAGAAGATGTGACATCATTTCATGACTCCTGCTGTTCTGAACTATCAGGCTGCATGAAGTTAAAGTTGAAGTTCTGAACAGCTCTTTTTAATTACTTTAATTTTGACTGAATATATTACACTTGAAGCCCACGAAAGGGCTGAGCTTAAACGTGAAACCTCCTGAACTACATGCCTTCACACAAGCATGTACCATTAGGGAGAAAATATAAAACAAACGTAACTTACGTAACCATTGCTTACTACACCAAAGAAATGCTAGAAATTGAATGCATTTACTGATGATCTTGCAAGTTGAAGTTGTTGAAGGTTAACATGATGTGCTTAACCATAGTGGAAAATTTGAATTTCCTCTACAGCACTGAAAGTACTAGCTGAACATAGCACAAATCAGTTGTAATTTTTCAAACCGGTCAAAGTATGTGGCTACGGCACCCATTTTTCTTAAAGTACTATTTTTAGTGGTTGGTCAAATATGATAGTTTTTTTTTTTTTTTCAATTTTCATGAAAATCAAACCTTTTCCCAATTGATTCCTACTTTTCTGTGGGTGGAACAAAAATGCCTTAAATCTTTTGACCATTTCATAACTGGAACTTATATTTCCAAGGCATTTTAAGAAGAAATTTGAAAAAAAAAAACCGCTATCATATTTGACCAACAACTAAAAATAGTACCTTAATTTAAGTTGAATCAAAGTTGAATCAAATGCTTGGCATCGTTGGATTCAGGAGAAGTTGTGCTATAAGGACATTCATAACACTTCAGTGTATATCTGATTCATAACCTGTGAAATGACTGCAGAACCTATTTTTGTGTTATTTTGAGTTTTTTCCAAAAATCAAAGTTTGACCTGTAAATATGATATGATAAATATGTTCAATCACAATTTTGAAATTGGTAACTTATGTGTACCCACTTACCCCAAGATGCCACACACCAAAAAGCAAGTTACTACCTCATTCAGAACTCAAACTGTGGGGTTTTTCCCTGAGGTACTATTTTTAGTTGCTGGTCAATAATAGGTTAAAGGTCCCATATTATGCTGTACTTATTCGATTAAAATAGGTCCAGTGGGTCCTTAAAATAATGTTAAGAATTCAGTAACAAAAAAACCACACACATCCAGGCCTAGTGAGATGTTTTCTCTCACCCCGTCTGTGCCAACCCGAAACTAGAAACAGTCGGTCGAGGGCGACCGCGTATGTGGCCCCCGCGCAGGTGCTACCATTGAGGGGGCCCTGGAAATGGAAATTGGCGAGCGATGAAACCCAAAATATAGTCAGTTTGAGTCAAGATGTCCCTAAACATGTTAGTAAGATTTGGTGTTGATGGAGCTAAAAGTTTTCAAGTTATCGCGGTAACAAGCAAGGTCTCCGGAGGTGGGCGCGGACTGGCACCAAAACCATAGTGGCCCCGTACGCTTTGCGGGGGCCACAACAAGAGCTGTTTTAAGTGGGCGTGGAGGCTTTGCCAATGAAACACTGCTCTGATTGGCTGCCTGGCCGCTTCAATTCTGGGGGAGGGTGCAGACCCAAAAAAACCAGGAAACCATGATGGCAGGTATATCAGGACAGCTCTCTGCAGCATCTACTGCTGTAAGAACGTACATGTTTGATCCCGAATCTGACCCCGAATGGGAGGAGGAAGCAATTGAAGTATTGCAGAAACATTCACAGCAGGATGTCAATGAATGAAAAGTTTAAATTTTTGTATTTTGCTTGTACTGTCTTGCCTAGCATGCATATGATTGTAGCTGTACAGTTATATAGTCATGTTACATACCTACTGAGCTATTCGGAGGAAACTGCTAAAAGCTCTTGTAAACCATTTCTACCAAAACAAACCGCAATTCCGACACCAAGCTATTAAAATGATTTCGAAGCAAGAACACACAAACGGTGTAAGCGTTGTTAATGTGGAGCTAGTTAATCGATAACTTCTACCAGAAATCTGTATCCAACCTCCACTTTTTTCAGCTTTATATTAGCCAGATCAATTTTCAAAGGTGGACGAAATTCCGTCACAGCAATGCAGAGAAATTGTTGGTTATATATTTAGGACACAAACATTAGCAACAGTAACTTAGCTATGTTAGCCGCAGCGCTACAGCCACATTCAACAGGCTATCACGTTAGGTAGGTTTAGGGCCGTTTCATACTCTACCCAAGGTTCGCAAGCGCGAACGCAAGGCAACGCATTGAGCAACGCAAGGTACCCATCCTGCGTCCTTGCGTATCAAAGAGTCTCGTCCAAATTTTTGCAACGCGACGCATCGACACATGTATTTCCGTGTGATTCCAATAGGATAGATAAAGCAAAAAATGCGCCATACGCTGTGATCAACACACCAAAAAGAAAAAAGAGGGAGGAGGAGAAGGAGGAGACTTTGCTGCCCTCTATTGCATGAGCAGTGTATTGCTTTTTAATGAGGCACAGCGCAGCAAGGGACGCGCGTTCAGGCTTCTCTGTTAACGGAATGGAATGGACCTGTGCTCGCGTTCGCTCGCGTACCTTGCGTAGAGTATGAACCGGCCCTTATGCAGTAAAGCAACACAAAATGGTAAACTTACTGTTTCCACATCTGTGAGTCATGGACAGTTGGTACCGATCCAGGCTTTATCTTCAGATATTTTACAAAGCCTGCATTTCAGGCCAGTTGTTAGTGCTAAATACCGTTAGCGGTCCTGCAAACCACCCATAACACATTCACTTACACTGTTTGCTGTTATATCGTTACTTACAGCTAGTGGATCCAAGCGCTTGATCGATGCAACTGCTCCAGGTTTGAGAAGGAGCTGAGACACATATTCAGCATCAAATTATCCTTTATTGAAAAAGCTGCCTTGGGGAAATTTTGAACACAAACAGCTAACGTTCCCTTTGAGTGTGGCTGTTTGCTGCCAGCACAAAAAAGCTACCCACTGATTTCTGGTGGCATCATCTTTTGGAAGAGAAAATAGTTGTGCTTTTTTTTGCATCCAAAAAAAAAAAACATTTACAAACAGCTTTGGGGACATACTGATAAATCTACATGTTAAAAGATTTGGGCTCGTTTGTGTCTGATAGAATATATTCCAGGGTGGGTAGGTCCAGCGCCGTGATTGGCACTTGCCAGGTCTGTTCCTGATTGGACTCAACAACCTGACATCACGCTTTGCACAGAACTCGTGAAGATCTCTGGATAAGCTGTTCAGAGAGGGAATCACGTTCAGGAAATCATGTTCTCAGATTATTGCAAAACCCCTGTTTTTATCTTATGTTTAGAGACTTTGTATTGTATTCAGTATGGATTTCCAACATTATAACATTACATGTATGTATAAAAAGAAGGATCAGCATAATAGGGAACCTGTAAATTAATGAACAGATGAGGAGCCTGAGTTTTGGTAAATGTTTTTGGGTGGCTTTTTTATCTAGTTGGGTGGATTTAGAATTCGTTCTGGGGTAAGTTTCCCAGAGACATAGTTGCCAACCAAGTTAGCAACTTGAATAGCTCGTCCATACGCTGTCAGTTGTTCCAACTATGTGAGTTAGCATCTGTGCTTTTGGGAAACACACCCCTCTGGGCAGGAAACCATACAACCAGTCTGGCAATACTGTGTAAGAAATGAGGATAAGAAGGTGGAATTTGTTTGAACTTCTGACTTGTGTATAAAGATCAATTATACGGTTGGATAATATTAATATTCAATTAAGATTATGCAGAATTTTCACTCGCCAGTCGGGCGAGGAGTCTGAGCTTATTCGGTCGCCAGGGATCTCGAGCGAGTGCGAAGATCGAGCCCTGAACAGGATATACGGACGCACATAATGTCCCACCAACGGTTAGAGGCATGATAAGGGTGGCCAAGAAAAACCCTAAGACGAGGTTTGCCCAAGAGAAGCCCTTATTAAAGGCAACCCATAAACTGCAAATTGGACAAGTGTATTTGGAACAATAATTGGAACTGCGAACTGTGGTCCGATGAGGGTAAATATGGACCTATTTGAGCATGTAAACCTCCAGCAAAAGAAGAGGACTCACGCTATTAAAGGCACCTGGTATTCACAGTAAAATATGGTAGTGGATCACTCCTGCTTTGGGGCAGTTCGGCTGATAGTTGTCCGGGGAATCTTTCTTAAAGATCAGTGTTTTAACAAGCTCCACTTTTCTCCAGGATATTTTGGCCGCACACTTGATTTCCTCTGCCAGGAGTTTAAGAGTTTCAGCAAATCAATGACTCCAAACATCCATTTGGACTCAAGAAAGAAATGGCTAAGGGAACACAAAGACAACGTTTTACAACATTTGACTGTCCCAGTCCGCAGATTTGAACCCTATTAAAAAGCAGAGGAGTGATATTGAAAGCGGTAGTCTACACGTGAATACCAAAGAACCTCAAGAGTTTTTAAATGTTCTGCACGAACATGTGGTCCAACGGTGGTTACCAAACATTATTATTATTATTATCATCATCATCATCAAAGTAGGGAATGTGGCTTCTCCAAGTTTGAGCCCAAAACATGATTCATTGTATTTTATGTTTATTTAAATTTGACCTTTGTAAGGTCATTTTTGCATTCCTAGGGTCTACTACTATAGGTATACATGCTTTAATGCTCAAAAAACACTTCATCTTATGCGGGCCATTTCTGTAGAAGCTCCATCTGAAACACTGTTTAGAGAGCCTGCCCCTCCTCCGGAAAAGTGTGCTGTGATTGGTCAGCTGGACCACTCACTTTTGATTGGTCAACTGCTTTGCGCATATGTTGGAAATGTCATGCCCCTTACCATAAATGGATTTCAGCTCTAGGTGTGGAGACTGTGGCCAGATTATATTCTTCAGCGAACACTAAAATGAGACTGGCTACAGATTGTGTTTTTTCTTCACTCGCTTCTGCCAGTCTTTATTTATGAACAAATTATGGTTTAATTTATCTGTATTTCTCCAATCTCTTTCTCCCAAAATTAAAATTTGCTCACCTCTCAAACAATATGGGTGCAGAATTATGAAAAAAAAAAACAACAAAAACAGTCATGAGCTCTTCACACACAAATAAAAGAAAAATAAATTTATGGAAAATTCCATAGAAAAATGGCAAAGCTATTGGAGTTCATATACTTTTTACATTGAAATAAGAAACAAACATGAAAACAGACTGTCTCTGTAAACTCATGCTAACTTTAAAGCCTGAGACCATACCTGGCCAAAGTATATTTCACAGAAAGTAGAATTCTTAGAGAGTCTTAAAACGCATAGCTTTATAAATTTTAATTTAGTAATAATCCAGTGCGACATATTTTAAAACCAGTAAGTTTTAAAATTGAAAGCTTGAAAATTGTGACAGCATCAGGGGACAGACATTGTAACCCAGTGAATCTAATCTTACTTATCCAATCAAACGCCAGTAGACTGTGCTGCGCTGCTTGTCACGTCAGTTATGCCCATTCCTTTCATGGTCGCCTTTTAGGTATCATTGAAATCTTGTGTTGCCTGCGATTTTGAGAACTGTTAAAAGCCGCTTTAGGAATTATAGAGCAACTGCAGTCCTCTGTAAAATCGCCAGGGCTAAAACTGCTATGTGCGAAGCCCATTCTCAATAGCTTGGACGTCATTTATCACCGACTCATTACTAGAACTATCCCTCACGTTTGTGTACACTTCTTCCGCCACCTTTCAGACTCGCTATACAAACTCTACCTCCTGTGAACAAAGAGTGTGAGTATAACTGAAGTCACTTTTCTAGGCCTTATGTCTTCAGTGGCTGCCCAGTCAAGGCATATGTATGCAATGTTTTGCTGTTGTTTTATTGCCATTATATCTGCATCGGATTTTAGACACTTTAGGCTTTCAACTTTCTTCTGAATTATACTTCGGCGAGGTGAGGTTTCCTCCTTTACAGGATGTGCAGGAGCCTTTCAAAACACGCGAAGGGAACTTTGGCACAAGACATGACGGGCATGAATTATCGGAACTACCGAAAATGTAACAACCTAACCCAGCGCAGCATTAGCATTGCCGCTTAATCACATTACAGACTCCAAAACAACCTGAAACTCCAGGTCCTAACAAAGTGGGCACAGCTACATCTTTCCGGTGTAACCCTTAAGAATATCCAACATTGATCTGTGTCCAGTTCACCAAGCAGTCATCAGTAAAATGGTGGTAAAACAAAACTGCCGCTGCCTCTTCTTCCTTTGGAAGTTTGTACAAATTGGATTTTATATTGCACACTCCAAGTAGCCGTTTTTGTGGGCATAGGCCGCTTCATTTAAGGGTGTTCCAAACTAGCTGCCTAGACCGAAAAGTTCATTTGCGATGTAAGCAGTTGAATGTCAAAATGGCGGAATGTGATCAGGGCGTTTCAGGTAGCTCTGGAGCAGCGTGTTCTGTGGGAGAGAGAGCTTCCACAACAGGTGACGCTGGGTTATTTTCACATGCAGACCTTTTACATTCCCAAAAAAATATACTATACACACAAGGACATTAAAAAAAATGAAAAACCATAATAGGTGCACTTAAATAAAGAAAGCGCTGCTCATTTTCATGAAGGATGCCGATAATTCTCAAGTTGAGTGTGTGTCCACTTTGAGACAAGATCTTCCTAAACTGCAAGCAGTACACAGCAAACAGTGCACAGACATATAGGGCAAGAGTATTAAATGATTATAGCATCATTTTTACTGTTATTGCAAGAAATTGAGCAGTTACTTTTGCCATCACTGGAGTACAGGACCATAAACCAAAGATTACAAAATTTTACCCAAGAGATATTCTCCTCCCGCCATCCTCCTTAGCCACACTCTCCCTTCAGCTTGTTATATTACTAACATTTTTACTTAATTGAAGTCACAAAACTTGTAAGAATTGGATAAATTGACTTTCAACAGTGGCCAATGTGCAGAGCAGTTGTCCAGCATCTGAAGCATTTGATCACCTACCTCTTCACAATATATACTGCGCCCCTTTTCCAGAACATGCGTTCCACCCTTTTGTTTAAATTTAAGATGCGGTACTGTATACAGTTTTGCATTTCTCTGCTTGGCCCCAGCTAAGAATGTGGTCTTTATATAAAAATAATGTACTCAGCTCTTGTTTAGCATAGTTTATGTGATTTGGTTCCTCTGATATTACTTGCCTCTTGAGATTTGAGCGTCAGCTAAATGTGCATATTGAAATTAAAACGTTGTATATGTGGCCTGAAATACACAGCAATTAGAAAGTTAAAAGCATTTCTGGGAGCAGCAGTATTTTAATGAATAAAATTGAGTATGAGACAGTAATAATTCAAGTACCAGACCATTTCTTTCCCCAATCCCCGGAGAGATAAGATTGTTCCGCACAGTACACAACACCATATACAATGATGAGCCAAAACGTTAAAACCGCTTGCAGATGAAGTAAATAAAGTCGAATATCTTGTAACCGCAGTGCATGTCAAGGCCTTCAGACCGGCCCTAGACATTAAAAAAACCGTTGGTTCCCGTAGTTAAAGAGCTGGATGAGGATGAAAGAGGACCTGCACGAGTTTGCCACGGGCCAAATAATTATGGCCAGACGAGCGGGACAGAGCATCTCCAAAGCGGCCAGACTTCTGGGTTGCTCCCAGTCAGCAGTGGTGAGTATCTATCCACAGTGATACAAGGAGGGACAAAGTACAATCAAACTGGTGGAGGGAGCCTGCTACTTTGGGAAATGTTTTTCTGCGAAGCCCTGATTCTCAAAATTCAAGTGGATGTCAGTTTGACAGATCTGTTTTTGGCAGTGCTAGGGGCACTTACACAATATTAGGCAGGCGGTTTAAATTTTATGGCTGATCACTGTGGAAATTTTGCAGTAACCCTTAAGTAGCACATTAGCCTACCATGCTAAATTAAACAAAAACAATCAATTACATTACTCAAGCTTCCCATGCGACCACATCCTGATCGCTTTCAGCACACCCCATTTCTCCAAATGGATGCTTCACAAGCTGAAATACAGTACACTAGTCTTAGATCCCCAGCATCTCCTGTGGCAGATAATGAGAATGTTTTCTGTTTTAGGACCTAACCTTTCCACTTCACCATTATACCCACACAGCGCTCTCCTATATAAACGTGACCCTAAAGACGCAACAAACAGCGATCGCAAATGTCGTCTGTGGGCGCTTTTGACGTCGGTCTCTAGGGATATCGGCGCATTGGAGGCGGAGCGACAGACCCCGACAAATCGACAGAGCCAGATTGTAAGACAGCTTGACGAGAGGTTGACAGTTGAGAAAGCGACAGTGGCGACTCCCCCTGCGGGATTCACGCAGTCAATGCGAGGACCTCGCCCGCAACCCTCTCCCGAAGCGAGAGGTCCACCCCGCCGTCTCTCGAGGGAAACAGCAGGAGTCTCGCTCCGCAGCAATCCCGCATTGCCTTGTCGTGAAAATTGCGATCCGCGCGGGCCAAGAACTGCAGGCTTTCCGACCACCTCTGACTCCCAGGTAAAGAGAGAAGACGGTCTGGCTAATCTGTTCCGCTGATCGTTCAGTTAATTACCCGAGAGGACAGAAAACAGAGCTGGTTTTGATTTGAGTATCCCTTGCACCCTTGAGTATCCCAACTTTACCGTGACAGAGATATACCGCCAAGGGCACAGAGTGGAATGGTGGC
This sequence comes from Gymnothorax reevesii, assembly GCA_029721435.1. Classification (NCBI taxonomy): domain Eukaryota; kingdom Metazoa; phylum Chordata; class Actinopteri; order Anguilliformes; family Muraenidae; genus Gymnothorax; species Gymnothorax reevesii. The sequence goes on from CM056577.1 coordinate 115,008,300, forward strand.
TCGGTTCGATAGAGAGAAACACCCCCGTAACAAGCCTCCGATGACAGAGCTATGGAGTGACCAGTGCCCGAGACAGAGACAGAGAGAGAGAGAGAGAGAAAGAGCGCTTCCACACAAAACTTTTTATCGACTCGTCTGTGATTAATTCCACTCGGCTCAGAAATACGCTCTGCGGAGGAGCCGACACAGGGGACTAAATATTTTGACAGTCACGAGCTCAGAGGGCAGTTAATCAATGGCTCTGTGGATTTCTCACTCTCCCCACAGTTAATTGTGCTGAGAGCCTTCCAAATGTATTCACACCAGCGATAATGGAGAGTACACGGTATGATAAATAACTTGAGTACTGAGCAATAGTTTAATTTTCAAACACTAACGAGTCTCCTGGAAGAGCCAAAATAATGCATCTCTGAAACTAGAATTTCCTCAAGTAATGAGTGAGGATGACTCGTTTGAAAATAATAACAGGCAATAAATTAGGACATCATTTCTGGGGCACAAACTTCCCCTGTAAGATGATTCTTCATTAAGGAATGTTATCAGTAGAAAATAAGAAGACCACACTTTTCAATTTCAAGCTCTACATGAGCTATGAATATGCCGATAACGAAAAACAAAATGACTACCTGCCCGTTGGCGGCATGCAGCCAAAACCGCTCGCCACAGACGTCCATACTAATGCCCGCACCCTGGGTTTTCGGACAGAACATTTCCCAGAGCATTACAATCGTCCACCAACTCCTCCTACAGTGGATCAATGCACTGCCTTGAGACACACTTCTACCATAGCCATCATTAAATTTACAGTATAGTGCCACAGTAGCCCTTCTGTTAGTTTAGACTACACGAGATCGCTTTCATTGCCCTCATGCATCAAAGGGACTTGGGCGCCCAGTTCTCTAATCGCTATTTTGTGCATCGTCCCTTCTCGGGCTACTCTTAGTTGGTACTCACCACAGTTGACTTGGAGCATCCCAGGAGCCTTGCTGCTTCAGAGATGTTCTGATCCATTCGCCAGGTCATATTGATTTGGCCTTTGTCAAAGTCACTCAGGTCCCATTTCTCCAACATCCAACACGTCAACCACAAGAGCAAACTGTTCACAGACCTTGACATGCGCTGTTGTTATGAGATAATCAATGTTATTTGCTCCCTCTGTTAGAGGTCATGATGTTTTTTACTCATCTGTGCTCAGTAAATATAGGAGATAAACATGCGCATGCACTGTGTTGTATCTCAGACGAATAACAAACAAGTTACCGATAGCGCTATCACATTTGCACAGATGGGAACTTGCACGGTGACCCTGTAAGCACATTCCAATTATCAGCCAAACACGGCTTTGATACAGTATTTGCTTTCATTAAGATGATTCAAGATAAAACAAAACTGTGAATCTCATCACCTCCTTCACAACAAGAGCAAACGATTTCAAAATTACTATAATTTTCATTTAGGTTGAGACGTAAAAGTTTGCACTGCGGTGCCGATGGCTTGAAATATGGTTACGGAATTTTAGTGTGTTTCCTAATTTTGAAATCTGCAGCGTTCTACAGTATGTAGCACCGCCACTGATTTTCCCAGCCTGCTTGTAAGGGAACTGACATTGAGCAAGAAAATTATGTTCTCAAAGACGTTCATGGTCATGTGCCACTTAGCCCATCTACACGTTCCATGCCGTTTCCAGAATATCACTGAATGTATCAATCAAATGGCTAGCAACTAATAACATATCTCTGTGATTGAATGTATGCCCAGAGCAAATAAATAAATAAATAAATATCTGGTTCATAAATAAGACCTGCACATCACACATTAATTTTTCACTGTCTTTGAGCTGCAACCTGGGAATTTCACAGATGGAATAGGTCAGGCATGTCCAATCTTATTTGAAAAGGGGGAGAGTTAATTTATCGACAATTGTTTTCAATCAAGAGCTTTAAGAAGAATCAACTGTCTAGGCACTGGGCTAGACCCAGAGCCTGCAGACACCGGCCCTTTTCGGATAAACTGGGGAGTCCCTGCTGTCTATAGTGTGCTGTAATAACAGCTAGGACCATCAGTCGAAATGCTTGGGGAGAATTTTGCCTGCATTTCAAGTCTCTTCCCACAAGAGCCACCTGAGGTACTCTAAGTACAGTAATCAGTGATACAAAGTCAACCGTACATTAAATATTGATGCTAATTAAACAAGGCACAGGTACAACAAAGCAAGTCTCCAAACTAGCGGTGAACATTTTTTTTTTTTTCAAAGAAATGACTGAACAGCTCCTGGCACCAATTATGATAACTGCAACCATTAAACAAGTTAGAACACAGAAGGAATAATGTACACACACACGCACACGCACACGCACAAATATATATATATGCACACAGTGTATACACCGATTAGCCACAAGATTAAAACCAACTCTAATATAGTGAAGGTCACCCTTGTGCTGCCATAACAGCTCCATCAAACTGACGTCACTTGATTTCCCAAACTAACGAAACGATTCCCAGAGTATCTCACTCCCTCCACCAGCATGTCTTCTCACCACAGTGCATCCTGATGCCATCTCTCCCCAGGTAAATGATGCACACTGACCCAGCCGAAGCACACGATGTAAAAGAAAATAAGACTCATTGGACCACTGAAGCATATGATGTAGAAGAAAATAGGACTCATTGGACCAGGCGACCTTCTTCGACTGCTCCAAGGTCAGGTTTTGAAGCGCAGGTTCCTATTGGAGGCTCTTTTAGAGGGGGACCAGGGTAAGAATGGGCACTTTAACAGGTCTGCGAGCTAAAAAGTGCAGTACTCAGCAGGGTATGATGCACAGTTTGTCATGACGCATTCCTTATGTAAACATCAGTGAAATTCTCAGCGACCTGAGCGGCAGTCAGCCCTCTGCATGTTTGGACCAGACAAGATAATCTTCATAGCTCTCGTGCATCAATGAGCCTTGAGGCCCAAAACTCTGTCGCCGGTTTAGGGTTTGTCCCTCCTTGGGCCACTGACCAGGTTATTTTCAATTAATATGTCCACAATAATAGTAAATGGGCTCGGAGACAAAATCAGTATCCATGTTCTCAATCTGAGACCCTCACCATTCTGTGCGCGGTGAAAGGGGCTGGCTGTTCAATTTTTAATTGTTACTTTCTAAGCCACCGTGCCTTGCTTGGTTCTGCGGACTGATATTTATGAAAACGCAGAACAGAGCAGAGGACAGCAGCTAGCTAGAGAAATTTGTTATGTTAACGACATTTTCTGCACTTGTTTTGTTTCCATCATTGACAAATGAGCGCCCTGAGCACTCTGTCTAGTCTCTCTCAACCCAAAACATCCCATAAATTTCACTTAGTCAGACAGCAGTGCTGGATCTGCTTCGGTGAAACGGCCAAGGAACAACAAGCGAACGATAGCTAGCTATGATTCACTTGCTGGATATTTGAATATTGTCAATAATACTGCATTAACAATATTATAAATTATTTGATTAATAACGGTCCTATGAAATATTTGTAATCTTTCGCTGAATGTTCAACCAATGATAACACTGATTGCTAGCTATCATCAAGCTAATCAACACATCCAGTAACGCAAGACGCCTCTGGTGTCACACTCAGCTGTGCTCTCTTAGCTACTTTAGTATCCCACTATTGCTTTGCTCACACAATCATGAGTGCCCATTCAGATATTCATATGTAGGACAGTGCACATTTACATTTAATAATGTATTTGAGCTGACTGAAGCAGAGGCATGTAATGTCATGTCAACAAAAGTCAAATTGATGATATCAATTTGAGTTTCTGACGTTACTCTGTTTTGATGACATACTAGCAAATGTTAATGACCACTTTGCTGGGGTAGTAGCTGCCAGATGATGCAGTCAGTTGTGGCACAATGTTTTTATTGCAGAAAATGAAACAGATAAATGAAAAAATATTAACAAATCTTTACAAATTAAAAAAAATGGACAGCTTAAATAAAATGTACCTTTGACTCAGCCACCCTCCCCCATCCCCATCAAGAGGGTTTTTAGCACAACAGGGAACATTAATGATGACAGGAGCTCTCTGGCAGGTGTAAATGTGAAGAACTATGGTCCTCACATTATAAACTGTTCCTAATTCACTGGCAGCTTTAACATTCAGTATTTGATTGTCATTCACTGCACTGTACCAATGTTTGTTTAGTTATTCATTTTTATTAATTATTGAAATGTTCAGTTCTTTACTCTTGACTGCCAAACCGTTCTGTTTATTTAGTTACTTGTTTTTATTCTACATTTTGTAATACACTTCAAAAAATGAAAAAAAAAAAAACAAATTCTAGGTAAGATTAATTTACTTATTTTCAGACATAAAACACTTATTTCTATCAACATTTTTCTTAGTAAGACAAAAAAATCTGTCTCTGTTTTGAGGTTATTTTGACTATCTTGCCAATGAGATAAGTACATTTTCACTTGTCCAGCAAATAGTGACTTAAAACAAGAAACTATTTGATTGACAAGTGAAAATGTTCTTATCCCATTGGCAAGATAGTCAAACTAACCTCAAATCAGAGACAGACTTTTTTGTCTTACTAAGAAAAATGGTGAAAAAATAAGTGTTTTAAGTTTTAAGTAAATTCATCTTACCTAGTATTTTTTCTTTTCATTTTTTGCAGTGTAAGTGTTCGTTTCTGATGAAACTGGTTGACAACTGATCACTCCTCAGTGCCTTGGCATAGTCATATCAGTGCACAATCCCGAAAGAAAAGGTCAATTTTAATACCAGCCAAATAATTCACTCTTGGTTCCCATACCGGTAATCGGTGAACTTCCCCCCACAATAAAATCCATATCGCTCTCAAAAATCACACATTGGTCAGGCAAATAATATGCAAATAACACAAAATAATAGAAAGAAAAAATATAAACTTGCAGTTTAAAACACAAATACACAAAAGTGAGAACTGCATAAACACTGCAACTTTTTTAATAAATTTAAGTGTGTGTGTCTGTGCGTGTGTGTGTGTGTGTGTGTGTGTGTGTGTGCATGCCTTTACTGCTGTGCGTCTAGGTCACTCACTGTCCCTCAGGTTTTGGCAGTAATGATATACATTTGGCAGCAAGATAAGCTGTGTCTCATTTTCCCGGGAATATTTTTAATTTTGAGAGGTCATTTAGTTCTTTGAAATCTGAGATTACAGGGTTGAGTTAATTTAAGCAAATGCTCCTCATTCCACTGAATGTTTTACACAGTAGGAAGAAGAGCAGAGCATTTGGAGGACAGGCAAACTCAAGAACTGGAAATTCGCATTGACTGCAGTTAATTTAAGAAACTGAGTGTTTAAAAGACTACACACCGCGTACTCAAATTGGACGCTGATTGAAAGGAAGCCACAAATATCAGCCGACATTGCAGCCCTATAGGTCCGAGAGATAACAACCCTGGTGTAGGCTTGGGGGAAGGCACTCTGTAGACGTGTATAAGTAATGTCTGTAAGCCCTGCAAACACAGAATATATGAGCCAGTTTTCCTCTGAGAGAGGAGGGGAGGGAACAGGGGATTGGAGAGGAAGAGGTGGGGGGAGAGCCAATAAGAGGGAGAGAAAAACAGTCTCTGTCATGGAGGATGGCACCACATTAGACTCCAAGGGTCTGTATGTATGTGCCTTGTGTCTTACGATAGTGTCCCCTGCATCGGTGTTCCAAAACACTGCCTTCGGTCCGTGCACAGATTCCACAGGCAGTACCACCGGAAAGTAAGCAGAGCTAAAAGATGAATCCCATGATTCCCGGCGCACAAGCCTTCAGTGTGAAAAATGAAAGGGTTTTCTTCCTGAATATTAATGTGGTCTGCTGCCAGTGCTGGGCCACTGACTGTACTGCGGGGACATACCTGTCTTCTGCGCACACAATAATGTTTTTTCTCTTTATTTAATTTATATTACAGCACAAGTTATAAACAAAAGAATACCCCCCAAACTCAATGCAAAGAAATCTCTGTAGAACATCTTTATACTGCGACAGGGTCTCAGTACATGTGCAGCACGGAAAAAAACTGAGTTGAATTCAGTAAAAGTATATAAATTCTATTTTGTTGTGTCACCAAAGCTAAGCAGTAGGGTATGTCTCTTTTTTTCTGTCCTCCCCCATCCTCCTCCATCTCTCCACCCATCCATTCTCCATTTATTTTCTTGAATTAGTCACGCTAAATCAGAGCGTATGTGCGTACGGTCTTGTGGGAGAGAGATGGAAAGGCGGCCTGAGATAAACAATGAAACGAAGAAACAGCCAACTGCTGACTTTCCGCAGTGTGATGTGCATTTTCAACTCAGGAAGTAACACCCTTCAGCAGTGCTGTCACCCATTAACATGGAGACATGAGGGAACACAAGATATCTGTGTGTACGTTTGTGCAGATGTTTCTGCGGGTGCTGCTGCCTGTCTGTCTATAGCTGTGCTTCTGCGTGCATGCTGGAATTTGCATTGACGTGGGTATAGAGGTGTGTCTGTGTGCCTGCGTCAGTGTGTGTTTGTGTGTGTGGGCACATGCACGTGTGTGTGTGTGTGTATGTGTGAGCACATGTGTGTATGTGTGTGTGCGCGGGTGTGTGTGCATGCTGTCCTCAAATGCAATCCGCCAAGTCGATCACCTAGTACATAGCAACATCCAAATGGACACAGAACAGTTTCTGACACGTGACCCGTATGGGCAGTGTTTAGACAGGACAGGACAGGACAGGTGTGTGCGTAAGCGTGTGTGTGTCTGTGTGCGTGAGCGTGGTGTTTGTGAATGAGTGCACCCGCGATATAGCACGTGTACGCACGCGCCTGCACCGATATAGCATTTTTTTTGTTTTTCTGGCAATACGCCGAAAATCAACTTGCAGAACATGACAGCGGCTCCATGAAGGAAAAACGAACAGGGTGAATTAAGAGAGAGCACAGAGGTATAAACGAGCCCCAGAACCACTGGTCCCAGCCGCCCTCCAACCGTGCAGGAGCTAAACCCCTCTTAAAGCCCCTCCCCTCTCAAACGGAGCGGTTCCATTACTCACGGTTCCTCCGTCAACCTTTGCCAGACCTTGAATAGGCAAACTCACCAAATCCTACACTAACGACTCCACTCTTGATATGACTGATGCCTATTCTCCTCCATTTCCTTATCAGTCTGCCTCGCTCTAATCCTTAAGCTGAATCTTAATTACGACAGACAATGTGTCAGGGGAAGGGGGGAGTTGACACGGGGGGTCTCCATGGAGTCAGCTGGAATGGGGACGCTGCCGAATGTCTGACAGGCCACTGTGACCTCATTTCCCTTCACAGGAAACTGACACTCGTGACAGGAGCGCTAATCTGGCCCAACAATTAATCACTTGCGTCGCCCCGTCTGCACTGTCCCGGAGATCCTGCACGAACAATGCAGATTTTTTTAAGCAGTACGATGAAGATGTCAGTGGGCTGCCGGTCTTAGCGTACGGACGGCCTGCTGTGATTGGCGGTTTTAATTGGGAGTGGGACACAGTATCAGAGCAGGAGGGAGTAGGTGGGGGGTGGGAGCATCAACAGGAAAACAAAACATAACCTACTTTCTTCTCGATTGCGCCCTAATGGAGCTTCACAAACAAAACACGGAGGAGGGCGTGGTCATGCTCACAGGACAACACAATAGCTTTCTCTACATGGCAAATGATGTTCCAACTTCAAATCTCACCATTAGTTTTCACAAAATTCACTCAAGCAGCCAAAACTGAGTGTCGCCTCTTAGTCTTACTTCGGGAAGTTGGCCCCAGCACTAGTGTTTCGCCCACTTGTTTTGTTATAAGTCAAGAGTAATTAGGCAATTCCACGAGAGTTGCTAAAACAGCAAATTTTAAAAAGTGTTTTAAATTAGAAATATATAGGTTTTCACGTAGAAGACTCATTACCAAATCTGACAATGAAAACCATTGTATATAAATATCTTTGACGGTCTTCTCAAAATTTAGATTTGAATTTTGTAAAATTTTTTTTAGTTCCAGGACAAGGATCAAAGGTTGTTTCTCCAAAGCTGACAATTCCTCGAAGATTTAGCCATTTCCTGGTTTTCACTGTATATCCACACATTGGTAGCCTAAGTATTTGAGACTGTAAAACATTGCAGAAAATTGAAACACACAATTCCAATGGCTCATTATGAAATTTGTCATTTTTAAACATAATTCCATTACCAAAATTGCAGTACAGTTCTCTTCATCATCTTATTTCGGCATTTATTTTATTGTTATTAAGAATTCTTATGTCTATATTGAATTTTAGACATTAACCTCTCAATTACTTAGCTGAAATCCTGGAAAATTTATGGTAACGGAATTACACCAGTAACAGAATTACACAATTATTCTGAAAGCCAGTGAAAAACAGAAGATGGCACAAGGTGGCATGAAGACTTTATGGAGCATAGTGGTTCATTGTTTTGGACATCTATACTTGAGTGTTTCTTCCTGTGAGTTAAGTTTCAATAACTTTTGATTCAAGGATTAGCAGGAATTTATAGTATAGTTTGGTGAAGGAGTAGCATCTGCTGGGGAAGGGTATGAATGAATGTTTGTTCTGTAGTTTGGGGTCTTCTTCACTATCACTTTTACCAGCATCCTGTTCCTCCTGAAACTGTGCTTTACTAAGACAGCATCTCTTTGTATAACATGTACAATGTATGAATGTTACAAGGGGTTTCAGATTGGGAAAGCATGGCTTGTGGCCCTTGCGGTCAGTTACTCAGTGAAGCTTGTCGAGTCCAGTGAGATAAAACGTTGATAGTCTTTGCTTAGAATATACGTCATGGTATTATTCCCGCTGGATGCCAAAAGCAATCAGGCGGGCACTTAGACCATGGGCCAAGTAAAAAAGGAGAAACTCAAACAAAATCCAAAAACAGCAGGTTTAAAAATTACATTGAGCAGCAAACAAACTAGGAGAAAAGAAAGAAAAAATGTAGCAGAAACAGGACTGGCACCTGCCAACCCTATATACTCTGCTAACACCTCCACCCTAACAGGTTCCACCTGTGGCCCATTAAGGTGGAGGTGAAAGAATTAGAAAGGGGAGGGGCTGTAAGGACCAAACCTTTACAACACATCCCATGTCCGACATTTGTTCATGCTTAATGTCGAAAGCCAGCAATCATCCAACTAGTAGGGAAGTTTCTTGCTTTTTCATTTCTGAATAAAACTGATATAAAATTTCAGCAAATTAAAATAGTCTTCAAGATGGTTGGTATACATTAATCTCACCTGTGACATAACACTCACCCAATCCGGGAGGCTTCCACTGTTGCCTCAGCTGTATATGTATATAACAGAATATATATATATATATAAAATAATATTCTGTTCTTGTAGAAAAAATTGTTATTCTCATCAATATCATGTATAGCCTTCCAGACTTGTTCAAAATTTTGGTTCAACAGGAGGTCAGCAACACAAACATCATTTATGATACCAATTTTCAATTGCTTTGTTGTTTTGAGTGTAATAAATTTAGTAAATTCTCAGAAAATGTAATTCCGCTACCATTTTATAATTCTGTTACCAGTGTCTTTTACTTATAAATGGCATCCTACAAAATATCTGTGAATATTCCAGTGAATATAAACTTACCAGGGCCTGGTCAACATCCTAGGCCACCAACTTAAGCTTAAACCTACTGCCCATCATTGGCAGATTTCAGAGAAATGCCTGTCAAAGTTAAGGCATAAATAATGGCATTTTTTCTGCCGTAATTCCGTTACCGACACTGATACCTTCGTATAGCCGTCTACAAAATAGATCACCCCAAAACTTTGTGTTACACAGCTCAGTAGACATGCCAGTGGAACTGATAAAAGCACAGGCAAGTAGCTACTGCATTAGAGTAATAGATGACAGCCAAGAATGAAATGGAAATTACTCTTGAATTTAATTTCGTTACCGAGGAACTGCCCAACTAGAAGGGCAGTCGGAGACTGAGACTTCCGCCAAAGCTAAATGCCCCATCTCGCAATGTTTATAAAAGTAGAAAAAAAAGATTGTGAATGGTCCCAGTGATTTGGATCTGTTCCAAAATTTGACGGGTTATTCATTAGCCCACGCTTTACCTTTCAAGCAAGTTTCTTTATAACTCGGACCGTAGTTTTCCCTAATCGTGCTAACAAACAAACAAACAAACAAATCTAACAAAAAACATAACCACCAGGGTTAACAATATGGTCATAAGTAAATACTTCTTTCCCACAAGAAAATAGTTACGTTATGTTATTTGTTGTTGAAATATCTCTCAATGCTAACACACGTCATTTTCTCATTTGCACAATATAGTCATGTTTTGTGGACTCGGGGCCTGCCGAGGCACTGTGTCTCCGGCACTTAGCGAGTGGACGCAGACTCCGGCTCCAATTTTTACGACATGGTAGTGCCAAAAAATTGCATGTCCATGCTGTCAAAAAGCACTTTTCACAAGCCCCTGAAAAGCCAATGGGTGCCGACAACAACACTTTGTTGATATTTTTCACCGGTCCATGAATTCGCCAGTGCAGTCACTGCATTGCACTTTGCATTAAATACACCTCAAAAATGCAGTGTAAAGTACACAATATGCAATGCTGCCTCTGTTACAGCATGTACCGTTCAATAATTAAAGTGCAATGATTATTACCTCAGCCAAAGAAGTCATGTTTTAGCCAGTGTTGGTTTGTCTGTCTGTCTGTCTGTTTGTGTACAAGGTAACTCAAAAAGTAATGAACGGATATCTCTCAAAGTTTGTGGGTAGGTTCCTATTACATCAGGGATAGACCCTGATGATTTTGGCCACGATCGGTCAAACAATATGGCCACCACAGCTGCCATCTTAACGTCCTGTAAAACGCGATAACTGATCTTCACTCCCAGTGATATCACTCCAATTTTGCGAGTTGATTAGTCTTGCCTCAGGGACGGAATCTATCCTTAAATTTCTTATGAGCCATGTTCACTCAGAAAGATTTCGACTGCGCTGCCTCGGCGGAGGTTTGCACTCTCGGAGATAGCCATCCTGCCACCTCACATGACCAATTGTATGAGAACACTATTCAGTCTGGAGCCATTTTTTATGAATATGGCTGAGTTCCACAAAAAAAAAAAATCTTCACACTACAGCAGGCAACCACTCTACAGGTTTCTAATTCACAGCTTCCAACAGTTTGGGAAAGGACATTTTCCATTTCAGCATAATAACGCCCCCATACACATCGTAAGGTTTATACATTGCTTGTTGAGGTCAGTGTAGAAGAAATTGTCCAGCCCACACAGGGCCCTAACCTCAACCCCATAAAAACACCACTGGCAATTTGGCATAAAATGAAAAGCTGACTTTGAGTCCAGCTAAATCGCCCGACACGACTTCCCGACCTCAATAATACTTTCATGGCTGAACTGGAAGAAAATTCCGACACCGATGTTATGATTTATCTGGAAAGCTTCCCCAGAGGACTGAGGACAAGCATCATACTCACTTCCATAGTTCTGGAATGAGATGTTGCATTTGTGACCTTCCACAAAGACAACATACAGTACTGATATGACATGCAGTTCATCCTGTTTCACAGAATGTAAGGACACTGATCATGCCTCAACGATTGGATTGAACAACTACAATACATTGGTACTAAACAGAAACTTACTTCCTTTCAAAGCTTCTACTTCTTTTCTTACACGTAAGCTTTAGCATTGCCCAAGAGAACACTGCAATGATCCGAACGCGCTGCTAGAATGCCAGGTTACTCAGTCGAAGCTAACGTTTCCAGGGTAAAATACCGCGAACATAGCTGCTCAAACTCATCCCGTTGGACAGCCGCGGCAGAGTCAAGGAAGAGCAACCGTTTTTGGCCATGGCTCATAAAGCAGCCCCAACCACATTGGTCTGCGCTAATGTCGTTCCACGGCAAACTTCTGGGACCAGGTTGTCTGGCACGCAGTAGGCCCTGATGTCCAGCTCATCTCCAATAGGAGCATCTCGGCTTTTACTGCTGCCCAGGGAGAGGAGGCTTGGGTGCGGGGAGGGTTGGTGAGTGGGAGGTGGGGGGTGGGGAGTTTGAGTACAGCTCCTCTCACCTCTGTGGTGCCCTTGAGACCCCAGTGATTTAAGGAAGACGGGAGATGAAGACACGGGCACGTTTCAGCCCACGGCTGATGAGCTGTTTTTGACGCTTTACAGAGCTGAAATCAATAGCCCTTCAACTCCCCCTCAACGCATCGCTCCCTTTGGCCTCGGCCCTCCTAACTCAGAGAGGTGACACTGAGACTCAGGAGTGTAACTGGAGCTGCTGCAAGCCTGGAGAAGAGAGCGCGTGCGCACATACACACACACACATGCACACACACACACACACGCACACACACATACACATTTACATACACACATGCACATGCACACGCACACATATGCTCAAACACATGCACAAATACATACACGCAGCAAACACACACACATATACAAACACACACACCTCATCTCTGCGGCCATCTCATAAGCACGCCAACCTTGTGCTGAAACTCATCAAACTGAAGTTCCTGTGCATTCTCCAGAAGAGCAGAAAAAAGGGGACAAAATTAAAGCAAAAACACCAGGGAAACTTAAATATGAATAAAGATTTTAAATATTCAGAGCAAGAGAGATTAAATTGTGCATCATTAATTTACGATTTTTATCAAAGTATATGAAGCTTTTCACCGATCACTTGCTTTACCTAATGAGGACCATGGGGACGCAGGATATGCAGCAGTCGTGTTGAAAAACAAAACTCACTGAGCATGTGCAAAAATGCAGAGAAAACTTTCAGGGAAGTTATTTTGCCTCCGAAGGCTGGGTTATAGGCTGTCTGCACTGTCAAGCTACTTTTATCAACTAATCTCATGGCAGTTAGCGTGGCCGTCAATCCACTCATTAAAAAAAATACACTATTGCACCTTCAGAGTTATAATTGAGGGAACCATGACCTGGCACAATGGCTGTTTCCATGGCGACACAACGCCATTTAAAGAAAACTTTTCAAATGGTTCGACTCAGCCATGCCACTACTTCTTCAACCGTGATGACGGGTATCGATCCGTTGATTGGCCGTCCCTTTTACGGCTCTGGTTCTCCATTTATGACCTCCAAATTGGCCGTATGCAGCCATTTCAATTGAGACAGAGGCATATCAGCACCACGTATTCATTTAAAAGCGAATTGGCCGCACCAGCGTCCATTTTCGGTCCACGCCACACCGTTTAAACTTGAAAACTGATGACGGAGGCCACACCCCCAACACAGTCAGCCAATGACAGGACTGCAGCACCTTTCCCATTTCACAAGGACCACAGATCATACACTGAGCCCCAGGATCAGTTCATCTCTCACAGCTCCTGTGATTAATGTTGACAGCAACGTGAGTGACAGAGTGTCAGCGGGGGAACCTGCCAATCTGCGCACATCTCTGATTATGAGAAGGAGTCATAAAAGATGGGACGACCTTGCAGGGAAGGATATCTGGCCCGTACACTCTATTTCATATATCTTCCACTGCCTCATGACTAAAACCCATCAACACGCACTTGTTAACATATTACTTTTGGGCGCTATAAAAACTAATAGTATGATAAATGCCTAAGAAAATTGGCAGGATGACCTGTTTGAAAGACAGCCAGTCAGACAGAGAGAAAAGCTCTCTAGGAACTGCAAACATAAAATCAGGGATGAACAAAAGCTCAGCGCTATTATAAATTCACTCTCAAAGAGAAGAATGCGCAAAGGAAAATGTGCCCACACAGTCTCTGCATGCCTGCTCTTTCATTTCTAAAACATGTTTGATTTTGAAGGACGTGGCTCCGGCAATTAACCTCTCTAAATGCACTTTCAACTTCTTTCTCACTCAGCTAGTGTCTTAGAAACACATTCCAAAAATATATTCATTAACTGAACCTTTGATTGCATAATGTCAGCCGTCGGGTGAAATACACCATTATAACTGCCGAGTTTCCGCACTGAATGTTAAATTGCATCACAGTGACAGTAACAAGCAAGCCTCGAAAGGCAGAACGCACTCAAAACCGACAAAACTCGCACAGCGAGAGGGCGCCGCTCGTCTCTGTTGTGAGCCCGCAGTAGCTGGCGTAGCTTAGCGGGCCAAGAGGAGACCCATAAACCAGATGCATTCGAAGAACATGCAGCCTGATGCAGCCAGAAACTACCCACACTTACTCAGGGACAAGAACCTCATGGCCTCACTTTCAGCTCCTTTTCCCACCGTTACCACAGCAAATCAGTTCATTTCACACCATTCCTTGACATTCAATGTCCAGAAACTGATACAGTTCATAATCATTATTATTATTAGAAGTATTATTGGTAGTTGTAGTAGCATTAGTAGCAGCAGTAGTAGAATTCGTGGAAGTAGTAGTAGTAGTATGTTCTGCGCTATAAATAAAAGCAGCCTTAAAAATATAAATAGTGAAACACTAGGTGACAGTTACACCAAATCAACAGAAACTCACACTGTGGCTCAGACACGCAATGAAATCAATGAAATGCAGCAAAAAGTATCAGCATCAAGAGAAGAAAAAAAAAGAAAATCAGACATGAAAAACAATTCGGAAAAGTGGAAACCCAAGCCGACTCGGTGGCGTCAAAAATGCATTAATATCCCGCTTGCCTTTGCAAAACGCAACCATTTATGTTCTCAAGTCACCCAACGGTATCCATCACAATTCATTAGCAGATGTGCCATCACAGCCGACTGAATACCGTAACTGTAAAGCACTACACACACGGTAAACATAAAGACTGTAACCCATTCAGAGGACAGATTATAACCCCCCGGCAGCATGGCTCAGGAGCTAAAGCGGTTATTCTAGGAATCAGAAGGTTCCTGGATCCTCCTGAGGACGTGTTGAAGTGTCCTTGAGTAAGACACTGAACCTCACACTGCTCCTGATGTGCAGGTTGGCGCCTTACATGGCAGCCTCCGCCATCAGGGTGAATGAGAGGCATAACTAAAGCGCTTTGGGGTCATGTCATGTGACTGGAAAGTGCTACATAAATGCAGTCCAGTTACCCAGAATTCTCAGTCAGAAGCCCAGAGCTCGGCATTAGTTACTCGTGATTGCTGGGTCAGTTATTCTAATTACATTCCAGTTATGCAAATACATTCAAATTATTATTAAAAGCACTTGTTGTGAGAATTTTTTTGAAAAATGAATTTTCTTGTTTTCTATGTGACAGTCTAAAGGGCCCATAAGTAAGAAACCCCACCCCTTTTAAATGATTGGTGGTCATTTCATATATGCAATAGAAGCATGAAAACACTATGATTTTCATCTATGCCCATGCTCAACACAGGATCTACAATTTAAGATTACGTCTTCAGGGGAAACTGAAGTTATTAGTCTTCCTTACATCACCAATCAATTTTGTAGAAGGGTTACTCCACTGAAATGGAAAATTACAAGGAAATCCAAATTTTCATGAGATGTCCCTTTAATTACAAAGAGTCAGTAATTTTAGGCCTTATAGGCATAACTATAGCCAGTATGTGTTTTATTAAGATACACAGAATACGGTTTTCCTCTATGGATTTTCTAAAACCAGCACTTTCTCTTAACTTAGAAGCTTCTGGAAGTCTTTTTTTTTCCTGCAAAACTCACTTTGGCAAGTCAGGTTTAAACAATTTCTGAACTCACCAAATAGTGAAGCACAGAAGAAGGGGAAAAATACTACTTTTAATGATCAGTTGGAGGAAGATGATTGAATCCCGGTCGGAGTCAGTTTGGCAGGTACTTCCTGCTCTCTGGGGTTTCTCTACAACAACACACAGCAGGTGCAGCACAGTAAATTTGGGAGCTTTTCCCAGAATTCTTAGTGCAGCTCACTCTCTTTCCTCAATACCCAGAAGAGCACTTAACCCTCTGTCAGTGTCACAGTGCTATTTGCCCAGAGAACCCACACGCTTTAAATCATCACAATTACTCAGTCTGGTTTCCCCAGACTGATAAAGCATTACCGAGCGCAGTTAAAAAATGGCCATGTTGGAAGATTGATGCTCTGTAAACCACAGTGTTTTACTTCAGCAGGCAGGTCACACATCTATAATTTTCAGCGCACAATCTATAGGCGGGCTGTATTAGGTATAGACCTCAGCACTTTACAGCTCAAAGGTCCCAGTACGTGCTTTGGTTACACAAGCTCAGGAAACAGGTCAAGCCGCTCAAACACAAAGAATTTCAGAGGAGCGACTACATAACGGCAAACGATTCATGCTGTTGTAGACAATCGGACCCTCACATTATTTCAAAAGTGCGCACGTAAGGGCGGACCTGGCCTCAGCAGATCATCAGCAGGCCCAGCAGCGGGGAGACGGACCAGCGGAAATTGCTGCCTGCAGGCGATAATAAACGGTGTTTGAGGAAATTTGAGGCAATCACCCCTTCAGATCAGTCCTCATGGAACTCTCTGCTGCACCACAAGCAATGATCCAAGCCGAAGAAAGTAATACATTTCTGACACTGTGTGTGAGACACGACATGGGGACTAAGCCACAGAGGCACGACTTGCCTTATGAAGCCTGTTAACGGGCTGCTTTAAATATGAAGGCCTAAGCAGACAACAAGTACAGTATTAGAAATAGGCCTACATACCGCCAGAAGCAAATAAATAAATGAATAAATAAACAAACAAACAAACAAACAAACAAACCATTTACAGTTAAAAAACATATATATATTTAAAAAAAAAAAAACATAACCCGGACCGACTGTTGATTCTCCCCCCGCAGTTTATTCCAGTTGTTTGGAGAGTTGCCAAAGTTTTAATGACACAAAAGACTGAAAAGCAAGAGATGAAAGCAGGAACACACAAATAAAATAACGCCAGAAAATAATAATACTCACACCAATAAAACAACTACCAATAACAACAGCAAAGACAAATTAAAATAATGATAATAATAAAAATAATAATATCGATAATAATAATAATAGCAATATTATAATTACTATTATTACGATGATGATAATAATTTTTAAAGTAACGATTGGTTGGCAAAAGTGAAAAAGCTGTTGCCAACCAGACAAGAGGGCAAAAGCAATGAGTATGGTTCAGCATCGTCTTCGGTTCAGTCCAACAGTAGCAGCACGACATTGTACAACCGAGACAGATCGTGCACCGTGTTTTAATGATTGGTTTGAACCGATCATCATCACTTTAATAAAACAAACGAATTTACATAAATATTCATATTTAAACATTATCCTCCTTCCAATCAGCCAAGAACCTGCAACACCGGCTAGGCTATTTTTGTTAATAAATTCAATCGGCCGAGTTCGTCTTGAAATACAAAAACATACAAGACATGGTTTACAGACGTATTTCAGAAATACTGCGATTTTGTCTCCCGCAGGGTCTGCGAAGGCATACGGTACCACTGCACGAAGGGTATACAAACGGATTTAACTTCACCTCATACCGTTTCAATTAAAATGGAGGTATTTAATTGAACAACTCCTTCTGTAAAGCTTCAATATGCCCTTTCAATATTAACTATCCGGGGTGGATTCGAGATGCTCCAAAGGGAAATGCATCCTTAGTTAAGTGTATTCTTTATTTAAACACACCGAACAACAATAATTAAAATAATAAATATGTCAAAGAACCTCGTTATCAGCAAACAAAGCTACAGCGAACTGAGACGTAAGCAACAGAGAGTGGCTGATGTAGCCTCGAATAGGCAAACTCATATTAAATGCATGCACAGTTTGCAACGGTACGCGCGATTCTCTCCTGCGGGAAAGAACAACTTCCATTAATGTGGGGACAAGTAAACATTAACGACAAATGCGCATAGCCACTAAATATATTAAGTGAGAGAAAAACCGCACTACTGCTCTCTTGTATGCCTATTTCTCACCAAGCATGGCTGTGACTAATTTTAATAACAGCGTATTCGTACGTTTAGCAATTTTGCATTTGCTGACGAACCAGCACCGCCTGACACTAAGCAAGAGCGCCCAACAACAGTCACAACTGCTCATCCCGAGCGATGCTCGGACATTTGAAGTGAATGATACGGCTAAAGGACAGAACATGCAATGAGTCAATGATCAGATTATAAACAATATGACTTTTTTTTTTGCAGTAAAGGCATCAGCATTAACAAAAATGTGGGAATTTTTTTCAGTGGTGTTCAGTTGATTAACAACAATTTCAACAAGCTGAGCTGACAATCCAGAGCACTGCGGTTTTCGGTTACTGTGACTTGGCTTTAAAAAATATATATCGGCTAATACGCGTGCATCTTTGCATCTGATGGCTGGAGCTTACTTTAGGGTTTCTCCACCAAACTTATTAGTGAATAACGGACATACCGATGGAACACGTGAGCATGTCTGGACTTATAACTCCTAATTTCCTGAGCCAAAGGACAAAGTTGCGCTCTACACCGATGCGCTCAGGGTAAGTCCGTATCTAAAATATCGGGTCCCATTCGTCACTACTTTATCAATGCGGAGGCAGACAGTGTTTGGACGGTTTCATCCAAAGGAACATCCCAGATGACCCAGACCATTTAAAATAAACTGAGTTGGCATGGAAACTTTCAACGAGAAAATCTCTAGATGGTAAAATCATTCAACCAGCGCCGCATAGAAGCGAGTAAAAAAGTAAATTTCAGTGAGAAATATTCCGTTCGATGTTTTAGCCCTACCAGTTTTAAAAATGCAGTCTCTGCTACACGAACCCTGTTAAGACAGAAATGCAATCTGCGCTCTCTCCCTGGCACAACGTCGGGCAGGAAAACTCGAGTCACATTACACGATTGTCATTGCTTTCTATATTGCATATGCTTTACTTAGACACCTAAATAATGTTTTGTGTTACCTGTTGGCCCCTCCAGTCCATCGGCATAGATTTGTACTGAAAGCATCAGAAGAACAGTCAAGGTGTTCATGGCGCCGTTTTAGTCCAGTTCGGTTAATCAGTTGAAATCCGGTAACACTGGAGCAAAGTTGCAGACTACTGCCCATTGATTTCTGATGTACAGTTGAAACGCTTCTGAATCTCTCAGTCTGTGACGTCAGGATAAACATTCAAAAAGGATTTCTTCTCCGATTCATTCAGGGCAAGTACTTGGACAAAGAGCACCACCTTGTGGCCTTTTAGCGACCATCAAGGCATTGAACCCACAGCATTAGTGCACGTTTTTTATTTAGGTATATATTTTGCAGGCCTACCAAAGAAAACGTAGCCTCAGCACACAAAAACTTTGAAATGCCTACATTAATCGCGGAAATAGCAACTGAAAAATAATACCCCGCTACCGAAACTGCAAAAACCGCAACATAAACTGTTGACTCGTAGCATAAGACTATGAAACTGCAACATCTTCTTTCGCATTCGTCTTTGCCATTTACTGCGCTTGCGCGTACCGGCCCAGGCTGCTTTCAGAGACGGCGGAATCAGGCGTGTCTCCTTCGGTTGGTAAGTAAAGCTTCCAAATATGACGTTATTGTTAATGCAGATGTTTAACAATGAATTGTAAGACGTAGCTGTTACATCCAAATTCTCGTAAATTCGCTTATTTTAGCATGTCACCCTGCCGAAAATGAACGATGCACTGTCGATTTTGCTATAGTCTTAGAGTTGCCAACTTGACGAATTTCTCAAGACGTATACATACGTCTTGAGTGGGCAAACAATCCCCATTTGGAAAGTCGCCAGATTAAGCGAGAAAGTCGTCGAGTTGGCAACTCTAAGACTTCAGCGAAATCGACAGTGCATCGTTCATTTTCGGCAGGGTGACATGCTAAAATAAGCGAATTTACGAGAATGTGGATGTAACAGCTACGTCTTACAATTCATTGTTAAACATCTGCATTAACAATAACGTCATATTTGGAAGTTTTACTTACCAACCGAAGGAGACACGTCTGATTCCGCTATGTCTGAAAGCAGCCTGGGCCGGTACGCGCAAGCGCAGTAAATGGCAAAGACGGATGCGAAGGAAGATGTTGCAGTTCCATAGTCTTATGCCACGAGTCAACAGTTTATGTTGCGGTTTTTGCAGTTTCGGTAGCGGGGTATTATTTTTCTGTTGCTATTTCCGCGATTAATGTAGGCATTTCAAAGTTTTTGTGTGCTGAGGCTACGTTTTCTTTGGTAGGCCTGTTTTGGCAGCGTTCAAATTGAGTACAGTTTATTTAGAGTGACAATCCTTTAGTGCGAGTGAGCACTAGACCCACATTCCACACTCAGCAGGCTGACAACCTTGTCCTGGATGATGTACAAGGTAGCAGAACAACTCTAGACTACAACACGCCTCTGAAACCCCTGTGAGCGCATGAAATTGCACACATATACACCAAGGTGGATATCGAATTTAATCAATGACAGTAAATTAGACAGAACACCGAATCGATAATTAATAGCTTGGAAGCTCCGAATAATTGCAGAATTAAGCTCAGTAAGAGCACCAGCGTCGCTGTCTGAAGCTTGAATGATTAAATTGTTTATTTTTTCTGAAAATTTGAGCAATGTCGTCCAAATGGCCATTAAGTAAGAACTCCTCATAGTCACATGGCCCAATAACTCCACACAAATTCAAAAGCTACAGCCTATGCACGACAGCAAGGCAAACATTTGGGACACGCTTTAACAACACCGTCACCAGCAAATTCCCAATCTATCTTTACATTTCAGAGTTTTTCTAACACCCACATTTCTTCCACGAATTTTCTTTAATTTTTTTCCCCCTCATTTTTCTCCTGTCAAGTAACAACAGTCATCCTGAATCAATGAGTAAAGATAGGGCTGTTAATGCACTGAAACTGCTGAGACTGAGGAAATGTAAGAACACGGCGTCGGTAAATAGGAAAGCATCAGTTTCGCAGTTCTCTCATTCCTTTACTTGGTAAAAGTCCTTATCCGGGCATGCCTGAGAAGGCCCAAGTTCTACGGGAAGCAGAGTCGACTGTGACTCATCATAACAAGACCAGGGAGGACATGAGGTTGTCACTTTTCGGCTGGATAATGGGACAGGGGAAAGACAGGCAGCTCACCTCCCGTTTAAAGGTTGGATTCTCCCCACGGAAACCAAAGAGGACATGGGGAGTGAGTGAGCGGCATGTCGGGGTGGGGATGCGCAGGGCTGACGTGCCTTTCCGTCTCCTTCGCGCTCTCTCCTCCTCGCAGACTCCAGAGTCACGCTCCAGCGGAGGTGCCCCACCTGCTGTCGCATCGCGGCACCGCGCCTCCCAAACTGCTCGCTGTCGCCGGGGAGTGCGGCTGGTGTTCTGAAAGCACTTTTACCCCCGACCATCTCATTCAGCGGGAAATGTCACCACACTTGAGAAGTGCTTATTTTCTGAAGTACAACTTCTGCTCTTCGACTGTCAGTGTCCACAGTACTTAAAACAAGAACCACGTGACACCTGGTTCATGCCAGTTAAAGGAAAATCCTACTTTGTAGACCTTTATTAAAGTACAGAATGGCTGTAATTCCATGTAAATACAACCCTTTTCACTTATAGTCCTTCTATAGGTAGCCTAAAAGGAGATCTTATTGTGGCCACGGGCTTCTCTGAGCTGTGAGATGAACTTCTCACCTCACACAGGACTAGTAGCCAGCTAGTGTGTTACGTGAGGTGCCCTGAGGTAGTAAGTGGGATGTTCACAATAAAGGGCTAACTGGAGACTCTAAATCGCCCATTGGAGTGAATTTTGGTTGTAATCAGTATTCCACCTCTATGTAATCAAGTAGTCAGCGATTGTCCTCTTCTCTCGCATACCGTACTATGATGGATAGTCAGATCAATTCGGCATAAAGAATCTGCTTAAAGTCAGTCTGTCATCCTGTTTCCAATTGTTAGAAAAATGATAGTTTATACACTCTTGACTGTCAAACGGCAAGAATAATGACAGAAAATGTGATATTAAAGCACTGAAGTCCAGATAGTGGAGTCCTTTAAATATTTCGGGACAATCTTTGACTCTCAACTCATGTTTGACACCAATACTGAGCCTGTTGTTAAGAGGGGACAGCAAAGGATTCACTTGCTGCGGATTCTTTTAACCTCTCCAGGAACATTCTGCGGTTTTTATCACCTTTTTATTGAAAGTCTTTTAACCTTTTCTTTCATATGCTGGTTCAATAGATTGTCCCAAAAAGACAAAAACATCTTGCACAATATTGTGAAGGTTTGCTCCAGGATTATGAGAGTCCAGTTGTGTGACTCGGCCTCAGTGTGGAAGACGCAGGTGATCAGGAAAGCACGACGTACCATTGGTCACTCTGATCACATTCTTTCAGAATTTCAATTTGTGTCAATTGTGTTGATGCTGTCAGGGTAGCGCCATCACGCCCCCATGAGGAAAACCAATAGATATTCTAACTCCTACCTTCCTTCAGCTATAGACCCATTTACTGTTTGCGAACAAAACGGGCTGTGCGCAGCTTGGCAACGGAAGAATGGCGGACTATAATGGCTTGTCAAGCTATGCCAGGGCATTAAGCCATCAAAGATCGTGAATTCTACCTAAACAAAATTGTCATATTGTCATGGTTTAGTCCTGCCAGCAGAAGGCAAGAAGCTGGCGGGCACTGGGACCATGTACCCAAACCAAACAGAGGGACCCAAATGCACAGGCCGAGTATAAAATATAAAACTGTTTTAATTTAAATAATGAATTAACATCAGGAGGGGAGCAGCAGCACACAAATAACAGGGCTCCAAGAACAAGGCATAACACCAGAATAAAAATAGAATGCAGCTGCACTCCAAGTTTGCGAGTGCAGCTCTTTCATACTCTTAATAGCACCTCCGCCTCAACGAGCAGCAGTTGTGGCTCGTTGAGGTGGAGGTGCAAACAGCAGGAGAGGGGAGGGCCTGCAGGGCAGGACCATCACATGTATGGTATCAGTGAGTGGGTAGATGACGTTAGTTAGTGGCCCAGTATTCCGTGGCCTGATACCCATTTGATCGAGAAACCTACCGTGTACACTAGGGAGGAACTACATACAAGTCACTAGATGCTTATGACTATGTTATTTGCGGACATAAGTAGAATGTTAAATACCACGATAGACTTGGGAGTTTTGTGTCTCGAAATCAGAGGTCCTTCCTAATCAATCACAAGGGCATAAAACTGCCGCGTATGACGCGTGGGTTACAATAAAAAATTAAATAACCAGAAAACGACATCCTGACAGCTAATTGTACCTGCATGGCAGGCTAAGTATTATTTTGTGTTGTTGGCTTGCTAGCTAGCGAGTTTGACTGCGTAGTTGTCATGCAAACATGAAATCTGCTTCGGTTTACCATTATTCCCAAATATTTCAGTTAATGTCTGTAACCGAGACGCGCATCAAAAAATTGGTTACATTAATTTCAATGGAGCAAAGCCCACTGGCAGCGTGTGACACGCGTCAGATTTTTACTTTTCGCCATTGCTAAATTTCTTGAGCGTCAACTCAATAGAAACGCATTTGTCTTTTAGGCTAGCAATTTAACTATTTTGCTTTGTCATGGTTGGTGGCACACACGGAAATCTCACATGCAGTTGTCGAAACCGATATACCTGCTTTTTAACCAAGTCGCAGTTTTGAGAGGAAATATTTTGTGCGCATTTAAGTTATCAAGCAATCTACAGTTGGACAGAACCTAACTCAAGGTACACTGGTAAGAATTTAACACTGCTGAGTTAGCTAGCAAGCTAATTTGCTGCTGGGTGAAGTAAAGTGAATCATAATCTTAATTTAGCTAATAGACAGCTAAATTTAGGAGGAAAATTATGCCTGTATATGACATATAGTGGGCAGTAACCTGAATGTCGCACTTTTTCATCACTTAAATTAAGCTTTATGAGTAGGTGTTTTCAAAATCAAACGTTATCTTGTTGAACATTTTGAGAGCGACACCCATGGCTTCTCGGTCTTGTTGACAGCTGTCAATGTTGATGCTGCAGACGCTTTCAGTGGGCGTTTAGAAGCATCAAGGCAACGTTTGGAGTTTGAATTGATGCTTTGCTTGCAGCCAGTGGGCGTTATACGATTGTAATCCCCTCGGAATCCTGTAAAACCTGAGTCCACCAATCAAGACTGAATTGGGGAGACCGCTACTTCTGTTGCCAAGATGCACATGCATCTTTTTGATGATGTCGGCTGTAAATAGGTCTATTAGATTGCTTAATAACAATCGAACTGTACGGAGAATGATATGGAGCAAATGCCACCGACAGCCTTGAATATATATGTTTAGTTGTTCGGTACGACATGTGTGATACTGTGAACCGTCATGTGACATTTTCTGTCGCTGCAATTTTAGCTGGGAACTGTAAACAGAATTGCCCTCTGTGGGATAAATAAAGTTTTCTGACCTGACCCGTTGACAATTTTTAATTTTAGTGCCCAATACTCCCCAATCACTAGTGCTGGCCATCGGAGGAAACGGAAGTGACGTGAGCGAGAGTTTCCCAGTAGGGCTCCACATGCCTCTCACTTACGAGAAAACAAATGAAGTTCCCAGCCGGAAAAAAAAGTCTTGGAGGTGTTGTGGTAGCAGGTTGTTCGAATGAGATCAACGGTATCAGAAAGATCAGCATTCACACTTATCCAAGTGACATAAAACAAAGGCGAATATGGGAAAAGCAAGTTGAAACAACAAAAGCGAAGTGGACAGCCAGTAGATCAAGCCATGTCTGCAGTGAGCATTTTGAGTAGAAATGATTAGAAGAAAACCCGTCGAGAATTGCAAAGATCTTATAACCAAATTAAAAGAAAATGACACTTGGAATAGTATTGGCTTTTGATTAAAATTTATAGATCAAACTGTAGACGCGTGAATTGAAGTCACGTCATTGGCCTCTGCAGGGTGACCCCAGGGTCAGCTAAAAACTGGGTTAGACTGATAAAATGGTGGAACAATGTGGTGATTTCCACTCGTTAAGAAGAAATCAGATCAATACATCAATTAATGATTTAGCAGAGTTGAATTTCTGTTTTTTGGTGTTTTCCCTGGAGCCCACAGCCTTAGATGCTTGAATCCAGGCTACACCTGTATACGGTTACTGTCCTGTAAAGTCAGAGTTAACCGGTTGCTTCGAGAGGGGGGAAGCATAGCGGATATCAGCAGCCGTAGTTGCTGAACGCGTCAGCCGAAGATGATGCTTCACGCGCATAATTCAGCGCCGTCGTATAGGGGGAAGGTGATGACAATTCTAAGGGCTCACGGTCCATTGGGGCCCACAAAGCCCACAGTAGCCGCTATGACAAAACTATTTTGCATAGATTTACCTAATATTAATACAAATGCATCGGAGTTTAAACAAAGCCATTAAGGCAAGCAGCATTGATGAAATACATTTCAGTAACCCCCTTCTAACAAAATGGTTCAATCCATGCTTCGTGCTTGTATTGGAAAATTGTCTGTGTTTTTGCTGGCGAGGTCGCGAACTACATTACAAAATTCTTTTCAAAGAAAGGTGAGAGTATTTAACTAGCTTGCTATGTTAGCTGTTCAGGCTGGCTGTCCAGCTGCTAACGTTACGCTAAAGTAACATGCGGTCAGCTGAGTAAATAATCGCCTGACAAGAATGGCATTATTCAGTCATTAACGGTATCATCCACAGAAATCGGTATGGTCATCATTCGCCAGCCATCATAATATGCCGTCAAAAATTCCGGTAGTAGCAGCCTAGGACACGTTCCTCCATTCTTATTATGAGTGGTTACTGCATACTTAACTTAGCTCTCTCTAGCTGTAAGTGACTGTACAGGCTAGGTTTGGCTGGCGAACTACATGTAGTCAGTGTGGTAACCTTAGGTGTAAATTAAGACAACAGAGATGTCACTTTCTTACATACCATTCGACACTTTTCAGTGGTGTCGAGTAGACAGATATGCCAGAAGGCTGACTAGGGCCAGCCGTGCATTGGTCACCGTCACTCACTGTTTTTTCTTCGTCAGCTTCTGACGCATACGACTCATACGAATTCAGTAAATTTCCCACCATTTCCTCCATGCTCATTTCCATCGGTGTCTGAATTATATATTTCTTAAGAACTTTTCTCACACTGACAAAATCAAACTTTCTTCACCACTTCAGCTAAATGCCAGTCACTGAAGGTTCATTCTGCCACGGATTTCTTGCTGTGACGTCATTACAAATGGTGACATTTTGCTGGGGTTATGTGGCTGAAGCTTGGCAACTTGCCACTCCGACGGTCAGAGAAGTTAAAAACAAACTACGTCATTTACACAGCTTCTATGTAACATGAGATACTCATGCCACATATCTTTGGAAAGCTAAGATTCAATAGATGCCAACCATTTCAAAATATAATCTTCACAGCAACTTTAATCAACGCCTCTGTAAGACCACAAACAAACAAACGAACAGTTACAAAACTGATGTCACTCACCAATGAAGCCTCCTAGTACTCCTCCAGTCAAATATATCCCCTCAAACATGGGTTTTATTACATCCAAAAAGTTCCTGTAAATCCAATCCATTAAAGTATTTAGTCCAAAACACTCATTATATCAGTAAATATCCACGAGCAGCTGCTGCATCGTTTGAAATACGCCGGTGGATATCCACAAAGTCCACTGTATTTGCAGTCGTACTTTCATTGTCTTTACAATATCTTTGGCATAACCATTTGAAAGATTTTGTAATTTGACGACTTGGAAATGTCTGATAGAGTCATTAATTTAAAAATAGTATGGGGATTCCTTTCTTCGTTAAATGGATTGAAACCATACCGTGACATTGTCGGGAAGAAAGGGCCAAGACCAACACATAAACTCACCAACCAAGTTGTTATGTAAAATAAGTAGTTTCTGACCTTCAGGACTGCTTCCACTCGTTTCATGATCCCCCAAGTATCACTTCACCCAATCCTATTTTTGTCAGTCAGCTATATTGATTATCATTACCAAGTTAGGTACTAAACTCTGCAGCGATAATTCTCCCCTGATCATGCTTTTACCTTTTTGGCACTTATAACTTCTTCTCATGGTATGGCAACATCAGCGATTCAACACTTGTAGCTACGCTGACTCAGGCATAATATAACGATAAGAGCCTAGGCTTGGACTCCCAAAGAACTAAAACCGAACAGCATTTGAGGAAAGTTGCCATAATAGGAAATAAACTCACTTACTACATCAGTATGTAGGATTTTCTGGCATATAGAAGGAGCATTTTCTATTATTTTTTAGGGCTCCATATACCCAGACAGCAGCCGACTCCGTGCCACAGCATCAGAAAGGGCTAGCATGAATCCGGATCAAAGTGGCTTGCTGTCTGGGTAATGTGAATGTCAACCACTTTTTCAATCATTCCAATTCCCCCAACTATTGGTTTACCTGATCCTATTCAAACACTGAGCTAATTTAGAAGGCCTTTGTGTTTAGAGAGAATTAAGCTGTGAAACTAATATTCACCCCTCATCAGGGTTTTTAATTCTTCTTTGTATTTATTTTTCTGGCTTTCAAGCAGAATGAATCAAGACAATTCTTCCCAGACCAGGTGGGCATCAGCCCATGTAGTAATGCACACAAATGCCAACTAAATTTCCAAACTGACCAAAGAAGATAAGCAATCCATGTTACAACAGAGCAGAATTGGCGATCATGATTCCCCAGCCACTTCCATAACAGGTGTACAAATATACTCAGCAAACACTTCATATGTAGACTAATGTGTTGTACACTAATAGAAATTGGTTTTGGCATTTATTATCACCTTAGGCAGCACAGCAGCACAGATTTGGCACTGTGCCACCTAGTGGCACCAAAAGCCATTGCACTGCACATGCACATTTTAACAAGGTATTCACCCTCTGTCAGTCAGTCAGAGAGGAACAGAAGCACTCATAGGTTGTACTGCTTGGGGCTGCAAAAATTATAAGAAACGTGCAGAACTGTACTGCAAAACTCCAGTTCTCCTTATAGGTCCATTAAAATTCGTACTTGTTTGCACAGCAGATGCCAAGCCTCTGGATCCAATCAGGTAATTAGCAACTAAGCAGAGTGTAACATCCTGCTCTTCCATAGACTGCTACCTGTTGGTATTGAGGTTCTGCATGGGACAGTAACTCGAACTATGAGGAGATCCAGAAAATTAAACCTAAATCAAACTTGTTCTACAATAATGGAAAGGCGTGCACACCTGTAATATACCCCTGTGTGATATTAAATTAAGCTGGTGTTTTATAGAGAACTTCAGGCCCAGTCAGAACGAACACATGGCCCAGCTATGTCAAAGCTAATCTTATACTTTCCGCATCCATAAGTACTTAAGGACCAACGTGACATAAATTTCATGAGACGGTATTCGCCTTGGCCCTGTGCAAATATCCACATACCTTCAAAACTGAGCCAGCACTGACAATGCAGTGCAACAGGGGCACCAACCATACACGATGTTCTACTACGCATGTAATTGCAAGAATAAACACAACTACAAGTCATCTGTAGCGTCTGCTTTTGAGTGCATTCAGGCCGACAGAGAAGCAGTCATTTAAATGTGATTCACCCTTCATGCAGGGAACCAAGTACTCTGCAGTACATACTGTACTAGGCTATGACGACACTCCAAGGCATTATAGGACAGATTCCCACTCTAGCGTTGAAAGAATCCATCCTTCCTCGATCTCAGCACCCTTCTGTCAGAAGTGGCCTGGACTGAGTATAGTGTTTTCCTTTTTAGACCGACAGCAGCTGTGTATCCATTCAACTTGTATCGCAAATGTTAAGCGAATTTTCGTTAATGCGGCAAAAGGAAAAGCGCATTTGTGCACGTTTCCATCCACTTCAATTATGTGCGTTTGTTTCACGAGATAAGCTGTAGGTGCCGTTTGGTGGCGCTAATTCTCGATTTAATTACCATTTCTTCTGCAGAAGAAGACGGCGCACGCCATGACGTCAATAAGCGGAACGAATGGAAAGGAAAACAAACGGGAAAGCTGGTGGCGAAAACTAATTTTTAATGTTACAGCTAGCACAGTAGTGTAAGGTTACAGTTCGCTTCTACTGTATTAACCACTAGCTAGCTAGCTAAAGTGATAACGAACTCTAACGTTATAGCTAGCACACCAATGTTGCGAGGTAGCAAACTAGCTAGCTAGCTTGCCAACGTAGGCAAGCAAAAATTACTTAGATATTAAACGTTAACATTTATTTGCATAACTTGTTCGCTAACCCATTTCCACTGCACTGAGGCGCATCCCCTCCTTGCGCCAAAAAAAAAAAAAAAAAATTAATGCGATATTTCGAGTTGATGTGCATTCTGGCAATTTCTACTCAGGTTTTTTCAAAGCACAAAATCAAAATGCGCATTAAAATAGGTGGATGGAAACACAGCGAGTGACAGCTGATTTCACTTAGGATCTTGATTGAAGATGATTTGACGACTGAATTTGGTGTTTTTTCAGGGTGAAATAGCACAATCCTGTACCTAGAAAGGTCCTTGTTGATCCCCATTCTGAATTTTTCACAGCATTAGAAATGCATCCGGAATAGCCTGATGTATCAAGACCTCTACACATGTACACTGGTATTTTAGAGAATGTGACATTTTCCATGCGTTTTTGGCCTTTCGCCTACAAGCAGATCACATTTTCAGTCGATGAAAACAAACCTTTTGGAAAATGCCTTCCATGATGAAGACTTCTCAAAACTTCATTTTCACTGTTTATGTGTGGACAGGCAAAACTGTTCTGGCCTGTGACATCAGTGTGCGCATGATAGCGAGTTTTGAGGCTTATGATTGGCCTGCTTGGTTGTACAGTACATTGTATTACTGCCACCTGTTGGTTTGGCAAGCTCTTGACAGCACTTGAATTTTGTTTTTGTGTATATGCGTGGAGAGAGATTCTTTAGAAAATGAAAGAAGGAAAAAAACCCCTTTTCAAAACTAGGCTTATGCCGTCGGAGGCGACGGTTTGGGGTATACCCCCGAACGCCCCCAATCTTCCAATTCCCCAATCCTCGAACAGACCCCATACAATATAAAGCCTCTCAGGTCACAACCTTTCATTTGAACTTAATTTCAGGTCAAGTCGGACAAATGGTTCTGAAGATATGGCCAAAATGGTCATTTTCCATCGCTAAGCTCCACCTGGTGGCAAAATATTGAACCATACAGGTAGATGTCATCATGTGACACGTTGTGAGGTCATGACCTCGCAGTTGCACTGTTTCATGTCAACTGGACAGATGGTTCCAAAGATATGGCAAAAATGGTGAATTTTATGTGACAAAGCTCGACCACCTTTGGTCAAAGTTTTGAACCAAACAAGTATGATGTCATTGTGGTACACATCCTCAGGCCATGACCTTTCATTTGTACTTGATTTGAGGTCAATCGGACAAATATTTCCAGAGATATGATAAAAAACAGTGATTTTTCAATTTTTGGCCCCTTGGTGGCCAATCTAGAAATTGTAAATTGTCCAAAATCGAATCAATTCTTCCTCTTTATGATACTTACTTATATGCAAGACATAAAATTTCTAATTGAAATATTACTGATGTTATCGCGTTAACACGTAGGGCGGCGCAGCGGCCTGACCAAAAACATAATATCCCCAAAACGCCGTCCGGCGTTCGGGGATATAAATATATATGCAGGTGTGAACTAGTTCTTAAAAGGAACACTCTGAATTACATGGCATGGCAGTAATTGTGGTCTGGGGACTTGGGGCTTGGAAAAACCCTGCTCAGATTCAACTTAATCCAGACGGTTTGGCTCTTTTACCATCCCCATCCTCATCAGCCAATCCGCTGTGCACTACGTTCTGTTATTCCAGCTCATTTCATTCCGCACTACACCCTCTGGGACATGACCAATACTTCAAAGCTGCAGACCCTTAACCTTCATTAATTTAGGACGCCATATTGGCAATTCCCCCCACAGCTTTCCAATCGGACTCCATTGTTGAATTACCTTTATTAGCCCAGGCGATGCAAATAAATCATTGAAATTAATGTAGAGTAAACAACGCTCGCTGCTCCATGCGGACACTTGGGTAGAAAGTCACCTCAGATGACTCACCGTGTGCCTCTTTTCAGGGGTCTGGTGCCGCAGGCCAGAATCTTAATGGAGATGCGTCGTCTTCCGCAATTAATTACTTTCCTCGGCGCCATTTCTCACTGCAGATCCTGCTGGAATGAATCTGCTGCATTAACACAACTGGGCGCCAGTGTCAAAGTAACAGGTGACATCACGGCCTTTCCCCACCTTTACAGCGCATTTGGATTCAGACGCTAAGGCGACCGTGTTGAATGCGGCCACCACTGACAAGTAATGTGAAGCAAATGTTGAGGCACCTGCAGTGCGTGTGAAGTAGACCGTTTCAGGCACGACAACATATGGTGAACCTTATGAGTTACACAGTTTGTTACAGGGCCAATACAGAAATATGTGGGGTCAGTCAATGCCATGACGCCTCGGCCAATATGCCATTTATTGAACCCCACATGAATGCCATTTAGGCTGCTCCAAAAACGCTGAGAGAGATAATCTACTCACATGCCTTTTACGGGCTCGGAGACATAATATGGGAATATACACATAGATTCCATGTGACTGCTTTTGACCAGTGCCATCCGAGTATTGTTGTCTGAGGTGGGATAATTTTAAATACGTGTATTAATCCGTTATTATCGCAGGTATAGTTCCTAGCTTTCTCATCCAAAGCACTTCATTTATGCCTGAAAGAGTAAGTAAGTATTTTCGAAAACAACCCTGCTGTTTCAGGATTGAAGGCACCAGGTTGGTGCACAGGCAAACTTTGCCTTAACACATTTTGGTTCAACAGAAAAAGGTTGACCATCTTGTTCAGAATCAACGGACACCTCCATTATCTGCACACTGGGAGAAGTGTGCAGACATTTCAACTCATTGAAAATCCAGTATTCTACTGGAAACAACGTCTACAGCGGTTCTGAGGACGAATTCACAGAAATCTGCAACTATTGCTACCACCAGCCTTCCACACCCACCAATTACATCCCATTATCCTGCTTTTAGTGGCCTGAACTCAGTCCAAAATCACACACCAGTAGCCAGAGAAAGGTGACCAAATCACACTCATTTTAATTGCAGCTAAGCCAAAAAGGTTTCTGGACCAAAATGTGTTTGTACTCTTGTCTGTTATTGTTGAAGCCGCAGCTAATGGTGTTGGGGTGAGGGGGGGAGGGGGTGAATGGAGCCAGTGAGGAGAACAGGTGCTTCTAAACCACAGACTGTGGCCTGATTCACTCCTTTCCACCCCATGACAAGGGCAGCGAGGTCACGCTGCACTTCAGATATCTGTGCAAACACGACTCCTTCATCTTCTATCAACTACACACAAAAACCACAGGACTATTCAAAGACAGTCCTCGAGGGAAACATCAAACTACACCGAGTGGGTTTTAATTTTCTTCATTGAAGACCTACTCCCGGTTCCTCCAGCGCTGTATCATTTATTAATGTTGGATTTTCAGAAGGATAGTAGTGTGCTTTTGTCTCGAGTGCCTGCCAGCAAGAGAGGACTTA
Organism: Gymnothorax reevesii; assembly: GCA_029721435.1. NCBI lineage: Eukaryota > Metazoa > Chordata > Actinopteri > Anguilliformes > Muraenidae > Gymnothorax > Gymnothorax reevesii. The sequence goes on from CM056577.1 coordinate 115,040,843, forward strand.
CAGGAACACAGGCGAAGATGGAGCTCAACTGATTATTTTTGGTTTGCGATAATCAAGCGGAACAGACAGAGATGTGCGAGAAGTCCAGCAACAAGCTGTTATAACACATGTGACACTCCTGAGGCAACTGATAAAAGGTTCGCTTCTCAACAGAACAGCCAGCTCAGAGTTTAACAAAGGAAGCATTATTCTCAGTCGAGAAAAATATTCAACAGATTATAAACACAACATAACAAATTACAGATTTTGACTCGGTTACTGCGATGCACTGATCCCCCGTGGACAAAAAGAAATTCTGCTCAGTAGCTCATTATCATGAAAAAAACTTCTTTTTCCATTTATTTAAAAAAATATTTTTATTTTATCTCAACAAGAAGAGGTTCGCAGAATAATGAGATGCTGAGCAGAAGGAAAATATTGGAAATGGCAGGCAGCAATGCACCACTGTACCTTTCAGCTTTGGGTCACATTTTAATTGTCCCTCTCCAGGAGAAATATCTAAAGGTAAATCACTCAGAGCCAGTCCTCAATCGAAACTCATATAAAATCTGCTACAAATATAGAACCAAGTGCAATTCTCTCACAATCAAAGTCATAGTATAGCATTAGAGCACAGTACCATGAGCAACACTGCTAGTGTAAGAAGTGAAAATTCAGAGACTGTGTCTAAAAGCTTTAAACAGTAAATAAAATAAACCCTGGATCTATTTACAAAATAAGAAGTCTTCGCTTTTTACACAGGGGGAAAAAAAAAAAATCATGACACCGCATTTTAGATCTTCACTAACCGAGTTATGAATAATAATTGTCAAAATTAAATAATGATACACCTCTGGAAGTGCGTAAAAGGAGATCTACTTATTCAGTAGTCCAAATCGCGCTGTAACACGACACAGCTGAACATATTGGACCGTTACCCGTCTACGGACGCCTTCGGCTGAGAACATACCGTGTCCGTGGGAGTACAAAAAAAATACTGACGTAATAATTATGCTCCAGTCGTGCGTACGAAAACGCTCCAGTCATATTCACAAAAATGTCCGAGGGCCACACCGGCTGGAGTTGTCGCAGGCTTTAAAAAATTAAGGAGAGGGTAATGCACCAAGTGCCCACCGAAGACTCGCAGAGCGATGCTAAGCGGTTTGGTTCATGCGCAGCAGGTGAACGGTCCCGAGGAGGCGGCTTCATTTCGCCTCTTCCTGCGTGTCTTCTTCTATGACCACGATCTGCACGTTGTGAAGCTGCCCCTGTGGTTCCATGTGCACCTCCTCCACCTCTCCGTGGAGCACCACGCTGGTGCCCTCTCCTTCCCCCACCACCTCCATCTCCCCCTGCACCACCACTGTCCCTTCCTCCCCCTCCCCCATCACCTCCATTTCCCCCTGCACCACCACCCCACCCTCCTCTCCCACCCCTGCCGCCGCTGAAAGCTGCAGACCGATCACCCCCTCGGCGTGGTCCCCGGGCGCCGGGTCAATCTCGATAACCGTGGTGTGCGCGTGGCCTTCGTCGTCCAAAACCTCCCCTTCCTCTTGGTCTTTCACCTCCAGCCCCGCCCCGTCCACCACTTCCCCTTCATCCACCTGGGCTACCGCGTCCGAGGCCTCGGCGCCGGCCCCGCCCGTCTCGTCCTCCGCTGCCACATGGAGCAGCTCCACGGGGCTCATTATGGCCCCCAGCTGGCTGGAGTCCCGCACCGCGGCGGCGCTGAGCAGCGTCAGGCTGGAGGCCGGGTGGAGCGTGATGGTGTCGGCCTTGCCGGCGTTGGTGGCGTAGCGAGTGATGAACTGCGAACCGGAGGGGAGGGTGTGCAGCGTGACCGTGTTGGGCTGTTGGCCCAGGGAGGCCACGGGCAGGCCGGCCACGGTAAAGGGCTGCCCCACCGGGGACAGGGTGATGGGAGAGAGGACGGTGAACTGCGGGGCCAGCTGGCTCTGCTGCTGCTGCTGGGAGTTCGACACGCTCAGCATGCCGGCAGAGACGGGACGCTGCAGACGCGGTCGCTTCGGAGGGGGCTTGGAACCGCCCGCGGCGGACGAGGACACCATGTTGTGGAGCGCTCGAGAGCGCACCCGCCAATCCTGCGCCTGCTTCTTCTGCTCCTCCAACTGCTGCTCAAGGCCTGTACAGGGGGGAGGGGCTCACTGAGGTCAGAGGTCAACATTGCCCAAGTGCAAAACAGCACCAGAAATGGTCAGCAAATCAGTCAGAATAGTACTACATATTATTTCAGTTTACTTCTAAAATACAGAACAAGAATTGAAGCACCTATAACTGAAACCCCATAAGTCACAGTTGACTTGACTTGACTTGTGGGGTTTTAGTAATAAGTGCTTCAACTGCAATTCAACCTGCAATACAGAGACACTGCATACAATATAATGATGGCCTCATGCAAGAAGGGCCTGAGTGACATTTCATAAATTTTACAAGAGAGCCAAAAAACCTGCCACAGCACCACCTGTTATATGCTGAACTATCAATAATGGATGTACAGTACTTAGTAACCTATTGGGATCCCAGCTAGATATTTTCATATTCTTCATAATTTGGGAGACAATTAGCACAATGCACTTTTAACATGGACGAAGATGACCATTTCAATTTCAATGTTAAAAAGGCCTGTAAACCCCTTCAGGACAGGAATTGAGACTCTGGTCTCAGTGATTCCCAAACAACCGAAGAAGTCATTTTTGACCGAAAAGTCACTAACGCCTTTCTTGCATGAAGCCATCGATATAACTTCAGGATGTCTATGTGCGCTAGTGTGTGTATAACCCTCGACCCACCTGTAAGCGCACTGAGGACCTGCTCTTGGCTGGGGTCCGTCTGACAGCGGCGACTGTCCAGGACGCGTTTGACGGAGTCGAGAAGCCCGAACACCTGGCTGAAGCTGCTGAGCACAGCGATGTCTGCCAAACACAGATCAGCGGATTCAGCTCGGCCCATCCGTCAGCTCTCAGTCTCACAGCCCAACCATCATCCACTCACTTCTGTTCTGCTGAGCACTGCCACATCTATCACACGCCTATCAGCACTGCCTCTCCATTTCACTCCATCCAGCCGCAATCCTTCAGCCACTCTTTCAAACAAGCAAGTGCACTCATTCTGCTGACTGCTGTAACAAGATGTCACACTGAACAACGGACTCATTTCAATCCCACCTACCCAGCTGCAGGCTGTCAGCCGACTTATCAATGAAATGACTTGACTCAATCACTTGTCAATCAGTTGTATGTGACCAGAATGTAAAATAAACACCCATTTTGACTCCTGAAGAAATTGAAGGGTTTAGTGCAATAACTTGATTAATGCCAATCTCATGTTTTGTGGCATTACACAGAATATACTTTCACCGTGTACCAATGTCCTGTATCTACCAGTCGGAAATCTGCTCATCTCGCCATATATAGTTTCTGAATCTATCTATGAGGAAATTTAACTAAGATATATAATCTTTTGGAACCCCTCTTTCAAATATAACTTGAGATTGGCATTTATCAAGTTATCGCACTGAACCCTTCAATTATGTACCATAAGAAAGAGAACATGCTGTACATCAGCTGCATGTGCTGCGGTTGCAGGTACTGACTAAAGGTAGTTTGTATACTCCATATCCATGAACTCTGTGCTAAACAAAGCTGTTTAATAAAGCGCTGTATTTTTCTCCAAAGACACCAGCAGGAACAGTTCTAAAGAAAGCAGATTGCCCGGAGACCAACAGTATTGTCTGATATGTCATCCTGAGAAACACCATTTTAAAGATTGTTTTTTGGTTATTACACGCGCGCCTTTTCTGATTTCATCATGTAGTATGCGCAGTGGACCTCAGCAAATCTCTGCCTCTTTATATCAGTATAAAGTAATCTAATGAAAATACACGGCTGGAATGCTGTACTGGACAATCTGTCTACAACTGCATGTGAAAAAAAAAATTGCAAATCCAACAAAATCAATGTTGCTATATAAATGCCATTAGGAAAATATGGATTTCCCTTCCACAAGTTTGTTCATTTGAAAAATAAATATGATAGAAAACAAAGTTTTAATTAGTCTTAACTAGTACAATTAAATATAACTTAGTTGTGTATTAAGTTCTACACATTTTCTCAACGAATCAACAGATTATAACTGCGTGAACTGAGCACCATTATCTGGGGTAACTCCTGCACGGTGCAGTACCTACCAGGTTCCTGCAGGGCGGCACTGCGCTGCTGAACTCCCGTTAACAGCTCCAGCAGTTCAGTTCGGATGTTGGCCACCACCTCGCCCATCAGCCCCACATCCGCAATGCCCTTCCAGAAGCTCAGCGTCTCCTCTACGAACGACATTAAGAGAACACCGCACCGCCGTTACGCTGCCTTCTTCATTATCCGCAGTGGAGAATACTGCAATTACACACCACGGGCACGAGCAGCCCAACTAATCATCCTGTGGGAAACAAACTTTTCCATGATAACGGAGGTCAAGAGTTTTGTCATTTTTGGGTGCATCCTGAAAAGTGCAGTCGTAAACAGTACTATCATATATATTTGATTTTATTTTATTTTCTGGAAGTAATGTTTATTGTTAGTGTTCTGGACTGTAGCAGCTGCTAAGCTGAAAATAAAGGAGGCAGAAAGCATCCCTTTAAAGCAGGGGGTGGCAACTTCAAACATGAGGGCAACCGTTGGCATGCGGTTTAACCAATAGCACCAAGTAATAGTGTAATAGAGTTCTGCCATTTCATCTCTGTGCCAAACCCTTTCACAACTGTTGGCAGTTGCGTACACTGTTATATACGGTAGTTCAAAAGATTTTTGCTCCCATCGGTATTCAATGAAGACCCACCCTACCCTGCCTTTGATTGGCTTGTATTTGGTGCCTTCTTCACACAAGGTGGGTGAGGAAAAAAATAAATAAAATCAAACTACCGTTAATAAGAGGCCGCACAGGAGATAAAATGCGGTGGCTCAGTGGCAGGCTACGCTAGAGTAAAAGTTTGGGCATCCCTTGCGGACAGAAGAGTGGGGTTCTCTGCTCCAGAAGGACTGTACTGTGTGCACTCCGTCTCTTGAAAATGTTGTTTACCAAACGTCGGGTGTTCAACAGCAGCTTGAGACCCAACAGGAGAAAGATGGGGCAGACAAGGGTGAATCCATCAAACGTGCCGTGTCCAGGTGTGGGAAGTGAGAAAATATCTTCCTTGCCACAGCTAAAAATCATGCCATCACATTGCTAATTGCAGAACATGGAAAGCTATTGTTTGATAAGGAATACATTGAGGAGGCTTTTCTCTGCATCTCAGAGGTTTTACTTGATGGCTCACCAAAGAGACAACAAACTCAAAAATAAGATCGATTCCTATATCAGCCGGAGGAGTTAAACAGTGCATCAATGAGGCTAAAAAAAAATGTCACAGCACAGCAGACAGCTGATTTGAAAGAAGTAACGGTATTTAGCATTGCACTTGATGATATACCGCCGAAAGCTTGGATGTGGACGACAGGCCACGTTTGGCAGTCACAGCAAAATGCCGTGATTAGACTGTAAGAGATGACCTCTGCTGCTTAAAACCAATGCCTGAAACGAAGGAAGTTTTTCATGAAGCATTTTGAGAAGCGAGGTATTAACATTACCATTGACATAAAGGGACTGACAATGACATCAGCGAGATTTTTGCTGTGACAACCTGCCAAAATTAAGAATTAGAAAAGTCATATTAATAGAGGATCAAGTTGGTCACCCAATGACAAAACTCCGCTGCATAATTCACCGAGGACACCTCAGAGCACAGATTTCAAATTCAGATCTTCATGAGGTTGTAGCTACACTGGTGAAGGTTGTTCACTTCACAGTAAAGCGATCTGCTCAACACACCAACAGTTCTAGTCCGGCCCCAGGAATGGTGTGCTCATGCAAAGATACCCGCTCTCCGGGCAGTTATAGGCCTACGCTGCAGGAAGTTTGAGTGGTTGGTCAGCTGCTTTAATGTTAAAAAGGCCTTCCTGGCTGCGAAAGCCCAAGACGATGCACAACCTAAGGAAGCCAAGTGGGTAGAATTTTACGGGACACCACAATCAGCTCCATCTCCAACAGGGAAAACTGTTTTGGACACGTAGAACACATCAGAGGCTTTTGTTTTTGTTGGAAAGCTCGCAATTTTTTCAGGCCGTGTAGCTACCTCCACTTTCTGCTAGTTCAGACACTTAAGAAGGCTGTCCGCGCAGCTTTGCAACGGCAGTGCACTCGAGTAAAGAGTTCAAGAAAACTACTTCGGGAATTTCAGACCCATTCTTCTATAGAGCTCATATTTCTGTTTGTAGAAATTAATTCCCCCCTTTTGACACTTGCTGCCATTGTGACACTGTAAATGAGGCAATGTCACGGAAACAAGTGAGCTGAAATGGGAACAGCATATCATTTGTAACAAAGGGGGTAAAAAACACTATTTATTAAATTTATTGATGAAGTTTTATGATTTTGACTCAGACGCGCATGTTTTCATAAGGATGGCAACATTTATTTATAGTGCTCATATTTCTGTCTGCTGCACTTAATTCACCACTTTTGACATTTGCTGCCATTGCAGTACATTCTAAGTGAGGGAATGCCACTTAAAAACAGAGTGCTGAAATGGGAACTGTGCATATTTGTAACCAGAGGAAGAGAAAAAAAAATATTTTTAATGACTTAAAATTAATGGTTAATGATTTCAACTCAGATAAAGATGTCTTCATAAGGATGGCAGTATGTTGGATTCGTGCTCTCATAGGTATGTAATCACCACTTCCTGATTGTGAGAGAGAAATATTTTTTCTTTCTATTTTGCAATGTTCCTATCCATGATGGCAATTTGGATGGAATTAAATTGCAAATCTTGAAGAGATTTAAATTTTGATGTGCCATCATAATTAATCTTGATGTTGATATAGCGCGTCTATGAACAAGAAAAATTTAAAACGGCATTTCCTATCAAAAAGGATGCCAACACCTCCTTTACACAACTTGTCAGTTGAGACCCATTTTCAATCGCTTATTATCCCCCACCACAAGGGGGGATCCAGGAATTAGTGCTGTCCTTCCAAGTGTCCGTCGTCTGTCATCCACCACACTTCTTTTCTGGGCCATAAGTCCAAAACTGTCTCAACAAAGTGTAATACAGGGTATACATCTTATAGTGTCGATGAGGCCTTTCACACGTCCATCAGTCCTCCTGTCCATCTGTCCATCCCTCCGACGCATTTTATTTCCAGGCTAGATATCAGCCATTTCATGCAGGGGAATCTGAATATTTTGAGTATTTCATGTTTGTTTAAATTAACATCACGCTATGTCCAAAAACCCTCAACACTGTTGTTGCAAGATGTGGCCAGGTCTCCTCATTAAGGTATGACAAAAAATAAACACTTTATTTGGACACAAAGTTGCATTTCAAATCAACATTACATAAAATTGTGGACACAATTTGTTTTCTTTATTGTAATTTAAGAACTGGTGAAGCACAGGTCAGACAGCCAGCACTGCAAAATCCGCTAACAGCAAAGGGGGAGGTTTAGATAGATAGATAGATAGATAGATAGATAGATAGATTTCAGACATTTCAGTCCATATACACTATACATATAAACATATATATGGATATATATATTTTTGTAATATATGAATAGGGCATTTCATCTTCTTTTGTAAACTTACTGGAATAAAACATTTTTCCGAATTGAATTTCCAGTTTAATCACCGCAACACTGCATTAAGACCAAAACCGCGCATTAAACGGCTGATGGATTATTAGAATCATTGAAAAATGTGTAAATAAGGGAAAATAATTGAAAAGCGGTCAAGAAAAATCATCAGATTGACGGGATCTTCTCATTTCAGCCAAACAGCAGGCAGCGGTTTGATATGTTAGCGTTTTAAATTTATTATTAGTTTTCAGTTGTTTGAATTTGTCAGTCAAAAAAACAAGTTTAGATTTGTAATGAATTTTTAGTTTACTTCAAGAGCACTGGAATGCTTGACATGTCACTGGGAACTTCTGAGCAGAAGATGGAAGCAACAGGAGAGCTCTGCCTGTACCTGAGCTAACGGTGGTTTGAGGGACGGCTGAATGCTCTGTGTGTGAGCCAGTGAGCTCAGTGCAGCAGCAGGAGAGCTCTGCCTGTACCTGAGCTAACGGTGGTTTGAGGGACGGCTGAATGCTCTGTGTGTGAGCCAGTGAGCTCAGTGCAGCAGCAGGAGAGCTCTGCCTGTACCTGAGCTAACGGTGGTTTGAGGGACGGCTGAATGCTCCGTGTGTGAGCCAGTGAGCTCAGTGCAGCAGCAGGAGAGCTCTGCCTGTACCTGAGCTAACGGTGGTTTGAGGGACGGCTGAATGCTCCGTGTGTGAGCCAGTGAGCTCAGTGCAGCAGCAGGAGAGCTCTGCCTGTACCTGAGCTAACGGTGGTTTGAGGGACGGCTGAATGCTCTGTGTGTGAGCCAGTGAGCTCAGTGCAGGGACTGGATACACACTGAGTGCAGAGGAGGAGGAGAGAGAGGCTCACCAGAGATGTCCTCTGTCTCTCGTTTGCTCTCCGTTTCCGTTGCAACTGGGACAGCCTTGGGGCTGAACTCAATGCCGGCAACGGCGTCCTCTGTCCTCTCCTCCAATATGATGGTGTGACCGCCATTACCAACTGACAGACAGACAAAGAGACAGACATAGCGACCACATTAAAGTCTGGAATTCTTAAGGGTGAGGACTCCGTTTCAGCTGATACGGTTGGCTGGAGGGGTGCACTAATTGACCCTTCAGAGGTGTGAGAAGGCATAACCTCTTTAAGGTAAGGGCGTGACCTTTTTCCTTATAGGAGTCTGAGAAGACATGGCCTGTCTAACCCTACAGGGCCAGGCAGTGAGGCCAGCCCAATATTATATTGTGCATCACGGGCCGTGGCTGGCCAGGCGTAGTATCAGTCGTACCGCAACTCTGTAAAGCGTCTGACAGTTCTACAGTAAAAAGCACTATACAGCTAAAATTAAATTGGATTGAGCGCTATACAGATATAACTGAATTGATTGAGCACTATAGAGATGACACTGAATTGGATTGAGCGCTATACAGATAAAATTGAATGGGATTGAGCGCTATACAGATAAAATTGAATTGGACTGGACTGGATTACCGCACCTCAGATACACATGAAGTGGAGAGCCCTGCCTCACCTTGCGGGGTGGCGGGTGTCACAGGCTCACTCCCCTGCAGAGGGAGCCGCGTGTTGCTGATAAGCAGGTCAAACTTGGTGCTGCGGCAGGTGTTGGTGCACACTGTGTCGTGCTGGTAGAAGTCGATCTGCCGCGAGTCCATCATTTTTCTACAGTGGTAGAGGTGAAGACAGAGATTTAGATTGTATAACCTGCTACGTCCACAGAAAAAATTAAAAAAAACTGCATTTTAAGAGCAAAAAAAATTCTTCAATGGTACGTCTCCCAAAACCTGAAGAATCACACCCTGATCAACCAAAAAAAATGCGCATACAAGGATAAGTGAACCGTTCTCAAATCAAGTAACAAAGATGGAAGAGGTCAGGAACTATAACAAGCAGACTTTCATGTGACTGCAGAATAATCAAGTGGTCACAATAAACAGATATCTGAATGACAGCACACTCTACATCCCAAGCAGTCTGAATGATGGTTATCCAGGGAAGGCCTGAGTCTTAAATAATCTGGCCAATGGGGAGCCCAAACGCTGTTCGAAATGCAGGAGACATACGCAGGCCTGAAGAAGTTGAACTGGAGAAACTCTAGTTTGCTCAGGGGCGCAGCTAGGGATTTTGGGCCCCCAGAAAGAAAATTACACAGCCCACGCCCACGCCCCCCCCCCCCCCCCCCCAGCTGGCCAGCCAAACAACACAAGTGTGATTTTTTTCCCCAAATATCTATACATTTTATGTATATGTGTTTTTTAACTCTTAATTTCCTTGTATTTAAAGCATCACATCCTTCTCATTACTTTGTGTTTATTGGCATATTCCCAAAGTAGGATATAATATCTACCATTTAAGCATCTAACTCTCACATTAGGATACTGCGCATATATTTCTTGACTTTACCACTTGTGGTTCTTTATGTACCTTACACACACACTTACACTTTATAAAATCCCAACACACCAGGTTCTTCCATGTTTGAACAAGATTCCAACTACTGGGTTTTATTTAGAGGTGAAAAAAATACACAACTATTGTACTCAAGTAGAAGTAGGCTACAGTAACTCTGGTTAAAATTAAGCAAAACTAAAAGTACTGGGCCCGGTTGTTGAAAGCTCTGTTAATTCAACAGTTGGTTAGCGCTAAACAACTGACATTATGACTACTCTCTAAATAAGATTCTTGCCAATGCTCCTCACAACTTAAACTAATCAAGGGGAAACCTACAAAATGCGTCAAAAACATACCAACAACTGTGCTTCCATTCAGAGACTGTGATACTGTGGTTTGAACTTAATCACCGTTTAAAGTCAACAAAGCTTTGAACAACTGGGCCCTGGTCTATAAATCTATTTAAGTGAAAGTAAAAAGAATTCAACAAACACACGCACTTAATTTTTGATAATAGTATTCATAAAGCAGCACTGACATAAGAGGGTGCATTGGCTAAAGTTGTTTGGATGCACGTTCTTTTAATAACAAGGATAGGAAAAGTTGTGCATTACAATGCAGACAACAATAATTGGCACCAATCTGGCACACGTACATGAGAAATCACCTGAATAAATGCCAGGTATAGCCTATCGGAAACTGGCACGCAATCAGTGCACTTGCAAATGAGAGCCTGCAGCATGACCGATCGTGTGACATTATTTAACCATCCATCTCCAACAAATACGATCAGACAGATACATCACTGAACACATACACAAAGCACATTCGCCCAACTGTGCAAACAGGCAATCTCTCAAATTGAAAAAAGCACCACGTCAGATGCTGACAAGACAGCCTACTAACAACAAGCCAAACATCACCCCAGTGGGTGCTCTCTCGCTCTCTCACGCACAGATACACACGCGCACGCAATCACCCCAACTCCAAGGTTAGGCTGCTTCACTGAGACCAAAACCAACCACAAGGCCTACATAACCCTGCAGTAAGCCGGAAAGGACACACGCAAATTCGCATATGCTCATCTATTCATCCATTCGCCCACTTGCTTCACTGTCCAACATGCCGGCACGTCGCTTGTGCTAGCAGGTGTAGCAGCTAACGATACCTCAGCACCTGCTCCGTCAGAGAAACACGCGGCCTCAAGTCACATTGTTCTTCTGGGAGGTCACTTGGGTGGGAGAGGAATCAGAGGATCCTCCGTTTCCGTAGTGAGAGTGGGCCCACTGTGCCAGCTGCCCCAGCATCGTCTTTCGGTGCCTCTTCATCTCTGAGTGCCACATTCTTGGATGTGAACCCAAAGCGTACGAGCGATACACTCTGGTTTAGTTTTCGCTTGCTCGCCATTTTTAGAACGACTTCTCAGCGTTATGTCTGTCTTCTGTTTGGCGCGCATGGCTAATCTGCATATGTGCACAGGACTGGCAGGCTCCGCTTGGCAAAAAATAGAACATGTTTGTGAATAAATGTTTTGAATTCTGTGTATGGGCATGGTGGGCTTAAAAACATTTTTTCTTAACGCAAAATTTGAGGCCCCTTCAATTTTGCTTTTGAGGCTTTCAGGGGGTCTCATGGGTTAATCGGGGGGGTTCGGACCCCCCATATTTCGCACACTGCTCCAGCAACCTCCAGACTTGAAGAGGTTGAGAGTCTTGAAGCCGTAAACTTTAGGCAGCACCACTCTTCCTGTTTAGTCCCCTTTCTCGTCTCCTCTAGGCTTGCTCTCCCACGCAGCGCAAGGGGTGGACTATACCATTTGTACATTCTTGAAGGGGTGAGCAAAGGCCCCCAGTATTTTATTTTACTCTATTTGAGACCAACTTTAATCTTTCGACCAATCCATTTAGTTACCTTTGATTCAATAATGACATTAAATACTAAAAAGAAATTAAATAAATAAAAAAAATTACACTTTTCATTCCAGGCTTCTCAAGGGCCCCCCTCCCACTGTGGGCCCAGGTAATCAGTACCCTTTTCCCCTCTGTGCTACGCCCCTGCTCATGCGGATACACCTTCATGCGAGTTCACTGAGGTTTGTGTCAGCCCTATGGCGGATCTATTTGATTTCCAGCCTTTTGAAGCCTCAAGCAAATACAAACATTTCAAGCGACACAGTGTTACTGTGATACGCTTCATTTGGTCTCAATCCTAGGAGCATCAAGCATTTAGAAAGCTGGAGTGGTCAAGTTAGTTAGCCATTAAACTTAATGGAACATGATGGTACAAGTGACCTGTGAAAGCATGAACAACCTGACATGGCCAGAATTATAACATAGCACCATTTATACTGATGCTAAATCTATGGATCTGTCATCAAAACTTTGAATTATAAAGCCCAGAATTACTTCGAGTCTACAGCCATGAAGGTATAAAAAGCCTGCATGATGAAAAGACAGAGAGAATTGGTGGAGTCAGTATCAAGGGGATTCAAATAGTAATTCTTCTAACAAAATGAGTCTATTTCACCTTAATCTTTTTGGGATGTTCACAGCATAATAACAGCTCAGGGCAGCTGTACCAAGATCAGTATGTGGACAGTCTCTGGAGATTGCAGTCCGCCCACAACTGCACTGAGATTGCTTCTGAAACAGCAGTGATATAGAAGTACAAAAATGCCCGTTTTAGATAGCAGAGCTAACGTATGCAAACATTTGTTTAAGACCAGAAAATACGCGGAAAAAAGGCAGGAAAATTGCCAAGGGAGTGGAGCACCTGAGTAATTCCATCAAACACAGAAAAGGGCTGACTAAGACACCACTGTAGCAAAGCAATTAAAAATACACACTTCTAGCCAGCAACAGATATAATTCCTCAGTGGTGCTTCAAATGTACCAAGCAGCTGGATTTTTGACAGACAGCCACTCAAATGAGTGAGCAGAAATGTGGTGTGAGTCAGCCAGCCAATAAGCACTGACCTGAGGACTCCGAGCTCTTTTCTTCCCGAGAGCCTCCCCAGCTGGCTGCATTTACACCCCAGGTGGGAAGGAACTTTATGAGTTACTCAGAATAATCATTGCCAAATAAAATTTTATTTGTCTCTTACAGACTGAGAGGACAGGCAGTAAGTCATGACTGCATCTCTCCGTTTATCATCAGTCTTTTTCATAGCAGGATTTTGATTACTGAATTAGAATGTGTGGCTGTCCACAAGTACTTGGACAGTAACCATGTGCTATGGCAGCTGTATTTTCAAATGGGATCACAAAATATTGCTATAAAATACTACGAGGTGCAGTGGATTGCAGGCAATGTCTAATGATGGAATCTTTTAGCTAATTATTGTAGATTTTTTTCCCCCAGCCACGGAGTGACAGATTGTTACCCTGTGCTATGAGCTGTAACCTTAACAGAAGAGCCCCAGGGCAGTGGATTGGAGTCGAACTTGAACAAATCCCGAACTTTTACCTGAGCATGACCCCACCCAACCGGATGGCCCTCTTCCAGTCCTTCAGGGTGGCTTTTCCCGCCAGGTGCACAAACTGCTTGGGACTGATCAGCTGGTCGTCATACTGGGGGTGGGGGGGGGTTGGGGGGGACAGAGAGGTAAACAGGTCAGCGGACGGCATCCCGGTCTGGTCGAGCAGTCTGGAGAGGAACCTACAGACCGACTGCCATGTTCTCCATAAACACACACTACTGAGAGTCACAATTGCTTCCTTTAAATGGTTGACAAACCGGTGGAGGCCGAACTGGAAGCAGCCGTCCGACCAAACACCAGACCCTCACAATGGCATAGAGCTGCAGTGCACTAAAATGGAGCAGCAAACCAAACTGCATGAGGGATGGACAGGGAGGTTAGAGTCAGGGAGAGTTCAGTCCTGAATCTGAGCCAATTATCACTGAACAGCACGCAGAGCAATAACAAGAATGCAGAAAAATAACCTCCCCCCCCCTCATTACTGTTGCAGTGGCATTGCATTATCAGGCCCCGGTCTTATCAGGGCTCCACTCTGAGGTTAATTTACTGTCTTTTTCCAGCAAAACAATTTCACAAAAACTAATAAACCTTCATTGTAATTTCTTTCCACTTAAATTTGCACAAAATGAGTCCTTTCTTAAACGGAGTAGATAAACTCAAAACAGTAATTAGGGGAGCCAGGGGTAAAGCTACTGCAAACTTATTACAATTTCTGTGTTTTTTTCTTTCTCCTCCAGGGAAAATGTTTGCATCTTCCAAATGGTCTGATGAAAACTGATGAAACCTGGGCTGCGATGTTCTGAATTTACGGAAATGCGAAAACTTGAACGACACAGACAGCTTGGGAAACAAATATAGACACTGACCATTGTCAGCCACGATTCCAGTCTCACAAAATACACAGCAATCAAGCAAACATTTGATCATTGTGTTATTTGGAACAAGACCATTTTGTGCTTCCACTTTTCTAAATCGTGAAGGAAATGCTTCAGTGTCCAAAAGTGGAACAAAAATCACAGTGAATCCTATTTCAGGATATTTAAATTGGCAAACTATTTCAGCTTTAATTGTATCCCCCGAACGAAGGTCGGAGGATACAATGGATTTGGGCTCGTCACGCGTCCGCGGGGATTTTTTTGTGAATGCTCTGCAGCCCACATAAGTGCACTCATTCTTTTCAAATTTTGCAGGGACATGTCTTATGGTAAGTTCACGACACCTATTGATTTTGGGTACTCTGGGACCATCTGGGCCCAACTGGGGGGCCTTCGGGGGATACATGTGCTCGGTTGCTGAGTGCTCTAGTTCTTCATCATTCAATTCCACACCGGGTCTTCAGCCTTGAGTCACAGAGCACCAACTTGGACCCTATTTTTTACATAACATATTGCAAATGTAATCAAGTTTCGCAATGGAATTCATGTAGCAGCACCAATTAAACGTGGTTGTGTTCTTAACCCTTAAATGCCCCCGTGATAAATTTGTCACACGATTTTGAGGGTTGTCAAAACCACTGACCCCACATAAATTTGCAACCTAATGCTCATTGAGACATAATTAGACCATCAGTGCTGCCATCTGATGCATAGAAGTGGAACTGACACTACACTGGCTGCACCAGCTAACCTTTCCAATATGGCCGCCCCCATGGTGGAATCCACTCGATAGATCAGCACCCATTCATCACTGGATAAAGTAGACAAACAGGTAAGCTAATGAAATATAAGCTATGCTTAATACTCCAGCTATATGTCAACTACCAAAACAATGATGGAAAAAAGTTCTCTTTATATCCCAGAAACTTAGACTGACATATATGACACAAAACTAAAATGAGGTCAAAGGTCACGAATTAAAAATTGCTATTGGGTTGTTATTAGCCCCTCCCCAGGACATATTAACAGAATACATAGATTTCTTTCAACTTTAACTATAGTTGGGCATTTAAGGGTTTAGTGACTGCATTACATGC
This sequence comes from Gymnothorax reevesii, assembly GCA_029721435.1. NCBI lineage: Eukaryota > Metazoa > Chordata > Actinopteri > Anguilliformes > Muraenidae > Gymnothorax > Gymnothorax reevesii. Next base: position 115,056,354 of record CM056577.1, read on the forward strand.
AGTTTCCCTCTTGGTAGCGGGACATTCTTATCGCTCACTTGCATGGGGAATGAGAAAAGCCAAGCATTGGTAACCCTGAAAACATCAAAAAAAATGAAGTTAGATATTGTCGGATGACATCATTGGTTGACTTTTGTTAGTCCTCTTGTACCAATATAAGCTTAATAAACTCTGAACTTTGAGGTGTGAATGACTTTTGCTATCAACGATGACCACTGATGACGTATTATCCGCCAAAACTGTATAGCCACAAATGATCTGTAAACAATGTTTTAATGCTATCACATAATGCTAATTAATTAAACGAACACTGCATTAAACCGTCCTTCAAATTTGAATGATTTGATTAACCCTTAGAGCACTGAAATAAATTTCCAAAAAATTATAAATGATCTTATGCCATTGAAAACATATTAGGCGGCAACTTGTTTAAAAGAGCTCCCGAGCAAGTAGCCACATGATAGGTTTTCAGCAGCTTTGATTTTGATATCTTACATCATTGAGCAACAAAAGCTGCATTTAGCGACTCTTAAGGTTAATTTTGGGTTTGACTGTTGCCTACAGCTTATGCAGATCAAGTCTGCCCATTTCTGTTTCTTCAGATCTGCCTCCCAGTTGGTTTTCAGCCCAACCCTGATAAAGAGCATTACATTATTCCACTAGAAATCTTGCTGAACTGCGAATTTGTTGAGACAGGCGAGCCAAATCAGAGCTGGAGAAAACACCTGCAGGATGGCAGACCTCCGCGTTGCAAAAGATGTAAATTGAAACCCATCTTTGTATCAAAACACAAAACACATCTCCATTACTTCCTTTCACGTCAATTCAAAAATCTGTCAATGGAGTCAGATCATTTTGATTCGAGATTTGCCAATAGAATAAGAAAATTTCACTTATCAAGCAAAAGCAGTAATTCAAAATAAGCAAATATTTTTATAATTTAGTGAGAAAAATTAGGAAGTCAAGTCTCACAGTAACATCAGACTTTTTCAACATAAAACTTTAAACAGAGCAGGAGCAGGGCTGGGCAGCCCTGATACAGACTGTATGGGAGAAGAGCTGGACAGCCCTGATACAGACTGTATGGGAGAAGAGCTGGGCAGCCCTGATACAGACTGTACGGGAGAAGAGCTGGACAGCCCTGATACAGACTGTATGGGAGAAGAGCTGGGCAGCCCTGATACAGACTGTACGGGAGAAGAGCTGGACAGCCCTGATACAGACTGTACGGGAGAAGAGCTGGACAGCCCTGATACAGACTGTACGGGAGAAGAGCTGGGCAGCCCTGATACAGACTGTACGGGAGAAGAGCTGGGCAGCCCTGATAGAGACTGTATGGGAGAAGAACAGTATAATATCCAAGGCTCACCTTCACACATTTCACATTAATTCCAGGGCAAACAAACTTCTTAAACAGCAGCACAGCTTTGCTCTCTCCGCAGGTTATGGGGTAGCCAAACTCTACCTCCTCCTCAGCGATGATCTCTGTCAGGGTATAACACATGTAAACACACCAGCACATATCTGCACACAGAAACATAAGCATTTAGCAGGGGTTGGGAAGGACACTCGTCATGCGCAAAAGGTGCACAAATTAATAATATGGCGCGTAATAAATCCACTGAGCAGGCCAAGAATACGCCCATGGGCTCTAATTTCGTAGACCAGGCGCAGGCGCGGCGCATGGGGGGTGCGCCGCGCCAACGGGGTGTATCCAGGCGTATGTGGCAATTTCGTGCCCGGCGTAGCCTGGCGCGAGTACTCCTCTGTCCCGCCTCTGCCCCTCCTTCCAGCGCAAGTTGGCAAAGAAGGCGACACAGCCGAGTCAAATCTTGCTCATTGGCAAGAGAAACGATGGATAGCTTGTTCCAATTAGTTACAAACTGTTGCTGCTTTAAATTTTGGGATTAACATGCGTGGACAACAATGCAAGATACGTGACACATTTATTTTCAATATGTGATCTTATCTCAGTACGAGATCATAGCAATCAGGCTGTATTCCTTTCCCCCACTGAAGACGATAAAACCTAAGTGACAATAATAGTAGCCTAGTATTAAACCGCTTGCACACTGGACGCGAAACGAATTTTTCACTCGACAGATTGCGTCTTGTGTCCGAAAGTCTGACAGGGTTTTAATAAATCTCCGTGTCCAACAGTCTATTATTGTTTTTAATTTCTTCAAATCTGCTGACTCTTTTAGATATTAAACGTTCCATTAAACGATATTAAAATGTTTTGATGAGAGGGCTCAGTTCTTCCAGATGAGTCCCGAGAATTTCATTCAATGTTTCTGTTTAAGCTCTGCTCAATAAAGTGAGTCGACATTGGCGCCAGACACTGTAAAATGCCTCCGTGTCTGACAGCCAAAAAAAAAAAAAAAGAGGACGATTAGAACAGATTGATAACGAAATAAAGAATAAAAAGAAACATTTTAACAACAGAACATCCAATGGACACTGCGATTTATTTATTGGCGAGTCATCTTTGTTGGATATCCCGTTTGTTGGTTTTTATTCTTTATTTCGTTATAAATCTGTTCTCATATCAATACTTTTACTTTTTGCTGGCTGGTGGACATGGAGTATTTTGCATTTCGTGTCGGGCAGTCTTGATCGTGCATGTGATAATTTCTTCACACTGTCAATGGTCATGGAATTGATTTGCTCTCGCACTATTTTATCTCTGCTGTGGAAATAAAGCGTGAATCTGTTCGGACTAATTTTCAAAAGAAAGACCGAATAAAGACTGCCGTCTATCTTCAGCGAAAACAGACGAATAGGCTAAAAAGACCAAGAAAAGTCGATAGCTATCAATTTGCATTTTGTGAAGGGCGAACACAAACATAGCCAAGTTTGCACGTCTAATAATTCCTGGAATACTCGGGAAAATTGGAACTTTTATGACTTTCGGACACGGAGCTATATTAAAACCCTGTCCGACTATCGCGTCTTTGCATTGACTTTGTCTGTAATCAGTCGTGCGAAAAATTTGTTTCGCGTCCAGTGTGCAAGCGGCTTTAATGAGCATAGAACGCAAGCATTCGAGATATATATATATATATATATATATACACAGTTTGCGGTTGGCTGAGAAAGATGTGAAGACGTTAGTTTGCATCACAGATTCAGCTGCGTTGATTAAGCCAGGTCAAGTTTCCATTACGCGTGGCAATCGCCTTTAATCTGACATCAGCACAATCGATATACTATAATTTATGTCCTTGTTCAGATATTTACATTAAATATACATTTAATATATACATTAAATAATTATTTCTTGCATTGAAATGTGCCTGACATTCTGTAAAACAGTCTGTGAGATTTTGGTGATGTGTGCGCACTCTGCGCCGGTCAACCAAATTACCACTGCGCGGAAATTAAACCAGGTTGGAGCTGGCGAGTTTTCTGCGCAACTCCAGCGGAGACTTTTTCTACGAAATTGTCACTGCGTCTTGATGAATATGTGACACCTCCCCCTACTGCGCCGCCACACCCATCTCGGCGCACCTTCGTCTACCGAAGGCTGCGCACCTCACGAAATTACCACTACGATGGCTGCGCCGTACGAAATTACCGCTGCGCGGGCTGCGCCTCCCTACGCCACCTGCGCTGCGCCAGGAAATTAGAGCCCCATGTCTCAATTAAGTCTAAATATTTTTTTTTTCCTATTATACAATACCAAAATAGGCGTGCAATGCACGGAATACCCCTCAGCCCGATGTCAAAGTTTTTGGAGACGCCTGCCCACCCGCCCAACTGCACGAAAGATAGCAATACCCCGTCAGCCTTGAGGGCTGAGGGGTAAAAATTATTCGAACAAACCCTACTGATCGAGTACGTTCTGATGCTCGATTAATTCTAGTCCCAGGCCCACGCACGGCCCGTCACCATTGCGAGGCTGTGAAAATCTCCATCGCATGAAAGACTAATTTGGAGTTTATTTTATCAGCGGAATGAGACCGTGAGAAAGTTCTGAGATATCACTATGCATTTATATCAATACGCCGAATCGAATGTCAGTCTCGGAACTAAGCGTTGTGATACTGATAGGGTGTGTCTTTAAAAACTATTTCTCAATTGTTTTTCAAGTGAGAGATGGTTTACTTTGTTGTCAAATGTACAGTTGTTGACAGAAAAGGTTCAGGGTTCACGTTCAATCATCATGTACGGTTTTCTAACCGAAGAAAGTATGTCAGATTAATTCAGCATTGAACAAAAGAATAGTAATCTTTTATTTAGAAAAACACAAGGGCTGTCCACGTGTAGTGGTCTGGTCGATTGTTTGGATGATGCGCTTTTGTTTTGGCAGAGCAATCGCAAATAACGTGATAGAATAATCCATTCGGGACGCGGCGCAACTGTTACTGCCGTAGCAGTTATTTATTCTCAGCCCTGGGCTGTGTTCAGTCTGAATAATTTATCTTTAAATTTAATTACTCAGAATTAATAATTATTTATTATGAAATTGAAATTAATTAGGAAATATTGATGGGTATCATTCATCTGAACTAATAAACAACCCATTTCAAAGTCGGCCTAATATTTTTTTTTTACAATATGTAAAACTAACGTGTAACACCCCATCTCATAGCCACAATATGCCCTTCTTGAATATGCACACAAATGTGCGTTTTAATTGTGGCTTGTGGTTTGTTTTAAGCAACAGTTAAGATTAGTGATAGGCATAGGCCTAATTGAATTGCTCATTTCGATATAGCCTTGAAACGGAATGTTAAATAGAAGCTTGCAGCATTTCTCTTTCAGTCGCAGACTATCAAATAAAACTGGAATTATTTTGCAAGCAAAGTTTCTCTTACCCATTTGAACAACGAACATGACAGGGTACAATTGAAAACGGCAGATCAGCGAGTTCTGCCACAAGATTTTAGTGAACTGTGAGGATAAAGTAAAAAAGTATCTCAGAGTTACTTACTAGTGCATCGGCAGACTAATGCCGGAGCCAGTAGTTTTACTGAATGATTGAAACCAAAACGGCCTATTTCTCACTTGTGTATTTGAGTACATAATCTTGTCTAATGTATTAAGTAACGATTCTTTTTGTTTTATGCAATATTCTAATGTTGAGCATTAAAAGCAAAATGTATGCATCCGTATGCTTTTAGCCCTTAATATACACAGCAAAATGTATGTATGCATTTGCAGTATACAGTTTCTTTAAAAGTTTGTTATGGTTAAAATTACTGGCGCATTGAATTTTGGGAATAGCCCATATATTTTGAAAATGGCCCATTGATTTTCCATGACACGGGTCATTGGCCCATTGCTGTCCTTCCCAACCCCCAATTTAGAATCATTCTGGAGGTCTCTCCTCTGAACAACACTGCATGCAGAACAGTAATTAATCCAGCAACAAATGTAGAATAAGTCAGAGAAGGGGCCATGGAAAGCAATACAAACAGTATGCATATTTACATAACAGACCCTGTGCGTTGGTACTGCCGAGCCCGTGTTTTACTGACCCTGGTGCGTTTCGGTGGCTGTTACGACAGCAGTCGTCTCTGCACCCTCCTCTCCCACCCTGCAGAGGGAGGTAAACCCGTCAGTAACAACAAAAATGCAATTAAAACGGTGCTACTTGCTGGCTGAGGGAGACTGGTGCAAAATCGGCAAATCATTGCAGTATCAAGCCAGTAGTGACCGAAATGTTGTATGTAACCACTGAAAATGACAATAACAAGTCAAAAGGAGCAATCTGATACAGCGCAAAACTGTCGTAAACTGGGAAATGAGATGAAAGAAGAAGTTTTTTTGTTGACGCCCGTACTTTCGGTGATAAGACCAGCTTCACCAAGTCAATGCATGCATGACGCAATGCGATGAGCATTGCGCAGCTTCGCAGTCGAGTACCATCATGGATACCATCATAGATATGAATATGAAAATACCGCCAAATTCAAATAAACACTACATTCGAGTCAAAGCCTGAGTTCATGTCCTGGAACTAACGACATAAATCGCCATTATATTAGCTAGTGTTCGACCGCGCACAGATATGAGCGGAAATTCACTCGTCGACATTTTGACTGTTGAGCCTTATTGGCAAGCAATTATTGGCTTGCGATGTGCCGTATTGTATATCAGATCGCTCCTATTGGCTTTGTGCACAAGGTGGCGCTGAATGCATTCTGAAATACAGAAGTGGGCATAGAAACTTCCGGAGTACTTCTGCTACTTATCTGTCTACCTCAGATGCTGGGTAGTTGGCAGGTATATCATCCTGAAAAAGGAATTTTTGCTATAGCCGATATTCTCAAAATTTACTCAATTAACTGTGAATGATGTTCGCCGGATTTGTCTTGATTACCTGTTTCCGTAACTGATGTTTGTTCATTGATATTCTGAATAAGGCATCAGGTGCTCCAGCGAGAAACAAGAGGGGCTCTAAATAGCATCACATTTCCAGCTGTTCCCTCAGGTGAGTGTGAAGAATTGGCTTTAAGCAACAGACATCAAATACGAAAATCTGATAATTAATGTATAAATACTCCATAACAATTTCAAACTACTATTTCATGAATCACATTCAATCTATGCATATTTCAATATTATCAATACTCTCTTTCCCTTCCCACTTGGCGTCCGTTGCACTCGTATATACGTCTACACTCCAGACCATCACTTCTGTAGCTGTTGTTAACTGAGCACATAGAAGAAAACCAAAACAATGCTGCAGTTCTACCTTGTTGCATGAGAAAATGTATTAGTAAATTCAATATAAAAATTAAACAAAGAAAATCCGGTTCTGGTTGTAAGAGCCAGCTAATAGCAAACTGACTTAATTGCTAGCTCTCTAGCCAGTCTTGCGAGCTGCTTAACTTGCTACTGCCGTTCAGGTGAACACATGTGTCGCCTACGTGTGACTACCAACTGAAAGTGTGACTACCGGACGGACAGACAGACAGACGGACAGCCAGACACCGGACAAAGTGATCCCTATGTGCCGCTATGCTTCGCAGGCGACACAAAAAGGAAAGCTGGCTCCAGATCTATATCTGATTACGGAAAGTTCCGTAGTGCAACACCAAAGAAAATCACAGGGAATTGCTGAATTCACCTGTTCTCGTGCAACTAGCTGGTGCTGCGCCATTTTGGTTTTCTTAGATGTACTCAGCAAAATGCAGCTACAGAAGTGATGGTCTTGAGAGCGTAACTGACATTGAGTGGGATGGGAAAGACAATACCGATAAACAATATTTAAATATGCGTAGATCAAACGTTTAATTTGTGAAACGGTATTTCAAAGTTGCTTTGGAGTATTTACACCAGGGGTCACAAACCCTGTTCCTGGAGGGCTATCGTCCTGTAGGTTTCTGCTCCACCTCGTATTCAACACACCTGATTCAAGTAATTAGCTACTTAACTGCCCAGCTCGTGATCTTGTTAAGTATCTAATTAGTTGAATCAGGTGGGCTGAAAAGGAGATACAGCAGAAGCCTACAGGATGGTAGCTCTCCAGGAACAGGGTTGGTGACCCCTGATTTACGCAGTAATTATCAGATATTTTCACATTTGTTGTCTGTTGCTTAAAGCCAGTTCATCGCACTCACTTGAGAGAACGGCTAGAAATTAGTTGCTTGTCAGAAACCCTCTTCTTTCTCGCTGGAGCAGCTAATAGCTGCATTTCCATTACCACTAGAAATGTGCAAAACTTAAATATTGCAATAAAAAAAACTGGTAATGGAAAAATCCAATTTTCAAAAAAACCCTCCAATATCGATAAAAAGGTTTTTACGCTCTCATGAGGTGGTTTTTTAGAAGAAAAGAACTTTATCGCAAAAGTGCAATGGAAACACTTTTTTTGCTGAACGTGACATCACCGGACATCATCTGTGAACTCCTCGGTCACAATCACCTCCCAGAAATACCTAATTTGTTGCCCCTGCCACATATAAGGACTCTGCCGCCGAATAATGATCCGCTGCCTTCGCTGTCTGTTAAAAATCGCCACCGCAACAGCAGTAGCAGCAACCACTGCTGTACCAACATGCACAATGTTTTGGCCGTCCATACTGTGGGCAGTATCGTGGGACACGCAACTTTACAAGAATTACCGTAAATTACGCAAAATACCTTTAAATGGAAACAGCAGCAAGGTGCAACTGTACTTTATTGAATCTTGAGAAATATCGATTTTATTTTGCGCAGAACTGTAATGGAAACGCAGCTACTTCTGTCTCAGTAATAGTGCAATGAGCAAACATCATTAGCAGGTGATCGAGACAAATCTGGCGAACATCATTCACATTTGATTGAGCCAAATCATGAGAATATCGGCTATGGCTAAAATTTCATTTTCAGGATGATATATCTGTTATCTACTCAGCATCTGAGGTAGACAGATAAGTGGGAGAAGTTAACTGGAAGTTGTTATGCCCACTACTGTATTTCAGTAAGCATTCAGCGCCATCTTGTGCACATAGCCATACACAAAGATTAATATCCCAAACGGATGCAATGTTTCAGGGGGTACCAAAGTAACTGTCCGATATCTCCTCAGATAGACAAGCGACCAATCAGGTTGAGGCATTTTCTGCACTTTGAGGCCAGAAAGGTAAGCAGAGCTGGGGGGTACCCACATATTTCATATCTTCCTCTCATAAACAGCACAGTCATTACATGCAGCTGTGCTGCAATAGTTGCCAGTTCCAAAATCAGAGACGCACACAGAATTAAGTCTCAGCATGTCAAGCATGCGGTGTCTACCTGACTACACACCCAAAAATACAAATAAAATCAACCCTTAGAGCGGTACATACAAATAGTGTTGCTCAATGATGCAAGATATCAAATTCAAAGCTGTTGAATATCAAACTCCTCGCATGCTGCCACTGAGGCTCACCCCTGCGTGATTGGCTGGAGCTGGAGGATGACCTGTGTCTTTGAGACATCGTTGTGGTCGCCCTCCTCACCGCCAGCGTCGACCACCACCACGTCCTCCATGGTCATTCCCACCTCTGCGTCCGCCATCAGCTTCTCCCAGGGCCTTCTGAGAGGACAGAAGCACAGACTGGGATTATTACCATACCCACTCCACGACCACTTTATCAGGGACACATGTGACTGCAAGTACCTGATCAACAAATCACGATGAAGAAACTCGATTCATGTAAGCATGCAGACGTTTGAGCTGTTCAGCTGTTCTTCTGACCAAACGTTTGAATAGGGAAGAAATGTGATCCAATTTACTTTGACCTGGGAATGATTGCTGGTGCCAGACGGAGTGGGTCAAGTATCTCAGAAACTACTCATCTCCTGGGATTTTCACGCGCAACAGTCTATGAAGTTCACAAGAATGGTGTGAAAAAACACTAAAAAAAATCCACTGAACAGCAGTTCTGTGGGCAGATCGCTTTGTTACTGAGAGCAGCCAGAAAAAAGACATGGCCAGACTGGTTCAAGCCGTCAGGAAAGCGAAAGGAGCGCAGATGACCACAAAATAGTGTCCTGCAGAGGAGCACCTCTAAAATGCACAACATGTCTAAGCAAGAAGCAGCTAAGGACCATCGAGTTCCGCTCTGGTCAGCTAAGAACAGGTAACTGAGGGCACTGAGGGTAAAGGCTCACAAAAAGTGGGCAATAGAGTATTGTAAAAATAGTCGCAAAGCCACTGCGCCCGCTTGGCCCATCGTAACATGGCCAAAATCAAAGTGGCCTGGATTTTCATCCCATATACACGCATAAAAAATATGAAAAAGATCCGTCAAAAACTGAAGGCGCCACACCGCTGACAAGGCACAAAGTTTACAGACGCACGGATGCACGACAGACCACCACAAAGGCATGTAACCACAACATAAGCCCGACTGGGCTAAAGGCCAAGCCTGCAAAAATGTTGCCAGAGTCTTGATTGCTGGCAAACCTTTTAGATGGTGAGATCGAAATCTTGCGTACTTTGATCCTAAGAATCCATCCTGCCTTGTGTAGGTGGTTTAACCCTTTCAGCCCCACCAGTACCCAGTTCTCACTGCTATTTCTCCCCATGGCCTTTATTGACATTCTAACTAAATTTCTGGCTGTCTGTTCTTATTCCTGATTGTTACAAGAAACATAAGAAAAAGAGTGTCGTACAGAACTACTGGGAAAAAAGGCCACAGTCAAGCAAGAGTGCCATGTGGCACAACTGGGGATGAAAAGGTTAAGCTGGAGGTGTAACTGTGAAAAATTTTTTCTGGGCACGCTTAAGGCCCGTTTATAACAACGGAGAGTCATTTAATTTACCCTTTTTCTAATGGACACTTCCAGCAGTAGAATGTGTCATATCAAAACACACAAATCATCTCTAACAAGCCCCTTGGCACCACAGAGCTATGAGAGGATATTTGCCCCCTTCCTCATTTCCTCCATTTTTGCTTATTCGTTGCATTTAAAAGTTTCAGATCCTCCTTCCAATTTTCTTATAAGACAAAGAAAACGTGAGTAAACACAAAGTGCAGCTTTTAAATGAATGTTTCAGTTAAGATGCTGAGTCAGAATACAATCCAATAGTAGGGTTTATTGATAGTAATACACAAAGACAGAGGGACGGAGCCTAGTACAGAATGACGCCGTTCAGTTCAGATGGTACAGGCAAGGGTGTGTGAGCGTATCTATGCCCGGCCAGTGGCCTTCCTCCACAGCTGCCAGGCGAAGTGTACTCATGGCAGGACAACTGGGATACAGCAGAGAAACGGTACCAATCCTGATGACCGTAGAAGGCCTGGGAGGTTGTTCCTAATAAACTGGGCAGAGGAACATACTAAGGTTTGATTAGGAGCATCACAGTCCCAATGCTGGAGAGAGAGGCTAGGGGGCTTGATCTTAGAAACTGAAACAGGGGGAGAGCCTCCGTGAATTACTATCATTCAAGGCAATGAGTCTTTTACAAGGCTGAGGGGGAAATTGGGGACGCTTTAATTCAGCCACATTGGAGGGTTTTTGAGCTTTAACTTTATAACTTCATACCAGAGCATCTCCATCTGATTCAAGTCAAGACTTTTACTAGCCCCACCAAAAATTTCATTTTGTTTCTTCTGAGCCATTCAGAGGTGGAATTGCTTATGTGCTCTGTCACTGCCCTGATTCATAGCCCAACTGCACTTGAGTCTTCGGTCGCAAACTGATGGCTAGACATTCTCATTCAAAATGTCCTAGAACAGGGCAGAATTCATGGTTCAGTCAATTATGGTGAGTCGCCCAAGTCCTGAAGTAGTAAAACAACCCCAAGCCTTCACACTACCACCACCGCATTAGACCCTTGGTATATACTTATTATACTATGCAGCATTAGTTTTACGTCAGATGTAATGGGACTCGTGTCTTCCAAAAGTTCCAGTTGCAGTTCACAGAATATTATCCCAAAAGTCTTGGGGGTCATCGAGCCTTTGTGGTCCAATTGGTCAGCAGTGGTTCTTACCCGACAGCTGTGCCATGGATGACATTTTTACCCAGTCACTTTCTTGCTGTGGAAACGTGAACACTGACTCCAACTGAGACTCCTACAGTGTACAGGTATTGAAAAGTGTTTTTTCTCTATATATGCCCGCAATTTTGAGCACTGCTGCATATAGTCAACTCTAGTGGATGCTATCGCATCATCCCATACAAAAAATCCCATTGGCAGGTCATTGCAATTGGAAAAAGTAGTCATTTATAAAATAAAGATAGAAAAAATATTTTTTTCAAACCTTGTTTTACATCCCTAAGGATGTATAAAAACACACAAAAAAATCCTGATGGAGTTTATCATAATTCAGGCATGAGAGGGTTAATCTGGGTTCTTTTGCGCCCTCTTGGATGAGTCGTCGATGCTCTCTTACAGGATCTTTGGTTGGCAGCCACTCCTGATAAGCTTAACCACCATTCCAAATTTTCTACATTTTCAGATAATGGCTCTCATCATGGTTTACTGGAGTCCCAGAGCTTTAGGAATGGCTTTGCAACCCTTTCCAGTCTAATAAGATGTCAACAACTTTGTTCCTCATCTGTTCTAGACTTCTTTTTTGTTTTCCCCCGTCGCCCCGGCGGGACAGGGGACATAGAAATGCTGTTCGTCCGTCCGTCCGTCCGTCCATGTGTCCGTCCGGGAACAAAGTACTCGCAATAACTTTTGACAGCTTTGATGGAGGAACACCAAATTCACACCACATATGCCTCTCGTGAAGGCCTTGCTCAAGTTCAATGATGAGTGACCTCAACCTAGTTTTCAAGGTCGCTGAGCAAAAAGATGTGAGGAACACTGTACTCGCAATAACTTTTGACAGCTTTGATGGAGGATCACCAAATTCACACCACATACGCCTCTCGTGAAGGCCTTGCTCAGTAATATTAAATATAAATATTCAGTAATATAATAGTAATATATTCAGTACTATTTCAATTAGAAATTTCAAGTTTTGCATATAAGTGAGTATCATAAAGAGGAAGAACAGATTTGATTTTGGACAATTTACGATTTCTAGATTGGCCACCAGGGGCCAAAAACTGATTTACATGTTAACGCGATAACTTCAGTAATATTTCAATTAGAAATTCCAAGTTTTGCATATGTGTACGTATCATGAAGAGGAAGAACTGATTCGATTTTGGACAATTTACAATTGCTAGATCAGCCACCAGGGGGCAAAAACTGAAAAAAATCACTGTTTTTATCATATCTCTGGAAATATTCGTCCGATTGACCAAATCAAGTGCAAATGAAAGGTCATGACCTGAGGATGTGTCCCACGATGACATTATACCTGTTTAGTTCAAAATTTTGACACAAGGTGGAGCTTTGTCACATAAAATTAACAATTTTTGACATATCTTTGGAACTGTTTGTCCAATTGACATGAAACTATGTGCAACTGCAAGGTCATGACCTCACAATGTGTCCCATGATGACATCATACCTGTATGGTTCAATATTTTGCCACCAGGTGGCGCTTTGTGATGGAAAATTACCATTTTGGCCATATCTTCAGAACCATTTGTCCATTGACCTGAAATTCAGTTCAAATGAAAGTCTATTCAAGGATTGGGGAATTGGAGGATTGGGGGCGTTCGAGATATACCCCCAGCCGTCGCCTCCGACGGCATAAGCCTAGTTCTATTTATGTGATGTTGAGATTCAACAGGGCTGGCAGTAATCAGGCATGTCTTGCAAAATCTAACCCAACTAACAAATAAATATGTTCGTTTTTTTTTTGTTGATTTGGTAACTAATTAGGCCTGGCAGGTTTCTTTTTCCTGCAATTAAATCATAATTTAAAAGATTCATCTTGTAATTACTCAGGTTACCTTTGTCTGATATTAAAATCAGTTGGATGACTTGAAACATTTAAGCGTGAGAAATATGTTGGAACAGGAGAAATCAGGATGGGGCAAATCTGTGCTTGCAATAGGGAAAAAATATGAGTAGCCACTGTGGCTAAGTCAGAAGAAATTGTTAAGCCACAAGTAGCCACTATGTTGGTGCTCTGCACATTAAATTTTGTTAGGAAGAAATTTCATGTGTACGTTCATCTGTGCTCTGAAAAATAATAATAATAATAATAATAATCATATAATGACATTCATGTAAAAGTTCCCACACGTGTGCCATGTTTGCACATAAACTTTCTAGTAAATTCCTAAGACTTAATAAAAGACTTAATAAAAATGCAAGAGGAGCATCATCATATAGTTTAACAGGCATTTTTGCTTACCATTACCTTTGTAAAATATTAAATATTAAAATTAAAATATAATCATACAGGAAGGAAGTGACCTGTCAAAGATCGAATGTAATTATAATAATAATAATGACTCACTCGTTGTATGAGTGTCAAGAATACACGTTGCTCAAGTCTACAAAAGGCCATTTACAGCAGTGACGTGCCATCGGAGGTCAGCTAGGGTGGGCAGAATCCTCACCATTAAACAAACAATAACTCGGTAACTTTGCTTGATTAGCAATCTGAGGATTGATTAACGAATTTACAAGACTAAACGGCAGAATAGTGTGCCAGTTCCATCCACGACATTATTGCTCAGTGCAGCAAACTTAAAATGCTCACGAGACAGTTGTTTTTTTTCACATTTGCTTAGAGGAAGCAATGAACGCAATGCCATTAACAAACATTAAAACCTTTCTTACGCGGCATTCAATGTGTGGTCAATATGTTTACGATAATATTTCCCCCATTAGACACATACTTTTTAATGCCATTTTTAAACAAGAGGCCTGTCAGCCTAGAGAGCTCTGCTGAGGATGACTGAAATGTCAATGTCATAACTTAATTTCAGAAATCCTTGAAAACTACTGCAATATTAACACATATGACACATAAATGAAAAATTAGCATAAACACTGATTTTCTAACTCCTGGGACATAGAATTTTCTCATTTTTTCAAGGGATATTCAGAAAATCATAAGAAAGGCTAACAAAAAAATTTGACAAAAAGTTATCAGACAGTTTTAAAGACATTCAAGAAAGACTGAAAAAATGAGCAAAAACACTGATTTTCTAAGTCCAAAATGCTGAATTTCTCATGAACCAGCATTTAGAATTTTCTTATTTTCAAAGTGAATATTCAAAATGTCATAAGGAAGGCTCACACCAAATAAGAACAAAAGTTATCAGACAGTTCTTGAGATATTCAAATTTGAAGTAAAAAGTTGACGCTGGACAGACAGACGGACGACATGGCATCATAAAAGCTCCGCTGACTACTGATTATGGTCACAGCGGAGCAAAAGAAGTTATCAGACAGTTTTTGAGATATGAATGAAAGACTAAAAGAAAATCAGTGTTTGTTCTCATTTTAAGTCCAAAATGCTGAATTTCTCTAAAACCGGGAGATAAAATTTTCTCATTTTCACAGAGGATCATCGGAACATCATAAGGAAGGCTCACAACAATTTAGACAAAAAGTTATCAAACAGTTTTTGAGATATTCAGATTTGAAGTGAGAAGTTGACACGGGACGGACGGATGGATAGACAGGCGGACGCGGGACGACTGTGCATTAGAAAAACTCCGTGTGGAGCTAAAAATAAGGAGTTTATTTTCAGTCCTCTTTCATAATGCGATAAACAAAAGATCAAAACAATAAACACCATTACTGAGAGTTTTGAGATTTTTACCTAATTAATAATTAAGATTTACTTCCTTGCAGTCTCGAATCAAAGCATAAAGGTAAATTGATATTTTTGTCACTATCACCTCTTAATCATTATAGGCTTAACTGACCAGAAAAAAGGTCAAATTGACTGATTGACAATCAGGCATAGTACGTGGAAACAGGTTGACAAAATCTAGCGATGAAAAAGGAGATGTCACTGCCCACCCTGACCGCACGTCCATGGTTTACAGGTATGGCACTGTACATCAAAGTTGAAGTTTTGCAGAATTTGTAGGCATAAAATGACCTTATTTTGTGCAATATCTCATCCCAAACTTCTGTTAGAACTTCCAAATATTCGATCATTCATCTACACATGTGGACTTGTCGCACGCTGTGGAGGAAACTGAGCGAATGAGTCAAAAAATACCACGCTCTTCTGATTGGACAAAATGTGCAGAAATGCTGAGGTCGGGTGCACTCGGATGCGCTCTTCCGAAAAGGAGGCACATTTGCTTTTCTTTGTTAATCGCTCAAAGAAAAGTGGCAAAAAAATTTTCAGTAGATTTTAGCTGCGCAACAGTGGCTAAACAGGCTAAAAAAAGCCATCGCCATACAGAATATGGCTGCGCCTATGGCGACATGGCGATTGGCTAATGCAAGCACAGCAAATTATTTTTCATTTACTCCAATGGCCACCAAAGTTACAAGATCTCGTTCCAAGGGAGCTTCTTTGGGAAGTGTTAGAATGGGAGATGAATACATGGATATGTAGCCGATAAAGCTGTAGTAACTGTGCAACGTGGTCATGTCAACATGGATTAGACTCTCTTTGAAATGCTTCCAGCACCTTCCTGAAAAAATTCCATGCAGCTTTCATTTTGCTCTCGGCCCACAAAGAAGCTTGTACTTAAAAAACAGAGCACTGGGAAAAAAAATGTTTAATACACTATATTCTACTATGATTATAGGCTAAGCTGATGGGTAACCTCACAGTACCTGAGATAATCCAGGCACACTTTAAAAAATAAAAAAAATAAAAATTTTCCACATGGCGCTCACCCAGCAGAGTAGAAAGAAAACTCTCAAACACTAGTTTAACACCCAAAAATAAAAGTATTAACATTATATTTAAATTATTATTAAGGATAATTATTATTGATTAGTGAGGACAGGTGCAATAGGGTTAGGGCAATAGCTTAGGTAAGTTCAATGGCTCCAGTATATATAGCAAGGTGTAAGTGGTGTGCATGTGGAGTGAATATGCCAGGTATGTGCATCAGTGTACAACCTCAGTTATAAAAAAAATTGGGATGCTCTGTAAATTGTAAATAAAAACAGAATGCAATGATTTGCAAATCTTATAAACCCACATTTTATTCATGTAACATGACATTTTAGAGAGGCAGTATCTAAGACGTAAAGATGGACAGAGATTTACCGACCTGCAAAAAACTGCATCTAAAAATTGTGGACCAATTTCAGAAAAATGTTCCTCAAAGTAAAATTGTGAAGACTTTAAATCTACAGTACATAATATCATCAAAAGATTCAGAGAATCTGGAGAATTCTCAGTGCACAAGAGACCAGAGCAAAGGTCAATATTGGATACTTCAGATCTTCAGGCCCTCAGACGGCACTGCATTAAAAACAGGCATGATTCTGCACTGGAATACAGTGCATGGGTTCAGCAATCCTTCCAGAAATCATTGTGCCATGCAGTCCACAAATGCAAGCTGAAGCTGTATCATGCAAATAAGAAGCCATAGCCTATGTGAGCAAGATCCAGAAACGCCGTCGTCTTTTCTGGGCCATTTCATTTGAATGGGCCAAGTTCATTTAAAATGGACTGAGGCAGAACGAAAAACTGTTCTGCGGTCAGATGAGTTAAAGTTTGAAATTATTTTTGGAAACTACAGATGCCGTGTCGTAAGAGGAGAAGGACCATCCAGCTTGTTATCAGAGCACAGTTTAAAAGCATATATCTCAGATGGCATCGGGTTGCATTAGTGCCTATGGCACGCGGGGCTTACACATCTGGAAAGGCATTATCAACACTGAAAAGTATATAGAGGTTTTATAACAACATATGCCCCAATCCAGACAAGGTCTCTTTCAGGGAAGGCCCTGCATATTTCAGCAAAACAGTGCCAAACCACATACTGCATCCATCACAACAGCATGGCTTCACAGTAGAAGAGGCTGAGTGCTGAACTGGCCATCCTGCAGTCCACATCTTTTACTAATAGAAAACATTTGGCGCATCATAAAAAGAAAAATGACTGTTCGTTGTTTTATAGAGAGAGTATATTTTTGCCATGTTATCAAATTCAACCTTCTTATTTAACATTTTCGTGCAAGCGACCTTGGATTGAATTAAGTTCTTCATGACCAATTCCCACATTATTTGCGTTAAACCCTTAAGGAAACATACCTGGAGTATATTTCTCAATAAATATAACTGTAACAAGAACTGAGATCAGAGGCAAATTTGCCTAATCGGTAGAAAGGTTAATACATCACATTGAATATTGAAGCACGTTTTAGAGTAGAGGACTGATAAGCATATAGATAAGAATTGAGTCTTACTCGGAGGTTTGTCTGAGCAGAAAACAGCCAATACAAGCACAAAACACAGGACCCGAGGCCCAATAAAAATGTTTAATTCTCTGAAAGTTCTCATCTCAGCTAAATTTTTTTTCAAAGAGCATGTTCTCTGCAGAAAGTGGAGTGGTAACTTTTATGAAAATAACTTTTCACATAATTCTCTGCGCTCAAGTAAAATGAACCAAACAGAGCCTGGAGGAGTTTGTAACACAGTCCAATCACTTCTTGAGCACAGCTGTTCAGCACCCCTCCTTTGCGCATGCTCTCTTCCTTCATAAGGACTCAAGACCGATTTAGTCCATGGCCAGTTCCTGGAGGAACTAAAAACAAGTTGTTTTTTTTCCATTTCATTTGGTAAAAATATCATAAAAGGCTGCGTTTCCCAGTTAAGAGTGTTCTTAAGGAGTTAGGAAGGCTCCAAAGAAGAGTTCAGCTAAGAGGGAGTCATCTTAGGCTAAGAGGGAATCTGGGAAACGCGTTTGCTTCTTACTGGAGCCTTAAGAAAGATCTAAAGAAGCTCTTAGCGCAAAGATCTTCTTAAATGAATCCGGGAAACGGGGCCATAGTCTTTCAGCTATTCAGCTAAGAGAATATCTCTTCTTCAATGATGTTTATTTACAATTGGCAAACCAGCTCACAGCCTTCATATCCTTTGGCTAAAACACAAAAATAGCACCTTGAATCCTGAAATTTCCATTGAAAATTCCGAAATATACAGTAAAAAGCATAGCGCCTGAATAACTTAAAATGTTCAAATACAGCGCAAGACAAAGGATTAGCACCGATGGAATCAGATTTTGATTTGCAGTGGAATGGATTCGTTTTGTTTGATTTCTTCTTTTCATAGTTCTGAGCATGCTCAGTGATTGTGACACAGCTCCTTTTAGTCACTCATTTAATCATGAGACCTCGTTGCAGTGTGCCAAACGTGCAATCGATGAGCCAGATCAGTACAAAAACAGACAAAAACTTTAAAGATAACAATGCTGTTTCCAGCAAGGATTCAGAATATTTAACAGCTGCATTTGGCAAGCATGAAGTCAGGATAAACAGTGTGTGGAAGGGTGAGTGTGCAAGGAATTCCTAAGTGGGTTCATCACGACCGCCGCAAAAACTCTAAATGTTTACAAAGTCACATTCAATTTCCTATGAAAAAATTAAAATGCCTTAGTTAAAAAAAACAAAAAACAAAACTGAGCTCTTCTACAACTGGTAAAAATTCAATCTGTCAGTAAGAACCAATTTTTATGCTTAGTGCTGATCGACATGTTTGACAAGCCGTATTCTTGTTTCCCCACTTCAGTTTTTCCAAAGAAACAGATGGATGAATTTGTATTTGGAAATCACAGATTCTAGGCCCATCACAGATCACACAAGACTGTTATAAACCATGAGAGATCACAGCGAGGTGCTTTTAAAACTGCACAGGCCACTCCACAATAGATAAACAGCTGAAGAACATCCATATGAAGGCTTCTATGCCAATGACACGTCAGTTTGTGGAATGTTAATATGATGGCCCCTACTTAACGATGCTTTTTAATATTATACTACTTGGGTTGATTGCCCTGGGTTGCTTGCTTGGTGCCAGATAGGCAGCTGTTCCTGCTCTGTAATCCCAGATGATATAAATCTTATCAGAAAGACACTGGGAAATGTTTTGATATTTGTGTTGACAATAACATCTTAACCAGTATGATTCCCATAAAAGAAGAAGTTTAATCTTGCCTCAGTGGAACCAGAAGATAAAAAAAGATCCAGACAGAACGTATTCTCTATCAAGAAACTGAATCCAACCAATCCCCCTTCTTGGATTGAAATAATGAGAAACTATTACTGTGAATCTCCCAGTGCATGGAAAATGTAACTTACCTGAGAGCCTCTTTTATAACATGGGTTAATGCTAGTCATACAGGAGGCACCAGTAAAGCACCACATTGTGTGTTGGAAATAAGATGGCAAGAAACAATATAATGTTTCTGTCATGTGACTTTCAGAAAACCAAGAGGTCCTCTCAACTCAGTTAATAGGAATAAGAGCACACCTCCTTATACATGGAATTATCCATCAAGCCAGTAATGTGGAGCAGTGCAATGCAAAAGATCAAGCAGTTATAGGTCAGGGGCTTTAGATTAGATTTACTGCTCTCAGTAAATATAAGAATGAGGGAAAATTTTGACCTCAATGGCTTTGATGCTGGCATTGCTGTTGGTGCCAGACAGGCAGAAACTGCTGATTTCACATAAAACAGTCTCAGAAGTTTAACAGACTGGAGCAAAAAATGAACAACATTCAGTCAGCGGCAGTTTTGCGGACAGAGACCCCTTGTTTATGGAGAGAGATTGGAGGAGAATGGCCAGACCAAATCAGGAAATCAGATGGCCAATCTTTAAAACTGTAATAATTTTCAAATTTCTGACGTAGGTAAGACTGGGGCAAGTGTGAACCTTTAATCTTAAATCTGTTCTGGGAGGAAAAATATGGAAGATATTCTTCACCAACCTGTCCCATTTAAGGGCAAATACTGCAACTTTACAGACATCACCAACTAAGAACGCATCCTATGAATGACACAAGACAAATATAATTTTTTTAAAAAGTTGCTGATTGAGGAAAGTTCAACCAGTACGTGAACGCAGGCGCTTAGCTTCCCCTAATCTTCTTTAGTCAAACTGAAGGATGAACAAGAATAACATAAGCAAATAGAGCAGCGCTCAAAGAGCACAAGAACCTCCGGCAATGTACTCAACGTTATTTTTGCCAGTATTAGCTAGCAACCTGTGTTTATGCAGTCCTGTAGTCTTCGTGCAAATATCTTTAATATGATTTTGACCTTTTGCATGCCTTTGACCTTTGACCTTGACCTCCCAAAAATCGAATCACCTCTTCCTTGAACAATACTCAATCATTCCACCAAATTCGAGGAAAATCCATCCACAACCTTTTGCATAATCCGGCTTACCAACAAACCCACCAACAGACAAACAGCAATGATCACATAACTTCCTCCAACTTCCTTGGGCAGAGGTAATTATGGTAACAAGTTATCAGTAGTACCGTGTTATAAAAAAAAAATTAATTTAATTACGCGTTGAAAATGACTGAGTAGGACAGGCTGGGTGGTCTTTGGTTGGACCCCCTAGGTTCAGTCACCATGAAAAACAAACTTTAGTCCTCATCAGAGTCGCAGTTGTGACATATGCCACCATACCATGAGTGTCCGCACAGTCTGCATGGGATCACATTTTACAACTAGTACAGTGATCTGGGGTAATTCCAAACCCTCTCTTGCCCAGTCTTGTGGAGCCCAGAGGTCCGAGTTCATGGGGCATCCCCACCTGAAATTACATTTTGTAAGCTTTCGTCTGACTCTGATTGACCAAGCCGTCTTAGTCTGCCACAGGAATGAGTGAACAGGTTCCTGGCTGACTCATGAATTATCCCTAAAAATCGCCAAGAAGAGTGTAGCATCCAGACTTACAAAGTGTTGAGTATTTTTCATTAGACACTTGAGCATCCACTTGAGTCATTATTGGGAAATTCCACAGAAATGGTCTGCAGGTGCGAAATATAAAATTTAAACCATATAATAATAATAATAATAATACATTTTATTTAAGGGCGCCTTTCAAGAAACTCAAGGTCACCTTACAACACATAATTAAAACATACATTAAATGAGCAGCAATAAAATCACTAAAAATAAAATAAAAATAAATAAATAATAATACAATAATATACAACAAGCATGGGACTATGTAATCAGAGGGAGTATGCACTACGAAAGAGATGAGTTTTAAGACCAGATTTAAACAAGGGGAGTGACTTGGTGTTGCGGAGGTCAGGAGGGAGTGAATTCCAGAGCTGGGGAGCAGAGCAGCTGAATGCTCTGCTCCCCATAGTGACGAGGCGGACGGAAGGAACAGTGAGATGGATGGAGGAGGAGGATCGGAGTGAGCGGGCTGGTGTTACAAGGTGAATTAGGTTGGACAAATAAGGAGGGGCAAGGTTGTGAATGACTTTGAATGTCAGGAGCAGTATTTTGTAGTGTATGCGGTGTGTGATGGGAAGCCAGTGGAGCTGCTGCAATACCGGTGTGATGTGGTGAGTGAATGGGGTCCTTGTGATGATGCGTGCTGCAGCGTTTTGAACTAGCTGTAGTTTACGGAGAGATTTGTGGGGAAGGCCAAATAACAGGGAATTGCAGTAGTCAAGTCGTGAAGTGACGAGACTGTGTACCAGGATAGCAGCAGTGTGAGGCGAGAGAGAGGGACGAAGGTGGTTGATGTTACGGAGGTGAAAGTAAGCGGAGCGGGTTATGTTATTGATGTGAGATGTGAAGGAGAGTGTGCTGTCAAGGATGACACCCAGACTCTTAACCTGGGGGGAGGGTAGGATGGAAGAGTTATCAATTGATACTGAGAAACTGGGGGATTTGATTAGGGTGGATTTGGTGCCAACGAGTAGCATCTCTGTTTTATCACTGTTTAATTTCAGGAAGTTTGAGGTGAACCAGGACTTGATGTCAAGCAAACAGTCTGTGAGGGAGGAAGGTGGGAGGGAGGAGTTGGGTTTGGTGGAAATGTAAAGCTGGGTGTCATCCGCGTAACAATGGAAGTAGATATTGTGTTTATGAAATATTTGACCAAGGGGAAGTAAGTAAATAATGAACAGGAGGGGCCCCAGGACAGAGCCCTGAGGCACACCTGTGGTAACTGGGCGGGGACGCGAAGTGAATGATTTGATTTGGATGAATTGAGTACGGCCGGAGAGGTAAGATTTAAACCAGTTAAGGGGTGTGTGTGTGATGCCAATGGAGAGCAATCTGTCCAGGAGAACAGTGTGCGAGATGGTGTCAAATGCTGCACTCAGATCGAGTAGGATGAGAATGGATAAGAGACCGGAATCAGCGGCAAGGAGTAGATCGTTAGTGATTTTGATTAAAGCAGTTTCGGTGCTATGAAAAGGGCGAAAACCAGACTGGAATTGTTCATAAAGATTATTGTAGGATAGATGGTTATGGAGCTGTGAGGCCACTGATTTTTCAAGTATTTTTGCCAGAAATGGGAGGTTGGAGATGGGACGCAAGTTATTGAGGTTTGTGGGATCAGCTCCGGGTTTCTTAACTATAGGGGTGACAGCAGCTGTTTTGAGGGAGGATGGAACAATTCCAGTAATGAGTGAAGAATGAATTATGTTAGTTATGTGAGGAGCTATGGAGGAAAGGACTCCTTTAATGAAAACTGTATGTATCATATATCAAATGAAAGCAGAGAAGCTAGATTTTCAAGAACTATAATGTTTAAGAAGATGGTGTGCAACTGTCAGAAAGCCTTGCATACAGTGATATTTAGTATCAATTGTAGGCCCACCCTTAGCCTTCAAAATCTTTAGTTTGATGTCTGTTCTGTGGCTGGCGGGATATTAACCCATTCTTTCAAGACAGTCTCCGGTGTTGTGCCACTAAGAGACCAAGGAAATGGACTAATAGCACCACCTCCTGTTGAGGAGGGTGAATAACTTAGCCAGGACAATAATTCGCCGATTCCTCTGACATTTGTGAATAAATTGGTACTAGGGGTGTCAACATCTACACATGTAAACGGTTACACGGATAACAAATCATAACCATTTAGAAAAATCAATAACTGTGTACATGTCATTTTTTCCTCCTCTTCCTTGTCCTCGTTCATTTCTCACCAATACATATAGTCGCCTACGGTATTAGGGTAGTTACTCTGAAAAAGTAATGCATTACAAATTACTAGTTACGTTCTAAAAAAGTAATCCCTTACTTTACTCAGTTACTCACTCCTGAAAGTAAATAGTTACATTACCAGTTACATTACTTTCGGATTACTCAGCTTCATCAATCTGAAATTCACCGTAAGTTTATTAATTAACCATTTCATGTTAAACCTGGCATATGCCCAGATCAGCGAAAATCATTACTCTAGTAAGGAGGACACACTCAAGATCTCTCTTTCATACAGCAAAGCCAACAGCAAAGTTGTAAAAATCAGCCCAAACAGCACTTCACAGAAAAGTGCGTCAAGTACAAGGCTACAGTACAGGCAAAAATATGCATGAAAACGGACGTCTGATTTGTTTTTCTGTCCTTGGTCTCAATCGCTAATATACTTAAAAGGAAGAAGAAGAAGAAGAAGAAGTAGTTTGTCAGGCCTTCTGTCCTGCCGAAAGTTGAAGAATTTAAAGTAATGCAAGTAACTTGATCATTTATTTGTCAGTAACTGTAATCTGATTACTTAAGTTATCAAAGTAATGCGTTACATTACTGAGTTACTGATAGATGTAATCAGATTACAGTAATTAGTTACTTGGTAATTAGTCACCCTCAACATTGGTCGCCTATTTTTAGGGGTAATAATGTTGCCTGAAAGCTTCAGATAATAACATTTACTAACTATACACTTAAATGTTCCCACTAGTGCAATTATCCACATACAGATGCATGGGGCGCAATGTTACCTTGAAATATATATTTATATATGAATTTACCTTGTAATATATATATATATATATATATATATATAAAAATAACTCACAGCCAGTGTCGCACCACTTCAAGAATAGGCTACGGAGGACTTGAGAAGAGCGCTGCGCTCATCATCTTCTCCATGAGCAAATGTTGTGCAGCTGAAAACAAAAACTGTTAATGGCTTGTTATTTTAGCCTATATTGTTGCGTGGTGTTGTACGTTATATTGTTGGTTGGTGTTCTGTCGGCTTTTCACAACCTGATCATACATCCTCGCGTCTAAAGAGGAGGAAGAAAACATATTTTTTTCGCCAATTTTAGTGAATAATTGTGAGAGTCCCCCTCCACTTTTTTTACTTTGTGGATATAAAGGTGAAGTTTTTCCTCTCACTTCAGCTTACTTTGGCTTCTTTTTGAGTTGCTTTCTCTCGCCAATTCCAGATTACTTTTACTATGAGATGTATATTAAAATTCAGACGCAGCTCCCGTTGCGAGAGAGGGATGCAGTTTGCACTTTAGGTTTAAAAAAAAAAATGTACAAAAGTGAGCAATAGTTAAAAAAATGATTAAAAGAAAGAACGTTAAACCTTTTTCAGCTTTCACTTGTACGTTTTCTTATCAGTCAAAATGATAGAGGATTTTATTTTTTAACTCATTTTACTTTCTGTGGTTATGTAGTGCAACTCTGATAGAAAAAGCTCATAAATCTCCATCGTGTAACCGGGTACACGTCGGTTAGAAGTCCCGTGTACACGTGTAGAAAAAATTGTTAACGTTGACACCCCTAATTGGTACCACCATATCATTGATAGAAACATGACAAAAGTCACACGACTTTCTTTTTTTGTACTTGTAGGACAAATTTTCTCATACGAATTGAAGCACCGTGTATTTGTGACACGTTTAGTATTTGTAAAACAGAATATATTAGTTTGTTAATGGTGTTTTGCATTTGGAAACCACACTTTGCACATGAAACAGCTTTGAAACAATCAGAGAAACCATTTTGGTTCCGCAAATAATAATAATAGTAATCATGATATGTAAAAACATGAATACTCGAAATGTTGGCCGCATATCGTAGGTTTCAGTGACCCGGGCTTGCCTGGGCCAGCAAAGTCGGCACTAGTACATAGGACTTGTTTTGTCCATATTCTATATATCTTTGCATCTACATTCCATGGCCATATGCATGCGTTGCACTCCACACTACACACCGCTTTCCGTTCACTCTCGGTGATTTTTGTTGGTCCATTCTTGAAGATATTCTCCGTCCAGACCAGAGTCAAGAACTACGGCGAACCACCTAGACACAATCCGTGTACAACTTATGACGTCATGTGGCTGAGCTGGCCCAGTGCAAATGTTCTCGATTGAGGCAAAGGGGCATTCCCTCAAGTGGATAATTTAGCAGATAAAATGCGTTTTTTTAAAACATTGCGTAAAATAAACAATATTAAAACCATCATTAATTGTACAAGATAGGTACTTTGTAGCATTTCATCCCATAATAAATAGAGCTGAATTTCATGTCCTAAGCACTTCATCTCCATAGATAATCCTAATGGTTCAAAGACCAGTTTAACACTTGCTTTCAATAAAGTCAGTGCTTGGTCAAAAGTACCCAAGTTTAGTTTTACTTTAATCTTGCATAGATAGCTTTTGAATATTACTCATCCCTCCATAACAAAATTTTTGTCCCTTCATAGTGCTAATTTAAATAAAAAAAATATCAAAAACTACTTTCTGCTACATTTTTAGAATGTCCAGTATAGGTCTCATCTCCCACAGAAAAGATGTAATTATAGCTTTAAAGGTAGAGCAGACTTTTTCAAAAGTGTCCCTGCATGTCAACTTTACTTAATTTCCCTTGTACCTCGGCTAACGCCGAATTCCTACCCCAGCCAAAGCCACAAAAATGAAGAGAAAGGTTTGGTTTTTTGACAGGAATATGCCTGAATTACCTAGATTTCTAAAATAAAAGTTGTCTGGAAAGCCAAATTTATTTTGTTTCAGGGATGCTTTTAGTTCCCAAACACCTGTCACTCTGTCCCTCCATAACGCGTGGAAAATACCTTATGTTTATTTTAAGTATGAATAAATTGAATTAATAGGCCCCACAAATAACAACACAGGCATTCCCTGTTCCTGCTATACCTGGTGCAGTATGCCATGTGCTCAGGGAAATTCCACCCCCTGGGGGATGAAGTTGCCCAGCAACACTATTCTCTACTGGATATAGAGGTAATAAATATATTTATATATTTAAATATCAATAATAATATAATATAATAATATAATATAATATAATATAATATAATATAATATAATATAAATATATTATATTTTTCATATCTAGTGGAAAAGGACATGCTTTCAATTGTTACAAACTTTACTTCTTGGGTTCAGAAGAGCTATTATAGTTCTAACTGGTGTCTCAAGGGAAAGAATGATAGCGTGACCTCGTTCTAACTTCAAAAAAATCCAGCCATTGTTCAACCTATTTGCATTAATTCAGGCAATTCGTTTTGTTCTCTCGATTGTTCTGGTTACAGTCTTGTTTTGAGGGAGGGAGTGGCTTTGCCTCATTACATACAAATTCTGCACTCTCATTGTTTTATTCATTTCTCGCAAAGCCCTTGGTATTTTAACTCGTATTCAGACCAAATTCGTAACATGGGAAATGGTCAAGGAAAAGTAACCCCACAACTTATTTCTAAGGCATTTACATATATGTCTGTGATGAAAAATGTAAAGTTAGACATGTAATTACCCCAGATCACCCTAATAGAATCCACAGGTCCAACCCTGGGGTCGAACATAGCCGAACAAAAAGGTCGAACTTGCCTCAACCCAACCCTAAACGGAAATTACCAAATTCTATCTAACCAAGCTAATGAACTGCAAGGGATCTTTTTTTTTTTTGGAAATTTGCGAAACCAATTAAAGCCAATAAAATATAGAGGACTGAACTTGCTGCTAATGACAAAAGAAAGTAGACTGTCAAATGGAGATGAAAATTCTACTGGCAAGAGCAAAAAATTATCTTTCAGATTTCAGATCACAAATTACTAATGTATGCCCCCCATAATGAATGTAGAACAACCATATAAATGACATTTTAAAATGGTGAAGATTCAAATACTTTCCCTAGTCTAGTGATGCCAGCAATGGTCTGACTTGGTCCGGTGGTTGAACTAGCCCCACTCACTTCTACTGTAGTAGAGTCAGATTTTGGCATCAACAGCATGACTCCATGGACCCAACCAAATGTGTGTCAACAGTGCAGACCAGTGGGGGTCATGTAATGGTGTGGGGAATGTTTTCCTGGCACTTGGCACTTTTGGCCCCTAAATACCAATCAATCGTCGTTTCAAATGCCAGAGCTAATCTGAGAATTGTTGCTGACCATGTGCATCACTTTATGGTTAGAATTCTACCATCTATGAAAGGCTAACTGCAGCATGAAAATGTCACAAAGGAAAAACAGTGCACTGATTTGGAGCAATCACGTCAACATGAACCAGGAAGTTGAAGAAACACCTTCAGCATCCCATCCCGATAACAACTGTGGCTGTTGTTTGAGCAAAGGGAGGTCCTACCCAGAGTAAGTTTGGCGTTTATAATTAAATACTCGACTTCAGACGCTGATAATCAATTCACAGGAGGCTTCAGGTAAATCAGTACACATAATTAATCATTAAGACACAGTCAGAATTTCAATGCATCTTACTTAGCACTTTATTGGTTTGTTTTTGTCCCTGATACAACTTTCATGGAAGGAAACCAAACTGCCGAAAGAGTAAACCAACAGTGAAAGCTCAGTGAGTTACATGAAAAAAATTCTCTACCGATCTCTCTACAGGGGTCAATGACCTGACATCGTCCGAGTGCACTACTTTGGTATAAAATAATTTTAAATGATTCATAATAAGAATAATTTCATTCTATAAAAATTGTTTAATTTGAACATATTTCCAGCTTATCATAAAAATATATTTTGCCATATGGAACCATCAAAATGTCAGGTGGGGCGATCGTCCAAGCAAGTTAACACAATGTAAAATGTAATAAATATGTAAATTAAAATATGAATTAATATAATATTAATATGGGGGCATAATTTCATATAGAAAACCTTTCAAATAAACAAAGGATAATAGTTTAATTGTTCTTAAATTGTTTGGAGAACCAAAATACCCGCCCCCTCCAATAAAGAATCCATGAGTTATTTCTACTACCCAGCTCAATTACAACCCCGATTCCGAAATAGTTGGGACGAGGTGTAAATTGTGAATGAAATCAAAACGCAATGACTTTCAAATCATACCAGCCGGTATTTTATTCACAATAGAACTGAGACAACATAGCAAATGTTGAAACTGAGAAATTTTACAATTTTATCCACAAAATGAGTTCATTTGAAATTTGATGGCAGCTACAGGGGCCTGTTTACAATGGTGTAGCATCCCCTCTTCTTTTTAACACAGAGTGGAGGCGTCTGGGCAGTGAGGAGACAAGTTTCGTGATTTCCGCCATTGGAATTTGCTGCCACTCTTGTTTTATACAGGCCTCCAGCTGCTGGAGAGTATTGGGTCTCCTTTGACTGACTTTTTGTTTCATTATACACCAAATGTTCCCAAACGGTGAAAGATCAGGACGGTAAGCAGGCCAGTTCAGCACACGGACTCTTCTACTACGAGGCCATGCTGTTGTAATAGCTGCAGTATGTGGTTTTGCATTGTCCTGCCCTCCTTAGAATAGATGTCGACTGGACAGGAACATGTTGCTCTAAAACCTTTATATACCTTTCATCATTCATGGTGCTTTTTAAAACACGCAAGTGTCCTACACCATATGTGCTAATGCATCCCCATACCATCAGAGATGCTGGCTTTTGAACTGAACACTGATAACAGGAGGGGAGGTCTTTCTCCTCTTTAGCTCGGAGGACACAACGCCCATGATTTCCAACAAGAATGTCAAATCTGGACTCGTCTGACCACAGGACACTTTGCCACTTTGTTACATACCATTTTAAATGAGCCTTGGCCCACAGAACATGGCGGCGCTTCAGGATCATGCTCAACAATGGCTTCCTTTTTGCATGGTAGAGGTTTAGGTGGCATCTGTGGATGGCACGGTGGACTGTGTTTACAGACAGTTGTTTCTTGAAGTATTCCTGGGCCCATTTTGTAATGTCAATGACAGAATCATGCCCGTGAGTGATGCAGTGGTGTCTGAGGGCCCGAACATCACGGGCATCTAGTAAAGGACTTCAGTTTTGTCCCTTGCGCACAGAGATTTTTCCAGTTTCTCTGCATCTTTTGATGATGTTATGCACTGTCGATGATGAGACCTTCAAAGCCTTTGCAATTTGACACTGAGGAACATTGTTTTTAAAGTATTCCACATTTTTTTCGCGCAAGCCTTCGCGGGTTGGAGAGCCTCTGGCCATCTTTACTTCTGAGAGACTCAGCCTCTATAAGACATCCCTTTTATAGCCAATCATGTTAC
Organism: Gymnothorax reevesii; assembly: GCA_029721435.1. Taxonomy (NCBI): domain Eukaryota; kingdom Metazoa; phylum Chordata; class Actinopteri; order Anguilliformes; family Muraenidae; genus Gymnothorax; species Gymnothorax reevesii. The sequence continues at coordinate 115,086,064 of CM056577.1, forward strand.
ACACCTGATGCCAGTTAATGTAATTACTTGCTAAATGCTCCGTCAGCTGATTCTCACTGCTCAAAAAAATTGTGTATAAACAACACAATGGCCCTCATTTATCAAACTTGCGTAGGATCTGGTGTAGATTCTGGTGTAAATATCATCCTTCACCAGGTGTCACGTCTGATTTACTAAAAGTGTGTACGTCGCAGATTTCGGTGTAGAACTGCCGGGGCATTGATAAATCTGGCGGCAGAAACCATCGTAATTTACATGACACGCCCCAATAAATTCATGCTCCGAGAGGCATAGTCCTGCCCACTTTACAACATGGACTCTCGAAAGACGGCAAAGAAGAAAAAATTTAACTGAGAAGGATATATCGTCGGCCTGCTAATAAACCTCGTATCTGCAATTTGATGAGAAACAAAAACTTGTATGTCCACGTTAATAGCATATACATTGCAAAATAAAAAATTTCATTAATTGGATACATTCTTGGAGGAAAAATAGTCATCCTACCCGAACACAGCTCAACTGCATTCTTACATGCAAAATTAAACTTTTTTTTTTTTTGCTCTCCTGTAAAGTTTATCATTTTGAAGATACAAGGTTTTATCAGCAGGCCGACGGTAGATGGAGACAAGCAAAATTATTTTATTTGGAAGTCTTAAGAGTGGCATAAAGGGAGCCCAGTAGGCTGCAGTTTGGAGAACTATTGCTGCTGCAGTAGTAAACACTGTTGGGGTGGAAAACCGGAGTGCAGCAGATGACTATTCGCACTTAATTTTTGTGCTTGGACGCACTTAAATGACCAAAATTCTTGTTAGACGCACTTATTATTGTGGCCATGACGCACATTTCTCCATTACCCACACTTATTTTAAGCGTGTCCAAAGCTAAATTTTTTTCTTGGCCAAACTTATTTTAAACGGTACTTTCTAAGCGGCACTGGAATGGTCATCAACTTGCGCACTTACAAGTGTGGTCAAGAAAAAAATTTAGCATTGGCCACACGTAAAAGTGTGAATAACGTTGGCCTTAACCCCTTTCTGCAGATGTAGACGCCGGCGTCCGTAAATTCCAAAATTTAATTCCTAAACAATTCTGTAATTGAATTTCCAAATGTCTAGCTTCACTTGAATAATTTTCAAAAATCTCTGTGTCACAAACCCTGAGTTCTAAAGCTTAAATAGGCTCATGCACAACAGGAAAAATTGGCAAAATTTTGTATTCCGCGCAAAGGGGTTAATAAATTCAATTTATAGATCCACGATATTTCATGTTATATTACCTACATAATTGACAATCCAAATGCTTTACATGTAGGATAAAGAAAAGTGGTCCGATTTTGAGATCGCCTCCAAAAAACGGGTTGCAACAGCTCACGAAACGGTGGAGGCCAACTAGACTCGAACTTCCAGCTGTCACAGCACTGATAGGCTCCCTCTCAATCGTTGGAATACGAGCCGGTGGGGACATGGATGAGTCCCCCCCCGCCTCGATCGGAGCACGATCGAGCACCATGAGGGTAATTGGTAAAATACAGTCTGCAGAGATCACTCTTCATTGAACTTTTATCCGTGTTACTCCATGACATTTTATTGGGTGCCACACAAAACGAGCAGCCACTCGTCACATCTGTGTAGAGAAATTAATTACACTTATATTTGGAAACAACCTGCTTTTATTCATTTATTTATTCATTCATTTATTTAGTTTATTTATTTTTAATAATATGAACAACAACAGCATGACGTCCGCATCGCTGCATGTGGTTTATTACTCATTTTGACAGCTGCACTCCTTCCTGCATGGTGTTCGCCGTTTTCAGATTTGCGTACACCTGGTCATGGCTGGCGTGAGATTTTTGCGGACCGTTCGCTCACGTTCAGATTGATAAATGCCGATTCTTGCGGGAGATTTGGCGTACACCCATTTTTTTGGTGTACGCAAGTTTGATAAATGAGGGCCAATGTAACTCCAAGTCAATCATACTTCTGTTAAATCAAACTGTCCACAGAGAAAGCAACACTGATTCACAATTTCACATGCTGCAGTGAAAATGGAAAACATGAAAATGGAAACAAAGCACATGTGGCAGACGTGACAGAGTCTGAAAACGCCGCGGAGAACGTTCTGCTGCCTGCAACATCCTCCAGCATGACCAGTTTGGCAGTGGGTCAGTAATGGTGTGGGGTGGCACTTCTTTGGGGGGCCGCACAGACCTCCATGTGCTCACCAGAGGTAGCCTGACTGCCGCTAGGTACCGAGATGAGATCCTCAGACCCCTTGTGAGACCTTATGATGGTGCGGTTGGCCCTGGGTTGCTCCTAATGCAAGACAATGCTAGACCTCATGTGGCTGGAGTGTGTCAGCAGTTCCTGTAAGACAAAGGCATTGATGCTATGTACTGGCCCGCCCGTTCCCCAGACCTGAATCCAATTGAGCACATCTGGGACATCATGTCTCGCTGCATCCACCAACGCCATGTTGCACCACAGACTGTCCAGGAGTTGGCGGATGCTTTAGTCTAGGTCTGGGAGGAGATCCCTCAGGAGACCATCCGCCACCTCATCAGGAGCATGCCCAGGCATTGTCGGGAGGTCATACAGGCAAGTGGAGGTCAAACACACTACTGAGCCTCATTTTTACTTGCTTTAAGGACATTACATCAAAGTTGGATCAGCTTGTAGTGTGTTTTTCCACTTTAATTTTGAGCGCGGCTCCAAATCCAGACCTCCATGGGTTAATAAATTTGATTTCCATTGATAATTTTTGTGCAATTTTGTTGTTAGCACATTCAACTTTGTAAAGAACAAATTGTTTAATAAGAATATTTCATTCATTCAGATCTAGGATGTGCTATTTTAGTGTTCCCTTTATTTTTTTGAGCAGTGCATATTAATCACTTTTTCTGCCCTTTTTTGCCTGTGTCCCGACTTTTTTGAGAACTGTTGCAGCCAGAAAATTTGAAATACACTCATTTTATGGATAAAAATGTAAAATGTCTCAGTTTCAACATCGGAAATGTAATCGATGTTCTATTGTAAGTAACAAATTGGCTCATGTGAACTGAAAGTTATTGCATTTTGATTTTATTCACAATCTACACTTTGTCCCAACTATTTCAGAATTGAGGCTATATAAAATAGTGATGTTTTAGGCAGAGTAGACACTCTCAGCTACACTAAAAAAACACTGAAAAAAAAGAGGGAAGGTGAAATTGCAAATACTGTCTAAAACTTTACTAAAACCCTGTAAATGTTGTGCAACCAATAAGACTTGTTTAAACACGCTCTTCCAACTTCAAATAAATGTATTCTGTACATTTTTAAAGATTAAAAAAATAATTTTAAAGGTTTATTTGCCATTGACTCACGGACTAAAGCCACAAATAAGGCCAATGCGCCTGATAAAGATGCTCAAAGTCTGAAGCAGCTTCAATACTGAACTGGATCTCCCAATAAACAGCAGAGAAACACTAGTCTCCGCACAGTAAATCATTCCGTAGGCTAAGATACTAATCAACCGAACAGCATCGGGCCTTTATTAGCAAAAAGCCACCAAGAGCTAACATTACTTGCACGGTGAACACTAATGGAACCACATCGGTGGCAAGATTTTACCTAGCAATGTCACACAAGGCCAAAGTCGCAAGCTAGCTAACGTATTAGCTAGGCAGGTTGTATCGGATTATTTTTCATTTACCATGGATATTGAACATGTTGACTCAAATTCAACTTAAGCCCTTACTTTACAGCTGCGTGTGATCGCATATTGTCAAAGAAGGCGCAAGCAAGCTCGGCTACGAACGATAAATGTAATAAGCCGAGTACTTATACAACCGCATAATATTGTGCCGTATTTCTACTTGTTCAACTAGTGATGGTACTACTGAGCGTAACATCAACAAAAGTTTATAACGCACGACGCTCATCTGAACCGCCGACGTGCCTCCGTCTTCCCCTTCCTCTCTCCCCCTGAAAATGACGTCTCCCTGTGCGGCAGCACGTACACTCACAACAGCGCACGGCGTTGCCCCGCACAAAACGGGCGGTTACGCTCCTCCGGTGGTATTTACCCCTCATAACACCCCCTTGGACTCCCGAGTAAAGCCAATGCCCCATACTTGTTTAATAAACACTGGAAAATTGTATCATTGCTTAATTTCAAGGCTTGGGTTTTTGCTTACCGTTTTACTGCGTCGCACTCATTCTTGGATTCCACAGAGGCTCTGCACATGCGCAGAGTACCCTCAACAAACTTCCTGCCGAAGGTTGGGCTCTTTCTGCTTGTCGTTCGAGCATATTTGTCTCCCTGTGTGACGGAGTTGGCGAGTATTGGAAAAATACTTTCGCAAATGCTTGAATGAGTGTTGAAAATAGTGAATTAATAGACAGATTCACAATTAGATAATTCTCAAGACAATATTGCAACAATTCATCATAGTATTATCTCAGGCACATGTGGCCCAGACTAGCTCTGTCCCATGATTGATCAAAGGGGTAAAGGCAGGTTTCGCTGCAATTTTAAGACACGTCTTCAATGCACTTGATTTTTATTTTCAACCAAATGCAGCAGTACTAAACGTCTGCAAGGTAGGCATATTATTGCTCCTTCGAGAAATTCGGCCACCATATTTATGAATAATGTTAACTTTGCATACTGTAAATACTTCTCACAAATAATAAGCATTAGACAAGAACAATACGAAAGTTTTATTTTTAAATACACTCCAAATTTACACTTGATCGAATATTATTTTTTGCGTATTTTTTTTCACAATTCTAAATGAACTAGTGTTGTATCATCCGATTGTTTTCAATACCCCATTCAGTAGTTATTAGTTGGCAACATGTTAGGACCGTGCTGTAACAAACTCTGCGGTAATCGCGCATCGGCGTGATCATAATCCTCCAAATCCTTTTTTCGCACGGCCAGAATTTCTGGTACGGTTACCTGCGCCGAAACAGTAGACGCTAGTCTTATCGACGATATTTTAAAGACATTTTTCATCCTTTCAGCAGCGGGGACGCAGCAGAGGGTCTTTAAACCTCATAGCTTTTACTGATTATATTTTCTTTCATACCAAAAGTGGGGCGCCATGACATGTGGTCATCAGCAGCCCGGTCTCACAAAAATTGTGCGCCCGAAATCTCTTGATATCGATTCCGCAGAGAGAGGGCAGTTGCCTGCCCCTTCTCCGTACCAGACAAGGTACACGCCCTTTTTAATGTAGAATAGAAAAAAATTGGACCGAGTGTTAGGACATAGCATGCACAGTCGTGGTAACTCTCTATCGATGTTCAAACACCTGACTTTTCGCATAACTGAGAACGTCATCATGGTTTACACATATCTTACATGGTTCCTGAGTATATTACTAAGACAGAATAAACGAAAGATATACAAAGCGTCTCCTCGAGCATCATGGGATATGTGACTTCCAGATCTTATTGGTCAAAGCTTGAACTTAAAATCTTTTTAGCCTATATGAATTAAATGCGCTGAATAATAAAAAAAAACATATGGACAGACGGTTTTAGAACTGATAATGATGGTGATACAATGTGCAAGTGAAATAGAAACTTAAAAACGATCAGATTGCAGGTAATTGCAGATCGGGCTATTTAGCAAGAGTCATCAAAGGGAGATGACAGTGCGGGAGCACAGGAGTAAGGCCTAATAAAAAGGACGTGTGTTTCCGGTTTCCAGACCCTACATACATCATAAGGAATGACCCTTAAACATTTCTCTCTATTTTCAATTTAAAATAAAAATAAATGAATCTAACCCCTGGTGTGCTGCGCGACTTTACTGATTGCACGCATAGCTTTTTTTCTTGTTCGCTGATTATTGCTGTTTGAGGCCCGTCGGTTTTCTCCAGCAGAGCTCTCCTTCGAAGCTCTGCGTGCAAAAGCCGATTGAACGTTTGAGAGCGTCTTTCCTATTCGTCGGTAGTTTTCGGAGTGAAAATTATTTGACATGCCAAAATTAAACCATTGTCACTCAGTGGATTAGTTTTTCCAATCAAAAGTTGAAGTTCAGTTTCAGTCACGGATTGTTGTTATGAAGATGCTTTTTTGTTACTAGTTTAGCTGCAGTTGGAACTAGGGTGCATGTCAATTCGCTTATTTATTATGTCTTCTGTCATCTATCCTCTATTGAACCGGAAGTTGTTCCGTGTCTTCCTCATCGCTGGCCGTCTCAATGCGATTATTTGTGCTGGGAGAGAGAGGAGAGAGGGGGGAGGATGCAGCTATGACGAGGCGACGAGCGACGAGGACACGAGAGCAGCCTTCCCAATCACTTTCAGCGGAAAGCCATGACGTCAATCGGTATCGACGTCAGCTAGCAGTAAAAAAAGGGCAACGGATCAGAAAACTCACAGATAAGATCGTATCATGTTAAAGTCAGGGAAGATATTACTTTTTGATTCAATAAAATACATTTAAAAAGGAGAGACAATTATGTCTTTTCTCTCCATTTAGTCTGTCAAAACATTGGGTTGGGAACTTTTGCCTTTTTATGGCCTTTCTTGAAAACAAAATTAAAGATGTTCAATGTTTCTGTAAAATTTTAATTTAGCCTAAATAAAATATTCAATATTCAATTATTAATATAAAGTACATTATGAGGCATGACACTCCCTTCCTTTTAACAGGGTACAATGGAGAATAGCATGTATCTACAAAAAGAAAGCAAAGCAGACCTGACCTTATATATTTACAAAAATATTTCAAAATAATGATGTCTACATTGTTGGCTCATTAATTATTTATTAATTTTCACACACAATGAATGTTTGTGAGAAGGCAAAAGGAAGAGTTACACTTAGGGGCCAGATTGCACACAATACGCAAGTGCTTGAATTTGAGGAGTAAAATGAACACCTGCCGAGAACGGTCAGTCTTTCAAGCAAGTCCAGGCTTACCGTTTGTGCCGTAACCGAAATCAGGTCCTTGTAGGGGATTTTGAACTTGAATTCTGTTTGAAATGAATCAAAATGAGATCAAGTCTGATTTATACAACTGAAATCCACTAATAAGTTACTCATTTTAAATATGTAAGAAAATATGGCCTAAAATTATTCATATTGGTATTTGCACAAAGATTCGTAATGTATGGAAAATAAACTAGATCATCAACGTCATATACACCTTACGTCGGCATTACATAGATCTGTGTATATTTTCACAAACTGCAACACAATGAGATAACAAAGTGTGGAAGTATAAATGACAAAACCCATTTAATCAAATTGTAAATACTTACTAATTTTATCATGGCTTGTGTTCTCAAATCAATATTGTTGACTAACTGTTATGAATCTTTAAGCTGTGATTTTAATGAAACACGTGTCTGACTAGAATTATCTTCTCTTTGTGGCGACAGTTGCTTATAATAAGTGCATTAGGAAACTAGATAACAGAGTTGTGTATCTCCCCGATCCCCATGAGAAATCACTTGCAAATTTTTGCAGCTGCAATGTTACTGTTTTTACTCTTGGTACAACATAAATATGCATCCCTGTGCATGTATGTAAATGTGGCTCAAAATGAGCATAAAAACAAAATCTGCAAAAAAAATTTTTTTTTGACAAAATGGCCGCCGGCGGCCATATTGGATGTCAGGAATTCCCGAGAATTGATCTTGAGCATTGCCAAATAAACATCTTTGACTATGGAAATTTAAAGAAAAATCCAATAAACTCTGAAGCCTCCAGAGCCTGGAACAGAAAATCTCTGCGGCAGCGGCCCCAGAAATAAACCATAGTATCTCCCGACTATCGTTGTCAGGGAGATACAAAAATTTGTCCGATTGTCATGGTCCTTCATGAATAGATTCACATTTTATGGGCGTATTTTGCCACATTTTGCGCAAAATCGCTTATGTTCATCACTGCAATCACAATTCATGGCAAAAGGAATATTGCACAAAAACTTATGGACACGTTTGACAGTATGGATAGCTTGTATATGGGACAGGAATTTGGGGATGTATTCCTACGTGATTCATTTTTCAGATCCGTAATGTAATCCCTATGGGCCAATACTGCATATTAATGTCTAACCCCTCTTTTGAAATTTTGAATAAGTGATTATATGTGTCCCTCAACAGACATTCAGCTCATTGACGATGCATTTTCCACATGTAGCTTTTTTGCTCTTTAGGCATCTGGCAGAGGTTTTATTTACTTTCCATAGTGATCTTAAAAACTAAGGCAAGTTATTTGTAGCAGCTTATGACAGATAAAAAACGAAGATTCAAAAATAAATGTATTTTATATAGGGGTAAGTGGGAGGTTAATTTTTTCTGATGTCGGTGGAGATAGCTTGAATGCTGAGTTTAAAATAATAATTTATCTTGGATATAAAAACAATAGGATCGCGTGCAACACAACATACTTTTAGGAGTCAATAACTGAAGAAACATCAATATTCTATAAAAACATATTAATCACAATTTTAAAAACTGCCACCGTAAAATGTAGGTTACCCCATGGGCCAAGGCCATTTTTGGGTTATATTGCACGTGGCAGTTAAACTGTATTTTACACTTCGATTATTAAATTTTGCGATTACTTCAAGGTTTACATGCCTGCCAATTCCCGGGTATCATATTCCAATGCCGTGTGAGCCGTCATCAAAAATGTATTTTGTAACGCAAATGAGGTACGACGTCTCATATCCCTAACTGCCTACTAGTGACCTAGCTTTAAATGTGTGTGGCATGTCATGTAGCATGTGACTTTGCATGTACCTGGTAATAGGTTCTTTCCTTTGTAGGGACTGGGCCTGTAATACTACACTTCTGAAGAGATCTCAATAAAGACGTTTCATTCAGTTAGTGCAGGGTGAGAGGCACACAGTGCTAATAGTGCTCATTAGCATGACAGTAAGTGTTCATTAGCACCACAGTACACCTTGGCTCAATCTGTGACCATTTTGGTGGTAACGTTACAAGTCATTATCATTTCACTGTTGAGTTTGAACCTCAAAGGTCAATGATAGTCAAGTTGAATGTCACCAAATGAAAGTTCATATCAAGATGGTGCCAGCTCATGGCGACATGCTGAAAACCTCTCTCTCCCTCTTAGTCGTTTTAGCGCTAGTGTAAAGTTTTTTGTGTCCACACACTCTCTAATTACTTATAACAGACAGACTTTGCCGGATATAAGAATCTGTGTCTACAGTGCCCCCCCAGAGTGACTCAGTAACTTTGTGTTTCCCACGGGACCCGGATGCAGCTTTGTCGGACGCAAACACACACGACAGCGGGGGAGCTACGGTCAACTCACGCGGAAGACGAGGCGGACTACTCGCAAGGCTGAGACGTTGCCCTACTCAGCCTCCTGGTCCAAGTATCTTGCTTGCTAATGTTCAATCTATTCGCAACAAACTGGATGAGCTTCACTGCCATATTAACTCCCAGAGGGACATGAGTGAGTGCAGTGTGTTCTGCTTCTCCGAGACCTGGCTTACACCTGACACACCGTACACGGCTGTGCAACCAGACGGTTTCTCTCTCCACCGTCTTGACCGCCATGCAGAGAAGACTGGCAAAGCAAAAGGCGGGGGAGTGTGTTTGCTGGTCAACAACTCCTGGTGCACAGATGTGAAGGTTATTTCACGGTGTTGTTCACCAGTTCTTGAACATTTAACAATAAAATGCCGGCCATTCTACTCGCCGAGAGAACTCCCCTTCGTCCTGATTACTGCTGTCTATATTCCACCACAAGCCAAGGCAACAGTAGCCCTTGAGGAATTATACACCACTATCAATAGCTATGAGGACAAATTCCCGCAGGCTATTTCCATCGTAGCGGGTGACTTCAACCACTGCAGTCTCAAATCAGTATTGCCGAAGTATTACCAACATGTCAGCTGTCCCACCAGAGGCGACAGGATTTTAGATCACTGCTAATCCACCATCAAGGGAGCGTAGAGATCTATCCCTCGACCTCACTTTGGGAAATCGGACCATTCTTCTGTGCTAATGCTACCTGTTTACAAGCAGGAAGTTAAACGCGCAAAACCCATTGTGAGGACGGTTCAGCGCTGGTCAAAGGACAGCGAGCTCAGACTCCAGGGCTGTTTTGAAGCAACTGACTGGTCAGCTTTCAGGGACCTCCTGAATCTGATTATACTGATTCTGTCACTGATTATGTGAAATTCTGCGTGGAAACCTGTATACCTTCCCAGACTATCTGCTCATAAACGAATCCATGGATTACCGGCACTGTTTGTCGGAGGCTGAGAGAAAGGTCTGCAGCTTTTAAAGCGGGGGATGATGAGTGCTACAAGGAGGCCAGGTACGCAAAAAAAAGCAACAGCTTAAATTGGAGCAACACTACACCAATGGAGATGCAAGGTGCTTGTGGCGGGGCTTTCAGGACATCACGGGCTACAAGAGCAAGCCGAGCGGACCTACCAACACCACCGATTCCTTTCTGGAGGAGCTTAGCGAGTTTTACGCTCGCTTTGAGCAGTATGTGAAACCGCCTGAGTTGGATCACATCCTTACACGTGATGTGCACAGCGAGATACTTCATCAAGTGACTGAGGCGGACGTGAGTAGAGTGTTTAAATCTGCTAAAACAGGCAAAGCCGCCGGGCAGGATGGTATTTTACCCCGAGTCCTACAATCCTGCTCTAGTCAGCTCTTGTGTTTTTACAGACATTTTTAACCTGTCACTGTCTAACTGTTCAGTCCCAACATCCTGAAAGAAAACTGTGATTGTGCCTGTTCCTAAGAAAACTCCTGCATCGTGTCCTGGTGACAACAGACCTGTTGCCTTAAAACACCTGTGATAATGAAATGTTTTGAGAAGCTGGTAAAGTCATACATCAACAACAATATTCCTGCTTATCGATCTAACAGATCTGTTGAGGACGCTGTATCACTGTCAATTCATACTGTGCTTGAGCATCTGGAGAGGGAAAACGCTTATGTCAGAATGCTGTTTATCGACTATAGCTCTGCTTTTAACACTATTTTGCCATCTAAATTAGTGTTAAAATCGAAAGATCTGGGTCTCTGTAATTCCATCTCTAGGTAGATTTATGATTTTCAGACGATACAACAGTTATCGGACTTATCAGTAACAACGACGAGGCTGCATATAGGCACGAGGTGGCAAATCTGTCCGTTTGGTGCAGTAACAATAACCTTTTTCTTAATGCAGCAAAAGCAAAAGAACTAATCATTGACTTTAGGAGATCCAATTCCATCCACTCTCCTGTTCCTGTTGACAATGCTGTTGTTGAAATTGTGAACTCCTTTAAGTTCTTGGGCATATTCATGACTGACTCCCTCTGCTGGTCGCTGAACGTCAGCATGTTGATCAAGAAAGCACAACAGAGACTGTTCTTCCTGAGGTGTCTCAAGAAATTTGGGTTGTCCACAAACTCCCCAATCAACTTGTACAGATCAACTATTGAAAGCATTCTCACAGGAAGCATCCTGGTTTGGTTTGGAAACATTACAGCTCAGGACCATAAGCTTATCAAAAGGACAATTAAGTCGGCTTCAAGAATCATTGGATCACCACTGCCACAGGAAACAGACATTTACACCACTTGGTGCAGGAAAAAGGCTCAACTTATCTTAAAGGACTCTAACCACCCAGCACACAGCCTGTGCTATTACCTTCCTTCAGGCAAACGTCTGCGGAGCATCAGGGCACGCCCCAGTCGCCTCAAGGACAGCTTTTATCCACAGGCCATAAGACGGCGTAACAACAGCACTTAGTGCCATGGGTGCATGCGATTAATTTTTATCCTTATTTACTGGTATTTATTGTCTTTTATTGTGTTATTATTTTATTTATTCTTAATGTAATGCGAGGGTTGAGTGAGGGTGTCTGGCAAAATGCATTTCATTGCATCGACTGTACACTGTACTTTTAATGCATATGACAACAATAAACTAAACTAAACTTCCTAGAAGTCAGTAACACAAACCTAGACTCCATTTGTGACCATATTAGTGACACAAGTCATTGAATTTTCACTCTGTCACATTTGGCCTTTGAAGGTCAATACGAAGGGCACCAAACGAAAGATCATACATGACTTCCTATATGTCTCTAATACAAACCTAGACCCCATCTGTGACCGTTTTGCCAATACAAGTCATTGTAATTGTATTATGTGAAGTTTGACCTTCAAATGTCACCAACAGTCAAGTTAAAAGTCACGAAATGAAAGTTCATATGTGACTTCCTATGTCAGTAACACAAACCTAGGCTCCATCTGTGACATTTTCAGTGACAAAAGTCATTTAATTTTCTCTTGGTCAAGTTTTGACCAAATCAAAGTTCATACATGACTTCCTATTCGTCTCCAATACAAACCTACACTCAATCTGTAATGATTTTGCTGATATTCAGTGCCGTGAAAAAGTATTTGCCACCTCCCTGATTTCTTTCGTTTTTGCACATTTTTTCACACAATGTTTCAGATCATCGAACAAGCTTTAATATAAGACAAAGACCCAAGTAAATACTAAATGCAGTTTTGAAATGATGATTTCATTTATTAAGGGGAAGAAGCTATCCAAACCTACCTAACCCTATGTGAAAAAATAATTGCTAAATCATGAATTAACTGTGATTAACCACATTTTTTGAGTCCAATTTCACAAGCTGCACCCAGGCCTGATTACTGCCAGACCTGTTAAATCAAGAAATCACTTCAAAAGAACCTGTTTGACAAAGTGAAGTAGCCTAAAAGATCTCAAAAAGCAACATGTCATGCTGCAAACTAAAGAAATTCAAGAACAGATGATAAACAAAGAAATTGACATCTTTCAGTCTGGAAAGGGTGGCAAAGCCATTTCTAAGGCTTTGGGACACCGGCAAATCACGGTGAAAGCCATTATCCACAAATGCAGAAAACTTTGGAACAGTGGTGAACCTTCCCAGGAGTGGCCGGCCTACCAGAATTACTCCAAAGCAATTACTCCGAGTTCGCTGTCAATTATGCTTTGACAAGGCTGATAAGATTGTTCGCTGACTACCAGGTTTTTAAGCAAACAAACGTTGGCCAAAGATGCCTGGCTATTAAAGTAAATTGGCTCTAATTGTAAAACTTGATATCTAGCAAGGAAAGCGTAACCAAGTAGAACATAGAGTGGCTAACTAATTAAGCAGGCAAACGGCTATAGCGAGGTGCTGGAAAATTCAAGACAGGTGACTTCTAACCATTGACTGTAGAAAAGGCGTCCTGAACTCATTCAGCCCGGGAATCAGGAGGATCATGGGACATGTAGTTTTTAGACTACAAAGAGGATTAGCATGGTGGCGAAAAATTAAAATGATTTGAAATACAGCTGATTCCGGTCAAGAAAAATTATGTATATCAAAATCTCGAAAAAGATGGAGGCTTGAAAACAATGGGAAGTGATTCAAAAGTGAACTGAAAGTAAACAGTCTATGGGTAAAATGAATGGGAAATTTTACTTCTGACACCAGCGTGATGTCATCACTTTAGTACTCTATAACAACCCTTTTTTCGTTTGCGCTTAGCCAGCTAAAGAAATGCAAAAGAAATGTGTTCAATGCTCGAATCACGGCAGGATAATGGGGGAGAGTTTGTATTCATACTTTAATTTGTGACCCCTGTGACAGGTTTGTAACACAAGCTAGCTTGGAAACAGTATGTTATCCTACTTGATAATACAATAGTTGTATGATTCCATGCTAGAATTTGAGGTAATTCCACCTATGTTGTTAGGATCTTCTTTCGCAGCGGCTGCGATTCATTTGTCCGGTATCGTTCATTTTGTTTCAAAAGTAAGCATTTTTAGATTGCAAATGTGGTGCGATACCGCTTATTTCAAACCTCATAGAGTATGTAAAGTATGTTGATGTTCAAGAATAATGCTGGGTAAGGGAACAAAGCTTGTGAAGACTACTAAAGGAGTTTTGTACACCTCTCACAGCTGATGGGTTTACATAAGTGTCAGAATGCAGCAGGTTGACCAGGTTACCTGAGCGCAAGTCGCAGCCCAGGACGGTGGAGAAAGGGAGAAGTGTGACTAAATTTATCACTTGTCACTCACCCATTCATTTAGTGTAATCAGTTAATATTCATCGATATATGCCTCGGGAGGAGTAATTCTATTTTTAAACTACCTTTAAGCAAACATTTCCGCTTCTTTCCATGGAGAAAAAACGAAAGAGTCTCGTTTTCAATGGTTCTCTATGGCAGATGCCCGATGCTTGCCAGACGTTCGCATCATGTGATTGTTATTCACGTTTTTCATGACGTCATTCAGGCGGGTCCCCATTCAGCTCTAGTTCGGTTTGCAGTCTTGTCATATGTTATTAGCAACTATTATCTAACATATATAATGTGTTTAGAAGAAAACCTCTGATTTCACTTTACCCAGACTTTAACCTCTAACTAGCTCTATAACATGGACCATTATGTCTCGGCGAGGTTAAACTACAAGGTTAAACTACAACTACAAGCTTTTTGCAGAATTTTTAGTGGCAGGTTAATAATAAGCCTTCCAGCCCAATTCCACAATGTGCACATTTTTCGCTCATTTTTGCACAGGATTTTTCCCTCTTATTTTGTTTCCAAATTATTACCCAAGGCAGCTTCCTCCCTGGCGTCCATTCATGAGGAGTAGGAAGCCACTGAACAACATCTTGACTAACTAACTACTACTCATAGTTATTGCAGCATATGGCTGTGTGGGCCTTCAGTCAGGGATATGGCAAGCGCATGATCACCTTTTCACCAGTGGCTCAGCCAGAACTGAAAACTTGGTGGGCACAGAATCCTTTTACAACTTTTATTAGTACTGACTTGCTTGCAATCATCTTTCCTGTTGAACAATACATTCACTCCAAAATCACTTCACACTATCAGGCGTTGCTAGTTCTCCTCATGAAGGTAAGATGACAATCATTCCTTTGGACGCTTTTTAAAAAAAATTTCAATGAGCCTTACTCAAGATTGCGTAAAGGTGTTTATAATCTTTGTCTCTGATTTAATTTCAACAATTTAAGTGATCATGAAGAGCAGGTTTGATCGCCTGATGTGCCAAAAATGTAGCTCGGAAGATCTTCGAGTGAACTAATTTTTCTGAACTGAGTTTAGCCAATTAATATGTCACCCTTTGATCGCATCAAGAAAGACACTGTGTCTATAATTGCCAATATTTAACAATTCTAATTGGAAAACGTTTTAATTAAAATGACTGAGAATAAGTCAGGAGAACTAGCAACGCCTGATAGTGTGGAGTGTTTTCGGAGTGAAAAGGAAAGATGATTGCGAACAAGTAATGACTAAAAAAAGTTGTAAAGGTATGTTCTGTGCCCACCCAATTTTCAGTTCTGGCAACGCCACTACTTCACCCATGACAAAAAAAAAGCATTTCGTCTTCCAAGTGACTATTCGCTCTTATTTAAGAGTGTCCAAGCACAAACACTGATCGAAATTACCGTTAGACGCACTTTTAAGTGTGAGCAGTCCAAAGCCCCCCCTTTTTTTTCTAGGCCAAACTTATTTTTTAAGCTGTGGCAAAGAAAAAAAATATTCAGCATTGGCCACACGTATAAGTGCGAATATCATCGGCCTTTCGTCTTATAGTCGTTTACATTTTGCTTTTGACTATTATGCATAATATGACTTCTTCCACATCAACATTTCGATGCCAGTCTCAGTGCTGCAACCCAGTGTGATGAATATTGCATAAAGATGCCCAAGTAGGGCCAATAGCCTCATGACAATATTTTGGTAAATATAAATCAGCCTGAACTTTAAAGAAAATTAATATATAAGTAACAAAATAAATAAATGAATAATCCGTCACGGAAAAAGTCATCGAGTTGCGAGTAATTACATAACTTAACTGCATGGCGGGGTGGCCAAGGCAAGCTTCAACTAGCAGGCTACTTACCAATGATGGCCATGTGGCTCGCTAACCTTATACAAGCTCAAAAACCAACAAACTCACGCCAGATCGCATAGGTATTATTACACAACACACTGTTTGTGAACTTACCAGATTTACCAGATTGAGGGCGATACTCACCATTCGGTGAAAGTGACTGAACAGCGGGAGGGCGACCGTTACAGCTCGCGCAGATAATACTCCGCGTCAGGGACCGAGATCGGCCCTACACTGAGCAGCTGCTGGGAACAATCCTAATTTTCATCTCAGTATAATGAAAAATTTACTTTTCACGACGATGTCGGCGACTCAGGAGGACAGAGTATCCAAGAATATGCCGTACCCAAGTCGCTTGAAGTCGAGCCGTTTCTAGCTGAAACTGGTGGCAAAAGTTAGCTCGTGTAAAGTTAGTTAACTTATTGCCGATAGGTTAAGTCCTTCCGTTTAAACTGAAGGGTATTCAGATAAGAACTGCGAAGACTTAGTTGTTCGAGGTTGTCATTACAAATTGTTCACTTAAAAGTCTTTTTTCCCCTATTCCTTCATTTCGTTTTCGCTAGTATCATGAAATTGCCGTATGAAATCACGGGCTATATTTCCGTCGTTGCTGAACCGTTGAAACGCATACACGCCGTTAAGGTCACATGTACTTACGTCACAGCCCATTGCCTTACAGTAGCCGTTTTCTTCTCATGATGAACGTTTGCACACGCATAGATTTACAAATGTACTTCAGTATTTATTCATTACTCTCACCATAAAAAATATGCTGCAATGCCCACAAAAATATGAATCATTCTGTATGCAATGACGTCAGAAATAATTAGCACCCACAGTGAAATGAGCAACATGGCCTTGATAACTGTCTTTGCTGTTCTTCGTGGTTTGTCACTTCAAATATACAAAAATTCTTACATTTTCATTGAAGTAAAATTATTATAAGAACAAAATGTTTTCATTAAATGAATATTTTTCTCCAAAACTTGTATGCCACAATTATTGGCAAATTTCTGGAATTATTGGAAATTTCTGAGTTTGAAATCTAACTGAATTATATTTCCAGATATATTCAACAATTTTATGTACACCTGTTTGATACAGAATTTGTTAGTGTTTAACCATGACTTCCTGTCTTAATTTGGTTTAAATATGCGGCGTCTCTGGTAAAAGTAATTTAGGCAGTCATTAATACGGTAAGGATCCAAAAACACAGTGAAGACGAGTGACAAAAAGTCATTGAGCTGCACAAATCAGACAGGAACTGGTTATTTAAAAAAAAAAAAATCCCTAAACAGTTAAAAATACTAATTTCCACCAACGGGGCAATAATGAAGAAGTTTAAAATGACAAGAGATGTTAGGAATCAGCCAGGAAAAGGATGTGTTGGAACATTCACCCCATGCATTGTGAAGAGGACGGCTCCGCAAGCCTAACATCTCTTAAGAATCACTGATGGAGAATGGTAGAGGTTAGCTGAGTTTTAGGGTCAGAAAGTCTCTAAAACTACCATCAGATACCAGCTACATCACCACAGGTTGTTTGGGAGGCGTGCCAGAAAATAGCCTCTCCTGTCAATCCACAACAAAAATAAAGCAGCTGTTATTTGCTACAGATGAGAACTTTCAATGGGGCAGGGTAATATGGTCAGATGGGCCAAAACAGAGCTTTATGGAAACCAATATCAAAAGTGGGTTTAGTGTAGACCTAAAGATAGCTATTCAGAGAATACCTCATACCCACTGTGCAGTATGGTGGTGGGTCTTTGATGTTTTGAGGTTGTTTTTCTTCCAAAGGCCCAGGACATCTTGTTTAGATACATGGTATCATGGACTCCATGATTTTACCCCACATTCAAATTTAGTCACCACATGCATAAATTTACCTTTAGTGATCTGAATATATCTGTCTGGTTAATTTATATATACAGCGCCCCTGGTTAAGGTGTGTCCTTTAGCTTCTACTAAATTCAGTTTTTTTCTAAATATAGGACCACAATGAAAAAAAGAGGAAAATCCAACCTTTAATTCAAGTGCATTTATTCAGTGGGAAAAAAAATCCCACATTAAGAAATAATTCTTTTACATCAAATCATGTGTGCCACAATTATTAGCACCCCTAATGATAATACTTTGTACAACCCCCTTTTGCCAACAATACAGCACCTAATCCTTCTCCTATAATGTTTCAAAAGATGGGAGAATACAGAAAGAGGGATCTTCGACCATTCCTCTTTCCACAATCTCTCTAAATCATCCAGCGACCTGGGTCCTCTCCTCTGCAATCTCCTCTTCAGCTCACTCCACGGGTTTTCAATGGGGTTGACGTCTGGGCACTGAGATGGCCATGACGATCCATCTTCAGCTTTCGGGCAGAAGCCACCAGATTTTGATGTAAAATGTCCTGGTATTTCAAGCGTTCATGATGCCATGCACCCTAACAAGGTTCCCAGGGCCTCTGGAAGAGAAACAGGCCCAGAGCATCACCGATCCTCCTCCATACTTCACAGTGGGCATGAGGTGCTTTTCTGCATACTCATCTTTTGTGTTTCGCCAGACCCACTTAGAATATTTGTTGCAAAAAAGCTTTATCTTGGTCTCATCTGACCGAATCACACGGTCCCAGTTGAAGTCCCAGTACCGCTTAGCGAACTCCAGACGTTTGCCTTTATGATTGTGAGTGAGAAATGGTTTTTTCCGTGCATGCCTCCCAAACAGCTTGTTGGCATGTAGATAGCGCCTTATGGTTGTTTTGAAGACTTTGTGACCCCAAGATGCTACCGTTTGTTGCAATTCTTTTACAGTGAGCTTTGGAGAACTTTTTATTTCACTTACCAAGCTCCTCACTGTATGTGGTGGCAAAATAACCTTGTGTCCTCATCCAGGCTTATTTACCACTGTTTCTGTTGCTTTAACCTTCTTAATGATTCATCTGACAGTAGATATGGGCAGGTGCAGGCGAGTGGCTATTTTCTTGTAGCCATTGCCTGACTTGTGAAGGTCGACACACATCTGCCTTACTTAAATAGTGTGTTCCTTTGTCTTTCCCATGTTGAAGAGTGGATAAGAGGAATGGCCTCTGTGTCACAACATATTTATACCCCAGGGAAACAGGAAGTGATGAATTACTAATTAAATGTTCCTAGATACTCTGATCAACTTTGTAAACTACTGTAGAAATCACAGAAATACTTCAATTACATTAATTTCCTAGAAATTGTTAGGGGTACCAATAATTGTGGAACAGGTGATTTTATGAAAAAAAATAATTTCTTAGTCAAGGATTTTTTTTCCCCTTGAAATTCACTTGAGTTGAAGGTTACATTTTACTGCAATTTTCAGTGTGATAGTATGCCTCTGCAATAAAAATTGAATTTATTTTAAGGCTTTTAACACATCTTAACCAAGGGTGCCAATAATTATGGAGGGCGCTGTATATATATATATATATATATATATATATGCGTATATGTTAGGTTTCAAATTTAGAAAAAAAAAAACTATCGTTCTCGTTCGCCACACATGTTCTGTTAGTTGTGGGCCATTTTGCCCTATAAGCGGGGATGTTAAGCCCATACCCTTGTACAAAATGGCCCCCTTCAAGTTATTTTTTTAACTGAGACTTTCTCCAGTAAATATCCATTTGGGGCCATTTTGATTATGTGCGTTTTCATGGAAGTTAAATAAAGATTCTTAAACACTGTGAGTAGCATTGAATTTCTGCCGCAGCTTTGATCAGGTGAGGCCTAAACGTTAAGGGGCCCATTTTGCCCCACCTTCCCCAACTAAAACCACTTGTGTTCAACAATCTGATTTTGAGCCTACTGATTTTTCTGCGTCAACTTTGATCTGCTTAAAAATATTTCCTGAGATGACTTGTAAAGCAGCAGATGTGTGGGTGACATGGGCACCTAAGGGGACCTAAATCACACGCATCCCAAGGGAGCTAGTTAGTCTTTTATACAGTGAATGGGTGGTACACAACCTAGACATGTGCCAAATAGACTAATGTAAAAAGGAAGAACCGTGGCTGAAGCTCAAAGGTGAACCTTTGTATCTGGCTGCAGTACTCTACCACATGTTGAATTGACTTTTGTCAGCGTTTCCGAGCTTGATTTCACATTATTCATAAATAACTTCAAACCCAAAGCACTTTCCTTACGTTTTTTGCCCCAAGTTTTTTTGGCCTGAATTCCACAAGATGTTGGAGAGGAGATTCTTTTCCATAGCATCTGCAGATGATCCAATCCAATCTAATCAATCAATCAATCAATCACAATTATTTCATCTATCTGCACCATCACCACAATGAATACAACAATACCTACCCTCTCTTACCCTGGCAGTAGGCTCCTGACCATTCTCAGACTCAACATGTTCTTATTTTCTCCATCTCCAGCAAAGAATATTGCAGGTAGTAGGCTAGTTGAATGTATTATGAAATGTGTATGAATTCATACACTACGTCCATTGTAATGACATACGTTTTCAGATGACTCTTTTTATCCACAGTGACTGATGAATGCAACACAAAGTAAAACTAAATATTTGACTTTTTTTTTTTTTGCTTTATTTTATTCTTTCTGGATATGAGTATCAGCTAAATTAATGTTTTTTTTTTTTAATTTTTTATGACTTGAATTTTGAATTTTTTTCTGCCTGTAATACCATTATGGTCCTTCTTCCTGATACTTTCTATCTACAGTGATGGACGGTTGTTTAGAATTGGGGCATTACCCACTCTCCCCTGGAGGAACATGGGGTTAAGAGCTTTGAAAACAGGTCCAGCAGCTGCATTAGTATTTATTGTGACAACATTGGTACTCATTCTTGTTCAGACACCCTAGTCATCAGGCAACAGGTCATTCCTGTAAAAGCTGGTGATGTAACACTGAATACTTTATAATGTTCTTTTCCCTGAGGTTATTTTGGCTTTGAAAGAATAGTGAAGTGTAATAAAGCAATTAGACATATATTATTTATTTATAATTATGTTTTTATTTTTTATTTTTTGTAAAGTAACAGTTTTGAGATAAATTGGTGAGAGACAGGTTTTAGTGCCTGTTCTTTTTAGATACAACTTCACCGTTCAATTACAAACTGTATCATGGGGATTTAAAGCATAATAAATCCATCATAACTGTTGTACAGTTCTTCCCTCATGTTACTGCATTGCTCATCACCTGTAAATCTCACAAACCACACACATGACCATGCATGTAAAAGTGAAATGTGCTTTAAGTTTGTGGAAATAACTTTTATTTTCAATTTACACCACAAATCAAACCACAATGCAAATATCCAGACATTTTTTTAACAAAGTCAAAAATATGTATACACTTTTAAAATGAGAAAAGTGATTTCACTAATTGGATCCCCCATGTTTGACACCAATTGTGCCCACGAATCTATGAGAGGAGCCATTTATTTGTCTAGGAGCCCAACACCCGGGTCTGTAGAGTCTTTGCGGTCCGAGTGTTTGAACTCATCTTGTTAGTATCAGCCTCATGTTTAAGTCATATAATCAGAATAAAGGGCTCAGACTGGTTTAGAAGGGAATATGAATGTAGGAAGATGAATGCACAATCTAAAGCACAATAGTTGCAGTGTGAACTAAGTGTGGAGACAATATCAGCTGCAACAGTAGTGCTGCTATTCTATCACTAGAGGCAGACAAAATCAGTAAACGCAGCAAACATCAAGGTCTATAATATCTTGCATACTGCCATTGTGGAGGAGGTCTGTTGAGACATGTTAAATATCACAGAAATGAAACAACTGCTCAAGGAAATGTATATCTGGAGTTCTTTCAGTGAGCGAATCTAATTTGTTTTGGTTGCCAGTGGACAAGATTTTGTCACCATCAACTGAGTCATTGTGAGGTTCAAAAAAACCAATTGCTTGAAACTATTGCATGATTGCATAAATCAAACAGCATCATTGTATTCGTCATTACATTGTTCAGCATATTGAACTAGTTTTCTGTGGCGCATTGTTTGGCACCTTTTTTAGTTTGTCAAAAGGCATTATTCCTATCTTTATCTGGGTTTTCACGTATCTGGAATTCCCAAAGGCTAGCTTGCTTACCCAACAACATTTTTGAAAACCCATAACTAGCTAGTACTTCAGTCATGTCTGTCAAGCAGACTATGTAACACCGTGGTACTCAATGAATGTGATCACGCAGAATTTACAACAGAACTTGCCTTTCCCTTTCAAAAATCGAGTGCTCCACCAATTAGACATGAAGATTACACCACACATAGAGAAGAGCGGGTATGTCATATGTTGCAATGGCTGCCAAACAAGCCTCTACATGTGTACACGTGTGGGCGTGTGTTTTGGGAAAAAAAGAATGTATAAAAACATTCTTGGTAACACCAATTGCTAAAGTCACCATGGTAACAGAAAACGGGAACGGATTTTGTAGCCACGGTAAGTGTTTATTTGATATATGAGTGACTACATTAGTACTCAAAACCTCTCCATATGTTTTAAAAAGGAGCAGAGAAGTAGACTTCCATTGTACCAGTAGGTGAGGCACGACGCTCAGTTAATTTACACTACTGCTGTAGCAACCGTTTGACATGCAACTCTTCGAATAAAAAGAAGTGCAGGCCAATAAGTCTTGTGAATACCTGTATGAGCATTCATCTCCACATTATGAGTATTGCTTGGGAAGTACAGCCTTCTATTATGACCTTGGATATCCTCTCCTGCCCCCTTCACCCCATTGCTGTTTCAGCAGAAATGAGTTCACTATAACCGTTTCTGAAGTCCACACAGATTTTAGTGAGCCAATTATTTGTCCCCAAACACCCTAGCTGTTATGTCATCGCAACAACAATGTCCTTGTACATGCACAAATTCAGGTAGAGAGGTGTCAGTCTGCTGCCCAGTCCGTCTGAATGCCAAAACCAGTTTCCTCAGGCCTACACACTGGAGGCTCACACTGTCATTTTTAACAGGACAGGACTAGAGATTGCTGTAGTCAAGTGGATCAATGGTCACCAACCTTGTTCCCGGAGATCTACAATCCAGTTAGGTTCCATTATTGCAACACCTGAATCAATTCTAATTTGCAGCTAAACAGGATTTCTTGCTTTTCTGTGAATTATGCACTGCCATGGGTTGGAGTGAAAGCCTCCAGTCTAGTAGATCTCCAAGAAAAGGGTCAGTGATCAATGATGTTGTGTTTTTATTTTCCACCAGTGACTCTAATAACACTTTGATGAATGGATTTTTAGGAATTTTATTCTTATAATCAAGACAGTTTTATGTACCTTATTTGCTTATTAATCATGACATCAGCATTATACTATTCAGTTTGGAACACTTAAATCACATATTTGTGATGTCATTCTTCACAGGGCTACAAGAGAGCCAATCGCAGTCCTGAGGAACAAGATGACAGGGTGAGTAGTTCTTTGAAAGTAGGACTTTGGACCTGAGTTACTTCAGCCACTTCGGTAACAGAAAATGGAAAAACATCTCAAAAAAAGGCTAATAAGCATTAAGGCAAAGCAAAACCCAGGCTGAGAGACCTCCATAGTTGCCCCTGTTATCTGCCTACGCTACCTGGCTCAAATCTACCATTTCAATTGGTGGAACTAGCTGCTGTATTGTCTGACAAAGAGCGGAATGTAAGAGTCACTAGCCAACAAGTCAACATCCTTCAAAATGGGTAGATAATCCTGCCACCATAAACAAACCTACAGTTTGGAATTAGCCACGTCAAATAATAACATTAACAAAGGTTTTGCACCGTAACAATTTTTTGTGCATATTTCATTACTTTGAATAAAAAATAATAACTGGTATGTGCGATTATGACAAAAATCGCTAGTTTCATCCGGTCTTGGCAGACAACTTCGGACACCCCAATTTTTTGAAAGAAATAACTCACGATTTGTGATCTGTAAAGCGACTAGGAGAGTGGGGTCTCATTCCTTAATGAAGTATAAATCAATATAATTAATAATTATACAAGTTTTTCTCCCCAGAATTGCCAGGTTTTATCTTCTCACCATGTGCAAGGTCAACAGCAAACTTGAAATTTACAGAAAATTTATTAGTGCTAGACTTTTTTTAAATTAGACTTCATTAATTTACCCTGTAACCATGTCTGCATATTTTTTAAATACAACCATCAATTATATGACCTAAATGATTTCAAAACTGTTTTTCTTTTCAACTATTATTGTATTATGCCTCACTCCACTCATAGCACCTTCAGTTATTTACATATTTTATGCATTTAGCATTTCCAGGAGGGTGTTTCACAGAAAATTTCAGCTGCAAATCTAGAAGGGGAATTTTGAAAAGGGGAACAGCATGAGTTGCACTGAAGGACTCCATTTTACTGCATTATTAGAGTAAACAAGGATGCAGAAAAAAGACATACAACTGAACGTGAATTCATAAGAAAAGTCTGTACAATATAGGATTCATCTTCAAGTCCTCAACAATACATTTTCTACGATAGCATGAGTTTTAAAGCGAACACTATTTTGGCACATATGTTGCTGGTACACCACTATGGTTGCGGTTGGAGGAGCACGGTGGGGTGGTGTAAATGAGGTGTTTATTTTACATCTTGTTTGCTGGGCATGACTGGGAATTTTTCCAACACACAGAGGAAACCGATTCATGCACATGAGGTCTTCTTCATCTACTGGGATATGGTGCCGTAGTTACAAATATCCCGATGGGCAACTGGAAGAAACAAGTGCAGAGTGAGGACCATAGCAACCAGCTTCTAAGTGCAATATCTCGGGGGGGGCCACCAGTATGCAGTCACAAAGAGTAGAGTGCTTCCCCCAAGAGGAGACGATACAGAGGGCTTGAGACCTCCTTAAACCTGTTGTATCTTCTTTCATGATTGCAGGTACAACAGATCACACACAGGTGCTACAGGGTGAATATTGCAGCTTCCTCAATGAAGACGGTGAGCAACACAGGCTAGTTTATGACTGGAGCTCGGGGTGATGAAGTCACAATAGCAAAGTGATGGTGCTCCACTGAGAGTAACATAAGCAATTCCATGAGTGGTGCTAAGGATGACGATGTCACAATCAACTGGGTCCAGCACGACACTATGGATACGTCCACACCAATATGTTTTCATTTTGAAACGGCATTTTAAAATGAAAACAACCTCCATCTGCATGTATGTTGTAGCACCGTGTCAGCAATGATCTCCGTCCCTACTAATGCGCCCAAAAGCCCGTATCACATGACCATTCATCTGCCGGTTCTGAAAGGCTGGAAGTCAAGGCAACGGTAGCTAATTTGTCTCCTTCCTAAGAATGGTCACATGGTAAAGCCGAGACAAATCAAGGAAGGATATGTCGTGAATTAAAAGACCCAACCCCAAAGTGAATGCGGATCTGCGTTACCGTTTTCAAAAAGTCCCAGTTTCTGCCGGTCCACACTACAACACAGTCCTGCAGTTTTAAAACTAAAGCAGAGTTTGCAACGTTTTCTAAGCGTTCTGTTTCAGGTGTTCAAAAACACTGGAGTAGTGTGGTGGCTAGGCAAAAACGTAGCATGAGTTATGCAATTTAAAACGAAAACGTATTGGTGTGTAATACAGGCTAATCCTGGAATGGTGCTCAGGGTAATGATGTCACAAGATTTCACAACAGTAACATCCAGATTGCCGAATAGGACAGAGGGATGCAGAAAATGAAATGAGTTTTGGTGGGCAAGCGGTGAGAGGTCAGAGGTCAGTCAGCAGTTACAGCTTTTCTCCCGCTCCGCCTCTTCCTCGGCAGGGTATAGCACCTTAGCGCTAAGGCCACTCTTCACCCCATCCCAGCCCTCGCGAGTGTTGATCTCACCCATATTCATCAGCTCATAGATGTCTTTGGTCAGCAACTCGAAAGCGCGGTCTACATTGCTGTTGCATTTCGCTGATGTCTCCACGTAGCGCACACCCAACATGGCTGCCAGGTCCTCTGCCTCCTCGCGTGTCACTTTCCGATCCTTGTTCAGGTCGCTTTTGTGGCCGACCAGGATGTAGACCATGTGATGGGGCAGTACATGCTCACTAACCTCCCGATGCCACTCCTTCACATGGTCAAAGGTCTTCCGATTGGTCAGGTCGAACACCAGTAGCCCACCCACAGAGTTACGGTAGTAGGAGGTAGTGATTGACCTGGAGAACAAGTAGGGAATCAAACAGATCTATAACCACTTGATTTAACAAGGGATTTAAACTAAATACGCATTCAGCATAAGTACAACACAATTCCACAGTTTGGCTAACGAATTACTCCTGAGTTTTACTTAAAAGAGCAAACTAATTACAACAGAGATTGAAGATCATTGCCGACCAATTATCTTTTCATTTGGATAATGAGATAAGCTAATCGGCTCTTATATTTGTTATTTTTGGCAATTTGAGAAAAATAATTGGGCCAATATCTTGGGTAATGTTGCATTACTTGCCTGAGGGAATTTGCATTAATACAGCTACCATTCATTTTTCCAAATGTGTCTTTAAAAGCTACACACACTGCCGCGGGCGTCAACTAAATCAGAATGGCCTTAAGAACATGTCCATGATTCACTGCTCCCTATTGCTAACTACTGTTCCCCTGAGACACAAGTGACCTCTAATGTGGCCTCTGAGAGACAATAGTCTGTTACCTCTGTCTGTATTAGAGGCAGCAGTGACTGACATCTGACTGCCTTATGCTAGGTTCAGACTACAAAATATTTTTGTCTGTTACGATGATCACCATCAGATAACGTGATTATAGAGTCATAAATTCATGATTTGTCTTCCCTGAGAAATATGACAAACTACACGATGGTCCCCGACTAATCATTGATTACCATCTCTCATGATATGCGTGAGTTGCCAGGAACAAGAATGTAAACAAACAATGGCGTGGCCTCCATCTTATATAAAGAGCAGGAGTCTTGCCTCTTGGCCTCAGGATGTACTAGTGGCAGCAGTGTGTGGCCTTTGACAATATAGCAGGGGTGGCAGTTTGTGGCCTCTGACTGTAATACAGCAGTTTTTGACTAAGGCTGCAATTTCAAATCTCAGCTGAACAACAGAATCATTTCAGGAATGTACACAAATTAGCCTAATCTTTTCTGCACACATCCATCTATGTGAATGCAATATATGTAAAAAATCATTCCTCATATGGAATAAGTGTCTATTAAATTGCTGAGTGAGTTCATTAAGAACTCAATGTCACAAATAATATTGGAATAGCACAGTGATCAACTGTGCAGCATCTTGTGAGGTATATCAAAACAACAATGGCATTGAGCAGGGTCCAATTTTAAGCCAGAAACAGTTCCATTGTAAAATGTGTCAGAGGAACAGTGCTAATGTTGGAGAGCACTTGAATTCTTGCTCACATTATGGGCCAAACAAGCAGCAGTTGAATCCTAGCCAAGACAATGCCGAGACATAAAATAGAGAAAATTGAAAAATCTAAACATACATTTGACATATTGACATATCCCATTCACTCCAGCAGAAACTACCGGTGTCAGTGTCTATTATTATATATCATGAAAGCCTAAAAGAATCGATGAATGTTTAGATTTACTCTGGCAACAAATGAAATTGCCCCTATTAAATTCCACACATAGAGACAGATATATAAACTGTCAGATTTAAGCGACCACTAGTAGACTCAATTCACATCCTGACAGACTGAGATGATTAGTGATTAAGTTCACCATGTAAGTTTGATAGAGTTATGGGTGGCCATCAACCTGGTTGCCAGACAGAGGGCTGACACATACCAAACAATTCAATTTGCCGAGGAATAAATTAAATCCTCTCGGACAGACAATCCTTATCTCTGAACCCACTTTTACTCCTGTCGGGGGCGATATCTGACAAATATGTATGCCAGACCCGCGCTAAAGCTGGCCTTTAGTTATATGGACACGATAAGAGAAAGGAGCTCGCAGTTTTGTTAAATTCTTAGAGGCCACTGTGGTGATGATAACATGAGAAGTGCGTGAGAGATGAGGCGTTAAATGGGTCGGCTAATTAGCTAAAGAAGGACTCGATATGATATTACGTAATCCATCATATGTGTTCAGCCCGTATGACTTCTCTCAAAAGCGTGTTTCCGTTTTGCAATCGGGATTTATATGTCGATGTAGAATCATGCAAATTCAACAATATCTTTTTGATTTATGTGAAATACACTAAATGTAGTCCTCTGCCTACGCATACGGTGCTCAAGACATTTGTCAAATTGAATCCAAAGGGGCGGTGGGCAATTCGTCGAACAGATTCTCCACTGATGTCCAAAAATTCGCAATAATTGTTTGTAGTGCTAAGCACATATGATTAGCCTATGGAATCTGATGTGAACGTGAAGAATGTGACCAAAATCTCCAAAAAGAGAATTATCGAATATCCTAGTCGTATAGGCCTGACATATTTCACACCTTGACGGAAACGTGCGATATTGTCGATAGGACTGATTGAATGATTTACAGACGGATGAACATGCAACAAAGACGGACGAATCATCTGCGGGTATATTATATGTTAGACACACTACAACACGCACCTAAACCGCTCCTGTCCAGCTGTATCCCAAAGCTGAAGTTTTATTTTCACCCCCGGTTCAATTTCCAGCGACCGGGCATAGAAATCGACACCAACCGTCGGATCTGCCACATCGCTGTAAATCCCGTCCGTGAAGCGCTTAAGCAATGACGATTTTCCCACAGTTGAGTCTCCTAGTAGTATTATTCTGAACTGATATTGCCATAAAGTATCCATTGCATGGCTATACTGACTGACAATCGAAAAGATACGGTAACAAAGCGAAGGGACTGTTTACATCAGCCCGCATATGCGTCTCAGTCAGGAAGTGTGCACGCGCACAGGGCTGCAATCACGTGGTCGCAGTTAAGCCAAGGGGCCAAATACTATCTTCATTTCAGGAGCAAAAATTCCCCCCATTCAAGAAGTGGACAAATTTCCGAGAGAAACGCGTGAATGTTTATAAATTAATAAAGATTTCTACGAGCTAGGGGGAAACTAACTCCAGCGATGCCATAAGAAAAGCGCATTTGGTCTCTTGGCTACGTAGGCCCATGTTTAAACTTGTCGTTTCCTACAATAATTTACACGATCGGCGCGGTCCTATCTTTCATTGAAAATAATATTTAATGTGCTCGTTGGATTGAAAGCATTGAGTGGATCTTCTGACCTCCCCAAACTAGCCCTATCCTATGTTTCTGAGATATGCAACGGAAATACAATGTAGTACCGACGAACTGCTGTCTGATATTAACACACATGGATAGGTGTTACCCGCAGAGCTTCTGAAACATTGAAGGTTCAATTTGCGTGTAGTGCGACCATCGCTGTCCATGGTACTGCATTTACACAAGCTATAAAAACGTAGCGCTTTGCAATTCGAGTTTGTGCCCCCTAGAGGCTGTCATATGATAAGTTAGAACTGCCAATATATTTGTATAATTCTTAAATCGGCAGTGGTATTATGTATTATATATGATTTTAGTATTCAATTGATTATGACAGTGGTCCTAAACGTTGGTCATGGGGCCCACTGCGTATGCTGAATTTTGAATTTTGTTCTAAGTACAATAACAATCCCGGGATTTTAACAAGATGTTAATTGTCTTTGTTTAATTTATTGATTGGGCTAGTTATTCATGCTCCCAAACATTTACTTGCCCCATTTTGACAGAGGAAGCCATGTACGCCAAAAGGAATGAAAGACCCTTGAACATACTGAGCTTTTTTCATTACTGCAGGTAACTTCCTGTAATATTTTTAACAAATTAAACACCGAGCAAAATCAGCAAACCCCAAGTTAGATTGCTGAATGCAAGTGTTTTAGGTTTTTTGAAAATACTTTGCTTAAGCCTTATTACATGTCATAAAACAGGTTCAAGTTTTTATCATTTGATTGCGTAATGTATATAGTTAGCTTTCATGACCAAGTGTCAATTACTTTTCACCAATTAGAAAACTACATGTAACATGGTTACATGTTTTCCCTCTTTTATGCATTTTTGTCCAATTTTATCAGAATGGAAATATGGAATTTTTATTTTCGACGGCATCCATGGATATTTCTGTCAGCGTGTGGCCTTAAAGGGTGTACTTGCACTAGACTTGACATGCACTGAATTAAGACAAAACAACAACTTCTTAAAATCCTGTGATAACAGTTGTGGTTGGACCAAAAACCAGCATACACAGTGGGCCCAAGGACTGACATTGGACACCACTGCACTATAAACTCAGATATCACTGTACACTCAAATGTTTTCTGGAGACCGATTACCTCAAAAGATTGTGTAATCCAACTTAATCATCTTGTGTATGCAGCATTTGAAAAAAATAGTACAATAACATTTCAAAATATACATTATGTTTTGTTTTTTAAGTACCGTCCCCTCTAGGCAATTAAGTTGGCGTACACAATTTTTGCTCTGATCGATTTCTGCAGAGCATTTGAGGGTACCACACTATCTGGGCTTACAGTGTGAATTATGGCTTTACTCTTTGGGAGATTATTTCTTTTTTATCCCCAGCAATCATTATATATATATATTTCTATCATGGACACTGACGCTGCTTGAAAGAATAGATTGGCAATATTTTAAAGGTGACAGTCATGTATGTGGCCCTTACTTTAAAAAAAAGAAAAAAAGCTCACAGCTCTCTGAGACATAAACGTTGATACAGTTTGTCCGTTGTGTTCAAATTACGTCCAAATATTGTGATATGTTCTGCGACAATTTCAGTCAAATTAAAAAAAGGATTTATTTTAGCTTTACCTGTAAGACATAGCTTGTGTAGTGGGGGAAAATGCTCTTGCGGAGGTGAGGTCGGAAAAGTTTGGCTATTAGGTGTTATTTAAGTGCAGTATTTAGTCAATACTCCAAGGTTTTGTAGTTCACATCTGCTATTCCTTCTGTTTACAAGTTTGGTGCAATTTTCAATTTACACCAACAGGGGACACGCAAGCCGCATTTTTCAGATGAAAAATCTAATGCATGAGATGGTTCCCACCTGAAGAGGGTGCTAATAGAGCATCTCTATGGTAAGGACCCTGATTATTTGAGGAATAAGCTAATAACGTAAGAGAAAGGGCTCAAAGAAGACGGCATTTGCCCAGAAATTGGGTCCAGGGGACCAGAGATTGGCATTTCTCCTGAAGATCAAAATCTCCAAAGGTGTGACTGTTTGGTTACCATTTTTGCTCGCACTTTATTGTGTTATCCTTTTGTTATTATGATCAGGGGCATGGATTTAACTGGGAGTTGGTGGGGACGGAGACACGGCCTTTATGACAATTAGTCCTGGTCAGTTCTCAATCATTTTCCTTCATCAACGCGTTTTCCAATTATTGTAATTGGCAACTGAAGATACGGTTCCTCTCCATATGCGATTTAACTCAACTCTTTAAGTGTTGATGCAACACTGAACTTTTTGCAGTCCATAATGAACAGATGCTGCTTGTTCTCTCCAATTAAGTAAGACAGCAATCGGTCATCAGGATGCGTATTTGCTGTGTTTAAATCAACGTTATTCAAAATTGCTTACCTGTCGACTCACAGGTAAGCAGTAAATTAATTTTCTGAACTTAATGTACCCCACCATATCATCGCTGGATGCTGTTAGATCGCATGTTTGTGTATATAAGTGTCTGTGTGTTTACCTTCTTCTTCATGTATGTGTGTCTTTGTGTGCTTGTTCTTCTATGTGTAGGTCAATGTGTGAGCACAAGTGAGTGCGTATATTTATGTGCTTGTGTGTTCATGGGCATGTTTGTGTGTTTGTGCAAGTGTGTTTATGTGATACTCACAGACGCACTATGTGTGATTGTGTAGATATGTGCTTGTGTGGTTAGAGTCAGGTCTATACATATTTGGGCGATAATGATTTTCATCACTGGCTCCATACATCACCACAATGGAATGAAATGAATCTATCAAGATATGCTCGAAGGCCAGACTTTCAGCTTTATTTTTATGGTTTTGCAAATATATATATATATATATATATATATCAGAGCTGTGTTGGAACTGCAACTATTTTTATTCATTGCGTCCCAATTTTTGGGGCTCCAGAGTATTAAACCAAAATAACATAGTCATTAATAAAATGGTCATTTTCAATATGTGAACATAAATTCATTGTAGTCAATGACTGCTCGAGGTCTGGAAGCAATACACTGTAAAAAAAATTGTCTCGACTGAATAAAGTTAGTTTCCAGGCTGCCTTAAAATTTTAAGCTTATTGAACTTGAGATTATAAGTTGAATATTACCTCAATTTATCATCTTAAATTCAGATAACTTGAAATTTTAAGGTAGCATGGACACTAACTTTTTTCAGTTGAGACAACTTTTTTTTTTTTACAGTGTAGGCATCAATAGACACTGGATTTCTTTCCTGTTGATGCTCTGCCATGCGCCAGGTGTTTACTGTGGCTCTTTTCAGTTCCTGCTTGTGTTGCAATGACATGCACACCCTATTGGATTCGGGCCACAGGATTGACCTGGGGATTGTAACACACTTCTGTCACTTAGAAAGCGTCCATTGACACAGCAGTCCAATGAATTTGTCACATCCTGTCTTCTCCTACATCTGGCTGCCTGCATCCCTTTTCATTTGTCTCCCTAATTGAAGTCAATCATTCAGTAGCCGTTCCGTGCTTCTCCTCTCTTGCTCTGCCTTTTACATGCCTTCTTACACCTGATTCCCATCGTTAGTTGTTGTTTCTGTGGATTTACATTTCTCCTTCAGTATCTCCCATCACAGGATTGTTACCTCCTCCAAGGAGGTTATGTTTTTGCTTGAGTTGGTTAGTCTGTCTGTCTGTTTGTGTACAACAGTGGTTCCCAACCCAGTCCTCAAGGACCTCCTGACCATCAGGTTTCTGTTGCAGCTTTACCTTTGCACACCTTATCCATTTAAGACCCAATGCACCTTCATGCACACCCTGTTCAATTAGATCTTTTTCAACCAATCAGCATGAAGCCCTTAATTGGATCAGGTGTGAAAAAGTAGAAAGAGAGTAAAAACCTGCAGGGCAGGGGCTCCTTGAGGACTGGGTTGGGAACCACTGGTGTACAAGATAACGCAAATATAATGAACGGATATCTCTGAAATTTTGTGGGTGGGTAACTATTACACCAGGGATGGATGCTATTGATTTTGACCACGATCAATCAAACAATATGGCCTCCACGGCAGCCATCTTGAAATCCTATCATATTGCAATTACTGAACTTCGCTCCCAGTGATATGACTTAAATTTTGTGGGTTGGTTGGTCTTGCGTCAGGGACAGAACCCATCATTACATTTCTTATGAGCCATGTTCACTCAGCAAGATTTCAACTGTGCTGCCATCATGGAGGTTTGTACTCTCAGAGAGCCTCTCGTTTGACTTGTGTTTGATATTTCTCACCTCTCCAGAATTTATCCTCCATGTTTATTCCCAGTCCCACTTCCTCTCTGCTGTCTGTTCTCAGTTGTGTTTCCCTCTTTGTTTGTTTCCCTGGTCAGAGTCATCATCCCTCTTCCTTGTGTCTCTTGCACCCTGAAAACAGATCACGTGGAAGTGACTCTGGACAGGACTTTCACCCTCGCATTGCCTGAACGGCTGAACACAGGTCACTGCTGCCCTATGACTGAGTTGAGCCTCCTCTCCATTGCTCTGCCTGCCACTGCCTGACTCCTGTTTCTTCATTCCCCGAATAAAGCTTCATATTTATTTGAACTCAGTTCAGCTCCTTGCCTTTTCCGTTCACTCGTGTCTGATATAATTTTGGAACATTTAGCTGGCTCTGAGCAGACGAAGGAACGTTACACAGTTCAGAATTCAACCTGCTGCTTTCTACAGCATTGGTGTCATCAATGAATACAAGAGGACCAGTTTCACTGGCAGCCGTATACACCCACACGTGAGCAGGGTCATGAGAGAGATGGTGTGTGACGGATCATGAGTGACTCCTCCCCGTCTCCACACTCATCTCTTCTCATTATTCTGGTACAAGCTGATCGTTACCTTATATGTCCACAGGACATTATTCCAGAACTCTACCTTATGAGATGATTTTTTTACCAGTGGTTTACACCTTGTGGTAAACCCCCTGTTTTTACCATCTTGAAGTCATCTCTGTATTATAGACTTTGACACAGATAAGCCAACCTTGTTTTCAGTGCTCCTCACCATGCAAACTGTGACAAAAAGGGTTTTCTTTAGGAGAAATCATCCGACAAAATTGTTATTTGCGGTTTTCTGAGGCTTTTGGTTTTACTCAGCGCACCAGTGCACTGTTTCTTATCAAAAATGTACAAAATAGTTGATTTGGTACACTTATTTTTTTGCAGTTTCTCCGGTGGTTTACTTTAGATTTTTTCAGCCTAATGGCAGCTGTTTGGAATGTATGAATTAACAGCAAAGATATTCCCAAGCCAAATGCCGTACTAAATCAACTTCAGGCTTTTTACATGTTTACTTGAAAATGAGATAAGGGGGTAACAGCGCACACCTGGCTGTGGAGCAGGGAGCAGTCAAATTTCCAAATATTTTTGGTCCCATAGCCCTTTCAGTCCGAACGGGACACATAAGTCCCACAATATATCCAAAAAACCTGTTGGGACACATGAGTTCCAAAAATGCTATTTGGGCCAATTTCGTATTATAGTCTAAAAAATACCATATATATCCAGGCATAGATCTTGTCCGTGGTCCGGTGGACCAAGGCCACTAAAAATTAGGCCAGACCACCAAATGTGTTTATGTGTAGATGTGTGTTTAGAGTAGAGGTTCTGCTCTTTCCGCGCATTGTTCGGATGTTTGTATTGCCGCAATTTCGCCAAGAAAGTCAGAACGAAACTCTCTAGTCTGCCAAGCGTACTTAGGGTTAGATGCGATGTGGAAGTTCTTGGATGGTGCAACGAATCAGCAGCCGGTCATATGTGATCTGTCATTGGAGGAGAAATTAGAAGACCAGGAATCTCCAAAGCATACAATCCTTGAGGTTTTTATGTTGGATACATGATATTTTATGACCATTCTTGACCTAATGTCTCATTGTTGATAAATGACTGCTCAGTGGTAGCCTACGTTTCCCAAAATCATAGTTAGCAACTTACATAGTTCCACCACATGCACACATGCAGTCAGTGATTCCAGTTATGTAAGATATAGCATTTATGCTTTTGGGAAACGCACTCCAGTCTGTCAAAATTTGTGGGTGTCAGGGCAAAGTCTGCTTGGTAGGGGAACAGTGGAACTAAAACACAATACAGATGTGTGTGACATTGGACACATTGTCGAGAGTCGCTAGACACACGGAAAAAATACTTTATTGTTACCAGCACTAGGAGCAGATTAATTTGTATTGTGCTGTACCTGCGTGTGAAGTTCTGTTCACTTATGACAAAGAAAGAAATGTCATCAGAAACCATTTTATCTTCCTTAGTAGTTTTCAGTTATAGGCTTTGACACAAACAGAATAGGCTTACATTCAGAAATTGACAGCCATTTTGCATCAGGCAATTTTTCCTTTTGAGAAAATATGACGTGAAGAATTTTATTATCAAATCAACTCATTATAAATCGCATAAGAAAATGTGTGCTCATTTAGCATCTTAAAAAAAGCTATGTTGTTTGAATTACATCTCAACTTGCCTTGGTCTTATTAGGTTTTCACTCGTTCATACTTTAATTTAAAAACTATTTGCAGTCCTCCACTTTGCAGGATGGATTTTCTGGGACTGCATAATGACCGGTTAAGTTAAATTTAGACCGTAATTGTGAAATATTGTCATACTCGATCATGCCAAAATATGTCACAGGTGATGTAAAGCCGATAGTTTCTCAGTTGATTTTTTGTTATCTACTCCTAAAAATTGTAGCCTATTGCGCTTTGATTTTGCATACAGTGGAAGTAGAGCTGCTTAGTGCAGCAGAACTTGATTAGCTTTGTGTGTGTGGCCCTGATTCATACTCATGCATATTAATGAGCAGGGCCTCGCATATCAAGTTTGCACAGGACCTCACACCACCCTTGTGATGGCCTTGACTGCTGCTGTAGCAATAATAAAAGTAATATCATACACAGGCCGAAACATCACAACATGGAATTACCAAAGCAAATAGGGTAGAGCCTTCCATTGGATAATTACAGCAGTGATTAATATGTTTCAGTGGGCAACACGTTATTTAACTCTAACTGAGTGAGTGGCTTCTCATTTCTTAAACAATCATGTTGGAAGACGTGTCCTGTGATCATGTAAAACGTGTTACTCTGTTGGGCCAATAATTTGACACTGCACCATGCAAACAAAACAACCGAGGAGATTGCTAAATCTGCAAGAATTGGGTGAAGAACTGTCCTATGCTTCATTCATACCTGGACAGATAGTAGTTAACCATCATCTTCGAGGAAGAAATGATGTCGGAAAAAAATCTTGAATGATCATGATCAGAGATCCCTCAAATTGTAAAAAATCAACAGTGGTTGAAAGTTGTGATCCTCTACTTCAATCTCCTACAAAGGTGGACCACCAATGTCATATGTGGACCACCAATGTTAAGCTTTAATGGTCCGGCCGGCCAGCAAAGAAAAAAGTTATGAACAAACTATCCCTGTATATATCCACTCAGTAACTTTTATTGGTATTACTGTCTTCAGTATTAAAAAGGGTTAAAGATGGGGGGACCAAGTATTAAGATAATGTTATCCTTTCTAAGTTGCGTCACATTACCCCCATAATGTCAGAGTACAGTCATTACCTGTGGGATTATGGGAAATCCCTTAATGGAGGGAGATGTTTGCCTCCGGTGAGTCAGCATGGCCGAGCTGCATTCACACTCTGCACGTACTCAGATGTCCTATCTCCCCACTCAGTGCTGCTCACACAAAAACAGTGGGCAGGGCCTGGTTCACCAGGCACATCGAGTTCATCATTCCTCATTCAGCCCGTTCCAAACAAACCGTCCTGTCTGGTTACTCAGCGCGAGCAAACAGCTGAGTAGCTCACTGCGCAAACCAGACAGCATTGTACGGTGTGTACAGCTGACACACGGCTTTGCAGAGATGATGTTTTCATAGTTTTTTTTTTTTTGGAATGGTGACTAATTCAAAAAGTGACGTAAATCTTTGCATGTTCCAGTGTGAATGTGTGTCCTTTCACGAGGTTGAGAGGCGTGAATTTCTCACCTCTCTGCAGTTCTCCCAGGATAAACAATGTTAGAGAAAATGAGCAGTTTAGCAAGGGTGGGACCTGCATGTGTGTTAACTTGCATGTGTGCATATGAAAGTGTTCCCGTATATATTTATGTATGTGTTTATAATGATGTGATATGTGAGAAAGGTTATTCGGAGCTGCCTGTCCTTGCTCTCCCCCGCGCCTCTGCCTAAACACAGGCCCCGGTGCTGTTCTGTTTGTTTTTACTGCCCTTCTGATTACACGCACTCCACTCACTCTACGTGGGCACAGCTGGCTGGGTAGTTCCTGGAAAAGGGATCATGGGAATGCCGCTTGCCCCTCCTGGAACTAGCCAAGATAGAAGCGGTATTCCTGACACAGGCTGTTTATATCGTAACACTGAGAGCCGAAGATAAACTCAGCACAAGAACATGCACTGGAACTGATTTTGGACCGAGTGACCATAATCAGGCTCTGTATTTTTGCCACCTCATTTAGCTCCTCTAAAAAATCGATATCATCTTAAGTGAACGCTGTATTTAGACCATATTCACCACTTTGCCTTATCATCAGACTGCCATATCCTTTGAAAGAAACATCTCAACTTGATGTTTTTAGCCCACAAGGCTATTCCTAGTCTTCACATGCTGTGTGATTGTAAGAGTTCTCTGTCAAATGATTGTGATATAGACGTAAAAATTACCACAAAATAAACCAAATAATTGTAAATGAACGTGGAGAAAACTGCATTTAAAGGGATCCTAGTTTCACATGGAGATAAACTAAGCATTTTCCCCAAGCGTGCTTGTCAGTCCCATTGTTCATCCTTTTTCTCTCGGCATAAAAATGTGCACCTTCTGACAAAAGAAAGAAGAAATCTGAAGAGTTCCATTGTGCACAATGGTTTGGTTTTGCATGATGGACTCAAAATGGCTCCTATTTTTACTATAATTGTAGTAACTTTGTCTATCGAGGAACTCTACGTGTTAAAGGAGTGCCTCCTAAGGCAGTGACAACCAGTCATGCTCACAGTCTACTGAAGGCTTCCACTTCAACCCTAAAACATCTCATCCCACACTAAGAAATCTGTCTTGAGCAACTAATTTGTATGTACAAATGACTCATGTCAGGGATGTTCGTCAAAAAACTAAAAACAGTGGTTAGGTGTTCCAATCCCAGCTATGCCATCACTGGCAATGGCTGGAGGGCCACCTTGGGAAGGCGACGATTGGCCCAGCCCTCCCTTGATTAGTATAAGTTATGTCAGATTATATTTGGTAGTAGCAATGCTCCCTAGTGGCTTAGCACTCGTAGCTATATATGTGCTGAATATATGGGGCTGCGTTATCCTCTGACGGCATAAGCAGAGTGTAGTCAGCTCCTTACTGTAAAGAAATGAGGACTAATTGTCACAAGTGGGAGGACTCACACGCCACTGCATCCTCCCGCTGCGTCAATGAGAGCAGATTGCTACTGCGGACAGAGCAGTTCGGCTGTGATCAAGGAGGGAAAAAGTTAAAACATTTGCCAAAAAAGTCTTCAGTTTAATTGCTAATATTCATTCCCTCAGCCCCAGTTTAGCACCTTCAAATTAAACGTCAAAAGGCAGGCTGGTTTTGTTTTTGCAGAATGACCCTCACTGCCCTACATAAAAGGCGAGTTTATTAAGATGTTATAAGGACTCAACGCTGCAGCTTACCGGTCGCCCTTTAGTGAAGAGCCAGTATATTGACTTATGAATTATCGCTGTACTCCCTGAAGGCCAGACACGCAGATGAATCGTATCAGCCGGGCGTCGTGACCTTCAGCGATGCGTCAGTGGAGCCAGATCACTGGAGCGTGAGCCCTGAGCATCTGCTGCCCTGCCAAAGTGCCCTTCTCTATGCAGTCAGAATGGGCAGTACTTCACAACAAGGTCACATGACTTGGCATTTGCTAATGCTGTTGATTGGCCAAATTCACAGTTGGGAGCTGGTGTCACTCATGTACATTAAATAGCCATTTACAGCATATGAGACCGGCAAGAACAGGATATGCCTGGGCATTTTTCCACCACGAAAGTGTCCCGAACATTTATGATATTTAAGAATCAGAGAGCGTCTAGCGCTGTGTCAAGCCTGGTCTTTGTAAACCCCCAATGCATCTGCCTCCACAGCATTACCTGGTGAGTTACTCCTAAGTGTGACCGCTCTAAATGTGAAAATGCTCACATGGCACTAATAATAATATTGTTCTTGGTTGTATATTATGCTGCTGGTGTAGTAAACACTGCTATTAATTGAGCACACTTAGAGTCTAAGTGACCAGTTTTGGAGTTTGAAAAAAGATTTCCAAATACCATCCATCCATTATCTATGCTGTTTTCTCCTGAGAAGGGTCGTGGGGGAGCTGGAGCCTGTCCCAGTTGACTATGGACAAAAGGCAGGGGGGCAGCCTGTATGGCTCGCCAATTCATCCCAAAGCTTTTCACTCACACACTCATACCGGAGGACAGTTTAGAGTCTCCAATTAGCCCGATATGCATGTCTTTACACTGGGAGGAAACCTACCTGAACATGGGGAGGACATGTAAACTCTGTACTAAAAGGCCCCGGGCTGGATTGTAACCTGTGAGGTGGGCAGTGCTGCCCGCTGCACCATTAGGCTGCCAAGTTCCAAGTTGGCTTTCATTAAAAATTGGGTCGCAAATATATATTTAACTCCAAAAGAAACACAAGGGTGAGGTATGTACTGTATTTGTGGTAAATTTGAGGCACGAGAGGAAATAAAGAAAAGCGAGTGGTATTGTAATCCTGACGTGCGCCACGTACATACACCAAGCACTTCATTAATAGCAAAAATTGAGCTGTTTAGGATTTGTATGGTGACACTTGACTTGTTCTTTTGAGTGTGGTCAATAGCCTACATAAAGCCAACAAAAAAAAAAAAAAAAATGCTACTGCATCAAGAAAATGGAACAGCTTGTGACAAAGGAGAGAGAAAAACAGCCTTGGGCATGTTACGGGCAGATCTCAGCCACCGAGAGGTGGTGCGTTGAACTGTCACCATTCAACAATCAGTTGGCTGTCTATCCTAGAATGGAACACAGTCACTGTCACTGACCGACCCCGCTTAGGGCAGCCACGAGTGACGATGGCAGCTGAAGAGCGCTACATCTAGTTACAGCCTATACTGTATGTGACAGATTCTGGACAGCAACCCAAACTAATCATGAGAAGAGGGGTCCGAGACGATTGAGGGTGAGCGCAAGTACTGTTTGATGTCATCTACATGAGCAAAGCATGTGCGCACATGGCCCCAACAGAAAACTCATTTTTTGCCCATCAACAGGAGTAGGAACTCTTCATTTCTGACCGGGGGCACCTGCCTCTGTGTAATTGTTTGGCACTTTATTTCCCTGTTTCTGTCTGAGACTGGAAAACAGGGCCTGCCGCTGACCAACCCCGCTAAGGGCAGCCATGTGTAAATGGGCAAAAACTGGGTTTTCTGTTGGGGCCGTGCACACGCATGTGTTGCTCTCTTAGACGGCATCGAACAGAACTTGTGCACACCAGCAGATGTCTTGGACCCCTCATTTCATGATCAGTTTGGGTTGCTGTCTGGAATCTGTCACATACAGGCTGTAACGAGATGTGGCGCTGTTGAGCTACCATAGTCACTGGTGGCTGCCCTAAGCGGGGTCGGTCAGTGACAGCGCTTGTGTTCCATTCTATGATAGACAGCCGACTGATTGATGAATGGTGGCATTACAAATGATAGACCACCTCTCGGCGGCTGAGATCTGCCTGAAACATCCCAAAGGCTTCTTTTCTCTTTGCTGTGTCACAAGCCGTTCCATTTTCTTGATGCAGTAGCATTTTTTGTTTTTTTGTTGGCTTTATGTAGGCTATTGGCCACACCCAAAATAACAAGTCTGTGGTTTTTGGTCATGTTTATGTTCAAGTTCAGTATTCATGATTTTGTCTTTTATTTATTCTTTTTGGTTATTGTAATGCTCAGGTTTTTGGTTCATTCCATTTCTCAGTTCCATTGCACTTGTCTCCCCTGTCTTGTGATCTAGTTGGTTCAGTCCATCTGTCTGCGTGCTCTCTTACTTCTGGTGATTTAAATGAATTCCAGTATTTAATATATTCCTTCGATTCTCGTTTACTTCGTTCGTCTTACTGTTCTAATTACTAACAAAACTAACATTTGTATTTTGTATCATAGTCTACCAACACAACTAATCCAAGGTGTATAGATTACGAACTTACAAATGAGCACTCTAGTTAAATCTGTAAAGTTGCACCGCTACTAATTTATACTAATTCCCTTTCAGCAATCGCCTTGTTCTAGTCCTCTTGCTCAGCTGTTCCTGTTTTTCCCTGAGTTTCTGCGAGATCTCTCGCACGTGCTTAATTACTTTCCTGCGCTCATTATCTGAGCACTTAGAACTCCTTGACCAGAGCTATTTAAATGTCATAGGCTGTTTGTGTGATTCCCGTCCGTGTCTTGGCTTTCGCTAATTTTCGTGGTTAGGGATTCCCTCATGTGATTCTACCGTTGTAATTAGTCTGATCCAATTCATCTGCTTCCTGCATAGCGTGTGACTTCCCTCTCATCTGTTTAAGCAGTCTTTTCACAGCCAGCTCCTTGACAGGACGTTGATCTATATTTCATTATGCAGAGCGCCTTGTATGCCATTGAGACACTCAAAGTCAAGTGTCACTGTACACATCACAAAAAGCTCAATGTTTGTTATTACTGAAGCGCTTGGCACGTTCACGTGGTGCGCGTCAGGATTACAATACCACACGCTTTTCTTTATTTCCTCACGTGACTCACTGGAAAAGCAACAGAAATCAATCAATTTGCCGCAAATACAGTACATACCTCACCCTTGCGTTTCTTTTGGAGTGAAGTATATTTGTTCCATGATTATTAGTACATTTTCAAAATATAATCTTCAACTTTCGGTCTGTCCGAGCAAAAGGGCACGGAAGTGTGACATTGGCAGTATTATTTTCAAATTATAGTTTGTAAGAACTGAACACACATAATGGAAGCTTAGTTTGTGTACTTTCATGACAAAATCATGAGGAGATAACTATTTACAGCAAAAGGGGAAATCCAATGAAAAGTTGAAAAAATCCGTATGGTCCTATATGTGACGTGGACAATAAGAGAAGCCATTTTTTTTTCATCAAAAAGCATTTAGCTTGAGATTTTAATCTTTCACCATAGAAAACTACCATCACTACACATTTAGCACAAAACCTGCTGGGCAACTCTTGAAATGCAAAGATTACAATTGATTTTAAGTACGTCAAAATGTCCATGCTGGAGGTCAGGACAAGATATTTTTCTATTCAAAAAGGGGTAAGCAGCACTCAAAAGAGCTTCATATTTTATTAACACGGCCAAGTTATGAGGTAATGAAAGGCAAACCATTTCATTTAAACTAGGCATAGTGTCCACAGAGTGGTCAACAGGTCACGTTTGTGATGCATGTGAAGATGGGTGGTTCCGTATGTGATGCTTGACAAAAAATGTAATTGCTCCAATTTTATTTACCTTTTTTGGGATGTTAGTGGTGCACTTTGAAAATATATGA
This sequence comes from Gymnothorax reevesii, assembly GCA_029721435.1. Classification (NCBI taxonomy): domain Eukaryota; kingdom Metazoa; phylum Chordata; class Actinopteri; order Anguilliformes; family Muraenidae; genus Gymnothorax; species Gymnothorax reevesii. The sequence continues at coordinate 115,128,755 of CM056577.1, forward strand.
ATAGCAATAGCATTGAGCACAAACTGCACTTTTATTGAAACTCACAAACAGTATATATTTAATATAAAATACGACATCATCGTTGCCAACATGACGCTGGACAACTTTTGCACAAGTGAACCATCATGTACGTAACCTCCATACAAAAAGATAATTTGAGATGAAATTGAGCAAAAACTACCACCAAAAAAAAGTTGTACCGGCGATCAAAAAAAGATAAAATACTGGGGTGCGTTTCCTATCACAGCGTACAAGACACTTATTACCAGTTTTCCATGATATATTTGACGTGACGTGACAATTGACCACCGTTTCTCGATGTCCAAATCACATGACAGCACTGAATTGGTATACAGTCTAAACAACTTTTGAATCATGTGCAAAGAATCGGCATGCATTCAAACGCCCGCCAGGCTACAAAGATGGGTTAAAAATGGAAGATTTATAATCCAAAATACTCCTTGAATATTCCACGAAATAACTGAATAGCGAACTGAACTTTAATTGATGGTAATGCATGTGATTCTGTGATTTTGTTGACGGAAAACCTACCTCCGTGTATAACAGCGGGAAGACGCCATTGCTGTAAACAACAAAATTGATGATGTCATCATTTCGGGGGTATCATCCAATGCTAATGAATTTGTTCTACTTTGGGGGGGTGTTTTGAATAGAGGAGCATCCAAAAATGCCAGTCACGTAATGTGATGATTGACGGAATTCCGGGCGGCTGAAAGAAGAAGCGCTTTTCTTTGTAACTACGCAAGAAACAAATCATCATACCACATATGCTGCGGGGAGATGAATAGTTTTGAAGCTCAAAACTGAAAAATTCCTTTCAAAGTGTTTATTTCCTGATATTTTTGAAGAATGTACATGGGGTAGCTGATGGACGGAACAGGATCACTTACAGAACCCCCCAAGAAAACAACATTAATATTTTCTGCTTACACCTAAATTTGAATCTTTGTATGGAATGAAATCTTGAAACACTTATTTTCAAGTAGAAAATAAAAAGTTAATACAAAAGGAATGCCCTTAAGGTGCTAATGTCACAAAAATAAACTGAAAAATAGTCCCTAAATAGACATATTACATGAGATAACTTTTCAGTGGTTTATGTTAGGGGCATGAAGTTATCTCTGTTATCTCTCTGGGGTGTGTACCCAATACCTATCAGCTTAAATTATGCATCTGACCCACCCGTTCAAAAAAAATGAGGGTGGAAGTTGGGGGTATGCAAACCAAGCCTTTTGCTTGGACAGACCCATTAAGAAATCCATTAATTTCTTTATTCCCAAATGAACTGGCACTAGCATTATTGGTCTATGGGTACAGGAACAACTCTTTGGAAACACCCTGTCCGCAGCTCTATTTAGCTCCTGCACTTTTTTGGTGTTTGGAATAACACTTTGTTACAATAGTGACATTTTTGAAACCGTCGCACCTGTACACACCTGTAATTCGGGCACCAACCATTTGGCTCCTTTAGAACGCAGCTTGTATCTTCATCGTGCTTTAGAGATTCATCAAGCAAAGTACAGTCCTCCTGTGATCTGGAAAAACCTAGTTGTGGCTTTCGGGAGAAACTGAGTTTGACCCTCATTTGCGGTAATTAAGAGTGGCGAAAATCTTAATACAATATCTATTAGTGTTATTTGAACTGTCAAAATCAGGTTTCTATAATATCTTCCAGATAGAATAAGTCCAGAATTCAAAGATTTTTGTAGAGTCGCGAGAATCCTAGCTACTGATCAATTCACTTGGATTTTCCAGATCACAGGTGAGTTGGTTAGACCTCGTATGGATACCCACTCCTAATTAGCAATTAAATGAACAAGAAAGACCTGTTATTATAATTGTTCTCCAGGGGGTTCAAATTTAAAGTCATTTTTAAGGGGTGCTTGCAATATTTTTGTCCAAACCTTGTGCATGAACAAAGCCATACAGAATAGCCCTCCTCTATGCGCACAGTAGCAGTTAACCATGTTAATTAATGCCATGTAACCTTAATGTAAAATGCTCCCTGAAATAGTAATGCTACTTTTATGCTAGCCTGAACACTTTCAGGCAGTCTGAAGGGCTCATGCAGCCGGACTGGCAGCTCCACCTGCGGTGCGTTTACTGTGGCGCTGGAGCAGTGGTGAGCCCAGGAGATTATAAGGCTTTAATCCACAAATATCACATCCTCCCTCCACCCACCACGCCTCCTGTTTACAATGCTAACGGCTCCTGTTTATAGTGAAGGCTGTGGCTAAAATAGCACAGAAAATCACCACACCTCATTTGCTTTGACTGAATTGTGTGTGTTTGGGAGTGTGTGGGATGGGGGAGGGTAAAGGTCAGTCATTATGCAAAGAAGAGCACAATTTAGACACTGGAGGCCCTACAAGTACATTGTAATTGGTTTCCTCATTCTAATTAGCTGTATTACTTCTTCCATTGTAATAATGTAATTTCACACTAACTAGCTGATTAATGGGAGTATTTCTGCTCATCCAGAACTGGGTTTAATGAAATAATCCTCGTGTCACGGGGCAGAACTCTTGATCAAAATCACAGTGAACAAAATCCTTCCTGGTGAAAGAGAGCGAAGCAAAGTTTTATGAAGGTTCATTTCATGATCGTTCTTCAGTTTTACTCTCACTCTATGTGCCAGGATGATTCTATTTTTCTTCATTTATTCCTCTGAAATTTGTATTTGTTTGTTAAAACTGTAAATGCTCAATAAGGACTTCCTGGTTAGACCCCCTTGTCACTCCTGCAGTTAATTACAGGCAATTAAGAATGTTGGCTGTCTACAGTTAGACATGAAATAAAGTGAGTGATACTTACGACTGAGGAACACAGACCCCAGCATGTTCAACTGGAGTGCTGATGATTTTTCCTTACCCTGAGGACAGCTTTGAAAGTACATAGTTATGTGTTAAGACACATGCACAGGCCCCAGCAAATTGTCTAAGACCTCCAGACAGGGTTTACGTATGCCTGATTGGACAGTTGGAATTATGGGAATTCCGAATGTCTCACGGCCGCGCAGAGCAGCTCCGGGGCTGGTTAAGTGCGCGAGCGACGCTTAGGGATTGAGTGTACGCCGCAGGCTTGTTTTGTTTTGTTCAGAGAAGCACATTCTGATCAGACGTGTGCCGCTGCTCAGAGTACACTGTGTCTCTTGCTTTCCCATAACAACCAGATAAGGCTCGGGCCTGTTAAGGGCATTCATCCCCCCATCCATGGCCATTACTCTCCCTGATACACAAATATGCCTCCTAATCACTGTCAGATCACTCTGAAATTGAAACAAACACACACACACACACACACACACACACACACTCACACACACAGAGAGCCTGTCTTAACAAGTAGCTTTATCTTATTTTGAGACTCTACGTCTTATTTTTGCACCCACAAGTAGAAAATACCTCCTTTATGTAAAGCACATGTAACCATGTGCTTGACTGGTGAATTTTTCTCCCCCATAGATAAATCTCACATCAGTGGCAGATATTTTGTTTTCTAAGAAAATATGTTATAGAAATGTGTAAATGTAAATGCAAGACTAAAATGCTTGGTAAGATTTAAGTTTTTTTTTTCGTTTTTTGCCGTACAAAAATACACACACACACACACACACACACACACACACACACACGCGCACACACACACACACACTGTACACACAAACACACTCATTAACAGACTTTACCCTTCTCCTTTACCAGCCTCCAATTGCTGGACTGTGTGCCTGAATGACATTGCCCCAACCACTAATGCACCACAATACAGGTCAGATAGTCTATATCATCACCTAACTGGCCCATCATCGTGTGGCACTAACCTCGTACAAATATGTGCTTGCAGTCCAGCCACAGTGTTCTCTTTCACCTCATGCCTTTGGTTGTAGAGCATGAAACCAGAGGCTGGTGTATGTGTGGGTTGGTGTGTGTGTGTGTGTGTGTGTGGAGGGGATGAACATTTCTCTCTCTGTCTGTCTTTCCCTCCCCCCACTCTCTCTCTCTCTCTCTCTCTCTCTCTCTCTCTGTCTCTCTCTCTCTCTCAGCTGGAGTCAACAGTGACTACAGGGGGGTTGCTCTGGTAATGTGGTAAACCAGCATTGCTCTAATCAGCCTTTGCTCTGCTGTGTCCTCTGAAGCTAAACAGCTGTTCTGGTGTTCTGACGGTTGAATAGCCAGGGGAACAGCACTCCTGGCCCTTCTGCAGGTGGCAGTTAGCTCAGGCGCTATCTCGTCTTGGCATGCCTTGACCCACAACAACAGTGGAGAGATAGCATTTCGGTTCCATTTCCAGCTCTCTCACACAGTCCTGCTGGAGCTCAGATCCCTGCTGAAGGGGGGGAGGGGACTAATTGCATACAGGAATATGGAAACCCCCCCCCCCTTCACGCACCCTAAGGGATAAATGGGGCAGAGGGGTATTGCAATCACAAAGCCACACAGGCCCTATCTGTTCCCATGCTCTGGGGGGCAGCCAGGCCTACCCAAAAAACCAATGTGACCTAAATGACCCCCGTGACAATCCACTCCCTTAAGAAAATGTAATAGGATATGCGCATCAACACAGGGCCTAGAATTGTTATTGCAAAGGTTTCGGAGTAAAATCAGAGAAAAAAGGTCAGATTGCAAGTACTACTCCAATAAATTGGCTTCAATGCAAAAAATAATGCTTTGAACCCTACTGGATTAGAAAGTAAATGCTTTCTAGGAAGGGTAATCAGGATTTGTAGGCAAAATTCCAAAAATTTTTTTGGAAAAAATCCAGTGTTACCTCTGCCCAGTTCCTGCGTAATTAATTTGGATAAGTATGCATTTTCCCCCATTTGTTTCTAATTCTTGTTAGAATAAAATTCCTGTTAGCCACCTAAGTTAAATATGAAATCTACCCAAGTCAATGGCAATGTTCACAATGAATGTCAGGAAAAGTGGTCAGCCAAACAAAAGGGCTAAAATGCAACGATGACAAATGCTCTCACGACAGTCTGTCTTGGAATAATGTTTCAAAAAGCCAGCATTTTAGAACTCAGCTGCTTTCAAAGATCTGCATTGACGGTGACATCATCATCCGAATGTTCAGTCGAGAGCATTCTACTCACATACTGCATGTGCGGTCAGGCGCTGTAAGGGTTCAAAAGTGTTGCAATCATGCTGACTCAATTACAACTAATTCCACCGCGCCCTAGTTGCGCTGCACTCGGGCGGAGGCAAACAGAGGTCGTGCTGTTTTCATGCCTCTATCATCACAAGACCTTAGCTTCAGTGATGTAACTCCTATCTACGCAAGTATGCGCAGCATTCCTCTCTTAACCCCACTGCCAGGCTCTGAATGAGGTCTGCGGCTTGCTGACTGCTCCCGAACACCGAAGCACATTTTCAGTGTCGCCGGAATGCTTCTCTAATGTTATTATGTTTGCAGCTACACTGCATACACCTTGTGTCCTAGGTGGATGGGAACGCTTAGTGATTGGCTCTCAGTGGACTAAATTCACCATTGATTTCCAGAGGAGGTGAATAATTGGTTGAGGGGCCAGATGGTGAACCTGTGGGTTCTAAGCATGGGGTGGGGGGGTCTTTGATACAGCGGAGAGCCAAAGCTCCAAGTGCCGGCTCCGCCTGGCAGCAGCTATGTTCCTGGAGGGTGAGCCTGACACACTGCGCTCTAAATAGCACTAATCCGGCACTCCATCCTGCCCACCGCTGCTGTCCTGTTCCTTCCAACCTCCTGCTCTAAGCCTCTCAACTGGGCATGCTCAGTCTGTCCACCTCCGCCTCGTCATCAGCCGAGGTACAGAGCCAAGATACTGAGAGATAACTGGGACAGTGGAGACACACAGGTCTGATGGAGACTGCTCGTCTGGGCCCACTGCAGGAGATGAGTGTCAAAACCAAGAGATGATTATCACCCAGATTTCAAGTTCAAAGTTTACATTAGGGTTGCAGTGTTGTGACATTACTGATTAGTGTCCATTATGTACATTTGAACCTCGTTGTCTTTAAAATGTTCATTCCATTAGATATTCTGATAAAGGCAGGACTATACGACCAAAAAGGCAACATTCTTAAAGATAAAATGTCAATTCTTAGGTCTGTAAGTGTCTGTTTTTGTGCATATTTGTAGTCCCCGGATGAAGTCAGGCGATTACTGTGGATTCGTGCTTGTCGCCTCCGCATCCGTAGACACTTCCTTGTGGACGCTGCACAGACTGTAATTTTTGACCGATTACTTTCATATTTGGTATGGACATGTGTTATAGTTGTACTTAAGATATGACACCTATCTAATTTAGTTGCCATGGTGACAGTATTGGCCGAATAATGCGCAAAAAAGAGGAGAGGCGGGCTTTCAGGGGCTATTCCCATGTAGTTGTGGGCAACCGGACTGTCTAGTTTGTATTGTGTTTACTTTTTTCATGATTCCATTGTGTATATTAGTTTAGAGATTCCATTCCCCTGTTATTTTACACATTCTTTTTGTTGTCACTTGCCTGCGCTGGTTAACTGTGAAATTGTCTGCTTGTTTTCTCAATTGTAGCTACAACTCCCAGCACACTTTTCAGCTCCACTCACCTGTTCCCCGTTCAATTTGGTCTTCAGTTCTCCCTCTATACTCCCCTCTCTTTCATTTGGAAATTACAAGTTTGCCAGCCAGTGTCCCTAAGTTACTTTCGAGTGATTTTCTGAATTTCCGTGTCTCCCGGTTACACGTCTAGGTTGCTTTTTAGTTTGCAATTTCTGCACAGTCCTTTGTGTACCTCTGTTTGACATCTGGTCTGGCTTTTAATTTGTTCAGTTTGTCTACTGTTTTGGCTTTGGCGTATCAACTTACTGTTTTTTCTGATCATTGGACTTTCAACTGATTTTGACTTCGAATTTACCTTTCTGTGCTGCATACTCAACACTCGTGTTTGACGAGGCCCAAACGACTACAAATTCAAAGAAAGTCACTGATCTGGACTCCTGTCTGTGCATGAGTTATGTTGCTGCTTCGGTCACAATGTACCAATAAAGCCGCAACGCTGCGACCTGAGAGCAAGAGTTGCGGTCTTTCCTTACAGAATATTGTTTCTTTGCTTGCACCTGCTCACAGCTGGTTTCGAGCCCTTATTTTCCTTTTGCAAAGGTTACATTTGGACGTCTCATTCATGGGGTTTCAACCAACACCCTTTAACTGCCACAGTCTGTTTCTTTATCCCATTGTAATGTGATTTCTTCCACTGACTGAGCTCACAGTGATCAGTCGTATGATGTAATCATGTGCTATAACAGGCGCCAATATCTCTGCAACAGCGATAGTACTTCTAGCTGTGCTATTTCCTATTTCTACTCTGCAACAACTAATAAATAAACTTACAAATAAATACATAGTCACCCACACACACACACATACACACACACACACACACACACACACACACACAATATACACAATGTTTTCAACAATCTACAGCTGCAATGCCATAGCCACATCTAATCCCTGATCAAAGTTGGGCAATGTCCAGGCACCCCTGTGGTCCTCGGGGGTCTGCCAAAAATCTGTTTAGATTACCGGCGGGAGTGCGAAGCAGCCGGTAGGGTGATAACAGGCGATCCTGCTCGTGCCCCCTCCTCCACCCTTCTTCTCGCCTCTGATCGCTCTCCCCTTCTCATTAGCTGCCCTCCTCCAGCAGAGTACACACAGTCTTTGTTTTTGGGAAAATGAGAAGATGAGATGGAACAGGCAGACTCTGTCCGGCTCCACTGTGCTCTACTCCACTCCCCTGAAGCAGATGATTCATGATTTATGTGCTGGACAGAAGCGGAGGGAGGACATGGGCCTGTATAAGAGTGCAGATATACTGTACACGCCCGCAGGCAGACAGGCACAATCCAACACGATGTACTGCGGACTCAGGCAGGCAACACAGCCCTGAAAGAATGAAGACTGCGCTGTCGACTCAGGCAGACACAAGCAAAGTCTTACAGGACTGCACTGCGGATTCAGGTAGACAACACAGCTCTGAAAGAATGAAGACCGCTTTGCAGATGCAGGCAGACACGAACACAGTCCCATAAGACTCCACTGCAGACTCAGGCAGACAACAAAACCCTAAAAGACTTAAGATTGTACTGCCGACACAGGCAAACACAAGCAAAGTCCTAAAAGACTACACTGTAGACTCAGGCAGAAAACGCATCCCCGAAAGAATGAAGACTGCACTGCACTGCATTGCTGTGACGGAATTTAGGCCTACTTTCCTTTGTAGAATTGTTTTAATTCAGCCACACTGGAGGGTTTTTGAGCATGAACTGCCTGTTTGAGGTCATGCTACAGCATCTCATTCTCAATTACTCTGTTGCATAACCCTACTTCACTTGAGCTTTAGTTCACAAACTGATGGTCGAATATTCTCCATCAAGACTTTCTGGGAGGGATGAATATTAATAATTCCATCAATTATGTCAAGTTGCTCAGGTCCTGAAGAAACAAAGCAGCCCGAGGCCATCACACTACCACCACCACCACCACGTTTGACTGCCGGTATGACATTTTTATTGTGGAATGCTGTGGTAGATTTACACAAGATGAAATGGGAGCCTATTCTTCCAAATTATCCACTTATAACTCATCAGTCCACAGAATACTATCCCAGAAATCTTGTGGGCCAAGATGTGTTTTGGCAAAAGTGAAATGAGCCTTTGTGTAGATTTTACCTTACTGCTCTCCAATAGGTGTCAATTTTGCCCAGTCTCTCTCCTGTTATGGCATTGTGAACACTGAGTTCAAAAGTGGCAAGTGGGGCCTGCAGTTGATTTGGGGTTTTTGCGACCTCCTGGATGAGCCTTCAATGCACTGTTGGAAAATTTTAGTTGGCCCACCACTCCAGGGAATGTTCACCACCATTCCAAGTTTTCTCAATTTATAGATAACGGCTCTCGCAATGGTTTGTTGGAGTCCCAGAGCCTCAGTAATGGCTTTGTAACCCTTTCCAGACTGACAGATGTCAACTACTTTGTTTCTCATCTGTTCTTAAATTTCTTTAGATTGCAGCATAATGTGCTGCCTTTTGCAAACAACTCATTGACGGACAGGTTTTATATAAATTCTGCTAGCTGGCAATTATCATACCTGAGCATGACTACTGATATTGAATTGAACAAAATTTTCAATTAAGTTTGTTTAATTGGTTGATATAGTAACAAAAGGGATAATCACTTTTTCTTACAGGGCTCGATAGAGTTGGATAGCTTATTTCATTTTTCATTTAGGAAAAAAAAACATAATTTAAAAACAGCATGTTGCGTTTACTCAGGCCATTTTGACTAATATTAAATTTAGTCTGATGCTCTTAAACATTCAGGTGTAATAAATATGCAAAAAAAAAAAGATCAAATTGAGAAGAGGATAAATACTTTTTCACAGCACTGTATTAGACTCTTCTTTCTGTCTGGGTTAAATAAAATTTTCTTTGAAGACAGTAATGCAAATTTTTATATGAAAGCATCCCTTTCTGGGCATTCTCATACAAGAAATAGCCTTCATCGCTCAAAGCAATGGGCTGTGAAGTTTCAAAAGAGAGCAATTTTTTGGCCATTTTTATAACAAAATTTAACAGTGTGTTTTTATCAGACTGGAGTAATGGCTGCTGAGATAAGATAATTAACTTTTTGGAAAATAAACATATGTAAAGACAGAAAAAAGCGCTTATTTTGAAGAGTAATCATAATTTTGACATGAATCAATGTTTTGGTTGGGTTTTTCAAGCCATTTTACACAACCTTGTCATGTACCAATTTCTTTGAAAAGCATACAAACTTCAATGTGGTTCCCAACTTCTGAATGGTGCAGTTTGCCTGTGTGCACAGGCATGTGTGTACGTGCTTTTGTGTGCGCTCCTGTGTGTTCCGCCCAATCAGCTGCAATGTTCAGCTCATTATGTTACTAATCCCCCAAGTATATCCCCCATGATGAGAAAGGATGCAGGGGTGTATTTTCCAGACCAAATGGAACTACTGAATAAAGAACAGACTACTGCACTAGAGGGGGGTGAGCTTTCAATCAATCAATCAATCAATCAATCAATCAATTGAACAGTCTCTCTATGAGCCAATCAATCATTTGAGTTTAATTTCTCCACATTCATTACAGTGAAAGAAAATGGCCGCACATCTTTTTGTCTTGACAACAAAGAATACAACACAAAAGAGAGTTGGGGGAACGGAGCCTGACAGTGAGAGAGGGAGAAATTGCATTTCAAAGGGAAGCTTTGACAGTCTTAGACTCGTGGTACTAATCTTAACTGAGCAGTGCAGGAGCTTGGTTAGATTAAAGAGGCAATGTCTGAACAGTGAGCGGCTAATAGCAAACAGTTGCACGCAACTCAGAAATCAGTTGTTCCGCAGTTTTTGAACTATTTTCTTTTCACAAGACTTATCAGGAGGCAAATATTGCGGCAAAAACACCCTCAAAATAGAAAAGAGGAACTGTTGGAAAATCTGCTGGATTCACACGCGAAGTGGTATGCTGAAGCGCCAGGCTGCCTTGCACCCCATTGTGCCACGAGAGGCCTATAAATTATTCAGTGTCACTCAAATATTGATATGGAAATTACCACGAGGAAAGCGAGGAGGGGTTAGCCAAAGAGAGCCAAGAATCCTCTCTCTCACTCTTCTCTTTATCATTCACTAACTCTCTTTACTGTACAATGTTAGTATAAACTCTGAATTAACAGTTTACACAAGTCTTCCAGGAACTATATATACTCCACCAGCCTTTAAAGTACTTGGTTAGAGTTGATTAATGTTCTTTGCTCTGATGAGATTTGCACTGGAGAGGTTCTCCAGGTTTAATTTAAAAAAATTGTTTTAGAGCTCATATAGTGCAATGAGAAATTTGTTTGTGCTAAGAACTTTTTAAGATGAAGCAGGATTGATTGATTTCAAATTCTTGATCCCACAGCTACAGCAATACCACTGATCCTGTTACTCTGGGTGTAAGTACTGGAGGGCTCACTTCCTGTGCCACTGACTGACATGTGTTTGTGATTTATGACCGTCGCGTGATGTCAGATGCCATTCCTGTGCCATAGCCTGACACACCGGGGACCTCAGGAGAAAGGCAGCAACAGTAACAGGCATGCAAAAATAAAAAAAGTTCAAAAAGGCCAATTCTTCTCCAGGCATTTCTGAAAACAGGGCTGGGTAACTGATTTCTGATGGACAGAACTGTGGTGGATAAATGGCAGTAACACAGCCGTCTGTCCGTCTGTCTGTCTGGCTTTCCGGTAGTCACACTTTCAGTTGGTAGTCACACTCCAAACTAAAGCTTTGCAGCGACACATATGTTCACCTGAACACTCTAGTATTAACTTAGCTCCAATGCTCTCAAAATGCGACACCTGAGCTTTTTTCCAAAGCAGTCTGGTCTGTACACTTCCACTTACCTGCGGCCTACCCGAATACTGGTCGTTTCTCGAATCAGTTGAGCACATGAGATGAAAAGGTTGTTTGGGATGGAAAAGTCTCCCTAAAAAGTATATATATATAAATATATATAAACAAAATCTCCGAATTTTGCACTTGTTTCCACTGCTTTACTTCAGCATTTAGGAAAACGCTTTTCAGAGAGTGAAGGAGACCTTTTGGGCACTCCCACTGAGACGGGTCCAGTCGCAGTCAGATACATCATTGAGGAAGGGGCAGCTACCGTCTATTGCTAGGGCAGACGCCTTGGTGCACACTTCTCAGACTCTGAAAAAAATGTTAAAAATAAAAAAATAAAATAAAAAAATCTTGTAGTTTCACTAGTTCATGCATTTTAAGGACAAAGCATATTTTCGGTATGGTACCCACTTTTCCAAACCATGGAAATAGGGCCATGTATATCACTGTAATTGAGTGTTCTCAATTTCACCCATGAGATTTACCGGTTGCGTGAGACGCTCTCGCTCGCACTGGAGTGAAAACCAAATGGATGGTGGACCAGCAGGGCCAGGGAAGGGCGGCCCTGTTTTATACCCTTGAGATTATAGGCCGTTTTCCCACATTTCTGGTAAATAAATGCACAGCTGTGTAAATGGGTAAAAAAAAGGCCGTGTAAAGTTTCACACCCAGTGGGCTCCACAGACCTGCCAAGAGCCCAGTAACTGCAGAGTACAGATGAGGAAACAAACAACAGCTGTAAAACTTCAAACCAGCACACAATCAAAGAGGGTCTCCTGCTCGTGGTACTGAGAAAGAACAGGCCCTGACTGAGGCCTGTGAGCGAGTGGCAGTTGGCTGAATTGGTTGCAGTACCTACCCACCCCCAGCCAACACCCCCCCCCCCCCCTCCAGTGTATGTAACAAATTTGTGTTAGATACTGCAAATAACTTCAAATAATTTTTGCTTTGCTTATGCTGCATGTCTTTCACACAATATTTAGCTCATTGTCAGTTTTTCATTACCTTTAATCAATTTACATAGACTCTGCAGCGGGATGTCAAAATAAGACTTCTTTTTTTTTTTTAAATTTTCGGCAACTAATGTGTACCAGTATGTGTACTGTGCAGAGAAATTGTGCTAGATATTGAGTAAAAAGATATCATAGATCATTAGAGCATTTCTAGAGATGTGCCTTTTGTCAGCATTTACCATTTAACACTTTCCTCGCCGGTATATTTTCAAAGCTGCCAGCCTCTGCCAGCATTTTTGATGAAACTCATTGATCTTTTAATACCTATTTTTGTTGGGAGATCTGTAACCGCACCCCCTTCCATATAATGGTGAAAACGTTGATTGCCAGAATATTTTGACAAATGGCAAGGAAAGCATTTTGTCATAAGGGATAGAAAATCTCATCAATGGCAGGGAATAGGTCAATAGCCTTGTGGCGTGCATTACGTTTCAGGCATGTGCGTAAAAGGAGAAGGATGCCAACAGTGCTTTTGAGTTCAGGGAAAATGTTAACTTTCCGACCCTGCTCCCGCTGGACCAGTACATCCTGGTCTGTGAGTACCGGTCAATGTTCCCACTGATGGGCACAGGATACATGATTAACAAACAGACCCATTTCTGCATGGGTGAAGTACAGTACGTTCCTGTTCGTTCCTGCCACGAAATGTACTTCGCCTCCACTTACTGTCAACTGCCCGCCTGCCTTTCCCAGGGACAACCTCTCATATCATTTCTCTGTGTGCACGGCCGCTGTTATGCTGCTCGCCTCACGGACACTGTCGCTGTTTGTGAGTAATCTTCATTTTCAGGGACAATGTCACCGTTTTTGAGTGATTTCAGTGTTCAAGGACAATGACACTGATCATCCATCAACATCAATATCAACATGTCTTTTCATATCAGCTTTTACAATTTGGTTTTACACTTCAAATCTCTGTGAAATTGCTGATATTATAAATTAAACCTATTCCTCTGCCTGCATTACTTGTAACATTCTAAATACATTCCACTGTGATTATTCAGTTTCCCAAATAATTTATTTTTTCCCTCTGCCTTTCTCACTGTCATTGGACAAAGCTCCCCCCACACACCCACCCACAGAATTTTGAAAGGAGAATTGTCATCTGAATCATTCTTTACTTCTTTATCCTCTTTCTGTGGGTATTATGTTGAGAGCTTCAGTTTTTGGGAAGAGATGTTAGCAAAACAGGAAGGCAGGAAGGCTGTATAGCGGGCAGAGGAACTGGAGGTGCTTTCGTGTTGGCCATCCACTGCCAACTGCCCAGCCTGGCCACTGCTTACCAGCTGATGTTTTCTCCTATGCAGGGGGGCTGTTCCACCATCAAAATGCATGGGTCATTTCCTGTTTTCTGAGGGACGGGCGGCACAAGCCCCACGTGATATTTCCGGGGCACTCTGCCCTACGGGGGCGGGGGTTAGTCATGGGAGAACCATACAGCCCTTGTTTTCCTCCTCAAAGTGGCTTTGTCTCCGAACACATGACGAGTAAATAAGAAAATGTGTTTGATTAGGCTGGTCCTCTCATGTCCTTTAACATGAGTGCTCATTGTACTCATCCTTTTATAACAATCCGGGACGCATCTGAACTGGGTTACCACAAGGGCTAGCCCGCTGTGCTGAGGCAACATCCGTTCAGCAAAAACTGTGCACTGCATGTTTTCATTCTAACACAACAATCACACCTTTGTTAGATACATGGAAACTAAAATTGGATGCATTTGGCCAACATGTAAGCCCTAATCATTGTAGACTGTGCAATGTCTTCCAAGACTTCATGGGGAAGTAGTTCTCATTAGCATGCTCTCTGCTAAACTGGTTTTACCTTTAGACCCTGGACATAATTGTGCGTATACTGCCAGTTATGCCTCTTTTCTATTGAGTATTTTCTTAATGCAGCGTGCTTCATGCAGCTAAGATTAACTTTATCATTCTCAGAGAGGGACATGTTTGAAGGACACCTTTGTGGAGCTGCTTGGAGAGAAAAAGGCTACGTCCACACTAATGCATTTTCATTTTAAAACAACATTTTAAAATGTAAATTATATCTGTCCAAACTAAAACGCAATCCCGCAGTTTTCAGACTAAATCTGGGTTAACAGGGGTTCATAAATGCGGGAGTACTGTGGAAAGCTTGGCAAAAACAGAGCAAAAGTTATGCATTTTAAAATTAAAACGTAGTAGTGTGAACATAGCCTCGTAGCCTCAATTAATCGTGCACACAATGTTCAGACAGAATATGCTACTCAGTGAGAGTTAATTCACACAACATGCTGAAGTTCCTCACCTTTACACAACCTCTCACTAACACTCTCCCTCACTTACCCATCTATGCATTAATCTCTTGCAGATTCCATTTGCCACCTTCTGGTATTTTTTTTTTGTTTTTTTTTTTCACAGCGTGGTTCAGGTGTCGAGGGCTGAAACATTCGTGCCCAAAGTCATGTGAAAATGGCCCAATTAGTATTATGGGATGTAATAAGGCCGTGTGCTCAGAGCAGCTAGTCTGTCCCTCAGAGTAGGGAGTGTATACCAGGTGTTTCCATTATCATTTTTCAATGGAACATCCGTATGGTGCCAATACACCACACTATGGAAGTTATTCAATGAAATTACAGATGTACACAGTATGAATATGTTCAAAATAGAAACTTAGCTTTTGAGGAGTTGTGTTTTATCACTTTCCAATCATGTCAAATACTTCATATTGCTTGAAACCAAGGGCCATTATATTTAAATGAATCCTATTACTCTGCCCAGTTATTTGGAGCCAGGCAGCAAAACTGCGTAGGCGCCCCGTTGGTTTTGTCCCAATACTCACACTTCCAGTCTTGCGGCCTTGAGAGCATGTTTACGCACCACAGAGTAAGTCTGGAAAACTTCCCCAATTCTGAAAATGACCAAACTCAGTTGTACCTAATCCATACTTCATAAACCCTAATCCTGATTCCATTTCGGAGAGGTATTGAGGGCAAAGCGTTTCCCACAATGCATCAGGATTTTGTATGTGGTATTGAAGGAGTGGTTAGTGGGTGAAGGTCAAGAAGATACTCTAATGCAGAGAAAATGACTTCAGGTTCCTGAAGCCTCAGTTATTGAGAAATATGTTTTGAGGAAATTAAGCGACTGTGATCTAATTTTTGGGGTGTCGGGGGATCTGGATAGAGAATACCACCTTTGATATTGGACAGCCGTACTCCTGGTCAAGTGGACTGGCACCACTGGTCCTCATCCATGTCCTGAAACTGTCACCTTAGTTGACCTAATGAAGTAATTCAATAACATGCCGTTTCCAACTCCAAAGGGCCATAAATGTTAGCCTAAAGTTTTTGAGCCTAGCTGGCATGAATTTGTTTTGGGGGCTTTTCTGCAATCTCAATTTTAATCTCACTCAGTTCAGGCGACCTTGCATGCACCCTTAGAATATTTCCTTTGTATCAAGTCACTCTATTGCATATATATATATATATATATATATATATATATATATATATATATATATATTTAGAACACTAGATTGCTGATGATGTCATATTTACATTATCCAGTGAAGTGAAGCACCCGGCCGCCATATTGATACACCCAACTTCTTCATATAAATGAATGGTTTCCTATGAGGCCAACTTCAAATAAGTCGATATAAGCGTTAAAACGCCAAGATGTGCAGCTGTCTTTTGCAGCAATATTCATTTGAAGGGCTGTAATAAAACTTTTCATGTGTAAGTTAACGTAGAAACGCAAATTTGTCACTTTACTAACAAAAATCCTGTTTGCTGCTAGCTAGCTAATTAGCCGTCCCATTGACTTGAATAGACCGCTGACTAAAATCTAACGCTAGCGATTGATAACGGTCACCAGCGAGCTGCCTCGGTACTCTTAACGTCGCGGGGACTGCACTGAGTTAGCAGTTAATAAAATTAACAAGGTGGCAAACAAGCTAGCTTCTTGCAATTGACATTCAACGAAAATATTTCTTTACTGCGTAATATTTTAAACTGAAGTCACTTTGTCTGTTCGTGGGCTACAGAGTTCCAAAAGACAAGGAGGGGAGAAAGGCTTGGCTGTTAGAAATCAGGAGGAAAAAAAAACTTTCTCTATCCCCTCGATCCGAGATTTCTCTTCTTCTACTTCTGCTTCGGAGCTGGGCAGTGATCATTTTTGAGAGCAGTGTTTTAACATTAACGGGACAAGGGCAAAGATGAAGCTTAGTAAAGGAGTAGCCAGGGTTAACTAGCGCTTCTTTTTAATAACGCTGGCATTAGCCATATGATTCAATATAAACAATTTAGTTGACGGAAAATGTGCTCAATCAGGGTACAGTAAAGTGAGGAAACCAGAGAGTAATATAACAACGTATACGGACGCTTCTTACAACGGCAAATATTGCTAAGCAATTATTTTATCAGAGGGTCATTAAAAGTCTCGGTCACGTTAGCTTAACTTTTCTGCTTGGACTTTAACGTTGACACCTAGTCACATTTCGATCTTCGCTTTAGAAAGTGTTCCGCTTTCCATCCACCGAAAAGCACATATTTAGGGAGACAAAATGTTGCTCTGCACAGTGATACCAAAATAACACCAATTCACATGCAAGTGTTTTTGAAAATGTAATTTTAAAGTAGGCGAAAATGAATGGGAGTCTATGAGAGAATTTTACTTCCGGGTGTATATGCTCTTAGAACAGATGCTTCACTTGAGCATACCCTATCAGCAATGTAGTGTTCTATATATATATCTATGCTCTATTGGTGTCTTGCCAGATGTTCCTCTGTTTGCATTCAGCATTCTTGCTGATTTACCTGTAACCAGGGGACAAGGTCACGCATGCTTGCATGAATTCAAAAGAAATGCGACAGGCTTCTTGCTACACATTCCCTTCTCACATAGTATATTTCCTTCATATCAAGTCGCTCTAGAAGTGTTTTGCCAGGTGTTCCTCTGTCTGTATTCAGCAGGCGGCTGAGCTCCCTATACCTAAAGGAGAAGGTCACACATGCATGCGTGAATTCAAAGAAAATGTGACATGCGTATCGCAACAGTCTCATATCTTATATAGTGCAACCCTAATTCTGAAATAGTTGGGACAAAGTGTAAATTGTGAATAAAATCAAAACACAATGACTTTCAAATCACACCAGCCAGTATTTTATTCACAATAGAACCGAGATAACATAGCAATTGTTGAAACTGCGAAATTTTACGATTTTATCCTCAAAATGAGCTCATTTCAAATTTGATGGCTGCTAAAGGTCTCAAAGAAGTTGGGACAGGGGCCTGTTTACCATGGTGTAGCATCCCCTCTTCTTTTTAACACAGAGTGGAGGCGTCTGGGCATTGAGGAGACAAGTTTCTTGAGTTTAGCCATTGGAATTTGATCCCATTCTTGTTTAATACAGGCTTCCAGCTACTGGAGAGGTTTGGGTCTCCTTTCACAGACTTTTTGTTTAATTATACTCCAATTGTTCTCAATTGGTGAAAGATCAGGACTGCAGGCAGGTCAATTCAGCACACAGAATTTTCTACTACAAAGCCATGCTGTTGTAATAGCTACAGTATATGGTTTTGCATTGTCCTGCTGAAATACACAAGGCCTTCCCTGGAGTAGATGTCATCTGGAGGGGAGCATATGTTGTTCTAAAACCTTTATATACCTTTCAGCATGCATGGTGCTTTTTAAAACATACAAGTTTCCCACTCCATATGCACTAATGCATTCCCCTACCATCAGAGATGCTGGCTTTTCAACTGATCACTGATAACAGGAGGGGTGGTCTTTCTCCTCTTTAGCCCGGAGGACACGACGCCTATGATTTCCAACAAGAATGTCAAATTTGGACTTGTCTGACGACAGGACACTTTGCCACTTTGCTACAGTCCGTTTTAAATGAGCTTTGGCCCACAGAAAACGGTGGTGCTTCTGGATCATGCTCATGAATGGCATCTTTTTTGCATGATAGAGTTGTAGGTGACAACTGTGGATGGCACGGCAGACTGTGTTTACAGACAGTGGTTTCTTGAAGTATTTCTGGGCCCATTTAGTAGTGTCAATGACAGAATCATGCCGATGAGTGATGCAGTGGCGTCTGAGGGCCCGTAGATCACCGACATTCAGTAAAGGTCTTCGCCCATGTCCCTTACACACAGAGATTTTTCCAGTTTCTCTGAATCTTTTGATGATGTCTTGCACTGTTGATGATGAGACCTTCAAAACCTTTGCAATTTTGAGGTTGAGGAACATTGTTTTTAATGTCCACAAGTTTTTTACGCAAGCCTTCACAGATTGAAGAGCCTCTAGCTAGCTTTACTTCTGAGAGACTCAGCCTCTCTTAGACATCCCTTTTACAGCCAATCATGTTACACACCTGATGCCAGTTAAGTCAATTACTTGCTAAATATTCTTTCAGCTGATTCTCTTATATATTAATTGCTTTTTCAGCCCTTTTTTGCCTGTATCCCAACATTTTTGAGACCTTTTGCAGCCAAAAAATTTGAAACTTCCGCATCAGGAGCAGCATGGTGTTTAGTGTCTTGCTCAAGGACACTTCAACACATTCTTTAGAAGAGCTAAGGATCAAACTAGGAACCTGCTGATTCCTAGCCTAGCAGCTCTACCTCCTGATCCATGCCACCCCACAATTTCCTCAATATCAAGCCACTTCAAGAGCATCTTTCCAAATGTTCCTCTGTCTATTCAGAAACCCATACATATATCTAGTACTCAAAAGGTATGCAAAATGCTGGCGGCTGCAAATTGATCCAGGTCACTCCATTCCATTCACATTATAGAGGGTGACTCAGCTCACCTGCTCTCTTCAGGAGCGCGGGTTTGGGGGTTGTGATCTCCGGGCCTGTCCTGTAATAAACGTTTAAATCTGACGTAAGTGTCCTGACAGAAATGAAGTCTTAGGCGTTACTCCAGTCAGGCACGGTAGTCAGGCTGCTCACGAGCCTGTTTGTGTCCAATCATTCTTAACTTAACTCATTCTTAACTTTAGCTCCTCCCACCTAATTGGTGAGCTTTTATAACCAAGGCAGTGTTCCTGCATTTCTCTGGCGCTGTGCCCTCTACACTGCTTGTATTTGAGTTATTAAGAAATATATTTCTCATCTCCCTCAACCTCCCCAGACTCCTCCTTTATAAATTTATTGTTTATCTTAAGCAGCACTTGTTCATATCATGTTCATTAACTTAAACTTCTACGAGATTTAAAATGACCTCAGGCTCAGCCGGGGAGGTTGTGATCTCAGGAACTGTTTGTGTCATGCTTGCTTAGATTGCTCCAGAGCATCACTTGAGTAGAGTCACCGCCAAACTCAAATGCAGGTCGTCCTGCAATAAATAATTTAATTTGACCTGACCTGAGTGTCCTGACTGAAACTTTAAAAGTAAGTCAACCAACTGCAAAACATTTTTGAGTTCAATTCAAATTCCAAGTTTCTTCCAAAAGCAGTTTGAGCCATAACTGGGACTTGAAGTTGAGCAAACTCAAGAATGCTTAACAGCCGGTTGCCTGACTTTTTTCAGTTTAGACAACTTTTTTTATTTTGTATCATGTTGATGGGACTCAGTCAAAAAGACCTTGGCCAGCACTTACAGGAGTTTCTTAAGCAGAGACTGTTAACGTTGGCACTGGGGACCCCCTGTGTAGACTGGCCTTTGTTCCAACCACAATTGCAATCCCAGAATCTTACCAAGGTGTTAATTTTTTCTTAATTGCACTATTCATACAAGGATCATTTCGCTTTTTAAGCAAAATTGTGTCAGAATTAGCTGCACACACCCTGAACAATGAAACAGCATACACAGGGTGTCCCCAAGATTGACACTGGGAATCACTGCTCTTGTGTTCACGTTGCCAGGGAGTTGTGAGCTAGAATGGTTGCAGTTCCAATAAATGGCAGTTCTTTGTTGACACTCCCTCACCCCCACCAAGCCATTCACTTCTGTCACCTCATCTAGGTGTGAAATGAGCCTTTACTTTTGTTCATTTTTACATTCACACACACACATGTGTGTGTGTGTGTAAGTAAGATTATGAAATTATTGGTTATGAAACCAATCTTTTCATGAAAAAACTGGAGTTTAGTGCTCTCCCTTTCATGAAATGTCTAGGTTCACAATCTGACTGCTGTAACATATACAAAACCCAAAACCAGTGAAGTTGGCACGTTATGTAAACCATAGATAAAAAAAGAATACAATGATTTGCAAATCCTTTTCAACTTATATTCAATTGAATACACTTTAAAGACAAGATGTTTAATGTTCAAAATGAGAAACTTTATTATTTTTTTTTTGCAAATAATCATTAACTTTGAATTTAAAGGCAGCAACACATTGCAAGAAAGTTGGCACAGGGGCCTTTTTACCACTGTGTTACATCGCCTTTCCTTTTAACGACACTCAGTAAACGTTTGGGAACTGAGGAGACCAATTTTTGAAGCTTTTCAGGTGGAACTCTTTCCCATTCTTGCTTGATGTACAGCTTAAGTTGTTCAACAGTCCGGGGTCTCCGTTGTCATATTTTACGCTTCATAATGCGCCACACATTTTCAATGGGAGACAGGTCTGGACTACAGGCAGGCCCGTCTAGTACCCGCACTCTTTTACTACGGAGCCATGCTGTTGTAACACGTGCAGAATGTGGCTTGGCATTATCTTGCTGAAATAAGCAGGGGTGTCCATGAAAAAGACGTTGCTTGGATGGCAACATATGTTGCTCCAAAACCTATATGTACCTTTCAGCATTAATGGTGCCTTCACATATGTGTAAGTTGCCCATGCCTTGGGCACTAATACACCCCCATACCATCACAGATACTGGCTTTTGAACTTTGCGCCTATAACAGTCCGGATGGTTCTTTTCCTCTTTGGTCCGGAGGACACGACGTCCTCAGTTTCCAAAAACAATTTGAAATGTGGACTCGTCGGACCACAGAACACTTTTGGAAGCCGGCGGCGTTTCTGGGTGCTGTTGATAAATGGCTTTCGCTTTGCATTGTAAAGTTTTCACTTGCACTTGCAGATGTAGCGACGAACTGTAGTTACTGACAGTGGTTTTCTTAAGTGTTCCTGAGCCCATGTGGTGATGTCCTTTACACACTGATGTCGGTTTTTGATGCAGTACCTGCAGATGCCTGAGGGATCGAAGGTCACGGGCATTCAATGTCGGTTTTCGGCATTGTCGCTTACATGCAGTGATTTCTCCAGATTCTCTGAACCTTTTGACGATATTACTGACCGTAGATGATGAAATCCCTAAATTTCTTGCAAAAGCTCGTTGTGGAATGTTGTTTTTAAACTGTTCGACAATCAGCTCACACATTTGTTCACTAAGTGGTGACCCTCGCCCCATCCTTGTTTGTGAAAGACTGAGCATTTCAGGGAAGCTGCTTTTATACCCAATCATGGCACCCACCTGTTCCCAATTAGCCGATTCACCTGTGGGATGTTCCAAATACGTGTTTGATGAGCATTCCTCAACTCTCTCAGTCTTTTTTGCCACTTGTGCCAGCTTTTTTGAAACATGTTGCAGGCATCAAATTCCAAATGAGCAAATATTTGCAAAAAAATTACAAAGTTTACCTGTTCGAACATTAAGCAACTTGTCTTTGCAGTGTATTCAATTGAATATAGGTTGAAAAGGATTTGCAAATCATTGTATTCTGTTTTTCTTTACGATTTACACAACGTGCCAACTTCACTGGTTTTTGGTTTTAAATATACATATATATAAATGAATATTTTGCCCACTGGGACTTGGGCTAATGCTGCATCACAGAATATAAAGTGATCTGACACAGAACAAAATATCTGAGCATTGATTTGGTCCATTAATACACACACACACACACACACACACACATATATATATATATATATATATATATATATATATATATAGGCACAAACACAATCCCTACCCTTATGTTGCCAGAACAGCTCCATCAAATCTCCAAACTCATATCAATTCCCAAACTCATGGTTTCCCAGCAGAACATTTCCCACAGTATGACACCACCCCCCCCTCCACTCCCAACCCCACCAGCTTGTCTCCCTCCCACAGTGCATGCGGGTGCCATCTCTTCCCCAAGTATATGGTGCACACGTACGCTGCGTTTGCACATAATGCAAAACAAAATGGGACTGACTGGGCGAAGCAAACTTCTTTAACTGCCACAAGGTCCAGTTCTGATGCTCGTTTGCGCAATAGGGGTGCTTTCAGTGGTGGGTCAAAGTTAGAGTGGGGATGCTCACTGGTCTGCAAGCTATAGAGTGCAGCACACAGCAGGGTGTGATGCACCGTATGTTGTGACACATTCCTTACGTAAATATTATTGAAATCCTTAGCAGCTTGTGCCACAGTCGCCCTTTTGTTGGTTTGGACCAGACGAGGTTGGCTTCACTGTGCATTAATGAACCTCGGGCACCCAAAACCCTGCCACAGGTCCATAGTTTGTCCCGCCATGGCCCACTGTCAGTGTGTACTCACATCTGCAGAGGGAGGCCATCACAGGCCTTGCCATCCCAGAGATGCTATGAAGCACTCATCTGGCCCTATTAATTTGGCCCTTGTCAAAGTTGTTCTGTACCCATTTCTCCCAGATCCGACACATTGAATATGAGAACCAACTGTTCACTAACTGTTCAAGATCTGTTTACCGTCCTTTACATGTGCTGGTCTTATGAGATAATCAACATTATATTTCAAATTCTGCATGTGTCTTTGTGCTTTCCTCTCTTAGGTCTCTCCCCAGACCATTGCTTGTCCTCTCACAGTCGTCCCCCTTTCTGCTCCTCAGTATGCAGTATTACCTTGCACTCCACACCCATAGTCTCTCTTTGCATTCTTATTCTAATGAGACCTTTGTGCAGTTATACAAAGCAATTTTTTGACATTCATACACGTCCATCGTCATGGCAATGAATGCCTGAATGACAAACTGGGACAGAGAGGACAACTGCGGGCAGGTATTCTTAAAAGAATGCTCACACATGCCTCTGCAGACAAGATATACTACACTGAAAACGTTAAATGAGGCTAAAACTATTTAATAAATGTTCAGATGCATATTGTCAATCAATGTCACAGAGCGAGGTATTATAGAATGTGCATGTTATATTCCAGTCAGAAAAATAATCAAGACAACATTAAGGAATGCTCTAGATATTATGTCTAATACGTAGCAGCTTTCACAGATGGGGTTGCCGCAAAACTTATCTTGAAAAATAATCCTCAAAGCAGTGTGTATTTTAAAAACTACTTGTTTTGGCAGAGGCGCCCACTAACAAAAACTCTCTGCAGTTGGAATTCTGTACGCTGTGCCAAACTGCATCTCTGGTCAATGGCTCATGTTAATCCTCAAATTGTTTCTGAAATGAGCGAATCAATTATTTTGAGAGCCTTCCCTGTTAAGAAGTAGGAAACTTTTTTTTTCATTACTTTCCATGTTACTGTTTGGCCAAGAGTGCACACATGCAGACGTCACAGTCCTCTTCTTTCCCAGGGTTTATGCCGTGTCTCAGAGCTTGTCTTGTTTCTGAAGATTCCCCCGCTGCAGCACCTGTGAACTAAGCAGATTGGCTCAGTGAGAGAAGAAACAATTCAGAATGTATTCCTCTCAATCCTATAATAACTGCTCAACAAGCTGGGAGAGCAGGAGGACCGATTAGTTTGTTTACATACCATATAGTGAATGAGCTTCAGCCACTAAAATACAGAATGTCACTCCAAAAGCAGTGAGCATTTCAAATTCTTTCAACAGATGGAGAAGAGCAAATCAGCTTCAACCCTTCAATCATACTTCATATGCAGCCAGCAAATCTCTCAGAAAGACTGTCACAGCAATGGAGAGTCAATGCACCCTTTCTTTCTCTCATCCTTCCAGCTGCCACATTACGCTCTGAGCAGTATGATAGCTTCGGAGCAATGCACTGTCTATATGTTAGCTTCTCGATTCGCCGATTCAATGGCTCCATTCATTTTGCTGCCACTCACAGAGAGCATGGCCTTTGTCCTGTTACTGCATCCCATTAAAATTGTTCAAACGGCTTGCGGATCACAAAATAGTGGCCATTTTCTGTTCCCTCTTCCTTTTACAGTTTCTACAGCCTATCAGGTCGTCCACCTGACTCATTCGCTGAGAATAGTTTTGGCTCCAAGTGGTGATGAACGTATATTTTGTATCTGAATTAGTATCTATGCTATTTTGATTGTGATTATTATTATTATTATTACCAACCGAGGTACGCACATATATCTCATAAAATCCCATTAAATACTTCACGAGCGATAATCTAAGGTCCGTATATCCCGAACAAAACGTATGGAGGACCAGTATCGTTGTCAGATCAGGAATGCGCTACAGCAAACACGCTGTAACAGAAAGGCGCGGCGAGTATAGAGAAGCAGTCGAAGATGTTGATTTTCCATTGTTCTTCAACAACGAGTCTGGCGGGGCGCCAATGCTCGCCGCTGGCTATACGTGTTCAATGACCTCTCTATCATTCCAGAGAGATGTGGTTCCCATTTAGTTTCTTCAATGGGCGAAAATGCTCGGGTATGTCGCGTTCATTTATCTCGCCGTTGAAGGCGGGGTAAAGGGCAGTTTACCTCATAATTATGTCCCTATTTCATTTATATTTGTAGCCTTTGGTGAATTATATCTCTGCGCAATTAGGATTGAAAGATGACTTAGGCTACTGATTTGTGCATCGAAGCTGAATGTCGACTAAGACACACGCACATTGTTCAGATAGCGTCGAAAAGATTTGAAATGGCAAGCAGACACTGGATAAATTTAACTTCAAGATTATGAAGCAATTCCAAACCCCCAGCTGAAATATCAGAAGCGTGGCAGTTCGCACGTCTCCAGCGGATTGATAAATCCGCGAACTTCGTTTGGATCGATACTGAGTATAAAGTTAAAGAAAGGCAGGATTAATTTATATCTCAAAAATGAGAAAAAGAGACACTGAACTGGCGAGTGAGTAATGGGCTGCTAAATGTTCCAAAAAAAAAAAAAAAAACCCCACAAAAACAGTCGTATTGTTTTCTTTGAGCGGTGACTTAAGTAGGGCCAATCAAAAGAAAGAGTCCAGAGAGTTACAGCTCCTCCTCTCCGGCTCTGCCTTTTGCACATGTATATAATCTCTCAGTTGACCCAGAAATCAAGGTCTGTTTCAGGAAGCGAGGTGGATGTTATGAGGCCAGCGCTTGGAATACTTTCTCCATCTCTCGACCATTGTATGAAGAAATAGGAGTGACAAAAACTGATACTGGTCTTAACGATAATATCAAAAAGCTGCAGGTATGTATACGAATACATTAGCGTATAGTGTAGAATAAATTTGCATGCATTTTTTTTTGCAGATAAATCTGAATTACGTGGCCCCTGCAAAATATACTTACTCAGCGTGTGGTCGCAAGCTAAATATCCACCGCTGAAATTGTTTTATATGCTTATTAAATCGTAAGATTATATCGAGAAGTGTCTTGTGGAGTCTGCACAATGACAGCCACGCAAGGATTAGAGTACTTCATACATGCTTAGGGGTAGTATATTCGATATACATTTAATAGGATCTGCAGGTCTATTCCATTTAAGTTGCGTGGATCAACGTATGAAAATTCTGCGGTATTTTATCCGCTGATGCGCCTCTCGGTTGTGTGAAAGACCACGATAAGAGGCACCGAGAGTTCAAATCGCAAAGGCAGAGTGAAAAATATGAATCCTGGGAGATTGGAGCTATGGTTGTCTTTGTTTGCAAGTGATCGAGGTGAGAAAATGTCACTAAACTTCATGACTTCAAGCACAGCAAGGAAGGCTGAAACCCTGAGTGTTGTCTGGCTATTGCACTTCAGTGTTAACTGGAACCACGGCAAGATATGTGCTTAACAATTTAGTAGTCTAATGGAGAAATGGTGACTAATTCACTGCAGTATTGGTTTCCGATAGATTTTGACTCGGATTAACAAGATTATCACGTTGTGTCTATATGTAGGCTTACTTCATTATATTATTTTATTTATTCTGAATATGAAAACCATTTTTACGGCTTTGTGGTTTGGTTTGTATGTGCAATTCAGTAAGTGTCACGGACAGTCCAGGATAGGGCCTTATGGGTCTGAGCTCAAAAATCAGTACTTCGTCAAAGAAGCTTCAGAGTCTCGATACACTTCCTGTTTTTGATTGAACCCCATGATGGCGAGGCCTTGCGCGTAAAACGCCGGACACTTCGCCCGTTGCACCTTTCTTGCCGTTATTTCCATTTGTGTTACTAGTTCCTCTGAAAAATAGTCCTCTTGAATACCAAGACTTGACATGCCAATCTTGCATTTCCTTAGAAGTAACTGGAAGCAGATAGCATTTAGACTTGCAGAGGGCCCATCTTCATTTGTTGTGTTTTGCAATATCTACCCCAATGACCATTATTTCTTGGGACAAGAAAGCAAACTCACGGCTTTGTTAGCCGCAGCATGTTTTATTTGCAAAGTTAATTGGCTGTTCGTCTCTCTGCAGAATATTGTGAGGAATGGCTGAACAGCTAATGTTGCCCATGGGTCACGGCCCTGCTAATAGCAGCCTGCACCGGCACAGAATGGGTGGTAACCCTCCACAGCCCGGTCTCTGCGGCCTACCCAACGGCCAGATGATGCACTATGGCCTGGGCCCACAGAGCAACATGGTGGCCCCAATGAGACAGAGCTCAGTCCCCATGCAGGCTTTAAGCAGACAGACCTCCCACCCTCACCAGATACAGGGCAGCATGGCGTACAGCAGCCAGAACCTGCAGCAGCAGAACCACACGCAACTACACCAGCAGCTCCAGAACCACACACGCATCCAGCCACAGAGCCTCTCCCACCAGCAGCAGTACCTGCCCGATGGCCTGCCCTCGCAGCCGCTCATGGCTAGCATGCACCTCCAGAAACTCAACACTCAATACCAAGGGCACCCGCTCCTACCGCTGAATGGGAATCACGTCGGCAACGGCGGACCGTACAGGCTGGGCTCGGCTCAGCGTGCTAGCATGCAGCATGTGGCCGGTCCAGCGCTGGGCCTGAGCATCGTCGATACGGACTTGATAGACGAGGAGGTGCTCACCTCCTTGGTAAAGGAGTTGGGCCTCGACCGCGTGCAAGAGCTGCCGGAGCTCTTCCTGGGACACAACGAGTTTGACTTCCTCTCGGACTTTGTGAGCAAGCAGCAGCCGGGTGCTGTGAGTTGTTGAGCGGAGGAGACGGCACCCCCTTCTGCTGGAAGGGTTGTTGACTCCCCGGGTTTTGGGGCCGCAGCGAGTGGCGACAATCTTTCTGGTCTGTTTGCACATCTGTGCGCGTGCTGCTGAGTGCGCTTCATGTTGGTTTCCGATTCAGCCAAATGGTTGCATCTGTGGATTAACAGGGGCTCCAGTGCCATTTCTCTCTGCATGCAAGTGGACTGATGCTGCCAGGCTGAATCTTACTTTTCCCTGCGAGACTCTGTACAGACCTCTCTGTCTTTCATCTCCAACAATTCCAACTGTATTTATTCCTATCATAAGCTTGTGAGCTCCAATGAAATTGCCTAATCTTTGAAGCTTCTGTCTGGAACAGTGACTGGTTTTGGGTGGAGGCTGGTGGGGTCGGGCATAAGCTAAGAATGTCTGAATGTCTTTTTGGTTTTGGGTTTGCCAATATGAACTGGTTTAAAATTATCAGTCCTTTGTAAGGAATCCAGTTCGGTTGCTGGAGGAATTTGGTGATCCTCGCCAAAGTACTTTTTCGCCCCCAAGTGGTGAAACTTATGTTTGCCGTTATTTCTGGGGAGCTGGTTCATTTCAAAGATTGTGTGTTAATTTTTGACCCAAGACATCTGAACCTTCGCGAAAAGTTGGTATTTACCCTTAAAGCCTCATGAATTTGACTTTTTAGGCAAATTATACAGCAGTTGGTGGTAGAAACTGGATGGGGTCTAGAGTTCTTTCAGTCCCCCCCCCTTTCTTCCTCTTCAATCTTCCAAAACCATTCCTTGTGTTTTCATCTTCCCGTCTAAATGATCTTCCCTGTCTGGTAACACAGGCTTTCAAGGGGCAGGGATTGTGTGTGTGTGTGTGTGTGTGTGTGTGTGTGTGTGTGTGTGTGTGTGTGTGTGTGTGTGTGTGTGTGTGTGTGTGTGTGTGTGTGTGTGTGTGTGCACACGCTGGAGTGCAAGGAAGAGGGCACTATGGATAAAGATGTCTTGTAAACACTTTGATCTATTAAAGATCTATTAAAAGACTTTAAAATTGTTTTCAGACCCAGTTTGTTGATGTGTTACTCTCCCTGTGTGGTAACTGGAGGAGAACTACTCCACAGTGGGATCCCATGATGGTGGGGTAGATGGGCTGTGTACACCAAACCGTTAAGTAAGTTGCCTGCCTCTAAATTATTGGCATTTTTTAGGTCCTCCTTCAGTCTGGGAGTATGGTAACAGTTTGGCCTTGCCCAATGAAGTTTGGTTTTGTTTTTTTTGTGGTTTTTGTTTTCAATTGAAGGTTTGCTGCTTCCTGTACAGCTTTCTGTAGTAGTTTAAAAGGAATTAAAATGGACCTGCTCTGGGGAAGGCAGCAGTTTCAAGCCACCTTATGGTGCTGTCTAAACTAGTTTTAGTGTCTTTGTTTCAGGCTGTGTCCACGGTCTGTCTTTTTTTTTTTTTTTTTTTTATGACAAACTGGCGGCAGGAATGTGATGTGAACAAATCCATAAATTAATAAGGGTGTTGCCCTACTGTGTTGCATCCTGTATTTATTTACTGAAGCCAAAAAACAAATGTCTGCTTTAAAAAATATGAAAGGCATTGACTCTGGATAAGATCGTGTGAGTGTAGTAATGACTGCCACATTTTATAAACCCGCTAAATCTGGTTTATTGACAAAATGGCTGCTACTTCTGCCAAGTTTTAAAATAATTTTTACGTTTTTTTGTTTTTTGGCTGTGTTGAGGTCAATAGGGGATGCAAGAGTACTCTCTGTTCATCTCTGTTTATCCATTTTGTGTTCTTAGTTTCTCCCTCAGGTTGAAATAAAATTGGTTGGCCAATTTTACTTTTACCACCCTTATATTTGTCGTGTTACGGAAGGGCTTGGAATGTGTAGTTACACTGGCCTAAACAAAGACTCCCATCTCCGTTCTCGCATTATCAGTTCTTATAAGAATGCGTATTTATTTTGATCAATAAAATATTTATTTTTAGATCATGGATACACTGCTTTTTTTTACGAGGCATTCGTGTGTAAGTCTGTGTGGCACTGCATGTTAACTGCAATATCAGTCACTCAGAATTACCCAGTATTGAGTTTAGAAAGACTCTTGGTCAGTACATCGATGACTCCCCCACCCCCAAGCTGGATTCTTGTCTGCCAACAATTGTTTCTTTGTATCGTACTGAACGGACAAATTATCCTTCATAATTGTCTGGTGAAGAGCCTAAGTCATGATTCCATCAATTCTGGCACGTCGCTGAGATCCTGAAGTTGGAAAGCGGCCTCAGGCCGTCATACTGCCACCACTGTGTTTTGGTAGGATCATCTTATTGTGGAATCCTGTGTTGGCCTTATGCCAGATGTAACACAAACCATGTCTTCCAAAAAGCTCCACTTGACTCTTCCGTCGACAGAATATTATCCCATAAGTCTTGGGGTCATCGAGATGTTTTTTTGGCAAAGATGAGACAAGTCTTTGTGTTCTTTCTAGTCAGCAGTGGTTTTTGCTGTGCAGTTTGGCCATGGAATGCCCAGTCTCTCTCTCATTGTTGAATGGTGAATACTGAACTTCACAGGCAAGTGAAGCCTGCAGTTCTTCAGATGTTATTTTGGGTTTTTTCATGATCTCCTAGATGATTCGCTGATACGTTCTTGAGAATTTTGGTTGGTCGGCCATTCATGGGAAGGTTCACCATTGTCCCTAGTTTTCTCCATTTGTTGATAAATGCTTTCACTATGGTTTTTTGGAGGCCCAGGATAGCTTTTTTCCATCACTAAATTAAATCATCATTTAAAAACTGCATTTTGTGTATACTCAGAAAATCTTTGTCAAATATTAAAACTTGTTTGATCTGAAACATTTGTGTGAAAAATATGAACAAATAGAAAATACTGGAAACGCGGCAATTACTTTGTGCTGTGAAAAAGTATTTGCCCCCTTCCTGGTCTCTTTTTTTTCCCCATATTTGTTACACTTAGATGTTTTAGATCATCAAACAAAATTTGATATTGGACAAAGTTAACCTGAGTAAATACAAAATGTGGTTTTGAAATGTTTTAATTTATTGAGGGGCAAAAAGCTATCCAAACCTACCTTGCCCTATGTGAAAAAGTATTTGCCCCATAAACCTAATAACTGGTTGTGCCACCCTTGGCGACACCTACTGCAATCAAGCGTTTGCAATAACTGCCAATGAGTCTTTCACATCACTGTGGAGGAATTTCGGCCCACTCTTCTTTTCTGAATATTTTGAATTTGGCCACATTGGAGGGTTTTCAAGCAAGAACAGCCTGTTTAAGGTCATTCCACTGCATCTCAGTTGGATTTAAGTCTGGACTTTGACTAGTCCACTCCAAAACCTTCATTTTTTTTTTTTTTGAAGCCACTCAAAGATGGACTTGCAGGTGTTTTTCGGATCATTGTCCTGCTGCATAACCAAAGTGCACTTGAGCTTGAGGTCACAAACTGATAGTCCGACATTATCCTTCAGGATTTTCTGGTCGAGAGCAGAATTCATTTTTTCCATTAATTATGGCAAGATGTCCAGGTCCTGAAGCAGCAAAGCGGCCCCAGACCATCACTTTACCACCACCATGTTTGACTGTTGGTATGATTACTTTTCACGAAATCCTGTGTTAGTTTTACGCCAGATGTAACGGGATGCACACTTTCCAAAAAGTTCAACATTTGTCTCATCAGTCCACAGAATATTTTCCCAAAAGTTGTGGGGATCATCAAGATGTTTTTTGGCAAATGTGAGATGAGCCTTTGTGTTCTTTTTGGTCAGCAGTGGTTTTCGTCTTGGAACTCTCCCCCGGATGCCATTTTGCCCAGTCTCTGTGAGGCCTGCAGTTCTTTAGATGTTGTTCTGAGTTTTTTGTGACCTCCTGAATGAGTCATTGACACGCTGTTTGGAGTAATTTTGGTAAGCTGGCCACTCCAGGGAAGGTTCACTACTGTTCCAAGTTTTCTCCATTTGTGGATAATGGCTCAAATTATAGTTCACTGGAGTCCCAAAGCCTTAGAAATGGCTTTGTAACCCTTTCCAGACTGATAGATGTCAATGACTTTCTCATCTGTTCTTGAATTTCTTTAGATCGTGGCATGATGTGTTGCTTTTTGAGATCTTTTAGCATACTTCACTTTGTCAGGTAGCTTGTACTGAAGTGATTTCTTGATTCAACATGCCTGGGTGTGGCTAGTGAAATAGAACTTTAAAAATGTGGTTAATCACAGTTAATTCATAATTTAACAGGGGGGATGGGATTACTTTTTCACATAGCGCCAGGTATGTTTGGATAGCTTTTTTACCCTTAATAAAAGACATCATCATTTAAAAACTGCATTTTGAATTTACTCGGGTTAGCTTTGTGTAATACTAAAATTTGTTTGTTGATCTGAAACATTTAAGTGTGACAAATATGCAAAAAAAAAAGAAATCAGGAAGTGGGCAAATACTTTTTCACAGCACTGTATGTGTGTGTGGTTAGATATGAATTTATACACAAGGCATAGCACCTCAGTTTGACTTAAAATGAGCATTTTTTTTTTTGTCATTCCAAAATGAATTGACTGTCATCCTCAAAGACTCGAGGCCCATGAAGCAACTCCAATGGCGTGAAGGGTCTGGCCCATAATTCTGCACTGCTGACTCCCCAGACTTGCTCACTTTCTCTTGGCTGTGAGTTGCAATGCAGCTAAGTAATTCTGATATCAACCTGGTAAGTTCAGTCTAGAGCAATGAAATGACTCTCGAAAAGAATGGAACCCCTAATACCATCGCATTTTGTTGTGTTTTTAACCCAGAAAGCTGGTCTGGGCCCAGTGGTTTCTGGAATTGGAGACTAACTGGCAGGCCTGCAACATCGCATGTTGTGAAATTTGACCACAGTCACAGGGACTTGTGGAAGGGATAATCTTCCAACCGAGCACTCTAGCCCGCAAGGAGCAGGTGGGACGCCTGCATGTGTGTGTATGGGTGGGGGTTTGTCACTGCCCTCGATAGAAAGAGAGCACCAAAGGTGCCTGTTGACACCTGATCTCTTTCCAGCTGCTTCTCAGTATGGACTAGGCTTGAGGGTGTTCAGTGGCATGATTCCTTCTTTAGTCAAATGCCTACTTTGTGTTCCTGGTATAACCAGGTGTGCTCATTGGCAAGGTTACTATCCCCCCCTGTATTTTGTTTAGTGGATTGCGCTTCCAGTGCTGGCCCCCAGCTGGTTGTCCATGTGCTTCCTGTCATCTCACTGCTGTCAATCAAACCTTGATAACCAGATGATACAGAGTGGAGAATGAAAATGAGAATGCAGGAGAAAGCAGCGCATTGAGAAAGGCCACGGGACATTTTCCCGTTCGCTATTTGCTCAGGAGGAATGAATGAGCAATGTTGTTTTCCCAGAAGGAGTTGTTATCAGATGAATCACCCATTTATTGTATGATCGATTATATTTTTTGAAATACACATTTTTTTGTTTTTTATTTTTTGAAATAACGTTGCGTGTTGTTTGGAGAAGCTATCTTAGAATGCACTGCTGTCATAGGAAGGGGCTACAGACTCAGTCAAAAGTTTAAACACAAACAGTTTGTTGAAAAAAAAAAAAAAAACTACATCCTAAATTCATCAAAATGGCCACCATTTACCATTGTGATTGCTGAGCAAACTCACATAATTTTTTTCTCAACAACGACAGCCATACCGCCCATGGCTGTCGAAGTCCCCATGGATATACTGCACTTATCCAGTAAATGGCTTGACTTTAATTCACCTGTGAGTAAATTATTATTTTTAAAAATTTGCCAAATATGGCTTCTTTAATCATCCCAAATATCTGGACGCTAGCTCTGCGATATAGTAGATTATCCTTTTTAACGTAAAATTATCCTTCTATTACTATCTTGCCTTGTGCTGAGGTTATTCACAAAAGTTTGACCGTTTCTAACAGAATGCTTTAACACGAGAAAAGCAGGTAAGATTTTTTATCTTACTGCAGAAGACAGCCGCGCACATAATGTGCGCGAGAAGCGCAGAAGAGATCGGACGGTCCTTTCAGCCAGAATCCGATCTCACGCAGACCTACGGGCCTGGATACGTCTGTAATTGACGGCTGCCAGATGAGAATGACTGTTTGCCTGCGCTGGCGGGAACTGGGAGACACCCAGAGCGCTCAAGGCGTAGCCATACCGTCATTAGTCTGTCTGTCGGGTGGGCTAACGAGGCAAAGAGATTTTTCGGCATGACTTCATGTTGTCTCTCTCTCCTGTTCACTGCTGCTTCATCTTCTCACCAAAGCTCTTAGCGAATGGCGGTCTGTGAATGTTCTGTTTAGTCTGTTTTGTTTGTGTCCACAATGAGAAAAACCGCTGTGATAGACAGTGAGTCTCATTCTAATACTATTAACATTTTGTGCGATCCAGACAAATCGTTCTGGTTTCATAATGACTTAAATATTTTGGAAAAAAACTATTTGTGGTCTGTTCTAGAGTGATTACACTGAAAGCCTTCCTCCTTGATTGATTTGGGACCCCAGTGGTCCATTTTAAAAGCTCTCTGATCTGCACTCACATGCCCACAAATGTCTCTGAGGAAGCACTGCTCTGAAAATTTACCATCATGGTAAAATCTGTCTCTTCTCTCAGAATTCTTGCTGCATTGTCATACACGTTTCTGTGCTCAGTTTAGTATATGTGCTTGTGATTCATACACAGCCGTCACTCACCGCATTGCGTCACACAGATGTGATGATGTCTGTTTTCCCAAAAAGATTTTTGGTAAACAGTTCGAGAAACACCCCATCCACTGCTCATCCCATTCTTTTCTCCCCTTGTGAAAGGAACAGCAGCCTGTCAGGGCAAGCCAAGGTAGTGAGCACAGAAGCAGACACAGACATGCTTGTACACACACACACACACACACACACACACACACACACACACACACACACACACACACACACACACACACACACACAGGCATGCACACATACACACACACACACACACACACACACACACACACACACACACACACACACACACGCAGGTTCAGAAAAGCAGATCATTAAATAAATGGATTGTTACATAACACAATAGAATGACTCAGTATTCACATGCCATACAAATTGTGCTATTTACAGTCTGACCTAAGAGGATAGAACCGTACCTGGCCATCCTATAATGTGTGCACTGCAGCATCAGTTAAGAATATGTGAGAGTTTTTGAGCAAAATCGAACACAGAGGGCCAACACCAGTTCGCCCTTAAGGATGTACTACTGAAAAATGGAGTTATGAATATTAGGATTGCTAAATGAATTTAGATTAGCAGAACATAATTATCATGAGTGTGTCTTATCACCGGGGCAACAGGAGTGCGATGAAATGTAATTGCTGTCACTGAGACTGGAAAGAGAGGAGAGCAAAAATTGATCGAGATGAAATTTGTCAGATTATCATTTTGACAGACTAACTCGTGAGCCGCATTTAAAGACATCAGATATGAGAAGTCAGGGACAGCATGCGAGAGAAAACTGGAGGATCAAAGGGAGATTAGTCGAAATACAAATGGAAAACGAAAAAGGACGAGATCGAGAGAGAGAGAAAGGACAAAGGCACATGCTGTGAGAACTCGCCGCAGTCTACTCTTTGTGTGAATGTCCTCTCGTCTGCAAACGGAATCCTGCAATGGCGGAAGCCGACCAGCAGAGTGCACTAAACTCAAACGCTCGGACCTTTTTTCTTCCACGAGAAACCTGCGTGTCCGATGGGAATTTCAGCGGAGCGATACCGAACCATAATTCGGTTAAATTTGAATCAACTTTCATTAATTCATGGTAGATTAACGGAGGGCACACATGCTAATTTCAGGAGAATCCTGTTAATTGCAATCGATTAGCTTCGCGTGAATCTTTTATGACAATGCGAGGGAAATTGAAGTATGCGACCTGGAGGATAACAGTGTGAACACATCGGTAGATTTGGCCCGTAAAATCTCCAGTGTCTTCTAAAAGAAATAATTATTTGTGCAACTATCGGTGCCACTTATTTGTCAAAATATATCGTCCCGTCAAAGGTGCTGTCGCGTGACCTCTCATTAAATTTCGAGATGGTGATTTGGCCGCGCAGATTCGGTATTTGACTGGGGTATATTACGAAATGGCAGCACACTTTTAGAATTAAGTGGTGCCAATGGGTGTAAAAAATATTTACGGGAAATACGGGATTGGATTTTTGCGGCCAGACCCGTTGCAGGAAGGCTTGAATCCTGTAGGCTACAACATCAATTGTAGGTGAGCGCTGAAATCCCCTGTTTTTTTGCATGGAATAGGCTATTTGCCTCGCAGCGTTTCGGAGTGGGGCAGATTATAAAATATCAAAGTTTTATACATTTATAAACATAAATTCTTATTGGTCCAGCTGTGAGGCAAATAGCAGAAGTGTTTCTCTTATCCGCCCCACCGCGGTGCAAATAGCAGAACTGCTTCTGTCAGCCCCGTTGCGGCACAGAAAGTCAATATCTCTCCCCCAATTCACCTGGCTGCGGGGTAATAGCCACTTCTTTTTTGCATTACCGGAGTCATGTCGCTTAGTCAGGCATGATTGTCATATCGAGGGGACAACATCCATCTGCCACGGAGAACGAGCGAAGCTAGTACTGTCCACTGCACCCCTGTGCCTCCCCAAAGTAGGGCTTTAACCTAAGTGGCCTGCTGTCCCGACTATGTTTACGTTTCCCAAAATCATAGATACTAACTTATAGTGTTGGACCCACTGACTGTGAATGGACGAACTATGTATTGGGAGGCATACCCTAAATCTGTTTATAATAATGAATGTACCACCTGTGGCTGAATCAAATGTGCACACCTTGACCAATCATAGATCAAAGTGCCCTGGATTATTTGGGGTTCATTTACACAATCTAATATTGTCTTTTTCATTGTGTACAGTAACTATTGGGAAATTGCTTCTATTTTTGTTTTGTTGTTTTCATACGCATTATTTTTGTTGGGTAAATGAGTGATATTAATGCACTGACCTCGTAATTTGTCAGGATGGTCGCAACTCAGTAAAAACAGCTGATAAGACCCGTCACAATACCATCATGTGACACTTCTGAGGAAGATGGGAGTTCCCCTCGAAACATGTCAAGGTATGAATGCAGAACTACGCTTTCTTGTCTGATATAAAAGAAGTCAAATTTTATTAATAAGAAAGAGAATTTACCTTTTCCACTGTGACAACTCTGTCAGACACTTAATTAGACATAAACAGAACTACAAAGAGACTAGTCTGGTGCTTGTAAGCATTCAAGCACTTCATCTTGAAGGCATGCCACTAGCTCACCTATGACCATATAAAATGTTTCTATTTTGAACTAGCCATCCACCCTCTCTCCAAAGTTTGGTGGGTCCTACTGGGGTCCCACTTGTACTGGAGACACAGCGTGTGAAGGGCCGGGGGGGAGGGACGATCTGATAAAAGGCACTGCCTCGTACATTAGTTCCCCCACTGTCCGCAATGGAAACCCCCCAACTGGAGGGGCCTTTAGGGCCCTAACACTGTAAGTGCTGAAGCACCAGGGGCCCTAGGGGTCAGCTAAGTTCTAAGCACCAAGGGTCCAGGGTTCCTCACATTGGAAACACTAAGGGGCCCAGGGGCCGGACATTGCCAAGACTGTGGATTGGGGCCCCCAGTGGTTAGCTCATGCTATAAGGAGCCACAAGTCAGTTAATGTATTGTGTACGGAGGACCATGGCATTCAAATTCCCTCAGAAGTCTTTGGCCTCACGTCACACGTGGCCTGAAGCTCGGAGAACCCAAGGGAGTCCGAGGCCCCTGGGCACCGGCCCCACGGGCCCGGTCTACAATCCAGCCTTGTTCATGGGTCAAAATAAACTAGACAGTCGGTCGCCCGCTGGCCGACACAAATCCCCGAACCCGCTAAAGCCATCACTCCACACACAAAAGGCCTACGCGAAATATGAAACGAATTGGTTGAAATCTGTGGCCTGCAGAGCGCTCACGAGCAAATCCCAGCGGACGCAGCGGCGGTGGTTTGACGATTGCTGATCCATACTATTAACTCATCATGCTGGGTTTCAATTATTGGTCTTTGAACATGAGTCCAGACAGAATTATTCATATTACTAATGTTTTAATTTAGCCACATCTGCATGGTAAATCTTCCAATGGAAAAGTGAGTACACTGTGTCGGTAACGACCGAATTCAGTGAATTAGTATGCAGATTTGCGCAAGTGAAAAATGTCTTCAGCTGCACTTAGTAGCATGCAAACATCCCCAAAGAAATCGTTTGTCTCCCTGTGTCTGCATTTGAACATTATTAAAAACCCCGGCGATTAGAGAGAACGCGCACGGAAGTGGGAGATGGAGACAGAGAGAAGAGATGTGACTGTATATGATGAATTAAAGATTGATCATGTGATAAGTTTTCTCTTCCTCGTATACAGAAGGAAACGGAGATGAATTCAGATGTTACAATAAATAAGCACATTAATAAATAAATAGATCTGAGCCAGCACTGAATAGAGGATGTAGGTGGAAACCCGTGTCTATGTGTGTGTGTGTGTGTGTGTGTGCGCTTGTGCATACGTTTGTTTGTGTGTTGCTTATGCGTATGTGTGTGTGTGTTGTGACGGAGGGAGGTCTCGAGTGATTTGCCATAACATCAAGCAGCTAGGAAATAATGATGAAATATTTAGGATGCACTGGGAGTCAGAGAATATTAAGAGCCTCACTCTCCCTCTCTCTCTCACCCTCCCTTTCTCTCTCTCTCTTCCTCTTTTTCTTCCTCTCTCCTCCCCCTCTCTCTCCAGTGCACTTTGGTGACTGTCAGTCTCCTGTGACCTTGTTTACAGTGCAGGCCCAGCGGTTTGCATGCTAATGAGTGAACCGGCAGACAGACTGTGGCCACTTACGGAAGCTTACGCAAAGCGATGCGCCACGTGTGCGCATGAGGCGGGGGCTTCGGTACGCTAGCAATGGCACACCCATGGCACACTAATGATGTCAGAGGGAGCTCAGACGTCCATTAGCCTAACCCACTCTAGTGGTACCACGCTAATGGTGCATCGCCTGCGTGATGCGCAAAAACAGTGTACGGGAAGCCTGGGAAATGGACTACAGCAAGAGGAGGAATATGTGTCCTTCACAAAGCTGTCAGCCTTGTTGATTCCAAAAATTATCTTCGGGAGAGGGCTGGGGGTTTGCGGGACAGTGATTATTTTCCCGCTGCATGACTAGGACACAAAAATGCAGGCGTTAGTATCATTTTTTATATTTCCATGCCTTGATTGTAGTGCAATGAAGGTGCGGAAGTTTTGTCTTAGGCCAGTGATGACTGGCATTTAAAACATACTCCTGTTTATTATCGGCCGTCAAATTATTTATGCCGTCCGAGCTGCCTGGTTTTGCGTGAATGTGCATTTGTGTTGGAGTGGCAGTGGATTGATATCACAGCCAGGCTGGTTGGTTTTTGCAGGGGCGAAGCGCAGCTCATCTAGCCTGTTTCTGAAGTAACCTCCAGAGTCCGTCATCGCGCCTCGGTGTCCAAGACAGAGGCGCACTGGGAGCTGCCCGCCTCCCCACGGCCTGCCACGAGAAGTACAGGAGGCGCAGAGGGAAGTGCCAACTAAACCCCCCCTCAACATTGGGAGGAGTCGCCCATCTGTCTGTCCATCAGTCTACCCTAATGAAGGACAGCCATGGGGAAAACTCCTCTGAGAGGAAGGGGAAAGGTTAAAATCACTCACGTGCGCCTTCAGCTTTGCTGGCTTGTCTTACTATCAGTTTCCCCTGCCTTCGGAGGACTTGCACCAGTTGAAATGCTGCTGATTGGAAAAAAATTTGAGGACTTCTACTTAATGTATCAGGGTCTGAACTTGTCTAGTTGTGTATGATTTGTGTTTTGTCATTGTGTTTATAATTTTTCTTGTTGCAGTGTTTACTATTAGCAGTTCTTTGTATTAGTTCAGCAGTCGCTACTCTCTCTGACTCACCATGTGCTTTCTGTTTTCCACACACCTCGTGCACCGCCCTTTCCTCGCTGTTAATTGTTTTATTTCCCCCCTATTTATAACCACACCTCCCTGCACATGCTCAGCTCCCCTGCACATCTGTTGCCTTTCAAATTAGTCACTCCATTCCTCTTTATACAGTGTGTTTAAAAAAAAGTATACCCAAAGAAAATCATCATTTTTTATGAAAAAAACTTATTTTTTTATGTGTAATATGTCGTTGGAAAGGGCTGATTGAGGTTTTTCCAATGATGCCTAGAACATGCATTCATTTCCACGGGTGAATAAGCAGCAATGCATCTTTTGAAGGGCACACAGATCCTTACTGTACCAGATGTTTTGTTCATTACGAAGAATTGGGAAGAGAAATCAAACAAAATGATAGATGAAGATTATTCATTTATTAAGTGAAATGTTCCCCAGAGTAAATTCATGGCCCTGGCCCCTCAACATGACTGCCCTCCCTATCAATGCAGAGCTGGCATCATCTGATCATGTCGCAGACAGCTCGTTGGATCATTTGGTGATCATGGCGCAAGCCTCTGCCCACAGACTGCGAGCAGTTAGACAGCGTCAGGCTGAATTGTTTGGAGAACACGTAGTTGCTCTTTACCTGCGTGTGGAATGGCCTCCAAGATCCCCAGATCTTACCCCCTGTGACTTCTTCCTGTGAAGTCACTGAAAGATGAGGTTTTCACCACACCTCCAGCAAATCTGGATGATTTAAGGCAGAAGATCACACAGGCAGTTGATAACTTGCGCCATGATCACCAAATGATCCAACGAGCTGTCCGCGACATGGTCAGACGATGCTAGCAATGCATTGATTGGGAGGGCGGTCATGTTGAGGGGCCAGGGCCATGAATTTACTCTGGGGACCATTTCACTGAATAAATGAATAATCTTCATCAATCTTTTTTGTTTGATTTCACTTCCCAATTCTTCGTAATGAAGATCACAACATCTGGTACAGTAAGGATCTGGGTGCCCTTCAAAAGATGCATTGCTGCTTATTCACCCGTGGAAATGAATGCATGTTCTAGGCATCATTGGAAAGAGCTCAATCAGCCCTATCCAACGACATATTACACTTAATAAAATTATGTTTTTTTCTTTCATAAAAAGTGATGATTTTATTTGGGTATACTTTTTTTTGAAACACCCTGTATAGCCCTCTCTCCCCATTCTAGATTGTGAGGTTGTCTTAGTCTGTTTCTGGACTCTAGCATATGGGCAGTTTATCGCCTGAGAGTTCCGGGGTACCATTTGGTTTGTTTCTGTTTCTGCCTAGTTCTTTGTGTCTGATTGATTACGTTTGCTTGATTTGTGTTTTGCTTTTTTGCTTTCAGGATTTTCTTTGTAATTTGGATTTGACGCACTGACTTCCTGGTTCTGATGGTTGGACTGTTACCGGATTGTGATTCTAGATTTGCCCCTCTGTACTGAAGTTTCACGGTTTGGTTTTGACCTGGATTGCCCAACAGCAATTTTCAATAAAACCTGTGAACTGGATGTTCCTCTGCACGTGAGATCTGATTCTGCCACGTGTTATAAAGGTTTCTTCATTGCCACTGAGTTAAAACGTGCAACATTAATTTGCAATTCCATCACAACTGTAACCTTATAAAACCTGTGAACCCATATATCGGTCTGCAAAATGTTTAAACCAGTGGAACTTTAGGCCTATTTTAAATTCTAGTGGAGATCCCAAGGTTTCCAATGATCACAAATTTGTCCTATTGAATAATAGAGAAACGTGTATAAAGTGATGCATGAGACCTATATATTTTCCATTTGATTCAATGTTGTAGTGAATAAAAACATGGCATCCTGGGTTTGAATGTTCTTCTCAATATAAGGGTGCTGTAACTTCAGTGAAGCACTGCAGTCAGCTGATGGGAACATTTTTTTGACTTTCAACCTACGTATGGGAAAACTTAAGTACGAATTTAAAGGAGTTAAGAGTGCCAAGTTGTTCCAAGATGGATGACTTCTAGAGTGCAGCTTAAGCAAGCTTGACTCGCCCTCGAGCAGGCCACGGGGAAGTCAGAGGGCTTCATCAACCGCACTGGGCCGACATGCGGAGTCAAATCGAGTAAAACACGCATATGGTCAAAATCTAGAAAAGATCCTGGGTTTTATACATTTGGTATCAAATCAGTGGTTCTCAAAACTTGAACTCAGTCCTGGGGCCCCACGTTCAAGTTTTGTTCTTACCAGAAGTG
Source organism: Gymnothorax reevesii (assembly GCA_029721435.1). NCBI lineage: Eukaryota > Metazoa > Chordata > Actinopteri > Anguilliformes > Muraenidae > Gymnothorax > Gymnothorax reevesii. Next base: position 115,170,685 of record CM056577.1, read on the forward strand.
CGATTGCAGGATTTCAGCAAGCTGTTATTTTGTCTCAATTCGGAGCACTCCATCATTAGAATGGTTATGTACGCTCTTGAGCCATGATTTTGACTGTAATATCCATGCCTGCCATGTATAGAATACTTGATCGCTATCGTGGTTGAAAAAGAAACGGCGTTCGCAGCAAGTGTGTGAGAGAGTGTGTTTTGTGCACGTCTCTGTGAACGAGAGCTCCGAAGTAATGTTGCTTGATGTGAGAATGAGTGTAAAATAATTGGACCCTTCTCCAAAAATGTCACACACGGAGACACATTTGCATCCCATCGAGCGCTTGAAATGGCTGGGGATGCAGCGTACATGGTGCCTAAAAGGCTTCAAATGCACCGCAATCAGGGTATCTGTTCCCCTGCCACCCTGCTCCATTTTCAAAACATCCGCAAAATCGGGAGAATTTCTGCTGGGGAAAATTTGCATCTTTTCAAGCAGCGGTGGCTCCCGACACGCGACTTTGTTGGGGAGCTCGAAAACTGAAAATATTACAGAACGACGCCTGCCTGGGCGATGCACATGGAAACAAAGCAAACTCACCAACGTGTGTGTAAGTTATAAGTTAGTCAGGCTTTGGCTGAAACCTGGGACTCTGCCTTTACTACACTGTAGCTCCCAGCATCCTTTGGAGGAGTGTGAAGGGCTGGATAAACATAGATTGCGCACACACCTGTGGACACTCATACAAGCAGAAAAACATACGCAGAGCCATGAATTAAGGATTTTGACTCCCCTGAAGTTCATTGCACAATATGCAATATATGCAATACAGTACAATGAAGAAACGTCAGGGGAAAAAAGAAACTACAGTTAAATGATTTATTGAGAAAAAAAGGGCTATTTGGCACCTGTGTCACAAATTAAAATATGAATGGCCCCTTTAATTTCATAACTGTTTGTGCTGCCTATGGCAGCAACAATCGCAACCAAATATTTCCAGTAACTGGAGATCAAACTTGCACATGGATTTGGAGGAATTTTGGTCTATTTCTTTGAGGAAATGCTTGAATTCAGGCACACGGGAAGGTTTTCGATAAACTGCTCACTTAAGGTCCTGCCATTGCTTCTTAGGGAGGTTGATATCTGAACTTTGACAACGCCAAAATAATGGCACACATTCGGGACATTTTGACCAATAGAAAACTGCTTTGACTTCCATTTGTGAATGAGATACGGGGCATTTCAACCGAAAATAGTTTGGTTTGGAACCTAAAATAAAGATTCCCAGTGGGAGCCAGATTTCAGTCAGATCCACTCAGTAATCAGGAAGACATACTGTATGCGTCTGGAATGGGCATGTATTCAGCACGTGAAATCAAACAAGCACACTGGACTGGAGTGTGGCACTGGTGTTGCAGTCAAAATGCACTGGTTTGCAACATGGTGATTGGTTCTGTTGTTCCCAAACAAATGGTGCACAATTGGGCACCACACTGGTACTTTGTTGGTCGAAAAGCCCTAACTGTGGTTCACCGGAGTGCCTTAACATTAGAAATGGCCCTCTGACCTTTCCCATTTCAATAAGTATTCATCTCTTCTAGAATTTAATTTAATGGCTGTTTATTTAATTTAATAGTGTGCTGCTTGTTGAGACCATTTACTGTCCTTCACATTGCTGGAAAGGTTCTATTTTAGTGACATGTAGAGTGAACAAGGCTGCCACTAATCAAGCTGAGATGTGTCTCGTTCAGTTGAACAAAGTGATCTATTAAATTTCAGTAGTTTTCTGCCTGAGTAACCAAGGGGGTAATTAATTTTCACACAAGTGTAGTTACTGCACTTAGCCTTTGTAGGGCAGCACAGACACACACACAGACACACACAGAGTCACAGACACACACACGCACACACACACACACACAGACACACACACAGACACACACAGAGTCACAGACACACACACGCACACACACAGGTATAACAAATGAACAGGTAAATAAGTGAAATAGCATTTCAATCAATGTTATTCAGTTGCGGATACATGTGGCTGATCTTTGTCATTATTTAAACTTTCATGAAGCACAGGTAGCCTGCACTGCAGGAGGTGCCAGAAACAAACGTGGAAGTTAACAGAGGGGGTTAATCTTCTTTGTAAAGTGAATAAAACATTTTTCCGAATTGAATTCAGTATTTAATCGCCGCAACATTGCATTAAGAAGGAAGCTGTGTGTTTAGCTGCAGATAGATTATTCTCATCGCTGGAAAACATGTTCATCAAGAAAAATAGTTTGATAGCGGTCAAGGCCACTGATTTGTTAAAAGATTTTTTTTTTTTTTGTGCCACCGCTAATTTCAGCCAAGCAGCTGTCTCTGAGTGACAGTCACTTTCTAACTTACCTATTGTGACTTTGCTCGCCCACAAACAGAAAGTAACCAAGCAGCATGAAACAGAGGTGACTGTAGGAGCATATGCAGCTACTGACCAATGACATGTAACCTAATCTTTTTTTTAAATGCACCAACACAACAGTAACAGAAGGTTAGTAAGAGGAATTTCTGAAGTGGTGAATTAAATCTTGTTTTGGCCTGTCAGTCATGTTGACTTCCTCTCTCCTATTCTAATAGTGTCTGTTTCTCTCCAGAGTTCTCATGTATAATGGATGTGTGCCTTCAAGCATATGATAATGAGACAGTATGCAAGCGAAGGTGAAAGAATGATTATATATACAGCTCATGGGAAAAGGGAAGAGAGGGAGGGAGGGAAGGAATGAGGGTGAGAGAATGCTTTCACACATTGTACCCAAGTACACACTGTAACCTGCTATAACTCCATTTGTTGCCTGTGCGTGGGTGATGGGGTTACTGCAGGATTTTAACATATCCGACGCAGAGTGATTTAGAGTAATTGTCGTACCAGCTAAAATCAAAATGGATTACTGACTGAGAGAAACAGAGATATAGGATGATGAGGACAGCGAAAGCAGTGATAAGGCGGTAGAAGAGAAACAGAGAAGAATGAGGGTAATTGTGGGAAAAAAAAACGCTCTTATATGTCTATCAAAAGCCGCGTTTCCATCCAAAGATAACCAAAACTTTAAATCCCAGGGACTACTTTTCAAGCAACTATAAGATTCCTTCAGCCCATTGTTGTCTGCGTTTCCTCGGCAGACTCCAAGTCAAGCGAAGATTAGGCTAATTGGGCCGCTGACGTATGAAAAAGTGACTGCAGTTTTTCATGTTATGTTGCGTTGTCCTCTGCATAAAAATTTACGACCATGAGGCTTAGACTTCATCGACAGTCCTTCCCTCGTATAATTCCTTTTCCATCTTGTCGCGGCGCAGTGCAACAAACTTAAAAAAACAAGCTAGTTTGTGACTGAAAGTTCGGTATAAAGATAGCCGTTGAAATAAAACGCTGCAGGTACTCAACAATCAGTAACGTTCAGCGCTGAAAGCCCCACCCCAACGGTTCTTGTACTTCCACGAAGTACCACTCCTTGAGCGGGGACAGTTGTTGGGGGGTAAATTAATCCCCCAGAAATTATGCTGCATTCGGTTACGCTCGTAAACACGAGTCGTGTCGTGAATTACGTCGAAGGTACGAGGAAGGGTCATTCGGACAGTGAGGTCAAAAGAACGGGATTCACCAGTCGGCTCGTGGGACGCGTTACCGAATGCAACATTAATTCAGACCCCAGTGTCAGCTGCGGAAACACACGGACTTCCTCCAAAGCTTCCTCATTCCCGGGCAAAGTTCCTGCAGTCGAAACGCGATTGTTGTCTTTATTGGGGCAGAGTGGACTGTTCTGTTTTGTGTAGGATTGAGCTGTGGCCAGCAGGTGGAGATGGAGCTCACCTGTGGGGCTGAAGAAGGGAAGGGGAGAGGTTATATGAGGAGAAATCGCCCCAGTCAGCGGACGCTTCTCTGGGACAGCGGGTTTGAGTTTGCAAGTGGCTTATAGACCTTGTCATCACGGGCTTCGGCAGAGCAGGTCGCCATGGGTGGATGGAGAGAGAATTACGGTTCGATTTGTAACCCGTCACCTGCAGAGCGCCAGGTCAGATGAGGGGCTGCCAGAACTGTCATGCCGAATCATTTTACCCACCTCAGCAGCACCAGAAACACCATCCCTCAGGGGAAACCACCGCGACGTCAGCAACAGTTTTCATCTTAATAATCATTATTTGTACCTTGGATTGTTAGTGATGAAGTGGATCTACCAATCAATTAATAAAAAATAATAATAATAATTATTATTATTATTATTAAAGGGTTCTCCATCTGCCGTTTCCCCTGTTGTACACACAGTAGCCACAACCACAAATGCTGCACAGAACCTCTCCCCCCCCCACTGAAAACACACACACACACACACACACACACACACTCATGCAAACTCATACACGCCAGCACACACACACCTATGCGCACACACACACACACACAAACAACACACACAAACCCAAGCAGCAAGCACAGACATGCACAGACGCATGAACACATGCACCTTGCTGAAATAAAAAGAACACACACAGACACACGCACACACCCACATCCACACACACACACACACACACACACACATGCAGACTCACAAACACACAGAGCGTAGGCGGAATGAGACTGCCAGAGTGTGGTCCATTAGGAGTACATTGTGGAAGGGTGCACCTGAGGGAGCAATATGGTGGGCCAGATGAAGACTCGCCCTGGGGGAGAGGCATCCATCAGGGCTGAGAGGCAGCTGGGGCTCTCCATCAGCTGCTGAGCCAATAACAGGCCTTATTACACATGTTCACCCAGTTTCACATGCAGACACACGTGTAGTGTGCAAAGCAGTGCACATACACACACATACAGCACTGTGCAAAATTCATAGGCACATTTAAAGCAATTTCATATGGCAAATATGCTTGCAAAATTACTGAATTTAAAACTTTCCATTAACTGAGAGATGCTATAGAAAGAGTGGTAAACAATTAAAAACTTAATTAAACCGATATTAGGTGCGACAAATTTGGGACAGTGTCCTGCTGTGCAATAGTTTTATTAAATGACTGGCTTCTTGGTAATTCGAAACAGAGTGGAAAACTTGTCACTGTTCTACTGCAGACTGACTGTCTCACTTGCGTCTGTCCCTCCCAGTAATTGCAGACATGATGATGTTGACATCAGGGCTCGGGCAAGGGTCAATCTGTATCAACTGTTTTTAATGAAATACCAACATTTATTTATGAAACTATTTTTTTAATTAGAATTTAGAATTCACATATATCTTCAATCTTCAACAACACTAAAAAGAAAATAAACATCGAGAGCCAGATGTAAAATTTTAAAAGTGTGGGGTGCCTAAACCTTTTGCACAGTACTGTATGTATACACTCACATGTACACACACACACACACACACACTCGCACATTCATGCACTAACACACTGAACCCACATACACACATTCAAAAACAAATGTGCACATGTCCCAACCTACTGACAGAAATTGAGATTTTCTTAACAAAAAACATTTACTTTTATCTTGACTTAATTTACCAGAAGAAAAGACAAACATTACTTTATAAAGAAACTGTTGTAATCAGTTAAAACCATACATCACTGTGAATAGACATTTTGTAATAAATAAATTTTACAATTAAAATCAAAGTTGGAGGTGCCTTGACGACTAATTTGTCAGGGCCTTGAATTCTGAGATGTATAAAGCATTAAGATTTCCATCTAAGCACCAGCATATTCTGCCTATTAGTGATCATGTACTTTGCCACTGCCATACTGCCCAGAAACTAGGCCCAGGGTTTCAGAGATCCTGCCAAGATCAACACAAGCACAAGTACAGCCTTCGGGGGCTTGGAAAAAAAAAAAAAAACACCGAGTGAATTAATCAGCTCCTGGGAGGGCACATTAACCTCCGATAACTAAGGTGTCGGAAGGAAAGAGAGCACGTTCCTCAGACAAAACCATCACTCAAAATCACCTACCAGTCCAAAAATTATTACATCATTATAAGGACAGTGACAAGGAACTGAAGAGCAATGAGAGGTCTGGAGATCAGAGGTAATGTCATATCAATGGACCCCTGGAATTTTGATTGTCTCATATCCTGGATCAGCTGTTCACCTCAGGTTCAAATGCACAGACTATGTTCATTGTACTGACACCACCTGAAGAGCTTCAGCTATTCTGTTTGGATCATTCCATATTCATTCCATTAACATGTCAATTAAACCAGAGCAATGGGATGAACTAAGCCTTTTAGGCTGGTGGTTTTAAAATCAAATCCTGGAGGGCCGCTGTGTTGGCCGAATTTGTAGTTTGTTCCTGTGCTTCAGTGCTTAGTTTAAGTTACTGACTGGCTAAGGAGTTTGCATACCATGTTCATAAAGACTGGCTTTGCAGCTGAATGAACTGCAATCCTCAGCTATAAGACAGCGGTCATCAAATCACAGTCCCCAAGGTCCGAGAACTGCAGGTCTTCCACCCTCGCTTTAAGTAGGAGTCGGGCAAAAAGAGAGTCTGATCAATCAAAAGCATTAATTGTTCATGGAGTTACTCAATTAGCTGGGGAAAAGAAAATCGGGGTATGAGGTCCAGATTTGGTGATCGTTCTTTCATGAGATTAACAATCATAGGATTTGAGCAGGTTTAGAGATAGTCTTTCAGAATTTCTCAATATTCTTTGGGTTTTGCTCAAGGACATGACTCCTCAGGTCAAAAGCATTTCATCGTAAAAATGTGTTATGACCAAAATAATTTTTTTTTTCAGGATTATGAAACAATATTACCATAATAACTGTGAATAAAGGACTTCAATAATTTGAGGGATATTTGGGCGCAATGATCATTAGCTACCAAGCTAACTAAATGATAGCTCTCTATGACAGAAATTAAAGTTGCTGGTCCAAAACTGTTGTGTGCATGACACAAAATTTGTAAGTTAAATTAGACTATTAATTATGTAAGCAGTGGAGTAATTTTATTATTTAGGACCTTGTACAGCACATCACCTAAGTTCCAAGTCTCGTGACTGGGAAACTAGGAAAAATTTGAAGCCACACTGTCATTCATGAATCCACACTGTAATGATTGACACAGTATAAATAAGCTAAGCTAATGAGCCTGGGAGGTCAGGACTGAACGATGTTGAAAAGTTGGGGGGGTTGGGGGGGGCACACAGAATTGAGAGGACTGGGAGTCTGCTCTTGCAGACTGGAAGGGAGAAAACAAGTATCCTGAGACTGGCAGATCGGCGTGTTCATGTATGTCAACACCAGTCAATCACAGTAAAGCTTCAGGCACATTCGACTGCAAACTGAGCCACAGTCGACGGTCTGCTTCCTCGTCTTTTGTTTGTAATCTCTCTGGTTTTGCCATCCTTCTCAGCCTGGCACCCAGCCCGGAGCGTTAGCAGGAGAAGAGGCAGCCAGGCCACCCATGCCCAGCCCGCGACCCTGAGGCAGCGAGGGGTAAATAGCGAAGCCCACCTCCTGAGAACTCACAGAATCGTTTAAGAAGAATGGCTCTGTACTGCGGTCCAAGCTGCCATGCAAGAACTCAAGGCTAGAGTCAGCGGACAACTCCTTGTAAGAATGGCTCGGGTAGTGATAAGCATGATAGCCGTAGTAACCTGCGCTTTGGGAGTGGAAGTAGTGTCCCTGCTGCTGGTGGTGGATGTTGTACGGTTGATAAAGATGGCTGGGCGACTGTGCTGGAGAGGCAGGAGTAAGGTGGCGAATCTTTGTGGGGGAGGTGTAGGGAGCATGGGCTTTGAGGCTGCAGTAGGACTGCAGAAGCCCGGTATTTAGCCTGGGTGAGGGAGCTCGTTGATGGAGACTTCGGTCTTGACTGATATCATGGTCACGATCGAGGTTGCGATTGTGACTGAGGTTGTGGTCAGCTTGTTGACTGTGATCTTGACTGTGATCGCGAAGACTGGTACATGCAATATTAAGACTGTGATTAAGGATTTGGGTATGTTTCACACTGTGGCGATGGCTAGGGTTACGCCTGTGATCTTCACTGTGTGAACCGACCCCAGGGTAGGACAGGGTGCTCAGAAGGTGGAAGGGCCCATCTTGCCCTAGTTGCAGGTCTTTGGCGAAGTCTTGCGGGTCATTGATAAGCAGGCTCTGCAGAGCACTGGTCTCAGAGTAAACCCTCATAGGACCTTGGGCTTGGACAGAAGTCTCATGGATGGCTTGTTGGGGAACATGGTGCTGATGCATTGGCTCTCCTGGCTGGCTGTAGACGGAGCCACGGTGGGAACGCAGACTCTCAGAGGCAGGACTGAATGAGAACTCAGTGACCCGGTCATGAGGTGGTTGTAGGGGTTGTGGCGTCTGGGGGTAGCGTTCCTCCAGGCCGATGGTCCCAGAGAGGTCAGTCAGGAGGGGCAGCTCCAGAACAGAGGTGTTTGGGCTGGGGGAGGGCGGGTGGAGGTGAGGGGAGACTGCGAGAGACGGCTCCGGTTCCTCGGCCTCCATCTTCTCTCCCTTGGCTGGCATGGGGGAGAGGCAGCAACCGAGTGCCGAATCAGAAGAGCCGGTGTGGGGGCGCAGGTCCGCCCAAGAGTCGAATCCCATCCCAGCACGTCCAACTCGCGCCTGGGTCCCGGGGCTGCTGCTTTCGGGAGACGGCTGCTGCCCCGCCGCTCCCCCCGCCCTCTTTCCTCCTCCCCGCCCCTTACTCTTCCACCACTTGGTGCCGTCTTCGATGGAGATGCCCCGCCTCCGGAGCGTCTTGCCCATTTTCCCACCTCCCGGGTTCAGCATCCACCAGGAGCTCTTTCCCGTGCCCTCGTTCTGCACACGAATAAACCTCGAGTGCAGCGACAGGTTGTGCCGGATCGAGTTCTGCGGAGAGACGGAGAGAGAGAAAATGATGGCCGAGAAAGGAAGAGAGAGAGAGTAGATAAGAGCAGGAGAGAGTTCAGGGATGAGTCAGACAGAGTGGGTGAGAGAATTAGAAAATGGAAAGAGGCAGATACAGGGAAAGGGGGGAGGGAAAGAGTTGGTGAGAGCAAAAGTGCAGAGGAAGAAATGGTGGGTGTGAAAGAAAGGTTGGAAAGGGCACTACAGTGCTCCTTATGGTGCAGACAACCGAATTAGATGAGTCACAGCATGATGTGTGGACTAACTGACTCATCCCTTAGTGGAAGAGACATTCAGAAAATCATCTCTGGCTATCAGGTCGAAGACAGACATTGATTGCAGGTCTTTTAGACATTAGACATTGAAAGCAAGCAACTCCGTGAAGACAGTATCAGCTGTATAATTTGGCAGCTCTAAGAGGTGCCTCAGACAAAGAAGATTATTTCCAGGGGCCATATTTTACATTTTTGAGCCCACCTCAGGAACTCGTAAGTGGTCAACCATTACTTCCTGTTTCACTGGGGTACAAACACAAGGTGACACAGACCTGTCCCTTGCTTTTGTCATTCATGACAACGGGAAAAAACAAAAAATAAAGCGACAATGTGCAATGAAGCTGCTGAGCTAGAGAATTTTAAATAGGGAGATCTACAGCTTCCAGAATTTAATGTTTACATGAGTTTCACTCAGCAGATGAATGGGACTGAATGTGAGCCATGAAGCTGTAGACCCAAAAATGGTAGCTACATTCATTATGACTAAAAAAATCAGGCAATTTTCATAATGTTTTAAATAAAACGGTTCAAGAAAATAGATGTAGTTCCATATTTAGAGTTTTTCTGGATTTTGGACTTTGAATTATTACACAATACTTTTGTAAGTATTAGCAATGTCATGCATCGTGAGCCACTTTATGGCATTCGCCAAACTGCTTGATAGCAGTTCAATACTAAGCATATACAAGTATATTCTCTTGCCAATACCATAATTATCATGACTGCGTTCATAGTTGTCACAGGGTTTGAAAGATGGACTAAAATAATGTTGCTAGCAGACAATAGGGTCCCAGTGCTGTCAAGGTAGGATGTTAAGACAATCAGTCGTGAAGTAACACATTAGCAGAATGTTGGCATTTTATGGGCAAAATCACTTACCCGGCTAGGCAAATAAAATGTCATGTTCATATTTCTTCATTTCAATTCTGATTCATAAACAATACTGTATTTGCCAAAACTACTACTATTTTCAGCTTATTTGACCCAAATAGGTATAAATGATTATTTTGGCCAATTAGCTCCATTCACTCCCATTCATAGAGCACTCTCATAAATGCCCTCCATGTGACATCTGGCAACAGACAGCATGAGTGAAAGAATTCCTTCAATCAGGTGCTGCCACCACTGCTATGCCTCCAAAGCTTGAAATAAAGCTGGGAATCCTCTGACAATCTTCTATTGTGACATCACCTAGAGGCATCATATGTCCAATACAGGAAAGTGGCATATGGATAAAGAAACGCCCCTGCGGACAGGTACCATCAGAGCAACAGTCATTTCTACACCTAGCATAGAGCATGCTGAAGTTAGACTAGTCTCCATGTTAAAATAAGAAAATTTACAATCGAGATAAAGAAACAGTACAGTGATTGCAGCGTGTCTTTATATAATAAACAAGGAAAGGCATTAAGATAAGTAATAGTTATCCGTGATAGGACAAACTCATTGGACTTCTTTTCGGACAGTAAGCTGATCGAGAGGTTTTATCTCTTAACATAGCCTGACAAAAAGAGCGTTTCTATTCTCTGCATGTATCTCATCATATACATTAGTTTCCTTATTTTGCTGTTCATAAAATTAATTTTGCTTTTGGGTTGGCGTTATTCATTGCTACCTAACTTGTTCGAACAAAGAAGTTAGAGCATGCTCTGAATTGGTGCATGTATACATTTGAACGAGTATCATCATGGTGCGTTTCCATCAAATGCGAAGCAAAATTTTGCCTTATACGCGAGTATGACTGTGGGATCATTTTTATTTTCTCTCATTAAATATTCTCAGCTCCTTTTGTGATGAAATGACATGCACTCTACTTAGACACGTGATTTTGCACCACCGACTAACAACAATGTTCGCGCCTTGTGTATCCCTCAAGGGGCGGTAATTCCAAGGAATCTTTAGAAAGTCAGTGACAAGATGGCAGTGCTATTGTTTCTCTGCTAATGTCACAAATGTCTTACTCCATGAACATTGTGCCAGCGGAGAATATATATTTTCATATGCGTAAGTGATGATGTTGTCATATTGAATGCTGAACTAGGCCAATTTATTTATTTATTTATTTTGTGAAATTGTGTTACATTGGTTATTTGTTTCAGCTAGCTGGCGAGCTACCAAGTGTTTCCATTATCTTGAGCAATATAATCGTGGCTTGAGCAATGTACAACCCCAATTCTGAAATTGAGCTGGGACGAAGTGTAAACTGTGCATAAAATCAAAATGCAATGACTTTCAGATCACATAAGCCAATATGTTATTTACAGTAGAACACAGATAACATTTCAAATGTTGAAACTGAGACATTTTACATTTTTATCTACAAAATTAGCGTATTTAAAATTTTCTGGCTGCAACCGGTCTCAAAAAAGTTGGGACCCAGGCAAAAAAGGGCTGAAAAAGAAATGAATATATAAGAGAATCAGCTGAAAGAACATTGAGCAAGTAATTAAGTTAACTGGCATCATGTGTGTAACATGATTGGCTATAAAAGGGATGTCTTAGAGAGGCTGAGTCTCTCAGAAGTAAAGATGCCCAGAGACTCTCCAACCTGTGAAGGCTTGCATTAAAAAATTGTGGAATACTTTAAAAACAATGTTCCTCAATGTCAAAGAGCAAAGGCTTTGAAGGTCTCATCATCGACAGTGCATAACATCATCAAGATTCAGAGAAACTGGAAAAATCTCTGTACGTAAGGGACAAGGCCGAAGACCTTTACTGGATGCCCGTGATGTTCGTGCCCTCAGACACCACTGCATCACTCACCGGCATGATTCTGTCATTGACATTACTAAATGGGCCCAGGAATACTTCAAGGAACCACTGTCAGTAAACACAGTCCCCCATGCCATCCAGAGATGCCACCTAAAACTCTACCATGCAAAAGGAAGCCATTGTTGAGCATGATCCAGAAGCGCTGCCGTGTTCTGTGGGCCAAGGCTCATTTAAAATGGACAGTAGCAAAGTGTTCTGTGGTTAGACGAGTCCAAAGTTAACAATCTTGTTGGAAGTCATGGGCGTCGTGTCCTTTGGGCAAAAGAGGAGAAAGACCTACCCAGCTGTTTTCAGCGTTCAGTTCAAAAGCCAGCATCTCTGATGGTATGGGGATGTATTAGTGCATATGGTGTGGGACACTTGAATGTTTTAAAAAGCACCATGAATGCTGAAATGTATATAAAGGTTTTAGAGCAACATACAGTATGCTTCCCCCCAGATGACATCTATTCCAGGGAAGGCCTTGCGTATTTCAGCAGAACAATGCAAAGCCACATACCGCAGCTATTACAACAGCATGGCTTCATAGTAGAAGAGTCCGTGTGCTGAACTGGCCTGCCTGCAGTCCTGATCTTTAACCGATTGAGATCATTTGGTGCATAATTAAAGGAAAAGTCCATCAAAGGAGACCCAAAACTCTCCAGCAGCTGGAAACCTGTATTAAACAAGAGTGGAATCAAATTTTAATGGCTAAACTCATGAAACTTGTCTCCTCAATGCCCAGACGCCTCCACTCTGTGTTAAAAAGAAGAGGGGATGCTACACCATGATAAACAGGTCCTTGTCCCAACTTTTGAGACTTGTAGCAGCAATCAAATTTGAAATGAGCTCATTTTGTGGATTCAATGGTAAGATTTCTCAGTTTTAACATTTGCTATGTTATATCTGTTCTATTGTGAATAAAATACTGGCTGGTGTGATTTGAAAGTCATTGCGTTTTGATTTTATTCGCAATTTACACTTTGTCCCAACTTTTTCGGAATTGGGATGGTAGGTAGCATAGTCAGTTGTAGCACCCAGACGCACTGATGCAATTAAGAAGACTATTGTATTCACCAAAATTTTTTCAAATGGATCATAGGGCGAGTTTCGCGCATCCACACTATTTGCATTGCGTCTCTCACGCGATTTTCGTTGCGCTGCAATTTTGCATCTTCTGGCATATATTTGTGTCTGTGTCTTTGTCTTGTCTATATGTGTAATCTGGCCATGCTAAAAATTTGCCTCGTGTTTGGTTAACGCACCATAAAGCCCCGGTCACATCTGCTAATGCCGTGCGAAAGAGTCTCATGCTTTGTGGCAAAACAGGATATGACACAATTAATAAGAAGGCAGATTTGGAGCTGGCAGCAATCCTAGCACATTCTTTTTATTTACTTATTATTTTTTTATTATCAGCCAACGCTGTATTGAGCAAAATTTTGTGATGTGAGATAGCCAGAATGATGCTTTCATCCATTGTGGTATGCCACTGAGAACAGTCAGAATTGCGATTGATGGACTGCAAAAATTTGCATTCAAAGTTCAACCTATTCATGGTTCTGCAATGCAAAATATGCAAAATCACCTCGCAACTGGAAATGGCAAGGAATGTCACCTTTCACACATATTTATATGCAATGACGGATAGAGCAAAATATTACTGTTTTAAATGTTAGTGTGACTGGGCCTATGGGACCAGGCGCAGCTACGACCATGTTCAACATCTAAAGAACTGCAGGCCTCACCTCCCCAAGTCCAAATAAGTGTTCACAATCCTGCAAAAAGCAAAAATGGTATTTATGGGAGAACTGCAAGACAAAAAAACCCCGCTGCCCAAGATAAACACAAAACTCATCTCACAGTTGCCCAAAAGCTAACACAGTGTGCCTCAATAGGAACATCATACCAACAGTGAAACACAGTAGCGGTACTGTGACGGTCTGAGGCTGCTTTGCTGTTTTATAGCTTGGGCCACTCGCCATAATTGGTGGAACCATGAATTCTCCTCTGCTCTGTCCCAGAAATTCCTGGAGAAGCTGAAATACAGTTGGGCTATGCAGCTGAGCAATTATCCAAAGCATACAAGCAAGTACACCCCTGAATGGCACAAAGGAAACAAAATGAAAGTTTAGGAGTGGTGCTGTCAGTCCAGACTTGAATCTGACTGAGATGCTGTGACACTACCTTAAACAGGAGGTTCATGGTTAAAAACAACACCACTGCGGCTGAATTAAAAGACTTCTGCAAAGTGGAGTGGGCTATAATTCCCCCACAGCGATGTGCAAGACTCTCTGCCAGTTAAAGCAAATTTTTGATGGCAGTTGTTGCCACCAAGGATGGCGCAACCTGTTATTAGCTTATGGGAGGCAATAATTTTTTCATATAGGTGATACAGGTTTTGAATGAGTCTTTACAGTCAATAAAATGAAACCGAAATCTATTCTTTTTGCCCTGCTTGTGAGCTCTGCTCTGGAACAGTATCTATTTGAGCCTGAGATTGAAGATGAGGGACTCATGTTCTCCCCGTGTTCGTGTGGGTTTCCTCCGGGTACTCCGGTTTCCCCCGCCCACAAAAACATGCAATATAGGAACACTCCTGTATGGCTGTGTGTGAATGTTTGGTGGTCGGAGGGGACATAGGCGCATACTGGCAGCCACACTTCCGTCAGTCTGCCCCAGGGCAGCTGTGGCTACAAAAACATAGTTTACCACCATCAGAGCGTGAATGTGTGAGTGAATAAATAATATGTCCATTGTGAAGTGTCTTGGAGTCCCAAGAAAAGTGCTATATAAAACTGATGTATTATTATTATTATTATTATTACTACTGTAGGATCTACCAATGGGTGGTATTAATTGATGTTACGATTCAGTGTGTACTTTCCCATTATGCATAGCGCACAGCCATTTTTCTTCCCTATGCTCCCATACAACCGCAGTTACAAACAATGCATTGTAACTGCAACAGCAAATATACACAACAGATTATGTGCTATGATGTTTATCATTCAGCTTTTGCCTAAATTTTTGCACCTTGGAGTTTTGAAAATGGACTAGCTTACTTTGATTTTTGCAACAAATTGATCACTCATGATGTTACAGATAGCTGGCTAGCTAGCTTCCAAGCTAGCAGACTCGCACTGTTTCATGCTTCATCTCTCTCTGAAATTAGGATCCCAACTCCCAGCAGAAAAAAGGCATTGTACAGTTCTCAACTGATTGCTAGCTAGCTACTTAGAAGGGACTAGCCCCAACTCATTTGGTTTCTTGCTTCATCTCCCTGGAACCAGAGTCACCACTCCCGACAGAAAAAGGTAGGCTAAGCTGTTTGTTGTAGGCTATAGATAAATGTGCCTGTGTCTGACCATCAATGTGAGTAGCCAATGTTTCGTGCTGAAAGGTTATGTCATGATAACGCCTGCGCCTCTTAGCGAATGGTCTAATATTAGAAAGTGTGAATCCACTTCAAAGACAATCTCTCCCATTCTAGCATGTTTCCACAGCTGTTTTTTCACTTAATGTTGCTCATAGGTTTTGTCATTCTGGTTTGATATAATAACCAGGGTCTTATCATAAAGAAAGCCTAAAAGCAAAAATGATGTTTTTTTTCACCATGAAAGAACCAGAAGCTGAAGAAGAAAAATGGCCGAATACTTTCTGAGGTTCAGCCATTGATGTCAGAAGAATGCAAGCCGCACCTCCAGCACTGTGCGGATCACTGCGCTAGACAGGTGATCTGTGGTTTTGGTCCCAACCATTTCAATTATCCTAAAATTACTTGTGTTTAAAAAAACTTCCAGTTGTATTCTTCAAATACAAATGATACACAGTGCAAATAAGACGGCTTCAAAGCTTAAGTTTGGTTTATTTATTCACTATGATAGAGCTAGGCTAATGACTCCGACAGACATCACATCTTTATACTATGCATTATAGGAGAAGACGTAAGGCTGTTATCTTGGTGAAGGGACACTTCACAAAACATTAAATGAAGGGGTGCTGATAGAACCTGAGAAAAACATTTGTTTCATGATAAGAGCTTAATGTTTCTTTTATTTATGTTACTTCATCTAAGGCTGGAGAAATTCTGAAGAAAAAAATCATGAGGACAAACAATAAAGACATTTTTTTGCATTTTGTTTTGCTCATTTTTACAAAACTATGCCAATAATGGTGGAGGGCACTGAAGTTAATGTAAATGCATCTTCCTTTCCATGAAAAAAGACCCACTCAAACACTTACGTCTTTATGTCTTCCCTCCAAATTCATATTACTTCAGTACCAGAATAATAATCACTAGAATAAGAGAAGTGAAACAAAAGTGAACAACAGTGCTATTTGAATTGGAGAGAATGCTAAGCTGCAAGGAAAGTTTTGCTTAAGACCAGGGGTGTCCAATCTTTATCCAGAAAGGGCCGGTGTGGGTGCTGGTTTTTGTTAGAGCCCAACACTAGCACACCTGATTCTACCCACTAAGGTCCCAATTGAAACCCCTGATTAGCTAATTAGTGGAATCAGGTGCTGTAGCACTGCAGGCAAGAACAAAAGCCTGCACCCACACCGGCCCTTTACGGCAGGGGTGTGAAACTGACCCGTAAACAGGCCAAGAGGCTGCAGGTCTTCAATCCTACCAAGCAGAAACTCACCTGAAAGCACTGATTTAATCAACTGACCTAGGCCTGCACAACTGTATCAGGTGAGCTTCTGCATTGTTGGAGTGAAAACCTGCAGCCTCTTAGCCCGTTTACGGGTCAGTTTGACACCCCTGCTTTACGGATGAGATTGGACACCTGTATTGAAGACCAAAGGCTGATGGCAAGCATACCTGAAGCAATAGGGCCAGAAATGGGCCCTGGAATCAAGGCTAGAAAAAATAAAAATTAAACTCTTTTTATTGCCTAAGAAAGGAATAATTTCTGGAAAGTGGACAGCAGTTTTATCCTTGTACTCCTATCCTTGCGAGAACAGCGCATTCCTTTAATTCTTTGTGTGTTTCTTCAGCCTTTTCCTAAGTCTTATCCTCTTATCCTTTTCCAGTAAGTCACAATTTGCTTTTGTGGTTGTGAGGACTGGACAAAACATCCTCACATCCCAAAAATGTCCCTACTCTGTTGGTTAAAACCTTACTCTGGTCCTCACTATGTTGCAAGTACAAAAACACGCACTAGCGCACACACACGCACACATTTGTTGTTCTATCAGCCCGGTACACTGGGCCACTCATTACCGCCATGCCAAGTTGCTAAGAGGACCTGTGGGAGAGGGAGGGTTCTGGTTGCCATAGCAGCAAATTTGCTTCCTGATTACTGTGTCTTCTCGGGTTACCTG
Organism: Gymnothorax reevesii; assembly: GCA_029721435.1. Classification (NCBI taxonomy): domain Eukaryota; kingdom Metazoa; phylum Chordata; class Actinopteri; order Anguilliformes; family Muraenidae; genus Gymnothorax; species Gymnothorax reevesii. The sequence goes on from CM056577.1 coordinate 115,187,888, forward strand.
ACTAGCCAAGGCAAAAACTCAAAGAGAGAGAAAGGGTGGGAAATGTTCTTTAAATAGCGAATATTATGCAAATATATGAAAGAAGACTCAGAAAAGCCAGAAGGCCACACACAGAGCAGGACAGCACCGTCTATCACTTCCATTCATTTTTTAATTGTGGGGCTGGAAAAATGAAGCAGCCATCAGACTTTATGGAATATTAAATAAAAGCTGCGCCCTATAACTTAAACCCTTTACACAGAATACAAATAATACCAATTTTTCTTGTTATGCATGAGCCTATTTAGGCTTTATAACTCAGTATTTGTGTCACAGAGACTGTGGAAAATTATTCCAATAAAGCAAGACGTGGAAATTCGACTACAAAATTCTTTAACAATCAAATTTCCGAATTTACGGACGCCGGCGTCTTTTTCTACGCAAAGGGGTTTAAAAGGCCTAGCAAAACATGATGGGATCCTGGAATGGATGACGTGCCTAATATCTGAATGAGAGTCGAGGACGAGCAACAGCCAATGAGGAGAGATAACACTCAAAGTGACAGGCCTTCAGTCTCAACAAAGGTATTCTAATGTCTTCAGAATCTGACAGTGTGCAAATTCTTCTCACAAATCACAAAAAAAAAACAAAAACTGTCGTCAAGAAGGGGGCCAATGGGGTGAGGAGAGAAACTGACAGGAGGATAGACAGTAGCATGCAAATGAGGGGAAAAAAACGGAGATAAAAAAAAGATGATGGCAAAAAAACGTTGCGAGACAGAGATGGTGTGAGAAACAAAGAGAGACAAGCAGTGGGAGAGAGAGAGGGAGAGAGGGAGGGAGAGAGAGAGAGGGAGAGGGAGTTCATCTGAGGCAATCCATCAGCTCAGAATCATCACTCGTGCGGAGGGAATACGGAATGCATGACCTTGCATCCTGACCTGCTTTCCATCCACCTGAGTAACAAACTCACTCAAAACTGCCATCGCTCCACAGAGAACACTATGTGCTTACTGCCATTGACAATTGAAGCTAAACCGATGAAATGTGACTGAAACTCCAAAATAATGCAGATGATAATGGTAAAAATATGTGCAATTGATGAAGTGTGAGCTCCACTGGTCAAATGTTGCACAACGAGAGCAATAAAAGGAAAGCGCTATCCACTGCAAAGCAGAATTCCCTCATATACAGAGTCCAGCTGTTATCATTCTTGCCTGATTCAGGTAAAAAAGCTGATGGGTCTGAGGACTGAAGGGACACGTGTCATTTTGCCATAATAATGGAACAGGAGTCATTTAAATGTTGCCTTAACTCCTCAACCGATCAAAAGACATTTCTGTCACCATAATCTAACTGGCCGAGCGATATTATTCATACACTCGCTGAAATCTCCATTGTAACCACAGATGTAATGAATAAACAATTAATTCAAGAAATATGTGTTATTTGATTGTAACACGAATTGTTGTCACATTATTTTAAGCAAAAATTCACTGAGTTGTACTGTTTGGCGGGAAGAAACTTGACCAGTAAAATGGTTACTTATCTGACACTGAAGAAATCTGTTTAACCATTCTCTGGACTAACTATTACACAAAGGATGGCTAAAAATACCACCTGGGAGAGTGACTCTATCAAACAATCTGCCAATGTGCCTCAGCCAGGGGTTTCCAACTTCATCCTGAAAAGGCCGGTGAGGGAGCTGACTTCAGTTTCCACCACCTGATTCTACTAATCAAGCCCAGGAGTTGTATCAGGTGTATAAACACACAGCCAGAACAAAAGTCGGCTCCCACACCAGCCCTTTCTGGATAAGGTTGAATGCCCTTGGTCTACAATAGTCAAATTATTTGTAGCGGTATTTGCGATGACATTTAGTGAATAGGCGAGTGACAGAGAGAGGTGGACAAACAGAAATCTATGTGTTTGACAATCCATAGCCGTGAAGTTGGTTCTAGTGAATGAAGAATTCCTGGTTAAAATGGATGGAATTTATAACGTGAATCACAAAATGATGCGCAGTAAAATACTGTGAGTTCAATGACTCAATATGAGTTTAGCTTTTGTTAAGGTGTCTCTCAGAACCAAACGAAAGCACAAAGGCATAAAATGAAGATTCAATCACAAAGAAATGGAAACATTAATAATCCTGAATACATTCTTTGCATACTTCACTAACTGGTTAACCTCTTTAGCTAGGCACATTGCTGGCACCAAATTTCAACCAATTATATCTTTAAGACAGGATAAAACCAGAAAAAAAGTTTGGTACGGGACTGCCCAAGTACAGTCTTTTGTGGGGAAAATGAAAACCCAGTATGAAGTATTGGGGGAACAGACCTACATGATCAGGCACATGCCTTATATTAACCCTCCATTTCCCCACAGTAAGCACACACTTGTTTCCATTGGGGTTTGACTGGGGAATACTTTATTAAACAACTGACAGCAACATCATACCACCTGATTTAACTCCTGTAGTCTGGACTGGCGAAAGAAAAGGGGAAAATAAAGAATGGCATCCAATGTGGTTACCAAGTAATCATGGGGCTAATAAAGAGACACTCAGAATCCCAATGAAGGTATTGGTTGCTGCATAAATAACACCAAATTTTCAAAGGAGCTTCAAAACATTTCACCATGGAATGACCTGAGGGCTGCATTCGGTAGGCTGGATCAGTAAGATTTTAAACTCAGTACTGCTGCTGAAACGAGAATACTAATCACCACTACGCCAAGTGAGATAATACTTTGCAGTTTTACCTTGATGTGAGTACCAAGATGACAACAAAATTTCAATTTTTACGTAGCTCTTTGGGAGTTATTAGCATTTTCCTAATAAGCTTTTCTCACACATATTGGCTTGTTTTTCATCTGTACATTATCGTATCAAAATTTTGTGCAAGTTTGAATGCAACTTGGCCAACAGAGGCAGCAACCAAAGTTTTGTGTAGATTAGTAAATTATTTAAGTGAAAAACCATTGCACGTGTTTTTCAAAACAATGCAAAATTCAGTAAGTTCATTATGACAGGCATTTTGGGTAACTCGGACAAATTTGCTTTGGTTTGCGTACAAAAATAAAATACTGTAAAATTAAATTGTCATTGTAGAACTTCCTGAAGGCTAATTATAACAAAAAATGATTAATGCCGGTCCATCATGACAAGTATTTTGTGTATGACCCCAAATCAGAAAAATCTGGAAGTGTTAAATATGAATTAAAACTGAAACCAGTGATTTGTATTTTATCTTTGACCTGTAGAACAATGAAAACAATACAGCACATTATTTGATGATTCACCACATGAAATTTGAACAGTAAAGTATTTATCACTTTGTAATGTTGCCAATCCTTCATAACATTAACAGACATTTAGGGACTGAAGCCACTGAGTGGTGAAGTGCTTCAGGAGTAACTTTGCACCATCCTTCCTTCAAAGTCTTAAGATGTGCAACAGTTTGGGGTCTTCGTTGCCACATTTAGCTCTTCGAAATGCATCACACGTTCACTGTTGGGGACAAGTTGGTACTGCAGGCAGGCCAGCCCAGAACCCACATTCTTTTCTTCTGCAACCATGACTTAGTGATGCATGCAGAATGTGGTTTTCCTTTTCTTTGGGGAGGGTGTAACGATTCTGAATTGTAGTTTTTTTAAAGGGTGGTGACACCGCCTGCTACCTTGGAGCGAACATCCAAGCTTTTGCTTTTCCTTTATTAACCCCCTTGCTGTCCAGAAAGAAAGTGCCAAACATCAAAGGGCATGGGGAAATGCTTCCGTAAAAAACTTGTCTAACATCAGTATTTCTCGGCGACGTGCTGAAAGGACCCAAGCAAATGAAAACAGAATCGTCTCCTATTAACTAATTAGGCAGCTCTAAGAAAAGTAACCTGCTCCCGTTTACTTTGCATGATTAGCAATCAAATGGTGGATTCGTTTACTCTTTAAGTTGAACGAGTAGAGCTGCTTATTAAGACAACATGTTTGATTGCTGCATTTTGAAGTTTAAATGGCCATAGAACAGCACAGATTTGCATGAACACGATTGCCATTGCCACGCCGTTTTGTGCGACTGTGATAATTTATATCTCACAATCACATTTCATCTGCTTTTCAGAATGTTTTCCACCTTGTGTATTTTTTAGATGCTTAAAATCTAGGGCGATCTTATAACAAATCTGTTTTGAATTAATCTCGAATAATGTCCTAAAATTCTACAAAGAGAAATGTAATTCAGAGGAATATTTTTTCTAATTATTCAAATTATTGGTGTTCTTCCACTCTGACACTGTAGCCCAGTTAGGTTTGTCTGCTTTTCACCATTAATTCTTAATTGTTATAGGCTACTGGCTAAATTTCCTAAATTGTTATTTAGGTCAAGTATACAGGAGCAGATTTATCACCGCACTGATTTACCGAAGGGCGGAGCACTTTCAATGACCAAATTCTAAACTCAGGCTTCTTCCCGACGGCATTTTAAATAGTTTCAGCCGCTTCACATGTGTGTGTTTAAAGAAATTACGCGCAACTGCCTACACACCCCATGTCTGCAAGTGGTCTCATCACATTTAAAAAAAAAAATCCTTGTTCAACATCGCCACATCCCAACTCAGCATTTCATCTCTCATTGTGGTATTTTAAAGAGATCTATAATGATTAACCTCTTAAGCCCCAGCCTCTTTTTTAGGTTTCTGTTTGAAAATGACATACCCAAAATGAATAGAGTATATCTCTGTTTGTGTAGCATGAAGTATCAGAGAGGGAGACATGGAAATGTGGAGAGAGGGTTGATTTTCTGACGCTACTCGGATTTTGATATTTGAACATTAATATGCTTGGCGTTTGAGTTGTGCTTGGTGTATGTAAAAATGACTTATATGTGCTTGTAGCAGAGGCTCTCCTGTTTCATTTGATGTGTAATATGACTATATTGCTACATTGTAGGTATTTTGCTGCGGTGAGTCTCAGGGTCCCCCAATTGGGGGACCCTGGAGTTTAAGAGGTTAAAGAGATGTATATTGAGATCACCCTGGATTTCAAGTGTCTAAAAAATACACAAGGTGGAAAATATTCTGCAAAGCGGATGAAACGTGAAAGTGAGACATAAATGATCACAATTACATGAAATGGCCAAATATGCGTTCTTGCAAATCTGTGCTGTTCTACGGCTATTTAGTTTTCAGAATGCGGCAATCAAACATGCTATCTTAATAAACAGCTCTGCTCATTCAGCAAAGTAAATAAGCAAATCGCCGGTTTGATTGCTAATTGAGCAAAGAAAACAGGGACAGGATGACAGTAACCTAATTGGTTAAAAGGAAACGATTAGTTTCCTTTGCTTGGTTCAGAGCAGCATGTCGCAGAAAAATATTGATGTCAGACAAGTTTTTTCCGGAAGCATTTCCCATGCCCTTGATAATTTAATAAAGTTTAATAAAGGAAAAGGGAAAGCTCCCATGTTCGCCCCATGGCAGCAAGTGGTGGTACTACATTTAAAAATACCGCGATTCAGAATCGTTACACCCCTACTTTTTTTTTTTTAAATATGAATGGGCATCCCAGGAAAAGATGTCATCTTGTAGGCAGCATATGTTGCTGCAAAATCTGCATACCTTTAGGCATGGCGGTTTCAAAGAAGTGGAAGTTACCCTTGTTCAAGGTACTGACATTGCCTCATGCCATGACAGAGTATGGTTTTGGACATGTCATTGTTTACAATCTGGATGGTCCTTTTCTTCTTTGGTCCAGGGCACAAAGTATACAATACTTTCAAAAACATGAAATAATTATCTGAGCAGAGTATTGGCTTCCCCTGTGTGATGGTCCATTGCGGATACCTGCGAGCCCAGAGAAGTCAACAGCACGCCTGAACATTGTTACCTGAGGGCTTCCTTTTTGCATGGTTAAATTTTAAATGGCATTTGTGGATGTAACTACATATGGTTGTACTTGAAAAAGTTTTGCCCCAGTAGTCCTGAGCGGATGCGGATAAGCATATCTGCCATAGATAAAAATGGTTCTTGATGCAGTGCCGTTGAGTAATTGGAAATCAGGGGTATTCAGTTTAAGCTTGCGCCTTTGCCCATCAGACACAGAAATGCATCCGGATTCCTTGAATCTTTTAATAATGTTATGCACCATAGAGAGTGCAGGGTCAAAATCCCGCCCTATCTTTTTTCGAGGACCATTTTTTTCAAACCTTTTAATGTTTTTCTCATCCATTTCTAGGCACTGGCAACCTTCAGCCCATCTTTGCTGCTGAAGGTCTAGGACTTTCCTGGATGTCGCTTTATACAAAAGTATGATTAAAATCACCAACTGCTTTGCCTGTCTCAACATTTTGCAAGCCTAAATGCCAGAAACGGGTGTTGAAATAATGTTGAATTACTTTAAATAATGAATATAACAAAGTAAAAAACTCATATTTTAATAATAAATATTTGAGGTCAAATATCTTGTCTTCATACTCTCTGCAATGAACAACAAGTCAAAATAAATCTTTATGTACATTCTCTATACCACCTCAAACTTTTTTGAGTGGGGGTTGTCATATTGTATAATGTCTACTTTGGCCAGTTGGTTCGATAAGTATAGGAATTTTTGCATTTTCCCCTGAAATACCGCTACTATTCACACTAAGGAAGGAAAGTTGATTAGCCCTTTTGGCATTACCCTAATATACAATCAGGGCCATAAATACTTGCACATTATTACATTACTGTCAATTCAGCAGTTGAAATGATGAATATGAGCTCCAGGTGCAGATTTTCAGCTTTCAGGTGTAGGAATTTTTATATGTGGCCCCTTCTCCTTTTCTGGGACCAAAAGTAATTGAACAAATGGTCATACAGCTGTTCCAATGCCAGTTTAATGTTATTCGCTCATTATTTCATTTATGAGCAAGCATATAAAAGGTCTGTAGTTAATTCCAAGAGTGGCATTTGAAATCTAATGCAGTTCATTTTCAGTAGTTTGAACTGGGAGTGAAGTAAGTCATCATTTTATTACCAAATCAAAGCAAACCAATCAGAGAGATGCACTGCCGAACCAAAAAAAATAATAATAATGCACTTTTTACATTTGGTTGCCCTGCCTTTAGCTTTCAACAGTGGCGGGCAGTGGACAGAGTACAAGGAGGGCAATAAACATGTCTTTAAACTGCTTTTTAGTCTTGATCTGTTTTCAGTCAATTTCCCCGGTAAAAGACACTTGAACTCTCCCCTCTCAGGTATAGCTAAATGTCTTTGTTAAGAAGAAAAATCAAACACACCAGTTGAACGTAAAAAAGAGCGCATTTCAATCTATTTCAATTAAACAATCATTACGCACAGGTTTGACGACTTGCTTAGGATGCGACAAAATTTAACACGGAAAATCAGGTGGTTTTTTTTGCGAGGCGTTGCCTATTAAGGCAGGTGAACTAAGCATTTTATAGAATTTATTATTCACTCGCCTAAACATTTCATTATGAGGGAAACTAACATGTTGACCAAGAACAATGATTGAAATCGGGTCACTAATCTCATCCGTTTCGAGGGATGTTTTCCGCCCCCCAAGTTTTCCATCCACCGCACGCCACTGGCTTTCATCACAGCATGCATTTTTTCACGGCACTGGTTCAATAATTTTATGCAATGGCACAACATTACTACCAGAGCTGCACTAATTTTCAGCCAAGATCTTACTTTGATGACGGGTGACTCCAACCACTGCATTAAAAACCTTGTCCAACACATCCCAAAGAGCTTCAACTGGTTATGGTCAGGACACTGTGGTGACCAATTGATGTGTGAAAATGATTCCTCGTGCTCTCTGAACCGCTCCTGGACAACCTGAGCCAGAGGAGCCTTGGCATTGTGATCCCAGAATATGCCTGTGTCATCAGCAATTTAAAATTTCATTGATTAGATAATATGATTATTTTCTACATTCAGATAGTCTGCTGACTTCATTTTACTGCTGCATAACATTGCTGAGCCTAGAACTGACAAATTGAAGCAACCCCAAATCATAACACTCCTTCCAAAGGTTAGTTCAGCGGGCGCTATGCATCATGGATGCATCGCTTCATGGGTGTCCTTCCTTACATTAATGGAATAGGGTAAATCTGGACTAATCAGACGACACGACCTTTTTTCATCACAGTCCAATATTTATGCTCCCTAATGGACTGAAGTGGTTTTTTCCCCAATTAGCTTCATGATCAATTGGCTTCCTGGTGGCCCTGAAGCTGTTTAGTCCAAATTGTACAAGTTCTTGTAATGTTGTGAATGTGGATACAATCTCACTTTCACAACTACATACAGTATACTGATGAGTTCCACTAATGTTTTTTTTTTTCCGATGAGACTTCATCAAGCGTTTTAGTGATCTCCGATCACAATTTTTCTGGATTTTTCTGACTCATTTCTTCTGCAAAGTTGACGGTTCATCACTATCCTTCCCGGTGTTAATAAAGCGTTGGGCAGTTCTTAAACCAATTCCAGTGATCTCAGCAATCTTGTTTTCGTTGCTTAATGCAGGTCAGTAATTTGCCCCTCTTGCAACACAGTAATGTTTTCCGCGACCATGGAACACGTCTTTTGACATAGTTGTTCAAAAAATTAAAAGTTACATACTGCATTAGTTAGGGCTAAAAGAACTGTTGCCAGCCGAGATGTATAAATCACTGCAATGATGTTTCTGACATATGCTCTTAAATATTTTCGTATTTAAATCCAATTTTTTTTTTTTAGCAAAACATTTTAGGTGAGGGCAAGGCAACTATTTGTTCATTTCGGGAAAGAAAGAGTGCATTTTTGAGCACAGAAAACACCAAAGGGCTCATATTACAATTCACAAAAACTATGGTAGATGACCAAAGATTTCAGCTCATGGCCTCCCCTGGTTAAAAAAAATTAAATAAAATTTCAGACAGTTGGCCAGATCAAGAACACCTTCTCCAGCAGGTAGGAACATCTGTGCCAACATCAACAGCCGTCAAGAGAAGACTTTACTAAAGTAAATGTAGTGCTTTCATTTTAACATTAAGCAAGCATATTGTTTTAGTTACATAACCAGCATGTAGCATTTCAGCTAATAGGCAGCAAAGGAGCTCGCAGTGTGCACGAATTGGATTCTATTTTAGATACAGTAACTCTGCATTTCTAATTTAAGATTTAAGCTTCATCGCCCTATTTTCTGGTTAGCCCAGTGGCTCCCAAACTCAATCCTGGTTTCTGTTCCAGCAGCAACTGCAATCCCAAGATTTTAACAAGCTTTTTTGTCTGAGTTGGGAACATTTCATATTGAGAGCAGTCCTTTAGGCTCTTAAGCTGCATTTTGACAGAAATATTTATGCATACCATGAAGAATAAAATATACTTAATCATTGTCCATATTTTTCTATATTGAACATGACTGCAGGTAATACCATTTTTAAACTGAACAAATTTGACAATGAGAAAATTGGAGAGCTCAAAATGTCAGTTATTTTGAAATACTTAAAATCTATGGCACCAAACAGGCCTGGGGTGCGTTTCCTGAAAGCACAGATGCCGACTTACATAGTTGGAACCACTGACTGTGAAAGGGCAACCTGTGTAAGTTATTAACTTAGCTAGCAACTACGCTTTTGGGAAACGCACCCCTGAATGAGTATCATCTGCATGCCAAACAAATGGTTAGTTTTCCTGATCATGCGCGCATTGGCTCACCAGTAGAAACCTACTCATTCTTTCATTTCTTTACATTTTTCTTTGCAATTTCTTATGGAGTTGCTTCCAATACATCACAATGTGGAGATAGAAATTTTATTTTTTAAGACATGCATGGTCATTTCTGACATGATGTCCTTTAAAAAAAACAGCTGGTTAAAATCCAGGGATTGCAGTTTTGTTCGGAACAAAAACCGGTGTACAAAAGAGGGCCTCCAGACCGAGTTTGGGAACAAATTTACAAGGCAATGATATGATAAATAATTTGAATAAATTGCCGGAGCCATACAATACCAGCACCAATAACAGGTGTCTCCACTGCTGCTTTCACAAACAAATTCTTCCATTTTTGGGTCTGCTTTCTTGAGGAATGTTTGCAAGTGAAGAGTATGGAGACAATAAATTAAACAAACTGGATAACTGCTTAAATTTAAGATGATTGAAGCTTGCTTTGCTTGTCTAATCAGTGTTGAATTTGGATTGAATGATTTTAACCATGGTTTTTTTTTGATCTTGCATGGTTTGCCTGTCTGTATGTAGGGCCAAGATACAGCGCACAAAATATCAAAGGATTTGTTGATTTAATTCATAATTTAAACCCATTTCCACATTTTCTCCAGTAATCATGCCTCCAATTGACTGAATGGGAAAAATTGTCTATGTCCTTGGCTTGAGGAAGTGAACATGTTTACTGAGATTTGTGCCAGTCTTACTGAAGTAATATCATAATACATCAATTAGTTGTATTTTCATTGAGCTTTGTTCAAGAGGAGGAGTCCAAACAATACTATTGCTTTCTACAGCCTCACCGTCTTCCCAATCTAGTGGGTGCCTCTATTCAGTGGTTCTTAACCTACATCCTGGAAGGTGTGCTGTTTTTTGTATTCCAATAGCAGCTGAAACAAGAATTTTAACAAGCAGTTTAGTTATTCTTAATTAGCTGCTTTTACCATGAGGTTACTTTTCACTCCTGAATCATCCTGTCAGAAAAAGCTCTCTGATGTCCATAAAAGAACACCAGTGGCTGCCATACGATCAGATTTCAGTGGATGTAATGGCTTCTGTTTGACAATGTAAACAATGCATTCAATTTAATGCTTGGGAATCAGGTAAATTATCCAAAGAATTGCTCAACTGAAAGACTGAGGTGAATACAAACTGGCCACCAAAACTAATCATCTTGTGGATGATGATGTGAGGTACAGTTCAGGAACCGCACGCGAGAGATAGTAATCCAAAAAACATATGCCTTTGATGTAGTCCGAGTCAAAGCCAAAAAAACACAATTGCCAAGCCACAATACAAAATCTAAAAACTGTGTCGACTAGACAGGCAGGGGTCAGGACCAGTAAGACAGATGAGCAAAGGTGCAAAAATGATAGGCAAAAAGTCGTAGTCAATGAAAAAATCCAAGGGTCATACACAGGGCATCCAAACACAGAAATCATGGTCATACAAAAAGGGTCGAAATCCAGAAAGACAAAACAGTACAAAAAGGGCAAGGCAAGAATCGAAGTCGGACAATCCAGTGGAAGAAAAACAATACTCAATGGTATACACGGCGCTCTGCACAAAGAAATATTGATCAACGTTCTGACAAGGAGCTGGCTGTAAAAAGACTGCTTAAATACACGGAAGGAAAGTCACATGCTATGCAGAAACAGGTGAGCTGGATCAGACTAATTACAATGGGAGAATCACATGCGGGAAACCCTAACCACAAAAATTGGCGAAAGCCAAGACACGGACGGGAATCAGACAGACAGCCTATGACATTTAAACAGCTCCGGTCAAGGAGTTCTAAGTGCACAGATAATGAGTGCAGGAAAGTAATTTAGCAAGAGAGAGATCTTGTAGAAACGCAGGGGGAGACAGGTAAAGCTGAGCAAAAGGTGGAGACTAGAACAGGGCGATTGCTGGGAGGTAATTAGTCTATTAGTAGCGGTGCAACTTTACAACTTAAACTAGCGTGCTCATTAGTAAGTTAGTAATCTATATACATGGATTAGTTGTGTTAGTAAAATATGATACAAAATACAAATGTTAGTTTTGTTAGTAATCAGAACAGTAAGACGAAGGAAGTAAACGAGAATCGAAGGAATACATTAAACACCATAATTCATTTAGATTACTCGAAGTAAGTGAGCACGCAAACCCGGAAGACGGACTGAACCAACTAGATCACAAGACAGGGGAGACAAGTGCAATGGAACTGAGAAATGGAATGAACTAAAAACCTGAGAATTACATTAACCAAAAATAATAAATAAAAGTAAACTATACTGAAGGAAACCAGCATTGCCTTGTTTTTAAGGAAAAAAATGGATGAAATTTTCATCATCAACCTTTTTAGGGGCCCAGTATCCAAAGTTTTCAATTTGTTACCTTTTATAAGTCATTATTGTGATGGCTGTTGAGTTTTAGACGCCAAACGCAGTGGCCAGAATAAAAGGGGAAAACAGCAGATGAGAGAGAGACACAAATAAAAAGAGAGGGCGACACTCGCAATTCGGACCTAGATGTCGTCCGGGGAGGGAAGCAACAAGCTCAAAAGGATGAAATGAAAAGGGAAAAAAAACAGAAAGATTCCCTTGCTACCTAAAACTTGTTCTCAAATTTGCAGCTAAATCCTTAACAAGTCTCTTATTAGAGACCTTACCAGCTAAAGTACAAACATAACACTGACACTCTAGCAAGGGAATTGAGGCAGAACTAGGGCTTATATAGAATCCGGACAATGCCCCGAATTAATGCCAGCTGGCTCAAGAATTCGATTGAGAGCAAAACGATGTCGTCCCGGACGAGAGCAGCAAAGAAAGCTCTCAAATCCACCAAACCATGACAATTATTCCCATAAAGTTGTCACAACCCTCGCCTGTCCATAATTGGCTCCTCCACTGTCCCAGAAATGTACGTGTTTTTGCAGTTTGTCCCTTTAATTGATTTATTGTGCCATTTCCACCATTACTCCCAGGTGTCTTCATTTGTTTGCCCAGCATCCCTTTTCTGAATGGACCCTCTTTATAAGTTCATTGTGGTGTCAGTGTGGTTGCTGGATTGTCATGGCTCAAAATGTACTAAACCTTCTCGTCAGTATCTGTCCTCTAGTATTGAGCTAATCTACTCTTAATAATAAAAACATATATATAATTACACTTTGGAGTCGAATTAGTGGAACAAGAATCCAAGCTTCAATCACTGACTCCTTGATTGGGACTGTGTTCTTGTTAATCCATTGTTCCTGCCAGTTCCTCTGAGTCAGCTTATCACAAACTCCTCCTGAGCCTCCATTAGTCTCCAGAATTGGGACTGCGCCCCTGTGAAACTATTTAGTTCTCCTATCAAGGTGTCCTACTTCTGCGAGGGCAATTCTCCATCCTTCTTCTGCTTGGGGATGCCCACTGTTCTGGGACATGCTTCCACCCTCTCCAATCATAGCAAATTTAGCTGGACTGCCCCTCTGCAGCTCTGGGCAATGGCCATTCCCTCTTGTACAGCCGCATTCCTTTTAATAAATACTCCCTAGTGTATTATACCCAGAATCTGCATTTGGTTCCCTGTCTGAATCATAACAACAGTTCAGTAAGCACAGTACGAACTAGCGGATTTTAAACTTTATGGCATTGTGAGCTATTTCTGGCATACAGATAATTAAGGGGATAAATAATTTCACTACACATCAAAAGCACCTAACTAAGGAAAATTAACGGCTTATTAAAATTCTAGGACTGGAATTACTGAGTGAAAACCAGCATATTCAGGGGTCCCTCAGGTCTGAGTTAGAGAGCATCTGGCTGTAGTAATCAAACCAGCCAGATTTTGTTGCTCTAAATGTACAGTTTTTTCCAATGAAAACTTTTATGGCAGAGAAGGAATTTCCTCTCATTTCTCCATGAAGAGATTTGCCAAATGATGGAAATCCTCAGGTTTGCTCTCATAACTGGTTATGCCACCCTTAACGGCAATAACTGCAATCAAACGATGGTGATAACTCATGCTCATAACTCATGTTCATGCTCACCTTTTGCAGCAAAATTCTTTTAACTCAGCCACAGTAAATGGTCTTTGACCATGAACTGCCTGTTTCAGGTTAGATCAGATTCAAGTCAGGACTTTGAAGAGACCACTCCAAAACGGTCATTTTCATTCTTTTCAGACATTCAGAAGTGGACTTGCTTGTGTGCTTCAGATCCCTGTTGTGCCGCTTAACCCAACTGCATTGAACTTCAGGTCACAAATTGATGGCCAGACAATCTGGTACTGAGCAGAAAATCAAGTTTCCTCCATTTATGGCATTTTGCGCAGGTCCTGAAGCAGAGAAGCAGCCCCAGACCATCACAATACCACCACCGTGTTTGATGGTTGATGGCTTTAATGTTCTTATTGGGGAATTCTTTACAACAGATGTAACAGAACCCATTTGTTCCACAAAAGGTTCCACTTTCGAATCATCAGTCCACAGTCTATTATCCCAACCGTCTTGGGGGTCATAAAGACATTTTTGGCAAATGTGAGATGAGCCTATGTGTTCTTTTTGGTCAGGAGTGTTTTTCTCCTTTCTGCTATCCAATGGATGCCATTTTTGGCCAGTCTCGATTTGATTTTGAAATGCTGAACGCTGACCTTACCTGAGGCAATTGAGGCCTGCAGTAATAATTCTGAAGCTGACTGCACTGCATCTCCTCAGGAATAAATCACAAAAAGCCCCTGAGACACTTCAATTAATCAGTCCCCAGGGATTTCTGCGGTAAAAAAAATGAAATTCCGCGGAAAATCTCACCAAATTCTGCGGTCAAAAAAGCTAAATTCTGCGGTTATTCTGCAAGAAATGGTCAATTCTGCAAAAATTCTGCGGTAGCCTTTTGCAACTAAGTATAACCCTCATTCATTCAAAAATCAAAGAAATTTACCTTTACTTTTAGTATTAAAGAATCTCTTGAAACAAAGTAGGAAGGCACTAAAATCTGTTGCACAATTATTGCTCTTGATGTTTAATTCTTGAATGATTCATAACAAAAACTTGCCTTAAACGTAAAGACTTTTATTATTAATATCAAAAAAGCGAGACAAAGTGGGTGAAATCACCTAGATTTCACCTAGAAATCACCTAGAAAATGAAAAGAAGATGAAAATAAATAGATGAACGTAAAAGGATGATGAAAATACCTGTCATATGAATTTACATTTCACCACATGTATAAATTACGTGTCAGTACTGTCTGGGACACTGGCAGCAAAACGGAGGCAGTGCCAGGTCCGCAGGAGCTGCTCACAAATTAAGACGCTCGTCACCTGCTGCCAGGGCCGGCCCTTGCCTATACGATTGCCTTGGCAAAAATCCATCCCTTTATTGGCAACAATTATTCCTGGCTTGTTCTTAATAGTTCTCCTTTATTAACACGCTTTCCAATTTAAGAATAATCAAGTGGCAATTGAAGACACGGCTTCTCTCCCCCTATGCAATCTAACAGCGACAAATGGGCTACATTCAGTTCAGAAAAATAATTATGATTTGGTCTATGCACTGGCACTCAGCGACGTAACTTTTTTTTCCTGCGAGAGCGGCATTTCAAATATCTTCAGGTAATTCTGGTGACAAGCCCGTGGTTTCGTCCGTTTACATTTTCCAATCGGACAGCTGTCTATTTTTGACAGCAAGTTGCGTGACCGTGCAGCAAAAACAGGTGTGCACACTTGTCGCCGAAATGACCTTCTTTCGCAAGGGAGTTCTGAAATGCTGCTCACGCTGGGAAAAAATTACCGTTGCTCTATGCCAGTGCATAGACTTATTTATAATTAAATTATTTTTCTGTACTGACTGTAGCCCATTATTTTGTCGCTGTTAGATCGCATGGGGGAGTGAAGCCGTGTGTTCAATTGCCACTTAGTTAATCTTGAATTGGAAAACGTGCTTATAAGGAAAACCATCTAGAATTAGCCAGGACTAATTGTAGTCAATAAAGGGTAGGATATTTTACCCCAAATTTAGCCGTCTAGCGCCGGCCCTGCCTGCTGCAGATAGGCTACTTCAGACCCATCTGTAGGAATTTTAGCTCCTACCTGTTGTTTTCTAATTCCGTGTCATTGCTCCGAATAATTATTTCATAATAAATAGGCTACGATATTCCATATGGTTATGCTGTTAGGCTATAAATGTTGAATCTGAATGTGTATTAATCAAAATAGATGTTTTTAATTGTTGTTTTGTCGTTCTGAATTGTTTAATCATTTCTTTACCCAAAAATATCGTTGTAGCTAAATGTTTACAATAAAGCTGCTTTCACACTGGACGCGAACGAATTTTTCGCGCGACAGATCACATTAAAAAGTCAATGCAAAGACGCGAATCCACGCGAATCCGCGCGAAACGGGTATTTGTGTCTTTGCATTGAATTTGAATGTAATCTGTCTTGCGAAAAAAACGTTTCGCGTCCAGTGTGAAAGCAGCTTAATTCACGTTAATAATATACAATTCTTTTGCCTAAATATTCATAAATGTATTATTAAACTAGTAAAAGCGTAATGCTGGTGTTGTTTAGTTCTTTTGAGAATCATGGTAACATAGGTGCTCAGAGAGTCGGATTAGAATGCTTTGAACCGAGCGGTCCAAACGACCGTTCATGGTGATAAAATGGTTGTGATAAAATTCCGGCGCTTCTAGTGTTAAAACATAAAATTATTAATTAAAAAAAAGACTGTCATTACTGGTGTGCCATAGCAACTGATCGAATTCATAAAACTTAGGCTATTAGTCCAGGCCTAAATATTGCTGATTTTTTTTTTTTTTAAGATAAATTAGGACTGACATGAAGGCAGTTCGTTATCTCGATCCGCTCACACGCTAACTCTGTCTTGTTGTGCATTGTTGTGGAGATAGTTTTTTGCTTTTGGCTGGTAGACCTACTCTGTTCTTGTTCTTGAATTCATCTTTTGTGTTTTGCTGACTTGGCATGGTCCTCGACTGTCGATTTTCTAATGTGGTCTATTAGATACCACATTTAAGGGCCGACAAAAGAGCTTTCCGCCGTCCTCATAACAGAGGGAAAACTGACTGGCCCTGTCCTTGGCCGTAGTATAGGCAGTCTTGCCAACTGCTGGCTTGGATCTCTCAAGAAATCGCTTCATTTTTAAACTTTCATACAGAATACGCCACGCAACCTACGCAAAGAACGTCGATTTGTCGCCAACGAGGCCATCACTGCCTGGCGGTCAGGTTCACGCCTGCGAGATGCGTGGCGGTAACAGATGTTTGTGAGTTGACAAAATCGTGGTTTTTTCACCAGCTTGTGTCGGCAGAATTTGAAATTCCGCGGCAAAATCAGTGAATTCCGCGGTTTCCGCGGTGAAGTGTGTATTCCGCGGAAAACACCGCGATCGCGGAATCGCGGAATTCCCCGGGGACTGCTTAATATCAAAAGCACCTCATCCCAGTTATTCACCTGGGAGAAATTCTTAGCTTTAGAGTGGATAATATTTCATTCTGACATCGTGACCACAGTGACTGGTGAGGTCCTGAAAAATTATATGGATTAGAAATGAACACACATTCAGGTCGCATGTACATGCAATCCTGAATCTTGCACGGTGGGTTCCTAGCAGTTAAAGAAGTGCACTGTGATGCATCTAAAAATATTCTCTATACTGTTATTGGGATGTTATGGGCCATTTTAAAAAGGAGGCGGCAGAAAGAGAGAAGCACAGGTGGGTAAGGAAAATGGCAATTAAATGTCCAGGGCTAATCAAGAGAAGGAAGATGGTGGCGCTTCATTTTTAACTGAACATCTTAATGCAAATGCACCAACCTCCACTGGTAACTGCAAGCAGTGGAGGTCTAGAACACTGACTTTGAATTTTGAAACGAAGAGTCCAATGAGCCAACTCTTCAATACCTTTATTTACTTGTGTATAGAATTAATTATATTGTGCAGTAATGGCAGACTAATATGTGTCAGAGGAGAGAGCATTGGTCATCTGTGCTCTTTTGTGAAGTAAGTGTGAAGTGTGACATTGGCAGCTAATGCTGTTGGCACAGATATGGAGACTAGGATTAACTGTACTGTGGCTGCGCTGCCTGATAGCAGCCAATCTAATGAAAGTTGTCTGTCGGCAGTAAAAGGGAACTGAAAAATCTGTGCTGCCTGGCTAATTAGCCCTGTTTGAATTATTAACTATTTTTTCCCTGTGGAGCAAGAGCTCCGCTCACAGCAAAGATACACATGTGAACGAACGCCCACACGCTCCTGCAGACGCACATACGCACACACTGAAATATTTACACATATAGGCCCACAAACTCACTCATTTGTGTGGTCAGACTGGCACACTGACATATGTTGAATGGCACAGTTGAATTGCAATGCTGACTGACACAGCCAGGCAATAAAGAGGCATATTCCTCTGTCCATCCATTGCTGGCATCAAAACCACATTTAAAACCTCCCCTCCACCAGGGGACCCACAAAACTTGACGATAAACCAAATTGGGGGAGCCATCAATGGCACTCCACTCTTCTTGTTCATCAGCCATTACCTGCTGCCCATGCCATGTGCGCAATTAAAGCATCGCTATCGTTGCAGTTCATCACCTGTAACGTGGTGATAAAATTTCTGTACCAGCATGTGTGTGTGTGTGTGTGTGTGTGTGTGTGTGTGTGTGTGCGCGAGCGAGCGCCGGTACATTTGTGTGTAAGAAATAACTAAATTGTATAATCGAATCCACGCCGGAAAATATGTGTACCAGTGCATCTGTAACCGATCGAGTTTATTAGATGTCAAGTATGTTAGTCTGAGCGTAACAAGGAATCAGCTTATTCGCTTATCAGTCCATGCTGTTGGCGCAGATATTAAACAAGCATATAAAAAATTTGCAGTGCTTTACAAAGCCGGCGTTTCCTTCCAAAATGAGAACAATGTGAATAAAAGAGTGGGAGGACACTGTACTACATATTGACGTCGCTACCAAACTGATGGCGCGCAACTTACGTACAATGGAAATAATACGTAAGATGGTGCATGTACAAGTGTGCCTGTTCCATACATGCACGGCCTATTATGCTCGTGTTGTTTTATTACTCATTGCAAACAGGTATGCACAGTACCTTCCAACCGGCAGAACTGTTGCTGTCTCCTTTATCCTTAAAATAAGGTACACAGCGGACCATCCAGTCGTAGATCTGTGACAGCGTAAGTCTTCTGTCAGGTGCGCTTTCAATGGCACGCGTGATAAGATCCGCGTAAGACTGGTTTCCCCACGCGTTCCGTCGTGAGGACTTGGCTTTGCGCAAATGCGTGTCGATCACTGTAGCCCTGGGTAGGTTTGAAAGAGTCGTCGGACTGGTAGCCAGTGCAAGTGCTGAATGCTTTAACTCAGCCGGCAGACCGCCGCTCAATTCGGCTCCGCATGCTGGAACATTTTCCGTCTCCTCCTTTATTGAGCATAAGTGGAGACCACCAGGATACCCTTCTTCGACTCCAACGAAATCTTCTGGGTATGGTAGCGGCCAGGTACAAGAGCGCGGCCGGCTTTGTGGTGCGAAGTCCGGATCGATTTCAACCTGCTGCTCGCGCTGCACATTTCCGCGCTCCATCATCAGCATCTGTCCGGAATTATAAAACGTACTTGGTAAAAGAAGAACCATCACACAAAATCAATTCCTTGTCGGACTGAGGATTGTCCTCCAGTTATTGTAATCACAAAGCAAGAACGCAGTTCTGTACTATGGTGCACGTCTGCAGCACGATTATAGTACCAGTAATGACACAGCGACGGTATTGTATTGTACAGTTGTTCACCTCTTTACTGTAAATACGCGACGAAATATTGAAAAAAGCTGCCCGCGTACTCGCCAACCAAGTGATTCCAAAGCCTGGTGCGAATGCCTTTTCAGCAGTTCCTCTTCAATGTACTCCACGCAGCAACAGATGACTGCTCTGACAGCAGCCCGACGGTGATCGTCTGCGGGCGAATGTTCGCCAAAATATGCAATCAGAAGATTTAAAAGATCGGCGTCTTGTCTGCGGAATCGTCACTGGCGACACGAGCGAGTGTGCCACTACGAGTATTCTCAATAGTGTGCGGTGCGGTGCGATGCCCCCACTACGAGGACAACTACCCTCTTAAAATCAGGTCGCATGAATCTTTAATGAAACGCCAGAATTCCAGACGAAATAAAATAAACGGCTCCAACAGCACTTTGATATTTAGGAGCACAGATGTTCATTTCCAGTCAACGTTTTGCAAATTCACAGCCCCTCTGTACGCAATTATTTTGGCATTTTCCCTCACGGTCGCGAGCTGCTGGTTACACACGTGGATGAAGCATGCATGCACAAAGCGTTTAAATATTCAGTGAACTGAGCAGAAAGTCAACCCGACGGGTATGATAGCAAAGATGACCGATAAATACGGGTTTAATTGCTGTAGTATATCTGTTCATCAGCAGCTAACATCAAACAAGCCAAAATCTGCGTAATAGCACCGAATAGGCTACCTTTGAAAATTGATTCATGTATGAATCAATTCCGCGAATTAGGAACAAAATAGGCTGTAAACCATCAACCAGAGCGCCTGTTGTGTGCATAATACATGCGGGCAAATTTACATGGCCATTATAATACGCCCCGTAGGCTTTAAGACTCCCCCAAACCTCTTTGTTCACTCTCGGTGAAAACAATTTAAAAAAAGCTATTCTTTGTAAATATGAATCCAATTAAGTAGCAGGAGAATTCAAATCTGTCCTATTTTTACAATACGATTCTTTATTATAGACATTCATTCGTCCAGAAGGTCCCTTACAACCTGTTGGAGTGACAGTCCAGGTCATGGGATCGTCCTCACAGAGCGCGTGACTCACTCTGGCAAATTCATTGATTTATCACGTTCAACTGCGGATACTGATCGCCCAGAAAAAAAAACATAGCAGAGAGTTAGGACTTTGGAAATGTTGGGTATGGATTTTTTAATTGGGTCTTGGAATTTGAATCGAATCCTTGAGATTCAAAAGGCCCCAACTCCAAGGAAAACTCTTTTTCAAGAAATGAGAAAAAATACAGTATATATATATATATATATATATATATATATATATATATATATATATATATATATATATATTTGCCCATGTGTTATGACTCATACATTTTTAGTTTATTTCTTTATGAGAAAGTGCCACTGGGATACTTTGGGCTGAAATTACGAGAAAGTTCCCCTTTTTGTTATAAGATATGCAGACCTCATTGGAGTTGGGCCCTTTGGACAGTCTATGATTCAACTGCGGACAGGTAGGACAGGTGTCTAAATCACATTTTCACAAATGCCTGGGTTAATAGCAGAAAACGTCAGATTGAACGACCATCCCGTTGGGCATAGTACTTATATCCACAGCCGGACATTTAAAAGGGGTTGACGCCTGAGAATGGCCCTTTTCTGATAAATTCCTAAAATCCCCATTAATTATTGACAGCAGTTTTTCTTTCCAAACAAATGAGGAAATAAATCCGACGTGTGGAGATGGAGGTATGACTAAAAACGGATGGGCCTGCGGTTTTGGAAATCAGACTCAGCGCTGTTATTACAAGAATGCTGTCTGACTCGCATCGTGACGAATTTATAACACTAAAGACTTCGTCTCAGCTTAAGAGCCCAGTATTACAGTCAAGAGGCCGACGACCTCTAAAATCAGAGCCGTAAATCAATGCCAAACAGCTGCCCTCCGGTGCACGCTTACGCCATAGAGCTTCTTCAGCGCCTCAATACCTCGCCAGTGTTGCTAGACAAGAGCATGCGCGGCAGAAGCTCCCGGTTCATAAAACAGGTTAAGTGGTTGGTTGAGGCATGTGAGTGGACCCAAGAGGAAAGACGCCACACTCCAGAGAGAGTAGCCGGGCTACAGGTGAGCACCACACCCATGTAGCTACCATGGCACATTACGTATTAATACCCAGGAGCACCCATTCCACTCAGGGGATACAACAGTAACGATGAGCATGGCCTTGGGGAGGCTAAATGCCACAGTGGAGCTGGACTTTTGAGGTTAAATGCTCAATGTGTTACCTTGAGCAGTCGTCACTGCTCCAAGAGATGTACTGTCATATTGTTTGTCATTTCTACCTTCAGTTGGCTCTCCTGACTCTTCTATTTAGCAGCCAAACATGATTCCTGGGGTTTGTGTGAAATGTGTTTTGCCGGCACAGAGCGATTTAACAAAATGAAGTTGTTAAAAAATTGAGCGGACATTTTCTTGGCACCAAATTTTGATAGGGTCTCCAACATCATAATAAGCTGAAAATTAAAATATTCTGTTGGGAAAATATTGTGTTATGTACAGTTTATTGTTATCAGTGAGGCTTCTGCATAGATGTTTTTATCTTATGTGTGAAAAATGGATAGTCTCATGGATATCCTTTAAAATTTCGTCTGGGGAATGGATTATCAAGACAAAATAATGTAGTTATTAATTATAGCCTTTGTCTCTCCACAAAATCATTACAGACCTTAAGTGCATATTCTGTAAATGTACACTACATATAGTACACTGCCCTATAACCAAGTGTCCATTTATATAACACTTATGGCTTCATATCTTCAGATATAGTAAGAATTGAAATGCATCAGCTCTGTAAAATTAATCTAAATAAATTGCATGGGATATGTCTTTGATCCGGTAGGGATTGAACTTGTCAAATTTGGAGTGACAAGTGTCAACCACCTGCTATCAACCACCTGCTCAGAGAGTGCCAAAGGCCGGTTGTGGTGCGCAGTGAACTCTAGAACATGGCAAATCAAGATGTGGACCTTGCTGGTAACGGAAATGCTCAAATCCTTGTATGTCAATTTTAGTCAGTGAAGCAGCCAAGGAATTTAAGCCTTGATCTTCCTGAATTCCAGAGTCCAGTGACAGTTCGGTACCTGAGTCTGGTGCATTTGCCTATTAAAAAAAAAAAAAACTGTCCTAGTGTCATGGCATTTTTATGAAATGTAGTCTTTAAATTGTAATCTTAAACTTGTTTAGTTGTCTTTCCCTTCCACTCAATATAGTTGGCGCATGCAATCCATGACCTTTGCAGTTCACACATTGCTTGTTCATGATTGGGTGGACTGGTGCTCCGCATTAGTTTTTCCTTACCTGATCTGTTTTGTGGCCATTTCTGTGACCTTATACAATGTACTTACTGCAAGTTGCTTTGGATAAAAGCATCTGCCAAATAACTGGAATAAAATGTAATGTGATGTGATGATTCGGTTTTGATACCAGCAGCTGAGGAGACACCAAAAATTCCTGGAATCCCCATCCATACAAAAGATTTCTACAGTTATTATTTTTCTACAGCATTAAATCAGTGGCAGTTAGCCAATAGATGGCAACTGACCATTGAATTGGTGAATTCAATATGGGTCCAACTCCACACATTATCAGTATGGAGTTGAGCCCACACTGAATTCACCAATTCAGTTGATTTAACATAACGTAACGTAACGTAACATAACATGAATTGTGAGAACAGGCTGTTCAGCCCAACTAGGCTCACCAGTTTCTTTATACTATTGTAAATATATCACTTCAGACACTCAATGACTCAATGGTATCTAGCTTTAAGTCAAGTGTGCTCTTGAGAACTCCCAAGGTCTCTGCCTGAACAATATGGCCTGGCAAGCTAGTTCACATCAAAATTACTCCTTGGGTAAAGAAATATTTCCGAATATCAGTGCAAGATTTACTGTTGGTCAACTTCTATTTGTGACCCCCGAGTTTTACTAACAACACTTGGTCGATGAAATCCTACATAATTCACTTTGGTAATCCCTTAAACATATTTAAAGACCTCAATCAGATCACCCCTGAGTCTCCTTTTCCTAAGACTAAAGAGATTAAGGATCTTCAGCCTCTTCTCATAGGTTTCATCATTTATACCCGGAATTAGCTTAGTGGCTCTTCTCTGAACTTTTTCAAGAGCCGCTATATCTTTCTTAAAATATGGTACCCAGAACTGCACACAATACTCCAGATGAGATCTGACGAATGTGTTGTACAAAAGAAGCATCACCTCCTCCATTCTCAATACTTTTGGCAATGTATCCCAGCATCTGATTGGCTTTTTTTAACTGCCACGGCACAATGGCTAGAACCTGTGAGGGTTTGGTCAACAATTACTCCCAGATCTTTTTTGTGTGGAGCACATTCCAGTTTTAAACTTCCCATGAAGTAATCCTGTCTAATGTTTTTATTACGTACATGTACAACTTTACATTTCGCAACATTAAATTTCATTAGCCACATTTCTGCCCAATTCTGGATTCTATCGAAATCATCCTGAATCACTTTAGTGGACTCTAAACTATTTGCCAGACCTCCCAATTTAGTATCATCTGCAAATTTAACTAATTTGCTCTCAATATTCCTATCAAGGTCATTAATGTAGATGAGGAACAGTAGGGGTCACAACACCGATCCCTGGGGGGCGCCATTCCCCACCTACCCAGCTCAGATGACATACCACTGACCGCCACTCTTTGTGCTCTATCTTGTAACCAGTTTTGAATCCACTCCAGAATACCTCCTGTAACTCCAATGGAGCCCATTTTAAAAATTAGTCTCTTATGCGGTACTGCATCAAATGCTTTCTGAAAATCCAGATATATGATGTCATAAGCCCTGCTTTGGTCATAAGTCTTGGTGGCCTCTTCAAAAAATTCCAGAAGGTTTGTCAGGCATGACCTTCTCTCATGAAAACCATGTTGGCTATCCCTCAAGATATTACTATGTTCAAGAAATAAGTCCAGCTCATCATTTATGATAGATTCCAATATTTTGCACGCAATGCAAGTTAAACTCACTGGCCTGTAGTTTCCTGGCTCGGTACAGTCCCCTTTCTCATATATTGGTATTATATTGCCCTGCTTCCAATCATTTGGTATTTCTCCAGTTTCTAAAGACCGCCTGAAGATGGTGGATAGCGGCTTAAAGATGATCTCACCAACTTCCCTGAGCACTCTAGGGTATAAGCCATCAGGGCCCGCCGACTTAACTACCTTTAGTTAACTAAGCACTAACTAAGCAGGGGCAAATCCTCCTTTATCACATAACTGCGGTACTTTTCCCATAGCCCAGCTATTAACATCTTTTTGATTTTTCCCCATGGTAACATCACTTATGCGAAAATTTCACTGGAAAAAAATTTCTCCATGTTATGCCTCACTCTTAATATTTAGCCAAACTGAATACCAAGTGTAACGTTGGTTAAATCAGTATGGCTTGAACTGTAGCGAGCCAGCAAGTACCACTCTCGCAACTAAGTTATCGTTACTGAGCTAACTAGCCAGCGTGCATGGAATACCTTTCTATTATCATCATGCAATATTAGTTTGTTAGCTAGCTAGCTAGCTACTTAGTTGACTGTCAATTTAAAAACCATGGCTAGTTCTACCACGAATGTCAGTGACTCAGTGACTTGACGTTATGGAGTATCAGGGTGATGACGTTGGCTCAGTGCTCACTAGTTGTGAATTACCATAACGATGCTAACAGAAATTAAGTTTGTATTCTATTGAATTATGCGATTAAGTTATGTAATAAATTGAATCTTTTACTCTTGGTCGTGTCATATGAAAGTTATGAAACTTGTTGAGTAAATTTTGGGTTCGTTGCTCACTAAAGCTCGCAACAAACACAAATTTTACTCAACTCATTTTATAACTTTCAAATGACATGGCACTCATGCAAGATCCTTTGTTTGTGTGATGTGGAAGCCAATAGCACAACAGCCCAACTACTGCTCTGGTCATATTATGGCTTCCCCAGGGGCTTGGACCACCAACTTCTGACGCCCTAAAGAAATGCCCTCACAACCTGAGAGCACAGATGATCTGTGGAGATTCAGCAAATCTGACAGAAATGCATTCAACACCATTCAGTGCTTTGTTATGGAGTAGGTACAATGAAATGACTGCTTTTTACACAATGGAGGATACACTGTGACCCTTTTTATATTCAAAAAATGTTAAGAAACACTGGCAGGGTGGGGGTGGCTGAATATTAATCTCCAATAACTGTGCACCATGGACTCTCTTACTTAAACAGGCTGTCTCCTCTCATTCTCTGTCTGGCCTCATCAACCAGATCATGCATTGACCCTCATCTCCCTCCATTTGTTTCTAGATGAGCCCTTTAATATTCGGTGTGCTAACTGAAAGTTTAGTTTTGGATATTTATATTGTCTGCTTTCTCAAGGTTGGATCCTCTGTGTGTTGGTTTAGATTCCTCTGTTATTATATCCACTGTTCCCTGGCCTGTATCCTCTGTGCCCAGCTTTATAATGTGCGTGTGTGTGTGTGTGTGTGTGTGTGTGTGTGTGTGTGTGTGCACGCATAATGCCCTCGGTTGTGTAATCTTGTTCTATCCTGTAAATAAACCATGGTTTGGATTCTGACTCCAGCCCAGCTCTCTGGTTCTGAGCCCACCCTGACATTAGAGAAAATGGTGTGCAATTTCCAGTGAGTGAGAGCAGCTCCTGTAGGACCAGAGAATCTCAATTAATATGGTGTCTCTTGCATCAGTAGTTCTCAGTCTCGGTCCTGGGGGAGCACTGTGTTTGCAGGCTTTTGTTCCAACCACTAGGCCAATTGCTATCGCAGAATTTTAACAAGCTGTTCATTTTTATAAATTAGTTGCTTGTCTATGTTTACAAGGATTATTTCTCCTCTGAAACCATGTTATGATAAAAATTGTTATTCGTTCCATGAACATTAAAAGCCCAATCTTCATATTGTGCTTATTTTGACTGAGTTTTTTTTTTATTTAATTCTCAACAGAACAAGGATGAAATTTTAGACTGTGATGAATCAATACGCTGCTAATTTGGTTTACAAGCACAGCTGTTCAGTTCATTTAAAATGTTTTTCAGAGAAAAAGTTTGACACATCATACTTTGCTTTTACTTCAAATTCTGCATTATCAAATACATGGTTAGTTTTAATGATCATGAGTCTACATGTTTACCAGTAAGTAGCCAACTGATTCTGTAATTTTAACAGTCACAATATTCCCTCTTTTAAATCAGTTGAATTAATCCATTAAATCTTTTAAGTCAGTTGCAAGCTAGTTACATATAAACTCTTCAGGACATGCATAGAGATTTACCTATAAAAGGAAAATAATCTCTATGAACATAGTGCAATTTACAAAAATTAACCACTCATTAATACTCAGGGACTGCAATGTTGATTGGAGCAAACACCAACAAACACAGTGGTACCCCTGGACTGTCATCGCATTGTTCCCATACATCACAATGAGAAAAACATTTCTTCTTGTTTAGAGGGAAAACCTAACCAGCAGCTCAGTCTATAACACCTCTTTCGTGTGAAAATATTTTTTCGCCCAAGCCTAGGATAGCTTACTATTGCATGTGTAAGCACAGTACACAGGATAGTGAATTTATAATGTAGATTTATGTAAATGCAGTGTTCTTACTGTCACTGATGAACATACCTCCTGGCTTTCATCAATGGAGCCATGTCTGAGGCTACTGTGTCCCCAAAATATGTTATTGCCAACCAAATATACTGTGTCCACTGTTCATGTCCTCAATACTATTTTACTGAAGTAAGGCCGACAACTTATAAGTATTCCCTCCTAGTAATTAAGCACCTGCCTCTTTCTCCCCGATTGTACAGTAAAATAGCCCAACTTCCTCCTCTCTGTGGGACTCGTAAGGGTTTCCCTCAACACACTTTGCAAAAGCCTATGAATGCACAAAAATATGCAATTGTACTGAAACTGTTCTAACTGGAAATGATCTTTTTTGAGAAATCATTTTGTAGCCAGCAGTATGTTTAGAAGGCAGTACATCGGAGGGGGACAAAATATTGGAAACATCCCAAAAATACAGATTTAATTTCACAGTCTCATGCCTCATTTAGAAAGATCCTCTACACAGGTCATTCTTATTGGTCTGAATGCCATTTAGCAGCATATCTGCTTACGAGAGGTCTATCTAGTTGAATTATACCGAATAGGTCTCAGGAGCAGGATAAGAATTATAGCAACGTTCTAAAGGGTGTAAATAATTTGTGCCCAAATAATTAGTTATGACAGTGACCAAAATGGCGAACTTAGTTTGGGTGGAAAGGTTTGATGTCAAAAGGCAACGCACCGTGTGCCAAATGCTGAAAAACAGCAGTACCTGCAGGTGAAGGCGCTTAAATGCTTGGTGAGATGGTTCCAAATAACTGCAGAGCTACAGCTTTGGAAATCACCACAGAGTCTGATCAATCCATGTCAGAACCAGTTTGAACAAAAAAAACTGTCATGGCCTTAACAATGCTGGTTTCTATGACAGTGTTTCCTGTAATTAGATGGCACTGCAGTAAGACGGATGATTCAGATGGGACCGAAACAAAAGCTTTCTCGAGTGGCAGAATATTGCAATAGAATGGGGTGCAAAAATCTGGGCACCCCTGGTTTAAATGTCTGTTACAATTAATCTCCAAGTGATTGAAAGCAAACCTGAGCACTAAATGCAACAAAGTTAAACAAGACACATTTCATCACATTTTAAGTCAAGAATAATTTTTATTTTTAACTTTTCTGTTTCAAAATAATAAAACAAGAAAACAGGCCTTGCGCAAAAGTTTGGGACCCAGTCAGCGAGTACTTTGTAACTCCTCCTCGGGCAGCTATAACAGCTAGCGAACACTTCCTGTAGCCAGCTAAGAGTCTTTCATTTCTTGTCTTTGGAATTTTTCTCCATTCTTCCTGACAGAACACCTCTAGCTCAGAAATATTCTTCGGCCTTCTTGCATGCACAGCATGTTTGAGGTCTCTCCACAGATTTTCAATAATATTCAAGTCTGGGGACTGTGAAAAAACCTTCCAAAACCTTCATCAGTCTTTCCTGGAGGTACTTCATGGTGGATTTTGAGGTAAGCTTCGGGTCATTGTCTTGCTGGAATACCCAACGTCTCTTCAACTTCAATTTCTGGACTGAGCTTTGAACATTAGCCTCTAAAATGTCTTGATATTTGGTGGAATCCATTCTTTCTTCCACGCATACAATACTGCCTTTGTCCCCAGCTGCTACACAACCCCAAAGCATCATGGATCCATCTCCATGCTTAACAGTTGGCAACATGTCCTTCTCTACAAATGCTTCACCCTTTTACCTTCAAACTTACTGTACCTTCTTTGGTTGTGGCCAAAAAGTTCAATTTTGGTTTTGTCAGTCCAAAGCACATTGTTCCAATAGGCTTGAGGTTTCTTAAAGTTTTCTTTTGCATATTTCAGATGCTAAATTTTGTGTTGAGGTCGTAGGAAAGGCTCCTTTCTTGCAACTCTGCCATGTAGGTCTTTGTTGTTTAAGGTATTGTATGTAGTCCTGCACGCTGTATTGTTGTCCTGTGAACAACTAGACCTGTGTCAGCTACTCTTTTTTGCAGGGATGTGTGGGTTCTTCTGAGCATTTCTCACCAGATCTCGGGCCATTCGATCTGAAATTTTTCATGGTCTTCCAGATCTTGCCTTCACTTCAGTTGTTCCATTTATTTTCCATTTTCTTACGGTGTTTCTGACAGTAAAAATGGGTGGTTTGAAACATTGCGAGAGTTTTTTGTAGCCTTCTCCTTGTTAGTGGAAGTGTAGTAGCTGGATTTTGACATCCTTGGACAACTGTTTAGAGACACGCATGGTTTTTACCACCAGACACAACAGCTACCAGAGTCAGATACTTTAGATGGCATGGAGTTACTTCACAATATATAGTTCAACCCTGGAATTATATTCACCTGACTCATTGAAGCCCTAACAAAAAAAGAATAATCCAAAAGGGCTCCCAAACTTTTGTACAGGGCCCCGTTTCCTATCTTACCATTTAAAAACTCAGAAAAATTTAAATAAAAAGAAACCTTGCTTTTTAATTTGCAGAAAGTTGTCATGTATAACTTTGTAGCGTTTAGTGTTCAGGTTTGCTTTCAATCACTTGGAGATTAATTGTAACAGACATTTAAACCAGGGATGCCCTAATTTTTGCACCCCATTGCATGTGCTACATGCATCCGTTCAGAATGCTACAACGACCTCTAGTGGCAGCAAGAATAAACTGCACCAACAAGCACAAACCGTGGAACAAAATGTTTCACATATATGGTAATGGCAGGGGAGGGAGCAATGAGCCTTCATTTTCTCACCATTTATTTAATCAAAGCTAGGCAAATTCAAACCGTTTTAAGAAATGAAATGCCAACCTATACTAAAAAAAAAGGCAAATACATAGGGTGCAAAATTTCCACAACAAGAGCACTCAGAGAGCACATACCTCTGCCAATTTGCCAAGGCCCAGATCCTGAACTTGATGCAGAATTTGATCTGGATCATGCTTAAAGTGAATTCACTAAGTTGGGCCAAGACAAACCTCTGGTAAAAATTTCATAAAAATCTATCGATAAATTTTTCTGAAATGTTGCTAACTAACAAATATACTTACCCACAAACCAAAGATAATTAAAAAATATCCTCCCTGGCGGAGGGAATAAAGTACTCCAAAGATCAAAACAAGCTCAGTCACCCATCTTGCCCAGTTAAAAGCCACTGTGTACATGTGATATCAGCCATCACCCACACTGTCGACCATCTTGATCTGAACATCTTACAGATCGTCTACAATAGCAGTCTTCTGAAATGATTTGAATGGACTTACACACTACGGTAATCTCCAACCCAAGTGACAGTACTTCTTACATCCTCTAGTTACATCTTTGAATAGTATGACAACAATGTAGCATATCAGGCTATGCCAATTCGTTCAATATGCAATGACAATGATTGGATTATGCAGGTGCGTAATAACCAAATCATTTAGAATCATACGTGTCGTCATCACCATGGAAAATTGGCATGGCATGAGTTTGGTCAAAAAGTAACTCGTGTAAAAAATTAAAATCAAGAATTGGCACAGTAATAAAAATCAGTGAACTTTATTCCCAGTTGTTAAAAACATCGTAGTGATCTGTTACAAAGGCTGACCAGCAAGAACAGCTGAATCACCTCGCACTTCGCTGAACGACCGAGACAACATTTGAGTTTAAAAAATGCTTGTAAGGGCAACAAGGCTAAATAACTGTTATCAGTCGCAAAGCACACTGCCTCTCTCAACCTGGAACATGATGAGTCTGGGACAGCCGGTATTACTGAATCAGAAACTCAGCTACAGGTAATGTTACATTTTAAAACCTGAGGACCTGACTGTGGATAGACACATTTATCATGGCAACAAATTAGAAATCTCTGCACACTGCGGCTTTTTAGGCGTTTTTGATGCCGACCGCTTAGGACATAGAAATTATTCACTGCTGACGGTTATGTCAAATCAGCCCAAATGCCACTGTTATGTAGAGTATCAATTTCAAATGCTGAGCAGGCAACTGTGTGAACATCCCAGAGCCTTTTTATTATGATATATGTCAAACATTTAAACCTAAGAGATTCCAATAAAGTAGGGACATGTGCTTAATCCAATTCCATCCCATTGCAAGGAATAAGTCCAATCAGGTGACAAGCTGTATATAATGAGGCATTTCCCAAAACACGTGCCAATTTCTGGAGTATAGGGCACAGGTGCATAACATAATTTACTTTATTTATAAATATGCGGTAAAAAAGGAGTAAAAACCAACAAAAACGCCACAAAAAAAATAAAGAAAAAGAATCGTGGCTGGAGAGGATAACACTCAGTTCTTCCCGTTGATAAACTGAATATGAATATGAATTTCTTCCCTCTGATGGAAGAAGACCATTCAAAATCATCTCCTTTGTCAAGGGTAACCAATCCTTGACTATGAGGGCCCTCTGGTGGATAATAAAATAGCAACCTGGCTTTGTCTGCCAAATCCTGAATTGCATGTTAAGGAAAATATTTCACGCTCTTCTGTGTTCAACACAGTCCAAGCTGCAAATGCCGAACGGCAAATGGCCATTTAGTGCCAGCCTTAATTTTTTCACTCAAGGAAACCTGATGATCAGCCAGACGGAGTAGAGTGAACACTGGCCACTTGTGCCACATGGAGATATTTAAGCACTATGTGCGTGTAACTAGCAGGACCCATTTCGTCTGCCCGTCCGAGAATTCTTCACTACAGCGATAAGGGCGTGGCAGAATTTGTTCAACACTTCTGCCAGGCAAATAACCAGCAAATATGATTTAACCCATTTAAGGTGTAAGACCGCAGGTGCACGAGTAAATATGATTTAACAACTGGACTGGTCAATATACAGCCACTGAATTCTACAACACGGCATTCGAACGAGCATTCCAAAAAGCACTCAAGTGAGTAGAGATGCACTTATACCGATACTGGTATCAGATATTGGTTTGATAGCAACTCAAATAGCCGGACTGGGTATTGGTGATAATTAGCCAACCTGGTATAGGATACCATTACTTTAATAAATAAAAATTCAGTACATTTATACTGTCGTATTTTATTCGCTGCATTTTGTTTCACAAACTTAGGAAAGCAGTGTCTAAGTCAAGCCTGCTATTTCCTTACACATAAAAAACAATACCTTCCAGTGAGGTACACAGCTTATTAATTAAACACTGGTATATGATTGGAACTCAGTATCAAGAGATACTCAAAGCCCAGGTATCAGTATCGATATCGGTACCAGTATGAGGACTGAAAAAGTCAGACTGGTGCGTCTCAACAATTCAAAAGGCTAAATATCACAAAATTGAGTGAAAAAAGCCTTTTGGTCCAAGTTGGAGTATAAAGAAATTCAGGGATTTCTACCGGTTATCACTGCTGACATTACTTCTCCCATACTCAGATCCCACCCATCTCCTTTATATACAAGACAAGTTTAACAACACACAAGGAACGGCAACATCTATTCTGAAAACCAAGCAAACACCTCCGTTAAATCCAGGCTATGGGATACACAGAAACAGCATAACAGTTAATTTACTGTTAATACGAGCATTGAAACAAATGCCCACATTACTACTGCCCCGTATAGGGCACTTTCAGTCTTGCAATGAAATCACTGCCAGAACAGTTTTGGTTGCAATACTCAACAGGGTTTTAAAATATAAAAATACAAAAAAAAAAAAAAAAAAAATTCATTCATCTCTCAGACAAAACTTGCCTCCTCCCAGCGTTTCACAGTCATAGTGGAACCAAAATTCCCTCTGCTGTCAGAGCAAATCCCATTGAATGGGAAACCCAATCCCATTAGCCCATCTGGGGCATGGTAAGCCCCAGGATGACCTGAAGAGCAGGAACCACAGGGGAAACTCTCCCTTCAAGTAACCAGTCTATGCAGATGTCAAACCGTCAGCCTCTTCCAGCAATTTCAAAAGTTAAGATGGAGAACCTTCACGGTGATTGTTATCAAACTGTGTGCTTTCTCCTTCTGTGTTCCCTTTGAGTGACGTTAAACGTGAAACATCATCACAGGGAGCTTAGTCTGATAGGTCAGTGAAACAGGGCGAATTTGAATATGAAGAGGTCTCCCAAATAATTTAATTTAAAAATGGACCAAAAAAACAAAAAAAAACAAACGTGGTGTGAAATATATGGCAAAAGACAACACCTGCGGTGAACTCAGTTGTGTCGTCAACCCAAACCAGAGTGAGCAGGTGTGTGCTTTAGAAGTTGGGAGCTTGTTTAGTGCACCCTACTGCAATGCCAGGCCTCCAGCCAGGTTCCCAGTTTAAAAATCTTAAACGGGGGCCACTGTTCACGCCCACAGAGCAGACCACTTGTGTTAGGGGTCAATTCCAACTATACGGAGACTCATTAAAAAAAAAAAAAAAAACTTCCAACTAAAAAAAAAACAATTGCTCCAAAACTACCATCTTTGAGTATCCAGTACTTAGCGTTGGTGCCATAGTTACATCCCTTGTTGGGCATGTGTCCCACCACTGGGCGGTATGGGTTTGGGCTAAATTAAGAGGGATGGGGTGGGCTTTTTTCCCGGCCATGCCTCTTTGGCATACTTCTTCTTGCGTGGTTCGTTGAGTGTCTCCGGAGCGTAGGGTCCGGGCTTGGGGGTGGGGTTGAGGGTGACGGGCGGCTGGGCAGAGGTGGGGCTCAAGTCCACCTCCGGGGCGGGGTTGGGGAAAGGTAGAGGCAGCGCCCCCATGATGGTGCCTCCGCCCTGGGCTGCGGAGGGGTGGGCGCCGGCCTCCTGGCTGGTGGGGGGCAGGTCCCCGTAAAGACCCCCGCCGAAGGAAATGTTCTGTGACCTGCGAGCCAACGCCTCCGAGCCAAGGCTGCCGTGAACCTCTACCTTCTTCTTCTTTGGTGAGAGAGAGAGAGAGAGAGAGAGAGAGAGATGTAGCGGAGCGTAATTATGCCAGCCACTTATGTAAACAACACAGTCTTTAAAGATTACCACGGCTCAAAAATGCATAGCAGTTTATTAGCATGGAAACCAAAACCCAGGTACTGAGGTGTAACCAAGTTGAAGGACTCAGGTGATACATGGATGAGGGTGCCTGTCAAATAGGATTATATAGATTTTGCTTTTGGTTGGTACATAAATAATCTCAGGTGGCTGACCCTGTAGCATGGTTGACAATGGAAAAGATCTTGGATTCTGATGGTTTTTCTAAAGTTCTCAAGGCTAGTTCTCCTGTAGCAGCAGTTTTTTAGGAAATAAATTAAGGCATGTTTTGAGTATGAATAAAGACGTGTACTATAAATGTTTCTAAGAAACTGCAGAGGGTGCTAGGCTATGACGTTCCCGAGATAACTACATAAGTTACCATAATTGGTACCCAATGCCAAATACCTACCCAAAAACTGTTTCACTTCAGCTTCTGAATGAAAATAACTGAACTTAAAGGAGAGAAATCAAGTACAAGGAAATGTGGTATTGTAAGATTAAATACAATATACTTAGTTTGAAAATACACACACTACAAGGGGACAAACTATGAAAAACTCATTTTTTAAGTACCTGTGCGCATACAGTTTGGTATCTGGAGTTCTTATCAACACACTAACTGTGAAGTTGAACAACCCAGTTGTTTTTCGTAGGCTGCCTTCCTCATAAAACATGGCATTCGGCATGGCACTCCCATTTGCGTTCCCCTGCCACATCACGTGGGTCATTCCATGCCAAATGAACCAATTTTCAGAAAAGTTCCAGGGGGTCTGTTATGGCAAATTTTGTTCTAAAAATACGTTAGGATGTCAAGCGAGGGAATCTTAAGTTTCAGCTCAATATCTCACACAGTTTTCTCGTGAGGCCATTTTAAATCAAGGACTCCTCCCCATTTTTTGCACTCGTGAATCATTGACTAGTGAGCATTTTTGGAGGGCGATAAAATCTTTTCTATACAAGATAAATAAATAATCTGAAAATTGCAACTCCTGCTAATTTTTGCCCTGACTTCCAGAATCTGACATTATAATTGCACTTTGACAAACCATCTGGGATCTATGAGCATTTGCAAATGGGATTTCGGTTGTCCTTCTGTCCGTCCAGACATGGACAAGTCTTTTCAAAAACTAGTTTACCGACATGAATGAAATTGTTTGCATGCGTGTGTGCGTGCGTGCGTTACCAATGATAAACTTCAAAAAAATGTTTCTGAACAATATATTTTACAAGAAACAAGGCCCTTTAATGTGAATTGTGCATAAAATCAGCAACATCCATGTTCGACGTTAAGCAGGGAAATTTAGTTATTTTTGACAGAAAGGGATTCCATGGTGGCGGGGGATACTGATGACGATGTCATCCTGTTGTACCCAAATATATATTAAAAAAAAAAAAAAAGTTCTGTTAGCATCAACAATAGTTCATCTACTCAAAAAACATGACCCATACCTTAATCGGAATGACGGCTGTCTGCACCATGTTCCTGAAACGGCCTACAGAAGGGTCCACGTCCTCTGCAGGGAAACAGGCAATAACATGTCACGGCCCAATGTTCCAAACCTGCTCAACAGAGTCGACAAACCGAGCTAACTGGTTTGAGAGATTGTGTGCAATAGCTCTGCAGCTAAAAGGAATATCTGCATTGGGTCCCTATATGGGTAACGTACGCATGCATGTATACGTATATGTGCTTGTGTGTAAGAGTTAGAGACAACTAAAGACTTTGTTTGCGTATGAGCATGTGTTGTGTCAGCGCGCATGTTTGCATTTGCGTCTGTGTTCCTGTGCATCTGTGTTTGTGTGTGAGTGTGGTTGTGCCCTCGTGATAGAGTTAGGGACAATGAAAGACTTTTTGCTAGCGTGCTGTGTGAGTGTGCATATTGTCTGTCAGCATGAGCTCCAGTGTTTGTGCGTTGTGTGCGTTTCACATGTGTGGGTGTATGAGAGAGCGAGAGACAGAAGACTGTGTGTGTGAGAGTGTGTATTCCGCGGGAGTGTGATGAGGACAGCAGTACCTGGGTTGATGATCTCCTCCTCGTCGCTGAAGGAGACGTGCGAGCTCCTCCTCTTGCGTTTGGGCCTCTGGATGTCCAGGTTTCCCTCCTCGATGGTGAGAGTGGAGATGCGCTTATTGTGCGCCGTGTTGAACTCAGTCAGGTTCTGTCATGGGAGTGACGGAGAAAACTCACTGTAGGACTCCCTCTTTCTCCGTCTCAGACGCAAATAATGATGTGCGCGCACACACACAAAAACACAGACACGTATTAAAAAAAAAAAAAAAACCGCACACAAACACACCCACACATAAAAACACACACACGCACACACACCTCCAGCTCTGTCTCCTCCTCTGGAAGCCCCAGCAGGCCCTTCAGCTCCTCGTCTTCCCCTGCCTTGCTGTCCCCGGTCGCAGCGCTGGGCTGGGTCTGGGGCTTCTCCCGCAGTGTGTACACCCGCGTTGATGCGCCGAACGACATGGTGGAATCGATGGGCACCTGCTGGGGCTTGTGGGGCTCCAGGCGAATGCGGCCCAGGAAGGTGCCATGGGCTGTCAGAGGAGGGGGGGTCAGAGGCCTACCACAAGCGATGTCCCACTTTATCTGGCACAACCCGTCTTAATGGTCCACTGTGCATTTACACTGGTATCAAGTCCTGTTCCTGGACATACACAGGGCTGTCCAAATCTGGTCCTCAAATCCAAATCTGACCATGGGGCATGTTAAAGATCGGAGGGTTTTACGCCCAAGTCTCGCGAGGGAAGACGCTGAAGTTTTGAATGACTCGTGAGTTCTTGCGGGTTTTCGAACATGACTGCCAACTAAGTTTGCACCAATTTCAATTGAACAAGCAGTAAAGATGCTGGACGCCATCTTGAAAAACAAAGCGAGACTGTTCGCAGACGTTCTCACTTGCCTTTGCAAGACCAAACATAGTTTAACTCTTCAAGGGTCAAGAACTCACGGGGCTCTCGCTCAACCCTGCCATCTTGAACATGCTCCTGGTTCTCTCTCCATCCAGGCAATTAAGTGAAGATTTATGTCCACTGATTGGCCAGAATGTCATCACACCTGACTCCTGGGTAAAATGAGGATAGAAACCCATCAGCTCTTGACCCTCAAGGACTGTGATTTGCAGAGCCCTGGCATAAAAAAATCATTAGAAATTTTGCTCCAGCCCCAATTTATGCTCATTATATCACCATTATCTGATCAGCATGTTCATTTCCAATGTCGCAATAGAGCTGGAATGTATCTGATAATACAGTGAGAAAAAGGAATACTCCGTGGGTACTCTGCCGTTCAACTGAATGGAAACCCCACCCCCGCCCCCGCCCCCATATAAACATTTTATCTGTCAGAAGAAATAATCTGCCACCGCAATGCACCGCATGCAGTTCTTCTCTGAGCAAATCAGCAATTTGAACAATCGTCAATACGGAGGGGAAAAAAAAAAAAAGCCCTGATGTTGCAGTCACACCCAGTGATGCATTATGTTCGGATAGTTTGGTGGCCGAGTCAATTCCAGTCTCGTGGGGCTGTGGAAAGTTACTTTAGCGCGCATGGTTAGGGATGCTTGGTAATACGATACTAAGCATGGAAGCCGTATTAAGTAGCCTTCAGCTGGGGAACTGTCATTTTCTCAAAGTTTCAAGAAGGGTCTTCCATGGCGATGTTCAGGTGATAGATATCATTTTTAGGATAATGGTTTGCCTTCAACAGTCACAGATGATGTAGATCAGTGCTTCTCAAACCTCTCCTGGAGTAGCACGGATGATTCTAATGATTCGCTCACTATCAAGCATCTTCACGGGGAACGAGCTGATAATTTGACTCACCCGTGCTGCAGCAGGTAGAGCTCTAAAACATGCTGCAGAAGTGGTTCCCCAGGAGAGGTTTGACAAGTGCTGACGTAGATGATAAAACTGCAATCCTTCAGTGTAATTATTCGCATCAAATAGACCTAAGCACTCACAAGCTGCACACCGGAAGTGCAGTAGTCTTGGAAGGGTAAGAAATTTCGGCAAAAAAGCTAGATCCGGCTATTTTTTTGTGTATCGACGATTGCTCGAATTGGTTCCACCGTCAGCAGTCCACAAGGTACTAGACTCACTACTGTTCAGGTCGATGAGGAATATCCTCTTCAGGTGCCGGTGGTAAACTAGGGCGGCATGGATACGTGAGCAGGACTGGTGGTCTATTGTGAAGTCACACGCATCCGGATTCCTCCCAAACAGGTAGAACTTCTTCTCGTCAATAATCAACTTCTGCGCCAAAAAATCAAATGAAACGGACGTCAGAGTCTCAACTCTTTTGACAAGGAATAAACAATCCTTATTATTAACTAATTTCTTCAAGAATCAGCCCCGCTGTGATTTTAGTGGGAGACTATCTTTTCTTTATCTGGGGATTCCAAATTCAGGCCCAATCCTTATGAGTGTAACACCCTCACAGCAGTTTGTACACACATTCATGGCAACATTTCTCAGTTGTTTGAAGTCAGCCCTGCTTTTGTTCTTTGTTTTTTCACCACTTAAGAAGGAAGAAATAGGCTGGACCATTGGTTCTCAAACTCGGCCCGGCCTGGTGCCCCCACGTGCATGCTAGTTTTTGTTCCATCCATTATTCACCTCCGCCAAGGAAGTTGGGACAGAGGTTATGTTTTCGCCCCTGTTTGTCTGTCTGTCCATCTGCCTGTCTGTTTGCGAACAACATGACTCAAAAGGGAATGCATGGATTTGGATGAAATTTTGTGGGTGCATTGCCATTACATCAAGGAAAGACCATATTGATTTTCACCACGATCAGTACAAATATGTGGCCGCCACGGCAGCCATCTTCAAATCATATGACATGCGATGACTCAACTTTGCTCCCGCTCGAGAAGATTTGGATTGTGCTGCCTTGGCGGAGGTTTGAACTCTACGAGTGCCTCTAGTTGCAATTGTAAGACTTTCAAAAGCTGTTTATATGTCCTAATTAGGTGCATTTCATGTTTAAAGCAGTTACTTACAACCATCAGCCAGTTTGACAGGAATAGCCATTTGTGCCATGATGAATAGAAGACTCTTTAGCATATCACATTTATATTTCTATACTGCAAGCAATTTCACGTGACAACATTTCTCAGCAGATCAAATTAGAACCTGAGCAACCAGTAAGCTCCAAATTAGGTTGCTGATTACCAATGTTTACAGTTCTTCCAAAATAAAGTGTCCTTACAAGTATCCCTTACCTCAACCAGCTTGTCTCCTTTCACTACGTCCAAATGAAGGCCTGGGGGTGGCTTTCCTGCCCTGTAGGAAAACAACTAGATGACGACAAACGTTTTCCAGTTTGCGACCAATGAGGTGCTTGACATGGTTAATACTACAGACACAAAGAACATCATGAAATTCTTTGTCACTGTAGTATTTAGCATGTCATGCAATCTAAACCCAAACCGTCAAGTTATTCAGTGGGTTTAAAATAGCAGGCATTTTTGACCCAATTCTTATCCTCTCAGCTATTTGACTAATGCGACTACACGCCTGAAGGTCGCATTCTTGTTACCTCCGATACAGCTGCTGTATCCTTAGTAACAGACATCAAGGAAGAAGGTACGAGACCGCTGGTTTTCGCAGCGCACCCCCTTTACACTAAAATAGAGACTTTAAACAGTGACAACATTGGAAGATCATAAAGCCGGCCATGTGCGAATTACTTCACAAATTAAGATTGGAATATGTCCACAAGTAGCCTAATGTCACCCATAACCAGCTTGCAAGCGAACGCTAACGTTAGCCCCTCACTCTTCACACAATCACAAGCAGTTCCAGTCGGAAATTCCTAGCAACAGACCACTGCGAATGATCACACGAAGAGATGAAGTAAAATTCCAGGTAAAATTATTGAAAAAGATCTAGAAATGTGTTTTGCACTCAATTTGATAACTGCATACTGAAAACATTTCATTTCTGTGTGTCTTACCATGTTGGACAGTCAAAAAGAGGTGTGTTTGTGACAGGGTTCGCTGCCATCTTGCCTCATTCTGTAAGCGCGTTGAATGCTGGGTAAGGTTGCATTTGTCAAACATATGGGAAATGTAGTTTCATAAAATACGGCGAAATAAACCATCCATCGAGGCAGAAAGAATACCAGCCTACCTTGGGCAAATAACCCAAAAACCTACTTGACGGAGAGAATTTTTCCGAAAAGAAAAATGACATCATGAAAAACTAACCGCATGAAAACTAAATGAAAAAATGGCCATATCATTACACACGCATATTCATTGAACTCTAAAAAGTACAGTTGAGTGCTCGCTCAAATCTTGACTACAGGAGAATATCAATTATGACTGCAATAACAGTGATAGGAATAGCAGTAGAATATCAGAGACAGCAGTATGTAGTGATAATCAAGCAATTTGAGATGCTTATGTATAGAAGTTCCCAATGAATCCCTTAAGCTCTAACTTTTCATTTAAGTTTTCCCTTAAATGAGCAGTCACGATTACTACACATGCTGAGAACTTTGAAAACTGTGAGCCTAATGAATATGGAGGTAAATTCCTATATTTATTCAAGAGCGTGGTATTTCGAATTGAGAGCATACATATCGATTCCATTCGTAGATTTCCCCCCCAAAATTCTGCTTTAGCACTCAAACAGCCCCTGCATGCGTTTGGATCTGCTCCTGCTTGGATGGATTTTTTCACGCAGGAACTTCAGCCCTTTCTCCTCGCATTCAAAACTGCCTCCGCGTTATTGCAACATTTCTGATCCCGCTTGGATTTTTACATTCCTGTCAAAATCAACGAACAATAGAGTGGCAGGTTTTGTGTTGACCGATGAGATTGTCCCTGCAATGTTGCAGACCCGTCCATTTTACAGTTTACATGATTATTGGGTTCATGTGCTCCTGTCTTCTTGGGCTAAGTATATACTTCTGCATTAACTTACTGGCTCTCTATATGCATTTAGAACTCATATAGCAATGTTGTCTTCAAGATGAAGACCCTTCAGGGACACCTCTGATTTCAACCAGCCAATTACAACTCAGATTTTGACAGTATTATAACAGTGTGGCCTCCTTAACAAGTGCAGCCCCAAGGTTGGCCTACCTGCAGTCTAAAGCTGTTTCCAGTAGAAACTATGTTGTACTTTCAAATGCGTAAAAGGCAACAATGGAAAGAAAAAATAAATAAATAATAATAATAATAAAAACCCAGGCATCTGAGCTGCTGAAAATGTATATCGCGAAACAATGGAGAAAGTCCCTCAAAACTGAAATAACTCTCTTCAATTCCCCTCCCCAGAGCTGTGAAAAATTATGTGACGCAGTCGTAAACACCCCACTGTTCAAACTTCTGGAATAAGTTAAACACTGAAAATTCAGAATGAGAGAGGGAAAACATCAAACATGTTGTCTTTGACCCGTTTTCACTTTCATAATAGTCACAGTTTTCTTTTTTTATATGCATCCTCCAAATTGGGTTAACTGCTCGTGTTGGTGGTTGCTACATTATTATATGGGGGTTCTTAGCTATAGACTGAGTATGTGGTTGTTAAAGATGTTACCACTTGGTTTTACGGTTTTACCAGAGATATTATGGAGAAAAGAAAGCACTTTAAGCATTTTGAATAAAAACAAGTCTGTAATGCTAGAGACTGTGGTTGCATGGAACATATCCCCCCTCAGGAAACGTATCTAGCCAATTGTGTTGACGCAAGCATACAGTGCAAATTCACAACAGTCTCAACCTCTATGGTTTCAAACAATTTGGTGGTTTTTCTGGTTGGATGAGCCATTGAGAAAAAAAAACATTTTACACCTTATTTTTGGGCATTCACCAAATTTTAAGCAAAACCTTGTTGGCAGCCATGTTGGAAAACATGCAACATTCACAGGTCATTCAAAACCCAGGAGTCTTTCGCTTGCAAGACCTATCATGAGACCCTTTGGCTTTGAGCATTCCCCTGGAGAATATGTCACGAAGCAAGTTCATCATAGACAGGCTTTATTTGAGTGAGCCAGCTCGACAAACCCTGAACTCGCAATCAGAGATAATTGGTACCACAACGGTGGTTTTAATCTTCCTTTGTTAATGTCGGTTTTGTGCTTTAGGCTCTGCGCGCACACCCATGAAAAGGGGATTCCACACGTCATTTGACTCTTCCTCCTCCAAAAAATGGGCTGATGGCTTGCTGTATATTTCTGCCAGGAGGAGCATGTCGTAATTATGGAGAGTTATGAAGAATAATAACAGCAAAAAGCAACACTGTTGTTGCTCATTGAGAGGAATTCTTCCAAAATATTGCTGGCCATATAAACATGTAAGTCCTATAATGAAGCATTAGTGGAAATTAGTTTCTTGGCCAAATCAAAGTGAAATTAATTTATAGATTGAATATTATCTGGCTGTGATAAATACCAAGGGTATAATCAATTTTACTTGCTTGGTTTTTTTTTTTTTTGGTTGAAAGTATTTTTTCCATTACTTATTTGTTACAACATGATGCATTTTTTTAAAAATCCTATCCCATTAATAACCTAACCTACTGCACCACTACAAATTTACAATAGGCCAATGGCATATCAAAACAATGGTAAATACGATAGAATACTAATTAATGTTGTAATTGGTGCTTGAATAGTTGCAGTTCCAGCCTTGTCAAGAGGACATGGCAGCAAATTAAAACAAAGCATAAGAATATTCCTCAAAGTGGTAGGCCTGATGTTGTTGTGCTTTATTTTAAATGGTATACTGTGTAAAATGTATAGTGTGGCTCACATTGTTCTTACACATTGTCTGCATCACCGACTGAATGCATGTACTGTAGGTTCTCGGGCAGAAAACCGCGACGCTATGCATACCGTTTGTGCAACTGTGAGCGCACGGTTTCTCTTTGTCACACTGAATAGTTGGAGGGGGG
Organism: Gymnothorax reevesii; assembly: GCA_029721435.1. NCBI lineage: Eukaryota > Metazoa > Chordata > Actinopteri > Anguilliformes > Muraenidae > Gymnothorax > Gymnothorax reevesii. The sequence goes on from CM056577.1 coordinate 115,230,858, forward strand.
CATTTTGATCCCAAGACCACGATCATCTATAAAAAAAGACTGGAAATCGACAAAAAATTTTCAAAGGATGCTCTCAATGTGAGCACCATTAATCACAGATTTCCTTAAAATATGCCATGAACATTAGGCCACGGGCAAATACATCGCCAACAAGTTGCAGTTCAGCAAACGTGTACAATACCGTACCCCAGTCTACGTTTGTATTTCCAAAGCGTCCACTCTGGCCTCTCGCACCCTCGCACAAGCAGACAAACAGCCCCCGTTTGCCACAGGCGCGCTTCTTTTTAAACTCACGACTGCCACGACTCGCTCTTCCGTTGGTGGCGATACGCTGCCAATGAAACTCCACCTCTGCACCTCCAGCCCGCCTCCGCACAATCACTCAATTAGAGAAGCCCAATCAATAAAAGATAATTAGGGGAGAAATTAATTACAGGGGAGGAAATTAATATCAAAACATATCCAGGAGGGCAGTAACATTTTTGGAGAACATGTTACTACATTCCCCTTGTTACACTAGAGTGGACCTAAACTATGCATCAAGATGAATTACTTTTTTCAGGTTTTTCCTTTAATTTGTCGCCAATCTGTATTCATCGTAAAAAAAAAAAAAAATAAATAAAAAAAAACACTATTCCACCTCCTGTGCTTTTTTCCCCAGAGGAAAATCTCCCCACATCTTACATTGATGTAGTTATGAAAAATCTGCTGGTTTTCCACCTTCCCTTCACCTGTGAGTCAGGCGCACAGTCTGGCCAATCAGATGCACTGAATTGTGCGGGTAACTCGAGAAAAGAAGACCAGGGCTTACTTTGCATTTGAGGTCTAGGTATGGTGATTCATGTTTTAAAGTGTTCAGGGGAGCAGGCTTAGGTTAATCAAAACCTGGGACAAGGATCGACAAATCTGTCGCTCAAAATCCAAACCCAGACCTGGTTATCTTTTCTCCTGAGTAATTCATTAATAGATTGTCTGTGCACCTGACTGTCAGGTAAAGGGAGGGAAGAAAACAAGCTTGACAAACATTTTATGAAATTTTATGTTTTCATGAGTTTATGAAACCTTAACTAGGAGAAGTGTCTGTGCCTCATTTTCCTCTACCTAGACTTTAAGTTTGGTCCTGGAATATCATTGCAGATCCGGAGACGGCGTCCAGGATCATCAAAGGCTTTTCAACCACAGTGGAGCTCAACAAGGCGGAAAATGCCTGGAGGCCACCGAGCAGGATGGTCAATGAAGTTTAAGACCTCGAAGGGGCCCAAGAAATGTGCGGCCGAATACGCAGTATCTGCAACAAGCTGAAACCTGAAAAATTTGATCAGCTTATGAAGCAGGTCATTGAGCTCCCTATCACCACAGAGGCTCAGCTCGAGGACATCAGCAAATTGGTTGCCGACATATATATATATATATGTATAGGTTGCCGATAAAGAGAGGAAGCCTGAGCCATAGGATATATTGGTTTTAATGGAATCTGGGACCTGTTCCTTTCTTTTCTCCCTGACAGCTCACATTGCTCACCTCTGAGGATCCCAAACTGTGTCCCAACTTCCTGCCGTTTGTGCTGCATCACTGCCGGAAGGAGTTTTATAAAGTGAATAGTGATGACATGGCCCTTGAGATGGAATGTGGCAGGACCAGCATGCCAAAATGGTAACCATGGGTGGGGTTGGGTAAACAGACTTTAGAGCATAATTATGCTATGGCAGGTAATGGCTGGCTGTAAAATGGGTACTGAAAACAGTATGAACTATATATGAGCATAACCTGTCATGAAGGCATGTTTTCTTCTACTGGTGCTTCAATCTAAAATATCTGGAAATATATGCAAGTGCTTTACAGTGTGCAAGGAAGCATTGTCACTCATCATATTCATGGTCAGACAAATCAATATGAGCTATTTGTGGTTTGTCAATCTGCTACCGGTTCTGTGCTCTAACAATGGTGCCTCGTCTCGACACAACCTCCTCACTGTGCGACCAGGAGGGCGGCAGTCAATATTTGAAGGAGCTGGAGGCCAAGGTTGCGGCCCGACGAAGACGGTCCATAGGGAGCATGAGGTTCTAAGCAGAACTATACAAGCTTGAAATGGTGAGGGATGCCTCCATCCTTGGGTGCGTCACTGTGTTCCTGGACACACTGAGGAAGCTCTGGAGAGTATGTGCTGCCTGTTGACTGCCACAGGCTCAAGCCTCGATTCGGAGAAGAACAAGGTATGTCATCCTGCTGCTGCATCTCTGATGCTTAAATAGAACACGGACTCAAAACATATTCACCATACCCAACTTTATTTACAGCCCCAATTGGCCAGGCATTAGCAAATTTGTAGTTGACAATGCCAATTTTGCAAATTAATACTCTTAAAATATGTTACACCTTGTGTGATGGCATGTTTCTGAACTCTAACAATCACTTCTTTTTCCAGGTGTGTATATAGAAGCAATGTACTGCACTTTGGACTCAAAAGCATTGATTCACTTTAGAATTTTATAGCATACCTTGGTTATGCTAGTAATTCTTACACCTAAGCATCATGCATTTAAAGGGCATCTAAAGTCAATTCTCAGATGGGACATTGAACGTCTAATGTTGAAACAAATCACTTGCTTTTGTTGACATCTTGTATTGTTTAAGTGTTGTGGCACACTCAGAACTTAAACTGTATATTTTCACTTTCACCAGCGTTGCGGCGATAAAGCCTTTGTCAGGGTCAAACAAAACAGTTTGACTGAAATTGATTACATCAGTGTTTACCAAACCTCTCCTGGTGTACCCCTCGTCCTACATGCTTTAGAGCTCTTCCTGCTTCAGCACAGGTGATTCAAATGAGTCACTAGTCAAGCAGATTCTGGGGTTAATTATGACCTGGTCATTTGACTCCTGTGCTATAGCAGGAAGATATCTAAAGCATGCAGGACAAGGGGTACACCAGGAGAGGTTTGAGAAACACTGGTTTACATGATCCTAGTTTGGTTCATTTGTGCAGGTCACTGATTGGCAGATTTAAACCCCCCACCCCACCGACTTCAAATGCCCTTTAAGATTTGCTTCATTTTGGTTGTGCCATTTTCTTATCTTGTGCTGTTGGACCACCTGACTCTGGCAATTGAGGGGGTGGGGTAACTGAATTTAAATCAACTTTGTTTATTCAGAAGTTAATGACTAAGCATCTCAAAAACCATGCAATAAAATAAGTTACACAAAGTTTATTTTTACTCATGTGTTCAATGTCAGGGACCCACAGTTGTCCATAATTGTCACAGAACTTCCAGATGTCTAAGAAACTTAAGGCTCCAAAGGGGATTCTTTCATAGTCAATGCATTGACTTGCTGCAGCATGAAGCTTTGAAAACTGCTGTACAGCCTCCTGAAGCTCTGTCATCCATGTGCAAAGCACAAGGCAACTCCACCTTTGGCTGCAAACATTCTGGTTTGCCTGCACCCACTCCACTGCTTCTTAGCAGTCAGATCTGTGTGGGGGGGGAAAGAAGTTTATTTAGCACACATCCCAATGACACAGCTTTGTCAGAATAGTGAAAGGGCATCTAACAATTAAACATGGAACTGGAGCAGCAGTTGGAGACTGTAGCTTCAAGCCAAAGTTATAAATTACGCAGGTATCAGTCAGTTCTTGGGCCAAGTGTCGAGGGGAAACCAAAAATTGACATTAGATTGTGATTTGAGAATAGTTTGCATAAAGAGGGCAAAAGATAATGTCCCTGATCTTGGCAGTTATATGCAGATGCAATTTGAACTAGGATTAAAACAATATAGTATGTCACTGATTAAGCACACGCACACATTTGCAGAGCATTTGACTCTTGAAGAGTGAGAAATTGGATTTCTCACTTCTGAAATCAAGTTTGCATGTCCCCCCCATCCCAGCACTGATTCCTATAAAAAGGAGTCATTTCAGACTATAGGAAAAGGTGAGTACACAGCAACTTGCATTCCCCTCAATTCCCCTCCCCCAATCACAACCTGCAAGGAATCAGTAGCATTGGCTCATACCATCGATAACATTACCTTTAAATATAATGGCACATGAGACATGGGTCAGTGCATCTGATAAATTGTTGGTTTGATTTTCGGGCACAGAGGACAGTGATAAAGCTTGCAGCATGGGCTATGGGCTTTGTGCAGGAGGGCAAGATCGAGGAGACAACTGCATAAAGTGTGGCGATTAATGAAGCCAAATTGCTATTGCTCAGATTGTGTCGTTTGAGTAGGAAATTGGCCCATTTATCGTCAAGTGAACACTTTCACCTGCACAAAACTGCTTTAACAGATGAATTAAATGAAAAGGGTTAGTCTAGCTCTAGACATGTGGACACACGCCACTTTTAGTCATCCAACTTACAGTCTCCAAGCCAAGGATGTTGAAAGGTCCGTCCTCTGAACTGCAAATGGCCTCTTGGACGCATGGAGAAGTGTCACTTCTGGTCCTCCGGAGGGGGTCAGACAGGTGAGCATCGGAAGAGGCATGGCAGTGGAGGTCTGCAGCCTCACCTCGATAGCGAATGTGCGCGCCGGTGGCGGCAGGATCAACGAAGCAGTTTAATGTCCGGTGCTGGAAGTTCCTCGCTGAGGCAATCGTAAGCGCGCCAGCAGTCGGCCACGACTGTCGACCCGGCGGCAACATACTCCTTAAATGGGCATTAACGTTGCCGATTCCCCCCCCAGTTGCATTTTCGCCGCTCAAGTTTTGATTAATCAAATCAATTTCCACCATTTTTTTCCCTGGGCGCCCCTAAAGCGGTGGTACTGCACTGCTGGATCACAAGACGACAAACTTCGCGACAATAAGTGAACCAGTCGACGACCTTCAATGTCACGACTCCGTCGTGAAGGCTGGATTCCCTTAACACTACTTAACATCTGCGCCGTCAAGCAGTTGGTGAGTACCAGGACTTAACATCAACATCCTGCTGCCGGCTAACCAGCTATCACGGTTAGTATTTCGGTCAGACGTCCGACTACTGCATGCTAAGCCCTCTCCAGAGTCCACCTTCGCAAACCACGAGAGCCCCGCGATATCGCCGATAAAGCACAGCGGTAACAATCAGATCCCTCTCCTTACAGAAAGGTATCATGGACTCTGAAGTCAGCAGCTTCCAAGACAGGCGCCACAAATTCCGCTTGTCTTGCTCGGTGCAATCATTCGTTTTTGTATGGTCGCTGATTATTACACGACCTTTTATAGTCTTGGAACCAATTCTGTGCCTGTATCACCAATTACCTTTGGGCAGTGTTTCCAAACCTCTGCTGGCGTACTCTTGTCTTGCACGCTTAAGCTCTCTCCCTGCTCCCGCGCAGGTGACTCAAATAATCATAATTAACCCCAGGCCCAGAAGGTGCCAAATATGTTGTGGTTTCCCGTCTTGACGTTTACTTATTTTTGAGGTTGCCTTGTTCGTGAATAATTGAAGAGAGAGAGGGACAGAATCTCCAGAAGCCATCTTTATTTCCACGGTGAGCAGTCCCTAGCCAGGCAGTGCTAATTCGGCATTCTTTACAGAGGAATATTTATGGGAAAAACTCAACAAACTTTGCTCCAATCTAAATACATGGGTTGTAATCATCTCATCTCTAACAAACTTTGCTCCAATCACAATTCATGGGTTGTGACCATCTTATCTTTAGCTTTTTTTACTCTCCAACTTCGTTTTGTTAAACCATGGTAGAAAATTTTCAGTTTAGCATTTAAAAAAAAATAAAAGGATACTAATCAAAGCTACAGAAGCCTGCTGCTTGTGTGTGTGTGTGTGAGCTGCTCATGCATATGTGAAATGTAGTGCTTGTATGGGTGTGTCTGTGTGTGAACTGTTTGTGTGTGTGTGTGTGTGTGTGTGTGCGCATGTGTACCTGTGCTACCTGTGTGTGTGTGTACTACATGTCTGTGTGCACAGCTCATCCCCTCTCTACATGGATGTGGACTACTTGAATGTGTGTGTGTTACTGCTGCCTACATAATATGGTGATTGATTATGATTATTGATTATGGTTATTTAACATGGCAATTGATCTACTGATGAATATGATGAGAAATATTGAAATATAATCCTCAACAGATAAGCAAATCGTATGAATCACGTGGGCTGAAGGAGGGATAGATCTAAAGCATGCAGGACAAGGGGAACACCACCCTAGGGCATGGTTCCCAAACTCGGTCCTGGGGACCCACTGTGTATGCTGTTGACCTGTTTTCAATCATTCATTTAAATTACCATTTCAGAAACTCCAAAAACTCAACATTATCAGGTGTGGCCAATTTTAATAAGGCACACCTGTCAAGTCTCACGCGTTTGGGTTCGTTTTAGGAGCATATTTACGTCACTCTGCTGTAGTCAGAAATTATTCCATCAACACGTATGTACGTGGTTCTTATGCGGAATTGAAGTCCTTGGTGGTTTATCAGCTTCACGTGCGTGACGGGATTTCGCTGCTTTTGGAAACCAATTATGACTCCTTACTTCTCACGCCTTTCTTCAATCAGGGGTTGGAAGCGATCGAATTGCATTCGTTTCAAATGATCTTATTTCATTATGTCCCTGAACGTCGAATGGCGTTTCGGGGATATTATGTTTTTGGTCCGACCGCCGCCGCGCCGCCCGACTTGTTAACGCGATAACTTCAGTGAAATTTCATGTTTTGCTTATAACTAAGTATCATAGAGAGGAAGAACTGATTCGATTTTGGACAATTTACAATTTCTAGATTGGCCACCAGGGGCCAAAAACTGATAAATCACTGTTTTTATCATATCTCTGGAAATATTTGTCCGATTGACCTCAAATCAAGTGCAAATGAAAGGTCATGACATGAGGATGTGTCCCATGATGACATTATACCTGTTTGGTTCAAAATTTTGACACAAGGTGGAGCTTTGTCACATAAAATTCACCATTTTTGCCTTATCTTTGGAACCATTTGTCCAATTGACATGAAACTGTGCAACTGCAAGGTCATGACCTCACAATGTGTCACATGATGACATCATACCTGTATGGTTCAATATTTTGCCACCAGGTGGTGCTTTGTGATAGAAAATGACCATTTTGGCCATATCTTCAGAACCATCTTTTGTCCAATTGACCCAAGGTCTATTCAAGGATTGGGGAATTGGAGGATTGGGGGTGTTTGGGTATATACCCCAAGCCGTCGCCTCCGACTGCATAAGCCTAGTTTAAACAATCATGAAACGCATGCATTACTTCCAACCCGAGTAAAGAAAAGCTCGCAAAGTCCGGAGTCATAATCCAATTATCAGTGGTGAAATCCACCGTAATGCACGTGAATCTGATAAGCCTCCATGCACATTGACTTCAGTTTCGCACGAGGATCTCTTACATACCCGTTGATTGAATAATTGTTGACTACCGCAGGGGAACTTGAATATGCCACGTACACTCCGTTTACACTTGACCAGCATTTTTCATTAACGAACATTTCACAGTCTTCATTTTCAAAAATAATATCATGCACACCTGTTAGTTTTTAGAAAAGTACCCGTATGTCTATGCCGTCAAGACCATATCAAACCTGAAGGTGGCAGGGTAACAACAAGATCAAGCCCACATTAGCCAATCAGAATCCCGAAAATGGCAACAACAGAAACGAGTCCAATCACCAAAGCCAAATGAAAATGTAAACATTGGTCGCACTTATGGCGAAGGTGCAAGTTCTAGCGCATACTGTGACGTTGACTGCCTAAATCTCAGTTTACATGCAACTGAAGTTTTCCAAAATATCCACTCTGGCCGGAGTTTATAGAAAGAATCGTTTTCAGAGTCGAATTCTCTGTTTGCGTGTAAACAAACGGAAAAAACGCAGGGAAATGTCTCAGTTTATTAAAATAAGTGTACGTGTAAACGGGGCCTAAAACTCAGGACTAATGCGTGAGAATTGACAGGTATGCGTTATTAATGAAAACAGTCTGCACCTGATAATGTTCTGAGTTTTTGGAGTTTCTGTCATTGATTTAAATGAATGATTGAAAACAGGTGAATAGAGACTTTGTGCTCATCAACACCTAATGATCCTCAGGATTTTTGGAGTCAAGTAAAATCAATTTCATTGCATCTCCCAGATGACAATAGTCAGGAGATATGGTTTAGTTCCGGGCCGCAGCTGCCACCGCAGAGATTTGCTGTTCCAGGCTCTGGAGGCTTCAAAATATGTGGGATTTCTCCCTAAATTTGCATAGTCAAAGATGTTTATTTCACAATACTCTAGGTCACTTCTTGACAATTTCCGACATTCAATATGGCCGGCGGCGGCGATTTTGTCTTTTTTTTGCAGATTGTGTTTTCTGCTCATTTTGAGCCACATTTTTTTTACACACACACACACACACACACACACACACACACACACACACACACACACACACAATAAAAATATAGAACATGTACAGGGATGCATATTACAGTTTTTACTCTTGCTATGACATTCAAATTGCAGTTGTAAAAATTTGCAAGTGATCTCTCACGGGGATCGGGGAGATACACGACTTGGTGCCTGTGGCGACCGAGTTAACTAGTCAAGATTGAAAACGGGTCATGACCAATCATGATTTTCAAGGGATAGTTTGTGTTTCCTTTATTGCCAGTTCACCAGCCGCCATTGTTTTAGACCACTTGCCAAAATGGCCATGAAGAAAAAATATTTTATAGTGTGCTATACTGGAAATTAATTTTCAAAAATAAACAAGTGGAAATTTGAAGTTGATGACATGAAATTATGTACTGGCTATATAAACTATCATTCATTAAGGATTTAAAGACAAAGCATATGAATCAAACATTGTTTTAAATGTTTACTTGTTTGGTTTCAGGAAAGAACTTCAACACGTGCAATAAGATCCCTTATCAGCAGCCTTTTGATTGATCACAATCTAGTGTAATGTGAATATAGGCCACTAGATGGCAGTATTTACCTTTTTTTTTAAGCTCAGACTGGAGTCATGTTTAGACATGTCCTGGACATGTCTGGGGCAAGTCTCAGAAAATTAAAAAAAAGAGGTCTAAATGTGGGTGGGGTCTGCAAAAGAGTATATAAGGAAAAGAAGTGAGACAGTAAAGTAGTAGGAGAAATTGCAAGAAGATGACCAGACCTGCCATTCTGTTCAAGACCTGTGACGTTTCTTTTGTGGATTTCTTTGCCTGTGTTTGAGCATTTTCATTATCCAGGACATCACCAAGCCACCCCACAAAAAGGGACTGTAAATATTTCTTTTTTTTTCCTATTCAATCTTGGTCTTAGTTGTTAGTTGTTTAGTCGTTTGTCTTTGTTAAAAATTAAATGTGTCTTAGTTGTTAAAACTGTGTTTGTCATCCCTTGCTGTTGCTGTTGTGTTATAAATGTAATAGCAAATTGAGGCCATAACAAATAGGGGGCTCAAGGTCCGGGATAGACCATTGTGTGAGTAATTTATTGAAAATCTAACATTCCAAATTGTGAAATTGTTTTTGTGAATTTTCCTAGATATATATTGACAACAGCAATGGATGATTTCTTGGCATCACCAACCGTAGGGGTTTTGAAGTCTTTTAAAAAGACAGAACTGCTAGAAATTTGCAGACAGTTGGAGCTGACAGAGGTAAAACCAGCCATGCGAAAAGCAAGACTGACTAGAGAGATAGTTGAATATTACATTGATGAAAATGTGTTTGCACCAGGAGATCTGGAACAGTTTCCAGTGGAAAATCCAAATATAGAAATGGAACTTAAATTAAAAATGCTAGAGATTGAAAGGGAGGAAAGAGAAAAAGAAAGGGAGGAAAAAGAAAAACAAAGAGAATTTGAGAGGGAAGAAAAAGAAAAACAAAGGCAGTTTGAGTTAGAAAAATTAGCAAGAGAAGAAAAACAAAGAGAATTTGAGAGAGAGAAAGAGGAAAGAGCAGAAAGAGAGAGACAGAGACAGAGAGATTTTGAATTAGAGAAATTCGATAGAGAAGAAAGACTCCAAATGGAGCAACTAAAAATTAAAATTGAAACTAAAAATAAATTTTGTGCCAGTCAGGAGGTAAAACTGGTGCCTCCATTTTCAGAAAAGGATGTTGACAACTATTTCCAGTGTTTTGAAAAGGTAGCAAAGAGTTGCCAGTGGCCAAAGGAACACTGGCCTCTGATGTTGCAAACTGTCCTCAAGGGTAAAGCTCAACAAGCCTATTCGGCTTTGTCTGCAGATGATTCCTCTGATTATGAGGTTGTCAAAAAGGTTATTTTGAGAGCTTATGAGTTGGTTCCAGAGGCTTACCGACAGAAATTCAGAGGTCTGAAGAAATCTGAAAATCAGACTTATGTTGAATTTGCTAATGAGAAGCAGGTTTGCTTTGAGCGCTGGTGTACTTCTATGGAGGTCAAGGATGATTTCAACTCACTAAAAGAGATGGTGTTAGTTGAAGAATTCAAAAACTGTGTTAAAGATGATGTTAAGACCTACCTTAATGAGAAGCATGCACTGAATTTGCAATCAGCTGCCAAATTTGCAGATGAATATGTTCTCACACATAAGTCCAAATTTCAGTCTAGCAGTAACAATAAATGGTCCCAATTTCAGAAAAAGGGTTACGGTGATACCCAAGATTACTCACCCAAAGACAAAGACAAATCTGGTGATGGTGCTCAGAAATCCAGTAACAGGTCTGATCAAAATGTGAAAGCTGACAGTGACAAAAGTGGTCTAGTTTGCAGTTATTGCAAGAAATCTGGTCATGTTACAACTAACTGTTGGTTCCTTAAAGCTAAGAAAGAAAAAGAAAAGGATACCAAACCAAATGCCTTTGTGAAAACAAGGTTAGAAACCCCTGTAGTCGATAACCAATCTGCTAAATTGCCTGCTTCTTGTGGGGCTAAAAAGCCTAATACAGCTGACTTTGTGAGGGAGGAATTTCTTCCATTTGTGTCAGAGGGATTTGTGGCTCTGAATGAGCATACTACTCCTGTCCCCATATATATCCTAAGGGATACCAGAGCTTCTCAGTCACTTTTGTTGATGGACTCCTTGGAGTTACGTGATGAGACCGCTTCAGGGGATTTCATACTTGTACAAGGTATTGAAGGGAGGACTGTATCTGTACCCCTGTGCTCTATATTCTTGAAGTCAGATTTAGTTACAGGACAGGTAAAGGTGGGACTTATGTCAAGTCTACCTATAAAGGGTGTTTCTCTGTTGCTAGGCAATGACCTGGCTGGGGGCAAAGTAGTTCCCCCTGTACATCTTACTTCACAGCCGAGCACTGAAAATGGGGATGAGGACCCATCTCTGTATCCTTCTTGCGCAGTGACTCGTGCTATGGCCAAGAAGGCTAAAGAAGATGATGATGTGGTGCCGTCCAGTACATTGAATAGTCAGGACTCAGGTGGTTCGCCTCATGACTCTGATTGGCCTACTATGGTTTCTCCGTTTGAGGACTTATCAGATACTTTTATCAGTTCTCTATTCAGCCAGCCGGATGGGTCTGGTGATTCTGATGTGTCTGGAGACTTGTCTCTGTCCAGAAAGCGGTTGATTGAGGAGCAAACTAATGATCCTGAAATTGGTGTACTAAAGAGGAGAGCCCTTCCTGAAAAAGAAATAGATGCAGTTCCAGTTGGGTATTATCTCAAGGATGGTGTGTTGATGCGGAAGTGGCGCCCTCCTGATATCCCTGCCAATGCAGATTGGGCAGTGGTCAGGCAAATTGTTGTTCCGAAGGTCTATAGGAATGAGATCTTAACAATGGCTCATAGTTTACCTTTAGGAGGTCATCTTGGTGTTAACAAGACTGTTGATAAGATCATGAAACACTTCTTTTGGCCTGGGCTTCGGAAAGACGTTTCCAACTTTTGCAAAACCTGTCACACTTGTCAGGTAGTTGGAAAACACCAGTTAGACCCACCTGTAGCTCCATTGCAGCCTATCCCAGCATTTGGGGAGCCATTCTCTAGGGTCATTGTTGATTGCGTTGGTCCATTACCCAAGACTAGATCTGGAAATCAGTACTTGTTGACAATCATGTGTGCATCTACCAGATTCCCCGAAGCCATACCTCTACGTAACATCAAGGCAACTGCAATCTCAAAGGCTTTGATAAAGTTCTTCACGTTGTTTGGTCTTCCCAGGGAAATTCAGTCAGACCAAGGTAGCAATTTCACTTCAGGATTGTTTCAGCAGGTTGTGTATGAACTAGGTGCAAAACAGATTCTTTCTAGTGCCTATCATCCAGAAAGTCAGGGTGCCTTAGAGCGGTTTCATTCCACTCTCAAGACAATGATGAGGACTTATTGTTATGACCATGAGAAAGACTGGGATGAAGGGGTTCATTTGCTGTTGTTTGCAGCTAGAGAAGCAGTGCAGGAGTCTACTGGATTCAGTCCATTTGAGCTAGTGTTTGGTCATGAAGTGAGAGGACCTTTGCTATTATTGAGTGAACAATGGCAAGAGGAAGAGCCGCAAATCAGTCTGTTAGACTATGTTAGCAAGTTCAAGGAAAGATTGCGTGCAGCTTGTGACCTTGCCAAAGAGAACTTGAAATCAAGTCAGGGAAAAATGAAAACTTGGTATGATCATAAGGCTAGAAGCCGTGAGTTTAAACCAGGAGACAAGGTCCTTGTGTTGTTTCCCTTGCAGTCCAATCCATTGCAGGCTAGATTTCATGGTCCTTATGAAATTCTGACAAAACTCAATGATCTCAATTACATTGTGAAGACTCCAGATAGGAGAAAACCAAAACAATTGTGTCATATTAACATGCTAAAGCCTTATCATGACAGAAATGCTAGGCTTTGCAGCTGTCACTTCAGATTCTCCAATGGTCGAAACGTGTGAAGATGAGGGGGAGTTTCAAGATGATGAACCAAGAATTAAAGCTGAAGTTCTTTCATGTAAATTGTCAAACACTGAAGTGTTGCAAAATCTTGATGTAAAACTCCAGCACTTAGAACCCTCACAGAGAGATCAGTTTGAAAGGTTGATCAAGAAATATGAGGATTTGTTTCCTTATGTTCCAAAGAGAGTTACTATAGCCTCTCATGATGTAGATGTTGGTGATGCCAAACCAATAAAACAGCATCCATACCGGATGAATCCTGAAAAGAGAGAGATTGCTGAGAAAGAGGTTGAGTACATGTTAAAACATGATATTATCAGACCCTCCAACTCCGATTGGAGTTCACCCTGTGTGCTAGTTCCAAAACCTGATGGAAGTACTAGATTCTGTACAGATTATCGCAAAGTCAATGCTGTAACTAGAACTGATGTGTTTCCAATACCTAGGATTGATGATTGTATTGATAGTGTAGGGCAAGCAAAGTTTCTGACCAAGATTGATTTATTGAAGGGTTATTGGTGTGTGCCTTTAACTGAGAGGGCCAAGAGCATCTCTGCTTTTGCCACACCATCTGGATTGTACCAGTATGAAGTCCTACCCTTTGGCATGAAAAATGCCCCAGCCACGTTCCAAAGGATGATACAGTCTACAATCGCCGGATTGCCACACACGGGTGCATACATCGATGACCTGATCACATGGAGTGACTCCTGGGAAGAACATCTAAAAGATGTAGAGACGTTGTTCCAGCGCCTGACCCAGGCTAACCTGACTGTTAACCTGAACAAGAGTGACTTTGGTTGTGCTACTGTCACCTATCTTGGCTACGTCATAGGCCAGGGTAAGGTGGCACCCATAAATGCTAAAGTCCAAGCCATCATGGACTTTCCAGTTCCTGACAACAAAAAAGCTTTGCGCCGCTTCCTTGGAATGATCGGGTACTACCGCAAGTTCTGCAAGAACTTTGCTGAGATTGCTCTCAGTCTAACTAACCAACTGAAGAAAGGCGTAAAGTTCACCTGGGATGATGCATGCCAGAGAGCCTTCGATCGCCTGAAGTCTCTGCTGTGTCACTTCCCCGTGCTCAAATCTCCTGACTTCAACAAACCGTTCTCCATCGCGGTCGATGCTAGCGACCAAGCTTGTGGATCTGTGCTCCTACAGAGAAGTGACTCTGATGACATTGAGCATCCCGTGGCATACTTCTCCAGGAAGTTCAATCGCCACCAAAGGAACTATTCCACAATAGAGAAGGAACTGTTGGCTCTGGTCCTTTCTTTACAACACTTTGAGGTTTATGTTTGTACAGGACAAAAGCCAATGATTGTGTTCACTGACCACAATCCGTTAATGTTTTTGAGTAAGATGAAAAACAAGAATCGGAGATTGTTGAATTGGAGTTTGATTTTACAGGAGTTTGACTTGGAAATTAAGCATGTGAAGGGTACAGACAATGTAATTGCTGATTGCTTATCCCGTGTTTGAATGTGTATATCATGTGTTTGAATATTGTATGATATGTATATATAGACAAGTGTTCACTTAACCATTTTGTATTGAAAAGAAAAATTTTGCCTTTATGAGTCAAAATTTTTCCCTTTTGGAATGGAGGTGTAATGTGAATATAGGCCACTAGATGGCAGTATTTACCTTTTTTTGTTAAGCTCAGACTGGAGTCATGTTTAGACATGTCCTGGACATGTCTGGGGCAAGTCTCAGAAAATAAAAAAAAAAAGAGGTCTAAATGTGGGTGGGGTCTGCAAAAGAGTATATAAGGAAAAGAAGTGAGACAGTAAAGTAGTAGGAGAAATTGCAAGAAGATGACCAGACCTGCCATTCTGTTCAAGACCTGTGACGTTTCTTTTGTGGATTTCTTTGCCTGTGTTTGAGCATTTTCATTATCCAGGACATCACCAAGCCACCCCACAAAAAGGGACTGTAAATATTTCTTTTTTTTTCCTATTCAATCTTGGTCTTAGTTGTTAGTTGCTTAGTCGTTTGTCTTTGTTAAAAATTAAATGTGTTTTAGTTGTTAAAACTGTGTTTGTCATCCCTTGCTGTTGCTGTTGTGTTATAAATGTAATAGCAAATTGAGGCCATAACACTAGCATTTGATCACATGAAACCTTACTACCTTAGCTTAATAGCTTGGCATGCTTACTTGGAATACATCAAAATAAAAAAACATGAATGTTGGGCTTTGAAATATCATGGAATGCGTCGCCATTTCTGTCATAATGTGATTTAAGGGGGTAAAATATCCCTCTCACCTGAAACGCAGCTAAATAAAAAAAAGGCTTGTTAAAATTCTTGGATCATAATTCTGGTTGGAACAAAACCCAGCATATACAGTAGGTTCCCTGGACTAACTTTGGGAATCACTGCCTCAGGGTAATATCAAAAATATGTAATGAGCTGGGCTATGGGAAAAGCACTGCTTTTTCATGTACTACACACCCTGTATATGATTTCTGCAGTGGCATGAATTCAACCAATGGAAGGCAGAGGTCATTGTGACATTGGCAATTTTGCATTCAAAATGTGAATTGGCTGAGTTACTGAAATGGCAGTTAGTGGTTGGAAAACTGATCACAAATATTCACAATTAGAAATTTAAACTGAGGTCATATCCCAAAATTGTGGGACCACATGAAATTTTGAATATTTTGATGCATGTACAATGTAGGAAGTGTGAAAAAAGTGAGAGTAGACATGTGGGAAAAAAAAAATAAGAAAGTGAAACCATCACTCTAGGACCAGAAAATTCTGCCACTCACTGGTAGGAAAGTCTGACTGAAAATTAAACACCACAAAAAATATACATTTTGTATCAACGAATAAGAATTACTTCTAATCCATCAAAAGATATAAGAATGAATAAAAATAGTGCCACAGCAGTGTAGCTCACCTGAACATTCACTCAACCAAAGTTTTTCAGTCCTTTTGTTTAAGTCTACCATTGAATGGTATTATTTCAGTTGCCAATTAAACACAAACATGGTTTTACATGGAAATGAAAATATTTTTATAATAAAAGCTTACAGCGTACATAAGCTGGGCACAATTTTTAGTTGACAAAAATGTTTTAGTAACAAAAAAAATTCAATAAATTATTTTGCAAATATTTTGTGTTCCCAGATCCTTATATCTAAATTTGAAAAAGTGATCATGTTTGTAGATTTATTCAAAATTACCCTTAGTGCATTGTGAAAAAATAAAAAATGTGACGTTTGGAAAAGTGTATTTATTAAATTCATACTCTCCAGGATCGAAAGAGAAGACAGAGGGGATGTTCTGTCGTAATCATTTCCAACAGGCATGCAACAGTTTACTTACCAATTAATGCTTGACTGTACCACACCATATTCTTCCCTGAGGCCTCCACAACAGCTGGCTTCATAGTGAATTTTAGTGTAGATAGCTCTATATTTTCCTGTAGCAATAATATACTTTTCATGCAGTTGAACATCATCTGCATGATCAATGAAAAAGTGCTTTCATTGGCATTTCCTATAAAAAGGTGTGGCCCAACAATGAAATGAAGGTCAAAACGCATTGCACAGCAAAACCGGTAAGGTGTTCAGCCTTGCTGCTTAGCAGATCAAACTGATCTAAAAAAGAAATTTAAATATGGCTGGCTCAGTTGCCATATTTTAAATGGAATCAGAACCCCTCGAACAAACTTTCATCTCCCTAGCTACAGGAAGGTGTATCCAAAGGTTCAGCTCAATCAGTCACACAGTTTCAGAGAAGATTTTTGAAATTACGGGGCGTGGCCCCATGACAGAGGTCAAATGAAGGTCAAATGCCATGCACAACGAAACTGAGTGTTGTTATTTGGCACATACACAGGAAATTTCAGTGGAATTGCTCCAGAAATGAGGGACTAATGAGCCAAAGTAGCATTTTCAATATGGCTGCCAAAGTTGCCATAAAATGCGATGCACAGCTAAACCTGTAGTTATATACATTTATTATTTTTTTTAATTGATTTTATTGCTGCTCTTTTAATGTATGTTTTAATTATGTTTTGTAAGGTGTACTTGAGTTTCTTGAAAGGCGCCCTTAAAAAAATGTATTATTTATTATTATTACGTATGTTCATTCTTACCCTTTGGCAGATAGACAGGAAATTTCAGCAGAATTGCTCCAGAAATGAGTGACTAATGAGCCAAAATGACATTTTCAATATGGCTGTCAAAAGCCGCCATATTTGACGTTGGATCGGAACGCCTCCAACAAACTTTGGGGTCCTCATGGGTAGGAACATGCATGCCAAGTTTCTTCATTGGCCCAGGAGTTTGAGAAGATGATGTTTACAGACGCCGACGACAGACAAGCAGGCCATGACATAACCTCATCTGGACCTCGTGCAGGTGAGCTAATAAAAATGGCTACTTCCACAACTGAACTTACTGTATTATCTCGCCGATCAAAACTAAGCATGTATGCAGGCTCCTAGTTTAATAATAACCGGTTGAAGATGGTCTGCATTTCACAATTCTAGCAAGTCATTGCTGGTCTGTTGCTGGATAAAGCCCCACACGGGCTGGGAAATGGTTCTCAAAGATGCTTAGGCAAGTAGGCTTTGCAGGTGAATCCAGGCTGATCAACTGTTTGTCCAGCTAACCGTGTAAAAGACGGCTCAAGCTTGCTACTGCTCCATCTACTACTGATGACTATTGATGATTAATACCCAAGACTATTGTTGTGATTTTCTTATGCAGTTTATTTTTCTGGAAACGTCCCTGCCACGATAGGTCAAACAAACTTTCATGTGACTACTTGGTAGGGATGCAAAGTAAGCAATAAGAACACAGTATAAAGCAAAATAAATTCAGTCAACATACTCCACGACCTTTAAAGTCTTGCATTTTCAATAAATTACAGTCATTTATTAGTTTTGACAAATTGCATTGTTTTCCCAACTTTCAAAATTGATCACAATGACTATAAAATAATTAAAAAAACCAAAGTCCAGAGTGCTGGTTACAGACCACAGTAGTATTGTGTCTTGAACCTGGGGTCGCCACGTGGAACACAGCATTAGCGGGTTCACACGAGTGCTGTCAATCAATTTATACAAACCACTGCTGCGCACAGCAGGCTACTTGATGACAAAATCCATTAAACACAAAAACAGCTAGCTATTTAATCTGCAAACACCACACAGGTGGCACCAAGTAAAAAGTGCACTTTTACTGGGGTTCTGTCGGATAAAATGGTGACTGCGTCTCATTGTATCAGCACACTGTCAAGTCAAGCGCAACTCTCAAACCCTTTCACTGTAACCCTCCGATTTAAAGGTCATCTATTGTCACAAATCCAATACAGTAGTTCGGACAATGGGCAGCCCGACATGGCCTCACTGACAAGCTCAATACACTCCTTGGGTATGATTAAACCCAATAATAAATTTCACAAAAAAAACAAACGAATGGAGATGTACACCTCCCACCAGTAAATAAACAGCAATAGCAACTGTAACATCCAACTTTGTTGTAAACAATAACAGGCAACAAGAGGCTTGAATAAATACAGGTAAACAAGCCCGTCACTGGCAATTACCACATCCTCAAATACATATGGACCTCCTTCCACCGAAAACTAGTCCTTTTCTCAATGTACCATGACAATGTACAATATATACAACTTTGTGCAAAAAAAACAAAAACAAAATGGAGCAAAATAAATGTGAAGTTGTAATTTAATCTCATACAGTGCTGATTAATGCATTTGAACGAGCAAATGATATTTGACGGTCCACTGCCTTTCGGTCATTTTAAAGGTTAAGTTTAAGGACGTGGAGAATTGTCCTTTCAACTCTGATGTTCTCTCAATATTTCGTCTGTGTTTGTTGGTGCTCCAACTTTGTGATGGTCTTTAAAGCTCTGTGAATGCAAAGCCATTTATAATTCATAGCTAAGCTGACAATGGCTTGACAGTCTGCATTCCATTTACATCAGGTTAAAACAAAAAAAAGCTTCAGTGGCAGTGGCTCTGTTCCAACCTCAAATGCTTTTCAGATGATGCACTGCAGTTCATTTAACATTAGAAGTAAAGAGGTTTGAGAAATGATTTTCAAATTGCACTGAACAAGTGAACGGTAACAAATGCCTTCTTAAGACTCAGTGCTCCCATTTCATACGCATTAGCTCCTGAAAACTGATGTCTGCCAACTGAGGAGTAAAAGAATCATATAGAAGCCAATCTACAAACTGGAATGCAGCAGCATGCTCTCACATGCTCATCTTAGGCTCAAATGTGCTCCTTCGGAAAAGCAGAGCCCTGAGTACATGGTTTCATGTGCTGTTCTCCCATTGTATAGCAGCTGATAAGCAAACACTGGCCGAACACTCATGGGCCGTTAAGATGAAACATACCTGCAGATGGCTTTCAATGGACCAAAGAGGAAAAACATGCATTAATAAAATAACACTGGGGGAAAATACAAGTTTTTTGCAGATGTCAAATGACCAGCACGATCAGTTTGACAGTTCATGGTTTATGTCATTTTAACTGATGAACGTTCACCAAAATCATGGACCACAGCGCAATCCATTTCTGTGGTTTGATTTGATAAATACATGGACCAGCGCGAAGGCAGATGCGTAATGTTGAAACTGGGCAGGGTCCTGCTCACAGGGACAGAATTACTACTGCTCACGCCCTAAACCAGGAAAATGGCCAATGTTTGGCCAAGATATTTGTTTTGCACCAATCAAAGGCCATGTTACTGGGTTTACATATGCTGCAAGGCTCTTGAGAAATCCGGCCCATTGTGCCCTTAGTCTGAATTAGCAGTGATGCAGACACAGAAAGCTCAGCTTCAATGCAGTGGGTCCCTGGTTTAAAAAACAAATACTGCTCCTCTAATATTCCCTGTGCTTCCTCACGAGAGTCACTGAACAGCCACTAATGGCAAATCAGAATAAACACTGCAATGCAAAAACCGTGAGGCAAGCAGGGGTGGACATTCCAGGGGTCAGGAAGTAGAAGTCCTACCATTTTTTACCGCTTTATCCGTAAGCTCAGCCAACAAACATTCTTTGTAGAAGGGTTGTTCAAACTGGCAAATTCAGGTGGTCAGAATGAAGTGCAGGAGAGGACTGCTACTTACTGAAGCTGGTTAGACACCTCAGGACCCAAGCAAATCAAAAAAACATAATGTACAAAAATCAACATTTCAAGCAATTAAGGCTATTAAACTTAAAAAAAAAAAACAAACACACTTCAGCTCAACAAGGCTGGTGCATGAGGAGGAACACAGATAAAAAGAAGCGCCTCTACAAGTTCAACTCCTATGTTGACTTTAAACATCATTGTCCCCAATTCAAGCAATGCAGCAGCAAAATAACCAGCGGCAGTGATTTCTGCCGCAAAAACAAGTAAGAGGTATGAGCATATCCCTCAATCCTTAGCGAAAACAAATATTTGCACTGTCAAAAAACTCAAGAGGAATTAACTCACAATTCCAAAGACTAAGCGTCAAGACAAATTCAAGTTCAAAGTTCTTGCCTTGTAACATTCACATTTAAACTGATACATTTGTATGAACACACCGAATGTACAACTGTTAGAATCAATTCCCCCCCCCACGATGACAGACCCTACACAGAATGGCTGCAGAAAACATTACCTCCGTACTCCTGGGTGGAGGGGACACACAGTGTTCAGCTCACTGAACTGTGATACTGAGGAGTTATCGGCTTTGTAAGCACTGCAGACACAAATTCCTTTACACCAAGGCTTTAGCACTTAAGGTGGTAGTTTCCCTATTCCAGGCCCTGGGGTCTCTTAACTCCAGAGGCATAACGCAGACCGCCTTAAGGGCTTGGAGCAGACAGCCATGAAACTGAGATAGGATTTAAGACCGTGGTCCCCAGAGCTGGCCCTGCAGGCTCAGTGTGTATGCTGGTTTTCCTTCCAATCACTGTTTCAAGTGTAGGATTTTAACGAGCAGCTAATTTGCCTCAAGGGCATTTCTCGTTTACAGTGGGTATTTACTACCTCTTAAGCCTCATGTTGACAAAAATATTATTGCATGCCATGAAGAATTAAAATACCCACTCTGTGATGGATTTGAAACAAATGCACAGAGGGAAAAATTACCGATTAAATTTAAGAATTAGTCGGTTTCTAATTGATGAAAGCTAATTGACACATCGCAGCAAAAACTACCAATAATTTCCATTTATTACACAAGCAAAAACCTGTTAAAGTTAAACCTGTTTGTCGGATAATTAAATTCAAGAATACTGAAAGTAATTAATACTAGCATGTAGGAACCTAATTTGGAACTAAACTAGAAATGGTTTTTACATGTAAAAACAGATGTCTCCCCCTTCCCCCATTTCACATGTTAGAGTTATGGTCCGGAAGCGAGTCCCACCCTTCGATATGCCCAAGTCCAAATTGTTGCCATTGAATCAGAAGAAATACAATTCAAAAGCAGTTCAAACCCTCAAAAGGCACATCCACATGTTATGGAGAGACACTATATCACATTTGGTGAGAATCGGTCAGACAGTTTCAGAGTTATGCTCTGGAAACAAATGGGAACGCCGACGCCAACGGGAATTCAGGCAAAAACAATATGTCTCCTCCCCCTCTCCCCAGGAAAGGGGGGACATAATGATTTTTCTACACGTCCTCCAAGTTTGATCTGTTTATAAATATTATCCGAAATTACTTGCAATATAGAAAAAAGTAGAATATGTTTCAAGGGTCTTTTATTCTTCACGTAATTCTTGGGTTTTCCTGTCAAGATGTAGCTTCCCAGTATAAGTAACTGCTCATAACAAGATTTACACCAATTTTAGAAAATTAGCACCTGGTTAAAAGTCCTACACCTGCAACTGTGTTAGGAGCAAAACCAGCATACGCAACAGGCCTCCAGGACTGACGCTGGGGACCCCTGGTCTCAGAGACAGTCAAAGGGATCTGCTGGTGCCGCATGTGAGTAAGTGCAGGTTTTTCCTGAAATAGTGCAGCAGAAGGTCACAGTGAAGACAGACCGCTAAAAAAACCACATGAGCGTCACTCATGTTAAAAAACCGCCAAACAACAAGCAACACCGTACTGACAGAAAAGGCTGCGACGAGACGCTCGTCAGCGTCAAGTATCTGACTGAGGAGCAAAACTGAAGCTTTGGGGTCAGTGTGGTACAACACACCTCGAGACATTACAAACACGTCACACGGACACAGAGCAAGGCAGTCGGAGGACTGCAACACAAGGTCGACGTTTAACATATTAAAAACGTTCTGAGGATAGTCCCGGCGAAAATACAGGGATCCTGCCCCGTTTGTCTGAGCTCGTAGCACCAGTTGGGTCATGGCGTAGCTGTTCCCTAGAGACAAGTGATGAAGCAGCTTCTGTAAGATGAGTATCAAAACGTACTGTGGGGTGGTTTTCTTTTGTGCAGGTGTTTGTGTTCAGAAGTGTGTAGTGAAAGCACTCGTGTGCACGTGTGTTTGTCCACACGTGCACTCTAAAGTTTAGGGATAATAGCCTGGGGAACTCTCCTCAACACCAGATCATCTCTTTATCGTTGTTGTTGCTTTGTTGTGCATAGAGTAATGATTCAAAAACACAGCCATAATGACCTTTCCCATAGGTAATAGTCCAATTACCTCGGTGCAACAAGTAAGACTGTAGAAATGGCTGTTAATTCCTGCCGGGAATCTCTAGATCAGCATTTTCAAATCTCTCCTACAGTACCACTTATCCGACATGTTTTAGATCCCTCCCAGCAACCTGCGTACAGGATTTGATAATGAGTGCGGCCAAGTTTCCCAGATTCATTTAAAAAGATCTTAGCACTAAGACCTTCTTAAGATCCTTCTTAAGGCTGCAGTAAGAAGCACACGCGTTTCCCAGATTCCCTCTTAGCCGAAGATGGCTCCCTCTTAGCTGAACTCTTCTTTGGAGCCTTCTTGACTCCTTCAGACGCTCTTAACTGGGAAACATGGCCTGTATCATTTGAATCGCGTGTGGTGGAGCAGGGAGAGATCTAAAACTTGAAGGACAAGCGGTCACCCAGGGGAGGTTTGAGGCACTGCTCTAGAAGTAGATACCTCACAGCCAGTGTCAGCAAGAATTTCACATTTATCATCTCATTTCAAATCCAATGTGCCAAGTAAAGCACAGAGCGGAAACAAAGTTGATGGGCAGTGTATGCATGCGTATGACTGAATGCATGTGAGTGAGTGCGTGAATACGAGTGCTCGCGTCTGTGTGTGTGTGTGTGTGTGTGTGTGTGTGTGTGTGTGTGTGTGTGTGTGTGTGTGTGTGTGTGTGTGTGCGCATGCACGTGGCACACGCAGGTCCCTCCCTCCCTCCCTGTCACGTGTCCCAGTCCAGCTCCCTGCAGGCGATGCGGACGAGCCGCAGCTCCAGCTCGAAGGCGTCGGGCCGCTCCTGAGGGTTGGCCGACAGCATGTCCCTGATGAGCTGCTTCATGCTGGAGTTCATGCTCTTCTTGCGCGCGGGGATGAGCAGCTCCATGCGCGGGTTCTCCAGCAGCGCCTCGCCCAGGGGCACGATGGCCGAGCCCTGCAGCACGTAGCTACCCAGCAGCTCCTTGTGCGTCTCCGTGTCCACGAAGGTGATGCGCTCCACCATGGCCCAGATGATCACGCCCAGCGCGAAGATGTCCGCTTTGGCCGTGTAGTGGCCCTCCCACACCTCGGGTGCCATGTAGAAGTCAGTGCCACAGGCGGTGGACAGGAAGCACTTGTTGACGCTGGCCGGGTCCTCGGGGTTGAGCCCAGAGGCGGAGCAGACGCGGCTGAGGCCAAAGTCGGCCACCTTGAGCGTGGGCTCTTGGCCCTGCGAGATGAGGATGTTGTCGGGCTTGAGGTCTCGGTGGATGATCTGGTTGCGGTGCAGGAACGCCAGGGCACTGCTTAGCTGCAGCATGAAGCTGGTGTTGGTGCGCCGGCTGGGCTTGCGCGACAGCAGGTAGGCGTTCATGTCGCCGCCGTCGCAGAAGTCCATGACGAACCACAGGTAGTAAGCGCACCGCGGGTTGAAGGCGATCTCGCCCTTCAGGGACGTCTCCACCAGCTGTGAACAGCCATGAGGGAAGAAACATTAGTCATCAAACGCTCTGAAAAAACAGGTTACTCAATGACTTTTCAGGACATTACATCAGTGTTCTAGAACATTCTGTTCCCAAAAAGATCACCTAAGTATTGTGACATCTTTGGAACGGTCTGTCTAGAGAATTTCAACGACATTTGTGATAAACATGTTTAAGTGTAATCTAATTCTTTCATACACAAAAAATACACTTTTGATTGAATGGCAATTTTGCAACATAACCAGTACAATTTGATTACACTATGAATGCATAGCAATGATGTGAGTCCAGCAAAAAGTAGTTGATTTGCCAATATCAAACGCAAGCTCTGAACATACAGAAAAAGCAAGCTCTTAAATAAATAAATAATCATTTTTAGAAAAACCTCAAATTCTTTTGCTCCACATTTGTCCACTAACAATATCTGTGTCCCTCGGTAGCCTTCTTTCTGCCCCACTGGTTTATCCATCACACATTAAAACACTTTATTTGCTCCAGTTCAATATCTTTCTTTTCAGTGTTGTACGGACACTTGGAATTTAGAGTTTAAAAATTAGCTTCAGTGGCAGCTAGTTAACGCGAGATGGCGAAAATCCACAAAGAGGAAAAAACAAACCCAACCAGTAAGCTGATTAGACCCCTTTAAGGGTTAACCTGCAAGAGTCCTCATCCAGGATGACGCTGTTTAAGTTCCATTTTTACTCAATTTCTAGAATAGAACCATCATGTAATCGATAAAGCGATTCATATCGTGTACCTCACCCCAGGGTGCAATGCCCCTCATTCCACGGACAGAGTGCAACATGAATGTGAAATGATGCCAAGACTTTACTGTTGGGCTTGACTGCACAGGGCTGGAACAGGAGTGCTGAGGATCTCATCTTTACACAGATGAGCATTTGCTCTGAAATCCACAGCTGTACGAGAAAACTTAACAGAAACATAAATATTGCAGTTTGAAGTGGACTGTTCAGACCAAGAAAGAGACCATTAAAGTCAAACGTGAAGGACAGAATTGTGGTCCTATCCATTACAGTATCTCTGCTCAGAGAAGATGCACTTAATATAACCGCCCTTTTGGGATTTCTCCTCAGCTCAAATTCATCTCATTCAGAGAAACCGCCAGCACAGGAACATTTCAGAGCTTGTTGTAGTGAAACTGGAACCTGCCCCTATAAGCCATCTCCATTCTCAGCAGCCAAGACAGGGGAGGCTGAAGATGAGCAGCTATTCCAGTGAGAGACTGCTTCAGCATTGTGCTAAAAACTGAGTGTGTATTTTTGTAGATGTCAAACTATGAGATATCACAACATCACAACAACTCAACACAATTCCTAAATAAACGTTAAGGCAAAGAATGAAATCTGTACAAATAAGTAAAATAGATAATCTGTTTGCCCGTGACCGCATGGGTTTTGCCCTTCTCGAGCGCCTGATTGTGATATCTTAAACTCCTGAGTTTATGCATTGAAACGGGCACATTTTCAGCATAAAATTTAAATTGTGCTTTATTCCGCCAATTCTGCTGCCACAGCAACCAAAATTGATAAGCGTCGTGACCGAACCATAACCTATGCCCAGCCCACACCTAATATCAAAGGAATCGGTTGAAATTTGTGGCCTGTAGAGCTTCCACAAAAAAACCTCTGGATGTGGCAGCAGGGACGCTGACCACAGATCCACAGTAGCTGCCCGACTTAGTCTTAGCTACAAGATAATGCTTTTTTTTTTCCCCCTTCTTTTTTCTTCCAAGCATATGATAAGAATCAAATTTATGCTACAACTAGTGGTGTATCCTTGGTCAGTGAGGATTGAAGTGTAGAGTGCATGTGCCTACTGCGCTTATACTGCATAATTATTTCAGCCAATGAGTTCATGATCATGAAAAATTCAGGATCAGCTGATTAATGAGCCTGGAGCATGTAATGGCCCATCCAGAAGACCCACAAGGAACTGTAGCTGGGTGAAATGAAGGCAGAGAGAAAGACAATGTAAGAGGAGTAGAGACCAAATGAAGAAGGCAGTGAAAAAGACCAAGAGAGAAATCTAGAGCTCACCAGTGTGTAAGGGGGAGAAACATTGAAATGTCAAGAAAGGTGGATAGAGTGAGAGATGGAGAGCAAGAGAGACTGAGACAATGATATAGGCAGAGATTGTGCCGGAGCGGCAGAAGGAGATGGTGAATGAGACAGGCAAAGAAACTGAGACACAGAATTGGACAAAGACAGCATGAGAGTTAGAGAGAGAGAGAGACAGAGTTACAGAGACGGGCAGAGACTTGAGGAGTCAGCCACAGGAAGAGAGCTGGAGAAAGGCACACACGCAGAGTTGGAGAGAGTGATGAAGGCAGAAAAGTCAGGCAGAGAGTAGGCAAAAGAGTTGGGACAGCTAGAGAGAAAAAGACACGCAAAGAGTTCGGGACCGACAGACCGTTGGAAAGAAAAACGAGCAATACGTTTGAGGCAGAGAGACAGGCAGAGAGTTAGGGAAAAACATGAAGAGTGGGAGACAATCACAGTTAGACAGACAGAGAGGCAGAGTTTGAAGGGCAGGCAGAAAGTCAGAGAGAGTTAGAAAGTGAGACAGGCAGAGTGTCAGAGATTGAGAGCGTTAAGAGTAAGGCAGAGTTAGAGAGACAGGCGGTCGCAGAGCCGTACCTCCCGGTAGAGTGAGGAGGTGGACCCGTGACTCATGCTCTGCGCCAGGGCGTCCCGCTGCAGGACGCACTCCTCCAGGTGAATGACGTTGGGATGCTGGCTCTGGATGCTGCTGAGGGCCCAGAACTCTCGCAGGGCCAGCTCCACATTCTCCGGCGAGTGGCAGCGGATCTTCTTTACTGCCACCCGTGCGCCCGTGCTCCGGACCGTCGCCTCGTACACCACGCCGTACGTCCCCCGCCCGACCTCCTGGAGTAGCTCATACTTGGGCTGGCTGCTCACCATTCTCTGCCTCGCTGGAGAGGACATTACACGCACGCAGGCACACACACACAAGCACAAAAGCACAAACATGTGGGTACACAAGCACATAGGCGCATGGACAAACGCCCACATTCACACACAAATACATGCACGCACACAGAGGATATTAAGGACCTAAGCAGTAACCCACCGTCCTCAAAAGGATATGTTCATATACTATAATTACTTTGGAGAATAATGTCTTTGAATAAAGGAAAATTTTCATGAGTATAGAACATCAAACAATGCAAATGACAACTTGGATAAACGAAAAGCAATCCCAGATGTGGAACTGGTGCCAGTTAGGATATAGTCACACGGCGACACCAGTGTCCCATCACAGCTTCCACTGCCGAGTTATATTCTGATAGCACCACACATGCCCTCAAGCTTACTAGCGCAATTATTGGCCAGTAAGTCCTATCCTGAGTGTGTGCACAAGTGGCTGTGTGTTTTTACAATCAATTTGTTGTTAACATTAATTTGTGAAAATCCCTCACAGATTAGTTAATCCCATAACATGTCAAATGCAGCTGCTGTATTCAAACCTGTGGAACTTCAGGCCCATTTTAAATTCTTGAGGAGATGCCAAGGTTCCCAGCAATACCAAATATGTCGTGCTAAATGACAGGAAATAAGTATACAATATCTATACATTTTACATTTGGTGTACTGCTGAGGCCATTAACATATGGAGACCGAGGTTTGAATGTTTCTCTCAATACAAGTGGGCTGTAGCTCTACTGATGTGCTGCAACCAGCAGATATAGAATATGCACATTATTTTAAATAGAAGGACAATATCAAGTTTTCTGACTTTGAGCCTACTGCACAGAAAACGTAAGTGAAAAATTAGACTTTGAGGCATCAATCAGCCAGTTGGCTGGTCCTGGAAAACTAGCTACATGATCAGACTTAACCTTAGTCCAATTATGGTTTAAGCTTCAGTTAGGCAGCCAGTAAACAGTCAAAAGTGAATATGAAATGAAACAAAATGCAAGGCCAATTGGCAAGTGAAATAACTGCACTTGGATGCAAATGAGTGCAACATCAAAACTTTCATTGGCAAGGCTGCTAGCCAAGTTATCTAGCACCTCTAAGTTAACTTCAAGCTG
The DNA here is from genome assembly GCA_029721435.1 of Gymnothorax reevesii. Lineage (NCBI taxonomy): Eukaryota > Metazoa > Chordata > Actinopteri > Anguilliformes > Muraenidae > Gymnothorax > Gymnothorax reevesii. Next base: position 115,258,834 of record CM056577.1, read on the forward strand.
CACAAAACACTTGGCTAGCAAGCTCGTCAAGCTAATTAGCCATCTACCTACTCTGCAAACAGTGATGATACACAAGCACTGTAGCATCGATAGTTTCCCGAGAATAATAGTTTAGCATAGAAAACAGTCTCAGGGAGTGGGAAGGCCATGCGCGAATGGCGCATAAAATCGAAATATGGCGCATTAGAAAGCCACTAAGCGAGCCATGAATGCGCCCCAAGCCAATTAAATCTTATTTTTTTTCTATTATACAGTGCCAAAATCTTTGGGGGGGGGAAAAAACCCTCCACTGATTGCAGTTGGTCAAGTGCATTGTGATGATCGATCAATTATAATTCCAGGCCCTCGCACGTCCATCACCATTGCGAGGCTGTGAAAATGCCCATCGGGGAAAAGACTGATTTGGAGTGCATTTTCTTAGCAAATGAGTTCGTGACAAATTCCTTTGATATCACGTCAGATTTATGTCACCATGTACGTACTATCAAATAATACCGTCCCGTTACAGAGTGTTGCAACACTGGGTATGTATTTAAAAATTATTTCTTAATTGTTTTTCTGTCAGAGACTGTTTCCTTTATTGTCAAGTTGTCATTTGTTGTAAAAAATGTCTTATAGCATTTAACCTATTTAATTCAAAATAAACACCCAGGAACCAATTTAGTATGTTCAAGTACACTTTTTTCCTAGTTTAAAAAGAATTGTTTGGTCACGTTAGAGGGGACAAAAACAAAAAACATTGCAACATAATTAAAAAAAAAAAAAAACATAGCAACGTTTTGATCACTCTGAATCTTCAAGGAGATCCAGAGTGATCAAAACATTGTTGTTTTCTAATTAATAAAGTTTATATTTTTGGAGCAAGAGCAGTGTGCAGACCAATCTATTTTTCATATCTAACAAGCTTGTCTGGCGCCTGCGGATTACCTTTTTGGATTTGCGCACACACTCTCCAAAACACTCATGTATTGGTCTTGGTCACTCAATAAGTTGTTTGATTAACAATAAGGCCATCTTAAATAAAAAAAAACAACAACAACAACTTGCGGGCTGCCAAGTCATAAAGGGAGAGCTGACTGAAGGCCCTGTGAACTACTCCACGGCCCAGATGAAAGGAAAGAGAACAATGTCATGAAAAAGAATAACTGACACACAAGCACCACGGCACTGGGGTTTGATTGGATAATGCGTTCGAAATGCACACTCACCCACTATGTAGGGCACTGAGTAGTGAATGTTCTGAAATGAAAACAATATAGCGTGAGCGAGCGAGTGGACAAGTGTGCATTCTGAACGCAGCCTTAGATTCCCCAAGTAAAAATGTCTGCCCCCTGGCACTGACGCCAATATGAAGGCTTTCCAGTTTAAAAATGCATCGCACTGGATCGTTACCAAACTAAAATTTATAAAACTATGCGTTTTAGACACTTCAAGAATATTATTTTCTGCTGAAATATACTTTGCCGAGGTGCCATCTTCTCCTTTCACCATTTATTAGACATGCAAATTACAGCGACAAACCTGTTTTGTGCCATGTTTATGTTTTAAGCAAAGTTCAAAAAATATTTTGTTCAAGAACTCCAAGTACTTCTGTTCAGCAACCCTAATTTGAAGCAAACTTATTTTCCCAGCATCCAAGTTGATCAGTTAAAATGTAACATTGCCTGCAATTACTTACAATAATGAGAAATGAACGCAATAAGTTGAAGACCCTTTTATTCTTCATAACACAGGTTTATTTCCGTGAAAATGTGGTTTAAGATGGTAAATAACTGCTGTACGCATGAAATGCAACCAAATCATGCAGACTACTAATTAAACTACTCCAAATGCACTCGTGTAAAGTCCATAAACCAGCATACACATGCAGACCCCAGGACTGAGTTTGTGAACCAGCAACTCGGATACTAAACAAATGTTAGAGGAGTCCAACATCCACCAAACTCGTGAAGAGGTGACGAGTCCAACATCCACCAATATCGTGCAGAGGTGATTAAGCCTGACGTTACGTAAGAGCAGGCTAATAAGCAAGCTAATGTTACGTAAGGCTTAGTTGAGGACAATAACGTCAGCCAGTGGACTCGGCCCGCTGCTTGCTAACCATCCAGGTTAAACATTAGTTAGCCGACACTGCCAGAAATGTCCCGCGCTGTCAACTGCACATCACTCCTGTTCGAGCAAAAAGGAGCCCCGAGGCCGTAATGACGCAAGTGCGTCAGGCGAAATGTCAACGTTTAGCCGCTTTCACACTGCACGCGAAACGAATTTTTCGCGCGACATAATACATCCAGTCTACGCAAAGCCGCGAAAGCGCGTGTATTCGCGTCTTTGCATTGCCTTCGAATGTAGAGTGTCGTGCGAAAAACTCGTTTCGCGTCCGGTGTGAAAGCAGCTTTCGTCCGGCCAACGAGCGCGTTAGTGAACGCAGACGCCGCGAACAATGAGCGAACTAACGTTATCTGAACTGTAATGGCGAAGTTGGCAGCTCGCTATTCAACAAGCCCAGCGTAACAAAGCTAACGCTAACTCACGTAGCGAGCTAACAGAGTTCACATGAGTATCTGAGGATCCTGATGGTCATGTTCGCCAACGTGTTTCCTGGCTGCACAGACCGTCACCGTTACTGTGAGACGCGGGCGTCCAGGTGACAAACAGGTGCCGGGCGGAGAAGTTGTGCCGTGGAAGCGGACTCTGACCACCAGCTAAACTCGTACCATACTGAGAATCCATGACATACAAGCTGGCAAATGCAATAGCGGCACAAAGACGATGCCATGGCTACCAAACGGTTTCCCACCTCAAAAATCAACAGCAAGGCTAAATACCTGGCTAGCGTTAGCGCCAAACCGATGCTAGTGATAAAATCTGGAGCGCGTTTTTATTGTTCTCATCGCGGCTGACCAGTCGGCTAACGTTCGCAACGCTCGTAAACGTTAGCTAGCTATCCGAGCGTCGTCGTTAACAATGGGCGACCTTTGCCCGGATGTCCACCAGCGTAATGCCGCCTTACGACGAATCAAACGGCCAACCAGTATCGGTATATAAAGAAGAATATAATTTTACCTTTGTTTAAAATTTTCTTCCGTTCACCGTCTCGCTTTCCGCCTTTTTGTCACATTGCGCGGCAGCCATTATACGCGGCGCGGCTGGCGCTCGCTGCTGCTCCTGTCGATGTGTGCGGGTGTCACAATGCGGGAACGCGACAGGCTCGCGGACTTTCGCGGAGATTCCCCGAGCCCGTAGCGCGCGTGTAACTCGCTACCACTGAAAACCAACACAAAAAACCCGGATTGGATAGTCAATCGTCACAAAAGTGGGGAAATACTGCCCCCTCCCCATTTAGTTTTGTGCGGTATTCTGGTATTCTTTCCGCAGGCTTTCAAAGCGTAGTAAATTGGCGCCGCACCCGCAACATTTTGGATGATCACCCATGTTGAGCTCACATGCAGGTTCCCACCCCTGCTGCCGTCATTGCAAGCCAAGTGCAACAATGCTTTTTTTTTTTCTCCATCACCCCTTCAGTCAGACCAAAGGCTCGGAGAAGACTTCATTTTCAAATTCGGTGCACGCTTTGGTTCTCATTTACTCGAACCTATGAGAAAGGGGATGCACCGAATACGTAAGTGGGCAGGTTTCCATGTTCTCATATGGTGATAGCGCGGCATGACAAGCAAAATGTTTCCATGCGCTCATCGGAGGACAATCAAACTCACTTGGAGAAAAAAAAAATCGCAAATATTTGTAACAATGCATTGGCGATGGATAATGTTGGAGCTACCATTGAAATACGTTCTAATTTCTATCGCTCCAAATGACGCAGAAATTCGCCATGTATTATTTCATATCAGGGAAGGTAATTAATGCCATATTTTGTGAGTCACGCAATTACGCTATGATCGTGTTGTTTTTTTAGCTAGCAACTGAACAGAACACCTGAATAAAGATTTTATTACTCAAGTATAAACAAAACAGTTCAATAACAAAACGATGGATTTCACCGTTATAATACATATAACCCTTCATTGATTATCATTTGGAACATTCCTTTAAAGGGACAGGCACGCATTCCCGTTGTAAACACATTTCTTGGCGACCACGCTCATGACATAACATTTAACCTTTCGTTCATTTTTATAATGTACTGTTGAGTGAAATTAAATTGCTGGTTTTTCCTGATGTAATCATGTTTAATGGTTGATTTTACGATAAAGTAGGTAGAAATAAGAAAAGGTGGTCCCCCCGCCCCCTTCAGACAATGGTCCTCTGGTGTGGCAGTAAAGGTCTGCACGGAACGGGCACATGTCGCGGGGCGTACGAACAAAAAGGCACAGTCATCATGCACTATTGACAGTTGTTTATTAACTAGAAAATGTATGACCATGCTCATCGTAATTAAAAAAAAAAAGAAAACTCAAGTTAAATCTGCCCCATTCAGACGAGGAAGTAACCAACTGTATGGCAACACCATAAATTAAAATGTTCCATCTTTTTCGATATTGGGCTTGCACATTAAATTGACCTCATAATTGTGATTCAGAATACAATGATTTTAAAGGTAAAAATGCTTTTTTTAAAAAATATGGGTAAAAAGTCATATCCTATTTCCGGACAAATAATGTAAAATAAACAACAGGTTTAATCAACACTCCTGCATCACAGATTGTCAATCATTTGGATAAATTTGCTTGCTAATTAAAGCAGGCGCGTTGTTACTTATACAGCACTGAGTGCGGTTACATTGGTCTTAGGTTAAAATTAGTAAACAGCCAATAAATATTAAAGGATGTTGTCAAAAGTAAAATAAAAACACAAAACAGAGATTTGATGACCCCACTGGCTTTGCTCTCTGATGAGGCAGTTTTGCATATATGTTACATCCCTGCATATGCACATCCCTTACATGTACATTAATATTGTAATTCAAAAACCATATCTCATATCCACATCCCATGAATACATTCCCTGAGTGCAAAGGTCATCGTTCTTGAGAAACCTAAAATTCCGCCTGGAGTCACACACTGATCATAAAAAAATTACAGGACAAATATGAATAATCAAAAAAGGAACTGAAATCTTACACACATTCAGTGCAGATTGACATTGCATTGACTTTAGCATAGACATCAAGAGGATTCACCATGTTCCAAAACTCCTGAAACTCCAAAAAGGATGAAACATTACAGAAATTCATTAATTAAAAAAATCATATACTCAAAAATGGAATGATATCAATGCAGTTCTGAAAGAGGTTTGTCAGAACAAAGGCCTGAGGATAACAGACTGAGGTAAGGAGAGGACTTGAGCAGAAGCTGCCTAGGAATAGCAAATTATTAGCAAAAATAAATAATTACTCTAAATGATTATCTTATAAAATAATATATACAATGATATATTCCGTAAAAATGCCATTCAACAACATGCAAAACTCATAGAACCGATACAATGTCTGATGGGAATGCTCAGTTATACAATCTCATTTTGTCCGATAATATATTCCAAGTGATTCATAAACTGTAGCATGTCCACCAGTCAACCAACCTGTGGCCCCCTTCCAAAAGTCAACTGCTTCAACTTCAATCAGAGGCTCTGCTATTTTCAAGTATAAACATTAGATTTGAGGAAATCCTGGTGATTTGTCAGAAGAGATAACATGGCTGTGCGGCCTAAATTTGGACTTTTAAATTTGGGTTTTAGTTTAGAGGGTGGCGTGTGCTTACATTATACTCAACACTGCGTTCAACCACAGTTTTCTTACATCAGTCCTGGCGAAGTGAGGACTTGTGGATCTGTGGATCATTCAAGGTTTATTCAGTTTCTGTAGGGTCATAACTAGAAATTATGAATGAATTTGAAGACCACAATGGAAAAATGATAAGAGTCACATTTTCACATTGTGGAGAAATGAGGAATCAAAAATTCAAAATGATATTAGAAACAAAGCCCTGAAAAAATATGCAAAAAAAAAAAAATATATATATTATAGTGATTTATAGTATTATATATCATTATAAATAAAATAATAATGTATAATATAAAAGGTATAAATAATATTTCTTATTTTAACAGATTATTTTATTTGTGGAACACCAGTCACCTCTATCAAATTTCTGATACTACAGCTGCTTTTAAATCAAAGCTAATTCATTTTTATAAAGAAAAGTTCAACAACTATTTTTCTTCTGATGATTCCTGTAAATGGGTTGGCAAATGTCATTGTTCACATTGCCGTCTCTCCCTCTGATGTTACTTACACTCACTGGTATACTGTCTTATTTTATTATTACTATTTTTTATTTTATTTTTTTTCTTTTCATTGTTCAATTGTCTACATGTTGTGGGATGATTGCCTAACAATAGGTGCCTTGCCACCTGCGCGATCGTTTCCTGACTTCTGTCAAAGCTTAATAAATAGATATTATACTAATGTATAATACATAAAATATGTGAAAATGCTAAAATTTGGATCATTTTTCCTTCGTGGTCTTCATATTTATCTGGGACTCCCTTTCTGAGGAAAACAAATGGGCCCTCTCAAAGTTTCCTAGAATTGTCATCAATTTCAGCAATGGCCCTGTTAGTTATTTAACCTGACATTCTCTACAGTCAGTAATCAAGAGATGTGAAAACCACAGGAATTAACATTCATTTGGCCCCAAATGATAATAAGGCAATCAGTGACAGTATATGCAGACAAAATTACAGAAGCTAATTGTCCCACACCCATGCAAATACCCAGGGTTTCCCCTTTGAATCATAGACACACAGGACTGCAACACACACACAACCGCACACGCACACGCACACGCACACACACACACACACACACACACACACACACACAAACACACACATGTCTAGACCTGAGAACTCTGAATGGTGTCCCTTTTGTAAATAGTGCTGATATGAGAAGTTCGTTACTGCTAAGAGGCTGCAAAAACTTGCAAATGAAGTAGGATTCTAAATGACTGTGAAGAGCGAAACTTGATTTCATCCCTCTATTACAAGAAAAAAAAAACACTAACATTAGCAGCTATAAATATAAAAGCATTGTTTTGCTGGATGATAAATTTGCTTTTTTACCAACCATTTCAGTTAAACTTTAAGCCAAATAAGGTTATGACTGAATCACATTCATATGGATCACAGCGACAGAAAGCACAATGTCCTCTGGAATTTATGGATGAAAAATTATAACGCATCATAACAAGTTCTGATTGCTGTGCTGACATGATACAGATGATCACACTAAAAATGAAAAAGTTTTACGCTCTTCAAACTGGCCTTTGGACACAGTGAGGCAGCTGATCACTGCTGTGCTAAATGTTAATGAGTACTGAGTGGAGATCCAGTGAGGAGGATTGATTGGTGCTTGTTTGACCCTGGATCCGCCTCCTGGGTGTGACCTACTCTTGGATGTGACCTTTCCTAGAGCGAGGGGGCGTGGCATTGATCTCCCTCTTCCTTGCTCCCCGAAGACGTGGGCTTTCCCTGGGGGATGGGAGTAGACTGCTGGGCTTTGATTGGGCAGTTGGCCACCATGTGGGAAATGCTCTGGCAACAGTGGCACTTTTTTGGTTGAGGGGGCAGGGTGCACTCCTTGGCATGGTGGTCTGGCCCACCACAGTTGTAACACCTGGAAGAAATTTTCAGTAAGTCCCAAATCATATTGATATAATACCAAAGGACCAAGGAAAAAAAATGAACTCTGCATGCATTATTTGTTTGGGTAAGACCAGACTCTGTATAAAAAGATGGACACAGCATCCGTTTCTGAAAAATGAGGCCAATGCGGAAATCTCTTAAAATTGCATTCTATTTAATGGCCAGCAGATGGTGGTCGGTGGTTGCAGAAAGAAGTTCAATGCTATAGAAGTCGATGAGAAAATGACCCTACTTTCCCACCTGACTTATAATTAGTGGGCAAGCTGGAAGCTTCACACTCATGTTCTTCCCACTCTTTCTTTCTTTCATTCTTTCTTTTTCTTTATTCTCTGATTTCCGTGGTGACTCACTACTCCTACATACTTTAACCCAGAAACGTCATTCGAACTTTAAAAAAAAACAGCTTGTTCTGAATCTGGAAGACCAAGAAAAATTTCAGAAAGCACTGCTTGAGATCTGGCGAGAAAGGCTCAGAAGAACCCACACATCACTGCAAAAGAGCTGCAAAAAAGAGTAGCAGGCACAGGTCTAGTTGTTCACAGGACTACAATACAGCGTACTGGACTACATACAATATCTTCAACAACAAAGACTGACATGGCAGAGTTGCAAGAAAGACGTCTTTCCTACGACCTCAAAACAAAATTTAGTGTCTGAAGTATGCAAAGGAAAACCTTGAGAAACCTCAAGCCTATTGGAACAATGTGCTTTGGACTGACAAAACCAAAATTTTAATTTTTAAACAAAGGTATGTTTGGAGAAAAATGGGTGAAGCATTTGTAGAGAAGAATACGTTGTCAACTGTTAAACATGGAGGTGGATCCATGATGCTTTGAGGTTGTGCACCAGCTGGGGGCACAGGCAATATTGTGCGGGTGGAAGGAATAATGGATTCCATCAAATATCAAGACATTTTACAGGCTAATGTTCAAAGCTCAGTCCAGAAATTGAAACTGAAGAGATGTTGGGTACTTCAGCAAGACAATGACCCAAAGCATACCTCAAAATCCTCCATGAAATACCTCCAGGAAAGTCGGATGAAGGTTTAGGAATGGCCATTACAGTCCCCAGACTTGAATATTATTGAACATTTGTTCAAATATACTGTGCATGCAAGAAGGCCGAAGAATATTTCTGAGCTAAAAGTGTTCTGTCAGGAAGAATGGGGAAAAATTCCAAAGACAAGAAATGAAAGACTCTTAGCTGGCTACAGGAAGTGTTCGCTAGCTGTTATAGCTGCCCGAGGAGGAGTTACAAAGTACTAGCTGACAGGGTTCCCAAACTTTTGCACAAGGCCTGTTTTCTTGTTTTATTATTTTTAAACTGTAAAGTTAAAAAAAAGTATTCTTACTTTGAAATGTGATGGCATGTGTCATGTTTAACTTTGTATCACTGAGTGTTCAGGTTTGCTTTCAATCACTTGGAGATTAATTGTAACAGACATTTAAACTAGGGGTGCAAAAAATTTTTTCTCCCCACTGTAAGAACATGCTGATATTGCTTGGCTAATGTACTATATGTTAACTAATTCACAAATCATATCATACTGCATAGTATCATATCTTCCGTGATCATACAAAAATCACACATAAGTTTTAGATAGAATGTATTCGAAGCTGCTTTATTTTTTATTGATTCAAGATAGGAATTCCAGCTGTTTAATTAACATTCCTCCAAATTACTGAAAAAGAATAAATAAATAAAGGGCTTTAACTAGGAGGGACGTAAAGTTATGGCCTCAAAGGCTCATGCACATCGGTATATATCCTGATTTTAGTATGCCTCGAATTAAACAATGATTAGGGTGCTAGAGGGCATAAAAGGGGCCCCTACAAGTTACAACCAAAAAGGGCACTTTTGTCTATGAAGGCAAAAGGGCTAATGCTCAAGCACGAGTAGAGCCCTATGTGTGCACAACCCTGAAGGCTGGAGTAAGCACACTGTTACTCCAGCAAACAAGAATAAACGCCGCTCCATTTACTAGAACAAGTTCATTTCATTAGATCTTTACACATGTACTGCGTTAGATTGCGGAATTTGCCCGCCGCTTCCTTATCAGATGGCAGCAGTGCCTCACGTTACACTCTGGGGAGGAGGACCCGGAAAACTGCGGTCTGCTGCCTCGTGCCTCCCAACTCCGCCCTCCACAGAGCTGGCCAGTCAGAAGAAAGTGGGCACATAGGGAGTGGGGGCTATAGCGGAAGAGCCACCCCATCAAGGCGTTTCAGACAGAGGCTACAATAAACTACAACAGGGTTTTTTTGAGGATGGCAGTATGAGCTAAACAAGGACCCTGTTTTGGATTTTGAACGATCAGGAGTACTCTAAGGGAGCCCAAGATCAAAATATAAATTTGGAAATATAACAAAATAGGTCTCCTTTAAACTGTGCTCCGAGTTCAGACTGCACATATGCCGAATACTGAAGACAAGAGAATCATTACTCACGTATCACGAGTCGTTCAGATGAAGTATCATCTCTACACCATTAGAGGGCAGCATACTCCTTCATACATGGCTTAAAGTAAGCAGCACTCCAAAGCCTGAGTTTCATTTAGCCGGTATAACTCCGCATCCTTATTGTAATAATCTTACGTTTATTCTCATTGGAAATGTGTATAATCATCCCCTCTCGAAATTGGATTTCACTAAAGGGACTGAGTATGTTTCCATGTGCACATGTGTGTCGGTGCACTGTAACTTATGTGTCCAAGCACGAACACACGCATATGTGCATGGAAGCGTATGTAACCAGTTCAAAGTCCCGATTGTGCTGAAAGCAAACAGGTCAAGCCAGGGGTCGTGCTCAGGAGTTTTGGAGGGCACTGACACAGGCTGATGGGTCACCCTCCAACCCCCTCTACAGCCCTCCTTCTTGAGAGAGGCAGTGTGGTCCTTATTGGTCACTCTGTGCGCGGAAGGGGAGCGGTTCTTTTTTTCAAAATTGATGTTTGAACTACAACCCCTTCTCATCTCCACCTGCCAACTGTGCGCACACATAAATGTACGCAAAAACGTGCACTCACACATACACGCACACGCACACAAACACACACACAAATGGATGCACACTCCAGCAGGTGTGTGCAAATGCGCACAAACAAGCTCACAAATACAGACACGCATACAAATATGCGCAAACAAACACATATGCAACATGCTCTGCAGTTGGCCTGGTGGTGGCCTTTCCAAATGACCCTATTCAGTTATTAATTAAACAGACAGGATCATTATGGGCTATATTACGCCTTATGCTCACATCAGTTGCATCCACTAAAAATAAAACCTGATGAAGCACATGACAAAAATCGTACTGGAAATGGCCAACTTTTATGTTGGTTTAGCTTTCTCTGCATGACAATGATTTGTGAGGACTCTACATTCCATTTGCATCATGGAAACATTCAAAATCAGACACTAATATTTTGTACCCGAGCATAGACATAGATTTGGGTAGGGATGGTCGAGATGTGTCCCGACCAACTTTAAAACAAGGAAAAAATATACTGACTAACTGTGGATCAATGAGGAAAACAAAATAATGTGAAATTGTAAATCTAACATGTTCCAATGCAGTGTAAGGTAGGTACCTGGTATTGGGCCTTCGTTAGACCCGTGCTTTGAGTATAATTAATTTTCAAATTGAAGTTGATAGTGCTTCAGTTGTGCATTGTCTGTTTGTATTATGGAAAACATTATTTGTATTGCTTTGTTTTTGTGGAGATTTATAGTAAATACAATGACCAATCAGGGGCAGCCCTAGTGTATTTGGTGCTAACTGCTCTAATTCCATCAGGGTACCCAGTCAGTATTAGACTATTCCATCAACTTCCGGACGCTGGTCACCTCCACCCACTGGGACCATTGAGTGCTGTATGATGCATTTCTCTGTGGCCTGGCTGACATAGTCCTGAATAAGGTGATCACCTTCCCACTTCCTTCTGAACTTGACAAGTTAATCAATCTGGCCTTAAAGGTGGACACTTGCCAACAGGAGAGATGGCCAGATTGTCATACTAAACTCAAGGCTCTCCTGCAACTAAGTCCCATTGGTACACCTTCAAAATCAACCCCAACAGCAACTGCCTTCATAACCCATGCAGAAGGATGCACAAGACTTTACCCCATCAGCCCAGTGGAACGTAGTGAGTGAATTCTGGACAGTGCCTTCACTGTGGCAGCGCTGACACATTGCAGTGTCCTTTCCATTGGCCTTCCCCTGTACCAGGAGGAGATGGACTCACCAGAGCCGCTGTTTTTCATCTCAGTCACGGTTCTTTGTCCAGCTGTCCTAGCAGGGATGCCAGTTGGATTCCGAGACCTTAATTGATTCCTGAGCCAATGGTAATTTCCAGTGTGAAGGTTCCTTCAATCCCCCTGCCTGAGCCCATCTGCGCTCAAGTCTTGACAGGGATGGTGCTTTCCGACATCACTTTGCCCACCTGTCCAGTTCAGATGCTGAACCCTGGTAACCATTGGTTGGTTGTCTTCTTTCTCTTGCAGTCTCCACATGCCCTTATGGTGAAAATAAGACCCTGATTTGATCCTCTCAACCCCTGCAGTGATTGGGTTGGAGGCAACATTATTAAGTGGATTCCATTCTACTCAAAGATATGTCTGCATTCTGCCCTCAGGCCTGTTGCACCTCTTCCTTCTAGCCACAATTGGGTGCCCTCTAACCATCAGTCATGATCTCTGTCAGGCCTTCTGCAAGTCCCACACTATGTCATTTCTGCCTCGTCCCCTCGATGACTGTGCTATCAGTCTCTTCTCAGGGATGTCACCACCCAGAGGCCAGGTGTATTCAGTCTTCACACCTGAATCCGAGCTATCAACGAGTTTATCACCGAGTCTTTGGCTTCTGATGTCATCCAACCATCTTCTTCACTGACTGGAGCCATTTTCTTCTTTGTGTCAAAAAAAGATGGATCTGTCTGCTCATTTGTCGAGTTCACGGACCAGAATTCTATCACTGTCAAGAATCATTGACCTCGACCATGAATGGATTAAGCCTTTTCAACCTCCATGAGTGCCACTACTTCACCATGTTTGACCTGCGCAACACTGACCCCCTGGTCTGTATTAAGGAAGGCAACAAGAGAAGGGTGGCGTTCAACAACTATTCTAGCAGTTATGAGTACTTTGTGATGCCATTTGGACTCAATAATACCTATATGTTGTTCCAAAACCTCATCATTGATGTTCTCTACGACAGTGTTTCCCAAACCTCTCCTGGAATACCCCTTGTCTGCATGTTTTAGATCTCTCCCTGCTCCAGCACAGGTGATTCAAATGATCAGGTCATTATTAATCCCTGAAGCTGCTTGATCATAAGATAATCATTTTAATCACCTGAACAAGAGTAGGGAGAGATCAAAAATATGCAGGACAAGTTGCACTCCAGGAGAGGTTTGGGAAACACTGCTTTATGGTATGATCTCCCAATTTGTGTACATCTGCGTTGATAACATTCTGGTGTTAACCCATGCCTTGGAGGAGCATATGGGGCATGTTTGTCAGGTAAATCAGTGCCAGCTTGAAAAGCAGCTCTATTTCAAACCTGAGAAGTGTGAATTCCACCTTAGGCAGGCTTGGTGGTCTGTCCTCTTTGCTCGCTTCAACTTAACTCTCACTTTACCACCTAAGATCAAAGAAGCGGACTGTTCCTGACAATTCTGCTACTGAGCCCCTCCTGTGATCCTAATCCACTGTTTGTGCCAGTTGTGGCTAAACTTTGTCATTAAGTGCTATTTTTGCCTGGTTCCTTCTCCAAAGATCATAACGTTTTAGCGAGATAGTTGAAACAGGTGGAGGAGAGTTGCTGGCCAGTTATTTTTTTAAGGATGCTGATATGAGCCAAACATCAAACCACTCTGAACTGAGGGTTTCAAAGGAAGGCGGACCAGCAAAGAAGCTTCCATGAGGCAGGCTTCTGTTTTTTGCATTGGCACTTCGGACACATTCTAATAGTTTCACTACTTACTTTACATCCTTGTGCCTTACTTCTTTCCTTGTGTTCTGCCATCATTACAGGGATTCCAATCCATTGCATGAGTAAGAGGAAATAGAGCAGTTTCCTTACAGTAATGTCAGTTAAGGAACCTTGAGATCATGTTTTACAGAATGCTTGACAAATAAACGATTGATAAGTGAATCTGCTTCACTCGCATGTCAAACCTGTAATTGTCTGTGACTTAAATGTTTTTTGACCTACTTCTTTTTCTTCCTTTTCTTTCTTTTCCTTAAATTACTGTGATGGGCAGAGCCAAGAGGAAGAAAGGGTGGAAAGAAAATTTTAGAAGGCTGCGAAAAATAAGCAATTCTCATAGTTGTTATGGCCGGTAGTATATGGAGGCCATGCGCAATGACAGAAAGAGAGTAGCACGAACACAGTATAAACACAGAGAATAATATAAACCAAACACAAGTACTTGCACTTCCAAAGGACGTATAATAGTCTGAACCACGGAAGCAAAGCGAGATAGAAAAAGGGAGAAGAAACTCCAACAACAAGAAGATAGTTGTCACACCAAACCTGACAAAAGATATCTTTGTCTATAGTGCGAATCTAAACACAGACACTCTAGCGAAGGAGGTGTGCCAGACATCCTGCTTATATAGATTCTGGGGAAGCACCACCCCAGCTCAGTCAACGAGCTGGGTAAAAAATTTGATCGCCCAGGAATTCGATATCGTCCCCAGATGAAAGCCGCAAAGGTCCAAACAACTCGTAAACCTCATAAAGCATGACAGCCCACCCACCCCCAGCCCCCGTAAGGAACAGACCCAGAAGTTCCCAGAGAGGCCCGCGCACAGAATTCAGAAATAAGGGTAGGATCCAGGATATCCCGAGAAGAGACCCAGCACCACTCCTCAGGACCATAACCCTCCCAATCTATTAAAAACTGAGCTCCATGACCCACACGCCTCTCGGCTAAAATACGACGCACAGTGTAAACCGGCCCTCCTTCAATCATCCTCGGCGGCGGTGGGGTTTGTCCACCACAGTCAGGATGCAAGTGCTAACTGGTTTGAGCCTGGACACATGAAAAGATGGGTGGATCCTTAAGGATGCAGGGAGCTTCAACCGGACGGTGACCGGATTGATCCTTCGTACAATCTTAGAAGGACCAATAAAGCGGGGAGCCTATTTCCGTGACTCCTCTCTCAAGGGCAGGTCCAGCATGGAAAGCCAGACCCTTTGGCTAACCCAATAAGATGGGGCTGAATGGTGCCTTCTATCTGCGGCGGACTTTTGTTTCTGTCCAGAGCGCATCAAGGAGGAACGAATCCTGGCCCAAACTGACAAACAATGCTGAACAAAGTAATTAACTGGAGGTACCTCTGAATCCCTGTCAGTCTCAGGAAACAATGGATGCTGATAACCCAACTGAACCTCAAACGGGGAAAGACCTGTGGAGGAATTACCCAGTAAATTGTGGGAGCATTCGGCCCATGCTAAAAATCAACACCATGAAGATGGATTCTCAGGCGCTAAACATCAAAGAGTATTCTCCAAAGACTGGTTAGTTCACTGACTCTGACTATTGATCTCTGGGTGGAAACCTGAGGAAAGGCTCAGGGTGACCCCCAACTGGTTGCAAAAGCACGCCAGAATTTGGCCCTAAATTGGTTTGGCCATAAACCACATCTTGTGGGATGCCATTCAGCCTGAAAACAAAGTCCACAACAAGAAGGGCAGTCTCCCGTGCTGAAGGCAGCTTGGGGAGCTCGATAAAGTGGGCGGCCTTAAAAAAACGGTCAACCACAACCAGGATGAACATGTTGCATTCTGTAACAGGCAGGCCCGTAACAAAGTCCAGAGTGACATGGCTCCACAGGTGCTTAGGGACACAGCAGACCAGAGGGGAGGAGGTGGGAAGTCTTGTTCCTAGCGCAAATACAGCACGCCGCTACAAACTCGGATGTCGGATGTCCTTCATCATGCTGGGCCACCAAAAACGTCGAGCCAAGAACTGCTTGGTCCAATGAACCCCCGGCTGACCAGCCAGATGGGAAGAGTGCCCCCACTGGAGAACTTGAGACCGCACTGCTAAGGGAACAAATAAACAGCCAGGCGGCTCCTGAACCAGGACCGGGATTATTTTTCAATGCCTCCCGCACAACAGACTCAACGTCCCACTGAATGGGAGCCACAATCTGAGCTGCCGGGATAACCAGCTCAGGAATAGGGTCAAGACCGGAGCCGTCGTGAATCTGCGACTAAGCGTCGGGCTTGATGTTTTTAGACCCCGGGTGATAGGTTAACTTAAAGTTAAAGCAGTTGAAAAACAATGATCACCACGCCTGTCGAGAATTGCGCCGTTTAGTCTGTTGGATGTATTGGAGATTTTTATGATCCGTCCAAACCACAAACGGCTGTTAAGCCCCCTCCAACTAATGGCACTACTCCTCTAACGCCAACTTGATGGCTAACAAGTCCCGGTCACCAATGCTGTAATTCCGTTTGGCCGCCAACAACGACCAGGAGAAGTAGGCGCATAGGTGTGTAACTTATTGTCCCAAAGGGGGCATTGGGACAAAATAGCACCTACCCCGACTTCCAATGCATCCATGATCCACCTCCACAACAAATGGGACGGAGGGGTCATGCAAAACTAGAATGGGTTCTGAGCTAAATCATTGCTTTAACTCCTGAAAAGCAGCCTCAGCTGCCGAAGACCAAGCAAACAACAAGGAGGTATTCTTCTTAGTGAGCGCGATAATGGGGGCAGCTACTGCGTTAAAATTACAGATAAACCTCCTATAAAAATGAACAAACCCCAAAAACCGTTGCAGCCTCCTTAACGTTTTGAGGGGCAGGCCAATCCCTGACCACTGACACTTTGTCAGGATCCATGCGGACCGACCCTTCCGAAATAATGAAGCCAGGAAACAATACTGTCTTGGCATGAAAAATAAGTGAGAGAATTCAGTTTTAAAACAACCAGTGACGGCAAAATACAGGACACATGAAATGTGAAAGCTTGCCCACACGGTGAGAACAATGTTCATGTCTATGCATGGGCCATAGGAACATAAAGATTAAGTGTCAAGCATAATTTTACATCAAACACGTCATTAGTTTTACTTTGATCAGCGGTGCACTCTCTGGGATTTTCGCTGCGCAATCGTTTATTAAGCCATATTTTACCATGAGTACCACCAAAAGCGATAATGATTTCACACTTCTCACGCATTTATTTTTCTCAGGGGCTGGAAGCTGCGATGAGGTTATAAGAAAACTATTCATAAAGGTGGAATAATTTGACTGGGAGTAACACTATGTTATTCGGCTTTGTATGCGATCGCATATTAAGTTACTCTTACTATAATATAGCCATCCAGCGAGCTATAGCTAGTTACCGTTAGCTAAGGTAAATCTTGGTAACTAACTATCAATAGTTATATTTAAGCGGTATGATTTCGTTTTTACTGTAACTTTACCGGCAGCTTATCTGATTTGATTTGAGGTACTTTCGCGTGTCCCAACTGTACTTTTAGATTTATGGAATGATATCTAGCTTGCGAGCTCGCTCAAGAGAAATCGCTATTACAGCTAGATAGAGAAGGTAGGGTGAAAACTAAATAACACTGGCTAAATATGAGTTATTTACGAGGATTTTCCTTCACTAAAGAATCGATAGCTAGCTAGCAAGATGGCTAAATATTCCATATAGAACATAATTCACAATCTCTCGCATAGTTAGCAGTATAATGAGGCTGCAAATAATATGTCTCTGTTATCACTGCTTGCTTGTGTTCAGTTGACAGACATGATTAATCAGAAGAAGGGTGGGTGGGTGTGGCGCGTGATCACGTTGGAAGAAAAGCTTCCTACACAGGCTTCACGAGCACTAGGTGGGAATGTTCAAAACTTATTTTCAGCAGCCAATCAGAGGAGCCAAAAAATGGCAATGGATATAACAGGTAGAAAAAAAAAATTCGCTCCCCGGACGAGAGCCACAAAGAAAGGCCCAAACAACACGCAAACCTCACAAATAGTCTTGTGACATGTTTTGTTAGCAGGTGCTTTTCTGCAGAGAGAGTTCCTGTTTGCCTCTTGTCATACACCACCCTTTCTTTTAGCTCTATCTCTGCTCACTGAACCCTTTCGGAATGTGCCCACCAATTTTGTGTACAACGATTTCACTATTTATGGGTGACTGTGACTTCTTTTCACGGGAGATTAGTCAGTTTGGGATTAGTCTGAGGTGAGTTGCTCTCCTTCCAGGGCTTTTGTAAACCTCTTTGCTGATCGGAGAATGTCAAAAGGGAGTATTTATGCATGTGTTTGTGTGCAGGAGTGTGTGGGTATATCTGCATTCGTATGTGTACGCGCATTTGCATTAGTATGTGAAGACCACAAAGGAAAAATAATCAGAGTCCAAATTTTTCATTTTTGTATATTTTATACAGTACCGGCCAAAAGTTTGGACATACCCACATTTTCCTGCACACAAACACAGATATAGCTACCATTTATTTTGCAAAAAAAAAAAAAAGGATCTAATTCTAAAATCGATCAAGCTAACCATCATGTTCAGTCATGTTTTCAGAGCATACTCATTTTTTTTTTTTAACAAGAGCAGTGATTTGGCTATAATGAGTTTGCTGCTGAGCGGGCCGTCTAAGTTCCCAAAGATGTGTTGCACTCGTAGTTTGCTTTTCTTCAACTTTTTTACCCAATAAGATCCAAAATGGCGTGTCTTTAATTTGGCTGTTGGGAAATGCAAAGAGCCTGTTTGTCTGCTTACCTGGCAAAATATAGCTTCTTAGAGAAATCTAACATTTTGGACTACTGGACTATCTAAATCTTTGGACAATTGGCCTATCTAAATTTTTCACAATTTAAACAAGTAAATTATTCTCTTTTGACTTGTGACTGTTTATCTGTGATTAGATTCCTTTTGAGATTACATAGAGAAGTTAAGCCATTTAAATTTCTCTAAAAACATAGTGCTGTGACTTTAGCAAAGAGTGTCCAAACTTTTGACTGGCACTGTATATTATAAATTATTATAATATTTTATATATTTTATATTTTTTGCATATTTTTTTCAGTGCTTTGTTTCTAAGATCATTTTGAATTTTTAATTCATAATTTCTCCACAATGTGAAAATGTCACTCCGGTCATTTTTCCAGAGTGGTCTTCATATGTGTGTATGAGCTTGTGTTAGCTCTCACCTGTCTCCTTTAGAGCTGCGTTTCTGGATGCTTCTGGGCCTCCTCTCACTGCCGCTGCAGGGCGAGCCCCCAGGCCCAGTCACTCTCAGGGACTCCAGGCCTTTGGAGGACTTGTTAAAGGTAAAGTCCACAGCCTCGCCCTCCTGCAAGCTGCGGAAGCCCTCCATATATAGCTTACTCTGTGAGTGGGGGTGAAATCAGGTCACGGTCTGCCCTCTTTAAACACACACACACATACACCCTGCCCCCCACATATGCGCACATTCATGCACAGGCATGCGTTAACACACACGGAGGAACACGCACATGCATGCACATATACACACATGCTCAGGTGCAATCGCACGCGTGCATACACACTCAACCACACATGAATTTGTTGCAGAATTATGCAGGGCAATTGTTAAGTTCCGTGTCTGCTTGCTTTTCAGAGCAGGAAATATAACACCAGCTGTGAGCCCTGATAATTCTGATAGATGGTGCTATACATGCCTTTTACAATGATGGACTCCAGAAAACACTAACAAATATGGTTGTATGGTGTTTTGCATCTGTGGTTCTCAATGTCAGTTCCGGGGGTCCTCTGTGTATGCTGTTTTTTGTTCAGACCACAACTGCAGTTTTTGGATTTTAGCAAGCTGATAATTTGTCTTAAGGCGAAATTCATGTTTACAGCAGTTTTTACCCTCTAGTGCAGCGTTTTGTCAGAAATATCCATGAATGCCATGCAGCATAAAAATTCCAAATCCACATTGTGACAGATTGGTAACATCTGCATACGTAGATGGAAAACTGTAACTGCTCCATTTATAGAATTTAATTGGTGAAAAGTAATTGACAAACAGTCACAAATGTTTATGTAATTTAGTTCAAGAAAAGTATTTTGAAAGAACTTTAAGCTCATTTCTTCACCAATCAAATTTAGAGGTTACTGATTTTCGCAGTGTTTTATGTTTTAAATGTTTTAACCTGAAATTACTAGCAATTGTGGTTGTGATGTCAGCCATTAATTATTAATAGCCATTCTAATTTTAAACCATTACCCCAACACGATATTAAAACAAATATGTAGCACAATATATTCTAGGGTCTTTTAATCTTCATGGCAAGCATGGATAATTCCTTCACATGGAGCGTCAAACTCAGATTCCTCTTCTATTTCACTTCTGCTGCTAACTACTTAGTTAAACTGTCCAGTCACACCATGTCATCAGGGCTACAGGCCCTGAGGGTGACCACCAAGGCGCTTCAGTACCCACACCCCCAGACCAATGGCCCCAAACAGCTCTATTCAACTGGCTCCACAAAGAAGACTGATGCAAATACAAATGCCCTTTTAAAAACCTTCAGGGCCTTTGGTGACCCCTCCCCACCCCACCCCCCACTCCATCCGTGGCCGGCACCAACTCCACCCCCATCCCCCACATTCCAAAGGCTACCAACCCTCCCCCAACCGTCAACGCCACCACTATTCCAACCAACCCTCCAAAATGTCTCCATCTGGTCAAACGGTGGATTGACTAATGCCAAAGGTTACTGAAAGAGGAAGGAGGGTGGAGCGGTTGACGGGCGGAAGGGTGGAGGGGTGGAGGGACATTCTTGGGATAGCTGCTCGCCAGATCCCCGCCGAGGAAGAGGGAGAAGACAACAGCCGTGAAAGTAGAGTGAACATCTTTGTCAGGGTCAAAGGCTTACGATAGCCAGCCCCTCTCTAGCACTGACATCCGGAAGGTTCCATCCAAGTCCTTCTCTCTGCAACAAGGTGAAATTACTTTCTCCAATTACAGCACATCTTTGTTGGTTTTGACATGGCCAAGATCTGTGTGGCCCTATGAAAACAATAAATGTCTGAAGGGAAATGTCTTAAGTCCCCACATCTGTTCTACTTTACTCTGTATTATTAGAGACAAACTTTTTAATTTAGGGAAACCATGTGTTTCCTATTGTTGTGAGAAGCTGCTAACTTGAGTTGAAATAACGTATTAAATCAATAGTAACATTTTCTCAAGTAATTTCCCTGGCAAAAGGTGCTATGTATTTCAGGGTTTGACTGTCTTTGCTTTGATTTTTCTCTCATTTCATTGATAAATAATCACTCCTAATTAGGGGTGGGGGGGTTAAGAGCATTCTCAGGGTCAGTTTATTGCCCCAGCATGCTGTCTGACTGCACTTTAGCATTCCTCCCTCAGTGTTAGAGGAACTTCTGAAGTGCTCTTTAAAGTGCCGAGAGAAATCCAAATCTCAATTGCTTCAAAACACCAGATTCCAATCTGTCAGGCCCCGCCCCCCTTCAGACCTTTTGACCCGGTGCTTTTTTATGAATGAACTCCCACATTTAAGAGAAACCCTACACATTTCTCTCACTCTGGCTCTCCCTCTTTCTCTTTCACACACACACGCACACACACACACACACACGCACACTCACACGGGCACACGTGCACGCACTGGCTCATTCACAAGCACAGACACACATAAGCGCGCAAACTTGCTCGCACTCAACACATCGGTTGCACAAAATGCAATCAAACACTCACTTGCTCGTGTATCCTACACACTTCACACACATACACAGCCTTTCCTCGTTCACTGGAAATAGAACTTCCTCTGATTAGATGACAAAGGTCACCATTGTTCACCAAATCCTGATAGGTCCCTCTCCACAAAGTCCCTTCATAAGAGGGATCAGTAACTCCCATAGTGATGCCGATTCCTGTCCATCAAAAAGATAATCTAACTAGTTTATTGCAACTGCCATAATACAGGGATGGAATTTTAGGGAGGAGGTTTAAATCCATAAATGCAGTGCTTCAGTCACCATTTTAGTCCTGGACTCATCAAAGTGCATTGGAGATGAAAAAAGAAAAACCATGATTCCTCTACATGGGACCGACTGAGAAATTATTTTGGCTAAAAATCATTATGGATTTCATCATATGTGGTTGATTATCAAGTGCTGGTCAGATAGGAGGGCATGATGTGTGTTTGACCAAAAAGGGGATTTTAAGGCACACAGAACTTCATACCAAATTTATGGAACTAATACGAAAGTCTTTCATTTACTTGAGTAAAAAAAAAACGAGGGCAATTGTAAATCTTTCCCTTTTTTATCTGCATTCGTATTGCACTCATACTACTTTTGTTAGCTGCATGGACAATATATGAGCCTGCACTCAACTATCATTTTAAAGAGCCACATACTGTTTGCCTTCTGGTGAATGTTCAGCGAGAGCTGGTGGCACAATGTGAGTGCCATTCATGAGACAAACCTGTCTGGACTATTACCTATTCCTTCCATCAATGAAGTACAGTGAGACTCACAGCATGACAATTAGCTTCATAACATGATATTCAATCTCACTGCATGATTCCCAGCCTCAGTGCATGGTATTCAGCCTCACTGCATGTAATTCAGTCTAGTTGCATGATACTAAGCCTCATTGCATAATATATTGAGCCTCATTGTGCAATATTCAGCATTACTGCATAAAATTCAGCCTCAGAGCATAATACTCAGCCTTAATGAGTGATACTCAGCCTAACTACATGAGATTCAGCCTCACTGCATAATATTCAGCCTCACTGCATCATGCTCAGTGATGATCATGCAGACCACTGTGCCATCCAACTTCCTCATTGGCAACTATTTTGCAATTGCTGTTTTTTTTTTTTTTTTTTTGGTGTTTTGCATATGACATCATAATTTTTGACAAAGGTCCACATGCCAACTTAAAATATTTAGCTGATTTTGACACCTACTTTAAGTGCCTGCTATTTCGGGCACTGCCATTTGGCTCCTTTTGAACTCTTTGTCAAAGCCCTTTTGCGATTTCCTTTAGTGTCTCATTCAATTCTGCAACTTGTGCATCTATTTGGCGTGTGATTTGTGTGATTGTTTTACATTTGTTTTTCCTTTCCCCCTGCAGTATCTCATTACCTGGTTGGCCAGGTGACAGGTATTTAAGCCCTCTTCTCAGTGCTGCAAGTTGCTGGATTGTAATGCGCTCAGAACCAGTCAGTATTTCTGGAGTAAACTCTTTGTCTTTGTTAAATGTAACATGTACTGCAATGACAGCACTTCCTGAATATCTTTCCTGTAAATTAGGTAATTCAAACAAGCTTCCAATCCTAATCAGGTTCCAGAATTGGAACCACATTCTTACAAACTCTTCCAAGTGTGTTCCTCTGTCCAATGAATTAGGAACAAGCTCCCAATCTTTCTACGGCCATAAAGATTGCAAACGAGTTCCTTTCAAGCTACTCCACCCTCCTGTGGGACAGTATGGAGCTGGCAAAGTCTGTGCACCAAATGGCTGTGATCCCGGAAGCCACTGGCCAGTGACTGACCACTCAGGCTTTGTCTGTAACATCTGAACGGTGCCATCATTATCTGGGGTTTCATACCAGTCTCTTCCTTCGGGACTCCTTTCTCGTTATTATGGTATAAGAAGCCAATAAACTGCCTGTTGGTTTGTGCACTGCCTCTGCACTCGATTCCTGGTGTGGACCATTACACTCTTCATCTTGCTTTGGAGACTTACGAAGTACTGTTGGTCGTTCATTCTGCTAATCAGTAATTATCCAAGTTGATACTTAAGCAACTGCGGTTTAGAAACTTCAAAGTTAAAACTTATTCGCAGGAGTGCTTCTGATATTTTGGCCATCCCCGGCTCAGAATAAAAACAGAGCATCCGTAGTAATGTCAGAAGTGGGTAGAATCTCTAGTGTGTTTTCTTGGTTTGAATAGACGTTGCCTTCAATGAATAATTGTAGCGCATTGTAAGGTCATCACTTGCAGAACATCGCGATCTGAAGTGCGTTCAGGTGAGCTAAATGTTTGTATATTTAAATGTTAACGCGGTGGAGAAATAACATACTCCGTAGAAGTTTATGTCTGTCTGTGAAGCATGGCACCCACCTGATGCACAAATACGTCAACTGGCGCCTCGAGGGCGATCCCCTCTTTGCTCGTCATGGACAGAAACCCGAACCCCATTCGCACGTTGAACCACTTGCACACGCCGCTGCCATGGAACGGACCGGAAACCTCCTCCGCGCCCGTCGATTCCTCTTCCTCCGCCGTAGAACATTCACCTTTAAATAAAATGTATAAGTCATGTTTTATAATGTCTGTTTTGAGGGGATACAAAAACAGAAAACGAGTAAAAATGCGTACTTCTCCATGGATGCGCTGCGATTGTCATGTAGCCTATACCGGGAAAGTAACATTCAATAAACCCATCCATTCAAAAACTGTCAAATTCATTTTGGCCAACTTGAATCTATATTTTATTACGCTATATATTCTTTATATCGGGACACCTTAAACCACCAGAAATAATTTTTTTTAAATTTTTTTTTTATTTTTATTATTTTATTATTTTTATTAGCCTACCATGTAACCCGCGGTATGTAAATCCCAATTTCAAATGGTTATTTATTTATTTATTTATTTTCCATTCATTGCATGCATCGGCTTTTTTATACGCTTACAAGTATAATCAGGGAATAAAAACACATGTCGGCTCATTGTATTTTACCTTTGATATATGTGAATTTCAACTAAACGAATCTTTTCCCATAATTTCCTGGGAAATATTAACATGCCTTTTACATGCACTACCGAATTAGCAAGTTCAATTAAGTGAAACAACATCAAGTGGAAAGTTCAAACCGAGATGCGGAGTGAAAGCCTATATTTGTGAAACTATTTGTAATTTGTAAGTCTACTTGAAGTTTGTTTTCAAAACAATGCTTGATCAAAAACAAAACATTAGCCTAATTAAGGAGTCCTACTCGGCATATGGAACGCTAAAACGTCTTATTCAATTGAAAATAATAAAAGATAAAATATAAGAACATGGGAAATAAATGCTACAATGGCGTACACTTTTGCCCAGGTGCTTAAGGCATTAGACTATAGGCATTCAGACCTATTTTCTGGCACAAATTCATAAATATGAAGTAAAGCTACAGAGAATAATTATCTAATGTTGTAAGATTTTATGAGGGAAACTTGGAATATTAGTTAAGTAATTCGATTCGAAGTTTAATCTCGAATAAAACTACCACTGTTGATTTTTTACGCGGTTTATCCAAAGCTGTGAACAATTTATTTTACACGTTTGAAAGCACACTGAGACAAAAAAAAAAAAGAAAGAAACGCCATTCAATGTATTACAACATAGGTTACTTAACCTGTAAACTGCTCGTTGGAAACGGAACCCATCTCACGTTTTCCTCTAGAAGAAAATAACTCCAGGTACCACGTGGCAACCACAACCGTTTCAGTTTGCGCCACTCTCCAAATATGTTTTGCGAATAAAAAATTAAAATATTGCTTATTTTTGAAGGATAACAGGAGAAAACCAAAAATCACAAGGTCTGTCTACATCCTCTGTTCAGAAATGCGCGGGGGAGGGTCATCGAGGGTGGGTGGGGGTATCCCAATATCTGAAAGACAATGCAAGACCTCACTCCCCAAGTCCTTACTTGTTTATCAGACTCGAACATCAAAAGCCCAACTTTTCACTTGAATTCACCTTCAGCCATGGCTCCCGTCTCGAGCGTCCACTGAGTTAGGCAGCGTTTGTTCTCCTCTTTCCTTTTCTGGACCAAAAATTTATATTCTTTTGCCAAGGTGAATAATTTGGTCATCTACTTTGCTAAAGACGGTCCCCTTCCCCATCCCACAACCTCCTTCTGGATGTCCAACCCCCCACATTTTCGGTCAAGTCCACGTGATTCTCAATTACAACCTTCTCACTGATAAATTACACATTCCACAGTGAGAGGACCCGAATTCTGGAAGTGACCAATCAAAAACAGAGACCACCTAACGGGTTCACGGGGATGCCCCTCCCCACTTCCCTCGGACAGCAGGCTACTAAATGACCTGCAACCCCCTCACTACCTTGAGAAAATTAAAACGTGGTCATTTTCTAATTTACCACGCGCAAACATTGCGCTTCCACGCTGCAGATCGCGACTTTTAAAAAGGGCGGGACATTTTCTTACCTACAAATATTCTGCGTTTCTTCCATAGAGTTGCTCTGCCCTTTCAACATGTCAACTGGCACGGGATGTCTAGAAGAGCGCTATAAAATCGGGAAATAACCGACAAAATCGAATAAATTTAGTGTACAATTTATCCTGTTTTATTCATATCGTTCTGTATTAGAATGACTGTCACACAGCCTAAACGTTGGGCAGTTTTCTCTGTTATAATAATGTGCAACACATAGCCTACATCATGTAGCACCGCACATGTCGTCTCAGCATCAGATTGATTCAAATATGTAAATACTAATGCAAATTGTGTTTGTATATGAATTGTTATTGCAAATAAATCGCATCATACCTTGATACTATCCATAGGTCTGTTCCCAGCAACTGAATGAAGCGGGTCGGTTCGAGTACGGAGGCCAGGAATTTGAGATAAAACAACAGATCCGGGGAAGGGCCGGGATAATCTGACAAATTTCATCAGTCCTGTAAACAGGCCTAAACCACGTCCGCTTAGGAATGCATTACATCAAAAGGAGCCAATGATTCGTTTTTTACATGAAGAATTTTTTTTGTGAAATGCGTTGGTGTGTTTTTATTCGTAGTAAACATTACAAATATCTGGTCATTATTATTATTATTATTATTATTATTATTATTATTTTATCCCTGTTCCGCACAATCCTTTACAGAAAAGTCGGCGAAATTCTGTTCAGGCGCCAGGTGAAACCTATGACAGATTTGGGGGCTAAACTAATCTGTTTAAGTAAAAAAAATCCTGGATGGCTACCTGCTAAACGCTCTGCGGTCCGAATTTGATCTTATGATTAAAAAAAATTCAACGGTCGCCACATCCGACAAAAGCTTTGCAGTAATAATAATAATAATAATTATTATTATTATTATTAAGATTATTATTATTATTATTATTAAACGTCCTGTAGATATGTGTAGTCGTCCTGTTTTGTTTTTTTACGTAATACGGAAAATTTCGGCATACAAAAAAAATTGGTTTTAACGCAGCAAGAATTAGTCGCAATAATAATTTACCAATTATTGCGGTGGATTTCAATCACTTTTTTCAGTGTCAGCGCCTGTATGCGCAGAAAAAGCTTTTTTCACCAGCAGTTTTCATGGCTCTGTTCAGTTTTCTGTCCCTTTATCGAGTTCACCCGATGAAATTAAATCAGCATATTATTTTGATTTTTAAGCAAAATATATGTAATAGCTCCAATCCTTAACAACTGTTGTCCTTCTGACAATTTTCAACTATAGCTAGGCCATAGCTAAATATGTGGTGAATGTTTATCGTCGACCTCTGCTAAATCACACCTAAAAATTACAGTCTAACTGTACTGTGAAAACGTTAGGCTATACTCATCAAAAAATCTAATACAAAATCATTCTAAAATTACACTGCACTGTGCAGAGCAAAGTGTGTATGCATGTGTATGTGAATACCTGTCCACATCGATATAATGGGAGACTGTGCGCATGTGCATGCAGCATGACCGCTTTCACCATTGGATTGACGGGCGTTTTCTCAGTTGAAATTTATAAAATAGGCCAATGCTACTGAGTAGATGGGGGGAAAAACATTTGCTTCCAGAAAAGAATTCTTGTTTGCACACAAGTAACATAAGAGAGGAAAACAGAAATGCAGGTGACGATAATTTGCGTTCAACTTTGAGTCTTAGTGTATCGTGACCTACAGATTCTCACCATTGAGCACATTTGGAACGTAAAAGTGTAAAAGGAGGTGTTGTGCGCATACTAGGGTAAACCGGGGTAAGATGCCTCTTAAGAAGATTTCACATTTGATTAACCTCACTGTGAACAGTAAAAAGTTGTCTGAACTTTAAAAAGTAAGACAACCAGCCTCCAAGCACCTTTGACTCGGCTCAACTTTAAATTCCAAGTTCTTTCAAAAATTTGTTTGTGTGAGCTCGAAAGCTCAAACTGAACAAACTAAAGAAAGCTGCATAGTTGCCTTGCATCTTATTCATCTGTTATTATTATTATTATTATTATTATTATTATTTCTCATTACAGTGCTCTAAATGTTTACTTAAGCATTTTCGTGTTGTATGTACTATGTTGATATTCAGATTATAGCAATATATTTAAAAATAGACATCGTTCTTTAGGGCGTTTTACCCAAGTTTACCCTATTTAGTGAAAATTATTTATTTTACATGCTCCTGAGGGAAAATAAGTCAGACCATAGCCCTTCAGTTACAAAAATATTAATAATATGATTGTTCTCTGAGTAAAAATGGAAAATTGTCAAGTTAATCCGGGCAGTATATCATGGTTTTCATGACATAGTGACCCAAAGAGACCGTGCACCCCCTTGTGGGCATTAGAAATTGAGCACGAGAATCTTACACTAACCGCGCCGAAATTTTACGAATTGATTTGCTCCAAGACCTGCATTAATTAACTTTATATATAGACTGAGAGAGAGAGAGAGAGAGAGAGAGAGAGAGAGAGAGAGAGAGAGAGAGAGATTTAATACATTTATGACGTAATATTGCTTCAGGTTTTTAGTTATCAGGATCAAGAATTGCACGGTATCTCCGAAATAGTGCGTTGCACACCGCCAGGCAGCGGTGTGGGCTGGTCTCGCCACATTTGTCTGGCCGGTATGTGGAGACATTCATGACACTGCGCATCATCTTTACAAGTAAAAGCACGCCATCACAATAACATCAATAACATGCCATAATTTGATGTAGCTCAGATTTCTTAGGCAAGGTAAGCAAGCAAATCAGAGAGACAGAGAGAGAGAGAGAGAGAGAGAGAGAGAGAGAGAGAGAGAGAGAGAGAGAGAGAGAGAGAGAGAGCAGTGATCCGAAGTAGCAGTTGCAGTTGGGAAACTGGCAGAATTAGCTTCAGAACCATGGACAGCGCAGTAGGAAGGGCCATACGTACTATTCAGCTGGAGTTGGCTTGTAACTCCCCTATATACGTCACAATTGTCACATGCGTCACGACTTTTATTTTACTCAAGCTGTACACTGCGTAATCCTCATGTTCTGTGCTAATTAAAAAAATAAAATTAATACTTTGCCAATTTCAGAACTTTCTTTTTCTTTGAAACTCTGCCCATAAGTCCATCACGCCAGAGTCTCTTCCCCTTATTGCTGCTGATGCTGGTATTTGCTGTGTCTTGATGAAGTGGCCAACAGAAAAACCAGTGTGGCATTTGTTTGATGAACTCTGATGTACTTGTGTCATGTCCCGTGCCCTTGTGTCGTTGTTTCGTGGTATTTCTGGCTCTCCTGGTTGTGGGGTTCTGTTAATAGGAGAACTGTTTTATTTCCTTGTTTACCCATGCATTCCTCAGGTTCTTTTCAACACCTGTTTCTTCTCTCCCCACATTACCTCTCTGTATTTAGGTTCTGCTATTGCCTTGTGTCTTTGTCTGGGTGCTGCACCACACCTTGCTATTCATTTCTGGTGCCTCGTGTCTCGCCTCACTTTCATATTTCCCTCCTTTTTTCGCCATCTCCTCTGCCCGGGATGAATCTGTTTTATCCCTGTTTCTTGACTGTCTCCTGCCTCTTCCTTAGTAAGGTCCATCACTGCATTTTTAATCCGACCCTCCTCCCAGATTCCAGTCCAGGCTCCAGCCCAGCAGCTGGTCTGGTCCAGCCTCCAGTCTGGTCACCAAACAGACGTTCTGTCCCATGTTCAACTCTGCCTTACGTTCCATCTGCCCTTGATAATCCTTTGCTTCACTCCTTCCTGTAGGTTGGAGTCTGCTTCTTTCCCCTTAATCCATGACAACTTGTCCTTTCATTCCTCAGGCCGTCCACTTCCCTGTTCCATTCTCCTCAGTTTGTAGTCTTCCTTCAGGGCAGCAGTGCAGATCTCTGTATGACTGGTTCAGACCCTTGGCCATCAAGTATGTGGGGTACCAGCAGCCATCTCTCCAAATAACAACTCACTGACTACTTTAAAGAGAAAATTGTTCCTTTTAGGCTAGCATTAATCTACAAGTGAATTTTATGAACGCGAATGCACAAGATAGTATAACAAGTGACTGGAAGATGTGTCTTGGGATCAGCTTATCCTGTATCTTAAATTAAGTTGAAACAAAATTAGCACATTAGCATGATATCTTTACGGCGAGGTGACAAAGTTTGTAATAAGTACACTTGAGTAATGGCTGATCATAAGTTCCTACTAATTGAAAACGCATTAACTAAAGTGCAGCCTTGAAAGTATTTGTTTCTTTGTAAACATTCCAATAGTTTTGTGATTCCAAACTTGTGAATGGCTGTAAATGAGAATTAGACTAAAAAAGACTTATACAAGGGAATTGTAACAGTTTTCACCATAATTTTGCACCAGATGGGCATACACGCAGCTCAAACGTCCCTCTGATGTGACTTCCAAGGCATGTTTTGCAAATCTAAAGAATTCCACTATGATCTTGGCCCCAATTGGCCAGCGTTACTGTCACATGCTGAAAATCGGCCAGTAGTGCTATTTCTGGGATTTTAAATTTTGACCAATCGTGCATTTAAGTGAAGATTGTAAAAGAGACTGAATGTTTCTCTCAAGAGTTTGACAAATTATGATGAAGAGAATAGTCCTGGGGCGTGCACCAAGGGCAAAGCTCTTTGAAATGATTATAATGTAAAGCATCAATCTGGTAGACCTACATGTTTATAACAATGTTACAAGGGTACATCTATGAAGACCTTGTACTCTGGTTAATGATCCAATCTGAAATTATATATGGTTGTATCCATGTGTGTAAAACTTGATCCTGCACACGAGCTATCAACTGTATCGAGTAATAGATTAAGGTTATCATGTGGTGTACTGGTTGAGAGAAAGAATTTGGAATCAAACAAGACTGCAGCATAACCACAAATATAATATCAGAGTTAATGAACCCATTCACCAATAGTCTGAATGGCAAAGTGAAGTTAACATATTGTGGGAAACATGTCTACAACATAGACATTACTTTCTTGTATTTTTTATAGATTGGAATTTCTGTACATTTTTGTAGGAAATTCACACTGTAAGGGTGTGACATCAAGCCAAAAGTGAAGTATAGTTCTCTCTCTTCCACAGGGGCACCCTAACAGCCCCTGAGACCATCAGTTTTTTGTCAAAAGTGGCATCCTAACAGAGCAGGGGACAAAAACCAAGCTTCATTGCTGTTATGATCCAGACAAGGGACCAAACAAAGATTTAAGATACAGTCCACAAGGGAGTATTTTTCAACAGGAACACAGTAAAAGTAGAGGGAAATGCCGAGGTCCAGAATAGTAGAGGGACAGTCCAGCTAAGTTGGTAATGACAGGAGAGGGTAGGGGCGTGTCTGTGCCCAGGCCAGTGGACGTCCAAGGACAGAAGGCAGGTGGTGAATCCCCCTTGCAGGAGCAGGACAGTTTGACGGTTAAAATGAAGGTTTTGGCAGGAATGCAATTCCAATCCCGGAGACCAATGAAGGGTTGGGGGTGTTCCTAATAAATTGACTCAGAGGAATAGGCAGGAACAATACATTAAGAAGAATACAGCCCCAAACCTGGAAACTGATATAAAGGCTTGGGAGCTTGTTCCTATGAATACAATTGGGCAATCGCTCTTTTCTTTAGCATGAATTTACCAAAAACACTCAGAAGAAGAGCTCAGCTCAAGGCTCAAAGGCACAAACTGACTGCAAAGCTTAGTATGGTATGGACCTTGACAATCCAGCAACCTTACTGAAACGAAAATGAACTTATGGAGACAAGGTATTCACAACAGGGGCAAGGCTGGCAATTTTGACAACACTTGGGAGCAAGAGAGGAGATGAGACAATAATCAATTAACGGAGAAAAACTGAAAAAAAAAAAAACCCACACGTGCACTGCTGCAACAGGAGAGGAAATGATGAAGGACAATCGGGGGTTTTGACAGTTTTCTCCATCATTGAAGCACCAATTTCATATT
Source organism: Gymnothorax reevesii (assembly GCA_029721435.1). Taxonomy (NCBI): domain Eukaryota; kingdom Metazoa; phylum Chordata; class Actinopteri; order Anguilliformes; family Muraenidae; genus Gymnothorax; species Gymnothorax reevesii. The sequence goes on from CM056577.1 coordinate 115,290,646, forward strand.
ATCTCACAGCATAAAAATTGATGCTATTACGGTGCAGACCAACTCAAGGGCATGGTTAAAAAAAAGTCACATAAAACTACACAGAATAAAACCAGGGAGATTGACCCCCTGCCCCAATACCCCAGCCCCAGCCCCACCCCATCCTGCGCACAACAAAACGTGACAGTTTTCCAAATGCATCACATTGACACTTGGGCTGAAGCCCTCGATGACATCACACACGCAAAATTAGTCCTTTGGCGTCACTTCCGGGTCCTATTGGGATCTACATATGTTATGATCTGTATCTGTCTGATTTTGTTTTTATTACACTCAACAAAAATATAAACGCAACACTTTTGTTTTTGCTCCCATTTGTCATGAGATGGACTCAAAGATCTAAAATTCATTCCAGATACACAATATTACCATTTCTCTCAAACATTGTTCTCAAATCTGTTTAAATGTGTGATAGTGAGCACTTTTGCTTTGCTGAGACAATCCATCCCACCTCACATCAAGATGCAACATCAAGATGCTCATCAGACACCATGATTAAGTGCACAGGTGTACCTTTGACTGTCCACAATAAAAGGCCACCCTGAAATGTGCAGTTTTTGCTTTATTGGGGGGCTGGGGACTCAGAACCAGTCAGTATCTGGTGTGACCACCATTTGCCTCATGCAGTGCAACACATCTTCTTCGCATAGAGTTTATCAGATTGTCAATTGTGGCCTGTGGAATGTTGGTCCACTCCTCTTCAATGGCTGTGCGAAGTTGCTGGATATTAGTGGGAACTGGTACGCGCTGTCGTATACGCCGGTCAAGCACATCCCAAACATACTAAATGGGTGACATGTCCGATGAGTATGCTGGCCATGCAAGAACTGGGACATTTTCAGCTTCCAAGAATTGTGTACAGATCCTAGCAACATGGGGCCGTGCATTATCTTGCTGAAACATGAGGTGATGTTCATGGATGTATGGCACAACAATGGGCCTCAGGATCTCATCACGGTATCTCTGTGCATTCAAAATGGCATCAATAAAATGCACCTGTGTTCTTCGTCCATAACAGATGCCTGCCCATACCATAACCCCACCACCACCATGGGCCACTTGATCCACAACATTGACATCAGCAAAGTGCTCACCCACACGACGCCACACACGCTGTCTGCCATCTGCCCTAAACAATGTAAACTGAGATTCATCCGTGAAGAGAACACCTCTCCAACGTGCCAGACGCCATCGAATGTGAGCATTTGCCCACTCAAGTCTGTTACGGCGACGATCTGGAGTCAGGTTAAGACCCCGATGAGGACGACGAGCATGCAGTTGAGCTTCCCTGAGACGGTTTCTGACAGTTTGTGCAGAAATTCTTTGGTTATGCAAACCAATTGTTTCAGCAGCTGTCTGAGTAGCTGGTCTCAGACGATCTTGGAGGTGAACCTGCTGGATGTGGAGGTCCTGGGCTGGTGTGGTTACACGTGGTCTGGTGTGGTTACACCTGTGCACTAATCATGGGGTCTGATGAGCATCTTGATGTGGCACACCTGTGAGGTGGGATGGATTGTCTCAGCAAAGCAAAAGTGCTCACTATCACACATTTAGACAGATTTGTGAACAATGTTTGAGAGAAATGGTAATATTGTGTATCTGGAATGAATTTTAGATCTTTGAGTCCATCTCATGACAAATGGGAGCAAAAACAAAAGTGTTGCATTTATATTTTTGTTGAGTGTATTTTTCATGTTTATTCATCCATTCCATTATTGCATTGCACATTGTCTCCCCTGTAATGTCTGATGTGATTTATGTTATCATGCCACTGCATTCCCCTGTCTGCATGCAGACTCGCTTCGGGTGCTTTCAGAAGTTTTCCGGTTTTTCACGAACTTCCTTCAAGTCTCATTTTTACCTTCCTTTCGGCTTTTCTGAAATTACCATATCAATTAACCGCTAGGCTGCTTAGTTAGTACTGGTAATTTTACTGTATACTAATCCCTTTGTTTGTACAGTCACTAACCAACTAACAATCACGTATTTTGATTAGGTGTGTAGATATCACTGTTTACTAATATAACTAACTCTGCTCTGCTCTGTAACTCCGCCCCTTTTTCTTTCCCTGTACTCTGCTTTGATTACAGCTCACGCACCTCAGCTGCGCTTCTCTCTCTGTCCTGGAATCTTAACTGTGCACTTAGAACTCCTTGACCGGAGCTGTTTATCTGTCATAGGCTGTCTGCGTGGATCCTGTCCGCGTTTTGGTTTTTGCCCATTGTTTGTGGTTTAGGATGTGCATGTGTGCTTACCTCTGTACTTAAGTCTTATCCAATTCAGCTGTTCCCTGCATAGCATGTGACTTCCCTCTTGTCTATTTAAAGTCTTCCCTGCAGCTCATCCTTTGTCAGAACATTGATCAGTATTCATTTGTGCATAGCTTCTCGTATGCGATTTGTCGATTGCTTCTTCACGACTGTTTCGCCCGACCTTGAGATTGCCATTGCCCTGTTCCTGTTTTGTCTTTATGGATTTTAACCTGTTTTTGCACGACCACGATTTCTGTTTTTGGATTCCCTGTGTATAACCTACCTTTCTGGATTTCGAGCATGAGTTTTTGGCTTACTCTCTATGTACCATTGCACATCTGCCTAACTGGTTTTGACTCCTGCATGCCTGTCCCATCAACTTAGCTTTTTGAACATTGTTTTTGGTTTGGCAATCCTTGTGTCTTCTGGTCCTGACCCTTTTTGCAATGAAGGCTTAAGATTTTTGGATTATCCCTGAGTTGCGATTGGTTCCTCTGAGCGTATCATTACAAAATACTCCTACATACACCTTTGGGCTCTGTTGTACGAGTGTGAAACTTATTTGGCATAGAACGAACCATGGCTGAAAGATGAGCCTGGAATCAAAATATAGATCAAAATGAAATATTTCATATGCCACAACTTGATCATTATCCTAACACATGATGATATGACCCCTTAAAGTTTCCCTAATATGCACCTTTTCAAGTTGTCTCTGGTAAATTACAAGAAAACACGACACATCCATGATTCCAATACTTGTTTTACGACACTATGCCATAGTTATTAAATTGAAGCATTGATTACTAAAACCCCACAAGTCAAGTCAAGTGTGACTTATGGGGTTTTAGTAATAGGTGCTTCAATTGGTTCAGTGTTGTCATTGAAACTTTCATAGTTCCCATGAGATTGAAGCTTCGAGTTGGTTGTGGAGCAGAGTTCCTTGAAGAAAATCCAAATTTTGGCAAAGATTGTGCCACCTAGAACAGGCAAATAATTAATTTAACTGCAGTTTTTAGCAGGGCTCCAATATACCTTTCTCTGAAAATTTTATTTAGCTATTTCAAATAAACATTAAGTTATGAGGGCTCAAAAATGCTTAAAAACAAAGCAAAAAAAAAAAAAAAGTGAGCTAGAAAGCACAACATTTTGACCTACCCCCATGTATTTTAAGAGCCTGTAACTTAAAAAAAAAAAACCCCAAAAAACAAACAAAAAGAAATCACAAAATTAGGAAAGGATTCATTAAATTATCTGAAGCTATTGTTCTAGAAAAGGAACAGGAATCACATTTTAAGTCACACTACATTGATGACTGCTGTAGCCTGAATATTTTCAGTCGGTAAATCATGAAAAAGCTTATAAGTACACAAAATATAGAATTCAGAGAGACCATTGTTTATATTATGCGGCACGGTTATCCTATTTGCCAAATAAACAAGGTAGTGATTTTATTAAAATCAATGTTGACCAAAAGTGATGCCAAAAGACTTCTTATCCGCCCTAATATTTGTTTACGGTTGACAAAAAGTGCAGATCAAGGACAAAACCAAAAAAATTGATGCAAATTTTATTAAGATTTGATTTCAGTGATGCAGTTAATGTCTGGAGAGCAACTTGTTTTCAGTGTAAAATGCAAATTACATAAGGAGATGCAAAGGAAGTTCTAGGTACATTGATGGTTTAGTTTTTTCTCATAAAATCAATGAAATTTATTATTCGTTTTCCATTTAAAGTTACAAGAAACATTATTGCCACCGATGCTTTAAATATAAGGAGATGGCACACCGAACTGTTTCACAGTGGGAAAATTCGAAATGTTAATACAGCGACATGTAAACAAAGAACATTTTGTCAGCCAAACACACCTTCAACTTGTGCATTCTGCACAACTGCAAAACCCTGAAAATTACAACAGACTGTACCGTTTGAGAGCTTAAAAATGGTGGAATATTCCAGCTCAATGCCAAAGACTAAGGAGGGATCCACAGCATCAGAATTAAAATGTATTTTAGTACCGTCATTTGCATTACAACTCTAGTGACATTTCATGGCTGTTGATTCCTATTATACAGCCGATTATGAATGATTCCTACATGCATCTGCATATGAATCATTATCATAGACTAGCGTAGCATTTGCTAGTGGAACTGATAAATGTAATTGTGATCACTAAAAGCATGACAAAAATTTTGATCTCACGTCTCATTCATTTATACTGAGCTGGAACCGAGGCATTTATTCATGCTCTGCAGATGATGGAAAATAATATTCCTTACAGCCCAGGCTGACATGACTGTTTACAATCTCTGTGGGTACGACAAAGCTTATGTTTGCCTCAAAGCATAATCTTGTAATTTCCCTGTTCCTTAGCGCATTCGTACAAACCACGGTCTGGGAAAAATTTCATTTTTCAGGAGCATTAATGTCTTTCTGAACAAATTTTTTGACTTCATGTTGTTGACAGTTGAATGGTTTCAACAAATATGGGACTGCAAAGGAAATGTATGTGCCAAATATAAGTATTTCCACATTAAAAGAGATTGGGCTCTGGTTTTGTTGGTTGCTATCTTGCTGCTCAAGAGTGTTTCAAAGATGGCGTCGGAGTCGGACGTGTCCATTCGGAACTTCTCGGCAGATTCCGCTACTCTTAATCAAGTCTCGGATATGGGATAGAACGTTGATATGTTGCTCCATCTGACATTTCTTTGCGGGAGGACCGATTTCCGCAGTTTTCTAAATCCGCGCACTACATCGCCACCTAAAAATGGAGGCAAAACTGACCTTCGCAAAATCTATGTGTGGCGACGCTTCTTCGTGTTTTGACACAAGAGGCAACACAGTGTTTTCACCAATTTGACATCGAACCCAGCGCTGCTGCCACAGGACGTTACCATGTTTATCCAGAAAAAAAAAATTTCCGGCTATTGGCTTCCGCAGTCACACCTACGAGGTTTGATGAGGAACGAATCGGCTGAGGTTTGCCCAGTGACGACGTGTCCTTAGATGTAGAACGTCCCAGTAGCCAACGGAACGTGGTTAATTTTATTTTTATTTATTTATTTATTTTTGTTTCGTATCGCATTTGCATTGGTTGTCCCCTTCCGCCTTCCGTACCTGCCTGCGGGTAACTACGGCAACTACAACGCGTGCAGACGAAATGTTTCTCCCGGATTGTTGATTTTACGGAAAATTAGCACTCCTCTTGTAGCGGTAATGACAACTACCCGCATTCATAAGATTTGATCGCAACAGTAGACCAGCAGAATTTTTTTTAACTTTAATAAATGCTTGCTTTGGAAGCAAAGAGTATGAAGTTATGTGCCAGAATGTCAAAAGACACCAAGGTTAGAACTGTTGTTCCTGCTGTCAAATGCAGCAAAAAAGATGTGAAAACAGGCACGCTAACTCTCTTAAGAGTGTCATTAGGTGCATGTGATATTATTGCTGCAAGAAGATGGAATCAGATGGGTAAGAGATTTGAATGGTCAATGAAATTAACCGTCGCATTCTGTCAATGTTTTGTTTTCGTCAGAGGACTTCTACAATGGCAGGACCAATGGAGCTCTCCCGTGTGATACACATTTTGGAGGATCCATTTTCAGTAAGTGACCAATTTTCAGTTCTCTTATTATTGGCTTAATTTGTCGGTTGAATTTATTTTCACGAAAATATTCTAGTTCTTTTTGTTGAAGAAAATGCATGCTTCTCATGCTATTTTAATCTTCGAGAACATAAAGATAACATTACATTTCAGAGGACTCCTCATCTCCTAGAATGGAATTTTGTGAAACCTGTGATTCATCATATTTTAGTCAAAAAATAATAATAATAATTAACGCTATCTATTGAGGAATTTTGAGAGTTTTCTCAAAGGAAATTAGGATGCTTGTTTTAGTTTGGCTATGCCTTTAGCTGCATGGAAGTCAGGGAGCGGCTTCTTTATTTTGATGCAGTGTTCGAAATATTCAAATCCATTTTGTAAATTGTTTATCAATATGCATAAAAATGGAAAATATATTGTTTATTACGCATTCACTGCGAGTTTTAATCTGCCGCCAACAATGAAACGATTCTTGTTCTGCCTCCTTCACATTTCATTGTTTGTGACGCATTAATCCTCTAATCAATGCGAACGATTCTCTGCGAAAAACCGTCACGGACGAATTTACTCATATCTGCGACCGGAATTTCGGCTGTAAAATACATTCAGCGATGTTTTAACGTTGATGAACGATTATTGTTTCTGCTTGAGGTGCAGTCACATTGTATTGCTATCTGTATGCATTCTGGTTTTGATGTTATTTACTGAGGCGCAACAGGTGAAATTCACGTTTGGGGCAGCAGGTGTGCTTCGCCCTTGACACTCAATCACCCACTCATTCACTCAATACAGCAATTAACAAATTCCACACAATCGTAGGCCTAATGTTTTTTTTTTAACCATGTTTTATTTGCGAGGCTCAGGTAGAAATCAACCTGTTTATGAATTCAGAGAGTGGTATGAAATGTGCCTTAAAAGTGCAAAAGCTTGTCATGGGATGGTTGGTCCGAGACATGGATTAAAGAGTTCAATTCACTGAATTAAAAATTACCAACACACGTTTTAAGAAGCATTTTGCGCCCACTAGCAAAATTCGAGCGTTCGCTATTTCTGACCAAAAGTTGCGGTCCTGGTAAACCCTCCTCTTGCGACGTAGCAAGACATGGGGCTCCGGTAGGCTACGCGTAGTACGACCGCTGGAATGGTAGAAGAACGTAATGAGAGCTTTGTTTTAATTAAAAATAGTAATAAATTAATAAAATTAGAAGTCGTAGATCATAGGTAAACCCAACTTTCCTCTTCTCTCTTGATTTACCTTGTCGTCATTGACACTTCAGATGGAGAAACCGTATGAAAAGTATTTCCCTCATAATTTACTCTACAGAGAGAATTTAAAAAAAAAAAGAAGAAAAAACTATGCACTTCTTAACGGGTCATTTTGTGATGGTGTAGCAATATACATATTTTGTACTTTTGCCTCAGATCTTTCCACTGATATTGGTACCAGTTACACATCATTAAGTTTCAGGCATGACTGCACAGAGGACAATTAAGGGACTCAAGTGAAATCTGACTTGTGCCAACTGACCGGAGCTGGATATAAAATTGACTATGCATGTCATAATAGGTTATATAGTCATTTGAACTTAAAAACAGGCATATGAATCTTGCCTGTGCAGTGGTCGTAATGATCTGGCACTGCCAAGCTTGGTGTGTCCACAGTTTACCCCCCAGGCAAAGGGCCTTCTTGGTCCCTGAATATTATAGGACACAGACGGTTTCAAATGTGCTGCAGAGTTTTTGCCGTCAGTTTCCCAATGTGCCATAAATGTTTTATGTTGACTTGAAACTTCACAGAGGGAATTCTGTTTTGTGTGCTTTGTATCAGAGCCTGATCAGTTGGCACAAGTGAAATTTCACTGAACTCCTTCAATTGTTCCACGGCAGTCATGGGTTCAATCTAACAAGGTGCAAACTGGTATCAAAAGAAGCAGAAAGAGCTGCTGAAAACGTACATGTAAAAAGATGTTGTATACATTGCTACAGAATGTAATAATTGGACATTTAAAAAGTGCATAGTTTTGTTTTGTTTTTGTTTTTTTTTTGATTCACTCTGTATGTGGGCAATTTCACACTAACTTAGGCCATCCATGTCTCATGTGGTCAAAATTTGAAATGCATTTTGTTATGTTTCTTCCAGGGGATATTAAAACAACAGATCTTATATTTATGAAAAAGTAATGTTCGTAAGCTACAGATGTTATGACAGTTTTGAAATTACAACAAAAAGTTGAGTGACACACAACAAGCAGAACAACAAATGTGTCGGAGTGGACGCGTTTGGACGGAAGATGTTTGGTACCTTGACAACAGGTGGAAGTATCAACAATGTAAATTATTGAACTTTCACTGAATATCTCTCCATAATATCTGTTATATACATCCAAAATAATGGGCTTCCCCATTCTGTGGCCGTAGGTACAGACCAATATGTCGGAGTGGACATGTTGGACGGAAAAAAAGAGCGTAAAGTAAACAATATGAAAGGTGAATAAATAGTTGCTCCACACTCAAGGCAAATAGCTTTCATTTTTTGTGACACTTTGATCTGTTAGTATTGTGATAGATAATATATGTGGAGAGACACAAAAAAGCTACAACAGTTCATGTAAATGATACATTTTTATGAGACACAATATTCCATCCAATATTTGGACATATTTGGACATTATAGGAAAAGTACTCAGCCGATTTTGTTGAAACCGGGCATGATGATTGCTTAAGAGCTGCTTTTCCAATTACATATCAACATCATCAGCCATACCCAGCATAAAGTAGGAATTTCTGATCATTTTTGAAGTGTTGTTGATGGCCTACATTAGCGTAAAATCGCCCATATCTGCGTATTTTTCCCCACACTAAGGCCTAATGGTTTCTGATATTCTTAAAAATGGTCCACATGACAACAAGGAGAACATGAGGGAAAACATAAAGCAGTTACTTTAAATGATTGTTTTATTTATTGAAAGCATTATTCATATCAGACACATGAAAACGTGATTGCCCTCATTAAATGTATTGCTGTTTGTGTAACCTTCCCATACAGCAACTGCAACAAAATGCCTCCGATAACGGTATTTCACTCCGTCATGTCACTATTGAGGATGGAATATTGCATTTATTTTTCGAGCAACGTCAGGGGAGTCTCAGAAAACCCATGCGTGCTCTGAAATTCGGAAATGATCAGCATTTATATTTCACATTTTTGATTTTGTTTTCCCCGTTGAGGGCCATTTGTATATAAATTGGTCTATGTGTATTCATTCATCATTCATTATGAGACTGATCTGACCCTAAACCAAAACACTGATGCATTCTCAATAAATACACTGGTACACAAATGCACACTTAAATGTCTGCTAAGTTAGAAAAAGAATAAATAAACGCTGCAGACATGTATTATTGCCTGTAATTCACGAATCCAGCATTTAACTTTTGTAATTGTATGTCATATTGGCAAAAAAAATGAAGAAACTAGACACTCTGAGACCTCTCCTTAGAACTTGCGAGCGATTGGCTAATCAGCTGCCACGTATGAAAAGAAAGTTGCACCGGAGCTAGTGCAGAAAATGACTTGTTTCACTCCTTATTTCAGCAGCCAATTTGTGAAAGAAAGACAAGTTATAGTTATCTTATTTGGGACGAATATTTTTATCGATACATTTTCTACGTACCCTATGAAATAATTTGACACAAACTGTCCAGATTTTGTGGGTTTTTAACTTTTCCACGAACAAACCTCTGATCTCATCTGGGATTGCAAAACGATAAGTTTACATTGGTCGTAAACGCGTGTACAGTCGTTTTACGCGTTCTTGCACTGTATACTACACAAAATGTGTGCTAATTTTGTACTTCGAACATAGTAAGCAACTGTACGGCAAGTTCATGCTTGCTTGGACCGGTTGCCAGTGTTTTTGTTTGGGTTTCGCTTTCGGACAGAGGTAGACATTCCAGGGGTCAGAAAGTAAAAGCCCGGCCATGTTTTACCTCCTGCCATGAGCTCAGGTAGCTGATTTTCCTAATTAGTTCAACCTCGGGGCTGAAGAGTTGCTGCAATTCTTAGATCCAGGCAGTTGCAGCAATGCACAATGACTTCAATTCCGCGAGTGAATTTCTCCAGTGCGTGCTGATTGGAAAATTGCGAACGGCACAGGAAGGTGAATACCACTAAGAGGAGAGAGACTCTATCGAATGCGTGAGACTTGAGACTTCATACCATCGTTTGGAGTCTTGTTACAGCCTACCACTACACACCTATTTGGCATGTTGATGAATGTTATCTCAGAATCAACGAAATCAAAGATTGATCAAGGCGAAATCAATTATCGGTATAGAACAAACCACCGGTCGATTAGCTGGGAACGTTTGCAACTTCCTTTTCACACGTCACAGGTCATATGATTACGAGGACCGTGTGCAGCAACTTTTTTGAGGGATGGGGCTTAGGACCGTACAAACCAGCCAAATTTTTGTTTTCAAATAATGATAAAAAGTTATAGAAAGCATTTACAAATATGTGATGCATATTAATCTGCTACATATTATCCATTTCTTCAAAAAATACCCAATAAATTTTCTAACTGAGTGAACCTTTAATTATGATTTGCCAATCAGAAGCTTGTAATCGCAACTGAAGCAATCACAACTGAAGCTTACGAAAGTAAGTGCATCAATTTGTGGAACCTTTCTGCCGGCTCTAAAGACAGATTGAACTTGGTGCGCGTGAATTTTGACCCACTGAAATTAGAATACGGTGAACTCTTAATGAAAAAAAAATCTCTATTTAATATTATTTGATTGTTTTTGATCAACCTACCATCAAAGAACATATCCTACCTGGACTAGGGGGGAGAAAGTTGTACCTTCTCGGGACATTTGGAAATGTGTTCCTTAAAATCCATGATTGTCCAACATTTATATTTATTTTACTTTTTTTGCCTGGAAGGGAAGAACTAGTCTTACTCATTTGGATGAGAGTCCTGAACTGGAATATAGAGTGTAAGAATGTAAAGTAATAATTAATTTTTTTATTACTTATTTTACTTATATTACTTATTTATTTTTTAGTTTATGCATCACCAAGGGTATCGTTTGGCCCAGTACAGAGGTCCCTGAGACATTCCAACATACCTGCTATACCAGTGCCTCTGAGACCTTATTTACTCCAACCATGTAATATGTGGACAGTGCTTCTTGGAAGGGGGACTAGAATTCATTAAAAATAAATTTTACTTGTGCACTGAAAAATAAGAATTTGACCAAAATCATAAAAAAAAGAAGTAAGGCAACATCAGCTAAGCATTTTTGAGTTTGCAAGACCTGTTTTCCCAGCAGGTACTCACACTGATTTCTCAGAAAACCTGGAACTTGAACAAACAAACTGAAAAATTCTTTACGATTGGTTATTTTACTTTTAGTTTAGTCAACTTCTTCCTTTTTATAGTGTAACATGCTATAAATTATTATCTTTTTTTCTTTTCATAAGAGCACACTGGAAGAGAGACATCTTTTTGTCCTGAAGAAGATGGTAAAAAGGTACCAGAATGGCTATGTATCCTTAAAATATGTGTTTTAAAATTTTTTTTCTGCATTTTTGCCCGAGCCGGACACGCTCTTTCTGTGTGCTCTTCAGTCATGGGCGGTTAATGACAGTTTGTCAAACTGTTTCACAGCACCTTATTACCTCTTGAAAACAGAAGTGTTGTTTGGTGCTCGGTGAGAGCTGCTTCCCCTGTGAATGCAGTACCTGTGTTCCCTGGGCTCTCATTACCAGTGAGGTTTGTGTTCAGCAATTCTGTCAGCATTTTTTGTTGGGAAAATCACGACAGTGTGCTTATGTAGCATTGACTGTCATTAATTTTGCCGACAAGCTTTTATCGTGTTTATTTTAAAGGCGTAATTTCCATTAAATAGCTTTTATTTTTAAACTTTTTGTAAACCACAAAGCCATTGTTTCATTGTGGTACTGACGAATGATACTTCTTGGCAGTTGACATCACTGGAGTCTTTGTTTAGCTTTAGAGTATATACAACTCAAGACTTTGCATTTATTAGCGCATCAAGTCAGAATTGACATTTCATCATACTTTGTGTTTTTGAGATATAGACTGTTAAGGTTGGGCACTTTTTACTTTATCAGCGATAGCGGTTCAGTTCTTACATGATTCCATTGAAACTAATAGGTCAATCCCTTAAATTTTTGAATGTATAAATACTGTGTAGGTACATACAACAAGCTAGAGCGAGAAGTCAAAAATGTCCAAGTGTCATGAAATGTCAATTTTTATGCCCCTGCCCTCCAAAGAGGAAAGGGGGCAATATGTCGACACCATGTCCGTCCGTCGTCCATCCGTCGTCTGTTAACTTTTCGTTTCCGTGGGATAACTATAGAATCCCTCGTCGGATTGATTCCATTTCTTAGTGGCATATTGCTTTCGAAAACCAGTGTTGTGCCACAGCAGCCATCTCAATATGCCCTTGATCAACATGCAGGCGGGGGCATCTGCCACGCTCTGAGTTGCTCTTGTTACTTAATGTGTTCACATTTGTGAACTGAGTGATAAAAAGCTTTGAAGAAATGCGAAGTACAGTCATGAAGATTATAGCTTTGGAACTCAGTTTACTTGTTCAAACATCCACTATGTAGGATTGCTGACATTATATTGTGCCAAGAAATAAGCAAAAATTTTTTTTCTTAACCCAATAATTCTGAAGCTTCTCAAAGAAATAGCAGAAATTTTCAAGATCCTGAATCTGTGTGTTGAAAAGGCCAAAGACAAGTCTCCATACACTCTGGTAATGTGTGATATTCTGAGGATATGCGGGTAAGTTATTTTTTCATTCTCACTCATAGTTTAACTCCAGTGTTCAGGTGTTGACGAAGTAGAGTAAAAAATGGTTAACCTTAACTGCAATAGAAGGTGGGACACCACTGCTGCATGGAGGGGGATACTGTACATCATTTACTTCTAAACAATGATCCACACAAGTTGCATGGGACATCTATCCTTCCATATATTTTTTGTCATGGTGGGAAATTAACTTCCTAAAATGAATCTATCAGCCTTTTTCATATTATGCAAACATTAGGCTTGTGGCTAGTGCAAATTTCCCATTATTTGTGGTCACATAAATTACATTTGAACACTGAATAAGCATATGTTTGATTCTGGCTAAGAGTAGTGGTCTCTTAATTAAAAATAAATGAAGTGCATGTTCAAAATGCCACAGTTGAATATCTTAGGTGAAGAGTTTACTGTAAATGCAAATGATAAAAGTACTTGGGCAACTGAGATGACTTGTTTTATGTTTTCGTGAGGGGCTCTCAGTGTTTCATCTTTTGTGTTGGTATTAGTAATGAGCTCCATCTTGCGCATTGTATCTCCAGGCTCCCGCTGCTGAAGGAGAAGTCTTCAGATGAGATGTTCTACGCCGAGTTGGTGCACGAGTCACTCTCTCAGATGGGTATGCAGTGACATCACAAACGTCTGTTCTTTCCCTCATTGGTGGAGATGACGGAAGCCAATGCCTTCGCTCGTTTCAGGTTACCTGATGAGAGTGCCCAGTGCTGATGTCCGGCTGCAGATATGTGCCTCCATTACATCATTCTTCGGTGCCCAGAAATCCAAAGCAAATGCGGAAGGTATGTGCGCCAGTCCTTAACCCCTTTGTGCAGAATAAAAAATAATGCCTATGTTTCCTGTTATGAATGAGCCTATTTAGGCTTTATATTTGTGTCACAGAGACTAAAGAAAATTATTCCAGTGAAGCCAGACAGGTGGAAGTTAAATTACAGAATTGTTTAAGAATTAAATTTTAGAATTTACGGACGCCGGTGTCTATATCTGCACCAAGGGGTTAAATTTGAATCATCTACACTTTTCGTTACCGGTTGAGGTTGAATATGGTAACGTTACTCTTTCCATTCCCTGAAATAATAACCGGTAGCCGACCAAGGAGATGAGATCTGTCGCCACAGCTAAGGATCCCGACGCTGGAGGTGTTTCATCCTGTGCGCCTTGTTGTTGACTGGAGGAGACTTGGAATATTCCGTCAATTTAGGGATTTTTTTTAAAAAGCTCTTGGTCAAGCTGTTCTTTTAAACGTCGTTGTTTTCGTTTTTGCGCCACGCTGGCATATTTTTAGCTGCGACCAAGCAGCTCTATGAACGCTTCTGTCTGTCCGTCTGTCTGTCCGTCCGTCTGTGACACCCTTTTCACCATGTTCCTGTCGTCGTATCATCATGAAATTTTCAGGAGTTATTGACCTTCACCAAAGTGATGTCCATGCACAAGGTCGAGGTCAAAGGTCAAGTTCACAGAGGTCACAACCTTGTTTGCAGGTTTTCGCGCTGTAACTCTAGTTAGAATTCATGGATCGCTATGAAATTTTGGAAATAGCTTCTAGGCATAGAGAAGGTGTTGCCTATTGTTTTTCAAGGTCATCCGTCAAATCCCAAGGTCACACAGGTAAAAAAAAGTGTCTATTTTGCCGATTTGACGGTTTTCGCACCTTAACTCCAGTTTAATTCAATGAATGGCTATGAAATCTTAGAACAAGCTTCTTGGTCTAGAGGAGGGGTTCCCTATTGATTTTCAAGGTCATCTGTCGAATCCCAAGGTCACACCGGTCAAAAAAGTGTTGATTTTGCCCCGATTTCACAGTTTCCGCACCGTATCTCGAGTTTAACTTGATGAATGGCTATTAAATCTTGCAACAAGCTTCTTGGTACAGAGGAAGGGTCCCCTATTGATTTTCAAGGTCATTTGCCAATTTCGAGGTCACACTTGTACAAGAAACCACCAGTCATGGACACTAGGCCACGTGACGGATGCTAGGCCAGGTCACAGCTATTAGATCCCTCTGATCTACTTGTTAACGTTATTTGACATTTTGCTTCTATGCTGTCCCGCAAAAGCAGTGACGTCTCTCAAAGTAACTGACATGTGACCACTGCAGGTGATTGGATAGATAAGACATCACGTCTATCCAATCAGCTGTATATTTGTGTTAAGGGCCAATACAGGTTTCTGCTTAGGTAAATTTAAAATAATTAAAAATAGTCTGGCCAATCTGGGGCCCCTGCACATGTGGGGCCGCTAGGCTGCAGCCTAGGTCAGCCTGTGCATTAATCCGCACCAGGGTCTCGGTCATATGCCCATTTCAGTCTGTCCCTTGAATCTTATATGATTTGTGTGTTCCTTGTTAGATGGTTCTGTTCAAACTTGGAAAAAAGATATATATAGTGCAAAATACATGGAGGATTTCACACGAGTGGTTGTCTCATTTAAAAGTTATGAAATGACTACATTTGGATCTGCTGTGAGCTTTAGCTTCAATTAGTTTCATCATTTTATTATGAGATGACCAAGAGTATAAGATTGTGTTCATCACATAACTGAATGGCAGAATTAAATACAAAACAAATTTAATTTCTGTTAGCGCCTTATTTGTATTTCCCATTATATGTTAACAATGAACTAACTCCATCATTCTGCTCCTCAGTCAGTCAGTCAGTCAGTCAGTCAGTCACAGACATTTGGATTTGAACCAGCAATGGTTGCTCAATTCACGATCAACTCAGTAGCTAGCTAACATTAGCTTGCTAGCTTACAAATTAATGTTACATTATAGTTATCAAAAGGTACTGTGTGCACACTAGCCAGATAAATAACGTTAATTTATATATGACTGTGGCACTCAGCTAGCTTGCTGCAGTGCTACACCATACCGATTCAACTAACTTTACTTAGTTGAGCAAAACATTAGCAGCATGTCATGGAACGTGGAGCATTTTTTTCCCCCCACGCTCTCAGCCAATGAAAGAGGGATATCTACCTACTGTAATATCAAAATTATGTAATGAGTTGGGATGAATTAAAATTTATCTCATAATTATTGTAGTTAACATCCAAAATTCAAAATATGCCATAATATACATTTTGGACCATATTGACCAGCCCTGCTGTAGAGCACTGCAGATTAAGTGATGAAAAAAGTAAGTGTTTGTTCACATGTGTATTGTATGATGCAGTGCTCCATCCATGTGTATTGTATGATGCAGTGCTTCCTCCAGGACAATGCTCATGAATCCTCGCAAACCCCATATCCGCTGCAGGGTTGTGCCCGGTCAGCCATGGTTTTCGGGTGCAGATGGTGGAGCGGAGTGGAATAGCAGAGATCCTGGTTCTGTCCACGGCCCTGCTGGAGAACCAGCTGGAAGTGCGACTGCAGGTCCTCAAAACCCTGCAGATCCTCTCCAGCTCGTCTGGTACCTGCCGCCTGGTGATGTTAGCTTTGGTGCTGAGTGACCACAATCACTTTCCTGGAGTTTCACTGCTGATGGACTCTTGGCTCGGTGACAGAAAGCACAGTGTCAGAAGCTTCGTTTCCACTAAACAGTCCAGTTCAGTTCAGTTCAGTTCAGTTTGTTATACGTTACAGGGGTTCTTTTCATATTTCCATTGTGGAAGGTTGTAGATGATGCCAAAATAACTTTTCCAATTCATCCTGTCCTTTCATTTTTCCATGTTGAGGTACCATGTAGTATCTCTGATCCAATACTAAAAGGTGGAGATTGAAACACTATAGCGCGTGAATTGGTCAAGAGAGAATCGTCACTCCTGCTTGACCAAGGATTTGGTTGACATGGTTATTACCATCTGGAAACAACCTTGCTTACATTTAGGAGTACTGTCCGCTGTGGAAACGCAAACCAGATTCAGGTTGTTGGTACCTGTCCGTACTGATTATGTACTGGTTCTAGGGGTACCATACTGAAAGCTGTATGTGGAAATGTAGCTTAAGATGCAGTGGAGGTGAAAAATCCAGGTTCAGATTGAGAAAAGTCCTCTTTGTTTTGCTTTGATCGCCAGAAATGGTTAATTAGTGAAATGAGCCGGGTGGAAGAGGCACTAAAGGCCACAGTGTACTGGATAAGAAGTAGCCAAAAAGCCATCTTGCAACAAGCAAGACTTAGTGCTTCCTGTTCTCCTGGTGTTCTCTCTGCCCAACACCCTAGCCAACCTTTGTTGTTTGCGTTTTCTACTTCTGATACCTCCTTCTGTCTGTGATTGGTTCTTAAGTCACACGGCTGGCACGTCACCACTTAGGGTTTGAGTTCAGTCACTGCCCTCTGCCAGCATGGATTGACATAAAAACAAGTGCTGTTCTCGCCGAGCAGGCAACACATGGTGTTCCTGGACGTGTTCACTGGGGTGTTCTTTTTTTTTAATTATTTTGAAAGAAAACAATGCATAAAGAGACATTCAGAACATGAAGAAACAACAATTAGTGATTGTGGGTGCATGAATGTGTGGGTGCATGTGTGCATGGGTGGGTGCGTGCAACAGATATAAATGGCAGGGACAAACATAACAATTAATAATAATAATAGTAATAATAATAGTGATACTAATAAATGATAATAATAATAATGATAAAAATAGTGTTTTTTTTCTATTTTTATCACTGGGATGTTCTTAACGTTATTTTGTCTAACACATTTTGAAATATACTGCCCGCATTAGCAAGACATTACTGTCTGACACCTGGACCTTCCACCTCTGCAAAGCTGCAGTATGATAACAACCACTGACAGAATAGCCTTTACTTTCATAGCTTTGTGAAATTTTTTGGGGGGGGTGATGTGCGTGCTAGTATTCCATATTCAAAGTTACAGTGACCACTCTTTCCCTTGATTTGGCTGCAGAGGTGAACTGCTGTAAAATACTGAAGGCCCAAGGTGCCAGAAAAATCTGCAGCCACATGACTGAGGCCGACCCGGGCGGGCAGCTGCTCTTCCGCTCCACAGAGATCCTCTGGAACCTGCTAGAGAACGGAGATAAAGAGGAGGCCACCAATCAGCTCAGTAACATGGACTGTATTGTGTAAGTTACCTCTACATCAGGCGTGCCGCGTGTCCAATCTTATCCAGAAAGGGCCGGTGTGGGTGCTGGTTTTTGTTAGAGCCCAACACTAACAAACCTGATTCTACCCACTAAGGTCTCGATTGAAACCCCTGATTAGTTAATTAATGGAATCAGGTGCAGTAGCACTGCTGGCCAGGACAAAAACCTGCACCCATACTGGCCCTTTACGTATAAGATTGGACACCCCTGCTCTACATGGTCTGTATAGTGTAAGTGCCTCTACATGGACTCCACTTTGAAAGTACCTCTACATAGACTGTTCTGTGTAAGTACCTCTGCTTGGATTGTATTCTATAAATACCTCAAAATGGACTACTCTGTGCAAGTACCTCTACATGGTTTGCATTGTTTACGTGTCTCTACATGGGCAGGATTTTGTTAGTACATCTACATGGACTCCCACTGTATCGGTACGTCTCCATAGTCTGCAATGTGTAAGTACCTCTGCAATGACTGAATTGAGTGAGTACCTCTTTGAAGACTGCATTTTGTATCTCCTGACTTTTTATAAATGCACGTGACAATTCGTTTTTTCAGTTCAGCTTGGCATTTTTGGCACTCAGCTTCTCGGAACAAGCTGTGTGTGAGTGCGTGTGAATAAGTCTATTCATTGATTCCTGCCCTTGTATCCCAGTTGTGAAGGTTACCCTATTACCGCATCCTTACCTTAAGGTGCCATGTCCTTTCATTTTACAGGAGTGATTCACACTTCCCTGCATGTTTGGTCATGCACAGCCACATGTGAATATACATGATCAGAGCCTCATATGCTTATCATTAGCAAGCATTTCACTGTTGATTGCACACCAGGGATTGATGAAAGTTTCTAGCATTTTTTTTCCGAGCCAGGAGCATCTCTGTGGATATCAACTTCCTTAAGGTCTTTACTATATTGGTTTTTCCTTAAGCTCTTTATTACTAAAATATTGAATTGTATGCGTATACATGAAGTTTATTCGTACTGGGAAGGCTTCCAAAGATCATGCAATGGATTTAGTTACATTTGTGCTCAACTTTAAATTACAAATAATCAGGCTAAAATTTATTTGTTCCCAACGTGTAGCATTTCAAATGAGCAGACAGTGGAGGCATGTTTTTAGTGTGATTTATAATATCTTCAAAAGGTTTCTCACATCAGACGTATAATATCTGTTATATTCTTCTCCAGGGCTTTGAAGGATGCTTTACTGCACCAGATTTTGAATGGGTTCCAGCAATCTCACCAGCAGCTCAGGAACGACCTGCTTGTGATATTAACTCTGATAGCGGACAATCCAAATGCTCCTCTCATTGTAAGTAAAAAGTTTTTGGCCAATGCCTGTATTGAGAATTTACAAAAATGTATGTCACCTCTCATTTTTCATATTCGAAGGTAACACTTCTCATCTGGATAGCATTTTTTATAGAAATAGACAGTATTCTCCATGCGCTAGCATTTGTAAATTTCTCAGTTATAAATGGATCATGTTGGTTTGAATGGTTTCAACATTCCCGCCAGCTATTGCAGTTAGATTTATTTAGCTTGTGATTTCTTGAGGTTTGTTTCATTCACAGAATTGCATTGCAGATGCAGAGAGAGTAAGAATCAGAAATGCTGCAAGAATCTTTTAAATAATTTTGCTCAGTGTTCTTACCTAATTGGACAACATTGTTGGTTTTCTTTTGACAGTCTTCTTTTTCAAGATATTCCATCATTGGTTTTTCCTGTAAAAATGAAGAACTGGATTTGCTCTATTCAATCAGCCTTGTTTATTGGGACTTTATGGGGAAAAATTACTCTCAGGGCTGCTATTCTCCGCTGGATTTCGTTCAGATCACTGAAACCAAAACACTCGGCATATGCGCTAGAGCAAATTAATCAATTTATCAAAATTTCTCATTTTCATCAGGAGAGTGGGTTGGCAAAGCAGCTCATCCTATTTGCTGTGTTCCCTGAAAGTAAGTTCCACTATTATTAAAAAATTGTCAATAAAATTGCTTCTCTCTTGTATACGGATGCCGTTGCTGGTTTTGTTACAATAGCAGTATCGTTGCATGCAGATGAAACTAATGCAGATGAAACTAAGCATTTTCTTTTTCTCAGTGAAGAGCCATCACCCACTTGTTCGAAATCTCAAGCTGTCTTTTAACCTCGAAGACTTTGAGATGAAAAGACTTCTGCTTAACATCATGGTTGTTATATCCAAGGACATAGCTTCATTGCAGGCATGTTCAGTTTTACTATTTACGATTGTTTGCATCTCTCCTTTTTTTTTTTTTTTTTAGATTTTTGGAACAAGACGGTGATTATGCTACTTGATACAAATACGTGTTGACCCTATCTCGCAGGTCCTGGTATTTGTAGTATACTTGTTCCGATAAGATACTTACAGCAGTGTCTGTCAGCTGAGGGCTAATGCGCTCTTTTCATCAGAGTCAGTCATTAAGTAGTTTTCTGCTGAATATCTGAAACAAATTTAAATAATAATCCAATAGAAAAAGAAGCAGTGATATCTAGCTTTAAAACCTTTACCATTCATAATGTGTATTAATACGAATATTGTCATTGGTTCTCATAAGTGTCATATTAATTTATTTTCAAAAGCTGTTCAAAGAGGGCCAGGTTCTGCTGGCTCTTGTACAACACTTGAAGCCTTGCGAGAAATCCGGTGTGCCGAACTGGAGCCCAACTCAGCAGGAAGAGCTGAAGCTACATGCCCTTTCTTGCCTGCTCTCCATCGCCCCCTTGCTGCCAGAGGACTACATGAACTACCAGGGGAACACACTGCTCCTGTTGATGATTGATTTGTGTACAAAGCTAGGTTAGCACTCACGGCTCCTTGAATGCTCAGATTTATTTACACCATTTTGTCTGTTTTTCTTGTCAGGCTCTTCCTGCAGTGTGAAAAGATCAATAAAATGTTTAGAGCTGCTTTTCAAAGCCCAGTTCACGCAAAAGAGGAAAACCTCTTATTCATTTTCATATACTGTATGTTGCAACAGTTTCAATGGTCGGTAACGGAGAGGTATATCAGTCTGGCTCCAGTAGTGTGTATGATGCTGTGAAATTGCAGAAAGAATCTGGTGGTAAAGAAACTGAGACCTCTGCATATTCACTGCACATGAGGTAAATTGATAGTTAAATGCAGTATACCCAAAGTGAACAAACAATTTAGGCTCCTTTATCTAATTAATTAATCATGAGTTGGAAACCAATCAGGTATTTGCATACGTCATACAAAATTTTGTGAAAACAGATGGCAACTCTGGCGAGGGTGGCGGTTACCACGGAAACGAAATAACAGGTGACAGAAAGGCTCAGATGCTCGGCTGTGTGCGGCTCTTGAGTGCCATGGCATCGCTAGGGAACGAGGCCATCAACCAGGACCTCTGTGACCAAGGAGCCATCGGTCAATTACTTGGTAAATGTTTTAAACATAACATATGTGTCGAAATGTGTTTTTGACAGTTCTAACGAGGGGTTTGTGATCACAGAGGAAAATGGTGGGTGCAGGTTTCAGTTTTAACCCTGTACTTTCACATGTCTCTCCTTATGAAGCCTGATTAAGGACTATGATTAGTTGATGTGTCATATTGCTTAGTTCAGACAAAGACCTGCACTGCCCTTGGCCCTTATCCGATTGGGGCCTGTTCTTTAGATTCACTGAGTTTAAAACTGCTCCTTAAGTCACAAATTCTCCCTTCATTGGAATAGATGCAAAAAAATTACTTCAGAATGACTGATTTTTGAATGCTTTTCTGTCTTTTTATGCAGAAACTATAATGCAGTTAGAATTACTCAATGAAGAGGATGCTTTCACTGTAGATACCATGACCAATATTCAGCAAATTCTTTCAGTTCTTTGTGAGAATGATCTTCACAGGAAGGTAAGAAGCCTTGAATATTATGCTAATTAAATGATATATGAGGGTAACGGGTTATCAGTTGAGAGGAGCTGATGACATAATACCGTTTCAAGGAAATAATTCTGTCACAAAGATTACTAGTCACTTGTATTGTCTATGAAGTGTTTCAGTTGATGTACTGTGATGATCTCTTGGACTGAAGTTCGTAGACCTTGTGAACTACTGTCATTCAGAGCACTTTGCCTTTGGAATAGTTTTATCACTGCTGTGAGCGCATAATTAATCATTGTAAATGAGTTCATTTATCCTAAAGCGCGAATGCTTTGGACTACATATATTTACATCCAAATCACCACCTGAAATACCCAACCATATTATGTGCAATTAGATCTTTGTTATCATGCTATATCATTGGTGGCATGCTTTGTAAAATTGGAGGTATTAACATTCTTTCTGGGCCAAAAACCAGAGATGTGAGCCGGTTTTTCAGGAAAGCCAGTTTTTCAATCATGTCACTTTGATTCTCAGTGATCTCTTTTCGCTGGCCTGAGCATATATATGAAGTTGAAATGCTGTATTAAACAGGAGCTGTTTGGTTCAGCTGGAGTAGACATGTTAACCCACTTCCTGAGGACCAGTTCCGGAAAGTTCTACAGTGGTCTGGGACATAACAAGCTAATCCTATCCACAGTGGACTGTGTCTGGTGAGCTGGTTTCACAAATAATCTGGGGAGCATTGTGTTGGATTGGTTAGTATGTTTAGTATGCCTTTCTATGCTGAGCTGCTGTTTTTTTTAAGGTCCTGCGTTGTTGGATGTGAAACGACAGAGGACATATTCTTTGAAAAGGAGGGGGTTTTTCTTCTGCTCGATCTACTTCAAGTGAGTTTCACTTCAAAGTGCGCAAGATGTCAATGGCCCTCATTTAACAAACATGCATACACCAAAAAAATTGGCGTACACCAAATCTCACGCCAGGTCTGACCAGGTGAACGCAGATTTGATACCAACATGCAGGAACGAGGGCAGCTGTCAAAATTATTAATAATATGCAGTGATTTGGACGTCATGCTGTTGTTGCTTTTATCAGTAAAATGAATAAATGGGCTAAATAAATGAATAAGACACCTGTTTTAAGAAATTTTTAATTTAATGGCAGACTGGAAAATAAGTTCGCGTAATTATTTCAGAAAATCAAATTAATTACTTGCACGTGCACATTTACACTCGTTTTATCAACTTTTCTTTACTTTGCTGTCACTTTGACTGAGTAACCATAAGAGTACATTAACTAACTAGCTAACTACCATGATAACATTTTGACAATGGCAGATCTTCTATTGTTAGAGAAATAAGCTTCTGTCCAACTTGTGAGGAACTTTCAGCACGGAGAAGATCTCCTCCAGGAAAGTCACGAGTGGCTGCTTGTTTTGTGTGGCACCCAATAAAATATCATGGAGTAATACTAACATAAGTACAATGAAGAGTGATCTCTGCAGACTGTATTTTAACAATTACCGTCATGCAGCTCCGATCGAGGCGGTGGGGACTCATCCGTGTCCCCACCGCCTCGTATTCTCACAATGTGTGGGGGAGTCCTGCTGCCAAGCGCTCCTCGAACGGTGACAGCTGGAGGTTTGAGTCTGATTGGCCTCCACCGATCCATGCGCTGCTGCGCCTGAGCGCAACAGCCCGTTTTTTGGTGGCGATCTTAAAATCGGACCACTTTTTTTAACCTGTTAAGTATTTGGATTGTCAATTATGTAGGCTATATAACATGAAATATCATGGACCTATAAAATTAATTTATTAATGAATTAAATTAAACCTCTGCTGCACTCTGGTTTTCCACCCCAACGGTATTTACTACTGCAGCAGCAATAGTTTTCCAAACTGCAGCCTTCTGGGCTCCCTTTATGCCACTCGTAAGACTTCCAAATGAAATTATTTAGTTTTTCTCCTCCTCAGACATGATAATTTATATTTCCTCCTCAGTGAAGTCCTTTCTTCTTTGCCGCCTTTGGAGTGTCCATGTCGTAAAGTGGGCGGGACTATGCCTCCCGGAGCATGAATTTATAGAGGTGTATTATGTAAATTACAATGATTGCAGCTGCCAGATTTATCAACGCCACGCCAGTTCTACACCGAAATCAGCGACGTACGCACTTTTAGTAAATCAGACATGACACCTGGTGAACGCTGATATTTACACCAAAATCTACACCAGATCCTATGCAAGTCTGATAAATGAGGGCCAATATCTTTGAAAATACAGTGCAATGAAAATCAAAGGCTTGGAATTGCTGCAAATTTCTTTATATTTTGGTAAGATTCACTGGGTAAATAAAAATACATCAATAATGTTAAAAGTATGAGTTTTTTAAATTATTGTGGTTATTATAATGGCCATTGTATTTTGATTCATTATTTTCAAACCAAATAGATTGGACCTCCATACTCAGAGGGACAACATATTGTTAGCCTCATAACATAATTGCCTAAGTCATCTGTTTGGCTTACTGTTATAATATCTGAAAAAAATTACAATGTGCTTGCAAAAAAATTGTGTTTTTTCTTGTTTTCCAAAAACGTTCAAATATGACTTTGGCAACTATGCTGTTAGACTAACTATATGCAATTTTATGATTGTGGTTTGATTCATTTTCGACTGATATAGCGGCTGTTGTTTTTATAGTTTTACATTGTTGTGTTTGATGCAGTCTGGTCCGGGAAACATTGACGGTGTGGTGCTGGGCACCCTGCTGGAGCTGTGTGATAACCCCAAAACCCCACCCCACCTCCACGCCTGGAGGGGCCCCAAGGGCCTGAGTGCGGCTTCCCTGCTGCTGCGCGTCTGGAGACAGGAGGACCGGGAGCTTTGGACGGGGCTGGAGCAGGGGCTGAGCAGTGCTGGTGGGTCCAGACCCTGAAGTGACTTTGCACTTTTATTGCAACCCTACGCTACCCCAAGCCTGACCAGCAGCACTGATGTCATGCTTCACATGTCACTGATTTTGCAATTTTTCTTTTCATGCATGTTTCTTACGTTGTTTTATAAGTTGTATTTGTCTGAACCAGTACAGTCTGGTCCTACATCAGCAGATGTCCGTAGCTGGCTGGCTGGATTGCTGGCTGAGTGAGTGAGTGAGATAGTTACACAATTGGTCGGTTGGCTGAGTGTACTTACCCCATTGGCTGTTGCTCATTGACCATAATTTCCATGTAAAACAGAAGCGGTCCAGCGATGCACTAGATCGTGACCTTGTCTTATTGTTTAAGGTCTGAATTTTATACATTTTTTACAAGTGAAGATTATTTGCTGGCATTTGTTAGCTTTCTGGTAAGGTAAACTACAGCAGATCATTATAATTAGCCCCATCACGGAATGGAGCGGGCAATATTTCAATAAAGCTCGTCCGCACGTCCGGATATGTAGGAAGTTTTCTCAGAAACGACTTTACCAAAATGAATTAAACTTTGTCTCTGTGTGTTACTAGTCATGACCCTAATAGGGTTTGACAGTGGGATTTAATGGTGATGGAGAGTATTGCTGACAGTGCATTCTGGTTTAGGTTAAGTTCATTTTGCAGAACTTGTGGTAATAAATGGAAGTGGGCAAAGGATGCATTTTTATGATTATTATTAGCCAGGTTTTTGAAGAAAAAAAAAAACCTGGTTATTAAAATACCGCTGTGTCGGGCCGTCAGGGCAGCAGTCGGTTGGTCGGTTTCCACTCAATAACTTGAGAACGACTTGAGATTTGTTTTTGCAAATTTGGATATTTACATATTATGTGAGGAGACAATGTTTCCTTTCGAAATCTGGTGTGATGTGATTCATAATTTGACCACCAGGGGGCTTTCTCTGAAAAATGAAAAATGGCCATAAGTTCCTTTGCACTGTGCTAGGACGCTCAAATTTTTATGGGAGGTGCGTAGGGTGACTCTATTACATCAGACGGATTTTTGATTTGACCTACTTTTGACCATTTTCTTGGTCAAATGGCGTCAGGTCTGCCCTTCGTTGAAAAAGGCTGCAAGTTTTCTTAGTTTTCAACCTAGAGAGCTGTAACTTGGTATGAATATGTGTCTTGGTGATACGAACTTGCAAGCCAAATATTACCATCCTGTGATTCATATTTTGGCCACTTGGGGGCTTTTTGTGAAAAAATAAAAATGGCCAAAAGTTCCTTAAGCATTGACCTAGGATGCTGAAAATTTTATGGGAGGTGTATGGGATGACTCTTCATCACATATTAGACAGGTTTTTGATTTGACCTGCTTTTGACCGTTTTCTCGGTCAAATAGCGTCAGGTCAGCCGATTGTCGAAAATGGCGGCATGTTTTCTCATGGCTGCAACTTGGTATGGACGTGTCATGGTGATACTTGCTGTTTCCTTTAGAATTACAGCGTGATTTGGTTCATGATTTGGCCACCGGGGGGCTTTTAGTGAAAAATAGCAATTACATCCTTATGCCTTCAGCAAGGATGATCAGATTTTTATGGTAGGTGTGTGCGGTGACTCTTCATCCCATATTAGACGGATTTTTGATTTAACCTAATTTGGACCGTTGGTGTCCTCATATTGCTGCTTATCAATACCGTGAAAGGAGGATCTTCAGATTCTGGTTGCAGTTCGAAAACCTGGTTATTTATCCGCTTTGCGGATGCCTTGTGTACTGTAATGAACGACTCTTTTATAACTCAGAAAGCGGTCACAGTTTTTGAAAACTTACCAGGTCTTCTAATTGAAACTTGGGGTTTCCAAGATTGGGCTGGTTCCAAGACTTCATCTTGTAACAAAGTATCTAGTGCTGGAGACAATTTAGAAGTGAGAAAATAGTGACCTTTATTTGACTGAATGTTTATTTGTTTATTTAAAAGGATCCCCATTAGCTGACGCCAAGACGACAGCTAGTCTTCCTGGGGTCCAGACAATACATACAAAACACAATAATTACAATGTCAATTGCTCACAATCTCGGTTAAAAGAGAAAAAACAACAACACTGAAAATACTTATTAAAATATAAACACTAAAACAAGGAAAAGCAACACACCCTTCTTGCATCACATGACAAACCTCACTCAATCAAATAATCAAGATGCTTT
This sequence comes from Gymnothorax reevesii, assembly GCA_029721435.1. NCBI lineage: Eukaryota > Metazoa > Chordata > Actinopteri > Anguilliformes > Muraenidae > Gymnothorax > Gymnothorax reevesii. The sequence continues at coordinate 115,317,430 of CM056577.1, forward strand.
TATGAGAACATACATTCTTAATCTCTTTTTAAAACCAATTTTTCCCTTAATTTCATGAACCGCCACTGGAAGATTGTTCCAAAAGACAGTTGACCTGTAGAATACAGTCCTCTTCATAGAGTCAGACTTGGGTAGGGGTAGAGTAATCTGTCCACTATTTGCCCCTCTAGTGTAATGTGAATGCGTATTTGAGCATTAAATTATATTATCGTGAAGAAATTTAGGAGTCTGAGTGTTAATAATTCTATGAAAGTATATAAAAAAATTAGCAGATAGTCTATCCATGACCATCAGCCAAGCAAGACGTTCATGCATTTCTGCAACACTAGTTCTTGAAGAACAACCAAGAACCAGTCTTGCAGCCTTGTTTGGAGCCACTTGTAATTTCCTTAGCAGACAGTTTGATGCCCAGACCATACAACTGAACAGTAATCTAAATGACATAAAACCAATGTACAAACAACACGACTAAACAACTGAGAATTGAGAAATGGTGCACATTTACGCGTTATGGCAACAGCTCTACCCATTTTGGCAACAACTTTGATGACGTGATCAGACCATGACAGTGTGCAATCAAGCCAAAGTCCCAGAAGCTTTACCTTTTTTACTTGCTGTATAGTTTGACCTTTTATTTGTATATTCATTTTAGGATCATCTGATAATCTATACCTAGAACCAAATATTATACTCATTGTTTTTGATATATTTAGAATAAGTTTATTTGTTTTGATCCAGTTATATAATTTGCTGATCTCACAAGACAGAACCTGATTAAGCTCTGAGCATGTAGGGGCTGCATAATAAATAGTAGAATCATCAGCAAACATAGTCAATGTAGCCTTATTGAGTACATATGGCATATCATTAGTAAAAATTGAAAATAAAAGAGGTCCGAGGCAGCTTCCTTGGGGGACTCCGCAGTCCAGGGATTTGCTACAAGATAATGCACCATTAAAATAAACTCTTTGCGACCTCTCAGACAGGTAGCTCGTAAACCACTTAATTGCAGAGGAAGTAAAACCATAACTAATAAGTTTGGAAATCAAAATGTCATGGTCGATCACATCGAAGGCAGCACTGAAGTCAAGTAAAATTGTACCCACAAGCATTGAGTCATCAATTGATGTTAACCAGGTATCTGACATTTGTGTCATCGCAGTGCAGGTGGAATGACCAGACCTGTAAGCATGTTGGAACATTGTAGTTAAATCATTGTGAGAAAAGTAATCTTGCACTTGCTTAAATACAATCTTTTCCAATAATTTACTCAGAATAGGCAAAATGCTAATAGGCCTACTATTCGGACCACAGAAAGTTGTTTTTGTATCTTGTTTGGGTAAAGGAATGATCTTGCCCTCCTTCCAAAGTTTTGGACACACACCACTAATCAGACATCTGTTGAATATGTGACAGATTGGTTTAGAAATATGTACAGCTGATAATTTCAACAGCCTACTATCCAAGTTGTCTGTACCAGCAGACCCACCAACAGTCAAAGATCTCAGCATCATATCCACCTGCACAACATTAACTTGATGAAATTCAAAATAACACAGTTTATCCTTCATTATGAATTTTTTTATCAGCTCATCAGAGCTGGAATCAACGGTACAATCCATTTTCTCTCTAAGTTTAGAAACCTTATTAACAAAATAATCATTGAAATAATTTGCGATCTGTGTTGGCTTAGTCAAATAAACTCCATTCAATTCAACAAAAGAAGCACAGGTAGATTTTTTCCCCATGATTTCGTTGAGTACATTCCACATTCTTTTACTATCCGTACCACTATCGGAGATTCTCTTTTGAAAATAATTTTTCTTTTCCACTCTGTTCAACTTGGTCACATGATTCCTTAAAGTACAATAGTGTTAGTGGCCTCTTCTCCTTGCTTATGTCATGTTATGTAATGTTTCTGTGGCTTTTGAATGGCAGATTCCAGCAGGTCTCCCCAGGTCATGGATCAGGAGGAGCCAGTTCCTGTGGAAAGACCCACTGAAGTAGTGATGGACGTTTCCGGCACCCTGCAGTCAAAGATCTTCTCCATCTTCTCCAAGCTGGGTGAGTGTGGTTTACTTTACCCTAGTGTGGGTCTCTTCAACACACATGGGTCATTTCATGTCAAGTGGACCAAAGGTGGAAAATCCACCCTCAGCTGAAATTCTGGAGAATCAAGATATTCATCTGGGTCATTCCATGCCAAGTGGACCAGTTTTTAAAGAGTTTGCACCACACCGTCTCAGAAAAATTGTGTTGTGGTGCAGACACTGGTCCCACTTGGCACAGAATGACCCTCCTAAAAAAATTATCTGAGATACTGCGAGTTGAAATTTTGGCCTCATTAGCATTCCCTTTGCTCTAGATTTTCTTCCATTTTTAAGTGCTTGGAAAATTCTCTCAGAATATAGATCTAAAGCTGTAAATTGGCAATCTTAACGCATATTATTAATTTGTGCTCAACTCTAATATACAAAATGTAGGACACAGGATTTTTCATCTAGTCATGGCTAAACACACGAAACAAAAACATTTAATTTTTTCGGGATTTTAGCAGCTTCCAAAATGGGAAGCATTGGGGCTAAGAACATGTTATGAGGTGTACTGAAAGGTGACTAACCGTACTGGTGAGATATGTCAGTGGTATTTTTTTTTTTTGAAGGCATTTTGCGGAAATTGCACCTTCAAACCTTCCTTGTTATTTGAAAAAATGGTAAAAATAAATACCTTTAATTTTCTAGCCTGTTTAACAATGTGACAAATCTGACTAATCTGCCACTTTGCGTAGATGTGACCCTGAAAACGTACTGTTGGCACCTCATGGAAAATGCAAAACGATACAACACATTATTATTTGACGTTCCAACATGGGCATTTAATTGCATGTTGAAAATACACAAAATGATGACTGCAAGAGTCCAAAAAGTTGGCAGAGTCCACGGTTTCCCCCTGTGTAACCTCTCTGCTTTTAATTACACTCCTTCAGTGTTTGGGTACTGAGGCCAACAGATGTTCAGGTCTAGAAATCAGAATTTTCCACCATTCCTTCATTATACAGGTCTTCAGCTGCACAATCAGACTGAAAATTTCACCTTGAATTAAAACAGGGATGCCATTAATTGTGAAACCTTTCTTTTGAAGAAATTGACTTTTAAGCAAATTAATAAATTTGTTTTTTTAGTTCCACTGAAGCATTAATGAAGTACAGTATTTCTGAAGTTGTGGTATTAAGTTTATCTATATAATGTTGTTGTTAATTTTTATTGTATTTTGAGTCAATTTTTTTGTCAGAATTCTGGTGCCCTCTACAAGTTTAAACGAAATTGAAGACAGGACAAGAAATAGAGATTAAATTCTAGAATGAAATTTAAATCAAACCACTTTAAACATTCTGGAATTTTATTTTTTTATTTTGTTTCACTGACTTGTTCAGATATTGAGTTCAACTGTGCTTTAATTATTAGACCATTACATGCAAATGAACAGCCACTGACTTGAAGGCTTTCTTGTAAGTGAATCTATGATGTATGCTGACTGAAGTTCTCTTTCTTGTTCCTCTGTTATGTATGATATTCTATGTCTTTATCATTCGTGAGACGGAATTGTTGCTTTCAGGTTTTGATGACTTACCTGGATTGACTTCTGAAGATGACCTCACTCTCTCCATTGTGAGCAGATATTTGGATTTTAAGGTAAATTGATCAATACTACGCATAAATTTCAAGCACCTCATTAAAAAGATAAAAAATAAAATCGACATTAACTACACTCTATGCGCTTTCGTTGATGAAATAATTGCACCAGCAAAATACTTCACTTGCTAGGTCTATGATATTATCGTTCTTTCTCTGGTGTCAAAAAGTCTGTTTCTAATAGCAGTGTTCAAATGAATTGGTGGCGTTGCAGGTAATGGAGGTGTGGAGTGACATCACTAGAGAACTGCAGGCTGAGGGGGTGAGGCCGGTTTCTCCAGATGAGGAGGCGCTGCAAGCCATTGCCGAGATTGAGGAGGAGGCTGCCAGGACAGTGACCCTGCGGCAGGAGGAACTGAGGGAGAGCCAGATAGAACAGGACCTCCACCAGGAGCAGCTCATGTACACGGAGGTGCCCTTCAAACCTGTACCGAAGGGTGGCTGCTCACTCACAGGGCATTCAGTAACACTGCTACTGTGGCTTGGTCATGGGGCAGATCCTCTGTGCAGTAAGGTTGTGCACATATGGTGTTATGACTTGAAAATCACAACAAAGAAAACCAGCAATGACAACTTAAACAAATTTATTTCTCACTGATTAGGAAAAAAAACTTCTACAAATAATCCACTGTTATCCTAAAATAACACTCTAATGCCACAATGTAACTCTGTTGCCAAAACAAAAACTCTGCCTCCTCTGACCAAAATCACAGCATTTATATAGACTAGCAACATTCTGGAAAGATCAACAGGATTCCTGGATGAACCGGCCTCCTCCAGGCAAGAAGATGCCAGAAGCTTCTTGACAGCGCTAGTCTATTTCATCACAAAGAAGTGGTATTGCATCACATCATGTTTTTCTACAGACACACCACCAGGGGGTGCTTAATGATGAACAAAATAAAAAAAAATAGCTGACCAGCAAGGCTGCACAAATAGCATGTAACAAATCTCCATTTACAAATGATATACTGTGCTTTACATGAAACACTCATACATAACAACGGTAATGGAATGTCTTGCGTAGGAATTTTGAGTTCTTCTGGAAACTTACTGCAAACCATTTGATCAGCTTCTACGCAATGCTACGAAAGTTTGCATAAGATAGTGTCAAATTTGAGGATCTTGCGTCACTTAGTGGATGAAAACGGGCACCCAAAAAGTTTTACAAGATGTTGGAAAAAAGTCAATGATGCAACATGACGTACAGTACCTCATGGTTAGAATTGGTAGCATTCAGTAATTTGCTGCCAATACGTTAGAATATCTAAGAGACACATAAACGCTAAGAAATATAAAAAAACAGACTCCCCTCTAGCTAAATAATTAAGTGTTCAAAGCAGGTTTTTGAACACGACTGAAAAAAGTTTTCCACAGCGGAATGTGTTGGTTCCCATATAATAATGTGTCCATAGATCCACTGCCTCATAAGTTTGCGGATCTTTGCTGTCTCTTGCAGGGTGCAATGGATTCGACCACCGTACACAGGTTTCCGTAAATTTACGCAAACCTATGCATAACCTAATTTACGCAAAAAACTTTTCTGATAGTGGATCTACCCTATCAGGCTGGAGATGCCACTGACCGATAGATTTTCCAGTATGGATGATTTGCAACAGTAATTTTCAGGAATTAAACAAAAAATTTGGTGACATAATTGTGAGAAGCACTGTTTCAGCCAGGTCCGATGTTGTGCAGTGTTTTCAAAAAAGTGTATGGGGATCGAGGAAGGGATGTTTACTATAAAGTATACATGCAAACGTGCTTTCTTGGGCTAGAATGAAATGACCCTTTACATACTATCTACAGCTTTGCCAACATTTTCTGCATCTCTTCTCCAGATAAGGTCGAACCGCAGACACCAAGAGCTCATTGCAAAAACATGGGAGCATCATGTCGCAAAAACATCAAACTACAAGGTGCTAATGGTGAGTCAATGCTTTTTTGTTTCATTGCGAACTGCAGTGGTAATCACTGAAGAAAACCAGCTGGGAAATAAATACAAATAACGTCGTCATTGGTAGTCATGGCGGAATTTTCAGCAAGTAAGGTGCATGACGCATAATACAGTGAAAATGTTCACACCTTCAGGCATGGACATGCACTGTAGTATGTTTGTTCGTTTACGGTATGTTTATTTCGCTATTTTCCTCCACATTTCAGGAATCAAAAGAACTTCAGGAAAAGTCTATTGCGTCATCCAGGTTGAAGGTTAAACACGAGGACTCACTTTTTCACTCCACCCAGATAACTGGTCTATGCACAACAGTAAGTCACAAAACAGCTGAGGTAGCCATACTTTCATACCAAGCATTAAAATACTGCTTACACATGCGTACAGTAAATTAGTAAATCTACATTTTGTACACATTATGTTCTAATCTATAAGCAAATATGGCATGAGCCACAGTACACCTCTGCTTTTACTAGTCAGGTCTCCTCCTCCTTGTAAATTAGCAGGCATGATGGAACAATGATTGTGTGTCAGGCCCATTGCAGTGTTAATTGGCAGAAAAGTTGGCATAATATTTGGCAGTGAAGGGTGATAAAGTGTTATTTCTGAAAACGGCATTGGTAATGACCTACAACGCCACGCAGTGTTAATTGGACACAAGATGGCGCTAACAAGTCAATTATTTGTTTTGGTCAATTATTTCCACATGTTAACGTCTGGTACTGTTCAATGTGTGCATGTCATACTGTTTGCAAATGCTGTCTGTACATGACAGTCAGGTTAAAGAGCCTGCATGGATGAATTCGATATCATGTAATGAATATTTGACAGTTAATCTTTACCATACCAGACTCCTATATCTTTATGGTAATTATCTGTGTGCTTTTCAGCATTTCTGTGGCCGAGTGTTGGCAGTGGAGAGCACTCCAGTGCAGCTGGTGGGGGGGCCCCTGGCGCACACAGACTTGGCCCTGGAGACGGCCTCCATCCGTGGTGGAGCCCTGCAGAAGCTGCCCGGCAGGGCTCAGGACCTGGAGCACTTCCACCGGAGCTCTGTGCTGGCCAAATGAGGGCCCCCCTGCCCTTACATCCATCCTTTCACATTCACATATGATCAGTGACTTCCTTACGATTGTGTAGTATGCCCATTTCTGTCAATTGCTTAAAGTAGAAAACCTTCCAGCAACTTTTGATGCTTAATTAATTGTTGGCCTCTGTTGAATATAAATGTATTGTGGTAATATTCATGAAGATATTCATTTTGTGCCAATTACTGGTCATGACAACATCAAAATGTTTTAATTTTGCATTGTGTGTCCCGTTTGTATTTAATGTTTGCCTTGAGACTGTACACACAGTATGTATTGTTATATAAATAAAATCATGCAGTCTGACTGAAACATGTGTCCCAAGAGGCAATTGAATCCCTATATGTAAGTACATGTGCATGCATTTAATGTGGAATATTTAGAGAATGCTTTGTAGTCAGTGGTTCCCAAACTCTGTCCTGGAGGCCCCCTGTGCATGCTGGCTTTTTTTCCAATCTCTATTTCAATTAAATTATCTTGACAAGTCATACATTTTTCAAACCGCTTGCCTCTCGCACAAGGTTACTTAAAATCAAGAGCAGGCTTGACTTAAAGCTAGATACCATTGAGTCATACTGAGTATCTGAAGGTATATATTCACAATAGTATAAAGAAACTGGTGAGCATAGTTGGGCTGAAAGGCCTGCTCTTGCCATTCATATTATGTTAAATCAAAATCTTAATCATATTACACCAGACATAGTGCTGTATGATATTTTCAATTACCTTTGTGTGGACGTGTAGTGCTTGTGCTGTATTGCAAACAGACATGTATATACCTAACATAAAAGGAGGCAAATTACCTCTGATCAAATTGAGACTGGTCTCAATCAATGGCCTGCTAATTAATGGAGCTCCAGACACCTGACCACCAATCAGCCATCTGATAGATGATGAACAGCTCAAAGACAAAGTAAATGATCTTGAGTCAAACCTGCATTGTGTTGTTTAAAGAAAGAAAAATAATTATTGTCAACCAAGTTGGTAGCCTATTACTTCAGTGGTTAATGTTACCTCTTTTCTAATGTAATAGTTTGCCAATTTCGAAGAAGCACGATATGAATCTGGGTATGTCATATATTCCTTGTGATATTGCATTTTTCTGGCATAACGTTGATCAGTACAATAAGTTGTACATGTAAGAATCAAAAGCACGTTCTCAAGGAAAATCAGAAGCTTGTTATGTTGGCAGTTCTGTATTAGATTACTGGTGCTAAATAATAAAAATAACAGAATTAAATGAAAAACCGCCCAGAATTGAATGAGCGCTGCGTCCGCATCGCATGGCTGAACTCAGCAGCCCAACCGCATCTGCAAAAAAAAATTCAAAATCACTCCATAGCCACACTGCATTCGCAAAATTGTCTCTACGGCCACCACAGCACCATGGATGTGGCCACCGCAGACTCCGCCCCGGTCCGACACTCCACGCGGACTTCTATTTCTGTGCTTTTTTTGTACTGCCTATAGAGGGCACTATCGAGTAATAGACGCAAAATGAGACGCGCTGCGCTGTACTCGAGTATGCTCACAGCCTTAACCGGAACAGAGTGTGAGGAATAGCAACAAGGAAGCTGCAGAAAACTCAAACGTGTTCAAAGTGTTGAGGTGATCAAAACTGCTTCGGTCAAATTAATTGTGTTAAGCGTTAATTGTAGCTGAGAACTGTGCAGCACATCCTCGATTTCTTGTCTAACGTCTTGCTCGATGTTTAGAAACTGCATGTGGGAAAGACGATATTTTTGCACTGACCGTACATTGATTGCAGAGATGTGCAAGTCGACACTGGCATTTTGCGGCATTAAATAAACAAGCGATGAAACACTGTATTATCGCAATATTTCAATGTTGCACTTTCACATTTACGATTTAATACTTGTGCGTTACCGTGATTTTAATTTGAAGGACCTTATCGATGTCCAGATTAATGATGTAATTTGTATTGCTCACTCTGGATTTAAAATGGACGTTTCAGAATTTGTTCTACCCTTGCCGGTGAGCTGGAATTGGTTGGGCATAGTCAGTCGATTGTATTTCATTTCGACATTCACAGAACTTTGTGTAAATGCTTGTTTTATGTACGTTCCATTAACGAATAGCAAACAAAACTTAAGCAGTCACTCCACACAGAGATGTCATTTTTAATATCGTTTGTGCCTATATTTTGAAATTAATTCAGAATTATCCAGTCTCCGAAACCCTGTGCCAGTCCATTCACATGAAATCAAAATAAGCCTACAGAGTGAGGGAGAGATGTCAAGGATGATTTAACCCGTCAAACGCACCCCAGTTAATTTCATTGAAAACTTAATATCATTATTTTGCTTCTTGAAAATGCATAACCTTAACTACTGGAGATGCTGCCCATCAAAAAAAGTTGCCGTTTGGAATTAAATTTGCAAATACTCAAGTGCCATGGTCCTCAAATCACGGTCCTCGAGGTCTGAGACCTGCTGGTTTTCCACTCTCCCTTTACCTGGGAGTCAGTTGAGAAGACAATCTGGCCAATGATAGTTGCAAAGTGTTCATTTATTTGGCTGGGATAATTGAAAACCTGCACTGAATTCGTATTCGAGGTCCAGATTTGAAGATCCCTGCTCAAGAGCCTATGACTGAATCATTATTGCAATGATGAGTATGTTTCAGGTGGCAATAATTCATTTAATCCTGACTGATTCAGTGCGTAACTACTCATTTCTTAAACATCCATGTCGAAAGATGTTTCTCATGGTCGTTGAAAAGATGCTCCTGTGTTTCAGGAGGGGCAAATTATTTGCCTGCATCAAGCAAAGAAAACCACTATGGAGATAGAATTGGGTCATGAACTGTCCAACAATACATTAAAACCTGGAAGGATAGTGGTGAACTGTCAACTTTGCGGAAGAAAGAGGTTTGAGAAAAATCATGACTAATCCTGATCAGAGATAAATAAAAGGAAGTGATTTTATTTACGGTGCCGTAAACGGTGATTTGGGGGTATATTTACGGCAAGTTGGGGTGGGCATGCGCGGAGGTGGCGTCTCCGGGAAAATCCAAGATGACAGACTCGCGTTTGACAGTAGGGAGCAATTTTGATGATTTAGCCACTGAAATTCAGTCAAGAATATTTCGGGTTTAATTTCTTGTGCTGCTGTAAGTGGTAATCCATACTACTGAGTGATGACACACTGGGTTGCTTGGGCGCGTGCAGCATGCATTTGTGATATTAATATTGTGAAGCCCCTTCTCAATAATAAAATCCCCCAAAACATATTGGCGCCTTTTAAAATTCTGCTTGCAAATAAAAAGCCAGAAAAAAAGTGGAGATTGGATACAGAATTCTTTCTGCGCAAGAGTTAACTATTCCTTTCCGTATATTTCCCCATTTAAAGCTACGTGGGTGCATACTGCAACGCGCTGTATTGGAATTTTTGCATGTGTACTCAGGTATGGTACGATATTACTAATGACAAAGCTGACCAGTAGGGAGAGGGGACAATCACACCGTGGCGCGCTACCGAACAATCGTAGACCTCGTGCGAAAGCAGTCTGAGAGTTTGTATTAAAAACAAACTCTCTACTGTTGTCTGCAGCTAAGCGCGCTGAGCTTGGAAGCTGCCAACATAAGTGAAGAAACGTCAGTGCGCATGCCCGCCGTAAATGCTGTGTAGCCACTTCCTACATAGTCCTCATAGTCCTGAGTCCTCTCATCATATAAAATCAACCATTAAAATCACGGCTATGTTTAATTATGAAGGCTATAGGGCATTTTCAGACGCACGATGCAATAAGAACTTTGAGGATTTTGACTGAACTGTTGCATAGTTGCAAGACAGCCTCTAGTTAGTGAGGATAATTTGGGAAAAAAATGAGTTCAGTTTGCAAGGGAGCATAAAGATTGGACTGTGGAGTGATGGAAAAAGGTCATGTGATCTCTTGAGTCCTGATTTAGCCTATCCAGAGTGATGGGTACATCAGGCTTGGAAAGGAAGCCCATGAAGTGACACACCCGTCATGGATAGTACCCGCTGCACAAGCCTCTGGAATCAGTAGTATGATATGGGGTTGTTTCAGTTTGGCAGCAATAAAATGAAATTAGCAGAATATTTGTATATTGTTAGCCTCATAACATAATTTCCTATCTCAGTATAAAAAGTCATAAAAATATTTATTTATGTATTTATTTTCAAATTATTTAAGAGATTGGCTTTTATTGTTTTTTTTAAGTTTTGAGAAAAAAGTAAAAAAAGCATGTTTTTCGCCAACACGAAAGAACAGGTAGCCGATATTTCAATTTAGTAATTATGCTATGAGGCTAATGATATACTGAATAACCAGTAACCAGCCCATCAGTGGACATTTAATCCCTGATGGCACTGGCATATTCATGAAAGACTGGTTCATTGAGCACGAGGAATGATTTTCGCGCATTAATTGGTCTCCTTAGAGTCTGGATCAGAACCAGTCGAAAGTATTTGGGATGTGCGGGAGAAGGCTTAAAGGGATAGTTCACTTTTTTGAAGTGGGGTTGTATGAGCTACAAATTGCCACTACTTACATTAGATGCAGTAGAAAGCTCTCTGATCTCCTCCAGGTAGCCGCACCAGGGCATAGTGCTGGGAGAAAATACAGGTGATACACTGTTGTATGGAAACAGAGAAACAGCATATTTTCACGGCCTAAAAGAGGTCCTACCTGAAAATAATTCACCATTTCAATTGTACGATATATTTTAAAAAATTAAAATATACATTATAACAGCACTTTAGCTGCTCGGAAAAAAAACACAGTTGCTCTTGAACTAACCAACTGACGTAGTCCTCCGCGAGGCGCATTGAAGTTCACTGCGCGCTGTAGCAATCAGCTGTTAGGGTCACAGTAAAGCCGCTTGCACAAATGCGTGCATTCATGTCATCACATTGACTTTGAATGTAATCTGTGCGCGAAAAATTCGTTTTACGTCCCTTGTGCAAGCGGCTTAACTGCGGTTGCGAGTTCGGACGGCCGTTTAACTTGTGCAAATATTTCGAAAATGGTCCGTGTTTGTCGCTTTCTTGGACGTGAAAGCTAAGCTGTATCCTGGTGCACTTACAGCTTCCACCGCATTCCTCTGAGGAATATTGCACTTGTAGCTGTGGCTAGTTGCGCCCAACACGGATATTGATACGCCACCCGTATCCCTAAAAAGACTCCATGTTTGCAGTATTCATTTTTCCGAAGAGGATTTTGTTAGGCTACATTCAGGGAAATCTCAACAGTGCTCACTGAAGATCACTGCTGTACCCCAGCATCAGGTTAAAGGGTGAAACACCAGTGAAAAAGTAACATTGCAGCACAAATTGATATCGCATAGGGTCTATGCAGCCACATACTGGGTATCTGCTGTGCTGGTTATTATAGGGATTTTTTTTTTTTTTTTTTTTTTTAATTTGAGACGTGATTCTATGCCATTGAAATGCTGTCTCTGCCGCAAATCGCTCAGAGTCTGACCCAAACAGCTGATCACTGCACAGTGAACTACAATGCGCCGCGCGGAGGACTACGTCAGTTGGTTAGTTCAAGAGCAACTGTTTTCCCGAGCAGCAAAAGTGCTGTAATTTTTTAAAATATAGTTTGCAGTTGAAATGGTGTATTATTTTCAGGTAGGACCTCTTTTAGGCTGTGAAAATACGCTGTTTCTGTGTTCCCGTTCACAACAGTGTGTCACCTAAATTTCCTCCCAGCACTATGCACTGGTGTGGCTACCTGAAGGAGATCAGAGAGCTTTCTACTGTATCTAATGTAAGTTGTGGCAATTTGTCGCTCATACAACCCCACTTCAAAAGAGTGAACTATCCCTTTAACAGAGTGGTTTGACTCATGAAACGTCAGTAAAATATCTTGGTGAAAAATGAATGCAAATTTGATTGGGAATAAATGTAACATTGTATAAGATTGTTGAAACAATAACACAATGAATGTGCGCTTTGATCAAAGCTAAAGGTAGCCTAATGAAATATTATAGCGTGCAACTTTTTTTTTTTGGATGGGCAGTGTATATTTCAAACAATAACAATCTTTTTATTATCTGTCAAAGTATTCCAGTTATTTCCTAGTGGCTGTGCCCTCTGGGCAAGAATACAGAGTTTGAGAGACTTTTCAAATGGATACTTTTCTGAATCTTCTAGAATGGAGAAGGTGATAAATTGTTTCCGGAAGAACCCTGACGCAGCCGTGAGACTGCTGTGCTTCCCGTGGGCAGGCGGAGGATCTATTCATTATGCACGCTGGGGAACGGTCCTGCCCAGCTCAATCGAAGGTTGAACTTCCTTTAAAAAATATGCCATTATTGTGCACTCCGTTATCTAAGTATTACGACTTTTGTATCAGAGGTCAGCCCTGAGGCCACATAATCTATGTAGGGTATTAAACAATGCCTTCCAGGAAGGAGTTAACTGGGTGAAATGGTATTTCCACGCTGGGCGAAGAGGTTTGTACTTCCTGGTTCAGTTTCCTGCTCAGATGGTAATTGCCAACCATGATCCTGGAGGACTGTGTGCCTGGCTTTTATGTTTTAGAGAAGATAAGATATACTTTATCTGCATTTAACCCATCTTATAGTTAGGAGCAGTGGGCAGCCACAGAGCAGAGCCCGGGGACCCACTCCAGTTCTAAAGCCAGTTCCTTGGTCAGGGGTTCTGGTTGGAGTGTTCCTATGAGGCATGTTTTTGTGGGTGGGGGAAACCGGAGTACCCACGGAGTACTCCACACAGAAAGGCCCCCGGCTGGAATTTAACCCACAACCTTCTTGCTGTGAGGCAAGAGTGCTAACCACTATGCCGCCACTCTGCGTTCCCACTCTGCGTTTTGTGCATTCAGTTAATTTGAGCCGCTGATCATGGAATAATCACTGTATGTCTACTAGTTGGTCTAATAGCTGCAAATTTTCAGGAAAAAAAAGGCCAGTACACACTATGGCTGTCTGTGACCAGGGCTGGGGACCATGGGCTTCAATAATGGGGCAATAGGTTGATCTTATTTAGGAATTTAGGCCCAGTAGTGTCTCAAGCAAGTGAAAGTTTTGTTAATGGGTATTTTCAATAGTTCACTTGAAAATTTTTGTTTACCCTTTGCTGCTCCCAGTTTATTCTGTGAAACTAGCTGGAAGAGAGGGCAGAGCCAAAGAGCCCTTCCCCAAGAGCATGCAGCAGGTGGTGGATGAGGTGGTCAGTGCCCTGCTGCCTCAGCTGCAGGAGAAGCCCTTCGCACTGTTCGGGCACAGGTATGGGGGCTGGAATTTGAAAAAGAAGATGCATCTGTAAACAATTTATATCTGGTGTTTTTTTTTTTTTTTGTTTTACTGTTTTTTCTTTTTTCTTTTTTTTTTTTTTTTTACAGAATATTGAAAATAAATCATCCTTTAAAGGTATATGGGTCATTCCATATGAGATCAACCAATTTTCAGACATTTCCACGGGCATAGTCATGAATTTTCTTCAATCTTTCATAGAATATTGCTTTGGGTGCCAAATGTAAAACTTTTAGCTTTCTCTAAAACTTTTAGAAAAAGTTTTAGCTTGATCAGCCCACTAGTTTTGATTTTCTCGGGGGTCAAAAAAGTGGCCATGGCACCCCTATTTGCAAAATTTGCATTTTTTCCATTTTTAACGGGCTGTAACTCTGGTAGTTATAGACCTAACCCCATGATTCTTTCAGGGCTTGTTCTCTATGCAATGTACTACCCTTTATTGCCAATCAAAGTAGTTTTAACCCTTTTATTGTGGTTTTGTAGGCTCCCAAAAATGCTACTTTTACACACCGGTATGAAAACATACACATTTAAGGGCACCATTTTCACACCCTTCTGTTGACATACGTGGATTTATGGTAATATCAGCCATTAGTAATGATCAAGAGCTTTCTAAAGCCAATTAATATCCTGTAGCATTTATAGATCATTGGTGATATTAACCCCCTATTTTACCACCCTGTGGGGTGTGACCCTTTTTCAACTGCTTTTTTCAGGATGTGGGTATCCTTCAATTTTAATGAAACCTATATTTTTGGAAAGCTTTTGATGCGCCCTGCCACCCAAAAAAAAATTCATTATTGAACGAGCATAAATTAATTAAAAAATGAACCACCTTTCACAGAGGACATAAAACTCACAAGGTGCTTCACAGTATAAAAACATGCAAAAAACACAAACAATAAAATAAAAGCAATAATAAATATACAAATACAAAGGACACATAGTAAAATCACGACACAAAAACAACAGTACAAAAGGTCCTCCTGCCCCGAAAAATGTACTGTAAAAATATTCAGTTTTATCTCAATATTTCCTCTTTTTTAAATGGAAGAAGTGTACACAGATAACCTCACCCCCACACACATGATGTTGAAAATTGTGAATGGCCCCAAAGCTGCTTTAGTTTGTACCAGTTCCATGACAAGAGTCACTGGTTTCGAAACCATTTGCTGATTCTGTCAAACTCATAATCAGAAAGAGTATACATCCTTCCAGATCCTGCATGCTTGGTGCAGAAGTGATAAACAAATGGTTCAGGGGGACATGACAAATGTCATCTTTATTCTGGAGCCACTGAAACTTGTGTGTTGGTCCAACAGGGTACTTGAATTTAACATTGATGCCCTGATGTTCTTCAGATGTATCCAAGACTATTGCCAACCACCAGTAGCCATCATACAGGCAGGCTACATGAAGTCCTGGAGTAAACTGTTCAAGGGTTGACTGTTCTTTGTGATCAAAATCCATCATTTACCAGACTGAGACCCACTATCACCCCCAGAAACGTGTTTCACAATGATGAACCTTCAGCTGAAGGAATGAAGGAATGAAGCAGTGATTACCCCAGGTAGCAGGAATTTTAGGAGCATCTTCAAAACGGCTGTTTTTGTCAACTGGATGTTTCTGCATGTTATGTTTTATGAAGGAATTCTTTTTAGTCCTTGTGCCCAATACTTACCTAGTATGTGTATTATTATGACAATTGTTTAAGTTGAGGATGTTTCAAGTGGTGCAAGATTGAGAGATAGTGTCACAAACTTGCGAAGCCATTGTCTCAAGATGTGCTCATTAGCATGTCCTGCCACCCATACAACTATTGAGGAATCACTGCTGTCATCTATTTTGGAATGATAGCAACAAAAAAAGCATCTCACTAGTTTTTTTATGTCATCCTCTATTGCACTACTTTGTTCATTTTGCAACACAATAAAGATGAAAATATATGGAAAAGGCACATCAATTTTTAAGGAAAGTATGCTAGTTCCATGAGGAAATTTATTTAGGTGGCAGTACACATCAATTTTAATGAAACTTATATTTTTGGAAAACTCTTGAAGGATACCCACAATTTGAAAAAAAAGGTCCAAAAAAGGGTCACCATCCACAGGGGGCTAAAATAAGAGTCAATATTACCAAAGATCTAAAACTGCTACAGATTGGTGGCTACAGAAATTGGTGGCTACAGAAAGCACTTGACTACTACTAATAGCTGATATTGCTACAAATCCACATGGTATGTCATCAGGTTACTGTGAAAATGGTACCCTTAAATGTGTATGTTTTGATACCGGTTTGTAAAAGTAGCATTTTGACAGCCTGTAAAACCACAATGAAAGGGTTAAAATTACATTGATTGGCATTAAAGGGCAGTACTTTGCATAGAGAACAAATCCTGAAAAAATCATGGGGTTGGCTTAATTACTTCCAGAGTTACGGCCTGTCAAAATGGAAAAAAACGCAAATTTCACCAAATTGTGCCATGCCTACTTTGTTGACCTCACAGAAATTTAGAAGTAGTGGGCCGATTGACTTAAAATCGGGCATTTCTTCATTTGGCGCCCAAAGCAAAATTCTATCAAAGTTTGAAGAAAATCCATAACTATGCCCACGGGAGCCCTGGTTGATTTCCTATGCGATGACCCTATGGAGAAAAGGACACAGATAAAACCAACAAACACTTTGGCCCTCGAAGACTGGAGCTGGAGGGCTTAGCTATTTGGAGAACAAAATTGATTGAATGAAGTCAGTCGAAATGAAACTCATCATAACTCTGACAATATTGTGGTTTATGTGGTTCATTGCACCACCTGTCCTCACTGCGGGCCTTTGGTTGCTCTTACCGTAGCTTTGGAGCCATGACCAGCTATGCCACGGCTGAGTACCTGAAAAGAGTGTACAATCTGGAGCCAATTCACCTCTTCTTGTCCGGTGCCTCAGCCCCTTACGTAAGCGAAAGTGCACTTCAGAATAAGACCTGGAGATAGCCGTTCCATCTGTCAGGAATTATTATTCCATCTTTCAGACTCCTGGAGATGCTGTCCTCCATTTTAGTAGACCTTGATGTGTTCACTAATATGAATACTAATTTCTGTGGTTCCACAACCAAACTGATGGCTATATTCTATTTCTGAAAGCCACCAATGTTTTGACGGTGAAGGAATTCTGCCACAGTAAAGATTGAACAATTGCTGTAGTCTGTGAGTCAAATTCATTAAATGCCCTATGTCAAAACTGCAAATATTTATTTCCAGAAAAATGTAAAATATTTTTCTCCTTCTCAGTTTAGAATCTTGCGCTGATCTTTCATCTTTTATTTTGATGCTGTCAAAGGCTCTGAACAATTTTTTTTTTTTTTCAAACTGTTTGTATTGTGTAACCTTAGGGTGTTGCTGGTGGTTTGGTATGCGGGTATATTCAGTATTGCTAAACCTTGTAAAAACACACCAAGCTTTTCTTTTCTCAACTCGGAAAGCAGTAACTGCCATGTCATTGATGACGTTTTTGGTAGAAAAGAGCATTGGCGTTTGAGCTTTGAAATGGAGGCTGCCGTGAGGTTAGACCTCCCCAAAAGCAGGTCAGTGTGACAGTGCCCAGCAGCATTTTACAGATGTTGACTAACTGGCTTCCTGCTATTTGTCAAGTTGTGGTAATTTCAGTCAACAGGTCAAGTCAAAACTGTTCTGACCATAATTGCAGAACATTGGCTCAGTAATGATTTCATGTATGTTGAGATGACTGCTGACTACGAGATAACTCGTAATGGCGGGTCAGGGCCGGCGCTAGACCTGAAAATTCTGGGGCAAATAACCATCCCTTTATTGACAACAATTAGTCCTGGCTAATTCTAGATGGTTTTCCTTTATTAACCCCTTTGCGCAGAAGCCAAATCTGGCTATTTAGGTGTTACCTGACTTAAGGCTTCATAATTCAAGATTGCAGTTTTACAGAGAAAAGGGGCTGCAAACACAAAAAAAATCTTCATGAAAATTCAGCTTTGAATTCGCAAAAAAAATAATCCTGACAATTGACAAACTGCTGGGGCTTAAAACTATACATTTCTGGAATCATAAACTTCTTAACCACAAGTACAGTTCATCTTGAACATTACATTCTAGATTACCCGCTCACTATGAGCCAAATTAGACAGCTACCCAGGTGTCTCCCCAAAGTCGGAGATCCATCAAAATGGTTCACTGTCAAATCATACATTAATCATATATTTAACACAAATTAACTTTTGGGGCATGAAATTCAGCATGAATTAATGATTTTCTGGTTGAGTTTAGCATGGATTTATCAATATCAGTGCAGTTGAACATCATTGGTCACCAGTAACCTCTTTAAACACAAAACATAGCTTTTCTCCATAATAAAGTTAACAATATTGTCCATTTTTCTTCGAAGTCCCCCAAGCATTAAATAAACTGCTGATTAAACAGCTATAACATTCACACTGCAATGAAAAGCTAACCGCTCTCACATCCGAGCTCATAACCTTACACCTTACAAGGGTAAAAACTCACTAACTCAGTAATATCTGAATTCTGAAATATACCTCATTTTAACAGAACAGAAATTTCACTTTCAGGAAAAAATGAAACTACATATGCCTCCATATTCAACAGAATGGTGTAATGAACGTACCGAGGGATCTACCGACGTGCGTGGGCTGTATGCAATTGGAGAAACGAAAACCTCGGCATTCAATGTCTTTAAACGCGGTGTAAATTCTACAGCAAAAAGCCATATTCAGCAAAGTGCAAACAGAGTAGAAATATAACCTGTTTTCTTCATTGCTGCCCTCCTCCAGAGACAGATGTATCGGGTAGAAGGAACCCTCCAGTACTGTTTCATTCGGAATAATTCCCATTGACCGCGTCCATACTACATGTATCTCGTAAATGGAACTGAACACTTCAGGCCGGTTTCGACTGTCTTTGTTTCTTTGATATCGCATCATTTTCAGCTGTGCAACCGTGGCCAACATTCGAAGAACACAACCGACCTTACTTTTACGCTTAGCTTTGTATCCTATTCTTATTGTCCGGTCAATGTATTTCAGTTATTGAGGAAAGTTTAAACACTCGGGAATTGGATAAGAAACGAGTCTATCAATACATCGTTACCGGGGAAGCTTCACGAGGGCGTGAACTATAACTGTAGAGTTACGCAGATGAATCTGAGTATATTGAGTGACTGGCTATCGACACCTGTGCTTGGGTGGATAGAAGGGAGCGCTGAATTTTTCAATGGAGGAATCTACGCGTTAATCCATGGGAGGGAACGACGCATATTTTGTGTGTGATGACTGTAATTGACAGTAGAATGTGAGAGAATCAATACAATGTTGGATTTTTTGCTTCACAAAACGTATTTTTTTAACCACTGATCGGAATACTGTTGGCTCACCATAGCTAAAATGGTTGCTACAGAGTAGCAGTTTTTTTCTGTTGCAAGTGATAATTTTTTGAAACTACTGGATCGATACTATGGGCAAGAATATAAACCAGTTTTCACATCAGGCTTAGCTGAGGAGTTTAATTCTTGCAACTCCTGAAAAACAGGGATTGGAGGGAACTTCTCCATTCTCTAAATCGCGTCTCAGCTCTGCCTGCTTGTGAGTATTCAATAACTGGTCCGGGGGTGCCATCTCGTGGTCGAGTACTGTAACTAAGTGCTTAAATTTGCATAGACGCAGCGTCTACATCTGCAGAAAGGGGTTAACATGTTTTCCAATTCAAGAATAATCAAGTGGCAACTGATAAAACGGCTTCTCTCCCCCATGCGATCTAAAAGCGACACAATAATGGGCTGCATTGAGTACAGAAAATAAATTTCATTATAATTAGGTCTATGCACTGGCACTCAGTGACGCTAATTTTTTTTCCTGCGAGAGCGGCATTTCAGAGCTCTCTTGCGAATGAAAGTAATTTCAGCAACAAGTACCTACACCTGTTTTTGTAGCACGGTCATAAATAGACAGCTGTCTGAGTGGGAAATGTTAACGGACGAAACCACGTACTAGTCACCGAAATTACCTTCATTCGCTGATGTTTTCTGAAATGCCATCGCCGAGTGCCGGTGCATAGACCTAATTATAATTAAATTATTTTTCTGTAAATGAATGTTGCCCATTATTTTGTCGCTATTAGATCGCATGGGGGAGAGAAGCTGTGTCTTCAATTGCCACTTGATTATTCTTGAATTGGAAAACGTGTAAAACCATCTTGAATTAGCCAGGACAAATTGTTACCAAGAAAGGCCCCTAAATTTTCCGGTCTAGCGCCGGCCCTGACCCGCCATTACAAGTTATCTCGTAGTTGGCAGTCAACGTGTTAACCGAGTAGGACCTCTCAGGAAGAGTGGGCACTTATCTGAAGATAATGAAGCAGGCTGCATCATTTTCTAAGCATTTTCAGTGATTCCCAGCCTCCTTTTCTTGCAGTCTGAGACTCGGAAGAATGCTCCAAAGAGAAGTGACTTGTCAGATGAGCAGTTTCTTGACTGGCTCAGCTCTATTGGGGGAACTCCGCCTGAAATACTGGCCAGCCCTGAAATCCTGAAGCTCTTCCTGCCTGTACTGAAAGCTGATCTCCACGTGGTGGAAAACTACCAGTGAGTATCGAGAATGACTTGGAAATTACGGTCACAGTACTGTTTATTAGTCTAACCCACCCTGCTCCTTGATATCCATCGTCCCTTATCCCTAATTTGGCACTTAGCGGAGGGTCTCAAGGCCTGTGGTATGCTTCAGTTTGGTTGGTGTGAAAACCATGGTACTTTTTATCTATAAGGATGGAATTGGTTACTGATATTATAGGTTTTGTGTCAGTCAATATTCAGTGCTGTGGCAAAGTTATTGCCCCTTTCTTGATTTGCTCTATTTTTGCTGATTTTTCATATTCAAATGTCTCAGATCATCCAGCTCATAGAAATGTAAGACAAAGACAACAAGGGTAAACACAAAATGCAGCTTTTAAATTATAATTTCATTTGTTGAGAGTAAACGGTTATTCAAAACCTGTATCCCCAGTAAAAAAAAAAAAATTCCTCCCCTAAACCTGGTTGTGCCTCCCTTGGTAGCAAGAACTGCAGTCAAACATATGCTATCACTGGCAATGAGGGGAAAATATTAGACCACTCTTCTTTGCGGATTTTTTTAATGCACCCACACTGGAGAGTTTTTTTTGTGCGTGAACTGCCTGTTTAAGGTAGTTTCCCATGTCCTGAGACATCAAAGTAGCCCCAGATCATAGCATTGCTAATATTTGTGTTTGACTGTTGGTATGATGTACTCATTGTGGAATGCTGTGTTAGCTTTGCGCCAGTTGTAATGGGGCCTTTGTCTTCCAAAAAGTTCCACTTATGACTCAACAGTCCAGTAAATATAAATATGAAAAGTATTGGGGATCACCTAGATGTTTTTGGCAAATATGGGCAGAGCATTTGCGATTTTGAATTTGCTTAGATTGCGGCATCATATGCTGCTTTTTTCCTGCTTCACGTTGCCAGCCATGTTTTATTGAAGTGATGTTGAGATTCAACAGGGCCGGCAGTAATCATTCCTGAGTGTGTTAAGTGCAGTTCATCTCAGTTATCAAGTAAATTTGTGTAATCGGTCAATTAACCAAGGGCGCAATTACTTTTTCACATGGGGCCAGGTAGGGTTGGAGATCTTTTTTCCTTCACTAAATGAAATCATCATGTAAAAAACTGCATTTTATGTGTATTTGGGTTTTCTGTGTCTAATATGAAAGTTAGTTTAATCTGAAGCTTTTAAGTGTGACAAACAAAAAACAGATGAATTCAGGAAGGATGCAAATACTTCGCACAGCACTGTACATTAAATTTTGCTAATTTTAATCACAGGTGTCAGTAGTTGAGTTCAATGTACAAGCTAATGGGTTAATTTTGTACTTGTGAAATCACCCATTTTATAGTAAGTGTAGTGGAAGTTAAAATGACATCTGTGAGTTGCTGCACATTCTCATTCAATTATTTTTGAGAGTTGATAACTATTCTATGTATTTTTAGGCCAAGACATGGAAGATTTCATAAATTTTTCATTAACACACTGCTTATGGTCTCTTCACTATTGCATATGCTAATATTTGGCTTTTAATATTCAATGTAGCTGCCAACTGGAAATCTTTGAGGTATTTGTTTCTCCGTCTTAAGACTCTGATGTACTTCTGCTGTTTCCCCGTTGCGTTGGTCTTCTGATTCTCTGTCTGTCTATATTGGTCAGCTCTTTGGCAGTAATATTTACAGACGGGTGATGATGGAAGAAACCTTAATGAATATGTGGGCAAATGTAACGAATGCCTGTGCTTCTGTCTGTTAGTCTGGCATATACAGAAACCACTCATCCTATTAGAGGCTGAAAGGTCACTGAAAATCAATGTGGAGTTATTCTGTGTGACCTTTATATCCTATGATGATCCATGTCAATCTTGATTGGAGTGGTCTCTTCCAGGATGACAATGGCCCAAACCCCACAGAGCACAAGGGGTCACTCAATGGCTTGGGTGCTCGAAGTCCGTAATGTTACGGATTTCCGTATTTTTTTAATTTTCCTCCATCCGTCCGCAAAACATTTTTCCAAAAGCCTTCTGGCTCGTCCATGTGATCTTTACCAAACTGCAGACGAGCAGCAATGCTCTTTTTGGAGAGCAGCGGCTTTCTCCTTGCAACCCTGCCATGCACACCATTGTTGTTCAGTGTTCTGCTGATGGTGGACTCATGAACATCAACATTAGCCATTGTGAGAGAGACCCCTATTGCTTAGAAGTTACCCTGTTGTCCTTTGTGACCTGGCCGACTATTACACACCTTGCTCTTGAAGTGATCTTTGTTGGTCGACCATTCCTGGGGAGGGTAACAATGGTCCTGAATTTCCTCCATTTGTACACAATCTGTCTGACTGTGGATTGGTGGAGCCCAAACTCTTTAGAGATGGTTTTGTAACCTTTTCCAGCCTGATGAGTATCAACAACCCTCTTTCTGAGGTCCTCAGAAATCTCTTTTGTTCGTGCCATGTTACACTTCCACAAGCATGTGTTGTGAAGATCAGACTTTGATAGATCCCTGTTCTTTAAATAAAACAGGGTGCCCACTCACACCTGATTGTCAGCCCATTGATTGAAAACACCAGACTCTAGTTTCACCTTCAAATGAATCACTAATCCCAGAGGTTCACATACTTTTTCCCCTCCCAGATATGTAATATTGGATCATTTTCCTCAATAAATAAATGACCAAGTATAATATTTTTGTCTCATTAGTTTTACCGGGTTTTCTTTATCTACTTTTAGGACATGTGTGAAAAGCCGATTATGTTTTAGGTCATATTTATGAAGAAATATAGAAAATTTTAAAGGGTTCACAAACTTTCAAGTGCCACTTATCTTGAAATAAATATTTTCTAGTTCTTTAGTTCACAAGTTTAAGTTGTTTGTGTGATTTTGTTGGCTTTTGTGCCTGAAACATTCCAAAATGGTGATGTATTATAAATTGTTCTATTAGTCCTCAGAATGCACCATTTATAGCCTATAAATTAAAAAGTTCAGGCTGTGATGTCAAAACTTCCTTATTTTTTTATCCAACCATGTAAAATTTTGTTATTTTTTAAAAAATAAAATCTCTGTGCACCCCTATAATGGTTTTATGAGTATAAAAATGACCCTAAAGCACATGGCTCCACCCTCAGTCACCAGATCTCAAAACAGCTGTACTCATAAGCAAGATTTTGGTTCAGGGTCACTCCATGTCAGATCAACAAATGGCTTCCACCACACCACCTCAGAATTGGCAAAAAAATATTTGTGAAAATTTGCATTAAAACTCATGTACCCTGAAAATTTCAGCTTAATCAGTCACTTATTTAAGTTTTGGCAGAGGTTTAAAGTTTCAGAATTTTCACCCAATTTCTGGCATTTTTGTGCCATGATATATTCAAATACAATTTTCAGTTCCCCGTAAAATCATTAATATGTATCATATACCTTTGAAACGTGGTATTAAGACTAATTTGGCCCTGAGGAATCCATTTTAACATTCTTTTAGATGATAAATGAGGGACAGAGATGGTATCATGCCTCTGAAGCAAAACTGTCAGTAATACTTCTGCTTGTTCATGAAAACTTTTATATCTCCATGGATATAAGTCACACTGCTTTGAAACTTCACCGATATGTTCTTTATATGAATATTAGTAAATGTTGAAAAAAATGTGAGATGTGTTACTGATACTTTGGATGTTATGAATTTTCTAAGTACGTAATTAATCAGGTACATAATTCTACCAGATATTGAATCACATACTTCATCATGCACATATAAAAAAGACAAAATATGACAATTTGTGACATATTCCAATTACTCTAAATACCAAGTTTCAAAGGTATATGTATATGATACATATTAATGATTTTATGGGGTGGTGAAAATTGTATTTGAGTATATCGTGGCACAAAAATGCCAGAAATTAGGTGAAAATTCTGAAACTTTAAACCTCTGCCGAAATCTAAATAATCGACTGATTAAGCTGAAAATTTCAGGATACACTAGTTTTAATGCATATTTTCACTTTTTTTGCCGATTCTGCGATGAGGTGCTGGAACTTGCTGGAAAATCTGGTGATTTGACATAGAATGACTCTACAACATATCAGATTGCGCTCTCCGTCACCATCATCAAAACACCGAATAAAGGAATATGGAAGGTACTCCATCTCTCCAGTAAAGTTCTACAGTTGCTCACGTTGTGCAGAGGATCCTTGAAGCGGATCTGGCTGCATGTGTCTGCCCGTTACCTCACCAATTCTGCTATTGTTGATTTTTTTTGTTACTTGCCACCTGTCTATCTTTCCATGAATCTTCAGCCTCTTGGCTTAATCTTATGCTTAGACCTGCCTCAAATCTCTCAATACCACTATTAATTAACCAGTTTCAGATGAAACAACAAGCTTTATGAACAAGTTTTGGAACAATCAGTTTCGAAAGAGCAGAGAGCCTGCGCAGATCGGTTAAGAATCGGTGTAATATGTTGTTTTTTTCTCAGTTTTTGTTTAAATTCTTCCATAATTGTATCCATTCACATGCTGAGCAGGTCCATAAAAAGTGAAATATCGTAATTACTATGATTTGAAATACCACCCAATTGCTGGAGAGGTTAGGATGACATGGAAACTGCAAGTAAGAAATGATAATAGTGCTTAGTAAATCATCCTAAATTTAAAACAGGGCAAAGACGATATACTCACTGTTGATGTTCTCTACTTTCATGGTTTTTTATTTTGGAAAACAATCATTCAAAAATACCAGCTCTTTCCGGGTCGTATATCGCCTCTGCTCCTACTTTTTTTGGAATGTGTCGCAAGGCATTACAATCAGAATTGGCGTCTATTTCCAAAAATTAGTGAAGTAGATGAGATAAAATGTGAATTATCTTGTATTGCACTGACCTCAATTTAAAGTAGGCCAAAAGTGATTGACACATCACTGCTTTTTTATTTGCATTTACCATGTTTTCAAGAATTAGGTTGTGAAAGCATGTATTTTTTTCAGCAGTTTTATCAGGTTTTTGTCTGCATGTGGTGTTGAAGTGGTCTTATCTAGCTGTCTCTCAAAGGTGAAAAAAAAAAAATGCTGTCCCGTTTTCCTTGCCAATATGTCTTAAAAATGTTGCTCTGAATCTCAAATTACATGTGGGCGTTGGTCATTGATTTCTTTGGTTCATTGGTTTCTCAGGTGCTCCAAGCCTGACAGCCCATTCTTGTCCTGTCATCTTACTTGTTTCGATGGAAAGGAAGACGTTTCCCATGATTTGCAAGGTACCAAAATAAAGCCATTCCCTTATGACTGAGAATTCTGTGAATGAGAAATAAGACGATTTTACCGTTCCTCGAAGAAATGTTTTTTTTTCTGCACTTCCTTATTCCTTCTTCTACTATTCTTGTGTTTATTCAATGACAAAGGTTTTTAAACGCCCAAATCACCTGTAAGAAAAAGTATTTGCATCCCAGATACTTAACTACCAGATTAAGCTCTGACGGGGGAAAGCTAAACCTCACTCATAATGGACATAATAGTTAAATAGTCACCTCTGACAATAAGCTGAATGTGGCATGATCAACAGAATTCCTGTACAAAATTGTAGTTGATGTATGTAAGTACATTATTTTAGAAAGGGATACAAAGCCTAGAGACGTTTTTGAGCCACTGTGACGGCCGTCATCTGTTGACCGAGTATGTTTTGGTGCAGCAGCAACTCATGCCAAAAGTCAGAAAAGACCCCAGCAGCAGCCCTCTCCCCAGAAACTGCAGCTAACCAGGAGAAACTGCAGTCTTCTGGTACCTTATTCATACAAATTTGCGTGGATTTCATACCTAAATAATACGTATGTACAAAAAAATAAAAATGACATTTTGTGGAAAATAACCTAATTTATAAACCTATGGGTAAAATAAACTGTATGGAATTTTTGTTTCTTTAATCAGGATGGACTTGGAATTTGTTGACATTGCACACAATCTTAATAATTTCCTTTTTTTTAATGTCAAGTTTGTTTTTATAAATCAGAAATCTGCAAAGAAAGTTACGTACTCATCTTTTCTGTGCCTACGCGCCGTTTATAAATGAGGACCCTGGTCATTAAAAATAAACCTAAACCCAAGCCTTGTAGAATAATATTTTCTAGATCAATGAGTAAAGTTGGAAGTTCCTTGCCGGCACCCTCCCATCAACTTCTCAAAGCCATGCTGAAAAAACGGCAGTGTAAGTGCCATAGAGGAGGGCGCATAAAGCACCCTTCTGTAATGAAGAACAGCTTATCAGCCATCAAATGTGCTGGTGGAGTGACTGCATGGGGATGGTTTGCTGTTTGGGGTCAATAGATGGTATGAAATGATCAGAGAAACCATGAATTCTGCCCTGTTCCAGAAGCTTCCTCATGAGGGTTATTAGGTTTTAAGCATTTGCTTTTCCCATAGGTGACGTTTTTTGTCAATAAATTAAATATTTAAAAAAAATAGTCAGGATTCTCTTTCTAACATTCTTTCGCTAATCTGAAGCCATTCAGAGCAATATATGCAACACTAGTGGAGAGGAAAGCACTGCTTCACTGCACGGTATAAAATCCCCTTTCACTGTGAGTGAGTGCTCACCGATTTCTGCTGCCTTCACTAATGGCATATGCCCAAAAAGCTTTAAGAAGAGGGGGGGCAAAAAAGTTATCAAACTTATTACTTCCCAGCACAGATATGGACTGTAATTCAAAAATATATGTGTCTTCATATCTTGGGTTTTCAATTCCACTGCACTCTACTTCAAGAGCTCCTTGATTGACCTGCATTTCCTGCAGTTGGGCTCATTGTAAATCAGATCCTGGAGAAAGAGTTTAGTTTTGAATTATTCACTGATATCTCTTTTTCCGACAGCCTGGAGGCACGTGACGAGCGGGGAATTCACGTTGAAGATGCTTCCCGGATCTCACTTCTACCTAAAAGACTCTGCTAATGAGAAGGCCATACTGGATTTTATCACCAAACATCTTGAGATGGCTGAGATGGATTACTTGTAGTCAAGGTCCCTGCTCCGAATTTCTGGTTTGAGGCTAAGTTTTTTGAGTGGGCATGTCCTGTATATTTTTCGACAAATTTGAAATGGCTGCCCTCCGTATCTGCATTCTATTCGCGTCTTTGCTTTGACTTTGAATGTAATCTGTCGTGCAAAAAATTTGTTTCACGTCCCATGTGAAAACGGCTTAAGTATCCGACTTGTCCCTGGCTGTGCGCCGCCCTGATTGGTTGGTTTTTTTTAATTGTAATATCATCAGGCAGCTCACGTAAGAACAAATGCAGATCTACCAGAATGGCCTGGTAGAAATGCCAGAGTGAACAGTAGCAAATCGGGAGCGCGAGCAAGAGGTACAAATTAGGGTAAAGCCCCTGGACCAGTTTTGGATTAAGGACCTTGCTCAAAGCCGTAGGTGCAGAGTTCTTTTCTATGGAACAGTATTGCGACATGTCAATGGAGGGAAGAGAGGCATTTCCTGTGATTTGTGATTCATTTTTAGAGGAAGTTCATTTGAATCATAATTGTTCAGGGTTAGGAATGTTTATTGCTGCAGGTTAAGCGTGAACATTCATTGTTGTCAGTTTTTCTAACTAACTCGACAGTATGTTGTGTCAGGATGCTTTCATGGTTGTGCCATTAGCCCAGTAACATAAAGTAAAAACCGGTGGTTGCTGGCCATAGCCTGTCTGTTCGCTTGGACCATAGTTTGTTTTCTGCCGATTCATTATTTACTGAATGGTCCATTTCAAATGAACTGACTGAAATCAGTTTAATGACGTGAAGGTGCGTGTCGCCAGCATGCTTGTCTGCTTACACAATTATTTAATGTGCTGGTTGGAGTGGAGAACGTGCAGGAGCCTGGTTGTTGTGATGCATGATTTACCATCAGGTCACCTGAAAGGTGAAGGGTGTCTATCATTGCAAACTAGTGCCTCCTCTGGTTCATTAGGCCACTAGAACTTTCTCCCCATAGTTAATCAGTTCTCTTCCCTAAGACACTCCTCAGCTCACGTGTGGTGATTTATTGTAAACTGTTATGTTATGTTATTTTAGTTCTATTTTCAGTCTTTGAGATTTATTTGCAGGTTTCTGCTGGCCTGCTTCTGAAGAGCCCCATGGTCAACTCAGCATATTTTCCCTCACCACTTAGCTGGAAGCTCATCACGTCCTATCATGAGTCTAAATTAGTTGCTGATTTTCGTAGAAGGAACAAAACTGTGAAGAGAAGCGGTGATTTTAATGCACAAAGGTTCTGGAGTTCATAAATCTCTCCCTCTTAACAATCTCTCACTGTTGAATTCCATGAATAAAGGTAACTCAATACCATTTAAAATCTTGGCTGATGGGTCATACAGTTTTACCATCATCTCATACTTTGTTTCGTGTTCTATGTGCCCAGTGCATTGATATAAGTTGCGTTCCATCAGTTCTTGCAGTACATTCCTTTACTGTCATTAAAATTTGTTCTGCTGCCACTCAGCTGTAAATGCCAGTCAGCCTCAGAAAAATTCTCTTTTAGAGACAGCATCCAGGATAAAGATTATTTTTTATGAAAATTCATAAAATGGCATTCATTCACAAGATTTAGCCTGTGAAAGAAATTCATAATATCTCCAAGTTTTTGGAGATAATGTGGATTCATATCGGATGTCACTCTGCCACCACAGATCCTTTATGCTTGCGCAATAACCAGAACATTTCTCTTGGGAATCGCACAAAATATTTTTTGTTCAAAATATAGGTATATAGGACAGACCTTAATGTTTTGCATGGCCCTACGACCTTTTCTGTTGTGCCACCACCTGGTCAAACTTTATATTTCCAATGCAATAACTGAAACCATTTTGATTGAAATCATGTCGCACTTCTCATGATCATTTCTGTTGCAGAGGGGCTGTTATTAATGTTAGCCTCTTTATGACCTTTGCTGCAGTATCGCCACCAGTCCGAACTCTTAATTTAAAAAAATTGCAATAACTCAAACAGCTGTAATAAGCATCATGCGTAATCTGCTTTCAACATTCCTGGTGCATAGAGGAGGTAGTTCCTGATTGTGGTGGGTCTGTAATGTTCCTGTACCGCCACCCCTTGGTCAAATTCAACACTTACAAATGCATTAACTCGGTGGTTCCCAAAGTCGGTCTTGGGGACCTTGATTGCTGGTTTTTGTTCTAGCCGCAATTACGATCCCCGAATTTTATCATGCAGTTCTTTTTTTTATTTATTTTTGAATTTGAGTGTGTCCTCAGGACC
The DNA here is from genome assembly GCA_029721435.1 of Gymnothorax reevesii. Lineage (NCBI taxonomy): Eukaryota > Metazoa > Chordata > Actinopteri > Anguilliformes > Muraenidae > Gymnothorax > Gymnothorax reevesii. The sequence continues at coordinate 115,347,265 of CM056577.1, forward strand.
GAGTTTGGGAGCCACTGCATTAACTGATAATTTTATAGGAATGATGTCAAATCATAGTAACAGTCACTGAAGGTGATTGTTACTACTATATAGAGGTGATGTTGGTGATGTGAATGATGTGAGTATTTTGGTGCATGAAAGAGCAAGCCTATTGTTCTGGTGAGACTATGACCGTTCCCGTGGTGCCACGTTTCGGCCATACTTAAAATGGCGATTGACAACTTTTCTGCTTTCCCTCAAGCATCTCCAAGTGGTATTATTGTTTGTGCTGCTGTCACAAAGATAAGGGGATTGCCTTCTGTTTTGCTCAGAGCCTAATTTTGAAATAAGAGAAAAGAAGAATTTTCACTGAAAAGGTGAATTTAAAGTAGCAGGTCAATAGCTATTGTAAAGATGACCATTGCATTGTAATGAAACAGTTTGAGTGACGCTGTTGTCTCACACAAACAATAACCGCAACGGGAGTTAGCATTGGGGTGGAGAGGGAAATAATGTCAGAAAAAAACATGAGAATAACCTTGAGTTTTTTAAGAAAGGCGAACTAGGTTGGTCGCAGGAAACTGCAATGGAGATGGTCATGATATTTTTTGTCCATCCATTTTCATATGAACAAGCACATTAGTCTGGCAGCCTTCCTGACTTAATATTGATCCAGTTTACTATGGATATAGTGTTAATAGCTTAGCTAGCTGATTTCATTAGCAATGGGAAGAAAGATGTTTAGAAATCAAAAGGCAAGGTTATGTAGGTAGCGCAACTAAGAAGTTGTGTTTGCACATATAATAAGTAAGTCTTGTGTCATCAAGTTTACCAATTGAATATTTTGCATTAAACATATAGCAACATGACAATAGAAAGCATTTCTTTGGATCTGGAGGGGGGCAAGCACTTTTTCCCTGCACTGCATATGTAAGGGGGAACCTTGTTGGGATTCGCAGCATTCTGCTAACTTGCTGGCCCTAGAAAGCAGTTGAATGAACAGAGGAGGCTAGCTGTGTGCTTTGATTTTACTGGCTAAAATCACTCAGCTCATGTACCCAAAGCAGCTTGACTGTCATAGCCTGCCAGACCTTGCATGGTGCTCCAGTTTAGGCTTGAAATAAATCTGCAGGACAGAAATCACTTTTGACAGGTAAAAACAGAATGAACAGGTTAAAGCTACAAATGCACAAAAAAAAATAGCTTGTAGAATTCTGGGAAAGTTGTCTCATGCACAGATCTTGAGTGTAATGGAAAAGCCTTGTCAGGAACAGAAAGCAGATTTTAAGAAAAGACAGAAAACTATCCCCCTGGGATTAAGCTCTTGTCTGACAATGGAGTTGACTTGGCAGCTATTTATTCATTGCATAATAAGCAGTATTAGGGAGAACTTCTACCTTTTTTTGTCAGCATCCATGGAAATATGACTAAACTAGGGGTTTCCCTCCAAATATGTAAAATATCAATTAACAAAATGATGGACAAAAACCTGCCTATCATGTAGTAGCTGTGGCGCTTTTTTTTTTTTTTTTAGTGCTAACTCCACCATCTGCTTCCCTCTTGAAGCCATTTTTTTAGTCATTATGAGCATGTGAATTATATGAGTTACAAATTTAGACCACAAATGTCTGGCTGAACTCGGGCTCTCTGCTTAGGAACTGACATAACTGATTGTGTGATGCATATGCTGCTTCATAATTGGCTAATTCGACTTGCTAGGATTTGCCATCACAGAAAATTAAGACTTTCATGCCTAAAACACAATAAGATCAACTTGTTATGTTTTTGCTTCAAAAAATAATAAATATGAATGACTTGCTTGGTTTTGCTATACCAAAATATAGGGAATCTGGGAATAAATTATTATTATTTTTTTAATGTATCATACTATATGTGATGTGGCAAAGCCTAGTAAGGTCAAAAATGGTCCTCAGTTTCAACCAAAGCTATCTGGTTTTTATCTACATGCAACTTCTTTGGAAAAAAAAGAAAATTATAATTAAGGAGGATGGAAACGAAAGAAATGTATGACGTTTTCCATCACCAGTGGCAATGTCTTATGAATTATACCCTGAACAAAAATATAAACACGCCATGTAAATTATTTATGTAACATGAAATGTGTTACCCTAAATGAGCTGATAATGTCTTAATTGTGAAAAATGGTTATTTGTCTTGATTTGTGTACAACATTTGTGTTGATCTCTGCCAGTGAGCACTTGCTCAGCGATGCGTTGATTCCACCCACAACACAGGTATGGCATGTGCAGACGATGCATAAACAGCGTGAACAGAACTCAGACTCTCCCTAAAACTGAGGACTATAAAAGGCCACCTAAAAATGTCAGATTTCATGAAAAGTCACCATGCCACAAATGTCGCAAATCATGTGGGAACGCTCCATAGGAAAGCTGGATGTAGGAAGGTCCACCAGAGCGGTTGCTGCCCTGCTGAATGTTCATTACCGGGTAATTGGCCGTTTAAGTGTTTGTTTGAGACAGACTGGCAGTACAGCAAATCGACCTCACCCTTGTCGTCCATGTTTGACCACATGAGCACAAGATCGTCACATCCGGTTTCTCTGCTTGCGTGATCGCCTCAGACCAGCAACACGCACAGCAGATGAAACAGTCGGTCTGCACAACAGACGTATTACACCTCAAACTGTCCTGAACTGCCTCAGAGCAGCCAACCTACGCTTGTTGTCCTCATCGTGATCCCAGCCGTGTCTATGAGTATCCCTGATTGCCATACGCCACTATCTTGCATTAATGAACAGTAATCTCTTGCATATTGAACAATAAAATTCATTGTGTATAACTTACCATATTGTAAAACCCTGAATGCTAATTAAAGTTTAAAATGTTAAGTGTAAAAACTTTTTCAGCAGTCAAAACTAGTTTTCTGATAAGTGTCACTCTGCATTTTCATAATGATGATGCAATTTCCACCTGAGGGATACTTATAGTAATTCCTGATCGATTGTTAGGTCAAATAGATGATGCTGGTGGTGTTTACTGTAAATTCTGAGCACTGTGGACACAACATTGTAGCTATCAATCGAATCAAGAAAGGAGTATATCCAGCCTGCTCTTAATGAAATGATATTATCAGGTTGCGTGCACGCACATTACATATTGCATGCCTTCCATTTCAGGGAAGGAAAACGAAAAATTAATCATTCCCCCAGTACAAAGTGAGTGGCTCATTGAAGTCATGATGACAAGCATTGATTTTGCCTTGATGTTATATCAGGAGTGATGTTAAACATTTAAACTTTGTTGCATGACTTTTTTTCCTCACCAAGGATTTTGACATTAATTGACATTTCTGAGTGATTTAGAACAGAAGAGAGCAAATCAGTCCAAATTTGACAATGTTTAGTTACCTAAGTAACCACTATGAACAAAGTGTTAAACTTGCGATTATGCAAATTTAAACCGACTGTACGATTTGCATCGGTCATTTACAGCCATTTACCACATACAGGAGTAACTTTTTTCCCCGATTGGTTCTGTGCTGTCAGACTTTCTCAGTATTTTGATACAAGCACTGGTCATTGGTCATTTATACTAGGAAGCCAAATTGGTGGTCTTGCTCACAATGAGAATCTCAGCTGGTGAATGATTACAAAAAAAAAAAAAAAATGCAGCTTTAAGACTATTTTTGTCACTATATATTTGATAGGAACTTTGGTCAATTAATTGACTGCAGGACCCTTACCAATAAACAATCATTACTCAAACGTGTATATGTAATGTTATTGTGAGATTTGTAAGTATTATGGCTGTGATGAGGTATAAAAAGGCATTCAGTTTGTGTATGGTTTACACATCATAGATGTTGGCTAAATACCCACAAATTCTTTCTCTGCTTTGACCTCTTATTCGTGCTCCTCACTTCTATTGCGTGAGAGAACAGAGCCAAATCATAATGGTGCTGATTTCCAGAAACACTCTTCAGTGTATACCGTACATTGACTCTCAAAAACTCTGCCCATCTGTGTGCTGCACTGCACTTCATCCATGTTGACAGTTGGTCTTTTTCCAGAGCTGAAGGATTGGTCTGCATCTTTTTAATGTGTAAATGTTAACCCATTTCCCACCATTGACAAGATTTTCTGCCAATTATGATAAAATGCTCTTCCTGCCATTGACCCGATGTACCGGTGATCAGCATTTTCACTCCTACATATACAGTGAGGGCGCTGTTGCGAATCTTCCGACAGAAAGAGATACTGAAAAATCAATGAATGAATATTTTGAAAAAGGGCAACTTTAAAAAAAATAATTAACTCTCAGGAAAAGTGATGATGAGTAGGCGTGGTCAGGCTATATTTTGCCAGTTGTGCCCAATCCTGTGCCCTGAACTGATTTCAGGTTTTCATTCCAACCAACTACAGCTCTTGCTGATCACACTGATGAGTTCTCTTTGCTTGAAGGGCAGTCAAAGTCAAATCAGCAAGTATGGAGATTGGTTAGAATGAAATCTGGATGCTCTCGGCCCTCTGTGATTGGGCACCACTGCTCCCTGCTGTGGTTTGTGTTGGCAGCGGTGTTGCCACACATTGTTTCAGGGTCAGGGAGAGTACTCTTCCCAGGTCTTTGCTGCTCTGCGTTCATACTTGCACTGCGCCTCACCCCTTACCTGTGTACATACAGTAAATCGCCGCCAATGGTGTTTATGTTGACTTTGCCCGCTCAAGCCAGCAGCAACTGGTCTTCATCCATTGAAAATGCATTTATAAACAAGGTTATGGAGACAGGTGAAATGCTTTTCTGTGGCCAAAACATGGACACTTTTTGCCCCGGTGGAATGGAACATGGTACGCTGACGGATCGCAAACCAAAAATAAACAAACCTGTCAGTTTCAGGCAATCATTTCTGGGAATATTTGTGGTAGATAATGGCTGTTAAAATATTAAAAAGAAAAAAACATAAAGAAGAGATTATGAAAACTATTAGAGTCAGGTCCAAAGCTATTGGTACCGTTGACAAAAATTAACAAATAGACTGGGGGAAAAACTTAATAATCCATAAGAGCATCAATGTTATTTCCATTCAACCATTTCTCTTTTGATTTTGATAACTGATTAAACTGAAATACATTTCCAAAATAGTTGGGACAAAGTATAAATTGTTAATAAAATCAAAACGCAATGACTTTCAAATCACACCAGCCAGTATTTTATTCACAATAGAACAGAGATAACACAGCAAGTGTTGAAACTGAGAAATTTTACAATTTCATCTACAAAATGAGCATCATTTCAAATTTGATGGCTGCTACAGGTCTCAAAAAAGTTGGGACAGGGGCCTGTTTACCATGGTGTAGCATCCCTTCTTTTTAACACCGAGTGGAGGCATCTGGGCATTGAGGAGACAAGTTTCTTGAGTTTAGCCATTGGAATTTGATCCCACTCTTGTTTAATACAGGCTTCCAGCTGCTGGAGAGTTTTGGGTCTCCTTTGATCGACTTTTCGTTTCATTACGCACCAGATGTTCTCAATCAAAGAAAGATCAGGACTGCAGGCAGGCCAGTTCAGCACACGGACTCTTCTACTATGAAGCCATGCTGTTGTAATAGCTGCTGTATGTGGTTTTGCATTGTCCTGCTGAAATAGACAAGGCCCTCCCTGGAATAGATGTTGTCTGGAGGGGAGCACATGTTGCTCTAAAACCTTTGTATACCTTTCAGCATTCATGGTGCTTTTTAAAACATATAAGTGTCCCACACCATATGCACTATTGCATCCCCATACCATCAGAGATGCAGGCTTTTGAACTGAACGTGATAACAGGAAAGGTGGTCTTTTTCCTCTTTAGCCCAGGAGGACACAACACCCATTATTTCGAACAAGAATGTCAAATTTAGACTCGTCTGACCACAGGACAGTTTGCCACTTTACTGCAGTTCATTTTAAATGAGCCTTGGCCCACAAAATGCAGTAGCCCTTCTGGATCATGCTCAACAATGACTTCCTTTTTGCATGATAGAGTTGTAGGTGGCATCTGTGGATGGCACAGCAGACTGTGTTTACAGACAGTGGTTTCTTGAAGTATTCCTGGGCTCATTTAGTAATGTCAATGAATCATGCCGGTGAGTGATGCAGTGGCGTCTGAGGGCCCAAAGATCACGGACATCCAGGAAAGGTCTTCAGCCTTCTCCCTTACGCGCAGAGATTTTTCCAGTTTGATGATGTTATGCACTGTTGATGATGAGACCTTCAAAGCCTTTGCAATTTAATGTTGGGAAACATTGTTTTTAAAGAATTCCACAATTTTTTTTATGCAAGCCTTCACAAGTTGGAGAGCCTTTGGCCATATTTACTTCTGAGAGACTCAGCCTCTCTAAGACATCCTTTTTATAGCCAATCATGTTACACACCTGATGCTAGTTAACTTAATTACTTGCGAAATGTTCTTTCAACTAATTCCCTTATATATGAATTGCTTTTTCATCCTTTTTTGTCCGTGTCCCAACTTTTTTGAGCCCTGTCGCAACCATAAAATTTGAAATAAGCTCATTTTGAGGATAAAAATGTATAATGTCTCAGTTTCAACATTTGAAATGTTATCTGGGTTCTATTGTAAAAAACATATTTGCTCGTGATCTGAAAGTCATTACATTTTGATTTTATTCACAATTTACACATCATCCCAACTATCGCAGTAGTGGGGTTGAATGATCAATACATAGTTATGTATGAAGAATCATTTTTAAATCCTAAGCATTCTAGATGTAGAGATGACATTATTGAAGGCGATTACCGATATTGTTTTAAACTTAAGTTTTCAGAAATTACACAAAAATAATATTTTTTTTTGAAAGATTGTGATGCTTGGGTGATTCAGCACTTCAGTGGTATTCTGCAGGAAAAGGGAGTGTATATGCATCTCCCAGCAGTGCTCTTGTAAATGATCATGTGAATAGGAATGAGGAAGACATTTGCCCTACTGATTCTTAACAATATTGGGACTTGCCATTTTAGTTCTGACCTGACCTAGATCTTTGGTAATGCTTAGATATGTATATGACTGTGAAAGCACTTTACTTTGACTCCTATTTTTCTCATTAATGGTCAAATTGTACTAATTTCCTATCTAGCTCACTAATAGATTTTTCCTTTTAAATTCCTATACTGAACTGTCTTCAGTAATCATATGTGTAATACATTGGGAATGTGATTCAGATGCGTAATTCTGGCCATTTGCAATTGCTGATTAAGCTTATCTAGTCCCTCAACTCCATCAAATGCATCAGTTGAAGGACCTCTTCATGTGTAGGACACCTAGCATGGCCACGTTTGAATGGCCAAAGAATTGCTATAACTTATTAGCATAAATATAATCACAAAACAGGTTTGAAAATTATTTGCTTGCCTAACAAATTGTTAGCTTTCACAACCAGAGTTTTACTATTTGGGAACCTGTTGATTGTTTACTTTAATTTGTTAATTTTTCCCCCTCTTTTTATGCAGTTGTTTCTTATATATCACAATGTGGAAAGAAAGACTTCTATTATTCATCCATAGATATCTGTCAAAATGTAGCTGTAGGGGATGAGTAACGGCTGTAAACATAAATGCCCCAAATTAAGACAAAGTGAGGGCTTATTAAAATCTTACGATTGCAGTTGTAGTTTGAACAAAAAACAGCATGCACAGGGGCTCCTGGACTCTGTTCGGAAACCACTGCGCTTCATTGTGTGATATAGACTCTGAAGAAAATGTTATATGCCTTCTTTATCATAACAATGAGTCTCTGTGAAACCATAATTACATCATTTTGTTGTTTGAATCTCCATGAAACTGAAAGTATATCATTTTTATGTTTGAATCCCTATGAAATTGTGAGTAGGTCATTCTGATGTTTGGTATTGTCAGTCTTGCCTCCTGCCCAAAGAGAAAAGCGCACTACAGAATATTTTTTATTGGTTACAGTTGGTTCCAGCCATGGGTTTATTATGTACTTCTGGCCCGTTGGTTGTACACCCCCTCCACACCTTACAGATAAGTACAATGCTTTACGTTTTCCTTGTAGACTCTTGATCACTGAACCAAAAAACACTTTAATGTCCTGGAATTCATGTGTGGGCCTAGAACAGTATTGTTTGCATTCATCCTCTTGGAGCCGTGATTATTTGCTTCCTTACGCTCAGGCAACTGTCCTCAATTACCCAAGAAGTTTCCTGTTCTTACTGCGATGTCATTGTTGTTGATAACCCCTCTCAACTCCTGCACCCCACCCAGCACTGTGCTGCAGGGAAGATGACATAGAAAATTTGATGAAAAACTCTGTTGGTTTCCTTGTTCAGGAATTTTTTCTAATTCCTGATTTTTTTTTTTTTTTTCATCAGACTGCAACTGTGCGTCACAACTGCAAAAAAGCACAGTTCTTGTGTTTCATATTTAAATTGTTACATTATAATTATAGGCTGGGGAACATAATGAAAGATTCTGAACAATTACCTTAATGTGAAGGTTTTGCACAGCGTCTACTTTGTAACTCAGAAGATAGTAATGGAAAAAAGAAGTTCTGGATGCTGTGCGTCCTATGCTGTGACTGTGATATTCTGTAAATATATGTGTGTGTGTGTGTGTGTGTGTGTGTGTGTGTGTGTGTGTGTGTGCGCGTGTGCATGTGTGTGTGTGTGTGTACAGGGTCAGCGTAAAAACGTCCCCACGGAGGATAAAATACCAGATTTCTCTAGGTGGGCATTTTCAGGTGCTCATGAGGAAATGGAGCTGTTTTAAGGATTAAGGTTTGGGCTGCTTAGGATTAGGTTTTGTTATGTCATTTTTACAATTAAGGCAATGGAAAGGGGTTGGGGAATGAATAAGTCTATGGGATGTCCCCACAAAACATGAGAACACAATGTGTACGCGCACGAGAGAATGTGTGTGTGTGTGTGTGTGTGTGTGTGTGCGCGCGCGTGTGCATGCCTGTGTTTGTATGTGTGTATCTGGGTGAGTTACAGAGTGAGGTAATGTCTGTGTGTCTGTGAATGCAGTTATTGAGGGGTTTGATGCTTCTCAACAGTTTTTCTAAATTGTTGTCATGCACTTGTATCGTAATAAATAATATAAATGGATAAAATTGTGATGATGGCTTCTATTTTTGTTATTACTGATAGCATTGTTATTATTTTCATTGTTAACATTAGCATTATTAGCAAAAGCAATGTTAGCATTATTAGCAATAGCAATATTAGCATTATTAGCAATAGTATTGTTTGTTTTTCATGATTGTCACATGCTTTTAAATCACACTGAGGCCCAGGGCAGTAATCTGCATTAATCTGCACCTGCATTATCCTCACTGGCTTGGAATGAAACAAACTAACTTCTAGAGGCATCTTGATGTCCGTAAGTGTAGCTGAGAGAGAAAACTAAATTCAAGAGGATCCTCTGCCTTCTTAACAGTCCCTGGGAAACTGCTGAAAGGTCCGTCTCAAAATAGGGGCTTGAAATCTTTATTTTTTGTTTTACAGGCAAATGTTTCCTTATTTTAAGCCATATGACATCCTTCACCAATGTCAAATCTTGAAATGAGTTCACATATCTTTCCTCATTGGCTACACGGTTCATTTATTTTATTTTTTTTAGTTGACAGTAATAGGAAGTTAGATAAAAACACTGGACTAAAGGACGTTTTGTTCCTTTTTCCTCTGCAGGAACTGACAGGATTGTATTGGGAGGGAGTGGCCAGGACTGTGCATCCCCTGCCCCCAGAAATGAGCTGGGCTGACCCTCCCTCCTCCAGAAAAGGCCTTCATGGGAAAGAGGCCGGCCAGAGCAACACAGGCATTCTGCCCCACAGGTGTCAACAAAACCAGGTGCAGAGAGCCACTGGGAGGAGGGCGGAAAGAGGGAGGCTGTGGGGCAGAGTGTTGCCACACCACACAGGAGGCATAAAGAGAGGCTGAAGCTGTGTTTGTTGCCATCAATACCTCTGTTGCTTCACGAACAGCTTCACTTCAACTATGAGGCTTCTGTGGGTCTTCACGCTCTCGCTGCTGGTCGTGCTGCTGGCGGTCCGCACAGTTTCGGGTTCGGACCCAGCTAGCGAGGACGAGTCCCACAGCCAACCTGAGAACCCACCTGACCACAACACTGAGGGGCCTGAAGAGCAGAAGGAACCAGATGCACATGAGGAAGCAGGTGGACACGAGGACCATGAGACGGATGGGGGTGAACATGAGGGAAACTCCTCTGACTCACACCACGGGGCTCCCATCACCACCCTCCCCATCGTCACCTGGAAGTGGCACCACGTGGAGGTGCCCTACATCGTCGCCCTCTGGGTCTTCGTCTGCTGGCTGTGTAAACTGGGTGAGCAACAAACACCATTATCTGGCCGCACTGCAAATAACTATCAGTTGTGCAAGGCTTTATCACCCGACCTGTTTGTTCAAAGGCTTGCGGTTCGAGGAATTTGTAATTACTTCCTGTAGAATCCTGCAGAATGTCTAATTTGCGTTTTAAAGGACATTGCGGTGGAGGAAGGCTTTCATTGGCCTTCAATGTTAAGCTTTTTAATGTCATTTCAACCATCCAAATAATATCATAAAATCTGAATGCCCCGCACTGGCAAGCACAAGTGGCTCATTTTCAGCAGGCCCTAATCTGATAATCTGCTAAATTCTTCAAAAGCTATTTTTATGTTTATCCCCCCCTTTGTGTTATATTTTGTATCCATTTTGAGTACCATTTTGTTGTGCATACCAGTGAGAAAAGAATAATGTTGAAGCCCAGACACAGTATACAAGTGTTGATGTCCTCCTTGACTGAGGATGTGGCCTCTGGCTTGGTGCCACTTTCTAGAACTGCTGTCTCTAACTGTACTCCAACAATGGAGTTTCCATAACCTACAGTATGTCCTACAGTTGGAACAAGTTTGACATATTTTTCCTATTGAAATTGAAATGGCAAAGTCTTTTTCTTAAACAAGGATTCTGCGCCCCTGGAGCAGTAAACAGCATAAACTACAATGCACCTTTTTTCAGCCCAGTGTAGTATTCTGCTGTTACAGGTTGAGGATATCCCTTTGAGACTGGCCTGTGCTGGATCAAGGGCCTAGTCTATCCCAAGTGACTCACTAAGCAGAGCAGAACTAGGGAAGCAATTGCATGATACATAATGATGATGATAATGATGAAGAAGAAGATGATGATGATGCTGATTATTATTATTATTATTATTAGTATTAATATATCTCTGGACAACAGGCTCAGGATTCTAAGTATCAGCGATTGTTATGCCGCATTCACCACCATGTCAATAGAGATTTCTTGAGAGTGCTCTGCGGCTCACAGTTCTACATAAATTCATCAAATTTTTGGCATGTATCTTGCGAGTGGTGACGTCACAAAGCCTATCGACTCTGGGAGAGATTGCTGTAAGGTACCTGAGGATACATGTCGACCTGCGAGCGACCAACTGTTAGGTTATTATTATCATTATTATTATTGTTACTGTTATTGTTGTTGTGGCTTTCATGTCATGCATACAACATAGAGGTGATCATTAAGACTGGCTGGGTTCATTATTTCATATACAGTGACAGCGCATCCTCATGACCTCAACCCCTTCATTCACTTGCATGCAGTGCGAGTTCAATCTTCAGCTAGGCGAAGTATTTGAGATGTCACAGACAAGTGAGACACAAAAACGTAAGAGGTTTTTTTTCCCCCGTAAATACAGTGAGCTCTTTCATCCGCTCACTTTCGCCCTCGGCTTTCCCATTACCGAAATCTGTCAAACCTTATATGGAGGACAAAGGGAAGAAAACTGGGTTGATGGGTTTACTGTAGCCGACAAGGCAAGGATTCAATTTATGCTGCCCAGTCCGATTCCTGTAAACCCTTAATAGCTATTAGATTGTGTTACTGGCATTTTGCAGCCGCTTTTATCCCGAGTAATCTGTAAGAAGAGAATGTACAGAAGGTAATTTGCAAAAAAAAAATATATATAGATGCAGCTCAGGTAAATTACAATTGTGTTATCAGAGTATGGACTTCCAGTTTAGTTCACATAGTAAAGCTAAGATTAAGACCTTCATTAAAAAAATTGTGTGGCTAATTTTTATGATGGAATTGAGGCATGATTACAAGTGATGCAATAGAGATAAATGGAAAACTGTAAAAACAAAACAAAAAAGTCAATCTGAATGAGTATTTTAGTCATATATTTGGTTTTAAATGTTATTTTTCATTTTTTCTTTATGAGACAAGTGAAATGCCAAGCTGAGATTTCATGACATATTTCAAGATTTGTTAATGGGCAAGAAAGTTTTGCTCATGAAGAGGACGGTGACGTCACTCATTTCCCCCAGAGACTCTGCCCTCCCTTTTCTCACAATGACTACAAATGACAACCCTGGCCATATCAATGGAGGCAACATTTGACGCCTTTTCAATCAATGAGGAGGCTCGGGAAAGGTCCATTGATATACATATAGGTATTATATGTAGTCGTTACGGGGAAAAGAGTTAAAACAAGCTTATATTGTATACTTCAGAGAAGAATATAATTTAATTCTTGGTGCTAGGCTAAAAGATTTGTTTAGTCTGAAATTGTTGTCATTTGTAGTGATCATCAAGACTATGATAGTGGTGTATAGTCTGACAGTACAGGTTATAGTCAAACAAGCATAGTCCGCAGAAAACCGAGACTTCTTCAAACATACAATGAAGTGGCCTCTGTCCTTAGTTTCTTCTTGACAGCTCTCATGTTCTCATGAATAATAGTGAAACTTAGGAAATGAAGTTACACTGATTATCTTTGCCTTTGTTACGAAGCAAATATTATCTGTGTCAAAAATAATTTGTATTAAGGGTATTAACGAATGGATCAATTGCTTGCTTACGACACTGTGACATCTAAAATTTGGAATGTTCTTGAAATTAACTTTAGTGAAAGTAGGAAGCACCAATTCATAATATTTAAAAGTCTCACAACATGCACTTATTTGTTAAATATTCTCACTACAGTTGAAAGCAGAAGTAAGAGCTCAAAACATTTAAACTGGTACTACGCTGCGACAGCTCAATTTGCAGTGTTCTTGATATTACATTTGGTGAAAGTTGGTCATATCGGTTCATAACATTGGAAAGTCTCACAATTTGCGCTAATTTGTTAAATTTTCTCAATACAGTTGCAATTTCAGGGACACTATTGTTTTCAATGTATACTTACAGTCAGCTGGGACTTTGTGGCACTGAGGCATGGCTGGTCAGAGCAAAGTGCTTACAGTGTTATAAGTGGCTAAATTCACCTGTTTGACCTCCAGGCAATTTCGAGGGACACTGAGAAGCAGTGCACGCTAACATTTTAAATATAACTGCAGCCCCCAGGTTTGGTGTGTGAACTATGTATGCTTTTATTGCACCATTAAGGACGTCCAGTAACACCTTTGGAGGGAGATGGCTGAAGGTGACCTGGTTGAGCCCTGCATGATTTGGCACAACTGTGAGTTCTGAGGGTTTACAGTTTAACGGACGAGCAACAGCCGCCCACACTTAGCATCTAATAAGTGAGGTATTGGAGAAAGTCAGTGACACTCAGGGCCAGGCTTAGAAATTTGTTGAGTGCAGGCGTCATTAAGCCTGTTACATTGTCTACACAAGAAACACATATACAGATGCAATCACTTGACCAACTCAAGTTGTTTGCTTACATACTAAACACACATAGATCGACGCCCACTGGTCCAGTATGCATATTTCCTCCATACAGGAGAAGCATATTACCGCCAATCAACCAAAGTATTCACCACAGAAAATTACAGCTTTGTTTGTAGTCGCTCATGACCAACAATACTCATTTAGTGCACCTACCTGGATTGTGTGACATCGCAACAGCCGTTTGTGTTACATGACAAACTTTTAGCCGCACAATTTGGATGCAAGATGAACAGTTCATTCATCATCCTCTGTGTTTGCATGTGCATTCTTCGTACAGACAGTGTAATGGGCTTTACATTTTCAGTAAATTTTAAAAGCCATGTGCAGTGCATTGTTATATAATATTCTTTGCCTTTTCAACCCATTCATTGACAGTTGTAGCCTACTCTGCTGTTAAAAATCCGAAATAGTTGGGATGAACTGTAAATTGTGAATAAAATCAAAATGCAATGACTTTCAGATCACTTGAGCCAACAAGTTATTTACAATAGAACATAGATAAAATTTCAAATGTTGAAACTGAGACATTTTCATTTTTATCCACAAAATGAGTTTATTGAGCCATCCACAGATGCCACCCAAAACTCTATCATGCAAAAAGCTATTGCTGCGCATGGTCCAAAAGCACCGCTGTGTTCTGTGGGTCAAGGGTCATTTAAAATGGACCGTAGCAAAGTGGCAAAGTGTCCTGTAGTCAGATGAGTCCAAATTTGACATTGTTCCAGGCAATCATGGGTGTTGTGTCCTCTGGGCTAAAGAGGAGAAAGACCTCCCCTCCTGTTATCAGTGTTCAGTTCAAAAGCCAGCATCTCTGATGGTATGGGGATACATTATTGCATATAGTGTGGGAAACTTGTATGTTTTAAAAAGCACCATGAATGCTGAAAGGTATATAAAGGGTTTAGAGCAACATATGCTCCCCTCCCGATGACATCTATTCCAGGGAAGGCCTTTTTCAGCAGGACAATGCTAAACCACATATTGCAGCTATTACAACAGCATGGCTTCGTAGTATTAGAGTCCTTGTGCTGAAATGGCCTGCCTGCTGTCCTGATCTTTCACTGGTTTGGCGCATAATTAAATGAAAAGTCCATCAAAGGAGACCCAAAACTCTCCAGCAGCTGGAAGCCTGTATTAAACAAGAGTGGGATCAATTCCAATGGCTAAACTCAAGAAACTTGTCTCCTCAATGCCCGGACGCCTCCATTCTGTGTTCATGTTCTCCCCGTGTTTGTGTGGGTTTCCTCCGGGTACTCCGGCTTCCCCCTCCCACAAAAATATGCCTCATAGGGACACTCCAACCAGAACCCCTGACCAAGGAACTGGCTTTAGAACTGGAGTTGGTCCCCGGGCTCTGCTCTGTGGCTGCCCACTGCTCCTAACTATAGGATGGGTTAAATGCAGAGGACAAATTACCCCACGGGGTTCAATAAAGTAATCTATCTTATCTTAAAAAGAAGAGGGGATGCTACACCATGGTAAACTTTTTTGAGGCCTGTAGCTGCCATCAAATTTGAAATGAGCTCATTTTGTCGATAAAATTTTTGAATTTCTCAGTTGCAACATTTGCTATGTTATCTCTGTTCTATTGTGAATAAAATACTGGCTGGTGTGATTCGAAAGTCATTGCGTTTTGATTTTATTAAATCAAACTTTAATTATTATTTACACTTTGTCTCAACTATTTTGGGATTGAGTTGTACAATTTTGGTCAATATTACATTGTATGATACATTTTCAATTTGGGATTGCATTAAAGGTGAAGTTTTCTGTAAAAATTTGGCCTTGCAATGACATCTGACATTATCTCTCTCTAATATTTTCTAACTCTTAAGAATTCTATTTAAAAGACAATGATTTTGTTTTTTAGTTGTTCAATCCAGATTTCCATACAATAATAGTTGGCTGTAATTTGTTGGTCCATTAATGCTATCTATGAACTTCAAATTTGAGAAAAACCTCTCAGTAAAATTTTTCAGCGTAACAGGACAAGGAAACCCCAGACTTCAGGCATTAAGGTGTGAACTGGACTATGAGAAGAATGTGGAAGTTTCCCCCTGACTAGCCTAGATGTAGTCATAGCCGTATTATACCTGTGCTATATTTGGTAAAACCTGGCCTGTTTATATCAAAACATCCCTCAGCTTGGGTCCCCACCCATCAAAGTGACTAATTCCTTCCTTGATTCCTGGGCTTGTCACTTTTTTTTCCTCCGAGGGACAATCCTGTCGTTGTGGTGCTTTTTTATATCACTTTGCTGTGTCAGACACCTGCGCTTTGTAAAGGTAAAAGGACATATCTAAAGCTGCACAGAGAGAGAGAGAGAGAGAGAACTTGTCTGTTTTGCCTCAGCATTCCAGGTCACTCGAGCTATTGTGCGATTTTCAATATGCCCTAGAACCCCGGCGCTTAAAACTTCGCGGCTGCAGTGGCACAAAGGAGGGGCATTACACTGTGTCATCACAAAGGAGGAATGTTTACATTGGACATCCTTCAGATGTTGCTCTGGTGTCAGAGGAAGTCTGTGGGGTTTTTTACATTGATTTTCGCCATATATTGTCAGGCATTAGGAAGGTAGCAAGATGGATGAGGGCAAACCAGACTTATCTGTCAAACCAGCAGTGACATTCTGAATCATCAATCTTCATTGTTCGGCAGGAGACCGACAAAGTGAAGCAACTGCCACCTTGTCAAACCTTTTGCGACATACCCTCTGAAACTTGGAAACATGAAGCCTAAACGCTAACTAAATTAAACAGGGAATCCTGACTGAGGGTACAGTTTTAACTGCCAGAAAATAAAAGACCTGTTCCAAAATAAACACTACTTCTGAAGACAGGAGATGAGCTTTAACCTCTCGACAAGAAAGATTTAACCAAGCTTGTGAAAGAAATGTGTCACTGATTAAGTGCAGTCTTAGGGCACTATAACAGAGCTGTAAGACAACACGTGCAAATCAGTGGCGGATGATGGGCGGAAAACATCCCTGGAAACGGATGAGTTTAATGACCGGATTTAAATCATTGTTCTTGGTCAACATGTTAGTTTCCCTCATAATGAAATGTTTAGGCGAGTGAATAATAAATTCTGAAAAATGTTTCATTCAGATGCCTTAATAGGCAACTCTTCATTAAAAAACCACTGTGGATTTTCCCCGTTTAATTTTGCCACATCCGAAGCAAGCCATCAAACCTGTGCGTAATGATCGTTTAATTGAAAAAGATTGAAAACACTCTTTTTTGCGTTCAACTGGTGCGTTTGATTTCTCGTCTTAACGAAGACGATTAGCTACACCTGAGAGGGGAGAGTTCAAGTGTCTTTTACCGGGGAAATTGACTGAAAACAGATCAAGACTAAAAAGCAGTTTAAAGACATGTTTATCACCCTCCTTGCTCTCTGTCCACCGCCCGCCACTGATGCAAATGTGCTGTATCTGTCAAAATATTAATTGCATTTAACTTTGGCAACAATAAAATTGGCAAAATTTAGAATTTTACAATGAAGCCAACATAGTAAAATTGAGAATTGCTTTTAATTTTTAGTTGCAACAAATTTTCAATACTTTGTCATCATATTGTCAATACATTTGTCACTTTTGTTTTGTTACGTCTCAAGGCCTAAATGCATTTTGTTTCCTTCTAGGGCATATTTTTGTTGGACATTTTTCAAAAATTCTGCGACGGTGAGCCAGAACTCCATAGTTGTTCCATTACTAGTAGTTGTTGTTTCATCAGCATTAGCATTTTCAGTGAAGATATTTTTCTGACTTAGACCACAAGAAAAAATAACTGATGGAATTAGCACTTCACTGAGCTATGACTCATCACATTAACAAATAATAAAGTACATCTACTCAGGATTTATGCAATGTAATTTGTGCACGACCTCTGGGTTGCTAGTGCCAGACTTTACTGCTGTCAGTTGCCAGCTGTGTCCTACAGAGAGAGAATACAGGCCTGTAACTGTCAGCAGAGCATCACTGGCCTTTATAATCCCCTGCTGTGGTTTCTGAAGTGGGCCTAGGGCCGGGACCTGGAAATCCACTAGGGTGTTGATCGATTTTGAGTAACGATTTAACTGATTATCCTAGCATATATACGGTTTTACATTGCATTTACTTTATATCACTTTGCAACAAAACCTGGCCAGGTTTTACCTGAACACCTGAATGGCAGTTCACCAAATTGTCACTGACTTTTCACTGCAAAAAACTTCAGAGAACCTGGGTGCAATGAGCAAGCCTTTGCTTAACCGAACATCACAGTGAAAAGAACTTGTGCAAGTTATGAATAGGTAAATTTGAACTGAATAAATTTTTTTCTTGGTCATTGTCTTGAACTAAGCATAATAACCAGGCCACAAAACAGAATGTAAAATTGCATGAAATGTTTGAAATGGGAAGGTAGTACTCTGTAGATTCATGAAATTGCAAGCCTACCCCAGTAAAATAATTCATTTTCACATTTTTATCCCATAAAACACTAATAAATGAGGCTTATTACTGCACAAAGAGACTGACTACATTATTCCTTGAGGAATCAAAACTTAAGCTTCTCTGCCTTATTTTCAAGCATGAGTCGAGCAGTTTAATGTTCTTTGTTGATTTCCAAAGATTGTAGTATGTACTACCTACACCCACTTATTTCTTGTAGAGCTGTCTTCTCTGAATCAGCAACCAAGAGAGGACACATTATTAATCCAGACGTTTCAGAGTATTAAAATTTGGGGGGCATGCTGTTACAGGTTTGACATTGTAAACCACTGATAAGTCCTCAGTGTATCCTGAACTTTGGTTTTCAGATGTCGTAAAACGAAATAAAAAGTCACTTATGAGTAAATCCTAACTTCTCTTCAAGAAGTTATCCCCCCACTTGTCAGTTAATGGAAGAGGTCAAGGGTCAAGTTGGCTTCATTGCCCTCTTGGTGTTTTTGCTCGGCTGATCATAACTGCTGCGACCGAGCCGCAGACAGGAGGCAAACTGTCGGTGGATTCAAAAGGACAGACGTCTACAACTTTGCTATTGATGTTCATGCTTTTTCAGATTACCATCTCCCTTTTGATTTGAACTGCTAAGAAGGGCATCTTTTTTGACCACCACTTTAGCAAGAGCAGAGCGACCATATTGAGGATTGTGTTAAAGCTGAGTCACAATGCAAGGGACATTTTTGCGGTGGCTGTCACCATCGGAAGCAATGCGACGCCATGCGTTTAGTCGCAGTTTTTGGCTGTTCAGCGTGATGCTGCTCTGCTGCATGTCAGCTGCAGCCGGAGAGGGACCAGCTGTGGAGCGGTCCGCCTCAATGGGCGAACTACTGTCCAATCACAGCGCAGCGGTGGGGGAACATGGTCCCAGTGATTCGGGGGTCCAGATCGTGTCCTTTAAGTGGCACCATGTCCAAGTTCCCTACCTCTTCGCCTTGTGGATATTCGTTTCATGGATTAGCAAAATGGGTACGTAGTGTAAAGTAGCTTCTAGGTGGCTGGCTCGTGATACAGTGCTTATGCAGTACTGTGCAAAAGTCTGGGGCTCTCTGCATTCTTTCTATTTTTAATGCAGTTTTAGATGTTTACTTTTTGTTTTCCACATTAGCGTTGCTTAAGATAAAAACGAATATGTGAAATTCTGGATTCTGATTTAAAAAGTAGATTTATAAATGTATGTTGGTATTTCATTAAAAACAGCTAATGCAGATATTGTAGCCTTGATAAAGTCCTGATGTCAACATCATCATGGCTGCCTGCAATTACTTGGAGAGGCAGGCGCAAGTAAGACATTCAGTCAGCAGAAAAACTGTGGCAAGTTTCCCACTCTGCTTGGAACAAGCAAAAATATAATCATCACATGAAATTATAGCACAGCAAATTTTTAGGCAAAGAGTAGTCACACCAAATATTAGTTTACAGCTCTGTATAGTACATCTCTCAGTTATAAGAACCTTTTAATTCCATTATTTTTGCAAGCATATTTGCCCTACAGAGTTGCTTTAAAAAAGCCCGAGGCTTTTGCACTGTGCTGTACGTCCAGTGCAGTTCCAGCTCTGAACTGCATTAGCTCAAGTGAGTACAGCAGTCAGTCACATGCCCTCAAGTCCGCAGGAGGAAACCCCATACAGCTGTTGACAACAATGCCATGAGATGTCAGTGTCACTATCATATTTCTGCATAATATATAGTATGTCTTTAGAACCAAAATAGTTGAGTAGTCATATTGGTATTAAGTAGCCTCTATTTGACCAGCATACTCTCCTAACCACTCTCCCTACATAAAGAAATGACCCAGCGCCAAGAACAATGTGTTTTTGCACTTGCTTTCCCATGATTTCTCTCCAACAGGCCATATTTCAATATTTTCTTCAAATAAAAACCTGTGTGCACGAAGTACCTACGTCACAAAATAAGACTTTAAGAAATTTTGGAGGTCGACTGATGAGCACGAACGAATTGGAGGGATAGGGGAACAGATCGCAATCTATTCGTTCGTGCTTATCAATCGACTTATTGTGACTTTCAAGATGGAGGTGACTGGAAACTACCTCAAGGTACTGATTGCATAAATAGTCTTTTATAATAAATTACCTGTGCATTTTCAAAGTTCTCAGTGCCTCGTTTTAAATGCCCTCGGAATTCTAGCGATGAAGTATGGAGCTACTTTGAGCCTTGATAATGATGAAAAAAATAGCGATTTCTATGCAGTATGCCCGATTCACTACCATTGTAAGCCTGTCGGGAGCTTCGACTAAAAAGCCATTTATTTCAAAATGTTGCGTGCATATGGAGGTGGGGTATTTGACAAAAGTTAATACTCATTATCATGTTTCAATACACCCCAAGTCAATCTCACACCAGAATTCTCCTTTAAGTACCTGGACTTATGTACTTTTTACCGCTAAATGGCTGGACTTGAGTAGTTTTAGCGCATGAAGCCAACTTTCCAGCCTCCAAGGCTGCCATTTTCAGGGCTACTCACGTGACACATTTTAGAATGCAGGTTTCAGTGCCCCAGGATAAAAGATTCTCTATCTCTTAAAGATAACACAAATGACCAAAAGCAGCGTGCAAGCACCAAGAGACAATTACTGGAATGTTCCACGTGAGAGGCGACTTCTTCGCATGGAAGATTCCTCTCAATGTTAGCCAAATGAAAATGTTACTGACTGCAGAATTAATGATTCACAGCTTTTTAAAAGTAACTTTTAGTGAGTGGAAGAACTTCCTGTCTAGTTTGTAGAGAAAGGGATGCTTGGGACCTCAGACAGGTGTTTTACCAGGGATTTTGGGTCCCCAGAATGGATGTAACATAGAGGCCCATAACCCCTGGCCACACTATTCTTGCGCCGTCACAGAAAAACTTTTTTTGAAGACCTCTGTGAGTCCAGTCTCTTAATGACCCACTCCACTGCACCCCTGGCCATCACGTGTTCACACGTTTTTTGCCACTTAATGTGAGCCCATACCATTAACTTTGTCGGCTTGTGAATGAGTGACATGGCTCAAGGAATAATTGACTGAAATTTGTGTTCCAAAGAGAAAAATAAGCAGCATCAGTGAAGTACAAAGTTGTCATTCCGTTTACTGAAGTACTGTCATTCAGTGATCAACAGTACTTTGAATGGGCTTCAAGCCTTTACCAGATCTGTGTTTTTCCAGTAGTGTTCCTTCTGTTTGTAACTGGCTTTGATTTAGAAAAATTTTGTGACTGGGTATTAACTTCTGAACTGCCAAGCAGCATACTACTATTTGACTCCATAAAGATTACAGGAGACACTGATTATGCCAAAAGTAAAAAAAAAAAAAAGCAAGGTTATCTTTCATAATATAAGAAATTGAGACAAATAGGAGCATGAATACTCTTTTTAGTGTACTAAAGGTTTCCCATAATTTCTTATCTTTTATTGCTAGCTATAGGGATGGGCCAAAAGAATAGAGAACAGTGTTCTTCTGTCTGCCTAGGATTGTATATCTTTAAGTTTTGTCGCTTTCTGGGCTCCAAATAACCGTTGATAATTAACATATTTTTCAAACATATTTTGGCTGCGGTTGTTATATTATTATTGCACCAAATGTTCTGTCTCAACACTTTTTCACAATTTTGTAATAAGTAAATGCAAAGTCTGAATTTTTTTCAGAGATTTTATAACTACTTGTTAAATCAATCATTGAGACTGTAGTCCAGTCCTGCTGTCTGTGATCGTTGGTTTGTCACGGCAAGTTCCTGCTGAGTTGACTCAAACTCATATTTTCACCCATGACTAAACTTCAGAAAACTGCGAGAGGACGTCATCTCTGATGTCCAACTGCTGAGGCGATTGCATCAATTCCAGTAGTGGATTTCCGTTCCTTGCTATATATCACTTCTTACCATTCAAGTTAAAGTTCTATGGAGATTCAGTAGTATTTTATCAGATTACCCAACATAAGATTCCACACCCCAGTCCTGTGGCAAATGCACAACAAAAACCAGATACATAATTTCCCAACAAAGGGCTATCTTTTCCTAAATGGTCAAGTATTTTAGGCTAACAGAATTTAGCCATTTTATATGAAGAGTTTGGTTTCAAAGCAGAGTATATCCATTTTGTTTTGTTTTTTTTGTAATTGCTTTTTCTGGTTAGGAGACACGGGAAAATCACACCCACAGTGTCATTTTTTAAAACTTATTGAGTAACTGTTTGAACAGAATAAGCTAAAAAATTCAAACCCGGAGCTAATCAAATGGTTTTAATTGAAGTTTTTTTTTGTGTGTCAAAATGCTGTATATATCAAAATGTTATACTGTATATTTGTTTTTTTCATTAACCTGACTATAATTTATCATTCCATGTTTTTTTCATGGCAGATATACCCAGGGTTTATAATAAAGATAGCCCTGTTGTATCCTGTAAAATGCCAATATAAAATGGCAATATATATGGAATTTAACCTACTTAAAGATACTTCTGTGTGCCATCAGATGTATAGAGGGCCTTCAGAAACCTGACCTTTTATCACCGAATTGCTCTCAAGCTGTTCCCGTTTAAGTCTGGCACCTTAACATTCAAAAACCATTTATTTACTGGATAATCAAGACCAATATATGGCCTATAAGGAGAAGAAAAGTATAACGATATAACGAAGTGATTGCCTATTGGCTACATTTATATAACTGGACAGTCCGGTTGCCCGCAACTGCATGGGTTTAGCCCTTGAAAGCCCGCTTCTCCCCTTTTTTGCACATTATTTTGCCAATACTGGCAACCAAAATTGATAGGTGTCATAACTGAAGCATAACACATGCCCATACAAAATATGAAAGCAATCGATCAAAAATTACAGCCTGTACAATGTCCACAATGTCTACGAACGTGGACGCGGTGGCGGCGGCGGCGGCGGAGATGACAAGCACCCGACTTCGTCCGGGGCCTAAAATTAATATGACATTGTAAGGATAGCAATAATATAAATAAATAACCACCTGTAACTTTCAGACTTCCTTCTCTTATTTTAGCATTTTTTACGCAACATGCTAAACGTCCGTAACTTCACAAATAGCATAGCCTCTCACAAAATAATTTGCAAATCTGAGTCATTTCATGAGCTATATGAGGGCACAATATTTGAAAAGCATATTGACGTAAGGTAAGGATAAGGCAATTAAGCACCGAAAGCTGAATTTACCGAAGACCTTTGCTACTGCCAACAGTCCGCTAATGATGCAATGTATTGCAATTTGTGCAAAAAAGATTATGGCACTAGTTGCGTTTTGGATAGAATGTGCACATTACAATGTGCAAATCAATGGCGGAGATCTCGTCCTTGCAAAGACTGAATATGGAATGTATAGGGTATGAGAATGACTGACCTAGTGCTGGCGGGACTTTGAAATTTTGGAATAAGGCATTGATCATGTTTTGAAACCAAACTCTTCACATACAGACACCATTCTGTCCCATATGTAGTCCTTGTGTGACAGCAGTATCCAAAAACAGCCTTTCTTGTAAAACGCAATGACGGAGACAGGGATTTTATTTTATTGGCTGGACAATGACCCCTGGTTTGACAATTGAATGAGTCACAGCCTTTAATCAAGACCTTTGTGAGTAGACTCTGATGTGTCAGGACTGGGATTACGACAAAAACCGCATCGGCTCTTTCTGGATAAGTTTGCAAGCCCCTGCAGTGGTGCTTTGGCTAATAAATAACCAAAATGAAGATTATAAATGTTGACCATGCACCACTAATGCATTTCCCTTGCTATACAACTGGTATTTATCCAATTAAAATGAAGCTCTGGTCTGAAATATCACCAGGAGGTCTTTGTCTAGCCACCGACAGCCCCTGCAAAAGCCAGGTCACCTTAGAATGAATCACCTTCGTCTATAATCTTAAAGGCCTTCCACATGGGTTGTTGCACTGACCTCAGAGGTGACGGATGCAGGCAGGCTGCTTACTCTATCAACAGCCTCTCTGTTGATGTTAACAGTCGTCCTGCAGTAGTGCGGGATCTCTGAGACAGAGACAGGATGCTGGGCTAACGTTTAATGACCCCGGACAGCAGTAACAGGCGATACTAAAGAGAGAGAGAGAGAGAGAGAGAGAGAGTAATAGTTATAGAGGGAATTTTTGCTCATCCAACCCTAAGTACGACTTTTTCAGAACTTAGACTGGAGATCTCATCGAGTTGCTAATTAGCATCGGATATACTGAGGTAGGGCTGAAGTGAAATCCTAAAGGTTGGTAAATCACCAAGAACTGAATATGGCCTTTCAAATCTTGTGGCACAAACATGAGAGCTGTCATTAAAAATGTTGCAATTTCAATTCTAAAGATTACTGCTATTGAATAATTGGCACTTTGTGGTATATTCATGAAGTGCATTATGATCATTTGCACATGGGCTTGGGCTGATTTTTCCAGCAACCTGTAAAGCTTTATGAAGAATGGATTTAAAAAGTAAAATCAGCGACGAGGTACATTTGTTGTTGCTAAAAATCCACTCTGAGGCCTACTGCTTGTAAGATGGCTTTAAAAAAATGCAAAATGTTGAGTCATGCATCGTCGAATTATACAACAAAATTGAACACTTTTCGAGTACATGACTCCAAATGGGACCGCAGCAACTACGTAAGAGACCATTTAACAAGGACCATTTTACTGAGTTGCTTCGCTGGCAAACAGTCGTTAAGTCTTTGATAAAGGCCTGTGGACAGCTATTCTATAGAATCTGTACCGAGAGCACACTCCTCAAAGCTTCAAATATGGAGTGCAATCATGTGACTTGTGAAAAGAGCAAGACGAAATAAGAGCAGTGAAAGTTGTCATTCTGAACAGCACACGATGAATAGGTTTGTAAATGCTAGCCGAAGAGCATGGGCAGACACTGAAAGAGTCTTTTGTGCCGCATGCTTCATGATGATTGAACAAAACTACAAAACTTGTTAGTTTTGTGGTGCAGTGGTGTCCCACAAGAGCACAATGATCCTCAGTGAATGAAAGTTTTTTTTCTTTTTTTTGTGCGGTGTTGACTGACTGTGTTGACTGCAGCTGAATAAGCTTTTGTAAAACGCGGCATGAACATCTACCACAAGTGTTTTTTTTCCCCCTTTTGTTGTATTATGGAATTCAACAGTGTTGGATGACATTCAGTGGTCATGTATTTCTGAATATTGACTGCCACTGTGGGTATTAAGCTGCTCAAAGTTTGAATGCTTTTTATCTCAGCCCATGGAAAGAGGAGTTAATTTTCAGATAGAGATGTCAATCTCGGTAACTTTTCATTCGTTTTATTCCAGTGCTCTCCCAGTTCTCCCACAGATTATCCACAGGAACACCACGGAAAATGCATTTAATTCTAATGTAAAGCTTTCGTTTGTTCGAACATCACTTGAAACAATTTATGGTGACAATTTTTTTTGATTGATTTCCTTTCCAAGGTAATTGCTCATGTAAATAGCAGGGTAACCTTAAGAGGAAAATTTTGCCCTATTTCAAGTTACCATTTGCTTTACAAATTCTCTCATCCCATTTGCAATTTGAAAAAATAAATTATAATTATCTCACCTCATTGGCAAAATTTTGTCGTACTTAGGAGAAAGGTAATAGAAATAAATGTACAGGATTATAATGCTTGGGAAGATGGACTTTTGTTTTGTTTTTTGCTGTTCCTCTCCTGACACCCTTTCCTCTGCCCTCCCCGCTCAGTGTTTGAGTTGAACCACAAGCTGACCAGCGTCATCCCAGAGAGCGCCCTCCTCATCCTCATCGGCTTCGTCCTCGGCGGGATCATCTGGGGAGCCGACAAGGTCCAGACCTTCACCCTGTCGCCCGAGGTTTTCTTCTTCTATCTGCTGCCTCAGATCATCCTGGATGCTGGCTACTTCATGCCAAACAAGCTGTTCTTCAGCAACATGGGCGCCATCCTCACCTTCGCCATCATCGGCACCTGCTGGAACGCTGCCACTGTCGGCCTATCGCTGTGGGGCGTGTACTTGGGCGGAGCCATGGGTGAGGGACCCGGTTAAGGCTTTTTTTGAGGCTCTTTTTTCTAATTTGCGTCGTTAGCTGCCGAGATTCCAAGCTTTGACTGGTTCACTTCACTTCACACACACTGTGTCCTATCTGAAAAGCCACCCACATGATATATATGTAAACTACTCGGAATTATAAAGCAGACTTACATCAAGGGAGTTCTCCTCAAGCACCGAATGGACTCGTTTTAGGTGCGAATGTTGAAAATCAACGGAGGCTCGGCATATGTTTTAAATGCCATATTCATTTCTATCAGCAGTGGTGTGGGGGCTACAGGTTATCATTTGTCGGTAATTAGGGCAGTGCGACTCAAAAATGTCTGTTGGTGATTCTGAAAAAATCCCAGGTTGAAAGTCATGCCGGACTGGATCGGTTCCCACTGACTTTTTTCCAGAATTGGCTCAGATCTGGCCCAAAGTGGCTTGTTTTTTTTGGAAGTCTGATTTCCATAGTTCACCTCAATATGTTAGGGTCTGCAACACCGTATAGCCGATCTGAGAACTACAGAGAGGATAGTTTACGTATATGCTGCGCACTCTCCTTCAGAGATGATGAAAACTGTGTTCTCATTCAGAAACCAGAGTTCACGACCCTGTGCTCTCCTGCAGGAGATCTGCATATAGGTCTGCTGGAGTTCCTGCTCTTCGGCAGTCTAATCGCAGCGGTCGATCCTGTGGCAGTGCTCGCTGTTTTTGAAGAGGTTCATGTGAACGAAGTCCTCTTCATCTTGGTTTTCGGGGAATCCCTCCTCAACGATGGAGTGACTGTGGTTGGTCATATTTTCCTACAAACTATAAATATATAATATAAAGGTCATTTTCACATATATTCTTTACTTCATTCTAAATGCCCTCTGGTTCATCAGCTTTATAATATTTACTGCTCAGAATTTCATCATCATTCGCTTGCACAGAGAATACCCATGAGTTTCTAAAGTGGTCATTGCATTCTTACCAAATATGAGTATGACGTAGAACTATTTTGAACAACTACAGACAACCCCGTAATTACAAATTCACAGTATGTCTTTTTCCAATACCTTGCAGGTGCTGTACAATGTCTTTGATGCTTTCGTTACTTTAGGAGGGGACCAAATCGACGCTGTTGAAATAATCAAAGGCATAGGTAAGGGATCAGGGTGAAATCATTCGCTCGCTTTGCCTCACCAGGGTAACTTATAGTGCTGTGTTTGAACTCAATGAAGCATTGCAGCTGATTTAACTGGCGTAATTCACCAATATTACAAATTTTTTACGGTACTTTGTCATTTAATATTATAATGCCCGGACCCTACGTAAAATTAAATTTACGTAAAAAAAAAATGAAGGAACAATGTCAAAAGGCAATCTGAAATGGGTAATATGGGCGCCATTTTGGATCAGATTGTTTTTTTTAATGAATGTGTGTGTGAGCAGAAAGATGAGGCAATTGCATTTCACATCAGCAGGCCAACTGGAGTCTAATCCAATATGGGCGACAGTTTGACACATTCTCTCAGTAAAGTCCATTCTACGGTTTTAGAATTTCTTTCTTAGTGACTGCAGCCAGAAAAAATGGAATAATGAACTGAAAATCTCAAAGAGTATTTCAGTTTAGAGCCTAATGACTGCCTACAATCAATTCCTGTCACACTGAACTCCATTGTTTTTCACATTTTTAAGATATATCTCAGGAAAAAAATGGTTTATTTTGTGGAAATCATTGCTGCTTTCTCCATTGTCAGTGTCGTTCTTTGTGGTCGCGTTCGGTGGAGCTCTTGTTGGAGTCGTCTTCGCCCTTCTGCTCTCGCTCCTGACCAGGTGCACCAAGAACATCCAAATCATTGAACCTGGGTTCATCTTTGTAGTCTCCTATCTCTCCTACCTCACTGCTGAGATGCTGTCATTATCTGCCATCCTAGCGTAAGTGTCTCCCATGTTTAATCGTCATTGTTATCGTTCTTTGAAGAGTTTAAGACTGCTGATGTACAAACAACTCCATTTTAAAACCCGAAAGCCATCATCCTGTTCACAGTGCTAATGGTGTGTGCAAACTATTGTTCTTCGCAGTGTCAGAGTTTGCAGTTCAATTATTCACTTACCATTAACCTCATTGCATAATTGACAAAGTCATATTTTTGCCGAATTGAGATATATGCTGCCTGTTCTTTCGTGTTGACAAAAAAATGCGCTTTTTCCTTTATTCTCAAAATCTAAAAAAATTATAGTAATAATAAAACAAAATCCATAATCATCAGTAATAAGAATGAATAAATAAATAAACATAAATTAAGATATTTGGATGTTGATGGACTTTAAAACTTTCGACAATTACATCTGGCCTTAGATGTGCATTTTCATTTTAACAAATTAAACAGACATGAAAGATTGGGATTGCATATTTTGCAGGATCACCTTCTGTGGTATTTGCTGTCAGAAGTATGTCAATGCAAACATGGATGAGAGATCTGTGACCACAGTCAGATACACCATGAAACTGATGGCCAATGGATCTGAGACCATCATCTTTGTCTTCCTGGGAATATCTGCCATAGATCCTGACATTTGGGTTTGGAACACAGCCTTCATTCTCCTCACCCTCCTGTTCATCTTTGTGTACAGGATCATAGGTAGGAAAATTTCATTGTGTACTGTACTCTGGTCATGCTTCAGTACAGTTTGTGTACAGACATTTGAAGGGAAAACATAGATGCCTATTGTGTGCCACAGACGGTGTATTCAGCTGTAAATGGTGTATGTTTTGCAGGCAGAGCTGAGCCAGTGCTCACGTTGCTGGATAGGTTGACACAACAAATACCACAGCACCAGAATAGCAGCAATGTCTTGTCGCACTCACAGCAAAATGTAATTTAGCCTTATTTTGAGTCTCAGGTTCTTATTATTTCCCTCAGAAGTAGAAAATATTTGTTTATTTTAAGTTATGTGCTTCACAGGGGAAATTTCAAATTTTCTCATCCCAGAGGCAAATATAGAGATGAGTCAAAATTATCTCACCCATTGGCAAAATTGGTTTGTCTTACTGAGAAAAAAAGGACAGAAATAAATGTTTTAAGTCGAATACTAGATTAAAATGCTAGGTGAGATGAACTTATGATTCATTTTTCTGAAGTGTAGGTGGAGGTTCCATCTTACGGAGGCTGTACTAAGCGACAGTTTAGATAACAGTATTAATATAGCACTGTAATGCAGCATCTATCAATAAAATTATTTGGTTCATGCATTCATCCAAGCGTATTATAGTTGATTACCCTAAGCAGGAGTCAATCTTACCTGGAGCTATTACTAAGGGCCTCGCTCAAGAAACCAACACCTGAACTGGACTTACTCTAGCTGTACTGGGGCTTGAACTACAAACTCTCAGAGTCCTGGACAAATGTGCCGCCTTGTAATATATCGTAAAATCTTAACCTCAACCTAATTCAATTCGACAGTGCTCTGTCCTGCATAAACTTGTATTTTTATCCCCCCGACAAACAAATGACGGGGGGATATATTCATCAGTTTGTCCGTCTGTTCGTCCGTCCGTCCGTCTGTAATCATTTTCTTGTCTGAAGCGTATCTTCATAACTATTCATCTTAGATTCACCAAACGTCACAGATATATTAACCTCTATGAATAGATGTGCCCTTCTCTACTTTGAGGTTTCTTGATGTCTTAATTTCTGCGGTTTCCATGGAAACGTGGAACTTACATTGACTTTGAAGGTGTCTACCTTGTCCGGAGCATATCTCATAAACCGTATGGCCTAGGTTCACCAAACGTCACAGATATATTAACCACTATGAGTACATGTGTCTTTTCCTATTTTGAAGCTTCTACATTATGTAACATTTGAGGTTTCCATGGAAACAGTGAACTTAGATTGACTTTGAGGGTGGCTGTCTTGTCCGGAGCATATCTCCTAAACCATAAGTCCTAGGTTCACCAAACACCACAGATACATTAACCACTATGAGTAGATTTGCCTTTTGCTATTTTCAAGCTTCTACATCATCTAATATTGAGGTTTCCATGGAAACAGTGAACTTATATTGACTTTGAGGGTGGCTGTCTTGTCCGGAGCATATCTCCTAAACCGTATGGCCCAGGTTCACCAAACGTCACTGATATATTAACCACTATGAGTAGATGTGCCTTTCACTATTTTGACGTTTCTTGATTTCTGAAGTTTTGCGTATTCCATGGAAACGTGGAACTTACATTGACTTTGAGGGTGGCTGTCTTGTCCGGAGCATATCTCTTACACCGTATGGCCTAGGTTCACCTACCGTCACAGATATATTAACCACTATGAGTAGATGTGCCTTTTGCTATTTTGAAGCTAACATTTGAGGTTTCCATGGAAACAGTGAACTTAGATTGACTTTGAGGGTGGCTGTCTTGTCCGGAGCATATCTTCTAAACCGTATGTCCTAGGTTCACCAAATTTCATGGATATATTAACCACTATGAGTAGATTTTGCTGGGGGTCAGGGGGATATGCCATCTCCTGATGGCTCTTGTTTTGCTAGTAGATGGACTTTCTGACTTTATTTTGTCTCCGTCTGCATTGCAGGAGTCTTTGCTCTCACTTGGATCCTGAACCGGTATAGACTGGTTCCTCTGGAAGTCATCGACCAGC
The DNA here is from genome assembly GCA_029721435.1 of Gymnothorax reevesii. Taxonomy (NCBI): domain Eukaryota; kingdom Metazoa; phylum Chordata; class Actinopteri; order Anguilliformes; family Muraenidae; genus Gymnothorax; species Gymnothorax reevesii. The sequence continues at coordinate 115,378,057 of CM056577.1, forward strand.
TGGTCATGAGCTACGGCGGCCTGCGGGGGGCAGTGGCATACGGGCTGGTCGCGCTGTTAGACGGAAAGAAGATCCAAGAGAAGAACCTCATGGTCAGCACAACACTCATTGTGGTGTACGTCACTGTCATCTTACAGGTGAGGGGTTTACATATTAACTTTTACAAAATGCTCATAAGTTATACAGCTTCTCCTCCATTTACACTGCTCACGGATGCCCCAATAAAGTTATACAGATTACCTTTATTGAAAAAAAAAAGCTACGTTCAAAATATCAGTGATTGCAGGCTATTCATTTTGACAGCGATGAAAAAGCACACGAACACACACGACGGCAAACAAACAAATCTGCTGATGCGTGTTTTCGTAGCACAACAATTTGCCACTTGCCATAGTGTACCACTTTTCAGGGCCTCTGCCAGACATGTGTACGGACCCTGGATTGTATAGAACCAGACACGGTCTGCACAATCACCAAAATTATCAGTTGCATACAAACACAACACAAATTATCAAGAGGAGCTTGGTTGCTGAGGATGCGTGCCACGGCATTGGCTATTACTGGAAATTGCCCTCCTCCCTTGTGATTGACGAGTGGAATGTGTTTGACAATGAAAAATATATGTATATTCAAAAAATGGCTTAAAAAATCTTGAGAATTTAATGGATATTTCCTGAAGGTAATACAGATGGGAACCCAAAGGGGCTGACACATACAGATGCACAGCAACAAAGCAAGTTCTCAGTGTATATTAATGCTTGTTAAGTGCCATTCCTGAGGCTTGTTCACATATGTAATAAAACTCTAAATTCTTTGACAAATGTTGCGTCTGACCAGAGCAAGCATGCACATATGTTAAGCCCCGACAATTAATTCACTCCCCAGCAATACACAGGAGCCACAAGTGTGTATTTTACTCACATACAGTTTGTGCCGCCCCTGACACATCTGCTACGCTAAAAAATTGAGATACTTTTACTTTTTTATGCTGGATGCCAGAAGGAAGTGTACTGTGTGTCAATTCACATCGACCAGTCAGAAGAGAATCAAATTGTTGTTTTGATATTCAGTAAAATTTATGCCAAATTTTGAAATTACGATGGAGAGCTCGGGCTGATTTTAATGAGCGGATGCTGTGCTGCAGGGAGTGACGATGAAACCTTTGGTGCAGTGGCTGAAGGTGAAGAGGGCTTCTCACAAGGAGCCTCAGCTGATTGAGAAGCTACAGAACAGGGTAAGACTAACGCCAAGTGTTTCTTATATCTACAGCGGCGCTCTTCTTCTCAATTCAAAATACACTTCAGGGAGAGGAGGGTTTGCACATACGGACACATTTACATTAACCCCATAAACCCTTAAACTCTGGCTTTTCACGCATATTTTTAAGTAGGTTCAAAGTCAAAAAAAGCTTTTTTTTTTTTTTTTTTACATATTGTAGGACTATGTCACATACAGATTCCGTACACTCTTATACTTAAATTGAGAGAAATATTCAAACCCAAGATGCCATGTTTTTTTGGCTGCAGCATTACATCAGATAATCTAAATATTGTTCACATTTTATACACATTTCCCTTTAATTCAGCAGGGCATATTTGAGATTATTGGAAACCTTGCGATTTCCACTGTAATTTAAAATAGACCTGAAGCCCCGCGGGTCTGAATACAGCAGCTGCATTAGTCAGAGCCATACAAGGATTGGTGGATTTTATGGGTTAAGTTAATGTTGTTTGCTTCTTTCAGGCTTTTGACCACATCCTTATTGCAATTGAAGACATATCAGGACAGATTGGACACAACTACATGAGAGACAAGTGAGCGAATGCTTCTTTTTTTGTGAGCGATTGTTCAAAGCATTTATCACAAATTTACGCTGTCTTACTTCATTGTTATTTATAAAAAGAACAACCCACCCCCAACACATGCCAAACCCCCCCCCCCCAAACCCCCCCCCCCCACCCCCCGCACCTCACTGTCTGCGAACGTCAGAAGTAGATAAGGTGACAAAGCGTCTGTCTCACCAAGTGAAAAACGCTCACTGGACACACATGTGACCCATCTAACACTGCACTTATCACACACAACTTCAGCAGTTAGAATTCTTTGTGCCGTGCTGTTTTTATATTGTAACGAAGTCAGTGCCCTCAAAGTTGGCATAATAGCGTTTGAGAATGCATGTTTTTTTCTCGGAGGATAGTTACTTTTGTGGACAAGGCTTAAATGTTTCAACTTGATTGAACTAAGCACACATTTCTGGAATCCTTGCCACAAATCCCTTTTTTTGAAGATGACCTAAAAGTACTGTCTGTCTCACACTCATAAGAACCGTTTTTGTGATATCTGGACAGCCGCTATTGTGAGTAAAAAATGCTGTAATTCATTGGAAGAAACACAATATGGATGTAATACCATCTATTCAATGCCGGCAATTTGCACTCTGTTCATGGTTCTTTTCAATTTGCCCAAGTGCGTGGCCTAGCGCAGGAGTTGCCAAACTTTTCCACATCAGGGCCCTCTTGAAAATCTAATAAATGTCCGCGGCCCACCTTTGTCCTATAAACAGTACATAGACGAAATTATGCATTCTCAGAACACTTAACAGCAACAATAATTGTTGTTAAGAAAATAAAATAAATAAAAAACAACAAGAGCAATAATTGTTGTAGTTGTTTTTTATTTATTACTATTATAATAAAGATTCAGGATTCTAATGAAAGCAGGGGGATAAACTTTTAGTCTGTGGTGTACACACAAGACAAAATTAATCATCGAACACAGTATGTGCTCCTCCGATTATGACCCCCGGTCATGACGACCAGAAAGCTATGTTCCGATCATAAACCATATAAGGTTCCTAAAATATTGTAAGGTCAATAACGCTCAATAGGTTATTACTTCTAAATATTTTTTTAAATTGTGCAATAAATATTTTACAATAAAAATCATAAAAAATCCTATTTGCAAAAATGAATCATATTTTTAATGAACTCTCACGGCCCACCTGCAGTACCACCACCGCGGCCCACACTTTGGGAATCACGGGCCTAGAGTATACAACATTTATTCACTGTCCAAATGCGGACGAAACAATGTGGGTAATGACATAATGTTTCGCGCAGGTGTGTTGGTTGAATAGCCGTTTGTTGAATCTGTTGATTTTGTTGATATGCTATCTAAAGAGTTGATATGATAAGAGATGATGTCATAATTTCACCCCTGTATTGTATGATTTATTTAAGCTGCTTTAATTTTCTGTAACTCTGCCCCAACTAGGTGGAACCAATTTGAGGAGAGGTGGCTGTGTGCTCTCCTGATGAAACCGAAAGCTCGCAAGTCACGGGATTATCTATTCAGCGTGTTTCACCAACTGAACCTCAAGGATGCAGTGAACTACGTTCAAGAGGTGAGTGTAGCCGCTAGACCGCTTCTCATTGGTCACATGACCACATTGGTTTTTACATTGGACACATTGGTTTTCGATGTATTACTTTGTCAAATACGAGATACGGTAAGACACATGAGATGTCTTAACGTATCTCATACCCGAGCAGGCTCTTTGTGCTGCTGTGTACGAAGGAATCAGATTTTGTAATGACTTTGACCTGCTCATCTATACAGGATTAATGGTCTATGTAAACATATACATGATACTCTATTGTCATATATCTTGTAATGAAATAAAAATAAGCATTATAATGCAATAAATGAACTTTGTCTATGTTATCTATACTAACACATATGGTCGCCATTTTATAAAAGGACTCTGTTGCACTCTAGTGTGCATTGAGCGAAACAACACTTTTAGAATCCAACTACAAAATGACATTTACTATGTCTCTTTGTTGGTAGTTGCTTAAATGTAATTTGCTGATCATGTGTGAATTGCAAATGAATATTAATTTTCATGGATGAAACCAGTGGTTCTCAAACTCAGCCTTCGGTGAACAGTGTTAGTTTTTAGGTTTTTTTTCCCAATCTGAATTGCAGTCCCAGAATTTTAACATCCTGTTAATTTTTCTTCGTATTAGTTGATTTTCATCTTAAGAGGGATTGTTTATCCTCTCAAACCACATTTTTATTGAAATAACTTTATATTTTATGAAAAATAAAAGCCTAATTGTCTTATGAATGAATAATTGTCATCTATTTTGCCTCATTCTTGTGAATCGACGAGCCACTAAATAGATTTTTGAACTCAGGCGTGTAAGTTATTAAATTCCTTCAAGGAAGTTATATTTTTGTCTGCGTTTGTCTGCTTTTACCAACTTTACTAAAAAAAGTCCTGAACGGTTTTTGATGAAAAATTTCTGAAGAGTAGGATATAGCCCAAGGAACCATCCAGTAGATTTTGGCAATGAACCGGATCACCATCCAGATCCAAGAATTATTTAAAGGCTTCTCATCATTACAGGGTCAGGGCAAATTCATCATGGGGATTGCGCAGTCCGGTTGAGGTTTGTGCTCTCTGAGTGCAGTCTAATTTCAAAATGTTTTTCCTTGAAAAATAATGCAAAACCAGTCATTGTAATTACATTTTTCTTTAGATTATGTGATTAAATGATGGTTTTAGTGGTAGTGTTTCCACAATTTCACCAAATACGTGCCTACTGATTGCTTAATTTTATCAGTAACAATGTCTTGACCTTTGTGCAATAACCAGTCATTGCCAACTTAACAAAATATGAATGTGGAACTTTGTTATGGCATGCATACATAGCTATTTCTGTAATAATTTGTTTTAAGAAAGTGAATATTCACGACAAGCATGATGGTGCAACTTAGGAAAATTAATGACTCGGTACAATTTTGGGATTGCAAAAATTGCGGCTGGAATGAAAGGCAACACACACTGTGGCTTCTTAGGAACGAGTTTGAGAACCACTGGGTGAAATGAATCCTGGGATCAGGAATAGAGATGCTGAAGTCTCTTATCTTATCACCAAGGGTGAGCGGAGGGGATCACTGGCCTTCGTGCGTTCGGAATCCGATACTAACGTGAACTTCAAGAAGATTTTCAGTGCCAATATTTCAGAAGTAATGCCAGAGGGAACATGTCATGTGTCAGACTCGGAATCGGACGATGTTCCAGAATACCCCTTTCAGTAAGAGCCACTGTTTTTATTTCATTATTTTTGTTTGTCACAATACATTGCATCATATTTATTTGGTAGATGGTTTTATCCAGGGCAACATTCAGCAACTGCGCAGTAAAGGTCACTGAAACAGCTCTGATTCATCCTCTGCATTAGTGTCATCTCAGTGACAGCAACACATTGACTTGAGTAGTTTTAATCCAACTAGAGCCGAGTGATACGATAAACAGCTTAGCGAACATAAACAAAATTATGATTCAAAAGCAAACAAAACAAAACTGGGTAATCGAGCTGTTCAAATTTCGATAAACTGCAGACAGCAATGTAAGACTGCAGATCCATCAAAATGTGACAACTATTTTTGAGATTTTTGCAAATGCAGCTGCTCTGTATGTAATTTTGTTTGGGTTAATGGTGGTTACTGGGAACAGTCAAAATGCAGTCTCATCTGTCAATCCCCCCCAAAAAAGACTGGTTGGCCTCTAGCCGTTTTGTTGATGTGTACCAGGAGTCGGGACAGTGTGCCATCCGTGTGTCTGGACATGCATGAGATGGACATGAGGAGGCAGAGGGAGTCGGAGGACATCAGTACACACCGCCTGCTCCAGCAGCACCTCTACAAGGCCAGGAAACAGGTTGGGGAAACAGCGCACGGCTACACCTGTAACCATTGGCTCTTATTTTTGTGAGTCACCCATGCTAGGGTGGGTCCGGATCAGACAGTGTCTTACTCATTATGGCAGAGACTTACAGTCAAAAAGCCAGCGAAAAGATTCATGCAAGCCTAAAGCCTAAAGCCGCTTTCACACGGGTCGCAAAACAAATTTTTCGCTGGACAGATTACATTCAGAGTCAATGCAGAGATGTGAGTAATTTGCGTCGTTGCCTTTTACAAAGGCTTGTCGTTGGGTTCTACCCCGTAAAGCCTCGACTTAACCCCTTTGCCCCCCCACAAAAGTTAGCCGAAGGGATGTTCAGAAGGAAAAAGTCGGATGTCAACCTTCAGAAAAACTGGGCTCAAGGGGGGAGCCCATCCTCCTTAGGCCAGATCCAGCTCAGAGGACCAGCTTTGGCCTGTCTTGTGATAGTTTCGACCAATGAGTGTAAAGATGTGGGGACTGACAGACGCGTGGTTCGGAGGAGAGCCGTGAACTGTCTCTCTCTCCTGTGCTGGCAACAACGGGTTGCGTACGAGCAAGCCTTGTGCAGAGTTCTGATTGGGCATTCCAGATTTGGGTGGGACTGGAGATGCCAAATAAAAAAAAAATAAAAAACATGCTGACCCTGTGGTCAGCTTGGACTTTAGATCGCTGCTGTTGACAAACACTCAAACAAAGGACACTTCCGGACTTCTCTGGTTCATATATTTTCATCTCTTTTCACTGGGTTTTCCATCGTATATATTATAATGCCCCAGGAGTTGTCTTATTTGGGTTTGCTGTAGAACGGATGATTCACAAAAATATGGGAAAATGCCTTACACCAGGAATGCTGATGGTGTTTTCATGCTGTCAAGTAGTCAATATCTGTCATTGTTGAAGATATGAGATATCAGGTTAAAAGTAAAGTGTGCGTATTTAAACTGGCCTGAGTTTCAGTATCCAGGCAACAGCTGCCGGATCCCGAACATTCAACAAGGCTCCATTTTGTGCAGACTTTTGCCCATCATCATACGTGCAATAAATTTGTTGTATGCTATATTTCAGATTAAAATACACTGAGTCAGTTTATACATGAGCCATGTGAAAACAGAATAATAACAGACATCTGAATGACATTGCCTTTTGGGTACGAGTGATTCCCTGCTAATCTGCGCTATCATGTTGACCCTTAAAGCACAGACACAGGTACAGCAGGAGCCACATTAGTGTCAATAAGGATGAGGACGAGGTCCAGGAGATCTTCCAGAGGACCATGAGGAGCCGTCTGGAGTCCTTCAAATCTGCAAAAATGGGTGTCGCCCACAATAAGATGATTAAGCACCCCAAGAAGGACCAAACACAAAAGGTCTGGCATTCATTACCAAAATATCCAGAGAATACTTAACTCACACCTGATTGCACACTATTGTAATGCATTACATCCAGTTACTTCCAATGCGTTTCACCTCAAAACGTGGTTTACCTAATACATTTCACTGCAATAAGAGTCTGTCTTAGGATGTCTTCTTATTATTATGAGACTCAAGTTCTTATGTTTTCTCTCTCAAGTGGAAACCATCAGCTTATTTTAAGCTACCATTTGCTTGACAATGAAATTCTCATCCTATTGGCAAATCTAGTAATGAATCTAAATTATGTTACCTCTTTGGCATACTTACTGTCTTACTCTGATAAAAATGTTTAAAATACAAGATTATAATTCTTGGGTAGATAGATTATTTTTTATTTTCTGAATTGTCATTTCACCATTTTTCCTGCCCCTGAATTTATCTGGTGCCCCACACTGCATTACATGCCTTTGCTTTGCTTGCATTATATTTCACCATAAAATATCCCTAAGAGCCTCAGCAGGTCAGCAGTAGCTAGTAGAATGTTTCCTAAAACCACAAATGCCTCTTTTTGAATTATTTCAGTATACCACAATACTTATATTTTAACATTGAATGTTTACCTGAAAAAAAGGAGTTTATGATTCGCTCTGTTTGTTCCAGACGCCAAATGGAAAACTGGCTGGTAAAAGTAAAGGACATCCATTCTTAGATGAAGGTAACTTTTGCCGTACGTGTTTACAGACTTTTTCTATATTTTTAACCCCAGGGTGATACAAATTGTTTAATATTGGTAGTAAATTAAATAGTCACCCTTTTTCAAAAGGATGCAAAACTTTAATCAAACCTGTGTTTTTGGTTCTTAATCTGCTGTTACTAGGAGCTTCTGATAAGATTGTTGCTATGGGGAAAAAAATCTAGACTTATGCTGTGGGAATTTCTCCGTTTGCCTCCAGATTTCGATTTCTCGGATACAGACCGTGAGCGTATGGAGCACGGCGAGGATTCGAAAGCCTCAGGAAGGGAAATGCCCATGACTTTATCATACAGCGCTGGAGGTAAAAAAAAAAAGTCAACATTGATTAAAAAAACTTTATTGCAGTGGAAGACCAACATATTGGCTCCATGAAAAACCTGATTCACACCCTGTGCTCCTAACATGTCAGTTTGGTAGCCCTGCAACAATAACCATCCATTTTCGTGTAACGTCAGACACTTTTATCGCTACAATGTCACAAATCTTAAGTTAACATGCTCGTATTAGCTTCAAATTTCGTTTCCAAACAGGGACAATTGATAAGAGTTTGCATACCAAAAAGCAAGTTCCTAAGTTAAAAGGTTTATAAAATACGGCAAAATGAAAATTTGGGGATTGTCGATATTTTACCTTTTTTTTTGCGAACTCTATATTAACTTTGGTGTAGCACACTAGATCTGCATCATACACTCATCATTATCCCTGTGGATAGGAATACCACTCATTTCATCACCAAACATGTCCAGAATGTCTCCAAACTCAGTACACATACAAAACAGGTTGCACGTCTCTTTTAAAGTCAAATTATAATGAAAATTTCTTTGGAAAAAAAAGTATGTGGTCTTGAGTTGCTGCTGCATTTGATAATAGTACCGTAGGGGCATCTTATGTTAAAATATGAAGAGGCTATTCCAAGGCTAAGTGGTATTTGTAATAGAAAAACTGAATACGTAACGTCATACAGTTTCATAATTTTAAACCAAATACAGCCCCAGGGTATAGGATACGATGCCTATACAGCTCATGACGTTTTATAATGTGTATCTTTACCTGAAAAACACAAAAGCAGTGACAGATATTGGATATGTGCAGTTATATGAGCAGAAATCTAAAAATAGATACGATGCAACGTCAGACACTTTTATAACCTATGCCTCTGTCATCGATTACAGGGGGTATATAACTCATCTAAAACATTAATAAGGTGCCTCTGACGACTGCGCTTGCACAAGGGATCGAGACCACCACCGCCGGTGAATCTACGGCATCCCAGAGTTTTGCGCCTCGATAGAGCGAATAAAAGTGTCTGACGTTACATCGAGCGAAGTACATGCACAGGGACCTAACGGAAGCAAGTATCGATACAACAACTGGTCGGGATTGTTGAAAATAATCATAAATACGAGCCAGGGTACAAAAAATCAAAGAAAAACTGTAAAGAATACCCAGGAGGAGGCCAAACGTTGATGTAACGTCAGACATTTTTATCCTGTTTAAAATTGTGTTATGATGTGTGGCATGTAGGTGAATGACAGTTGACCCAAAATCTTTACCCCAACATACCAGCCCTAGGCACTGTTCAAAGTGAGGCTAATAGTTATTATCTGCCTGCATTGGTTGTACAGTACATGGTGAGTTAAAATAAAAGTGTCTGACGTTACAACGGGTACTTATATCTGATTCAAGCCATGGCGCACCAGAAGGAAGACTCAACCAACGGTTCAACCTAATGAATCTTGGAGCCAATACCCCATGCAGGGCACATGAGAAATAAGTTTGGGGTTTACTAAAAGTGCCACTGTGCTAATAACACTCACCCAAATATTTAAAAAATGTCCCAAAAACAGCTTTTCGAAGCAGTTTTCAAATTTGAAGGCCCATATCTCAGGGAATACCAATGGGATTCACACAAACTTACACTTTTCTGAAAGCCCTAACTGTCCTGCATTAAATGAGACTAAGATGGGCCTGATTGGTGGATTCATTTTTATTCTGTAGCACTGAGAAGGTGGAAAGGCTGGAAAATGGCCAAGTGTACACTAATTGAAAACCTGACCCATATATATGCTGAATAAGTCTCTTCAGAAAAGAAAAAAAACAGCTACCTTTTTCATTTTTTTCTTTCTTTTTTTTTACTTTTTTCTCAATAAATTATTTCATGTTTTTTAAGTATAATATTTACTATAATTGTAGAAACAATAGGCCTACCAAAGCTCCTTTCACTGGAGCTCAAATTTTTGAAGCAACAATAAAATCAGGAACATATGCTTTGCTAATGATACAAATACATTTTTGAAATATCAATAATCTTGCAGAGAAAAGTAAGCTATATTTGACTAATTTAGGTTTTGATTGGTCAAAATATTTTTAAATTGTGATTGCTGTGAGTTCTGTAGTGTGTGCCACTGATAAACATTAACCTCTTAAGCCCCAGCCTCTTTTTTAGGTTTCTGTTTGAAAATGACCAATACCCAAAATGAAAATACCCAAAATGAATAGAGTATATCTCTGTTTGTGTAGCATGAAGTATCAGAGAGAAAGACATGGAAATGTGGAGAGAGGGTTGATTTTCTGACGCTACTCGGATTTTGATATTTGAACATTAATATGCTTGGCGTTTGAGTTGTGCTTGGTGTATGTAAAAATGACTTATATGTGCTTGTAGCAGAGGCTCTCCTGTTTCATTTGATGTGTAATATGACTATATTGCTACTTAATTAGCGCGGCGTTGTAGGTATTTTGCTGCGGTGTGTCTCGGGGTCCCCCAATTGGGGAACCCTGGAGTTTAAGAGGTTAATGTGAAAATTACTTTTCCCTGTTTGTTAAATGTTTTGCTCTTGCTTTGCAGGGGGGATTGAAAACCCAGCCTTCATGCCAGATGTGGACCCCCTTCACCCAATTCACTCCTTCCCGTGGGAAGCCTCCCCCTGGGTGACCTCGGCTCAGACAGAGAACACGGTGGTCCCCTCCCAGAGGGCTCAGGTGCGACTGCCCTGGTCGCCTAGCAACCTTCGTCGCCTGGCTCCCCTCCGCATCAGCACACGCTCCACGGATTCCTTCCTTTTGGCGGATGTGCCTTCCTCAGACGAACACTCTCCTCCACTTCCCCCTCCGCCGGACAGGTCTGAGATGTAGCACTCCTCCCTGTGCGGTCCTCAGAGATAAAACTAATGCTAAAACTTCATGCACACATCCTGAACCAAACGCAAATTGAACTCCAGTGCAGACATTCCGGAATTTTCTGTTGCCGTTTATTTCTGATCTGGTGCATTGGCTGGAACTACCACCGGTCTCGACAAAGAGTGAACGGGTATAATTGTGTGAAGTAAATAAGTTATATATCATATATCCAAATAATATCATATGTATAAATGGCCAGATTGATTTACTTTGCAAATTCTTCATTTGTGTAATTATTCTTGAAGTTGTTTTATTGTATAGAACACAGATTTATATTAATGATTTTTAGTTTCATGCCTCTAGGTTGGCAAAAAAGGCCCTGCATTGTCAAGAGCATCTTTATCAAGAAAGTGATAATGTGCCTAATTGTTACAAATGTATATTTTTATTTAAGAAACAAATATGTCAACCACCTTCCAATGTTGTGGAACCTAGTCTGTGAACTTATGAATGTACATATCCTCTGTGTTCCATGTGTAATAAATTCATGTTATTTATTCAGCATTGGGCATTTGTATGATGAATATAATGAATTAAATTACCAGAATATAAACTTTAGGACCTAGACACCGTGATATTAGCTACTGGCTTTCCTGGGTTAAGTCCATTTCGGCACACAGGAGTGCAGATTTTGGGCACCGCTATGCTGAACAGTTCAAAGCCCAGTCTTAGTGAGTCCACTATTCGATGTAACCTACTCCTTATACGTCCACAAAACATCACTCCATTTTCCAAATACCGCTGGAAACCAACCCATCACATGGGCACGAGCCGAAGCAACTAAAAGAAAGAAGACAGAAACAAAGTAAATCCAGAGGCGCTACCAGGATGCCAAACTTGGGTGGGCATTTGTCCTCTTTGGGGGCAATAAAGAACCTCTAAATCACCGTAAAATAAATATATATCAGAGGTGGCTGGTGAACTGGCGATAGTCATGACCTGTTTTCAATCATTCATTTAGATTACCATTACAACATCTCAGAAGACTCTCAACATTAACAGGTGTGGTCAGTTTTCATTAATTATGCGCAATAGGGTTGTGCCGATCGTGTACTGCAATTTTTTAAGGCGCAGTACCACCACCTGCTGCCATGGGGCGAACATCCGAGCTTTCTCCATGCTGCACAGAGCCAAGTAAAGGACTACAGAATCGCCTCCTTTTAACCAATTAAAAAACTCCTTAAAGAAAAACTCCTCGTCCAACATTGCCACATCTCAACTCAGCATTTCATCTCTCGGTGTATTATTTTTATGAGCTTGATAATGATAAAATAAAAATAAAGAGATTTGTTATAAGACCGCCCTGGATTTTAAGCGTCTAGAAAATAAGCAAGGTGGAAAACATTCTGAAAAGTGGATGAAACATTAACGTGAGATATAAATGATCAATTGCACAAAATGGCATGGCAATGACATCTTGCTCACGAAAATCTGCTGTTCTATGGCCATTTAAATTTCGAAATACATCAATCAAACATGCTGTCTTAATAAACACCTCTACTCATTAAACTTAGACAGTAAACAAATCCACCATTTGATTGCCAATCAAGCAAAGTAAATGGGAACATGTTCACTTTTCTTAGAGTTGCCTTCTGTTGTCCATTACTTGGCTCCGTGCTGCAAGTCGCCGAAAAAATAATTATGCCAGTCAAGTTTTTTTTCCGGAAGTGCATATGATACAGAATTATTGTTGCAACAACCCCAGTGAGTGACGATCAACTCCAGGCTTGCTGCCTGGGCTCACTCGGTAGCCAATTCAGGTTATAACAACACGAGTCAACACAGACGACAAACTAGTACGCAAATAATCCTAATGTTAAACAACAAGACTGACAAAATAAGCGGTGGCAGAAGTAGCTACAAGAGATATGGGCGAAGTTTTAATTCCCTGAGAGAAGCGCAGGGCCGTAGACGTGACCTCAGACTGATGAGTGAAGACGGCAGTCGAAGAGAATGGGAGGGTCCTTAGTAATTCGAGATTGCCCATTGGTTTCTCAGCAGAATAGACTGGCAAAGGAATCCACAATCACACATAGTGATAGATAAATGAAGCATATGTAAAGCTCACTCTAAATGGCTGTCTACCTCCGGCTGTGAATCAGTTGGATATCGCGCGTTTGCTGTCAAATTGTAGTAAATCAGGTTTTCATCTTGAGTTTTCATTGGGTGGGCAGAGCCTTTCTCAGGGTGGGCACTGCCCACCCCCTGCCCCCCTTTGGTAACGCCCCTCAGTAAATCGTTGCGTGGAAAAAATATTTACTTTTTATTTGTATGTTAATGATACCGTTCTCTTCAATGGAGTATGGGTCTTATTGTCCTACACTAGAGCTGGCTCAAGTTGATTTTAAGAGCATTGTCTCTGACGAAGGCCCAAAAATAAGAGTGAAAAATTAAGTCTGCAGCTGCTTTCGCGAGAATAATTTTTTTCTCACTACAGATTACATTCAAAGTCAATGCAAAGACGCGAATACACGCGGAGAGGTGACCGAGTTATTAAGAATACTAAATAAATTAAATATGATGACTTCAAATTTCCCAGATTACGCACATATTTCTAATGTTTGAATAATTCATTTAGAAAAGCATTTTTCAGGATTGAAGCCATGCTCAGGAGTGAAGAGGAGGAGTGGTCTTTGTGTTTAGCCACAGGAGGATTATTAATGAAGAGGTGGGTGCTTTTTATTCCAGTAACGTCCTACTGGGTTACGCCAGGGCCCCATTAGTGTAGTGGAGTTCTCCTCCATTCAGTCCTGCTCCAGCTGGAACGAGGAAGCAATAACAGCAGCTATCGGGAGTGGAGTTTCCGATCCCGCAGAAAATGCCCAGACCACTCCATGTGCCTTTAGACAGCAAAGAGCTTATGCAATTTGGTCGCACACAGTTCCTTGCAGTTACATGTTGTGGGCTGCTTGTCTGCCTTCATCTGTAGTCGTGGGTCATCCATGTGTGAACATCTTCTCAGCTGAAACCACTGGGCCAAGGAAGCTGAAAATTTGCATGCATGTTCCTGTCTATGAGATCATCAACATTTGCTAGAGGTGTTCCAATCTGCCACAGCAGTCATCTTGAAAATGCCATTTTGACTTACTTGCCAATCATTTTCACAGTAATTCAGCTGAATTGTGATATCTACATAGGAAGAACGAAAACTCAACACATATATTCCAGGTTTTGATACGTGTTTTATTTTGACCTTGATTTCACCTGTGACATAAGGCCACACCCCTACATTTCATGGATATCTAAAAATCTTCTCCAAAACTACTTGGCCAGGGAAGCTGGAACTTGGCTTGTATGCTCCTACCCATGAGTACATCAGTGTTTTTTTTTTTTTTTTCTTCGAGGAATTCTGATCTAATTTCAAATAGGGCTGCCAGGGGAGCCATCTTGAAAATGCCATTTTCACACATTTGTCAATGAATTCTGCTGCAATTCAGCTTAAATGTGATAGTCACATAGTGAGTGTTAAAACTCAACACATATATTTCAGGTTTTGATGTACATTCTGTTTTTACTATCATTTGGCCTCTGCCTCAAAGCTACACCCCAAAATTTCATGAATATCTTCAAAAATCTCAAAAACTACTGGACCGAGGATGCTAAAACTTGGCATGCATATCCCTACCCAGGAGTAAATCAAAGTTTTTTCAAGGCATTTTGATTTGATATATTGATGCCATGGTGGCCTTCTTGAAAATTCCCTCTTTGACTGTATAAATAGATGGATGCAGCACCGGGGTATGAGGCCAATGTGGAAATCTCAAAAATTTGCATTCTATTTATTGGCCAGCAGATGGCAACGTCGGTTGTTGCAGAAAGAAGTTCAATGCTATAAAAGTCTATGAGAAAATGACCCTACTTTCCAACCTAATTTATTATTTCAATGCTGATTTTCCACATTATTTTATGTTATCGATCACAAGTTTCAAGTCTCCGTCATGATGGTAATTTTTTTTTTTTTAATTACGGTCCCGAATACACTGTGAAAAAGTCTAACGTAACATTGCATGACCAACTGATATCGCATAGGGACTACGCAGCCAGATACTGACAGTGTATCTGCAGTGCTGGGATTTTCTTTTTTTTTGAGATGTAATTCTATTTAATCTATATAAATGCTGTCTCTGCCACAAACCGCTCAGAGTCTGACCCAAACAGCTGATCGCTACAGCGCGCAGTATACCCCGATGGAGTACGTTAGTTAGCTCAAGAGCAACTGTGTTTTTTCCGAGCAGGTAAAGCGCAGTAATTCTTTTTAATATAGCGTCCAACTGAAATAGTGTATTATTTTAAAGTAGGATGTCTTTTAGGCCACAAAAATACGCTGTTTCCCTGGTCCTGTTCACAACAGAGTATCGCCCAAGTTTCCACCCAGCACTATGCGCTGGTGCAGCTTCCTGGAGGAGATCAGAGAGCTTTCTACTGCATCTAATGTAAGTAGTGGCAATTTGTAGCTCATACAACCCCACTTCAAAAAAATTGAAATATCCCTTTAACTGTTGCTGCATATTTAATATTCTGAAGGCTGGAAGTTAAGCGTGTTTACTGCAGCATTTGGAAATCACACCCATTCAAAACACACTTCTCCAATATTGTGATGAATACTAATCATAAAATAAATCTATTTTTATTACACACAGTAGTCTCTGGTTACATGATGTTTTTGTTGAAACTGCTTCACTGACTTTATTTTGGTCTGTACAGTCACGGTCCCGTCCTTCATAAACTGATGTTTGTAGCTGGCTGAGTGTGTGGGTGTCAGTGAGTGATTAAGTTAAACCACTGGTCAGCTGACAGAGTGTAGCTTCCCCATTGGCTGTTGCTCATTGCCCAGAATTCCGCACAGGCCTCAAACGGTCCAGCCATATACTAGGCCTTGTCCAAGTCTTGATTACATTTTAGAAGGACCTGCCATCAATGACTCCTTCATCCCGAGGTCCCAGTGTGTAAACATGTATAACAGAGATCAAACTTCAAAATTACTTCATAAATCATTTATTCTTTTACATCAGAAATGAAATCTTATCCAGCAATACGACTTGACTAAATTTCAGACTTATCATCAATATTTAGTGCATATATTAGTCTTAAAATAGATTCTGTCAGATTTAGGTTATATTTTAACGGCAATAAATGTAAACTTCTTAACAAAACACAAATTCGTGTGCATTTCTTCAAGTCTGAAAGAAAACAACTTTCTTTTTTTTTTTTAAAAGATAAGTTCAGAACACAACTTTCCCACTCCTAAAATGAAATCCCCATTTCAAAGTTAACCCTCTAAAATTATAACAGCTGTCCCACCCCTTCTCCACAGCAGCAAAGGTAAATAACCAGAAAATATAATCTCTCTGATTCATACAGTCATGTCATCATTATTTTTTTTCCAGAAAAAAACCCCCTGCAATCTTTAAGTGGAAGAATTTTCTAAAACATTAAAAACACCAGGCTTAATGAGAGAATGAGTGCAAAAAGGTACGAAGTGCTTGACTTCATTGGAGCCGCGGAGTCAAAGATACTGGGGATGTCCAGGAAGTCATCGAAATCATCACTGGTGGTGCTGGTTGGAGAAGGAGTGCTCACAGCCTTAATGGTGATGCCCCTGGACTGGGCTTGCACGGCATTCAGCGTGAAAACAATCATCATGTTCTCCCCTACAGTAGAACAAAAACATTCACCAGATTACCGGATTAACCAGTGTACCGGATTATCCCACTGAAGTCCTTACCAATTAAACTTTCTTTGCAAACAACTTCAACTACCAATTGAAGCATGATAAACATATGTATTCAAAAGTTATTAAAGATATACCGTTTGTACTTGAATGCTAATAAATAATGCTGCTTTTCTACACCTTTCTGCACCAAGAACAATGGCCTTAGCAGTCATCATTAGTTAGCTTTCTAAACAAGCCCATTTTCATTGTTAGCTTAATATGGATTTACTGACAAAGACGGAATCACTGAATAACAGCATGAATAGAAGAAAAAGTTAAATGGGACATCATTTCAGTATCAAGGAATTAATCATAGAAGCAAACTACAGAGGAAAAAGTTAAAAGAAAATGCAGTGAGACTAAAGCTACAAATGTCTGTACTACTATTTAAAGGATATTTTGAAATATAAAGCTTCCAGTACTTTGTTTGGTCTAGTTGCTAGAAATCTGTAAGGCATAGAATGTTTGCTGGTCCACATCAAATACCATTTTACTTTTTCCATTTAATATAATTTAGCTTTAAAGGTGCACTGTGCAAGTTTGTTTACTTTCACTTCTGTTGACATTCGAACTCAAACAAAACAGAGGTGGCTCGCCCCCCCCCCATAGTTCCCTCCTTCCCATGCTTCCATAACAGTCAACTCTTGTCGTTGATTGGCCGGGATGGTTTGTTATGCTATGGGACACAGCCTGTGCCCCTTTTGTTTATTTGCAGTTTGTGACGCCTGTGTGGTCTCCAGAGCTCAGGTTTTTGTTACAGTGAATTTAGGGGCAGGCAGCTAGCGGATCGTGGAGAGATGTTGGCAAATTGAGGCAGAAATATAATTGCGTAGAAAGTAAACAAACATTTTTTTTTTAAGTTTATAAGTTCACCAACCCAATTCCTGGAAAGCTACCATCCCATAGGTTTTTATTCCAGCCCTTATCCGGCACCCCTGATTGGGCTAAGTGGCAACTCCTTAGGAATGACTGCAGTATAAGTGCAAACGTGGATTGAACTCCAAAAGTTGTAATTTGCAAGAAGACCCAATGATTCTTCTGTCAAGTGAGATGAATATCTAATAGGACTAACAAAAAGGCATTCAACAAATTCAACATGGAGTTCAACATAATTCACAAAGTACAATGAGATACTGACACCAGTATTAACTCAAAAATCTTATCTTATGGTTCCTCTTTTGTCCCCAAGTACAGTCAAAGGGATGGGGTATTTATTTATTTATATTTATTTTTCTTACTTTTCCCCCCATCCCAAACACAGCCAAACTGTTTAGCTCACTGAAAACAATCAGCTCCCATTGACTCAAGAGGAAGATACTGTGGCATGTGATTCCTTCGACTCACATGACGACTAGCATTCGCTTCTCTACACTATTCAGTTGCATCGCCAATTGCACACTGCCTATACTGTTGGACGATCATCTAATCAGCAAACTATTTTTTATTATTTTGCTCGTACAGCGACATGGGGCTGGCCGAACAGAAGTGGTCACTACAGAATCATGAACTAACTAATTTTAGCCGGCTTTACCCCGTATGGCGAGGGCGAGGCCGCGCCACTTGTTGCCTCGCCCATACAGATCTCCAGCCATAGCCGGTAAAGGTGTAGCTCGGATTCAAACACCATGATGATCATGATGAACTCGAAAAGTCGAAAACTAGTTTATTCATGTGTTAGATATATATGGTGTCCCAAAAAAAATGACCAGGCCAAACCAGGCGAACTGAAAACTGATATTTCCCCAGATCCTAACAAGAAATCTTTCTCGAAAAAGCAGCGTTTATTTTATCAAAATCGGTCCAGTCAAAAAGTGATGTCTTTTTTTGTGCAGTAAAGTCATACCAAGGTTCGGAGAATAGATCTGACTGTGCTAATCGTAGATGCATTTGATGCCATTCCGAGGCAAATGATCATTTTCAGCAAGGCACGGCATGGGGAGAAGAGCTTATATTTGCATCCAGCTTAGAGGGATGGAGTTTGAAGGATGGGCAGCCAGTCAATAGAAAGTCATTAAAAGTGAAGAATAATAAAAAAAGAGATGAAGGAAATGATTTGTTAATAATAATTATTGGAAATAAAGCAAAGAGAAAAAAGAGTAAAGAATAAAGAAAAGAAAGAATAAAGACAAAACATAAACATAAAGAAAAAAAATTCAACATCACTCACTTTCAGTTGAGGGCTGACCTTGCTGCACCATAACTGACATAACCTTTGATACGCTTGACGGTTTTGATGAAATAAAGAATTTTTTTTTTTTTAATTAAGTGAGAAGACACCCTATCAGGATCCGGGGAAACACACAGTCTGAGTTGCCCAGTTTGGCCGCAACATTTTCAGGGACACTCTGTATTTGTAGTTAGAGGCACATGTAAATGCACGAGTCATGTAAGTGGCCTCAGGGAGACCACTGCAGATTGGAGATGTTTTTTTTAACTGTTATTTTTCCATTCGAAAATGGAAGCAAAGCTTCCACAGACAACAATTGGATATAAATGCTCTGTTGAATTAAATGTGGGTGACTGTTTTATACTACAAGTATTTCGACGAGGGGTTTCAGACAGGTCCATCCAGGGCCATGGGGCAGCTGGTTTTCATTCAAGCTGAGCAGAAGCACACATGATACAACTAACCAACCATGCAGGCTGAGATCAGTTGATGAAATTAATTGTATCAGGTGTGCTTCTGCTAGGTTGGATTGAAAACCTGCAGCCCCTTGGCCCTTTGATGGACCCCTGATTTAGACTGCCTTGTTTGCTAAGTAGATATACAATCAGAGATAGCAGACCTGGCCCCAGCCACGGGCTGACAGACAGACTGACAGAAACACACACACACACACACGATCATTGCTTAACCTGGCTCCCAAGGGGAGAGGCCAGGTAATTAACATTAAACCAATATAACAGACTGGTAAACTGTGGTATTGGAGTAGAGTGGTAAGTGAGGGTGGCTGTGCACATACCCGTGGTGTTGATTGACAGGTCGGTGAAGTTTGCCCAGCAGCCCTCAAATGGCATTGTAGTGTTGCCCCCCAGGCCCGAAACACTGCCACTGTCAGACTTCTTCAGACTGGCTGTAAGCCTGAGTGAAATGACTCCAACCGCCATGCAGTTATCCTGCACAAACATTCACACATTCAGCAGGAGGCAATGCTAAATGTTCAATCAGCTCTTTCGGAGAACATTTAGTCAGCAAATGGAATAATGTTTACAGCCCTGGAAATCTTGTTTGTGAGTACTAAGTTTACATAATTTATGTTGTGAAACTAAGCCAAAATCTGAACATGTTTTCTTTGACTTTTTTCGCAAAGAATTTATTTGTGAATAAAGGTTTGTAAAAAAAGGTTTTAAAAAGCACAAAGTCACATAGGTAAAAGCTTCATAACACGAAGCTTCATGAAGGCTAACATTTGTGCACCTTAAATTTGTAAGTGGGTCAATGACATGACGTTGTCCGAGTGCACGACTTTGGTTTAAAATAATTTTAAATGATTCATAATAAGCATCATTTTATTGGATAAAACCAGTTTAATTTGAACAAATTTCCAGTTGATCATATCAATGATACAACCCCAATTCCGAAATAGTTGGGACAAAGTATAAATTGTGAATAAAGTCTAAATGCAGTGACTTTCAAATCACACCCGCCAGAATTTTATTCACAATAGAACAGCGATAACATAGCAAATGTTGAAACTGAGAAACTTTACAATTTTATTCACAAAATGGGCTCATTTCAAATTTGATTGCTGCTACAGGTCTCAAAAAAGTTGGGACAGGGGCCTGTTTACCATGGTGTAGCATCCCCTCTTCTTTTTAAGAGCAAATTTTTATTAGAGTCAGGCAGGCGGTTATTCCTGACCCCTTCGGATTTGTCCGAAATTTTTTTATTGATAGATGTATGTTTGAAACGAAAAAAAATCATATTTTCTATCCTTAATAGGGACTCCTTTTTTTTTAGGGGGTCCAGGAATATTGGGGTCAAAATCAGCCAAAATGGCAAAATCACCAAAATTAGGTTTTTGAATGCTTGTATTTCTGTGTACCCTGAGTGAGCCAAATTGATTTTCATTTGTGCAGGTCAATCGGGTACGGACGCTCCAAAAATGTGAAAATTTTGGCAGCTGACTTAGGCCGCAGCCCATAGTTGGCGCTGAAAATCACTACTTTTTGTAATTATGCACACTTTCCCAAGCATTGTGTGGCATGCGCCCTAAGTCAGCCAAGGTATTTTATGCATGTCATTATAGGTTAGGACCTCTTACTTTGATTTGGATGAAAATTACGGCAGCTGCCCGTCTCATAAAAACGGGCTCTTAACACAGACTGGAGGCGTCTGGGCATTGAGGAAACAAGTTTCTTGAGTTTAGCCATTGGAATTTGATCCAACTCTTGTTTAATACAGGCTGTTGGAGAGTTTTGGGTCTCCTTTGACGGAATTTTCGTTTTATTATACGCCAAATGTTTTCAATCGGTGAAAGATCAGGACTGCAGGCAGGCCAGTTCAGCACACGGACTCTTCTACTACAAAGCCATGCTGTTGTAATAGCTGCTGTATGTGGTTTTGCATTGTTCTGCTGAAATACACAAGGCCTTCCCTGGAATAGATGTCATCTGGAGGGGAGTGTGTGTTGGTCCAAAACCTTTATATACCTTTCAACATTCATGGTCCTTTTTAAAACATGGAAGTGTCCCACACCATATGCACTAACGCATCCCCATGACATCAGAGATGCTGGCTTTTGAACTGAACGCTGATAACAGGAGGGGTGGTCTTTCTTCTCTTTAGCCCAGATGACACAATGCTCATGATTTCCAACAGGAATGTCAAATTTGGACTCGTCTGACCACAGGACACTTTGGCACATTGCTACAGTCCATTTTAAATGAGCCTTGGCCCACAGAACACGGCGACACTTCTGGATCATGCTCAACAATGGCTTTCTTTTTGCATGATAGAATTTTAGCTGGCATCTGCAGATGGCATGGCGGACTGTGTTCATGGACAGTGGTTTCCTGAAGTATTCCTGGGCCCATTTACGAACGTCAATGACAGAATCATGCCAGTGAGTGATGCAGTGGTGTCTGAGGGCCCAAAGATCACGGGGATCCAGTAAAGGTCTTCGGCCTTGTCCCTTAGGCACAGAGATTTTTCCAGTTTCTCTGAATCTTTTGATGATGTTATGCACTGTCGATGATGAGACCTTCACAGTCTCTGCAATTGGACGTCGATGAAACATTGTTTTTGAAGTATTCCACAATTTTTTTCAACCTTCACAGGTTGGAGAGCCTCTGGCCATCTTTACCTATGAGAGACTCAGCCTCTCTAAGACATCCCTTTCATAGCCAATCATGTTACACACCTGAAGCCTGCTAACTTAATTACTTGCTAAATGTTCTTTCAGCTGATTCTCTCATATACCTGTATATTAACCCCTTTCTGCAGATGTAGATGCCCGCGTCTATAGACCTGCAAATTGGAAGTATGCTGTTACTGTACTCGATCACTAGATAGCACCCCCGGATCAGTTATTGAATGTTCACAAGCAAGCAGACCTCGAACGCGGTTCTGAATACGGTGAAGTTCACTCCACTCCCTGTTTTTTGAGAGCTGCATGAATTAAACTCCTCAGGTAAGCCTGATGTGCAAACTGGTCAGTATCCCTGCCCATAGTGTCGATTCAGCAGTTTGAAAAAACGATATCCTTAGTAGCAACCAGTTTAGCCACAGTGAGCTAACAGTATTCCAATTAGTAGTTCATAAAAATCAGTTTTCTGAGGCAAAAAAATTGACATGGTATTGATTCTCTCACATTCTATTGCCTATTACAGTTGTCCCATACAAAAAAAATTGTAGTTCCCTACCGTGGATTTACGCGTAGATTCCTTCATTGATAAATCCAGCGCTTCCTTATATCCACCCGAGTACTGGCGTTGATAGCCAATCACTCAACCATACACTCAAGCTCTTCTGCGTAATTGTAGAGTTACACTTCCTGCCCTCCTGAAGTTTCCCTGATAACAATGTATTGATCGGCTCGTTTCTTATCCAATTCCCGAGTGTTTAAACATTTTAGAGTAAGTGAAACACATTGATTGGACAAACACAGAGCATACAAACCAATGCGTATCAGCAGGCTCGGTTGTATCCTGTCTACGTTATGCACATTACGCGGCTAAAATAGACGGGATTTATAGAAAATCGGTTCGCAAAACTGGCCTTGAAGTGTTCAGTTACATTACAGGATTTAAATGAGAACGATTTGCTCTATTGGAATTTTTTCGAATGAAACAGGACCGGAGCGTTCTTGGCACTGGATACATCGGTCTCTATTTTATACAGTCAATGTCTCTGGAGGAGGGATTCACGAAAAAGGTCATGCTGCTATTTTTGTTTGTTTTTTTTTTTCTGTTTCGGAATGTATATGTACTCAACTAAGTCGAATGTCGAGGTTTAAAACGCGAACTGCCCGTGCATTTTGGTGTGGACCCCCGGTACGTTCATTGCACGTTTCTTTTGAATCGGGAGACGCAATGGATTTGATATTCCCTGAAAGTGGAGTGTCTGTTCAGTTAAAATAAGGTATATTTCAGAATTCAGATATTACTGTGTTAGTGAGGTGTACTTGCTCCTTATAAGTGTTGAAATGGGTTCGTGAGCTTTGAAGAGGGGACTGGTAGCTTTCATTACAGGGTGAATGTTCTGACAGTTTAATTAGCAGTTTATTTAATGCGTGTTTGTGCTGGCTTTGAAGAAAAATGGCCAAAACTCTAAACTTTATTATGGAGAGAAGGCACGTTCGTATTTGGAGAGGTTGCTGGTGACCACTGATTTTCAACTGCACTGATATTGATAAATTCATACTAAACTCAACCAGAAAATCATTCGTTCATATTAAATTTCATGCCTTAAAGCTTTAATTGTGTTAAATACATGATTTTTTTAATGATTTGACAGCAAATCATTTTGAGACTTTGGGGAGACACTTGGGTAGCTGTATAATTTGGCTAATAGCATGTAGGTAATCTAGAATGTAATGTTGAAGATGAATTCTACTTGTGCTCAAGGAGTTTATGATACCATAAATGTATAGTTTTAAGCCCCAGCAGTTTTTCAATCGTCAGAATTATTTTTTTTGCAATTTCAATGGTGAATTCTCATGAAGATTTTTAATGTTTGCTGCTCATTTTCTCTACCAAAATCATGAAAATAAACTGAAATACAATGTAATTCTAAATGCTGTAAGTGTCTTTCCTGAATTGAGCCACATTTTTCCTCTTTGTGAAGCTTAAATCTTGAATTATACAGCATTAAAGTGGGTAACCCATAAATAGCCAAATTTGGCTTCTGCACAAAGGGGTTAAGTTACATATGTCATTATATTTTACTGTACATAATATGTTATGTTATGCAATGTTAAATGATATGTTTCGTTATATTATGTTATTTGGACAGTTATTCAGTCTCTTCACATCCTCACCTCTTCGTCCACTGCCTTGATGCTGGGCTGCTGGGAGAGCAGACCCGGTAAACCACTGGATGCCGGTTGCACCACCACCTGCAGCTTGTAAGCGCTGGACAAAAAGCTCACCGTCGGCTCCTCCCGGCTCACCTCCTCACTAGCAACCTGGCAACCGCACAAAAACCAGCAAACAGAGTCAATACCTAATCCCGTCTGGTGATTTATTCCCCCATATAGTGGGGCTCAGGTTAAGTTCTGCCTGCCGAAGGAGGAGCCGAAAAAGATGAAAGCAGTTAAGGACAATTTTTGCAGAGACACTAATGGTGGAAAAAGGTCAAAGTTTTATTAAATTAGAGCAGTGTATCCTATTTTCTTCTAGCTCTGCATCTCTCACTTAATATTAGGCAGGGACAGTGTAAAATATTATGGCAGAAATGAAGTACCTTTCTTACAAATATTATTCCTTGATTTGGTGTTTTGATAATGGGGACGGATATTGCTACTCAACACTTCCTTCCCAAAACTCCAGTAAGGTGGTAGCACATGCTTAGGATCATTTTCGTGCTCATTTAAGCCTTGCAGCGCCCCCTTGTGCCCAGTGAGGTTTGGGCCACTGTCGTGCTGAAAGAGACCGCTCCCACTCTGG
Source organism: Gymnothorax reevesii (assembly GCA_029721435.1). Classification (NCBI taxonomy): domain Eukaryota; kingdom Metazoa; phylum Chordata; class Actinopteri; order Anguilliformes; family Muraenidae; genus Gymnothorax; species Gymnothorax reevesii. The sequence continues at coordinate 115,402,899 of CM056577.1, forward strand.
TTGGAATACTTCACCATGCGATATAAAGATCCCACACTAAAACTGCACTGATTTGCAGTGACCCTTCTGCCATTAAGGGGATGAGTGGACCCAATCTATGACAGGAAAATAAACAGAAGCGTCTGTATGTATTGTGTTTGTCCACGTTTGTGCAGATTTTTTTCCCCTTTTAAATTGTCTCTGGTCTGCAGGCCACAAGAGAACAGTTGACAATGTGCCAATTTGTATCGAATCCGTTTTGATCCGTGTAATGTATGATAAGGTGTTGGATATGTTGAGCGTCAGAAGGCAAAGCACCGCTGAGCTAAGCAAGGACAGCGGTATGATAACCCTAAATGAGCCGAGAGGCCCGTTTTAATTAAACTTTCATCGTACTTAAACTTAAACTTTGCCATGCTATGATTCTCATTTTATTCCAGCCGGTGTCAAAAATGTAAATCCTTAAGGCATGTAAGTAACGCAACTAGCAATGACAGTGTTCACCTGTAGAGGCGTCACACTTTAAGGAAAGCGGCTCAGTAATTCTCCAGTGTAAAAGACCAGGGAACGTGTCCTTCGCTGGGGTCTGACCTTGCTCCATGTTGGATCGCTAGCCGGAGGTGGGGGTTGGATTATGCCCACGGAGGACACGTTCAACCCGATGGCTTGGCTCAGGTTGCCAGACATGGCCGCCTCGCCCAGGTCATTGGCGATGCTCCGCAATTCACTGAACTCCTCTGCAAACAAGAATTACCTTCATTAAAACCCCTCGAACCCTCCCTTTTTTTAACCATTTTGTCTTTTTTGATGGTTCCAAATGAATAGCTCATTCGCAAACACTGTACGGCCAAGGTGCATGTCCAGTGTAAGGCCTCACCTGAAAGGCAACATCCGTGAGTTTCCAAAAATGTGCTAATGTAGTGTGTGGCTAAAACAAAAGATGCACTACATTGACTCAAAAGTTAACCCCTTCAGACCCTGCGTCCATTGCAATTGACATGACATATTTCTGGCTCTAAACCAGTAAAAATGATGTGATCAAATGATGTCAGCAGTGCTGGTTACTGATTGGATCCTGATTATCCAATTACATTTGAGTCATGACTTTGCGCATGCCCAGAGAGAGTGACAGACGTCGGACAAGACAGGCATGGCTCAGCGACTGGAGAGAGGGAGGAGTAAGTGCCCATTTTCAGTCAAAAATATGAATTTATGTTCAAGCTAGCCAAACAAAGTTGCTCTCAGCATAACTATAAGTGTTGCAAGTTATAATATTTCAAGTAATCTTGAATACATCTCATATCATTAATTTATAGGAATTTTTCAAAGTCCGATTTCAAAGGACATCAGGAGTAAGGCAGCATTAGACAACATTCACTTACTGCTAGTGTCAATACGCAAAGAAACAAAACACCTGTCAGCTTTTCTTGGGTAAAGTATGAGGTCTCAGTTTATTTACTCATGTTTAGAAAATTTTAAATGTATATTTTTTGTACATAATGTTCTTGTAGAGTATAAAGTCAAAGACTTCCTTGAGCGTCTCATAGATGGAGAGTTATCCAAACTTGACTCCTTGATTGAGAGGGGTAAAAATCAGTTGGACAAAAATTTTTTTGCCCAGCAGAAAAAATGCGGGTCTGAAGGTTTGTATATTTTTTGCCCGATGTGCTGGCAATTCGATGGGTTCAATCAGGCTTACTTGAATACAAGTCACGACTTGGCTTAATGACACAGTTACAAAAGTTGAAAGTCATGGTGAAAATAAGGCCTAATCCTAGTACACTAAGCAGAGGAGCGAACTATTGACAAGTGCCATATGGACAAAAAAAGGGTCGGTCCGATGCACAAGTGCATACGTGAGTGTGTGTATTTGAGTGTGTCTATAAAAGTGGGTGATTGCGTGAGTATGAGTGAGTGTATGAGCGAGTTTTAGAATGGGTGCAAAAGCAATACGCGAGTGAGTGTGCCCATGCGTTTGTGTACACAGGATCAGCTCGACGGTGTGAATCTGCACGCAAGCCCAGCGAGTGAGCGAGTGAGCGGTTCCCTCACCGCTGGTGCTATTAGACGTGGTGTTCAGCTGTGGAGGCTGTGCAATTTCCACCTCCACCGTCAGGCCTGTGGCCCTGCGTCGTCGCCGGGCATCGCCCTCAGGGATCACCTTGGTGACCCGGATCATGATAGGCGGGATTTTCAGGAACAGGGCCAGGTTCCTAACCAGGTTATCGCTGAAGAAATCCTCGACGGTCATGGCGGGCAGCTGAAAGGAGATGAAGAGCAGGGGGGAGGTCCTTATCTCCACGGGGGTGGAGCCACGCACCAGGACGTACAGCATTTTGTAGGTGCTGTCGAAGAAGTTAGCCCCGTTAGCTCCAGAGCTGAAATCGGGAAGGTATTGCCCTGCAGCATAAGACACAAGGGGAAAAAAGCTTATTTTTTGGGGCAAAATCCTTGGCTGTATGTGTATTGGACAATCTGCTTTGTCAGCAGTAAAACAGCACCAGCTGCTCATGGTCTGACCACTGCAATGTCCTGTATTGTTCACATGAAAAGCCTGCCTTTGCTAAGGCTAAAGAAGTTTGCATGCTAACACTGAACACTGTATAAATTGTAAGCGATAGTCTGCAATGCTAAAATTGCCTGTTATATCTCAAAGTAGTTATTTGAAATAAAAGGCACACGCACATACTCATTAGCATAAAGAATTTTTTTTCTTTGTTTGTCTCCCACAATAAATCAAACAATCTATAAAAAACCTTGCCACAATGTGGAAACCAAACAGATAAATTTATCCACAAAACAAGCTTTACATTATTTTATAGTTATGACCAGCGGCGGTTCTAGAACCAGGAACTGGGGGGGCGCAGACACGTCCCTTTATGACAATTAGTCCTAGCTTGTTCGCAATCATTACTGATGCGTTTTGTAATTGGCAACTGAAGCCACGGTTTCTCTCCATATGCGATGGAACAGCAATGAAATCATGGGCGAAATTCAGTCCAGTGGCGCAACCAGAACTGAGAATTGTGACAAAACATCCATTTAAAACAGTTATTAGTCTTGACCTGTTCTCAGTCATTTTCATGATTAACGAAAGGTTCACTCCGAGAGCACTCCACACTTAACAGGTGCTGCTTGTTCTCCCCAATTACGTGAGAAGACAATCATTCATCTGGACGCGTATTTGCTGTATTTATTCAACGTTATTCAAATTTAAATCAACGTTATTCAAATTTGCATACCTGTCGACTCTCACGCAAATAGCTTGAGCAGCACGCTGCCTATGTAACTGCCAAGTTCCTCTCTTTTTTCTTTCTTTTTTTTTTTTTAAATCAACCCACGCAATACTGAGAATGAAAGGCAATATTTCATTGGAAGCGGATCTCATCAATCAACGTGGACCTGATCAATCAAAGCAAAGCACTGGCCTATTAATAAGTAAATTATTTTTTTGTGCTGAATTTCGCCCATGATTTCATTGCTGTTCGATTGCATATGGTCTTCAGGTGCCTATTACGATAATTGGAAATCCATCAGTAAAGGAAAATGATTGAGAACTAGCCAGGACTAATTGTCATAAAGGGACGTGTCTGCGCCCCCCCCAATTCCCGGTTCTAGAGCTGCTACTGGTTATGACAAACAAAATTGGCAAAAATGGAGCAAGTTTGACATTCTCAACCATCAAAGTGGGGCTCTTGAAGAGTGTAGTCAGATTGTTCATCGATCCATTGCGCATTTGTCGGAGCCACAAGTTTGTTGTCAACGTAGACATCAAGACGCTGAGGGTTGGAGTAAAATATGGCGACTCTGACGACCTGCAAATTATACCACAGTGTGAGGACTAAACAGCCTTCATAAGTGTATAATCTTTGTTTTAAAATGTATTTCTCAAGACATAGTATATTTTGTATTTAATTTACACTTAAATGTTCTGTGTCACCGGTGACAGTGCAATTTACTCTAATAGCGGACACGCAATAACAATCGGACTTGGTATAACACTATTAAACCTGATAATGCGCTGACATTTCCACTGTTGAAGACCAATCAATACTTTTCAGTGGGTTTTCACTAAAAGAAAAAAATGTAAAAACATCCTCCTCTAACTTGCACTGAATACAGTAGCTTTAACTACTGTCACATGCCAGTAGAAAGGAGAACATCATGCTGACAGTCTTCTGCGGTGCTGACCTTTGAGCTGTCAGAATTCAGCAGCATTAGACGCAGTTTTTGAGGGCTAACGCTGCTGAAGTAAAGGTCAAAGGATTTGTTTGTGGCCACGATGCTGTGGAAAAGAGACAGTCTCTCCTGGCACGTGTACCCGTTGCACCAGCCGTGGTCCTGGGGACCTGTGCCAAATAAACAAATTAAACCACGTATCTGCGTTCATCCAACACACCAGGAAGATAAAATCTTCAAACTCTATTCAGGACTGTAGTAACTCAGTGACAAAACGCACATCAAAGTTTCTAGCAATTGCATACTTTTACTAATTACTTCGGAAAATTGAGATGCCAGGTCTTGGCTTCGAGTCCCAAAAAGGCCACACAGTGATATGGATGCACCATATACGCTAACAGCTTCCCAATGTGAAAAGTATTCAGTCTAATAAACACGAAAGTAACTGTGTTATATGACAGGTTCCTCATGTGCTTTAAACTTAAAGAAGATAGCTGTAAAAAGTGATCATCAACTGGGCTCTGATACTAAGCAACTGCATTCAATAACATCGCCCAAGTGAAACTCTCGCCAATTTGTAGTGACCATGCAGTTGCAAAGGCAAAGAAGTTCTAGAAGTAAATAATAAAAAAGACAAGCATTCCTGATTAGAATCTGCTGTAGTAATTGATTTAAAATTAAGCTATAAGGACTCTAAACCTTACCATTCAGCAGATCAACATAACCGTCTCCCAGCACAGCCACTGGGGACAGCCGCCTGGTCTCTGTGTCCGCATCCAGACTCTCAATCACCAGCATCTCGTAGTTCAGGCCGAAACACTTGTAGCTCTGCCACGCGGCCATGTACGTACAGGTAGAGTCTCGGAGTATCCCTGAAAAAAGCATAGCCTCTTTAAGGTTTGAAATCACAATTCTAAAATTATAATGCTCTGAATTTAACATTTTATTGACCATATTACCATCACAGTACAAGAATCATGACTTTCTTTGTAACAGTTGAATGAAAAAAAAGAAAAGGAATCTTCAAAGGAGTAAACAGTATTTGTAGCCTGAAAAACAAATACAAATCATAAAAATTTCTGGATTCAAGTGCCATTCCAGATCGTAGTTTGATCAAATTAACGGCTTCACCAACTTTCATAGCTACATCCTCATGAAGGTGTACCTGTTTACTGCTGCCAATAGCTTACAATAACTAACCAAGCAATAAATCGGCATGCAGTGTTGAATTCACTCGAAAATATAGATGTACAATTCCTATTTACTACAGTATGGCATGCTACATTATGTCAAAACTTCCATGTGCCATTTTCTAGATGGATAAAATCTATGATCACAAATATCAAAAAAAAAGTTTTTCTCTTTAAATATTTTGTAATCTTGGATAATAATCTTGGAAAAGAAATCATATTGGCAAAAACAGGTGACAGTCAATGATGTCAAAATTCAATCCAAAATGAATAATGTACATAATGCAAAAAAATTGTCTTGACTTTTACATCCAGCTAAGCCAAATAGTGCACAACTTAAGCTAGCTTACTATTGGCCTAAATATGCAGGTTAATTAGTTCTGTCTTATAATGCACATTCGCTCTATTTGGGTATAACATGGCCATTGAATGTTGTTAATGGATATTTCTGAACATCTTAAAATGACAGGGAAAAAGAGGAACCTGTCCCAGATTCGTTAAATTAAATGGCGCAGAAAATGCACTCACAGATACATGGAAGACATCCCGATTGTTTCATTTTTCAAATAAAAAGGTTTGAAAATATCAACAATCTTGAATCTACATACTCACAGATGCAGTATGTTTTGATGTTCAAACCTTTTATTTTACAATTATTGTCAAACACCAAATGTAATTAGCAGTAAATTAAGCTTCGGTAACAGAAACACTATTTGAACAGAAACTGACTGTTGTGGTCCGATGAAATGGGGAAATGGGGATCATTTAATTTTCTGTGGTTCAAAAAAATTGTGCAATACCAAAGTTGTGTAAAAAAAAAAAAAAGCAAATGAAGCAGTAGGTATTGAAATTTTTCGAAAGACACACCTTTGGAGCTGCCGGATAGCTCACTCGGTTAAGGCACTGCGCTGCAATGCAGAAGTGTGTATCATGTCACGGGTTCGAGCCCCGGCGTACCCACCGGCAGGGGTTGGCAGCTTTTTCAGAGTAGCGTACAATTGGCAATCGCGCTACAGGGTTTCAAATTGGGAAGGGACTGCCGGATTTGGGTTAAGAATAACAGCTTTGTTCGTTGCTCCAGCGCCTCCTGTTGGCCAGACGGGCGCTCGTCAGGAAGACTCTGGGTTTGTTCACGTCCAGGTATCCTCCGCCCTCGTTCGGAACTTACGAGGATTCGACCGATGAGTGTATAAGAATCAGTGGCTGACGGACACGTGCTTTGGAGGAGAGCAGTGAGCTGTCTTCACTATCCTGAGTTGGCAGCAAGGGGTCGCAAACGAGCAAGCTTTGTACATAGTTCACTAATTGGGCATTCCAGATTCGGGTGGGATTGGAGATGCCAAATTAAAAAAAAAAAAAAAAGACACACCTTTGTTGGGTGCGATGTTGTTAACTGGGATGCGGCTGCCGTTGAGGAAGGTCAGCATGACTTTGGGGAGCCTGTAGTCGCCGATGCCCCTCCTGGGGTCCCCGTTCCACTCGTGCTCCGCTTGGGGCACCACCGCACCGTGCGACCCCAGGAAGGACCCGTCCAGGTCTTTGATCAGAGCCTTCTTTTTGCCATCGCAATCCATGTCCACACAGTCAGAAGGATTGGCCAAACTACAGCAAAGCACACACAGGCATCACCCTTTACATTCAGCACACAGAACCAGTTTGAAGGCGCACAGCAAGAAATGTCAATTTCTTGTGTACCAGAAGGTGGCAATGTAAGTCTGTCATTTCTTTGTCTCCTACAATTGTATAGTTCTGGTATGCATGAACTGATAATGCTCATGATCCTAGAATTGTATGGCTCTGGTTTGCATGAACTGACAATACTCCTGAACAGTAAGCTGTCAATTTTTCCCACAGCCACAGAAGTCATGGCATAGATTGAACTGTTCTTACTGTTGGTCAGGGTTAGGGTTATTCAACACATTTCTCATCGATGTGAATTGGGCGAGATGTGAATTTCTTGTATATATGAGCAGAGTGCCTTCTACTTGACATGATCCCATTCAGCTCCCTTACACAACTGAGTCGATAAATAAAAGCTGTACCAGGGTGCACCACAATCAAGAAATGTCACGCGGTTCACTCTACTTTGCATTAATTACTCCGCAAAACACAATAATAGAAGCTGGCTTGAAACATACTTTAGCTTACCTAACATCTGCTCTGTGGATGTACACCTTGGCATCCTCCGTGCTATCTACCATCGTAATGCCCTGGACGTGAATAGGATGCTGGAAGTCCTCATTTTTAGGATTGGTTATGAACATCACGTTCATCTCCCCGGAGCACACGCTGCTGAATCCCACGAACATGGTGTCTACAAAAGATATAAACACACTCACAGACTCCACGCAACTTCCAGAGATCTGTGTACATCTTCATTTGCATCAAGAAATAAGATCTTGCATTAATCAAACTCCTTTTTGGAGGGGTAAATTTCATTTCAGCAAGAATGCAACGGCCAAATTCTCTACATACATGGAATGAGATAAAGTCCTCACCAGTCACCGTCATTAGTCCACTAATTGCGGTGTAGCTCATCAGTCCAGCGTGAGGTTTTGACGGCGCGCTATTGTGGCCTGACGCGAAAGTCGCCCAGCAAATTCCGCTCCTTCCACCTGTTGCACAGAAGTAAAAACACTCCAATCGCAGCATGAGAAGGTTCTAGAATGCACCATCTCTGTTGATATACCAGTACAGCCAGTCAAAAGTTTGGACTAACCAACATTTTTCTTACAAAATATGTTAAAAGAAATAAGAACCCTCTATTTTGCTAAAAAGATCTAATCAAACTAACCAGCAATTGTTATCATATTTGCTGAGCATACTAATTTTTTTTTTTTTTTCACGAGGGCAGTTATATGGCTGTAATGAGTCTGCAACTGTGTGGCTGTCTAAGTTCCCAAAGATGTTCTGCACTTGTGGTGAGCTTTTCATTGACCTTTTTGCCCAGTAACTCCCAATACAGCTTGACTTTAACCCTTTGATGAATGAGATCTTTCCCCTTGGTCAATAGGGAGTGTTCATCCATTCAGGGGTGGATACCTTGTGAAAGCTTGGGGGGGGGGGGGTTGCATCAACGGGTTAATTTGACCATTGGAAAATGGAAGGAGCTTGTTTGTCTGTTTACTTCGCAGACTGTGGCTCGTCTGAGAATTCGCAAATTTGGACACTATTCAAACAAATAAATGATTCGCCTTTTACTTTTGTATGTTTACCTCTAACAAGATTCGATCTGAGATTATATAACAAAGTTAAAGCATTTACATTCCTCTAAAATAGAGTGCTGTGACAGTACTGTATGTATTGTTGGTAATTAATAAAAAACCAAGAAGGTTGTCCCGATGAAGGAGCAGACTCCGATGTTCGTAGCAAAAGCGGGAAAAAGTTAATTACACAGCTGGCCATGGGAACAACAGCGTGATGCAGAGTTCTAAAACTCCTTCATTTTGTAAGAAACCTTATACATGTTAAAGTACAGACATTTGTATATGATTTCTTTAATTTTATCTGAAGTTGTTGCTGATTGGTTCCAGGGTTCACACATTGATAAAAAGCAATTCTCTACAATTGGGCCTCTCCTGAACCACCCAACTTAATTGGTTCAATAGATTCCCAACCCTAGGAACTGAGCTCCATATGTGGGCATAAGGAACCTCCAACTAAAAGGTGGTGGTGCATATCGTGTCCTGTCGGAACTGAAGACAATCGGAGATCCCAGCTGGAAGTCGCAAATAGGCGATATGTCCTGTCGGACCAGACGGCCACTATGTATCTCCTAATACACATTCATCACCCATTGATCAAACCGTCTAGCTCATCTCATATTGCCAACACCCAAAAATCCTGTTTCCCAACAGTATTATGGATTCTTACCTGTGGGTGGCCTCACTGACCGGTGTGTACTGCTCAGGCGCATATAGGTCGCGCTGAAAGGGAGGCTCAGAGAGCAGTTGAAATTGGGGCTGCTGCCCACTATCAGAGAATCCTACAGAGATATAAATTGAAACAGTGACTGAAATATTCCAGAAAAGAAAAAAAAAAACAAAAAAAAATCAACTCAGGGATAGCTTGCTCACCCACCTGAATGTGGACTGTTTTATTGGAGTAGAGGTGTGACACGGCGTTAGGGGTGAAAACGATGGAAAAGATTCCCATTCCGTTATCGATCAAGTTTACATTGCGCACCTGGACGCTCATGGTCACCTGTCGGAATGTCAAGCTTTAGAACCAGCGGGTTTCCAAAAATCAGCTGTGCTCAACGATTTACATTCGTACTAGACTCTCCTATTTACCACACTATGCCAATCTAGAAATACAATCAATGAATGCCTGCAGTTACATCACTTACCAGCACAATATTCACATGCTGTTAAAGTTTCTAAACGTTTTAATTGAATGTATTCACCACCTTGAGGGGTCTGTAGCTGACACATATACATGAACAGGCAACATTATGATGCAGCTGAAATTTGATAATGTGTTACATGATGCTACGTGTTTCTGAAACAGATTTTTTTCACATTCAATGGTGCCCATTATGACTAGAAAATAAAGCAATGAATTTCTGCTTTGCGACTGACCTTATACAACTAAGATGTGGAGAATTTAAATGAATTTATGGATAAGTGTAAACTTCTTACACAGTCTGTATGAAATTGTTTTTTCAATTACAAAGTACAAAAATGCAAAACGTAAGTACGCACACCAGAAACAGCAGTTTGTGGTGTGCGTACTTACGTTTTGTATTTTTGTATCAGTTCTTCTGTCCAGCACCCAGCACTTATCGTTTTTGGATGTGCGTGCTGCTTTTTGTATCTTCAATTACAAAGTACACCATCTTAGAAAATTGACTTGGGATCTGTATTGCATTGGATACAAAATTGTATCCCTTGTAATAAGATACATATCATTACCTGCTAATGCTAATTGCGAACACTGTTAAGCTTTCACATGCAATTATAAGGCTGTGGTACAATAAATTATTTCCCCAATATACAACATATTGTTTATATATCTCACTACGCACAGAATATTTCATATGCGCCCTGCAATCTACTGGTGTGAAAGTATTTTAATTTAAATCCTGGACTGTCTAATTTATGAAGACAGATCTAATGTGTTTTGTAAATTGTGCTCGGTCTTAGGAAAACATGACAATCCTGAGCACTATGGTAATAACCGTCTGCCGTTACCTGGAAGTATATTCCGTAATCAAAGCTCCTCCAGATGGTGAAGTTCTGGATGAGGCTGCACAGGACCAGCCCATCTTTGTTCATGTACAGACCGATCAGACCGCCGTGAGCCTCATTCTGATACCACATCTCCTCTGGATCCGACGTTCCTGCCAAAAAGAAACATTTTCAAAAAAAACAACTCCAAATGAAAACCATACAGAGGAGGTCTTATAAGGTTCCCTAACAAGATCGACCTTATCCTCATAGCTGTGGTTTTCAGGTAAACAATGGCAAACATAATCCCCCATCATCCCGGCTGTTATTATTTCTTTTTTACAGAGCATTATTATTGTCCACCATTGATGGTTTTCTTCTTTAAACCCTTTCAGTCTGGCAAGGTCCCAAAAATAACTGAGGATTAGCTAGGGGCCTGACAATCGAGAGGGACTTTGTTGGTATTCAAATACAGATACAAATACAAGGGGCTAGGCTCAAAGTGAAATACATTATCAAAGAGAGAGACCTTAAGCCTGCTTTAGTGATAGCCGTTAGCGCTTTTTTAGCATGAAGCGAGGGAACAGTGCGCGTGAGACGGATACCTGCACAAGGCTCTCCATCGATGCGGAAGCCCACTCTCTCATAACCGGCCACAATGTTGTCTTGCAGCACTACGTTACTCCCCTGGTTTACCTGTAATGTCGTTGGGGAAGCCATTTTAGAGAGCTAATGACAGAGAGTCTTTTCCATTTTTTTCCATTCCAAAAATGAAAAATAAGTAATTTATTGCGAGCCAATAAATGACATACACAGTGGTGACAGTAGGGTGGACTAAAAACTTCCCTTAAGACTGATTATAGTCCCAACCAGTTGTCAAGTCATTTTCCTTTATTATCATGTTTTCCAATTATAAGAATAATCCATTATCAATTTAAGACATAACTTCTTCAATAATGTAATGTGAGGGGCATTAAATAAAGGGCTAAAATCAGTGCAGAAACATAATTCCCTCTCAAAGTACATTTTACAAAAAAAGGTAAACCACTCAGGAACTTCTGACTTGGTTGGTGCGTCTTGCAATGAAGGGAATCTTCACTCCTTTAATGATTGTTCAAATGAAATCTAAGACAAAGACTTTCAAACACATTTGCACAATTTTGAATGACACAAACTGAAATGCCTTGAGTTGGGCCTCCAAATGAGGGGTTCCTTGCCTCACCTCAACAAGGAGAACAAGCAACACCAAGAACAGGGGTCGTCAACCCCGGTCCTGGAGGGCCGGAGTGTCAGCTGGTTTTTGATGTTACTCTGCACTTAATTGATGAATGAAAGCAGTTCATAACAATTAACTAATGTCACGTGGTGTCTTAAGTTTAAATAGGGTGGGAAAAACCAAACTCACACACCCTGTGGCTCTCCAGGACCAGGGCTCACTACCCCTGCCCTATAAACTTTAATCTTTACTTTGAACCTCTATTTTGTCCGGATTACAACTATGCTAAATGTCCAACTACATTGACAAATCTTGATTTCCACATAGACTTCTGTCACAACCTACATGTCTGTTTAATTGGCTCTAGGAGTCTTGTGGGTAGTTCCTGGTAATTGATTGATTGGCTTAATATTCCCTCAGTGCAGGAGTACTGCTAACAGCACAGGGTGTGCTGAGTTTGGTTTTGTACACCCTATTTAAACCTAAGACACCAGGTGAGATGAGTTAAGGATGTAATGAACTGCTTTCATTCATCAATTTAGTGCAGAGTAACGTCAAAATCCAGCAGACACTCCGGCCCTCCAGGACCGGGGTTGACGACCCCTGACCTAGAGTGTTTTCAAAGTGAACACACAGTTGACTGAGATAAATAACTGTGTTTAAGTCAGGTCGAAAAATTGGTTTTTCAGAATGTTCAGTGCCAAAGCTATTTTCAGCTCGGCTCTGTCATTGGTCGCGCGATTTTTCCAACAGAATGAGAATATTCAATTAAGCATGCTCTCATCATGTATTTTTGATCGGACAGCTTGAAGGGTTAAATGCCCTCTGCTCTGATTTTCCTAAATGTTTTTGCAGTTTTTTCAATGGGCCTGCAGTAGTTCAGAAGCTGCACAGCACGGAAACACAGAAAGTGGCATAATATAATGATTTAAATATGATTTAATAGCCTAGTATTAATGAGACATCACTGATACTCAAATTAGCATGGTAAGAAACATAAAATGTCCAGATATTGTATGGTGCAGTGGAGTTTTTGTGTGCTACACTAGAGAGGCTAAATTTGTGGCACAGATTTCACAAATGCAGTGACAGAACGTTCCGGAAGGCTCTGACCTCGATAGCAGCGTTCCACTCAAAGTTGAAAGCCTCCGCCCTGCCTTGGTAAGAGCCAGTGAACAGGGACAGTGTCACCAGGTTCCTTCTCACTTTATTGTTGCTGCCCCAAACTCTGATCCCTATAAATGAAAGCAAAAAACCAAGAGGCTCAATTCTCAGGAAACATGAAGCAGCGGTGTTCTCTGAAACACAGCGACGATCCTCAAATCTCATATTATTATTTTCGGTTAAAGTCCCGTCTCCTTGGGGCCATTAATGAAGGGATACGGTACCTTCTCCCACCGTGAAGTAGATGACGTTGTCATCCACGCACAGGCCGTTTGTTCCAAAAACACCAATGGCTTGAGAGAAACCGTGATGGATAGCACAGCCTTGTATGTAGGAATCATTGTTGGAGATCTAAAAGAAAGAACAAATGTACTATTTGTGCTCAAGAGCGCTTAATCTGTCTTTTGAAAGGCGAGTGGTATGAGATGGGCTTTGGCACTGTGCCAACAGCATTGTTTTTCATCAATCCGGTATACAACACAAATATGCTTTTCCGAAACTGGCCCAAAGAGAGCGGAATGTGCAGGACTCACGTCGCCCAGGTCGAGGAAAGCCACGGAGTATCGGGGGTCGAAGAAGTCCCGGTACCCCTCCTGACCACTGTGATAGAACTCAACATTCCTTATCTGGGCCTTTCCTGGGAATAAGGGATAACAGATGGTAATCTTATTTGAAAGATATATTGTCTTTAATTGTTTGTGACACCCCTGGTAGCTAGAGAATCATTTGACTCTGAATAATTGACATTTCACCTGTGTTTCATGTTTTCTGCAATAGAGCATATGGGGTGCAAAAGTCTTTTCCCTCTCATGCATGAATTATGATAAACTCAGTCAGGATTTTTTTACGAATATGCAGCAGTGCCCAAAATTGCAGGCATGTGTTGAGAAAAAAAAACTGTTTTAAACAGCTGTTCACTGTAGTGACCTACATGCATGAAAGGGTTAACAGACAACTAACTCATTTTTTTTCCCTGTCCTCCTCAAGGGTAAAAGTTTTAGGGCACAGTAAATGAGTGAGTTAGAGTAAAGTCTTCAATCAGATTTAGTTCTTTAGCTGTTACAGCTGATCAAAATAAATTCATGCCACCACAAATGTTCAGAAGGAGCGAAGGGGCTTGTTGGTAGGTAGCAAAGGTGCTTAAGCAAAGATGTTTTACAAGAAAAAAAAACTTCAGCTTAACATAAGATACCTTAAATGGTGCATTGAAAATTGTGAACAGGTCTGTCTGAATAAATAGATTTAAAATAGTTATTTGTGACTGAATAACACACAAGAATAATTTATGATGTGCGATATTTTATCGACCATGGGAAATCAGTAGAAACAAGCACAATGGAGATTTTAAAGAGGCAGAAAAACAAAAAAAGCTCAAATGAAGAACAGAATTTAGAACTTAAGAACTTAGCGCCTCTCTGTACCTCTGTATGTGACCCCTCCAGATGAGAAGGTGCCGACCAGAACTCTGGCTCCAAACGACTCGCTGTACAAGCCGGGGTAGTCCTCGCCGATGATCTTAATGTTCCTGGTGAGCAGCCCAATGTCAGCCGCTAGTCTGTAGCTCCTTGAAGTTCCAGGTACGGCGTGCAGTTCACCTACAGACAGGCGAGAGAGAGGACCCATTCACCTTCAAACTCATTCAAGGTCAACCCCTCATTCATCACTTTCCCACAGCAATAACCCAGGGTGGGTATTTGTGGGGACACTCTGAGCAACTGACCGATGTGAGTGTGGGACAGGGACTGGTTGAGAGTCAGGGTTCGCCCGTCTGCCGATATGGCCGCAATTTTCCGCGTTTCTGTCTCCCATGGGTCGTAGCTGGTGGTTGAAATCACGATGTCGTCTCCCGCCTAGAATGAGAGAAACTGAGCACTGGAGTTCAAAGGAATATGCTTCTTTGAAGATCACTGTAGCGTCTGAGCAGTTTCCACCATTTGCACGACTGTTTGCCTTTACAACACATATGTGGTTGCAGCTGCATTTCTATTTACCAGAAGTGGATTTTTCGCAATCTGATATGGCAATGCAAGCAAGAAAGTTCAGCTGGCAGTTCAAACTAGAGAAATCTCCAAACGCGAGCAATTTAAGAGCGAAAGTGATGTGAAAATTGCATAAAATTCACAAGGCAAAAACTTTTTTGGGGTTTCTCGATAACATCTTTGCTTGCCTAAGTGAAAAGCTTGCTAACGTTAACTAGTTACTCAAACGCATGGCATTTGTAAGCACTGCATGGAGATAGCAGTGCTGCTATTCACTGGTGGACCATAATCTTACTCCTTGATAAGTATTACTTTGTTGACCCCAGATCAACGCTTATAGGAGGACCCAGCCCCAGAGCACGCACAGTGTACGTAAGAGTCGTCCCCTGTGTTTTCTCCAGCTGACTGTGTAGTGATCTGTACAGTGAAGTCAACTGACTTTATGAGTGAGAGAATCACAAGGCAGGACTCTCTCCTGGACCCCCTCATCTACAACTTCACTAGTAATTGTATTGCCATTACTTACATATTGTCTTATATTGCATCATAGGCTGTAGTATGCACATTTATATTTGTGCATTCAGCAAGCAAACATTGGGAGAAATATTTGAAAAACCCTTGTCATGGTTAGTTGAGGTGGAAATGTTGGCTTATAAAAAAGGAGAAACAGCAGTATAAAGGATGTTGGAAATAGATTTTTTAAACTATTGATGGCATTGCTCCAGCATGCCCAATAGGGCTGACTGGCAATGGGGGAATCTAACGGTATAATTTGCAGTACATTTACAGTAATAGCGGCTCGTAGATAATTCCGCAGTGTTTGGTAGTTCAAATGGTGCACAGTGTTAATATTGCGGTGATGACCTGCCAGTCCACAGGTTCCTGCAGAGAAAGGCTGTTGGACCCAGCAGATGCAGTACTCTGGAGTTTACTGTGGTATATCCTCCGAGGCATCCCGTAGAGATCCAGCGAGCCAAAGACACCTGGAACACAGCGCACAGCACCGTGCTCAGTGACGCTAAATGCTTCCGGCAGAAACCTCCAGCACTTGGAGCAGATGGTGAGGTCGGTGGGTGTTGCGATGCCTTACCGAGCACCTTGGAGCCCTGGTTAGGCCCTTCGGGCAGAGGCCAGTCTGGGGTAGAGTGAGTTCCACGGAGAACAATGCTCAGCTCCCCTCTGAAAGGCTCATCAGACCAGCCTGCAATCAGCCTTCCTCCCTTTTGGGATGCAAAACATTCGAACTTACTTCAGCTGATTCGGTATAGCACTTTTACAGTGGACATAGAAGATTAAATTGAACAAAAATAGGACCAAGGGTCCTGTAGCTTACCGGCAAGCAATCTTATAGTGATGATACAAGTTATGAAAATTTTGAGTGAAGTTTGACCTTCAAATCATTGAAGTTCAATGTCAAGGTCAGTAAATAAAAGTTAGCATACATTTATAAGACCCATTGTGATACAATCCTAAGGTCTGAAGCAGTTTTGATGATTCAAGTCATTGAAAATTCAATATTTCTACTGTGAACTTTAAAGGTCACAGAGAGTCATGTTGAGGTCAACAAATTGACTACATATATGACTTTCTAAATGTCTCTATCCAAACCTTGGCTCAATCTGTGACCATTTTGGTGATACAAGTCATTGAATTTTCATTAGGTCACTTAGCTGACAATGTCACACTTAATTGTATTTAGCCACTAGCTGAGTGACATTGTCAGTTATATGACATCTGGCATCACATGCTGAATAAGGATGTGTTATTTACCCTTTACAAAGCATGACATTTGCTTATGTATGACTTATGAAGACATTATGTCTCATTTATGAAGGCATTATACATGCTGTATAAAGCCTTTATGAGCAACACTTCATCTAAAGTGTGGCCATAGGGTGTTAATGTACATTGTAGATGTAGATGTTCATAGATTACATATAACAAACCATAAGTATTTTTGCTGTGAAATTTAATTTTTCTTTGGCTCTAAACTTCATTAAAGTGATTATGAGGCTGCAAAGTGTTAAAATAAGTACTGAAGTTAACATCTTTATAGTCAGCTTTTATCTGACAGCATTTGCTGTACTTTTATATTAGGCAATTGCCTTAGGAATTACACTGAATGATTTTTCCCCTCGAGACTTGGACCAAAAACTCAATCAGTTTCTTCTTCTTCTAGTTCTTTGTGTGCACACTAACTGAAGCTCGAGCCCTCTGTTATTACTTAACATATCATCATGAAACTTGACAAGTGTATTCTACATGTCAGCGTGCACACATTAACTGAGCCCAAATTTACAACGAGGGCACAGGAGGCATGAGCGTCCACCCTGTGCAAGCACTCACTAATTTCACGCCATCGTCCCAAGGATGTAGTTCATTTGAACTCGTTAACACTGTGTATGTCTTAATACTGATTGACAGCAATGACAAGAGTCAAGTTAAAGCCATTAAAGCTACAGCTCCCATAAACACAACAATGGCTGTTCAGCAGATCAACCAGCCTATTAGAAAATAAGTGCGTGTTCTCGACCTGAATAGAGATGTAAGTTGCTTTCAGAGTGATTTTTCGATACTGGGGAGGACTCTGGTTAGTCGATGCAGATGTCTCGTTCATGGTGTCTGGGATTTCGAGGACTCCGTGGACCGTGACTTTTTCCAGTGAGGGAACGGCAATATCCATAACAAGCCAAACCCCTTGGAAAATCATAAAACAGGTTTTACTGACGCAACAATGTCCAACTAGGCCTACGTACACGTACACAAATCACTTCTGGAGGTAACAGAACAGAGTACTCTGTTTTACCTGCAGGAACCACCACGTTAGATCCTTCCACAGGCACTTTAAAGTTATTTTCGGCAGATGACTTCCAGAAAGTATCATTAGACCAGTAACTAGAAATAGTGAAAGAAAAATGAAAAAGTTATGTTCAGTTTCTACAACCATTTGATACATTTGGTGGAAATGTTGAATGATGACACCTGTCATTTAACAGCAGGAGACACACTCAAATACAAGGCTTATTTACAGGTCATGTTAGAGTATTTTTTTTATGTCAGCTATCATTTTAGAAAGGCCTATTACAGTATTTCCTGACGCGGAGTTTTCATTAAATTAGTGGAGTTTCCATCCATACATTTCCATCTCAATTCAGCGCGTGAGGTGAATTTTCAAAATAAAGAAAAAAATAAAGGTCAAAATTTTGCCAGATTTTTGTGCCTGTACTTGGCAGAGATAGAAAAGTTGGACCATGGAAAAAAAGAAGATACAGCAAAGGGTAATAGATAGAGATTTTTAAAATAAATTATATGACACGATGGAGACCTCCAACATACTTTCACTCCAGAAAAGCCCAAGAATGGCAGCTCTCTTGACTATGTAACCTGGTTGCTTCATCTCGTAACGATAACTACTGAACTATTGATCTTTTCAACGGAAGCTTTACTGATAAGAACAGGGGCCCCACACAAAGTCTGATGGTCTTCGGGACGGGACTGGCGGTACGATGGCTGGTGGAGCTGGGGGAGGTGGGATACAGCCCAGGAAGAAGCAGCGATACACCTGGAAGTTCACCGCTACGTCCACCATTGAGGGATCCACACTGGAGCGCCTCCTCCTCTTGCTGTTCTTTCCAGAGACTGAAAGACACGGAAAAGGTTCGCAACTATTAAGGGACTGTAATGGCACTATCGGTCATACTAACAAACGCACAGGCTGTGGTCAAGTAAGCAGAAATGCTGCTATAAATAACAGCTTTTCAAAGCTCACAATGTGTAGTTGAGACTGGCTCAGATATGGGATGATTCAATTCGTTACTGATTTTTACTGCAGCAGTACTGTGGTTAATAGTGATTATCCTTCCAAGCGTTTGTCTGTTGCTGTCTGAGAGTGCTGACTGGCAGTCATGTTTAATTTTTTTTGCCGTTACTGTTGAATGCAGTTGTTCTCGCAGTTTGGCATATGTTTCCGGAATTTTTGACGCAGCGCCCCTTGCCGGCTTATAATAATTTTGCCATATTTGTCACCCACGTGCCAGCAATTCTGGTACTAATTAATGGATCCACTGGAACTGAATCTGCTATAGAGACTAACACTGCTGGTTAGATCTCTTTGAAGTACACCTGCTGCTAAATAGAATTAAAATTTATATTTGTCCGGATGCTTTTGTAATTGCGGGTGAAACACATTGAGGCTAAAGTCCGTTTCCATGGGTCCACATTTCCCATTTCTTTGCATTCTCATTCCATCCACACACTTTTCTTAAGGCACCCGCAGTGTTTGAGTAATTTTAACAAAAATTTCCAAACACCTGACGGCATAAGCCCAAGCCATTCTGGTGTGGGTGAGAAAGACTTACCCATGTAGAAAATGGTGTTGGAGGATGTATCGAAGTACCAGTCCCCATTCACATTTTTACTAAAGGTCAGAGGGTCAGTGGAACCATTTCTGTCATCCACTATATGGAATCTGTCTGGACTCTGGGTCAGGTTGTGCTTGACAATGATGTAATCTTCTGGCTGGGAAGCAGGGGCATAATAGTATGATTAAAATATGGGCATATTACTCATAGATACATGGTATAAGGGCAAATTGTGAATAATTGTGAGCATTAGCTAACTTCTGTTTGAATGATTATACTCATTGTGGTGCTTCTTTGTATATGATAAATGTGAATGCTGATTCAGCGCACACGCTATTATCCCTCTGGGCTTCATTACTCTGACTCTTTATTCCTCCGCAGAATGTTTTTTGGTCGACTCCTTCTGAATACCGTAAGCTGCAGAAACCATTCAAGTATCAAAATGTACAGCTCTTTTAGGACATCTATGCTTGTATTTCTTGGGTGTTTTGCAAATTCACATGAGCTGTCAGCATTCGCACCATGTTTACTTTCAGGAAATGCATTTTCAATTTGCAACGTACCATACAAGTACACATTGCATAATGAATCGAATTTGCTAATCACATGACATTTATGTAAATTCTGATTGCTTACTATTTATCAGGGAGGAACCATTCTAGAACAGAGCAGTTGGTTCATCTTCCCCTCCTCAGCTGAGTTTTTTTATTTATTAATTTATGCTTAAAAAGAGCTTCACTGACTCGATTGTTTTATAACCTTTCTTTATAAACAAAAGGAGGCCTTATCAAACTCCAGGCATTCAAATAGCAAGGGGTAGAGTAATATTAGCTTGTTTTGATATGTGTTTATGAGATGCATTTTAAACTTGAATTGACCATCGACATAAACATGCAATACTGTTGATGCTAACCTTGGCTCCGATTCTAAATACAAAATGGGGTGAATTTGTTCAAAAATTCACAATGGGCATGCACTTATTTTTTAATGTTAGGAAATATAAAATATGACAATACAAAGACCAAACAATGTTTTCAAACGCTTTTTTTCACGGTTGTAATGGCTATTACGCTTGCCCTTTGAAAGGAGAACACTGCTTACCCTGAATCCATAAAACTTTGCAGTGTAGCTGATGTTAGTGACGTGTTCCACGTCTTTAAAATACCAGTCGTAGGTTTCAGCAGAGGGAAGCAACGCCATCCAGCCAAACCTGTGGGTCATTCTTTTCTTCAAATATGGAACTGCGCTGGAGCCTGTTGGGAAAAGCACAGAAACACCATCATTCGGGGCGACTGCAACCCATTCCATCAGTGCGTATAATATGGTGCAGCTTTCCACCTGTAATTGTACCATTTTTAAAATAATTCATTATTAAGTGAACAAGACTCATTGGAAGATGACATTTCCTCCGGCTCCCGCAATCTCTTAATTTAACTAATCAGCTGATATCACTGTTAATAAAAATTGAACGCAGAAGTTGTTTCCATGGAAACAGGGAAAAATGGAAAATTTTAGAAATCCCAAAATATCAATATACTGATGACAATATCCCCCCGCCTCCCATTATGTGCTGGCATGGTGAGTTGATTCAGGAGATCAATGCAGTAAAACAAAAATTCTTCAATTTACTTGTTCGTGTTGTGATTCTGCATTTGTCTTGCCTTGAATCATGTTTTCTGCCTGGCCTTGTGTCATGTTCTGACTGACCTCTGAGTTTTTGAAATTCTGCTTATGTCTGACTATTCTGTGTATTGTGTTTTGGTAATCAGATTCCATGTTTTAGTTCAGTTTAGACCATGCCATGTTTTCAGTTCCATGCATTGCACTTTGTCTCCCCTGTCTTGTCATGTGTGTATCTTTGCTCACGGTCCCTTGTCTTGTGTGACACTCATTCGGGTGATTTATTGGTTTCTGGGTTTCAATCTTCCTTCTTTATCTCGTGTTCTTCCTTCCTCCTACTTTTACTATCTTACTAAATCATACAAACAGTTTGTTATTTTGGCTAATTACTAACCAACACTAACATTGTATATTTGACTAACTTACTAACGAGCACCCGTGATTGTATAGCTGCACTTACTAATTGACTAACGATCTCTCAGCATTCGCCCTACTCTAGTCTTCGTCTCTTGTCTCTCCCTAATTATCCTCTGCTGCGTTTCTGTGGGTCTCCACAAACTCCTTCGTGCTGTTCTTTCTCTCTCATTATCTATGCACTTTAGAACTCCTTGACTGGAGCTGTTTATCTGTCTATAGGTTTGTCCTGTGATCCTTGTCTTCGTTTTGGCTACAGCCAATTTCATGCAATTAGTTTGTTCCCAATGTGTTTCTCCCTTGTTGTCATTCCCATTGATTGCACCTGTGTTCCATTGCCATGTGACCTTCCGGAAATGTATTATATGTCTGTTTGTAGCACTTCCTTGTCAGATCGTTCTCCATTGCCTACCTCTCGCCTCATTGTGATTATCTTTCTGACTGGACCGTCCTAGACCATGAGCTCTGCATTCTCCCAGTACTTCGCCGCTTTCTTGTGTATTGACCCATTTTTGTCTGACTTCAATTTTTGTGATTGGTTCCCTGTTTACAACTCTGGATTACGCCCTTTGGATTTTGACTTTGGATTGCGGACTTTGTACTGTCGCCCGCTCTGTTGGGGGGTTTCCCCCTTCAGAAATAAAGCCTCCTTTTTGTATCTTACTGGTTGTTGCCATTGGCTCATTTCGTAAAACCTCACAGTTCGTCAAATTTCTCGAGTGCTGATTGAACCCAAAGCAGAACTCATTTCATAAAGAATACAAGCGCTAGCATCAGCGCTAAAAAAGATATGTACGGAATAAATCAGTTCATTCTGGAAAACAAGCATAATTTCAGAAATGTGCATATTTACTGTGAGTTTCATTACTGGCCTGAGAGAGGAGACAAAAAGAGAAAGCAGTTTAGGAATAAATGCCAAATCAAATTCTTTTTTTCCCCCCAAATTATTGACCTTTTTATTGGGTATTTTTACTTTACTGACAAAAAAGAAAAGGAAAAAAAGGTGCAACTGAAAAAAAAAGTAAGAAACCAGCGAGCAAGGTGACATTCATACACTAAACTAGACTACAAGAAATAGCTGATAGAACCATAGAGAGAAGCACAAGTCCAGTATGCACACGGGTTACTGCACCATATGGATTTGTGAAGATGACGTCCTTGGCACTCAAGGAAGAGGGGGAAGGATTGTTGAACGCCAGCCGGTGGAAGTTGATGGTCTGGTCGCAGATGGAGCCGGGAAAGTCCACGCTCCACTCCGCGTTCTCAGAGCAATGTGCCGGGTCCAGCAGGGGAGTCTTTGGCACCACTTTGGAACCAGGATTGCCTGAGGAGCACAACACAATGCGCTCACGCTCGAGAACGGCCCGTCTGTGCACTGGCTTGACAATCATTTCGGAACAGGAGAGTGAGATATAATGATGTGATGCTTTTAGGAGTCATAACTGTCAAGCTCAGATTGTAGGGAAAGAGAGAACATTCTACTGATGAGCAGTAATTGACTGACACTGAGGTACCATCGAAGACTGTCACTAGCATGTCGACATATCAATATAACAATCCCTGAAAAAACTGATGAAAGCGATATGTATTTTTGATGGTGAAAATATATTTTTTGGAGTGTAGTGTATTTCATTATGACATACAGTTTAAGAATTTACAACATTTTAAGAATTTGAAAGCAAATCCGGAATTGATTGAAATACAGCCCATGTTACACAAAAAAATAAATACCTCAGATAGCGAGACTAAGGACCTCTGAATTGGATGCAGGAGGCAGACTGCTGTTACAGCAGGAGTGGATGCTCATACTTTTCCATGTGTTATTAGGTTAGAGTGCGTTAGAGCATTGCCGTGTTTGCTGTGTGTGTGCGCCATGGTGACAGTTACCAGTGAGAGTCACAGTTACCTGTGAGAGTGACAGCCATCCTGTGAGAGTGACAGTTACCTATGAGAATGACAGCCACCTTTGAGAGTGACAGTTACCTATGAGAGTGACA
This sequence comes from Gymnothorax reevesii, assembly GCA_029721435.1. Lineage (NCBI taxonomy): Eukaryota > Metazoa > Chordata > Actinopteri > Anguilliformes > Muraenidae > Gymnothorax > Gymnothorax reevesii. Next base: position 115,426,166 of record CM056577.1, read on the forward strand.
GTGACCAGTGAGGGTGACAGCCACCTTGGAGAGTGACAGTTACCCGTGAGAGTGACAGTGACCAGTGAGGGTGACAGTTACCTGTGAGAGTGACAGCCACCCTGTGAGAGTGACAGTTACCTGTGAGAGTGACAGCCACCTTTGGGAGTGACAGTTACCTATGAGAGTGACAGTGACCAGTGAGGGTGACAGCCACCTTGGAGAGTGACAGTTACCTGTGAGAGTGACAGTGACCTGTGACAGTGACAGTTACCTGTGTGAGTGACAGGCACCTGTGAGCATGACAGCAACCTGTGAGAGTGACAGGCACCTGAGAGAGTGACAGTTACCTGTGAGAGTGACAGTTACCTGTATGGGTGACAGTCACCTGTGAGTGACAGTCGCCCGTGAGAGTGACAGTTACCGGTGAGAGTGACAGGCACCTATGAGAGTGACAGTTACCTGTGAGAGTTACAGCCACCTTTGAGAGTGACAGTTACCTGTGAGAGTTACAGCCACCTTTGAGAGTGACAGTTACCTATGAGAGTGACAGTGACCAGTGAGGGTGACAGTTACCTGTGAGAGTGACATTTACCTGTGAGAGTGACAGTTACCTGTAAGAGTGACATTTACCTGTGAGAGTGACAGTTACCTGTAAGAGTAACAGTCACCTGTGAGAGTGACAGTTACCTGTGAGAGTGCGGGTAAACTTTGAGAGTGACAGATACCTGTGAGAGTGACAGGCACCTGTGAGAGTTACAGTGACCTGTGAGGGTGACAGTTACCTGTAAGAGTGACAGCTACCAGCGAGAGTGACAGTTACCTGTGAGAGTGACAGCCACCTTTGAGAGTGACCGTGACCTGTGAGAGTGACAGTTACCTATGAGAGTGACAGTCACCTGTGAGAGTGACAGTTACCTGTGAGAGTGCCATCAGTGTCCTCAAGCACCACCTCGTGTTCAGTCTTGAAGGCTGCCTTGTTGGTGGAGTTGAAGAACTGGATGCCAGCGAACCTGGCACTCCAGCCTCCACAGTTTGTTACGCATGTACCGTCGATCCTGGCCACCGCGATAGCGGCGCAGGAGGGCTGGTCGAAATTAAGGAAAGAGGTGGAGAGAACACTTAAGCCGTCGTCCAGCGGCAGGATAATCCCCCCCCTGGTGCAGTATTTGTTGCCGAGACCCAGTTCGTCCACGTGCCCGACGATGGTGCAGTTCGCCATCACCGCCCCAACGGCCACACCAAATCCTGCCACGTACCGGGGGATAATCCGCTTGGCCTCAATACCTGCCTTCTCGTTGTTCACCATCACAAACTCCCTGAACTGAACCGCCCCAACGTTCACCCACTCAGCCCCCTTCTCGCAGTTCCAGGTGGTCAGGGCTCGGAAGACGGCCGGGTCCGGTCGATTGGAGCCACAGCTGCCTCCTCTGACAGGGAAGTATTCCTGGAAGATCCACAGTCCAAACCAGCCCTGAGAGTGCACTGTGTTGTTGTTGAACTCCCCAAGGGGAACCTTCTTCTGGCAGATTCTGGAGTCAAAGGACGGGCCGTCCGGGTGGTTGTGCATACGGTACCAAAATCCGAAGTGGGTCCCGCCGGCGGCGGCATTGTGCCGGATGATGTTATTGGGATTGGTCACCCAGTAGGCGGCAGGGGTGACGTCATCATTCAGCAGGCTGGTGCTCTGCTTGACGAAAACAGCCAGGTTGTACTGCACGACGTTCCCGGTCTCGATGCCGTCCTCGATGAAGAAGGCGCCGCCCATGATGTTGTAGATGACATTCCTCTCCACCAGCAGATTGTGGGTGTTGTGGATGGTCACCGCTCTGTTGTAGGTCTGATGGATGGCGCATCCCTTCACGTAGGACTTGAAATTGATGTCTCCCATCAGATGCCAGTGGATGGGGTAGCGACCTAACCTGAAGGCTTGACCAGCGTGGAAGATCTGTAGAGAAGAGATCCCAAAGAGACATGACTCAACGACTAACTGAACCCACACCCAAGATAAGGTGAAAATAATATAGGGTGAAAATCCTGAAATTTCAAAATCAGAATACCCTCATTTCTCATCGCAACGCAGCTTAAAAACTTTAGGCTGGTAAGAGGAATCAAATCTGACAAACATTAAGGCAGAATTTTGTAGGTATTTTGAAGGTAACACTAGGTATCTCTTGCCCTACTTAGGCTAATATTTCTAAAGACAGACAAGATATTTATCTCTATGTAACAATTGTATAAGATGGATGCACCCTTAAAACCGTACTATAGACTACCCACAAGAGCATCCATCAATACATAAACAAAAGGAATCATCTTAAGCAAATCATGTGTATTTAATGTAATACGAATGTGAATAGGTTACCTCCACATGTTCAATTCTTCCGATTGCCAGATTCTCACTGGGTCTTGGTGCGTGGAACATAATGCAGCCGCCAAACTGGTCGCTTCCGATCTCTTCACCAAACCTGCCCTGGAAGCACGTCTGGGTAGCAAATTCCCCTGGATGCACAAACAAAATAATGCTAAAAAATGTTGTTTTTCTATATATATTGTACAAAATTATTCGTATAAACATTATAAATGCAACAAAAAACAGCATTCAACAGCAAAACACGAGGAGCAATTTCGTATTGCATAGCATGAATGTTGACCACACAAGTTTGTCCTGTAAAACTAAAGTCCCAAGGTCAATAGTCAGCAAGGACAGGTAATATTGCTTGAACTTATGCCACAAAAAACAGTGGCAAGAATCTATGCAAAGTTGTCATATGGTGGTGAAATATCACTTTAAATGTTGTCAAGCCCTTCAAAATTTGATGGAGCGGTAATGAATGGTAAGAAAGACTAAATGAATTGAGCCTGGCAGAGACCCTCTCTCCTGGAAGTCCGTACCTGTATTAAAACCATCCGGGCAAGCATCGATTTTATCATTCCACTCAATGTTCTCCGAGCCGCGGACCACAATGTTCCTGGTGAGGAGACCGACCTCTGCTCTGCCTTCAAAGACTGTCCCATCGGGCAGCGTGACAGACACCCCCAGATGTGTGTACATCAGGGGCTCCGTCAAAGTCAAGGTCCTTCCATCGGCCGACACGGAGGCAATTCTCCTCACCTCGTTCTCCCCTTGGCTGTGCCTGCAAAGCACGTAACTTGGCAACAAGAACTATCCCATCTCTTCAGCATTGCCTAGTGCTTCAATGGCTTTTCAACTCAGTCACATCACAGGGTAGACTGAAATTCAAAGACCACTGTAATTAAACCTTTGAAGAGTAGACCTTTTAGACTTGTTAAAAAAAAATTCCTGGCAAATTTTCCAGAATTTGCTCTCAATTACCAGCAGCAATCATTACATAAGCACTGGAAAGTTCACTTAATAACATTGAGATCACACATTTATGATCTTCCATGTTAAATGGTCAATGAACTGTAAAAAAAGTCTTGAAGCATCATAAGAAACATATGGCTTATTTTGTTGTAAATCATGACGGTTTCCCCAGGACATACCGTTCACCCGTGGAAGCAATCACGATCTCGTCCCCCACATTCCAGGTGACCGGCTGCCTCAGAGAGAGTGTGTTAGATCCTGCAGAGGCCGTACTCGCCAGGTGTGTCCAGGTAACCGGAACGGGTATACCTGCGGGAAAATGGGAGTTTTGGTGGACATTCAATGTGGTTACACTCAACCGATCATCTTAGAGTTAATCCACAGTTGTGTGGGTTTGACCTGGAGCAGAAAAGCAAGAAGCACAAGGTGTTCACCTGCTAACAAGACATTAAACCAGGAGGCTAAAAAAATTTCCTAAGAATCCAGAGAAACTCCTTGTGCAGCTGAAAGACTTGAAGATAGTGAAACGCGGTAAGCATATCCCATATAAAACATTCGCAGAACTTGTCCGCACGTACATGTGTATTTTTAACTGGGTTTTCTCCTGTGTCGTTTTCAAAAAAAAAAAATCTCCGCACAGAGATGCAAAAACACGAATATAAAACTGTTGACAACATACCAAACCAACAGGCATTAATGAGATAATTTATGGTAAGACTATGCAAGCCAATCACAAGCCTTAAAAACTTGCTATGAGGCACACACACTCTGATGTCACAAGCCAAGAACTCAGTTTTCCTTGTCCACATGTAAACAGTGGAAACGCAGTTTCTAATAATCTTCACCCAGGATGGCATTTCCCAAAAAGTGTCACAACCCGCATGTCTGCTTAATTGGTTCTAGCAGTCTAGCGAATTGTTTCTGGAAATTGATTGGCTCATTATTACTTTAGAGCAAACAGATCTAGCTATTGATTGTGCTGTATATAGCTTGTGCGTTTTGCCTCATTCGGGGCTGGATCATTGTACTATAAGGGCTTACTCTAACCTCTTTCTCTGAGTCCTATGCTTATCTCTGGTGTCCCACCTAGGGAGCTAAATTATCAGTGAGATGGTTAGTGTGCAAATTATTAGACATAGCAGGTTCTCCATTTCTACTTTTAGTTCTCCTCATCCTCTGCATTAACGCCCTAATGGCTCATCATCGATCCTGCAACTGGCTCCTCGGCTGCTCGGCTTGTAACAGACGATGCCTTTGTTCCATTTTTCTGCTCGTGAAAGTGATTCGTCTGTAGGTGAGAGGGAGGTCGGGAGGATACCGTGCAGGTCCAGCGTGCCCTCTCTGATGGCCAGGGTCTTGGTGCCGTAGATGGGCAGCTCGGGAGAGCGCAGGTGCCCGTGGAGCGTGATGATGGCTTTGTGCTGGAACGGCTCGTCTTCCGTGCCGACCTGAAAGGGTAACCAGGAGAGAAGAATCAGATTACCAAGCCATGGGCATAAAAAAACGATGCGAAGCGGCGACTCATCTATACACGACACCTGAAGAGTGCCCCCGTCTGTGATTAGAATGTTCTCAGCCTGCAGCTCGATATCCGCTTCATCGAAGACCAATTTCCCACCTGGGACACAGCAGAAAAAATGCAGTAATATTGAATACAGTCTCCCTCGATTTGGCCGTTTACACTGATACTCATGGGGATGTATCTAAGCTACCCTGCCGTGTCGTGCCATAAGTGTACTTCATTTGGCTAATAACCATTAGCTGCTCTGGTAAAACGAAACAATAAGAGCATACCTTGAATGAGAAGCATCTTCAGCACTGGTGTACTGGAATCCAACTGAATTGTTTGGCCCTTAGTGATGACAACAAACATTCCCGCCCCAGGGGGTGACTTCCCACCCCACGTGTACTTGGAGGACCAAACATCGATGTAGAAGAAGTCGGCATTGTCCTAAAAGATAAGTCCACAGCAAAGCTGAATCAACATTTAATAGCCAATGCTTACTGGTAGCTTCATTAAATTTAGAACCTGAACCTTTTACACAGTGTAAATACTAAGTCTGGTGTGAGGTTAAATCAGGATGGCACACTTTGTAGGGTGTGCTGTATGCTGCTGTCTGTGGATTTCTTTCATTTTAAAATGTATAATTCAGAAGCAAGTGATTGGCAAGTGCTAAAAAATTATTTAAAAACAGCAAAATCACGAGTCACATTTAAGTCTGTCACGAGGCCAACGTATAGTTGATACCACTGTTCTTCTACTGCAGCGAATTTGAACTGACCGTGTCCGCAAAGCCCCTGTCGTTAACATTGACCAAAACTTTAGTTTCCTGGGACCTGGGCTGGGAGCGGGTAACGCAGATGATGCGGGTGTCGGTGGCTGACTCGATGTCACAGACAGATCCCGCTATTGTCACTGCGATCGCGCTGCTGTTTGAGCTGCAGGAATAGAGCCATAATGTTCATCCACTCCCAGGTTTGTGTGTAATCAGGCTTTGTTAAATTAGCCATTCAGTAGCATGAAAATAAATCGTCCTCAAAAAAAAAAGTCCCCAAAAGGCACCATCATATACAATTACCGGCTTTGCAAGATTCTGGAAGGACTGTAAAAAGTAACAAAAGCATGTAACCCGAGAACAATGCAGAGAAGTTCTGTAACAGCAGATTATGCTTGAATTGCAGTGGCCATAAGTGAGGAGAACACTGCTTGTAGCCACTCGTCATTGTGTTGGGTAAACGGTATGGGTGTGCTCGGTAGGATTGGGAGGTACCCGAAATTGGAGCCTGTAATTGTGAGCCTTGTGCCTCCGGCTGTCCCTCCTCTGCGGGGCGACACTTCCGTGATGGCAGGCGTCAGGGCGGATTTGTAAGTAAAAGCACTGGGCAGGGACATTGAGTCGTTCGCTTGCAAAACCTCCACCGTGCAGGCCAGTGTCTCTTCTGTGGCTGAAATAGACAGAATCACATTCACTCTTCAGTATAAAAGCAAAGATAGGATTGTGAAGAAGGTCCAGTTGATGGATGGGGCATTGGACCTGAGTACTCCTGCAAACGTTTATAGCGTGGCCTCAAAGCCCACTCTTGGACAGCTAACTCGTGTAAAACCCAAACATAACTGCTCTGCCCAAGTTAATTGAGACCACTCATATCCAATTCAGACATGCATAAGCATGTATTAATTCTGAGTTAACTATAACTTTTCTTGGTATGAGTTACAACATTAAATGTTGCTTATACATTTCAGCAGAAGTTGGATACATTTGAAGACCACAAAGGAAGAACTATAAGTTCAAATTTAGCATTTTTTTAGCATTATATATTATTATAATATTTATATAATGATATTATATATTACTATAATATTGTATTTATTTTGTAATCTTTGCATTATTTTTCAGTGCTTTGTTTCTAAGATCATTCTAAGACCATTTTTAATTCATGTGACTGATCATTTTTCCTTTGTGGTCTTCATTTATTTACTGCAAACTGTAGCAGATTTTAAATATTGAGAGCAAATATTCAGAGATACATGATCAGTTTGAATTTGAATCTTTGCTGAAGAGCTGGTTTAGAAGAATTCAGTTGTGTAACTGCTCAGTTGAAATGAAAGCCTGCACCCACATCAGACCTATCTGGATGAGACTGAGGACCCGAAGGCAAATGAAAAATTTGTATTCAAGCGGAGGTGACAATTAGCACAATACGGAAATTTCCTTATGCGGGCGAGGGAAGTTTAACAACTGTCAATCAACAAAGATCTAAATCCTGCCAGAAAAGTTGAGTTTAGAGTTCAGAATTTTTTTGCCAGTAACATTATATTCCACAAACTGATGAGCAGTAAAGAGCAGTAAAGATGTTTAATGTCACTGGAGTCAGAATCCAGTCTTGAAGGGCCACAGGGTTTGCAGCTTTACGGTGTGTTTCATCGCGAGAGATGGAGTCGAATGGTCTGGGTTCAGCTTAGTGAAAGAATCCACACGACGTATTCTCAAGTTCCCACACACACTCTGAGGCCCTCCAGACATGGCCCACACCCCTGCCTTATGTAGTGCAGCTGAAGCATGTTTGTGAATACACAGTATCCAGGTTTTGTGCTACCCATGCTGGTAATTATGTATTATATGTACGGCATTTCTTTATTACCGTTGTTAGGAGGAACCTCGCAGCACAGAAGATTGGACATGGACATCTCTCTGTGCACAGAGCACTTGATCCCACAGACCAGCACCTGCGCTGAGCGAGGGTCGAACCCTGAGCCGTGCACGTTGAGAATGGAGCCCCCGCCAAAGCCGCCTGTATCAATCAAAATAAAAAAATCAGTCGCAGTCAGCTGAGTGGCCAATCACCGAACACTCAGCAATTCAGTTAGCTCACACTGACATCTTTCAGAGTGAATAACCTGCAGGCTGGCACATTTGACTGGGACTCACAACATTGATGGTGCATAGGGTATGATTTATGGTTCGGGGTATAGCCGCAATAACATGCTGAGGCGTTTAATTACACATGCCCGCAGGTCTGATGAACTGTAAGTTGCTTTGGGAGAAAAGGGCAAAAAAACTAATGTAAACTGCGTATCCAAACAACAAATACTGTGACTGGATCATAAGTGCAGCAATTAATATGTTTCAGCTGGTATTTACTTTAATCTCATCCATTTAAAAAAAATAAATCATGTTGGAAGATGTATCCCTTGGTGGCAGCAGATGTTACAGTATTTCAGGAGGGGCAAATTATTGACCTGCCTCCAGCGAAGTAAGCCATGAATGTGGAAAACAAGCATGAGGAATGATTTTCACACGCGAATTGGCCAATACAAAGTCCTGACCTTAACCAAATTGAAAGTTATTGGGAGATTCTGGAGAAGACTTCTGTGTGGTTCAACTGTCTCATTGTAATGACAAGATCTCAAGCCAAATATGAACACAACTCTGATTGAAAATAAATGTTATGATCTTGCATTTGGTCGTCAAGACAAAGACATGACAAATTTGCACTGTAATCAAAGCTACATTTGTTCCAAATAAATATTTGATTACACAACTTTTTTTGTTTGGGCCAGGCAGTGTATATAATGAAATAAGTGTGCAGAGCGGTGTGTTTCAATACCTTGGCTCGGCATGACCTTCGTGAAGGCCCACTGGTATTCGAAGGATGACCGTGAATCTGCATAGCCCTTGACGCCGTGCTGGAGCATGATGGGAAAGGTACCCCCTGCACGCTCCCCCGCAGCGCACTGTACCTGCGTGTCCGTCACTGCTGAAACGACGCATTCCGCGCCGCCAATCATCACGGTGACAATCCCATGTTCAGTGCCGAATCCCGACCCAGTGATGGTGATCGCTGTTCTGCTTGTTCCTAGAATATTTTGAGGAATGTCAGATACTTTGAAGGTTCTTACCCTGTTTGAACTGAAGCTACACTGAATTAGGTGGGAAAGACAATATATTGCTGTAGATGTTTATATCAGTTCAATAATCTGGTCCAATCCACACAAAGTGCAGAACTAACACATGATGGATCATAGCAAACATTTATTTAAAAATCCCTCACATTTAAATTATGGCTCTTCGCTCTCAGAAAACACCAGCAACATTACGTGTTATCCCCAACCGCAGTTTTTTAGATGGTTTAAATACACTGCCCGGCCAAAAAAAAGTCACCGTTTGGAAGTTAATGAACAAATTCTAAAATTGGATCAACATTGCTGTTATTAATATGTTTCAGATGGCAATAATCATTTTAACCCTGACTGATGAAGTGCGTCGCTATTCATTTCTTACAAAATCATGTCGGAAAACACATTCCCTGATGGTGGAAACGATGTTACAGTATTTCAGAACGGGCAAGTTATTGGCCTGTATTTAACAAAGAAAACCATGAATGACAAAACCAAGCAGGAGGAATCATTTTCACAAACAAATTTTCCACCACAAAGTCCTGACCTTTAACATAATAAAAGTTATTAGGATGTACTCAAGACCACCGAGTGGCTCAACCATTAGGTCGAGAAGACAAGATCTTGGACAAAAATCATGGCATTTCTGATCGAAAAGAAATGTTCTGGCATTGCATATAGTTGTTAAAACAATGACAAGACGAATATGCATTGTAATCAAAGCTACAGGGGTTCCAACTAAATATTTGAGTGTGCAACTTTTTTTTTGGCCAGGCAGTGTATATAACAGGCTTTTCTTTGTTCATAAAGTGTTACATTTACACACTCAAGCAAAACACAATCCGTACATAGTATCTCAGTTTTTACTATTCCTGGTCATAATCATTTAATCATTTAATTTAGGGATAAAAGCAAAGGTTTACATCTGAACAGAAACTAAATGAGCACTGGGACAGTTTTTATAAAGCTTCACACTACAGAAGTGCTGATGTAGGATCAGTGCACACTTGTCACTGTCCTTACCTTAGCCATCTTGAGCGAAAAGGCAAATCTGACCCTGACACAGCACTAAACAAGCTTTAGAAAGAGTTGTGAGTCGTACCTGACGCTGGGTTTACCGCTGTGATTAGCGGAGTCTCTGAGCGGGAGTAGGTGAAGTTTAGTGTGGGATACTCCACAGAGAGGACCTGAATCTGCACCTCTACGCTCCCCTCAGCATGGGCTGGCGTCACGCAGGACACCTCACCAGCAGTCACCCGCTCAAGCTGGCAGGGGGAGCCGTCGACGGTAACCGTGGTGTTCTCCGGCACAAAGCCGTTTCCCGTGATGACAAGGGGCGTCCCGCCGCTGGTGCTGCCCATGGCGGGGGCGAGCGAGGCGCGGGGCAAGCTGCTCAGGGTGGCCGTACCAGATGCCAGGCCTCTACTCGCGATCACCACTGTCAGATCGTGGGCGCCGGCGGGCATCGGGCCCACAGCCAGGGAGATGCTACTGTCCGTCACGGCAGTGGGCTCCAGCTTCAGTTCCCCCGCCGACACCTCCACGTCCCCCAGGCGGCTCCCGAACCCAAAGCCGGAGACGGTAACGGCCGTGGAGCCGCCGCTGACCGTGTCTGGGGAGACGCCCGTGACCTGGGGGTTGAGTGAAGTGGAGTACTGGAACTCACAAGTGGAATGACAGGCAGCCTCAATGCCTCCCATATGGACCTCCACATCCCCGGAGCGAGCCGAGGCAGCACCCGTCTCACAGGTCACACTCGTGTAGTTCATGGACTGGACTAGGCAGGGCGTACCAGCCATGGTCACTCTGCCCACAGCAAACCCGGAGCCGTAGACTGTGACCCTGGTTCCACCATTGGTGCCGCCAGAAGCGGGACTGAATGAGTCGATAACGGGCAGAACCACGAATCGCCGACCAAACTCGCTGGGTGCGACATTGATAGCTGTGCCAATGTTGCGGACCTGGACGGAGACAAGATGGCCGACGCCCACTTCCAAGCCGCTGTCGAGCGGAAGGCGACAGTTAATCTGGGTCACGGTGCTGTTGATCACATGACAAGGGCTCTCCCCGACGGTAACCTGTTTAAAACGGAGAGTGACTTCACGTCAGCGTAAAATATTGAGGAAAAAAGTCTACCCAATGGAAATTATGTTCAGAGTGTAAACTTCAAATCAAATCATTAGCAACACTCCTGGAAATGTTTATTTTTCTTTTATTAATGTACGGTGTTGTTGAGATCAGGGTCAACTGCACTTGGGGTGCATTTTAACTGCATTCAGTTAAAATAAATTAAAATATTAATATTGGTAACACATTAAAATGAGGCTACATCAGTTAATGCAGTAATAAGCAATAACTAGCAATTAATTAAGCATCCCTTAAAGGGTTGCTTCACTTTTTTTGAAGTGGGGTTACATGAGCTGCATACATTAGATGCAGTAGAAAGCTCCCTGCACTCCCCCACCTAGCCACACTAGAGCATAGTGCCGAACGGAGGTTTACACGATACTCTGTTGTGATTGGTCCCAAAGTAACAGCGTATTTTGGCAGCCTAAGAGAGTTCCGACCTGAATACCACACTTTAATTGTACGCTATATTACAAAAATTTACAGTGCTTCAGCTGCTCGGAAAAAAAAAAACTCAGTCGCTCTTGAACTAACCAACTGACGTATTCCATCGGAGTAAACTGTGCGCTGTAGCGATCAGCTGTTTGGGTCAGACTCTTCGCGGTTTGTGGCAGAGGCAGCATTTCAATGGCATAGAATTACATCTCAAATTTAAGATAAAATTCCCCATTACGTTTAACCAGCACAGCAGATACACAGTCTGTGGCTGCGTAGACCCTATGCGATAACAATTTGTGCTGCAATGTTACATTAGACTTTTTCACAGGTGTTTCACTCTTTTACCTAATGCTTGGGTACCGCAGTTTCTCTTCAGCGTGTGCCATTGAGATTTCCCTGAGTGTAGCCAAACGAAATCCTCTTTGGAAAAATGAATACTGCAAACACAGAGTTCTTTTAGGTATACAAGTGGCGTATCAATATCCGTGTTGAGCGCAACTAGCCACCAAAGTCCAATATCCCGCAAAGGAAGGCGGTGGAGGCTGTAAGTGCACCAGGATACAGCTTTGCTCTCATGTCCAGGACAGCAACACACACGAGCCATTTTCAAAACAGAAGCACAAGTTTAACATCCATCCGACTTCGCAACTGCAGTTACAGTGACTCAAACAGCTGATCTTCTTCTTCTACATTTTGTTTTAACTGGCAGAGTGCCAAACAGCTGATCACTACAGAGCGCACGGAGGAATACTTCAGTTGGTTACTTCAAGAGCAACTGTGCTTTTTCCAAGCAACTGAAGCGCTGTATTTTTTAAATACAGCATTCAATTGAAATAGTGTATTATTTTCAGGTAGGACCTCTTTAGGCTGTGAAAATACACTGTTTCCCTGGTCCCGTGCACAACAGTGTATCACCTAAATCTCCACCCAGCACTATGCCCTGGTGCGGCTACCTGGAGGAGATGAGAGAGCTTTCTACTGCATCTAATGTTAGTAGTGGCAATTTGTAGCTCATACAACCCCAATTCAAAAAAGGGAGCCATACCTTTAAGCAACAAACTATCAAACTATTCAATAATGTATAAATTAATAGCTTAGTTAACATGAACACCATTGGTAAATGATAAGTAAATCCATTAGTTTACCATTAATTAGCTAATGGTTCACTCTTCTTACTGCATTAGCTAATGTAAATTAATGTACCCTTATTGCAAAGTGTTACCTTAATATTATATTAAAATTGGCAAAACAAATTTTTCTGTTGAATTTTTCTCAGCTCTCAACAGCTCCTGTTGAAGTTCCTCACCTCGTTGGCGCAGCTGACGTCACCGAATTCTGTGCCCTCAATGTGGATTACATCATGGGCAGTGCCACTCGCAGGGTAAATGCTGAGGATCATGGGGGAAGTGCAGTTCTGAAAGTTGAAGTGGATCCCATCTGATGAGTTTGCAACCTCCGGGCAGGAGGGAAGAGAAGCGACACATTCCTTCGCAGACCTGCTGGAACGAGGCGGCGCTCCTGCATCAAAATGTTTAGACGCAAAATGACGGACGCTGTGAGCCAAACATCCTTCCACAAGAAGAGCTGGACTTTTAGTTCAGTGGAACGGGCTGACAGGTTTATTAGCGGCAAAAATGGCAGGATTTGACACAAGAATGGAAAAGCTGGTGCAAAAATGGCTGCCAAACATCAGAGTGTGATCGGGCACACATACCTGGCTTGTGCACAGCCTCGATTCCTCTGACGGTGATGTTCAACACGCCCTGTTTGTCTTCAAGAGGTAGCACTTTCACCACTCCCTGCAAGAATTTCCGATTACCATCATCTACGTACCCACTGCTGTAGTAGTAGGTCCCCGGAGCAGTGAAGCGGTACCTGAAAAATCCTGTCACCGATGCCAAACACACAATAAAATAGAAAGCTTACACAAAGTTATTATTTCCCCACATTTTGATGTCAATGTGGCCACTCCAGACAAAGACTTTATTTAGCGTATAACTCACAGTAAAACTTTCTGTCCCATGTGCTTGATAAGAAATTTTCTAGGTGAATATATGATACTAACCATCTTCAGAACTGCTAATAACACCATGTGAATTTCGACAATGTAACATTTTTTAAAAAGCTTTACTTGTCCAACATTAAACTGCTGTTTTGCAGCGGCACATTTTATAGCAAGAACAGATAATACTTTGGAAGTATTTGAATCATTCTGAATCATCAAATTTTGGAAATATCAACTGAAATATCTTAATGCCAAATGAGGTACCAGCAAGCATTTCAACTGCCCGCTCAATACTGGCAGAATATCAAAATAATTGAAATAAATAAATAAGTGAAAGTTAAAGCTTGTAAAACAATGCAGCAGCATAGTGTATATAATTTTAAATAATAAACATCAACACCTTATATTTTACATTCCTGATACATTGTTAAGCACAGCATTGTTAGGCAGAAAATATTGGATTGAATCTGCAGTTCTGTTACGAACACATTTGGGCTTTTCGATACAGTGATGGTTTCTGTAGGAGGTCTTTGGTTTACCAGACTCAGTCTTGCTGTCTCCGCTGGTGAAATGCGCTCCATCGTAGTCGGTGCTGCTGGGATTGGCGACGCTGAAGACCCTGTAGCCAATCCCCCGGATGAAAGGGGGGGCCTCCCACCACCATGCCACCGTGTCACCCACCGAAACCGTCAGGGACGAAGGGCTCCATGCATAACCCTCTCCATAACCTGAAACCAAGGCTGGGGTCAGAGTCTGCAGGGCGAAACGCTGTACTTGCTCGGCGTGCTCTTCAGAAACAGCCGTCATGGTGCATGTCTAATCCTTAGAGATACAACTCAGAGCCAATTATCCATAATTTCAAAGAAATAATCATCCGGTTCGCCTTGTACTTGTCAAATCAAGCATAAACACCTCAAGGCCAATGGAAACCGTCGACAAATAAATTCCTCAAGGTGAGAAACAACTCAGTCCATTGTTAAGAATAAAAATCACAAGAGCTTACGATTGTAAGACCATAAGAACACTTGACAATGACAGAAGGCCATCCTGTCCCTCTGGGCTCATCTTTTTTTGTTCTTCTCCTTGTTAAGCAAGTCTGACTGGCATGGCTCTAGAGGAGAGCAGTAGAGGCCGACAGTTAAACCTACTTGGATGGGAACCATGGTTTGTCACTTTGTGGACCTCATCCTCAGGCTGTGTCACACATTCCAGCTGGTGTTCAGACGCGTAGGTCACCTCACACGAGGCGCCCCCTGGAAAACACAACACGTCACACAAATGCAATAACTACACAGCAAACAATTACATTCAGCATGACTTGAAGACCACTCTGCATATAAGATGATGGTCAGCTTGCAACGACGTAGCCAAAACAGAAAATAGGGTAGGCACAGAACATCCTTTTACAGCAATAACTTGTGCTGATCCGTTCTCGATCATTTTCCTTTATTTACCTGTTTTTCCAATGATAAGAATAATCCATTGTAAATTAAAGACAGCTTTTTCTTAATGCGATCTAAGGGCGATTAAATAACCGGTTCATTCAGTTCAAAGATAATTTACTCATATATAGGCCTATACTTTACGAAAGGTAACCTGCTCCAGAACCTCCACACTACCTTTTTAGCGCATCAGATGATCTTTCCTGTGCTTCATGATCATTTGAATTGCTGAAATTAATTCAAAGACAAAGATTTGAAACACCTTAGCACAATTTTGAATAATGCTGATTGAAACACATTAAGGCCCAGTCACACAGCCGATCACGCACGAATCACTCACAAATCACGCACAGATTGGGTTTGTGCGTGCTTGTGCGTTGAAAAATTGACAAATTTTTCGGGGTGTCGGGGGTAGAAATCTCGGACGAATCACGCATGAATCGCGCATGAGCCACGCATGTATCACTAACAATCACTGACATATCGCGCACGTCGACGCATACTGGCAAATACAGTGCAGTATTCCACGAACATTCGACGCACGCCCGACGCATGAATCACCGATGGAGCACGTCCAAACACGAACGCGTCACGTATTGTCAGTGAATGTCAGTAGAATAAACGTGATACATGCGCGTTTCATGCGTGATATGAACGTGGGGCATCAGTGGACGGACGTGGACGTGCGCGGATTCAAACCAGTTCTGACGCATAAGCACTGACGGCCGACGAGTGTCCCGCGCATAGTTACGCATACTCGACGCATAAACTACGCATGCTGACTCATGAATTACGCACACCAACGCACAGTTGTGCGTCGGAAAAAGTTTGAACCGTTCAAAACTCAAAATCACGCACAAACCGCCTTCGACGCACATCCACTTACAATCACTGACAGTCCACGTTCGTTCCACCTACGAATTACGCATACGACGTACGCTCCGCGCTGAAACGAAAATCTGTGCGTAATTCATGCGTTTTCGCTGTGTGACTGGGCCTTTAAGTTGCAAGTCCAAATGATTGATTATCATCGTACCTTAACAAGGAGAACTTGCAACGTCTGATTATGTGAAGTTTTTCAGAGTAATCGTATTATTAACGAGCAAAAATGATTGCGAACAAGTCAGGACTGATAATTGCATTAAAGGAATGTTCTGCGCCCATCCAATGTTCAGTTCCAGCTTCATCAGTGTCGTGACGTTAGCGATGCCCAAGGTTCCCCCCTAACCCTTACCCATGAACACCACGTTGTCATCAATGGTGGAGCTGAACCCAGAACCTGTTACTGTCACCTTTGATCCCCCGAAGTAGGAGCCCCGTGTTGGAGAGATGCCCGTCACCTCCAGAATGTATTCGATTGTGGCATTTCCACCGTCGCTACACAAAAAACCAAAAGAGGGTGATACAATAAGAGGAAGAAAATCATGGTATTTGAACCGCGTGTTTCGACAGCAAGGCTCGACAATGTCAGGAATATCAATTCAGCAGGTTTTTTACGTGCTGAAGCCACACTGATTGCATTTGTGAACACTTCAACTTAAAATTGACATTTCAAGACACCTTGTGATATTGAGATAAAAAGTGCATAATTTTAAGCCTTTACTTGGTTGCGATAGCTGTTTACATCTTTCATGATACCACTGCAATAGGTGAATGTAGAATTCCCACAAAACAATACCAAAATACAGTCATTGCAGAGGGCTGAAGGCTCCACGTGTTGTTTTAGCTGGAGTTAACTAGCGCGATTTCCTGGCTGGTGTGAATCACAATAAAATGGGCATATTTTCTCCGTCCAAAGACGAGGCACAAAAGCACAATGGTTACAATTAGTCTGACTCCATAATGCATTTAGAATACCAATTTTAGTTATATCCTCATTAAATATCTGACTCCAAATTAGAATTAGAATTTATAGTTTAGGGACAGCATGCATGAATCTCAGGGCAGCTACGCCATCAGTCTCGTCCGTGAAAACCAGTTACTCAGCAGACGCCCTCGAATAATAACGCAGTCATTGAGCATAAACATATCATGAACCCAGGTTGATGTACACCGGAGGGCCCCTTCAGGAGATTCGGCCAGGCATCAGCTTGTCAACCCCGGGGTACCCTTTAGGCCTAATCCCCAGGACCGGTACTACATAAACCCTTTAGGGGTAGACCGTAATTTGCAATACAACCTAAAACCCATCATCCAAATGAGAATTAAAATTAATACTCTAGGGAAAACATGAAGGTGATTATACCTCGAATTCCTAACAGACGACCACCGTCGCTACATTAATGTTGCCGGGTTTTAACACTATGTCCGGATCCTAGGTTCGTTGGTTAGATTAGAGGTTGGAAGTCAGCCATCACTGAAATAGCCTCTTTTGGCATATACATATATATATATACAGCAAACCCAGATTTACACACACCCATGGGTTCCTTAAGGGAATTTTAATGGATAACCGACTTTTCGTCCATGGGTTTCCTTAAGGCTAAAACCCCAGAACCAGCAATTCATAAACCCTTTATATAAGTAGATCATGACTGTCTCTCCAACTTAATAAAACCAATTCTCAAACCGGGCCGCTGGCCAGTCGTTCCTCAGTGGGGATTATACCCCTAGGTATTCGCCGAGACGGGTCTAGAAAGAATCTACAAGTGTTAAGAGTCACGGAGACCATGCAAGCTGAAAGGAATAACAATAATTTAATCACTAGGTTGGCACAAACTTAGATCAAACAAATCAACGTTAAGCTAATTACAAGTTACACACAATTTAGAAAGAGAATAAAGTCATACCTGGAGTAAAGGCTCCTCACGCACACGGAGCAAGACCCCACCACGTGCGTCCAGAGCTCGAAGGCCATTCTTCATAATTAAAAGACTACTCACGCCCTTCCACACGCGAGGAGATCGAAATACGATTCTCCACGAATGGCTAGAATCTCTTTGTTTTAAGCCAAAACCACACCTTTGATCCAGGCTCATGGCCATAAAACCCTGGAAGGGTGGGGTCGAGTCTGGCTTTTGGGCTAACATAGAGAGGAGAGTAGGATGGACTCCTTGGATTCCCCCGAGAGTAACAAGACCAAACATGATAGGAATTTGTACTAATATGATGCAGTTGTCATGAAAAAGCCTTAAGATGAATTATTATATAGTTTAATTGGATTATAAGTATATAAGTGATTTCTTCACAGGATATTGAACATATTATGAAGTTCCCAGAGATTTAGATTATTTTAAACAGATTAATATAACTGGACTTTAACTTCATTGGGGACAGTGATATGACTCCCACAGGAGCATTGTGGCAGTCAGGGCTTGGCTACTACGCCCCCCCGCTGAGAGTAACAAAAAGATTACCTACACCTTCCACAGGCGGGCTGAGGGAGCATCCTAGGGGGAAGGTCATAAAAGTTTTATTGCTATTTGGCCTGGCTCTGGGTCGAGGTTATCAGCCATTTGTTCATGTATTTTTCCAGATTCTACATGAATCATTCTAATTTTTTGACATCAAATAGTTTATAGGTACATATAACAAACAACACCCAAAAGTCAAAAAAGTCCAAGTGTCATGAAATGTCAATTTTTACTTGACACTTTCACATATATCTTGATTGTATCACGTCATTAAAAGCAGAATAACTTTGTGTCCCGTAACAAATCATGCTGTGCCTTTTCCATTTTTCCAATGAGAAATACATGGCGACTGACCAAAACCTATCCATGCCTGTGTGCATAACTTCATGAGCGTGCTCTGATTCAGCTACAGTACAGCTGTCTAACATTACATACAATTATGGAAGATATCTTACTGTGCTCTGGCATAGCCCCAGTTTCCCGCTTCTACATTCACATAGTATTGGGCAGGAGGAAGCTGGGGCAGGACGCAGGTGATGTCGGTGGAAGACCATTCCAGTATCCTGCAATCTGTCTCACCAATGGTGACTGAGCTGCTGGCCGTCTGATGCTGAAAGTTGCTCCCCTGAATGGTCAGATTTGCGCCTTCTGCAAGAATGCAAATGATTATTATTTTTTATTTATTTAACCAGGGAAGGCCCGTTGAGATTGAAATCTCTTTTTCAAGGGAGCCCTGGGCGGGGGGTGTAGGTGGGGAGGGAGAGGATAGGCTACACAGCCAAATAGATCATGGGAGGTTTACGTGGCAGATCGAAAGAGCCAGGTTGGGAATTTATCCATGTAACCGGGGAGCCCCCGGCTCTTATCGAAGAGTGTCATAGGATCTTTAATGACCACAGTGAGTCAGGACCTCGGTTTAACATCTCATCCGAAAGACGGCGTCTCCTTCAGTACAGTGTCCCCATCACCGCACTGGGGCTTTGGGGATTATTCCACCAGAGGGAAGATCGCAACCTACTGACCACCAGCAGCAACTTGGTTTTCCCAGGTGGTCGCCCATCCAAGTACTAACCAAGCCCACACCTGCTCAGCTTCAGCCACAGGGCTGGAACAGATTGAGTAGTGGTATAGCTGCTGGCCAATTTATGCGGCCATGATGAGGCCACCATGAGTGATACAGCCATGAGTTTCGATTGCTTCATCACTCGTCATCCTGAGGTTCATGCGTCACCTGAGCGGACCAAATTAACAGCACCAGGGCGTTCAAATATTTCGAAATAGAATTTCTTTTCGCATGGATGGCCACAGCTGATATGGAATGGGACCCGGATTGTCTCGGCTCACAATAGTCTGATGATTAGGAAACCAGTTCTCCTGCATTGTGTTTCCTCGGCGTGACACAAACAATGAAATGTGAACGTCAATAGTTTTCATGGTAACTTCAGGAGCCCATAGGGGCAGAACAAAAGATATGATTAAGGAACTTTAAAACCGTGACACGGCACTTTGCAAAGTTACTCTTCCACTCTTCCAGGATATGGAGCGATTACCGCCACGTGAAATTTTGTGCTTTCCGCTCAGCTGGGAGGCTGACGGTTGATTGACGTCTGACAGCGTCAGTCTGACATGTTTTAATTGCATGTTTTGCAGCTGAACCTGATATTTCAAAAGCAGGCGTCTATCAAAGGTGTCTCAATAAACTCCTAATGACACGTAAAGCGCATATTTCTGCATGGGGTCATAGCCTGATGGAGCATTCAAACTCACCCCACACGTTTGTCCTCAGCGGACTCATGCTCGTAATCACAGGAGTCAGCTTTACATCGTAAACAAAGGGATCAGTCGCTGTGACACTCATCTCAGACATTTCTACAGTCACTGCATGGGATCCTTCAGTTCCCTGGGAATCAGTAACACAAGAAGGAATTGAACATTAAGCACCTGCAGAGATAAAGGCACTGGGCACATTGATTTACAGACACAGTTCCTGTTTGGGACTGGGCACTTACCCGTGGCGTCCTGCACAGGATTTTATCCAAGTCCGCATGGACAATAGCACTCTTTTGCCCCCCAATCAAGACTGAGGTGCTATTGCAGAAGCCGAACCCCATCACAGTCAGAAGAGTGCCGCCTTTCACACAAACAAAACAAGCAGGGTTACTACACAAGGTTACAGTCACAGATTAGAGGAAAATTCATCACAGATAAATCAGAGAAGATGCTGAAACCAACCTGACGCACTTTTGGCTGATTAATTTAGACTTTATCCGAATACATTTTTTCAATGAAGCAGAAGAAAGTCAACGGAACAACAGAGAACGAAAACAAGAAGCGAGATGCCAGACGGTGGGTCCAACAACTCAAATACTCTAAACAAGTTTTGAATGTATTCCAACACCAGCAACAATGCTACTTGTACGGGTCTTTTCCCAGACCAAGAATACAGACTTTTTGCCAAAATATTGCTCCTCAAAAAGTGTCTGTCTCCACAAGTCTTTTCATCTTATTATAAGACCTCCTAATTCTCACTGAAGTAAAAAAATATTAGCTAATTTACGTTACACGTGAAATTTTCCTGTTCCACTGGCAAATCTAGAAATGAGTCAATATGATCTCACTTCAATAGCAGAATTTTTGTCTTACAAAGAAACAAAGGTCATATAAATGTGTTTTAAGTCGATATAAAAGATTTAAATGCCTGGTAAGTGGGAGTTATTTTTCTTTTTATTGCCGAGAAAAAGGTCCTAATGTGTTAGAGGACCAGCGCTCGTCTACACCGTGGATTAAGATAACATTCCGTGTGTGACTGTGCGTCTTAAATGACGGCACCTTGGGTGCTCCCTGAAGATGGCGAGACGGAAACAACTCCCAGTTGGTTGGTGAAGTTAAACCTTATTCCTCCGCTGTACATGGGGTAGCCCAGGCTGTGGAAGCTGACTGACACAGGAAAAGTACCAGCGCTGGCATTTCCAACCCTGCAGGTCAGCGAGGAGTCTGGGAAAGAAACCATTAGGCCTACTGTTAGCTCACGAGCCATAGCCACCCATCATACATTAAGCCTGGGCTAAAACCGACTTCCTGTCAAACATAAACTCGCATTCAAATGCAGGAGCTTTGCGTCTCATCCCGACTATTAAAATTGGCAGGTTATTTTACTGATTCCAAAGCATGTTAAACAGTATTTGAGAAGAATACAAGGGCAGAAACCACCGGAAGGTTGATTTTTTTTTTAACTATACAGGTCATTGCAAAATCTCAACTCCATCATTTGTCTCTCTCCATCACATTATGTTTAAGTTATTTAGCTGATGCTTTTTGTCCAAATTTATTGTTCATTTGGCTACAAAGCGGACCAACCCCCTTAAGCAATGTGGGTTTAGTGGCCTTTCTTAAGGGCCAAACCTGTTCATTAACTGATCACACAGTGGATGCAATGGGGCTTTTGAACTGTAGTCAAAAACCTACAGGTTGGCCCCCTTTGTCCCCACCAAATAGCTTATTTGGACTTCAAGGATTTCATTTGATGACAATGAATTCATTATACTTACGTGACCACAGCCTCTCCATTTAACTACTGGCCTCATGGCTTAACTTACCGTCTATTCGCACAACTGAGCATTTTACATCTCCAATTAAAACGGTGGCATTTTCACTGGAGAAACCGGAACCAGTGATGATGAGGACAGTATTCAGAGCGTACGATCCTGAAAAGACCAGAACGCAGCAGATATCACCGGTTTATTCGAAACGCATAAAGAACTCCTAAGCACAACAAAAATCAACTGTTCATGCTAAATGCATTCGATACTCCAAGCGGCTCAGAATCACAACAGAAATTAACGGTTATTGCTGACAGCACTCAAAGGTCAGAACTGCTCAAAAATCAACTGATTGTTTTAACTGCATTCAAAACTCAAAACAGCTCAAAAATAATAATAATAATAATAAATAAATAAAAACGTGTATTCAAAGCTTGAACACCCCAGCTCAACGCGTTCAGAGGCTCTGAACACCCGGAAGCTTCTGTGACTGACCTTCTGTGGGGCTGATTCCTGTGACCGTTGGGGTCTTGTCCTCACTCCACTCAAACCCACAGTCACCAGAGCAAAATGATGGGATCCCATTGATTAAGACCTCCACCTGCAGACAGGCCACAAAACCTCTTGACCCACATGACCCAAACTGCACATTGCAGCAAAGACTTTTTGAATCGGAGGGAAAGACCCATGGATTCATGCTCTTGAGAAACAAGACACACGCTATCTCTTTCCCTCACTCAAAACATACGACGGCAGCCTTTCATGATGCACGTCATCTCCAATCACACGATCTGATCTCTGTTCTTTGCCACAGAACATTCCAGTGCATATTCAGTAAAGTACAATCTTGTACATCTACATCTTCTGCCATAAGCGGTAGCTTGTTTGACGCCAGACTGCTTGGTTCACCTTGTTCACACCTTTAAGGGATGCAGAGGAATCAGTCATTGACTCACGCCGTGCGACAGAGGCGCCTGTGAGAGAAAAAGTAACTTTGCATACCTGAGGTCTGCTTTCAGGCACGCGAAGGTAATCCCCCAAAATGGTGCTTTTCAACATGCCTCCTCGCCTGGAGATGCTGGCGGTGACTCTGGGGTTCACCCCAATAACGGACGAGCTGTTGATCTGATTCAAGAGGAAAACAGCATTCAAGAGGCACCAGGGCTTAATACAATGTTCAAACCAGGGTCATTTTATTAATGCTTCAGATGCTAGCTGTTTCTGCCTGCAGTGCTAAAGGCTTCGTTAACTTGCCATTCATTTTGATACACGCAAGTGCTATACAGCTCTTCACAAATACTTTCCTGGAAAAGTAAAGTTAATTTTGAAGTCTATGCTGATTGAGTCATTGCCTTTCCTGAGGTATGAATTTTTAACCCTTCGAACCCTGTATTATACAAAGGGGTCATGACCCCCACCGATGCCAAAACACAGCTTGCTCTGATGGGGAAACCACCTGATTGTACACAAGGTCAAATGACAACCAAAAGTCATGTGATCAAAGGCAAATGTTTGCGGGCAGGTTTTCCAGCATTTTTGGTGATTGCACATTCACTGTGCGGCCACTAAACTGGTCCTTATAGTGTTCAAAGGTTAAGCATGCTTTAAGGCAACAAAAAGACTTGTGCACTGAGTCGATCTTTCGCAGTCATGACTGTTAGCCATTGTTAATCGAATCGTTTCGCATGAGGCGCGAAACGCTACCTGCATGAGAGGCTGAGCCCCAGGGTTAGTGAGGAAGTCCACCCTCCAGTAGTATCCTGCGCAGCTCCCATGCCGGGTCACCTGGACCAGGCCCATCTCCGGGATCCCCAGAAAGGCAAACTGGAGGTCTTCTGCAGTCATGTTCATCGGCAGGTCTGGAAGGGGTTCACAGCACAGTTAGGTCACGGTCAATGGGCTTTAATCTGAGAGACAAAACTGTATCGATCTGTCTTCAGTCCTTTTCGAAAAGGGATAAACTTTAAAAATTAATACACTTCAAAATTTACAGCAAAGTAATTCTCCAGTAGGTTATTATCATATTTTTTAGTGCTTTAAATTATAAATCAAATGTTATTTAGTGGCTCGGGGCCTGAATCCATGAGACAACGAAGAATCGATTCTCATCTGTCATCAATCCCACTCAAAACAAAAAACTTGAAAAATGTGCATAATTTAAGAATGTATGGGAAAAATTAATTTATATCAGTCTTTTTAGTATTTCATCTGGTTTAAATGACAAATCTAAAGTTATTCAGATTCATTCATATAACAGAGGGACAGAATCCATGGGGGCAATATAGTGTTGCTGGTCATATTTCTTCAGCACCTTTCAAAATGGGATGAAACTGAAAATTTCCATATTTTAAAAATGAAAGGCAGCGTAATTTTCTGTCGGTGTGTTTGTCATGTTTCATATATTTTAAATGATGAAGACCATGCTGTCCTCAAGTGGTCAAATTTCTTGGCAAAACAGAACCTTCCAAGAATTGACGCCAGTACCGTAAAGTCTATGAACACGAGACAGAAATAGGTCCTGTTCCTTTGAATAAATAACAGGCTTAAAAAACACATTTCAGTTTGTAATTATGTAATGACGTGCCATTGAACTGTCAACAATAACTATTGCTCACAAAAGAATGGTAATGCTGAAAGCTGGAGCGTTTAGCATTCCTCCCATTGTTCCGCCATAATCCTCCAGCGAATATTTACCCTCGATGCGTTTGCCGTGTGTCTCGACATCGATGGTCCCAGACAGCGGGGGGCTGGCTCTCAGAGATCTGGTTACCGTGGCGCCCACTCCCCTCCCGCTGAACACTCCTACATCCTCACTGCGGTTGGAAACCTTCAAATAGAACATAGGATTTGGTTTACACCTGCAATCGGCAACGAGCGGCTTCTCCGCATCATCTGCTTTACCCTGCAAGGCAGCTGAATTTGCAAGATCATGTGTACCATGTACCAAACCATCTGTCGAGTCAGGTTGTGAACCACCAGCCGCAATGTAAATGTGTAGCGTGATAATTTCAGCACTCCAAGACACGCAAGCCTGTGGAGTGCTCTACATATCCTGAATTCTATGTTCGAAATTCACATAATATCTCATATTTACATTCACCTGTGTAACTTCAGCGGTTTTATTAATTGGCAAAAAGCTCAAGGTATGATAGTTACACAGTTCGTTATTATTTCCTCACCTGTAGGAACCCGATAGACAGTAGGGGGAAATTGTGGCCGCAGTTGTATGGGCTGGCAGTGATCTCGTAGCTGACTTGGGAGGCAGCTCCCGAAAGTTCCCGAACTGACACATCCCGCACGAAAATTCCAGAACTGGCCAGGGCTGGGGGCTTTCGGGTCAGGACAAGAGCTGAATTAAGAGAAGTGGACATAAAAAACAAAGTAATCGTGAAATTACAGAAACATTAGCGGCTGCCATGAACCTGTCTCTGCCAAATTCTGCATGCTGCACCATCAAGTTGGGCTACCTTCTTCTTCTTTCATTTTTAATATACATATCTGCAACTCAGAAAATAATTAATTGAATGGGTGTTATCTTATATGGTTACAGTGGTTTGTTCTGTTATCCAGCCTTGAATCCAAATTTTTCTGATTTATTTATAGGGAGTTAATGTAGGTTAATGAACAGGGCCACTCGCAACACGCCTCCCTATTCGTCCTTACGCCTATAAATACCTCCTACATTCCCACAATGCCCGATCGTCTCGTTTCTACATCCCTCCTACCCTTCCCCTCTTCAAACAGGAAGCAAGAAACAGTCTCCACCTGGGACCCCGGAGGGCTTGGAAGCCACACGGACTCCGACGAGAGACGTGAGCCCCACCCTGAGTCTGGCCACCTGGGGGGCGCCCAACGTTCGCACAATCACAGACCAAGTCCAACCCCACACCTGCCCCGATCTCGTATCCGCAATCCCATTCAATACTCTCCTCTACTTTGGGAGTGGTCCAGAATTCATTAAGTAGTTATTAATTCATGGATGTATGATTACATAACTGTCCAGAATTGAAGATAAACATAATCTATCTGGCCTTCAAACCCCTACAGCTTTCTGTAAAATGGCATTTAAAAAGTTGAAACTGTGGTAAAATGATATGATTCAATTTGCTTTTTAACTCATTGCCACACATTAAGGAGGCAATAGGCAAGACTAAAGCATTATTCTCATTCAATTTTGTCATATGATTACATTAAACATTAAGTTTTCTTCAAATTAAATTATCCAAATGGCATATTTTAAACTGATGATAACTATTAACTTTGTGAAGAAAAAAATTACAATCAACTATGCATGAGAGCAATAAAGACAGTCGCTATAAAAGGACCGCATTTACGGTCTCATCTGTAAATATTTCAAAAAAGTGACACAGTTTTATAAGCTTGGTACTCCTGCTCGGCTCTCTGTGTATGGCTACAAATACCTTAATTGAAACAAAGCTTTAATTCAACGCCAATTACATTTATATGGAGTTAATTGTATGGGATTTACAGACTTTTGATATTGCATCACTGTCCATGTGGGAATCTCACAATCTGTTTAATCATTTTCATGATTCAATACACTTTCATCTTTGTGTTCACTAGGGATTGGTGGCCATTGGGAAATAGTAACTACAATGGCCACCAATGACAAGTGATGTGAGGAGAGAAACGTTTATATACCATTAAAGTCGATTACTGTAGCCCTTCTTCCAAGATAAACAGCATCCACATAGAAATCTTGATTGTCTTCGTCCTTGGACAGGCTGAGGTCAAGGAGACTGTAGCCACTTCCAGAGTATTCCGTCTGTAGAGGACTCAACAGGTCCACACAAGTGTAACTCCACCTGTAATAAAAAAATTCAATTAGAGGTTATTTTAATGTATTTATAAGAATACCTGCACTTGTAATGATGAACAAGACTATTTGTGACCCTCCACTTAAAAACCAGCCGGATGTTGCCAGGTCATATTTTCTGCTATAGACCATAATGCATTTGTAGTGTAGTGGGATTGCAGTTGGGGCTGCCTTTGTGCGTAATTGAATAATTGGGCTGGATTGTGAGAGCGTGTGGCTGGTTGAGTTTTCTGAATTAAAGGAGATGGGGAGGGAGGCTGTTCCGGTGCGTTGTGGCAGTTTCGCGGGAGTGGGGTTTCGCTGAGTGTCGTTCGCAGCTGTGTAGAGTCGCCGACGACGAAGATAGTAAGATCAGGGGGTATAGACTGTTCTGGCGCTTTCAGGGGAGGCTTGGAGCCTCCTTCAGACAGAGAGGGGAAGGGTCAGGAGCCACAATTGTTCTCTCCTTGGCTGTTCTATGTAAGCTTGTGGACCGTGGGTCCCAGTAGCCTGCAAGTGAAGTTTTCGGTAGTTTGAGAGGCTCCATTGTGCGAACTACCAAATAACGCCACTGCAACTGTTTGGTCTCAGCCTAAGCCCTACAGGTAACAGACGCTACCATTAGCCCAGACCCCGGGGATGGGTCTCCTCAATGTGGGCGAGTTGAGTAGATTTTTAACTTTCAATTAGGAGTCTGGGTTATTACAGTAACGTACCAGTCCAGCTACCAACTTAATATTGAAAAAATCCTTCCCTCATTGGCTTTTGATTATTTCGGTAAACGAATAGATTATAATAAGCATGACAATAATTAAATTATAACTGAAATGGGGTATTTTTTTTTCTTATGAGATGATGTGAGCCTCAGAACCAATGAGTAGATCACAGGTCGGGGAAGGATGGGCGGCTCTGCGATACGAGATGTGCGTGGAGTGTGAGTGAGTTGAGTGATTGAGTTGCGCGGCCCGGGTTTTCAAAACACAGCAGGAATGGAAGAAACCTGGCGAGTTTAAAAATAATCATAGCAAGAATAATAGAAGCAAGGAAACAAACAAACAAAAAAACCTCTGGTGATCCATTGGAATCAGCCCATTAAATCAGTTTAATACTTTTCTAGCGGACTGAGTGACTGAGTTCTGTGATGAGGTCTGTTCAAGACTTTATGTTTTAAACATGCAGTTTCACACTCATGTTCACTCATGAACTCATATTCCCAGACTACCTGTATCGGCAGCGAGATCAAACTGCCTCCCCCCGACTCCATTTGTTTTATTTCGTTTCATTGCTTAATTTTCTCCTTTTTCACCCTGGTTCACTCAAATATATATTGCTTTTTCTGAAATGAAATCTATGTGATTGTTTGTTTCTGTTTATTCCCACTGTGGAGTGGAAAAGGAATCCTTCCTTTGGCAGTTTAAAGCTGCCCGGCACCAGAACAAACTTTTTCTTGAGTTTTCTTGTTTTTCTTTCAGCACGACACATTGTACAGGTCAATTTTAGCAAATAATCTCAGTTTCCAAATTTTGACACGTGACTGCTTTGTAGTGGAGGGTCACATTTTAGAACTAGGCTTATGCCGTCGGAGGCGATGGCTTGGGGTATATCCCCGAACACCCCCAATCCTCCAATCCTTGAATAGACCTTCTTTTGAACTTAATTTCAGGTCAATCGGACAAATGGTTCTGAAAATATGGCCAAAATGGTCATTTTCCATCACAAAGCGCCACCTGGTGGCAAAATATTGAACCATACAGGTATGATGTCATCATGTGACACGTTGTGAGGTCACGACCTTGCAGTTGCACATAGTTTCATGTCAATTGGACAAATGGTTCCAAAGATGGTGATGGTGGCAAAAATGGTGAATTTTATGTGACAAAGCTCCACCTTGTGTCAAACTTTTGAACCAAACAGGTATAATGTCATTGTGGGATACATCCTCAGGTCATGACCTTTCATTTGCACTTGATTTGAGGTGAATCGAACAAATACTTCCAGAGATATGATAAAAACAGTGATTTTTCAGTTTTTGGTCACTGGTGGCCAATTTAGCCAATCATTGTCCAATTAAGCTGTAAACATGGCTGAGAAACGGTTTGATGACCTGACTTAAGTTGGAACACTCCACAATACTTAATCCACGTATTGCTTATTCTGGCCAAGACAATATTTGGGGTTAAGGAAAAAAGAAAATACTGTTTACATGGATGTTTCTTTTTCCAAATATCACCTTAATTAGAATATTGGCGCCCATGAAAACAGAGTCAATGACAATTGACGCAAAATTAAAATGGTGCTTCACAAACGCACTAAACTGATATTGCGCGACACAAAATAATGCAAATTTCACAGCCAATGACTGAATAATGAAACATAATTATGGTACAGTGAGGAAACTTACTCTGGTCCCTGCTTCAAAATCACTGGGATGCTGAAAGTTTCTGTTGCTGTGGCTCCTGTGCTTCCTGTGTAAGAAAATCTGACCCCAATTTCATTCTTCAGATATCCTTTGTATGCAAAGCAGAGCTGTGAAATAAAGTTTTGCGCAAATAAATTGTGTATCCATTATCAAAACAAAGATTCTAAAACTTGGCCCTGACAGTCAGTTAAGCCCCCGTCACACTTATTCAAAATCAGCAAGAATCAAGCAGAACCAGCCGGAATGAAGAATTCTCGCAACATTCCAGTAGGATTTTCAAATTGACCAAAATTCTTATAGCTTTGAAAGAATGCCGTTCGAATACTTAGAATGCATTTCGAACCAGCCTCAAATGATTCTTGCACATTATGGAAGTATTAGCTCTCGAATGCAGCTTGAATGTAGCTGGAACACAGTCAGAATATTTAGAATGCTGTCAGAATGCAGTCAGAATATTTAGAATACACTTCGAATGCCGTGCGAGTGCGGTTCAATTGCTGCCTGAACTCCACCCGAAGTTTGGTTGGAAGGTCCTTTGAATGCTGTACGAATTCACCTCGAATGCAGACTGAACGCTCCCGGATTGGCCACCGAATATGGTTGGAACATCCAATAATTCAAACAGAATGCAGCTCGAATACTCAGAATGTACTTAGAATGTAACATGAGTGTCCCATATGCGTTGATTGATCAATTGCTGACTACAGCAGGGGAACGTAAATATGCCACTACAACTGACGCCGAATGCGTGAGAGTTAAAAGGTATGCCTTATTAATGAAAACTGATCACACCTGATAATGTTGAGAGTTTTCTGAGTTCTGTAATGGTAATTTAAATGAATGATTGAAAACTGGTCGTAACCAATCATTATATTTAAGCCCACCAGCCTCCACTGATTCCAGCGGCAATCGAAAGATTCAAACAGCATTCTAAGCACATTCCAGCTGAATTGTTTTAATAGCCTATCGAAATAGATTCCTGCAGCAATCGAAATACATTTGAGGTGCATTCTGGCTCATTAGAGGCAAATTCTGGCAGGATTTGACGTGGCTTGCAGTTTCGATTCTCCCTCAAATGCAATCAGAATGTTTTGAACGCTGTTGGAATGCCGTAAGCATATTTATAATGCAGAACACACTTCGGATGCCGTTCGATATTTCTCCACTTCGAATGCACCAGGAAAGTTTTGAGCAAGAGCAAAACATTTGGGCCAGCCACAAGAACGGGCCCAAATATTTGGAATGCACTCAAAATGCAGACAGAATTTTTAGAACGCACTTTGAATATCCAGGAATATACAAAGAATGTTCATTCTGACGACATTCCGGCTCATTCTGCCTCTAGTGTGACTAGGGTTTTAGCATCCAACTGGTGCACAAGTAGTCACAGAAACTGACCATTTAATAAAGAGACAATGCAAACTATAAAGAGTCAAACAGCTTTATGTTAACTTCCAGGAAAAATATTTTGAAAAAACTAAAACATTGGTGTGCAGAAACCTAATTTGCTGCCTTTTGATTCAGCACAGTCTTGATTTTGATCGATTAAAATATTTTGTTATTTTTCTTGGTTCTTGGAAGGTTGGTAGCAAAATAAACAACATGAAAAGATTTGTATTTTCTTGCACATGTAATCCACCCATTCATTATCTGTCTCGCTTTTTCTCTCCAGGGTCACGGGAGAGCTGGAGCCGACCCCAGCTGACTATGGACAAAAGGCAGGGCCCCACCCTGGACAGCTCGCCGATCCATCACTGAGCACAAACACCTTTCACTCACACACCCATACCTACAGACTGTTTAGTCTCCAATAAGCCTGACATTCATGTCTCTGGACTGTGGGAAGGAAACCGGAGTACCTGAAGGAAACCCAGGCCAACATGCACATGTAATGTATAAACATAAAAATTAATGTGCAGCCAGAAGAATTAACAGCTTGCTAAAACTCTGGGCTGGATTTGGATTTGGATTCAACCATTTGTGGCTGGAAGAAAAACCAAATATACACAGTGGTCTTCTGGGACAGAATTTGAGAACAACTAATGCAACCCGCAGGAGGGCCTGGAGCCTATCCCAGCTGGGCAGTTTGTCAACCCACCACAGGGGCCGCACACCATTCATTTGCACACTCCCGTCAATGCTGTGGATAATTTGGACACAACAGTTACCCTAGTATGTACATCTTCAAACAGTGGCCAGAATCCAGTGTACAGTGGAAACCCCATGCAAACTCACGGGGGACATGTAATCTGTACTCAGAAAGGGCTGAGGCCAGGCTCAAAGCCACCATCTTCTCGCTGTGGCGCCCGATCAACAGGGCCACCATTCAGCCCCAAAAACTCATATTGCTATCATTAATAAAAGCGCTGATCATATTTCTGTATACCATATCCCTATTTGTGGCACATTGAAAGCTATCGTCTCTCAAACCTTAATTTTCCCTTATTCTGGTGCCTTCTGCCGCACAGATTAGCTGACTGATTGTGTTTGGGTAGAGTTCCTGCAAGGCTGGAAATATACATGCTCTTCAACCGTGCGTTCGTGTAGTCAACCGGCAAAATTTTGTACACATACAGTACTTGCCTGTACACTACACATGTTACCAGAGGATTCCAGTACGGGGAACACCGGAGAATTCAATCTAAAGGTTTTGTGCGAAGCAAACAAAAATGGCGACACTTGATGAGTTCAATTTCTGCATACACTGCCCCTTCCGTTTACATGCATGCTGCACCTTGCGTAAGTGTTGGTTTTTGAGGACGTGCACAAGCTACGTGCTGACTGAATGCAGCATATGCATGGCAGCCATCTTGCATACGTGTACAAGCATTTAAAAGCAAACATATTTGTCTTAGAAGTTGAGGAAAGCGAAGAGAGGAGCCACTCACTGTGCTGTACACCTGGAGGGGCACCGCCTCATAGGCAGACCCAGATTCCTGCAGGTCGGTGGATAGGAAGACAAACTCTGGGTTCATGAGGGAAGCCTGTCCGCAGAACGCCTCTGCCGCCAACTCCCGGCTGCCTCTGTTACCACCCGCAGCCTGCAAGAAAATAAATCAATGAGAAATAGCTGTATGTTTGACGCTTCTTCGCAAAAATGGGAATCGCCCTCCCGAATTCACTTCGCTAGTCATTTCTATTGCCTAGTCGCAAATAGCTAAGCAAACTCTGTAAATAAAACAAGCAGAATAATTGCTAACCTTTGCACCCCTCCTGTGTTGATTAAGTGGCACGCAATACTGCTAAAGGTAGCATAGCCAATCATACATTGTAAAATAACAAACTCCCCATGCACAGCCAGTATGGTACTTGTGCATCTCCGTTTAATATTAGCCATGTCATGTTTTTTGAAATATTGAATAATGAGTAATATCAAATTTCATGTTTTTTGAAAGTTGCTCAATTTTCAAAAAAAAAAAAGAAAAACACCGGACGATCTTGAAAAGGTTAAGACTGCAATAATCACTCATGTAAGCCATATGTATTTATCAAACCTCTAACTTTATACAGTTTTTCAGAGTGAACCTGAGGAAGCAACAGGCAGAACATGTTTTTTGCTGCTAACAAGTGAAGTCACACAGTAAAATCTTTTCAGTGTGCAGAGATTTATTTTCTTCCATAAAAAGCAAAACATTGATCATTAAAGTGACTTTTGCAGAGTACATCTGGCCCATATTTTACAAAAATCTAATCTCATATGGATTGATTTATTAAGACTGGCAATTTTACCATTTATGAAAGGTCGGACTGCTTGCCTTTACAGGACAAATGTCTAAGAACATTAATTTAACTAGACAACATTTTTATAAAATCCAAAACTAAGCAATCTTTTCTTCACTAACTCTGACCAGAGGGCAATCTGTACAATGCTTGTAATTACAAAAACACAGACTTTTTGGCACTTACAAAATACTGGCCATCTTCGTAATCCCTGAAGAACTTCACATCCCTGTTTTCCGTGGTCACAATCTCACTGGGGCACTCAGCTCTGAACATGGCCAGCACTGCTGACTGCACCTGTTTGGGGGAGCCATCATTTTTATTCCATACAGTCACTAACTGCCAAAAGGGGCATAGCTAGAGTTTAGAAACAAATGAAAGCTGATGCTGCTCTTTTGTCCATAAGACTTTAAAGTTAAGACTTATAATAGCACACATGAGAAAAGGGAATTCTTAACTGGACATTATAATGGAAAATATGTCATGACAATGAGCTGTTTGTATATTATAATTCTGAGGTATCGGTAATGGTTATTTCAGCGTATTTAATGCGATTACCTTATGTATACCATACACCAGAAGACTTTGAAAAAGACTATTAAAAAAGAAAATTCGACACTCCCTTACAAATAAAGACAAGTTGTCATTATATAAGAATATAAGATTTTTCAAAGATTGGGGATCTAGGGTGCATCCATTTGTTGTTGATGCTCACACAAGTGAGCTCCACTATTTGCTTGCGTCAAGGCTGGAGACTTCTGTTAATATTAAACTTCTTCGATTTTGTCAGAACACCAAGACTAGAAAAAGATTGAGCCAGACTGAGTTTAATGACCACCTTAGACCAAACAATTGAGAGGATGGGAATGCAACACAATTCGGGTGAAACGCTCAGGATTTTATTCCGGCATTGGAAATATGTCCATAAAATATGTCCATGTTCAAGCGAAATTCCTTGCAGCATTACAGTCATTTGGATGAAGCTTTTATCAAAAGAGATGGACTGTTGAGTTTGCTAAGCAGTGGCCAATCACCCCTGCTGCAATGCGGAGCTCAGGGTCTTGCTCACACATCACCTAAAATGATTTTATTATGGCTATACTCAAGCATAAACTGCCAATGGCCTGCATCCCTGATGAAAAAGTTAGCGTCTCGGTATAAGCCACCCTCTGAAATCGCCTACGTGTCTGTTCTCCATGTATGGAAACCTCACAAATGCTTTGACTGCAGGTGAAAAAGCCTCATGCCTGTGATTCATTAGCAGCGATGTCGATAGGCTTAGAGGAAATGCCACCCCACTCCAGCGTGAACGTCTCCAGGCTGGGCTCCCCCTTGGTGCGCTCGGCGACGGTGACGGTCACAGTGTTCGGGGCAGCCTCATAGCTAAGGTCCTGAAAGTCTCCTACAATCAACAGCAAAGTCCTCATGAATTAGTAATAACATTTAAACAAGCAAATGACTTCTTCATATCGACTATCCACCAAACTACAATTACTAACGTAATCATACACAAAATAAAGATAACTGCCATAGAAAGCTTTTAGCATTATTGCATATTCCATACTGGACTGTGAAGACTCGAAGCAAACTTTGTATAGAAAATATAATGTTGGTACATATTCAAACAAGTTGAATTGTTTTGAGTCACTAATTTTTAAATATAGCCTTTGCTGAATGATAGACATAATTTCTCAGTCAGGTGGCTTTACCTCTTCTGGAATTGAACAGCACAGTGTACTCAGCAGCTGTGCCTAAGTCCGCCTTGGTCACTCGGACCGTGTCTGGTTTTATCGACCAGAGAGAGTTCAGAGCATTCTCTACGTCCGCTGCCGAGGCACTGGCGGGAATGGGGCCTGCAAAATAGATACTTTAAGCAAGGATGCGGCACAAATACATAAGGCGGCCTGAGCAAAGGTAGTCTTATTGCAGACTCCTTTCTAAGAGTAAAATTTGTTTTCCAGCTCAAGACCGTGTACTCCCTTTCGCCCCGGACAGTCATTTCTACTCTTTCACCAGACTACAACACCCAAGGCTATAAATAAAACGTTATAGAGTGGAAAAACATAATTCAATTAAAAAAAAAACCCTGGATATCTTCTTTATTCAGCCTGAAGAAAAGTGATCCAACCCGTTCAAAATACTGGTTACCAGCAAGATGACATGATTTCAAACTCAAAGCCTTATTGTCTGTCATTGCATCATCAAAAAATTAACCAAAGTTTCTTTTAATAGGATTTTGCATTTCTACCTAAAGTCTGCTAAAGCCACGAACTAAAATGGGCCTGAAAGAAGTTGAAATGGTTAGTAATTGAGAACTAAACTGCTCTGGTAATTTTTTATGATACTGGTGACTAGAAATTAATCAAGATCCTTAAAAACCAACTGTCAAGTCAATAAGTATTTGGGCAGTGACACAATTTTTGCCATTTTGGGTCTTTACAGCACCATCAAATAAAACAATCAATATGTTCTTGAGGTTCACACCGAAGGTTTAGTCAAAAAATCTAATATGAATCGTGAAGCAATCAGGATGGGGCCTATTTTTCTTTCCTAAAATGTCCTAAATGTTTATTGCTCCGTACCCCCTACAAGTAAAGGCTTACCCCTCCCCCACCCCCTCTTTCCATTAATCTGCAGTGGTGTCCCTGGTAGGAATTACAACCCTTTAAATTCATAATTACTGTTATGATTCTGCTCTGTTTGCCATGTTTTTGATGTTCTGTCTGATCTCTGCATTGCCTGACCATGCCGTGAATTGTGTATTGTGATTTGGTTACCTGATTAAGTTCATTTTTTGTCTAGTTTAGTTTTGCCATGTTTTGTATTTTGCCATATTCCATTCCTACAGTTATATTCCAGTCCATGTTTTTGTCTTTGCCATGTACTGCACTTTGTCTCCCCCTGTCTGGTCTCTTGTCTTGCCATTGCTCACAGCCCCGGTATTGCGTGCCACACTTTCAGGTGATTTAATGGTTTCTGGATTTCAACCATTCCTTCCAGTCTCGTTTACTTCGTTCACCTTGCTTTTCTAGATTACTAACCAATACTAACAGTTTGTTGTTTTTATTAAATTATTAACCAAGTCTCACATTGTATATAGTACTAACTTTCTAACGAGCACTAGGGATTGTATAGCTGCACTCTATTGTATAGACTAACGATCTCTCAGCATTCGCCCTGTTCTAGTCTCCGCCTCTTGCCTTCACTCAATTTACTTTGCTGTGCTTCTAGCAGATTCTCTGCACTTGTTTAATCACTGTACTGCCTCTCACTCTGTGCACGTAGAAATCCCTAACCAGATCTGTTTGTACTGTTTATAGGCTGTCTTGTGATCCCTGTCCGCGTTTTGGCTTTTGCCTATTTCATGTGATTAGGTTCTCGCTCATGTTTGCTTCCATCGTAATCAGTCAGACTTCCTACACCTGAGTTTTAAGCATGTGACCTTCCCTGTGTGTATATTAGGAGTCTTTTCACAGCACTTCTTTGTCAGAACGTTTCTCTTGTTTACCTGTGCTGCTATCGTCTTCGCCTTGTACTCATAGTGTTACTCTTCTGACTGGACCGTACGACTTACGATTTTTGGCTCTGCTTTTTGGTACTATTGTCTGCATCTGTTTACGAAACCTTTTTGCCTGACTACGAGTTTTGTGTTTGCTGCCCTGGTAACAGTTTGGATTACTCCCACTGGATTGTGGCTTTTGCTTCTCTGGCAAACCTGTGCCTGTGTACCGAAAATATATT
Source organism: Gymnothorax reevesii (assembly GCA_029721435.1). Taxonomy (NCBI): domain Eukaryota; kingdom Metazoa; phylum Chordata; class Actinopteri; order Anguilliformes; family Muraenidae; genus Gymnothorax; species Gymnothorax reevesii. The sequence continues at coordinate 115,462,471 of CM056577.1, forward strand.
ACATCAATTCCTATTTTCCTCCAAAGTTTTTTAACTTTTGCCATTGTTCTGGAATTGATAATAGTAACTTAATTGTACAGCTTGGATTCTGTTTCTCACATCCAGCTTCACCCAACTGCACACGTCTGGCCTTATATCCCCATTGTTAATTCATTTCTTTGAAGCACAGTCTATTATACTCAACAATGCAGTGCAATTAATAGTGTATCGCTGAGGCCCAGGTGATTTAACTTAGCGGACAGAATGCAATTTTTTTTCTTAATGCCATAATTGCACCCAACAATTTTCTTTAATGAACAAATAAATACAATGCTTTATTAGACGAATATCAAATGTCCATGAAATAAAGGCTAGCTCCTTAACAAAAAAAAGGTTAATTACTCATACAACATTCTTTTTGTGTCCACCAGAGGCCCGACAGAGACTTGCAGTATCAGTGTTGAAGTTCACTCCGCCTCATAAGAAAGATCAACCTTCTTTCAATCATGTCTACATGCAGCTATTGCAGAGCCCCTGCATGCCTTTAAATGAATACAGCAGAACCACTCCCATGTATGGATTGTGGTTTTATGTTTCATTTATTGCTCCTGTATCTACTTACTTGAAAATTAAATAATGAAGGAAAAATGCCTGACCATGACACAGCAGAGCAGCCAATTACTTTTTCTCCCTTGAAAAGGTGGGAGTGCACATGTACAGCAGTGAAATTCTGTCACTATCTAACAGATCTGGATGGATATACCCCCAAACTGAAGCTGAATGTTTACTCTTAAAGCTCATATTCACCATGTAATTTCAACTCCTTGTGCCCAAAATGCTTTGGGAGACAGCCAAAAATAACCATAACTTTGTCAATGTCCAAATATCTATGAACACAAAAGTTTAAAGCATGGGATTCCTTAAGTGAGCAATACACCCCACAGTAGTACCTGAGCTGTGAGAGAGGTGTTTAAGACGGTAGAAGGTGCGGGCACAGGTACCCAAGCTGAAACAGTCGCTGTGAACTGTCACCACCTGCGTCTCTTTGACTGGTTCCGTCGCAGTCCAGTTGTCAAAGCTCACCACCTTGGATAAGAGGGAATATTAAAATAAATAACCTAAAACAAAAACACCAGCAACAAACGAAATCAACAATGGCATCAGCTCACTTAGTTTAAAACATCCCACGGTCCCCACAAGATTAAAATGAAAATTTCACCTACCTGTCTCTCTGGGTATACACTGTATTTCCCCCAGATCGTCTGTCTTTCCTGAATGCTCTCTACAGACTGCCGCGAGGTGAAGGCGCTTTTTTCTCTGAAAAAGCCGACATCCACTGAGCCGACTAGTTGATAGTCCTGCACCAAGACCTCTATGTAGTACCTGGTCAAAAATATTACATTCATTAACTTAACTCATTCCCTTCATTCTCAATATTTGTAACAGGTGTCAACACTTGCATTTGCATTCATACCGGAGAAAACTTTCTGCTGCTAAAACGTTCATATAGAAATTAATTGAGCCCTTGAGAACAAAAGTGGTCTGACTCCATATTTGTCTTTTTTTTAGTTGCAATCTTAGGAAGAAAAAAACTTTCGCACTCCGGTAAGCAAACAGGCGCAAAGGAGTAAGGCCAACAGTGGACTAAAGAAAAAAAGTCCTGCACAACGTCTTCTCACTTGCAATTAATTTATAATTTATAATTTATTCAACGAAACGTCGACTAATAAATTTACTGCAAGCGAGAAGACCGCGTGCGTAAATTCTAATCTTAAAATGATTCCCAGTGGTAAATCTCTTTTGTACAATAATGGATCAACTCAGTGTAGTTCTGGTACAATACAATTGGAGGGGCATATGTTCCACACTCCAAGAATGCATGAAGTGCTCACAGTGGTTGTGGCCCAAAATTACAAATGAAAAAAAAATGAGAGTTGAACCACTCTTGTTCAAAGGGGCTCAGTTATGTATATAAAACAACAACAACTACTATGTCTACTTCTACTTTTATATATACTATACTATACGATACTACTACTAATAATAATTACAATCATCATCATCATCATCATAAAATGCATTATGAAAATAAAGCGGCTTACGGTTTCCCTTTCTCCAGACGCATCCTTGAAGAGCGCTGTGAACCAGTTCTGAAGAAGTCATTTGCTACAGAATTATGGTAGGCAATCTTAACCTAAAATTAAATTGTGACAAACAAGGTTAAGTTGGGAAATGAGAAGTTTATGATGTACGTTATATATGCAGTATGTTTGCAGTGGTGTCTGTTGACCACAAACTGGGGGCAATGTAAAATATCACTTGAAATGGACGGTTATCAACCTGTTTTCAATCATTTGCCTTGGTTAACATGTTTTCATTTTCTATTGAACTGAATGATTAATTGGCAGTCAAACACACAGCTTCCTTTTTAAGGCAATAACAATGTGATTGAATGATAAATTCAATTAAAATTTGTTTTTCTCCCTTGCCAAAGTAGGCTACGCTTTCCCAAAAAACAACAAAATACTTGGATCTTATGCGTTAACTTTTGGCACATCCTGCATAGCAGACTATCATACCTGTGCTTCAGGACTGTTTAAAGTCATACTGAGTTGGATTTGTTGGTTGCAGAATGTAAACACAACATTCTATTTGGCCTCTCCCCTCCAGCTCAACAACACCATATTTGAAGCTTGCAGTGTCAGTGCTATGTCCCACCATCAAACCTTGCTGTTATTGGCTAGGGGCTATACACACGCTGCCCATAGGCTAATGCCCAGAAACGTCTCATACAAAGCAAAGTAAGAAAATGGAGGCAAACGGCCGGGTCTCTGGAGATACAGACACTGCCACACACTTCTGGCGGTCATAGCGATGAGAGGGATAATCTTTGTCCACACATTGCTTTTAGGAAAATCCTACTCAGTATACCTTTAACTTTAAACAGATAAAACACAGATTGGAATATTCACTAGTCGTCATCCAAATGAAGCTTTCTTTTGTCATCTTTCCAATATGAAAAGAATTTGCCGGACCGAACAGGGTTGAGCACTCATGGAGTTAGCGTATCATGCATTAATGAAAATGATTGAAAACAGATTGAATAATTATCAGTTTAAAGGGATGTTCTACACCCCCCTCTCTTCTCTGTTAAACAGCCACCACTGCATGTTTGCGCGTGTCTTAACTGTCATAGCAAGTTTCTTGAAGAAAATGATCCATCTCTAATCTGATGTAAAGCACTCAGTTTGCAAACTTCTTTAATTTTTTATTTTGAAGTGAGACTTAATACTGTAGCCATGTTAGTTTTTTTAATGGCTGTTGAAAGCACTTTGGTTGCTGACAAACCAAATCAAAAAGCTTTTTAATATATACTCAGCAACAAAAGTTTCTGTGACACCATTTATGTGTATGTTATAAATGACACGCAAAGATCTCAATGCAATCAATATGTTTATTTAACAGGAGAAACACTGACTTTTCAGTGCCAACGTCACTCAAAACGAAAAATGTCATTTTCATGCGTCATGAAGCACTTGTCTGACGTCTAACCAATTGTGACCTTCACACTTCAATACCGGGTGTGACTTCCTCGTGCCATGATGCAAGCAACGCATCTCCGGCGCATGGACCGAATCAGATGTGCCAGAAATTGCTGTGGGATGTCATTCCAAATCTGATGTAGACGTTGTCGCAATTCCTGGAGTGTAGCTGGCGGGTTATCCAACCGCCGCAAACGTCGATCCATCTCGTCCCAAAGATGCTCGATTGGGGACATGTCTGGGGATCTGGCTGGCCATGGCAGGACATTGACATGTTGTTGCATCAGATACTGCTGTACAATCCTTGCAACGTGTGGTCTGGCGTTATCATGTTGCAGCGTTATTCCGGGACCATGTTGCATCAAAAACGGTACCACCAATGGCCGTAGCACTTCATCGCGATATCTTTGACCTGTCAGATTTCCATCAATAACAAGCAAATCTGTTCTGTTTCTAGCCGTGATCCCTCCCCAAATCATGACACTGCCACCTCCAAAACGATCAAATTCCTGAACACAGTTGTTGGCATAACGTTCTCCACGTCGACGGTATACACGTAAACGACCATCACATCGGTTAAGCATGAATCTTGATTCATCAGTGAAGAGTACAAGATCCCACTGACGTTGGATCCACCGTCGATGTTGTTGTGCCCACTGTAGACGCAGTCGTCGGTGTTGTACTGTGAGTATTGGACGTCTTGCTGGCCGACGTGGGACAATGCCAAAATGACGGAGACGGCAACGGATTGTCTGTGCAGACAGTCGCCTCAAACCAGGTATCGTTCTTGCAGTTATGGTTGCAGGTTGGAATCGATTTCGGAGATGGGTTGTTCGAATCCAGTTGTCCTGTCTGGGAGTGGTTACTCGTGGACGGCCGCTGCAAGGACGATCTCTGACATGTCTTGTCTGCTGATGACGCTGCCATAAGTTCCAAATGGTGTTTCGGTGGACATTCAGGCGATGAGCAACTTCCCTCTGCGAGGTTCCGGATTCAATCATCCCAATGGCCCTCCACCGATCATTTTTAGACAGTCTTGGCATTTAGAGGGTAGAGTTCCTGATCCGAAATGGCTGTGTTTTCGATAAGTGATGCTTCCGTCGTTCATCAGGCACAATGTGAACATTCCAAAAATTCTCCTCTTTTATTGCCATCCACAGGCATGATTTACGCACATTTTCACGTGCAAAGTCATTTTCTCGCATTTTCATGATTTCCATTTCAATGTTGTGTTTACGTGTACTGTTTCAGTCTGATATCACCATGTATGACAATTTCATAATTGCGTTATGAAAAATAATTAACAATATTGGTGTCACAGAAACTTTTGTTGCTGAGTAATATTAATCCCAACAGTGAAACATTTTTAAATTTCTCAGCCGCTTACCTTGTCTTCAGGGAGCCCAGTTTGGCTAAAGTATAGGGCATAGCGGTCATCGCCTTTTATGTAGAAGGTGAAGTTGTCTGTTTCTGTAGGAACTATGAATCCACTCAGCCGCGCCACGAAATGCTCCAAATGCGTGGGCCAGATGTAGGACAGAGAGTCCACCCAGCTCACAGAGTAGCCTGGCCAGCTCTCGTTATAGTTCAGAACTTCATCCAGATCTCTGGGTCTGCTGTCGTTCCATACCTCCATCTTCACACCCCTGCCACCTTCACAACCAAAACACAGCCTTGTGTAATATCAAGCCAGCACAGTGATTAAGAGTTGCACAGCATAGATTTGAGGTAGCTCAGTCAGTACAACAAAAATCTGTGATGGCGCAGGGTTCTCAATAAAACCCTGCGGTGTTACAGGGTTCTTCGTTTCATAAAACAAAACTATAAAGACACAGGGTTCTCGTTTATACATAATTAAAAAACACTACAATGTTTCAGGATTCTCTGTTTCATAAAACAAAACCATGAAGACATAGGGCTGTTATTTACACAAAATAAAACACTGTAATGTTACACGGTTCTCTGTGTCATACAACATAACTATAATGACACAGGGTTCCACACAATAAAACAATGCAGTGTCACTGAGTTCTGTAAAATGCATCCATTCATTACCAATGCAGCTTTGACAGACCTTGTACAACTTGCCAATCTATTGCAGGGCACAGACACCATACATTTACACCTTCATGCAATTTAGAGTCTCCTGTTAGTCTGACGTGTGTCTTTGGACTGTGGGCGGAAACCCACTCAAATACAGGGAGAGCGCACTCTGACTGGAAAGGCCCCTGGCCATACTTGAATCCATGACCTCCATGCAGTGAGGTGGCAGTGATGCTGCCCTTCTGTCAGGTGACCCTAGCATACTACAGGGGTCCCAGCTCAATATAACTTAATTTGGAGATGTTACAGGATTTTCAGTTCCATATAATGCAACCCTTACAATGCTACAAGGTTTTCAGTTATATACGTTGTACAATGCAACCCTACAATGTCAGTTCCATAAAATGCAGCCAAGTAACACAGGTCATTGCTCTATATAGTAGGTCCTAATACACACCAGGTTTTAACTTGAAGAAAGTTGAGAAAAATTGCCCAGAGAAACTAATGCTTGGAAGTTGTTCTATATGGCCCACTAGTATCAACCATGAAAACCGTTTTAAATTTCCAAAGCAAATTTTTGAGAAATCTGTGTTTTTAGAAAATCATGAATTCTGAGATATATTTCTTTTATTTCTGGAATTTAAATAATAATTTTCCCCAAGCATTGCCTAAAGGAAAAAGACAAAAAGTAGTTTGTGACTTTAAATTAAAGAAATGTTTTGCTTCGTCCTTTTTTAATTAGCAGTCTTACCCCAAAAAATGAAAATTAGTTTGAATCATATTGTGACAGATGTTGATAAGATTCATAATGCAAAATTGGTGTCCTGACGTGTATTATACCTGTGAACAACGTTGTGAGTAATATTTTTTATTTTTTAATTTTTTAAAACTTTTATTATCTCAAAAACAATGTTCTGTGGGCTAGACCGCTCTGGCTCCAAGCCCTTTATATGAGCCTTGAGTGGATAAAGGCTGCTTTGACTCGCTGTGACATTTGGCATTAACTAACGACTGGGCATTCTTTTCGTGATAGTACCATCGGCTATCAAGAAGGCTTCAGGGTTTGGTGAGAATACAACGCCGCTGACAGCATCTTTATAAACATGATGTTCTTTGTCCTTTAGCCCACTGTATACTGAACATTCCTCTCATTCTGCGAGGGAAGTTGAATTTTCATTGACACAGAAAAAACAAAAACGGTAGGACAAAAAGGCAATGAATCTCACCTGGAAAGACTGTCATGTTGTTCACCTCATGTCGCGGTGTCACGCACGTGATTCTCTCATCAGATAAGCTGAGGATCTTACACTCTTGGCCTAAGATAGAGGTAAACAATTTGTTTTGATCTGCTCACGGTCATTGACGCTGTCAGGTGACTGATTTCACAAGGATCTGATTTATTTTGCCACTTTTTGACGTAAAATTTGCCAAACCATTTATGATACAGACGTGAAATATAATTTTTAAGAATAGCAATTTTGGATCAAATCACAAAAGAAGAGACACAAGGTATTCACAAACATATCAGTAGTTTTGAAAAGTACAGCAACCCTGAAATGACAGTCCTGCAGGCTGCTGTTGAACAGGTACAGCTAGAAAAAGTTTTTGTATAGTGTCCTGTTGTTCCTTTTCAAAAACATCTTACATACTTGGGTTTTTCTTTCTCAAACATCAAAGAAGCTCATGATGATGCAATATCGCATACTGATAGAAAAGATTATCAACACAGAATCTCTCAAGATGAAATAACATATTTACCCACGGCCGACGAGGCGGCATGGGTATACATTTTAGCACCGTCTGTCTGTGTGTGTGTGCGTGTGTGTGTGCGTGTCTGTCCGCGTGACAGCTCGGCCACCACTGAAGCTTGGGTGACCAAACTTTGAGGGGTAGATGATCCTAGGGTACCCTGTCCAAATTTGCTTTTTGAGGTTGAAAGATCAAAGGTCAAGATCAACAAGAGGCGTGGGTTAGCAGCCCTATAGAGTGCGCATCATCTAGTTTTACATGCGTTTGATAAGACTTTTCATCAAAGAACTGCGATTAGCGAAAGCACTTGAAAGGATAAGCTATAATGTTAATTTCTGTTAAATCGCGGATGGATGACTTGTAAATGTAGAATACCTTAAATGTATTAATCATTTAATGTGAAGGCCAGTAATAGCTCAAGACCATATTTGGATATCTTTAAGAACAAGTTTGAATGACACATTCTGCTACTGTTTCATCAGATTTGCTCTTCATAGTATAGAATGCATCATGTGACAGACACGACTCGATTTCTGAAAAAGTTGGCACATCATTGCAAATACAAATAAACTCAAAGAGTATTGATTAGCAAGTTCCAATCACCCATACTAAAAAAAATATACATAGCAACATGACATTCTCATGTGAATTTAATTGCTTATTGAAAGTATGCGATGTAATGACAGCAAATAAGTCCAAAAAGTTTGGCTCAGTCAACTGTTCACCACTGTGTAACCTCACCATGTCTCGTAATCACGCAAATTTAACACCTGAGTCTGACTGAATACATAAGTGGGTCAAGGCTAGTGAGTGGATTTTTGCCCAATTCTTCCCTTAAGAGCTTCTTAAGCTGTACAATTGTACTGTGCTTTTGTTGCCATATATTTCATTTCATAATGCGCCATACAATCTCAATCAGAGACAGTTCGGGGCGGCAGGTAGGCCAATCTAGCACCTCTCTGTTTATGCAGACATCCATGCAGAAAGTGGTCAGGCGTTCTCTAGCAGTAAAGGCAAGGACATCCCTAGATGAGACTTCTAGATGTGTTCCTCAAAAATTCATAGGAAACTTACTGTGTTAATGGTGCCCTCCCGAATGCGCAATTTACTGGTGCCATGTGCATTGACACACCCCCGTACCATGACTGATACTGGCTTTTGGACCTGACGCTGATAACAGCCTGTTGTCTTTTTGATCCGACCACCAGCCTGTTTCTTCTAAGTCACCGCCCATCTCAGATGACACCGAGCCCAGAGAAGTTGCAACAATAGTGGACAGTTTGGACTGATCACTTTGGCTTTTTATCGTAAAGCTTCATTCTGCAGCAGCTTCATCCAATTACTTCCGTGCCCATTATCATCATAACCATTTGGGTCACGTGTTGGCTCTTGAGACAATGACGTCTCAGGGATCGGAGACTGCATGCAGTCAGAGGTAGTTTTTGGCTGTGCCCTTTACTCATAAATGTAATTATACTACACATTGTAAAAAATTAAATGTCTAAAATCCTCCCAATCTGACTTTGAGGAATGCAGTGTTCAAAGTGCTGGATCGTAAGCTCATGCACCTTTTGGCAAATAGATGCGCCTCCCCCCATCTGTGCTCTTGAGGGACTAGGCCTACTTTGGAGTTTTTTATACTATAACTAGATTAGCTCTCCTGTTTTGCATCAGCTGTTTAACATACTGAATTGTTTCAATTTACCTTATCACGTATCAATGAGTATATAGGCTGATTTACAAATTAATAACTGAATCCACAAGTTAAAGCATAACATGTTGTTTTCCTCTTTGCAAATTAGTAGAGAGTGCGTCTACTTTTCAAATCTCCCCTTTTGATTTTATTTGCACTTTCCATAGTATGCCAACATCTAAGCAGCATAACATTCATTTTACAATTCACTTTTAATCATTAACTTTTTTATTAAAGACAATAATATTACCTCCAACCAGAACCTTAGCTGGGCGATCAGTTTCATCAAAATAGCTTCCTTCAATGCTGAGTATTGTTCCTCCTTGCTTACTGCCCATGGATGGAGAGACACCCTTGACCTCTACAACAAAATATGAAATGAAGCATCATTTCATCTCTTTTAAATGTTTAATTAGTAGCCAGGTACTGATTTGTAATCTCTCCTTTACCTGCGTATGTCTGAAACATGGCCAACTTGTTCATCAAAAACACACTGAACACATTCCTGCTAGGAAGACTCCTGTAAACAAAAACAGCCGTGCCATTAAATGCAGTGATCTGTAAACATCCGCACTAAGCGATAGCATCTGCAAATCAACAGCTGACTACACTCACCTTCCATATTTGCTGTCCAGAATGTAACTCATATTGTGATGTCCTAAAAAAAAGGCAGTATTCATTATATAATCTAGCGCACAATTTTACTGTACTGAGAGGTTTAAACATTTTTGTGGCAATATGCATGTAAGTCAAATTTACTTTTAAAATTTCAAAACATGATCAAACCATTGAAAACACTGCCATAAATACCATTGTGGAAAAAAAAGAAAAACTTGTTGAATTCTGTGGTGATTTTTAAAAGTGTATTTCTGTGGTTATTCATAACTATTCAACCGAGTGTCCATCTGCCCAAGCCTGAGAGCTTTGAGATGCTGCTATAGTTCTTTTTGCTGTAGCTTTTTTTAAGGAGTTTTGCATTTCTTGTCATAATTTTTGATGCAATTCCCCCTGCTATCCTAAATAATTTTGCCCCTTTTCCACTGTCACACTTAATATGTTTTGCGACAGCTATTTGGAACAAAGATAAATCCTCAGTTTGGTTTGGAAACTCATTTAGGAAAGTGTGGAGGGTTAGACATCCTTTAACCTGACATACAGAATGCTGCTTATTGGCTTTTCAAAATAATAGGAATGACCAGTACAGATGTTTTCTTTTGACTGTGCTATAGAGACTTCAAGGGTAAAGCCATTTTTGAAGAGTGCTTCCAATATTTTGATCATTCCCTGTATAAAGGTAGGTTTAACTGCTTAATTAATGTGACTCTGTGACAGTTGGATCCAGTATTTAGAACACCAGTCCTCACCAATATATGTCCCAGTCATTTTGCAGGTCAATGTTCCATGCTGACTCCCCTCAGTGTGCAAAGTAAGGCCGTAACTGGAAACGGGAAACAGAGCGATTAATATTACAGTTTGAGATGCCATTTTAAATGACTGAACTGAAGAGAGACTATAAGGAGGACGGCCTCACAGTTCATCAGAGTTCGGCCTCAGAAGCTCACAGGGCATCCCGCCCATGTACGACCTGCAATATGAGCAACATAAAGACGTCAAATTGTATCCATACAGCAGATGCTCTCGTGCAGAGCACATAAGTGCCTATAACATTAATTTAGGCAACATTCTCATTAAGCGTACATGGAGTTTCCCTAAAGCATGAAATACAATGTTTCATACTCTCTGCAGACATCGACTGATGCAGCACTTCTTAGTACAGTAAAACCTGCACAATAATTAAATTACATGAGCGTATCACCACAATATCGCAAATCAGAAAATTATGAAACAATATAATAACAACATAAATATTCATTGTAGAGTCAAAATGAGACGTAAGTATTGACCTCTCAAAGTCTTTCTATCATTACTGCATTAGATGATAAATCTATGAACACATATTATACTGGAATAATTTTTTTTTTTTTTTTTAGAGTTTTTTGGGGAATTTTTCTTTTATTTGACAGTCATGCAGTGTAGAGAGACAGGAAGGTTGGGGAGAAGAATGGGGGAAGACATGCAGCAAATGACCTGAGCCAGAACCAAACCCAGGTCGCTGCGGGAGGGACACAGCCTTTATGGTACGAGTGCTTAGGCCGATGAGCCACTGGGGCGCCCCTATACTGGCATAGTTAAAGTAGTATTATGTACACAGTACATGCTTGTCTAACCCATTTGACCAGTGGTGGGCAGTGTACAGAGAACAAGGAGGGCAATAAACATGTCTTTAAACTGCTTATTAGTCTTGATCTGTTTTCAATCGATTTCCCTGGTAAAAGACACTAGAACTCTCCCCTCTCAGGTGTAGCTAATTGTCTTCGTTAAGGCGAGAAATCAAACGCACCAGTTGAACGTAAAAAAAGAGTGCATTTCAATCTTTTTCAATTAAACAATCATTACGCACAGGTTTGATGACTTACTTAGGATGTGACAAAATTTAACGCGGAAAATCCAGTGGTTTTTTTCATGAAGAGTTGCCTATTCAGGCATGTGAATTACACATTTTATCGAATTTATTATTCACTAGCCTAAACATTTCATTATATTTATGAAAACGAACATGTTGACCAAGAACGACGATTGAAATCGGGTCTCAAATCTCATCCATTTTAAGGGATTTTCCGCTCCCCAGTTTTCCGTCCACCGCCCGCCACTGCATTTGATGTAGTTCCCATGTAAACAGCATTGGAAAACACAATATGTGACTGACGCACTACGTATGTCCCAGAACACGCACATTTGATCTTGACGTGGTGATGTCATTTTTAACTCATCATTCCTATGAATGTACAATGGTGTCTGTACCCTCTGGCTCGTGACCCCAAAAAGAGTGGCATAACCTTTCGAAAACAATGAGACAAAATGGAAAGCAGCTGATGTCTGGCGGATACTCGCCCGTTACCTCAGCACTCTGACGTCCAGGCCATTTGAGCTCCTGTCTGTGTTGCTCCCGTACACATCAGTGAAGATCCTCCCCTGCACCGTCACCACTGTACCTGCATGTTCAAGGCAAGAGTCACATTTTACAGGTTTGCGGACGTCAAACTGTGCATAAAGAAGACAAAGATAAAAAGCAGAAACGAATGCAAAGTTTTAAACAATCATTGGTGTGTTTATTTGCACCCCCTGTTAATGTGCTTGCATTTCAGAGACAGTACCTGGCAGACCAGTAGGAGGGGTCAGACTCGTAATTGTTGGAGTGCGGTAGCTGCGTGGCTGTAAAAAAAAACAGCGAAAAGTATAAGTAAATAAATACAATCATACTGTCCATACATACAAATATACATACATACACACACATACACACACACATTCATACATACATGCATAAAAATATTGGGGCATCTGGCAGAAGATTTCAATTTTACTCAACTAGTCCATTAAACATTGAAAGATTTTTGCAAAGAAAGATTCAGAAAGGAGAAGATGGAAGGTGCATAAAGATATGGACAGGGACTTTGGTTGAAGCTCAATGTTTGAAGCGCAGAGGGTGTATTCAATGCCATCTTTAGTAGGGTATAAAACGTCCAAAAGACCAATAATTGCTACATAGTAAATTGACCACAATAGACTGCAAAACCCAAGAAATTCAATGAACTCCATTTTTGCATCCATGAATTTTTTTTTCCCTCAACAGATTACTTGTGTTGACAGAACTCAGTAAGATGATTGAATATATTTTCGCTTTTATTCCCTCCAAAAGCTTATTACACATACTTAACTCAAAACAGATTTGTTACAACAACTCTAATCTAATTCTGCATACTTTATGATTTCTTAGTACAAACATACTGCACATTCTTATCCAGAGAAAGTTGAACAACTGTTTGAGAAGGTATCAATTTATTTTCCCCACACATTTAATTAAACTAATTTGGGTTGAGGATTTTGCACAAACGATGGCACAAGCCCTAATCAGGGATCAAAGAAGTGACTGTAGGTTACAAATCCTGTTCACTACTGATTATTCTACACTGCCCCTGTATAGCTGTCCCCAAACATCTGAACATATATGATGTCAAGCACAATAAGCTTTAGAAAACCGTTGTGTAACGTACCACTCATGACTCACTCAGAAAAAATGGAGGCAATCACAATTAAAACCAGAACTCAACTTCAGAGTACTCGAATGTTACAATGCAGGTCAATTTTTTTCACAAATTCAAGAGAAGAGCTCTCTATTCATTGCAATAGAATTTGCACTGCTTGAACTCTGTCACTTAAAGATATACGGATTAGGATTTGTCCGTTTGTCCATTTTCCAGCATTCAAAGCTGGCCCCTCCTCTGCGGCTCAACCAGAGGCACATGCCCCCTGACCGCAGTGTGAGCAGAGCTTCAAGGCCAGATACACAATACCTGAGGTCAAGTATGGTGTTAATGTAGAGCGCTAGGGTAATCCTGGTGTAAGATGTTAACACCTGCATCCTAACACGATGTCGTTTGCAAACTCCAAGCACTGCACCACATATGATATTATCAACGATAATAAAACGAATTCTAACACTAACACTCATTTTTGCACAGAGTATACGCCTAACTCCGATGGTAAGGTCAAATCAGGGTGTTAGACAGGTGTAAAACTCTACACCAATATCATTCTTGACCTTGCATTTTAGCTATTTAGCTCAAAATTACTCTATACTGTGATTCTAGACCAATGCTGCTTATTGTTATATCAGTTCTCGAGCATTGTAAAAATACTCTGCCAACAGGAATGTTAGCCCTCGTCAGCTAGGCGATATATTACCTGCTTGTCACAGACACTAGAACAGGGCTCAATCAACTTTCTATGCTGGTTTGAGGCTGCTGCTATGTAGCTTGTGTGGTATACAGAAATCATTCTGAGATCAAGTTCAACACCGCAAACCTCAAGGGTTCTCAAAAAGTAAAGTTATTTTCATTGCCAAACTTTTCCAGAACTAAAACCGAGCCATCAAACTCTGTGTGCTGCCATGGCTGGGGGCTACACACCCACTGACCAAAGGCTGACATCCAGAAACATTCCGTACTAAATAAAATTAGAACACAGAGGGAGATGGCAGGGTCTCTGAAGATATAAACACTACCACAGCTTCTAATAGGTCATAAGTAATGAATGATATGGAGTAGTTTTGTATGAGTCTATACATTTTTTAAGGAAAATCCTAGTCAGTATACCTTTAACATATCAGAATTTAACATGAGTAGTGCTCAGTGACAGCAGGCCATTCAGCGCCACTAAACATAAAATTTCCCAAACAACTACACTTAAGACACTAAAGAACTAGACTGTATTTGTTATATATTGCATACACTGTAAATTGAGCCTAGTTTTGATAACCCCCAGATTCTCCGCCTCTTTTACACAATGTGCTGAGCTGTTGTGTCCTGTGGCCACACTGAAAACATATATGCAAAATCTAACCTTTGCGAATTTCCATTCTTGAACCATAGTTCTGGAAACAGAACATAAGATGAACATTCCAGTTAAGATAACTTCCCTGTAGCACAGACCTCAGAGCTGCACATTATACTCTTAAGTGAGGTCCGATAAAGATATCAGACGAGAACCTGAAAGGATTTGGTTTGCTATTACTCCCGGGCCTTTCTCAAGTTGGGCACTTTCCAATCTTTGGACCCTCCATAAACTAGACCAGGAGTGGCCAACCCTGGTCGTGGAGTGCCGCAGTGTCTACTGATTTTTGGTGTTACTTTGCACTCGACTGATGGATTAAATTAGTTGATTACTCACTTAACTGATCTCACCTGGTGTCTCAGGCTTAATTTGGCAATCAAGAAATTAATTTGGTACTTGAGCCAATCAAGCAATTAGCAGGAATAACCCACAAGACTCCGAGAGCCAATTAAGCAGACTTGCAGGTTGTGAAAGATTTGTCAATGTGGTTGGATATTTAGTGTAGTTGTAATGCAGGCAAACTAGAAGTACAGAGTACAGATAAAAGTTTATAGAGCAGGGGTGGATAACGCTGGTCCTGTAGAGCCAGAGGGCGTGCCGAGTTAGGTTTTAATCGGGTGGAGAAAACCAAAGACACCAGGTGATATAAGTGAAGGGTGTAATCAACTGCTTTAATTTATCAATCAAGTAACACTAAAAACCAGCAGACACTGCGGCTCTCCAGGACCAGGGTTGGCCACCCCTGAACTAGACTGTTCAGTTGCCCACAGCCAAAACATGTATCCCTGGACACTTGTGTTACTCAGTCACCCAAGTAATACTGAAAGATCAGAATTTGGCTTTGATTGTAATGTCAGTGCTCCAGCCCAAGGTCGTAAAGTCATACACCACACTGCGCATTTTAGTCTTTAATACAACATTGGGCTCTGTATGTGATCGTAAATGAGATATGGGACATATTGTTTGCGCTTGTGTCATGTAGGTCCATAATTATTAACTATTCTATTAATATTATTCAATACCAATCAAAACTAATGGGCATCACGACCTTATCACCACCCAAGTTACGCCAACTATGAACCATATTGCAACATAAATGTGACCTGCAGTTTACTTGCAAAAAAACCTGTACAGACGTGGCTACGGCAGTGTATACAATGGTGAAAGAGGAGCGACGAATATAAATTCAACGTATCTGCAGCTTTGTCTGCGGAAATAATAATTGGCCAGATGCAGGGAACTTTGCCGTTTGACCTTGAAACCTAGGTCAGAAGTGAAATCGAAGGTCACAAACTTATCCGCAATACATTACTTCCTCTTAGTCCCTGATGCTAATCTAAGCTCTAAATACAGTAATAAGTGTGATATAGGGCATTTTCCTGTTTCACCTTGAAGCAAAGGTTAAAGGTCAAATCCAAAGGCACAATGGCCCTCATTTATCAAACTTGCGTAGGATCTGGTATACATTCTGGTGTAAATATCAAATAGCATTCACTAGGCGTCACGTCTGATTTAATAAAAGTGTGTACATCGCTGATTTCAGTGTAGAACTGGCGTGGCGTTGATAAATCTGGCGGCAGAAACCATCGTAATTTACATGACGCACCCCTATAAATTCATGCTCCGGGAGGCATAGTCCTGCCCACTTTACGACATGGACTCTCGAAAGACGGCAAGAAGAAAGAACTGAGGAGGAAATATCGTCGGCCTGATGATAAAACCTTGTGTCTAAAATTTGATAAGAAACAAAAACTTGTATGTCCACAATAATAACAAACATTGCAAAATACAAAACTTCATTGATTGGATACATTCTTGGAGGAAAAATAGTCATCCTACCCGAACACAGCTCAACTGCATTCTTACATGCAAAATTAAACTTGTTTTTGCGCTCTCCTGTCAAATTTATCATTTTGAAGATACAAGGTTTTATCAGCAGGCCGACGATAGATGGAGAAAAACAAAATAATTTTATTTGGAACCCTTAAGAGTGGCATAAAGGGAGCCCAGAAGGCTGCAGTTTGGAAAACTATTGCTGCTGCAGTAGGAAACATCGTTGGGTGGAAAACCGGAGTGCAGCAAAGGTTTGATTTAATTCATTAATAAATCAAAGTGACTATTCACACTTAATTTTCGTGCTTGGACTCACTTAAATGACCAAAATTCTTGTTTGAGGCACTTATTATTGTGGCTGAGATGAGCACTTCTCCATTGCCCACACTTATTTTAAGTGTGTCCAAAGCTAAAAAAATTTTCTTGGCCAAATTTACTTTAAGCAGTACTTTCTAAGCGGCACTGGAATGATCATCAACTGGCGCACTTATAAGTGTGGTCAAGAAAAAAATTCAGCATTGGCCACAGGTATAAGTGCGGATAACATCGACCTTAATAAATTCAATTTAGAGATTCATGATATTTCATGTTATATTGCCTACATAATTGACAATCCAGATGCTTTACATGTAGGTTAAAAAAGTGGTCCAATTTTACGATCGCTTCCAAAAAACGGGTTGCTGCGCTCAGGTGCAGCAGCGCACAGACCGGTGGAGGCCAACCAGACAGCTGTCACTGCTCCAGGAGCGCATGGCAGCACTGATAGGCTCCCCCTCCATCGTGGGAATACGAGGCGGTGGGGACATGGATGAGTCCCCACCGCCTCGATCGGAGCTGCATGAGGGTAATTGTTAAAATACAGTCTGCAGAGATCACTCTTCATTGTACTTTTATCAGTGTTACTCCATGACATTTTATTGGGTGCCACACAAAACGAGCAGCCACTCGTGACTTTCCCGGAGGAGATCATCTCTGTGCCGAAAGTTCCACTCACATCGGACAGAAGCTTATTCCTCTAGCAATAGAAGATCTGCCATTGTCAGAATGTGATCACGGTCGAAGTGTCCGTAGGCATCTATATACTGACCAACAAAAGAAACGCAAGCTAGCTAGTTAGTTAATGTACTCTTATGGTTACTCAGTCGAAGGGACCGCAAAACAAAGAAAAGTTTGATGAAACAAGTGTAAATGTACACGCACTAGTAATAAATTTGATTTTCTGAAGTAATCACGCGCAAACTTATTTTCCAGTCTGCCTTTAATTCGGGTAACTTGCGTTTCTTTTGTTGTTCAGTCTATATCTGACTGGATGAGCATCTGACATAGGCTACCATACTGCATATCTGCATATTTACCTATAAGAGCAACAACAGCATGACGTCCGCATCACTGCATATAGTTTAGTACTCATTTTGACAGCTGCACTTGTTCCTGCATGTTGTTCGCTGGTTTCAAATTTGTGTACACCTGGTCAGACCTGGCGTGAGATTTTTGCGGACTGTTCGCTCACGTTCAGATTGATAAATGCCGATTCTTGCGGCAGTTTTGGCATACACACGTTTGATAAATGAGGGCCAATGTGATATGCAATATGTGAATTCCTATTTGCCCCTAATGCAAACCTGAGGCCTACATGCAATAATAAGTGAGTCACAGGACATTTTTCTTTTTCACCTTCAAGCAAAGGTCAAAGGTCAATCCAAGGTCACAGACTGATGTGCATTATATGACTTCCTATCGGTCCCCAATATAAACCTGGGCCCTCAATGTATATTCACTGAGATTTGGGCCATTTTTTATGGATGTGTCCCATATAGACCCTTCCTTAATTATTGCATAAATTATCATCTGTTTTCACCAAAAAAATTTGAAAGGTGTCAAGATGTCACCACTACTAATGCCAAATATGGACCAAAGTGGGTCATATTTGTAACCTGCACTTTGATTGCAAGATACTTCTACGAACACAGCGGTGGAAACAGAGGAGATGGAGGCGGAGCTAATGTAAACGCGCAGAATCTCTGACTTCCTCCAGGGATACAATTTATCTGGTCTACTGTGTTGGTTTCCCACAAGTAGAACTTTGTATCTAGCTAAATAAAATTTCATTTGTAAGGTTTCTACTTTCTACCCACTTGTGGATTCTGCTCATGCACGGTACGTAACGTAACATAGCAAACTTCAATAAAAGAAGATGTTCACTTACATAGAAGTTGCACCAGTAGGAATTGTAGCCTCCTTTGCATAGATGTTCGTTTGGAATGGGGACGCCATCCACAATGACCCGCACTCCATAGACGCCATAGGGCATGGGTCTAAAAATAATTATGCACTCTTAAACCATTTTGTCATCAGCATTTATGACACGCTTGATGTGGGAGACTTGTATGTAGTGCATGTATATTGCTGCCCAGATATACAGTACAGGCCAAAAGTTTGGACACACCTTCTCAATCAATGCGTTTCCTTTATTTTCATGACTATTTACATTGTAGATTCTCACTGAAGGCATCAAAACTATAAATGAACACGTGGAATTATGTATGTATCTAACAGTTGTCCAATAGGGCTGTGGGCTGTGTATCAAACTGAATTCTGCACAACACAACTGATGGCCCCAACCCCATTGATAAGGCAAGAAATTCCACTAATTAACCCTGACAAGGCACACCTGTGAAGTGAAACCATTTCAGGTGACGACCTCTTGAAGCTCATCAAGAGAATGCCAAGAGTGTGCAAAGCAGTAATCGGAGCAAAGGGTGGCTACTTTGAAGAAACTACAATACAAGACATGTTTTCAGTTTCAGGTATTTCACACTTTTTTGTTAAATGCATAATTCCACATGTGTTCATTTATAGTTTTGATGCCTTCAGTGAGAATCTACAATGTAAATAGTCATGAAAATAAAGGAAACGCATTGAATGAGAAGGTGTGTCCAAACTTTTGGCCTGTACTGTATTTGGACAGTAAAACAAATTTGCGCTAATGACACCGCATTTCAATGAATTAGATTTGACATGCAATGGATGTGAAGTGCAGATCATCAACTTTCAAGTGTGAGTTTAGATCTGTGACCCTTTAGACCCTTTTACCGCAATGGCACTGTGCAATTGTCTACAGTCGGTGTTGTCTGTAAGACAGTATCATAGAATAGGCCACAGAGATTTACCTGGTGTAGCATGTTATCTGATTGCTGTGGGTGGAGTCCCTTTCCACATCACAAGGTATGGACAACGTGTCCGACACGAAGTACACCTTGTTGCCAAAGTCCTCTGCCTCAGGATTAAGGTTGAACTGACTTTCTTGCGCGAAACCTTTGCACAAATCATGTAAAGTGGTTAGACGAGCAGGATGTAAGGTTTGTTTTGACCCAGTGCTAATGAATGAGTTGAATCATACCTGCCCCATTGATGGTCAGTCTAGTTCCTCCATTGGTACTTCCTGTTTTTGGGACCACTGAGTTGACCTTCATGACCTCTGAAACAAATTATATTCCCAGAAATTATAGGAATTACGCAGATGAATTTCATCCAGATTCCAGCCCGCAATTACAGCAATTACAAATGTGCTAAAACCTCCTGAGGATGGTTGGTAAAGTCCAGAGTTCTAGAAATGACCAAACATAAGACATAGGACCCTGTAGACTGTACAGTAATTGCAGAAAACAAGCACAACTTTACATAATTTAGGCTACTCAAATGATTTAAAGTTACAAAGGTAGGGCGGTGGGGAAGAGGTTCGTCCCAAAAAGGTCAGTTTTCAAACTACAGCAACACAGATTAGGTTTAAATACAGAGCGAAATCGGAAGATATTCCTGAGTGACGTTAATAGCTGTATATTAATAAATTAATGAATTGATAATTAATGGGATATTCCTGATTGTATATTGCGTTTTTGATAATAGCTCATTTTCGGAGTCACGTGCTTGCTTGAAACATGCATAATAAATTCAGAAACACCACTATTAGTATTTGTTTGATGGGTTCAATTAAAGAAAAAATCCATGCAATTCTGTGTTCCCAAGACAAACTTTGAAATAGTATTTTTAAAATATCTTATTATTTAATCTTACAGCTGTTAAAGTTGTGAAATAGCACAAACTGAATTTATCTAAAATATAGAACAAAATTGGCTTTTAAGATCTTAAAACTTACCCTCACTCCCAAGGCAAAGGATTGGAAGCGACACGAACATGGCCAGTCGCAGCCAATCCATTATCGAAGATGCTGAGTTCTTCAATGCAGGCAGAACATTGGTCTGTTCGATCTGTATGCCAGACACAACATTACCACGTTATACAACAGATTGCGCAAATCTGCGTTCCAACTGAGTGCTTAGATGCGGGGCATAATCCGATGCTGTACACATCTGAGAACTTCCCTGTGAACAGATGTAGGCTGTGATCAACCGCAGACACTCATGCTTGCACTCGTCGAATGACTAATAGGAACCTACTGTGGCAATATGCATTCCGAAATCGGGCGAACTTCCCCTTGATCGCGTGGACCATTAAAGCTTACAAAACAATTGCAATAAAAATATTTGGAATGTGTCTGAGCGGGAAAGGTTAGATTTTCAATCCTATCAGTGTATTAATAATTGATTTCTTCAGTGATTTGATAAAATTGGACTTCTGCTTCCGGAAAGGGGTTTTGGGACCAGCATCTCACATTAGCTCAATTAAAAAGTCAAGGACACGACGTTGGCCACCACTTCCTAATTCAGCTAGCCTACTTGTCGATAATGTGTTCTCCACTGTCCTTTTGTACGAATTTCGGAACAACTTGGAAAACTTCGCACGAAATACACATCTTCCCCTCTTCATGCCTCCCCGTCTGAGTAACTTCCACGAGATAAGTCCGTCAAGGGCAGGGAAAATAGCACCTCGGCTTGTTCACTTAGCGAAATAACAGTCGTACTTCTGGGGTAATATGAATTAAAGGTGCCCCACTATTTCAAACTGAATACCATTCGTATACTGTTAAAATGCGTCATATAAAGATTGTATGGAGTAACCACAATGTAGGACTTGTAACATATGACCAATTTTATCGTGTTACGTGGTAAAATACGCTAATTAAGTCGAAACAGTCGGATAAATTTTATTTTTACGATTGATTACCTCAAGTAGCCAAAATAAATAGTGTTTAAAAAAACACTGTCTACCCAGTTGAGAGCAAGTGAGAATGGTTTCATTCCAACTGAAGTAAAAGTACGCTGTAAACCCTGTTAGTGTGGCGAATTCAAATGTTTCGTGGAAACCGATTACCTCAAAAAATTGTGGCCATCTTAATCGCATTGTGTGGAAGGAACTCAAAGAAGATAAGGTAATTATTATTATTATTATTATCATTCTCTTACAGAGTTTACAGGGTAAATATTTGTCCATTAACTGAACGCATCATGGCAACGTAAATATCCTTTAGGCTACACGAATAGGGAAAAAACTGCCCAAAGGATAGGATAGGAGTGTGTATTTCTTATTCAACTGGGCGCATACCAGTGAAAAATATATAAAGCGAATAAAACGTAAAATGAGGAAACCAGCTGGAAACTTTTTTTTTTTTTTTTTTGCTCAAGTTCCAAGTTCTTTCAAAACTCAGTTCGTGCTTCTCGGTCATGAAGTTGAGATAACTCAAAATGTTTTGCAGCAGATTGTCTTACTTTTCAAGGTTTGGTCAACTTCTTATTTTTCACAGTGTGTGAAGGTAGCTATATCGTTCGGAGTGTGCCAATGAACTGCCTGTGTTCTTCCTCCCTCATTTCAAGGAAAATAACGCGTGCATTATTTCAGCAAAGTCTGGCGCGACATTTTCAGGACATTTTAGCCTACATGTCCGCGTGTTGGCTGAGCGTTGAATCGTATTCAATCCATATCTGTCAAAAGCGAGGCTGATGCGCATAGCCAACGGACCCGAGTTATTGTGTAGAACTCAATAACTCGTTGGCCTCTCTGAAAATTATCATTTCCCTTTACAAATCTAGAGTGAGTTGACAAATGATTACCAAGCAGAAGCTGATGAGTGGCCGATTGTGTATTTGTGAGCTAATATTTGTAAATGAAGAATGTAAGATAAACCGACGAGATTAGGCTCTAAAGTGGGCCGCCAATTTTAGGAGCTGCGCGGTTACTGAAGCCGGTAAACGGCATTGCATTTTGCCAAGTTAGCAGATGCGCAGTCAGGCACCCTGTAAACTCTGATAGTGTGGTGAACTCAAATATTTTGCAGAAACCGATTAGGCCTACCTCAAAACAAACAAAAAAAGAGTATGCCAACTTAACCCAGCAAAAAAATGTTCTTTTGGACTTCTATAGAATTCTATAGAACCCTATAGAACATCAATGGAACTCTATAGAACATTTTAGTAGAACAGCATGTCCTATAGGATTTTCCGTGTGTTCTATAGGAATTTGCTAGAAACCTATAGAGCACCTCTATGGAAAAGAAAGTCCTATCAGATTATTGCTGTTCCATAAGACCTTCCTATAGAACACTCTCAGAAATAGAGGTACAGCAGGAGTCCGTTTCTGTTCCCCAAGGTATTATGTACCCTTTGGGGCTAATTATAGGACCTCAATGTACCTGTGTGAACCTTTTTAGGGTCTAAAAGGTACTTTTATGTTCCAAAACAAAGAAAAACCCACTTCTAAGGTACATTAGCAGTACCTTTGAGGGTACTACCCCAGTGACAAGCTTGGTTGTACAAAAGTTCTTCAAGAGCTGTTCTATAGAACCTGTTCTCTATAGGACTCGAGGCACTAAAGTTCTATAGAATTCTATTGAACTGTCCTGTAGGATTCCTACAGCACATTTTTTGCGGGGAATGATCTTGTGTTCACAGCTCTTAAAACATGTAAAACAAAATATATATATATATATATATATATATAATTTTTTTCACTTTTTTTCTTTAAGTCTTTCCTTCCACACAATACAATTAAGCTGGCCAACACAATTTTTTTTGAGGCAACTGGTTTCCACAAAACATTTGAGTTCACCTCACTCAGGGTCTACAGCGCAGGGACTGGCGACATACGCAAAATCATCACTGCGAATAGAAGAAGTTCACCACAGCTAAGGACATATTAATGTTTGACTGGTGAAGGAATAATACCCCACGCTGTTTAAATGACACTAGATTGAGTAGATTTAGAGCAAGACGAGATCGATTGAACTTGGGTTAAACTGCAGTAGTTTTAAAATCTACGAAATACGTCAAAGAAATGCGTATCCAAAGTTAAAAGTGACATTAGTTAACAGTAAACATTAAAGAAGAACTTTTCGACCCGGAAAGTGCAAACATAGTTTGGAGAAAATAGATCCGATGAAACCACGAGAACACTTATTGTGTTTTCTGTTTTTGTCATTTATGCGCAATACCAAAAATCGGTTTTAAAATATAGTCTATTTAATTTCAGCAGTATTCTTTCCAAACTAACTCTATGCTTACTCGTGGAATTCAAGATTTTTTCTGATGAATTTTAATTTAACTCATGTGCGCATGAGCTTAATTTAGTATAGCCTAATTGTTTTATAACTAAACTATTCTGAGGGTTAGTAATGGCACAATTCAGCAGTAAAATTGATAAAGTAAGTAGAGAGCTGCAAGTCTGGCTTGCTCTAGTCATTGTTTATTGAGTTGGGATTAACTGTTTGAACGCGATAACACGCAAGTAGCATCCAAGCACCTTGAAGAAACGGTAGTAGGCCTACTTACCTCTGAGAGGGTCAAATCTGGCTGTCTTGTCACCTCTGGGCACTCACTCGTATAATATATAGGAGGGGCAGGACACCCTTGTTTTGCAGTGACCGCCTGCCTGTGGGCTGGTTAATGCAATATGATGCTTTGCCTGAAATGTTAAATCTCTTGTGTCTGACTGCATTCCGTGATCAAATGATAACCGAAACAAGAATTTATAAAAAAAATGTCAAACGTAAAAACAAACAATCATATCACACGCAGTGTCATTTCTACGAAGAATCTGGAAGATTATGCAGGCCCTCACGCTCATTTTCTGGCGCAGAATTGTTTCTCGTGCTTTTCAATGACAACCTAAAACCTTGCCCCCAGCAATAGTGAGATGTTTTACTGCATCAAATAATCGTGGAGATTCCCAATCAAAATAAATAAATAAATAAATAAATAAAATAAAACAAGAGCGTCAGAAAAGATGCAGTCTTGCATCTGGAGCGGTGCACACCGTCGTTAAATTGTACACCGACCCAGAAATATACTATCTTTCATAATGATGAAAATTGGATCTACGGAAGGATTGGTGACGGATTACCTGTTCTCGCGCGCGTTTCCATGTCAACAATTGGCGAAATTTACTGAATAATCGGGCCCAATATGAAGTCTAGAATGAATAAATAATTGTATTGACAAATAGATAGCTATTGGTTGAAGAATAGCAGTAGCCTAATATGAAAAAAAAAAAATACATATTCATCTCCCATTACAGCATTATCTATTATCAGGAAAAGTGAAAGATTAACTTAAATCGCTTCATGCAGCTTGAAACCTCAAAGATGGGGGTTAAATGAAAGTAGATCATGTCTTGTCTAGCATATGGAACCTTGAACACAGTAGCCTATTTAAAAGGTTTCAAGTACGGGCGAAACGCCGCGATCACTTCGTGAAGCAATCAGCAATAAATATAGCCACACTGATCAGCCACAACATTAAATCACATGCCAAATATTGTGTGGATCAGTGTTTCTCAACTCCAGTCCTGAGGATCCACTTGACTACACCTTTGTGTGCCAGCCCAAAAACAGCAATATTCAATCAATCAACGGATAATCTTCAATCTTCTGGTTGGTTGAATTTGGTGTCATAAACAAGGGCTGCCTCGTACAATCATACGTGTACAATTGTGGTCACTTTTATAGCTTAGGAACCGCTGTTGACGAGGATTATCAGGTGGACAAAATTGAATTTTAATAATAAAGAGGCGATCGCTGATGTAAAAATTGAGTTTCATAATCTTAAGCACAAGGGATCAAATACTAATTACAACCCCAATTCCGAAATAGTTGGGACGAAGATTAAATTGTGAATAAAATTAAATGCAATGACTTTCAGATCACATGAGCTATATTTGCTATAGAACATAGATAACATTTCAAATGTTGAAACAGACATTTTACATTTTAATCCACAAAATGAGCTTACTTCAATTTTTCTGGCTGCAACAGGTCTCAAAAAAGTTGGACACAGGCAAAAGAGGGCTGAAAAAGCAATTAATATATACGAGAATCAGCTGAAAGAACACTTAGCAAGTAATTAAGTCAGGCATCAGGTGTGTAACATGATTGGCTATAAAAGGGATGTCCAAGAGAGGCTGAGTCTCTCTGAAGTAAAGATGGCCAGAGGCTCTCCAAGCTGTGAGGGCTTGCGTTAAAAAAATTGTGGAATACTTTAAAAACAATCTTCCTCAATGTCTTATTGCAAAGGCTTTGAAGGCCTCATCATCGACAGTGCATAACATCATCAAAAGATTCAGAGAAACTGGAAAAATCTCTGTACGTAAGGGACAAAGCCGAAGAGCTTTACCAGATGCTCGTGATCTTCGGGCCCTCAGACGCCACTGCATCACTCACCAGCATGATTCTGTCATTGACATTACTAAATGGGCCCAAGAATACTTCAAAAGGAAGCCATTGTTGAGCATGATCCAGAAGCACCGCCATGTTCTGAAGGCCAAGGCTTATTTAAAATGGACTGTAGCAAAGTGGCAAAGTGTCCTGTAGTCAGACGAGTCCAAATTTGACATTCTTTTTGGAAATCATAGGCGTTGTGTCCTCTGGGCTAAAAAGCAGAAAGACCACCCCTCCTGTTATCAGCGATCAGTTCAAAAGCCAGCATCTCTGATGATATTTGGATGCAGTAGTGCATATGGTGCAGGACACTTGCATGTTTTAAAAAGCACCATGAATGCTGAAAGGAATATAAAGGTTTTAGAGCGACATATGCTCCCCTCCAGACAACATTTATTCCAGGGAAGGCCATGTGTGTTTCAGCAGGACAATGCAAAACCACATACTGCAGCGATTACAACAGCATGGCTTCGTAGTAGAAGAGTCTTTGTGCAGAACTGGCCTGCCTGCAGTCCTGATCTTTCACCGATTGAGAACATTTGGCGCATAAATAGACGAAAAGTCTGTCAAAGGGGACCCAGAACTCTCCAACAGCTGGAGGCCTTATTAAACAAGAGTGGGATCAAATTCCAATGGCTAAACTCAAGATGCTTGTCTCCTCAATGCCCAGACACCTCCACTCTGTGTTAAAAAAAAAAGAGGGGATTTTACACCATGGTAAACAGGCCCCTGTCCCAACTTTTTTGAGACCTGCAGCCTTCATATTTAAAATGAGCTCATTTTGTGGACAAAATTGTAAAATTTCTCAGCTTCAACATTTGCTTTGTCATCTCTGTTCTATTGTGAATAAAATACTGGCTGGTGTGATTTGAAAGTCATTGCGTTTTGATTTCATTCACAATTCACACTTTGACCCTACTACTTCGGAATTGGGGTTGTACTTTTTATTCAGGCATTCAAACTTCATAGACAAGGCCACTTTGTGCACTAGAAATTACCCAAAAGAGGATGTTAGTTTTCTATATAGCTTTATAGCAACCTGTTCTGTTTGGCATGTGATTGACGCATCAATGATAAATAACTTAGTCAAGTTATTGTTTTCGCCTTGACCAAGCCTTTCAAAAAATGTACTAGGATTCCTATAGGATAGTTCAATAGAATTCTATAGAACTTTAGTACCTCGAGTCCTATAGAAAAAAAGTTCTATATAAAATTTCTATAGGAAACGAAAATCGAAAATCTCTAACAGAAATTTCTCCCCTTTCTAATTTGGCATTTGTATTCCCACCCGAATCTGGAAGACAACAAACAAAAAAACCATGGTTATGGTTTTTGGTCATGTTTATGTGCTGGCTTTGTTTTCATGGTTATTGTCTTTTATTTATTCTTTTTGGTTATTGTAACTCTCAGGTTTTTGGTTCATTCCATGTCTCAGTTCCATTGCACTTGTCTCCCCTGTCTTGTGATCTAGTTGGTTCAGTCCGTCTTCCCCTGTCTGCCTGCTCACTGACTTCGGGTGATTGTGTTTAAAATATTCTTTCAAATCTCGTTTTCTTCCTTCGTCCTTCTGTTCTGATTACTAACAAGACTAACATTATGTATTTTGTATAATAGTCTACTAACACAACTAACCCATGTATATAAGATTACTAACTTACTCCTGAGCACGCTAGTTTGATATGGAAAGTTGCACCGGTACTAATTTAGATTAAATCCCTCTCCGCAATCGCCCTGTTCTATTCTCCGCCCCTTTGTCTGTTTCTGTCCTCTCCTGAGTTTCAGCGAGAATCTCTCGCACGTGCTTAATCACTCTCCTGCGCTTGTTATCTGTGCACGTAGAACTCCTGGACCGGAGCTGTTTAAATGTCATAGGCTGTTTGTGTGATTCCCGTTCGTATTTTGTCTTTTGCCAGTTTTTGTGGTTAGGGCTTCCCTCATGTGATTCTCCCAATGCAATTAGCCTGATTCCCTACACCTGTTTTCTGTATAGCTTGTGACCTTCCCTGTGTGTATATTAGCAGTCTTTTCACTCACAGCTCTTGTCAGAACGTTGATCAATACTTCTTTGTGCAGAGCGCCTCGTATGCCAATGAGTATTGTTTCGCTGCTACTGGATTGTCCAACCTTGATTCTTGCCATTGCCCTTTTAGCACTGTTTTTGTCTTTCTGGATTTCAACACATTTTTGTATGACCACGATTTCTGTGTTTGGGTGCCCTGTGTATGACACTTGGCTTTGTTCATCGACTACGACTTTTTGCCCATCGTTTTTGTACGTCTGCTCATCTGTCTAACTGGTTCTGACCCCTGCCTGTCTAGTCGATACTGTTTTTGGATTTCCTGTTGTGGCTTGGCAATTCCTGTGTTTTCTGGCTTTGACTCGGACCTCATTAAAGGCATCCGCTTTTTGGATTTCCCTCTCTCGCGTGTGGTTCCTGAACACACCGCCACAATCTTATTGGACTTTCTTCTCCATAGAGGTGCTCTATAGGTTTTTAGCAAATTCCTATAGGACACACAGAAAATCCTACAGAACATGCTGTTCTACCAAAATGTTCTATAGAGTTTCATTGATCTATAGAAGTCCTATAGAACCTTTTTTTTTTTTTTTTGCTGGGAGACCATCCAAAAATCCAGCAACCACTTTGTAAAATGCTGTTCTTAATTGGGCAGTTTAATGTCATAAGGCAGAGTCTCTTAGCTGAGGCTCCAAAGTAATGTTTGTCCATTCTGGCTTTGGTTTGGCACACCTGATTCAAGAAAACAAGGGATTAATGATTAGGTTTGTATGATCATTGGAATCATTCCGTTTCTGAGTTTGAACACAAATGTGTGGGGCTGTGGGCCCTCCGAACTGGATTTGAGAGACACTGGTGTAACTCCAATTCATGCAGGCAAAACAGCTTTGACCCATTGACTTGTGGACTCCTCAAGACCTCTGAAGGCGTCCTGTGGTGTTTAACAGCAAGACAGTAGCAGCAGATCCTTTAATTCCCCTAAGTGCCAAGATGGGTCCTCCATGATTTGGACCAGTTTGTGCAGGACACCCCTCAGATTCTCGACTGTGTGAGGATCAGGGGAATTTGGACATCAAAGCAACACACTGAAATCTTTTCCATGTTCCTCAAACCATTCCTGAACCCGTTTTTGTGGTGTGGTGGGGTGCATCCTGAAAGAGGCCACTGCCGTTAGGGAATACCGCTGCCATGGAGGGTATTTGGTCTGCAACAATGTTTATGAAGATGGTACGTGTCAAAGTAAAATCCACATGAATGACAGAACCCAAGATTTCTTAGCAGAGCATCACACTGCCTCCGCTGGCTCGCCTTCTAACCAAACTGCATCCTGGTGCCATGTCTTCCCCAGGTAAACGACACACATACACTGCCGTACACATGATGCAAAAGAAAACATGAATCAGACCAAGCCACCTCCTTCCATTGCTCCATGGTTCAGTTCTGATGCTTGCATGCCCTTTGCAGGTGCTTTCAGTAGCTTACAGGAGCTGCCATAGACAATGATACACTCTGTGTTCTGACACCTCTCAATCAAAGCCAGCATTTACTTTTTTAGCCATTTGTTTCACCGTAGCCCTTTCAAGGTTTTGGACCAGATGGGCTACGTTTCGCACCCAATGCGTATAAATCAGTCTTGGGCACAGATGACCCTGTCTACGGTACACCAGTTGTCCTTCTTTCGACCACTTTTCGCAGGTACTGACCACTGCAAACCAGGAACACCCCATGAGACCAGGAGGTGCTCTGGCCCAGCAGTCTCTTTTATTCACTTCACTTGTTATTGGTTTTAATGTTGTGGCTGATCGGTGTATGAATTGCTGTACTGTCATATTTTGAATCTGGTCATTTCATGAAATGACTACAAATTTCACCCATTTCATGAAATGGTTAGGGCTAAACATCAGCCATTTCACAAAATGACATTTTTTTGTAATTTCACAAAATGGCTACTTTCACAATCTGACTGTGACATATATAAAAATATAAACATTCTCATCGACTAGTCTCAGTTATGAAATTAACCTCTTAAGCCCCAGCCTCTTTTTTAGGTTTCTGTTTGAAAATGACATACCCAAAATGAATAGAGTATATCTCTGTTTGTGTAGCATGAAGTATCAGAGAGGGAGACATGGAAATGTGGAGAGAGGGTTGATCTTCTGACGCTACTCGGATTTTGATATTTGAACATTAATATGCTTAGCGTTTGAGTTGTGCTAGGTGTATGTAAAAATGACTTATATGTGCTTGTAGCAGAGGCTCTCCTGTTTCATTTGATGTGTAATATGACTATATTGCTACTTAATTAGCACGGCGTTGTAGGTATTTTGGTGCGGTGAGTCTCAGGGTCCCCCAATTAGTTTAAGAGGTTAATCAATTGTTTCACTGCCATTCAAGCAAAGCAAATGGGAACTTGTTGAGTGAAATCGTTTGTCAATCAGTACCGATTCTGCCCACTCCACTTTATGGCTATATTCCAATGAAATTTTTGTATAGTTTTTGCTTTAAAATATCACCTAATTTCTTGTACAAAAAGGAATACTACTGCACTTTCTGTGTACATGGGAAATTTGTACTGAGATGAGAAATCGAGACAACTTTAATGGTAATTTTACTTCTGAGGGTGTATATTAAGATATCAACATGAACCTATTGTAGAATAAATAGATAAAAATAGTCAGAGTGTTTTCATTAATAGTCTACAATAAACTGTATTTAAGTCAGTGTATTTTCGAACGTACCAGACTTCAGAAGCATAAGCTATCTTCTCATCAGATGATACCTTGATTAAATATTTTTTCAACATTTACAAGTATTTACACATCAATAGTGTTGCATTTGAACAGAACAACAACTCCCTGGTCACGAAAGCTTTAAAAAAATGTACCGCCCACTGTGATCATTGGGTAAGAGCTGCCTGAACCTGTGTTGCAAAATAATAATGAGGTGTGGTCGTAAAAGATATCCCCTTTGTGTGTGTGCGTGTGTGTGTGTGTAGAGCGTCCCAGGATTAAAACAGGGGTGAGTACAATTGCCTATTTTCTGAACCTGTTGATCAGCTGTGGCTTCAAATCGGACATAGCCTGATTGTCATGCTGACAGATTATAATTCAGAAGTTTGCACGGCAGATATGGCATTTGATTGAATGGCACTCTCTGAACCAACTCTGCAAAATCAAACAAAAGTAAATCTCCATCACTTTATTCACCAGAGATGAAATACAGACAAGCATGTGGTCAAACTGGAATTCAAAATAATAGTTCAACAAATATCAATGATTTTCTTCCATTGTGTTTCCATTTTCTTTCAAAACTTACAAAGGGTGACGTAAACATATTCGGCATTTTTCCACTAATTGTATGTTTTCATTTTTCTGTTTGAATGTTTTCTGAGCTCGTTTGTCTTTCCTGATAAACCAACAGATTTGACAGCATTCTCTAAGCATGAAGCGCCCAACGAGGGTGGGGCTTCCATTCAGGAAATCAAAAGTGAATTTACTGACGCTAAATTCCTACTCCTCCCCCCATATCTGGCCCAAAAGGAAATCCTGTTATTTATCAGTGTTTTTTTTACCTCCTACAGTCCATTGACATGTAAGTCAGGCTAATTACAGAGTCTATATCGCCTTCAGGTGTCAATGAAAGGTGTACGATAACCTCAGTGCACAAGCAAACTGCCCAGGGTGTGTCTCCATTGTATTTTAGGACAGGCTACAGCACTCCCACAACCCAGCGCAGGAATAGAGGGGTCAGAGAACGAGTGAATGGATAAAATCTGCCTGTGTGCAGTAATAGTATTGTGAGTATTATACCTATTTTGGATAAGTCTTTTTATATTCAATGGTGTGGTGGAAGGTACATGCAGGTGTACAGACTTTGTCAGCCTTTCTTCCATCAATTTACAGTCCAATCAGTCAAAAAGTAGTTTAAATGCATCAGAGAGGACACCCACCTTTTCCTTAATGATCTTAATGATCCATCTAACTAATGGAGGATACCTACTGAACCACCATTTATATTTATAAACAAGAGCACTCAGAGAGCGCCTTTCTCTGCCAAGGCCCAACAGTCCCTCACATGTCTGGAACACATACAAGTAGCGTTATTATGTACTACAACGCTAGTAAATAAAAAAATCCTCAATCCACAATTTCCATAATTTGATCTGGATCAGAAAATGCAACCACTTCGAAGTTGGGTCATTACACACCTCTGGTAAATAATTGATAGAAATCTGTCCTTAACTTTTTCCATAATGTTGATGACAAACAAAGAAACGTACTTTCCTGCAAACCGAAGGTAGAGTATCACTTCCTCGACGAAGGTGGTAATAATTTAATTTTCTTGGCTTTCACGTCCTGAAAACCGACATTGGAAGCATTACACACCTCTCCACGCGAGGGCGCCAGATACTCCTGAAATATACTCGATGGGGTGTCAAATCTTTCGCACAGAGGGCAGAGGATTATTCCATTGTTTTTCAGAAGGGGGCAGAGAGTTTTGAGGGCCGGGAGGCTCCAGGCCAAATAGCTTGTCCTCAAGATGGTGGCAGAAGCCTCCCAGTTCCAGAGATCACAGCAGGTGGACAGAGTGAACAGAACTGAGGATCTCCATTCCCCGGTGCCCTGCAGCAGGTCACTCTCACTCAACGGACCTCACTTGAGCCATATTTTTGTGATACTAACTAAAAGTTTATGTGAATTGATAGACTGAGGGAAAACGGTTCAAATATAATGCTGTGACTAGACAAAATATACATCCATTTAATTTTGTGCTCAGTTGGATTGAAAATGGCTTCTATGTGTATCTGTAGGGCCCCTTTAAATTGTGTCCATGTAGAAAATAAGTGAGCGAAATGGTTGCAGATCTTGTGACTCGTGTTTACGTTGACCCCTACGAGTCCGTTGATATGTGTTTATTCAGTGAAACTTCCTTCCTGTTTCCAAGAGATCCGTTCATTCATTCATGACAGGGAGACTCGATCAGTCTCATTGGAGTGGAAGATGCAACTAAGAAAAATCGATGTCACCTACTGTACAGTAAGCGCTAACATGCAGTAAAGCAAATTTAAAAAAACCAACAACAGTCAATTATTAGAGGGGCACGTTTTCAGGAATAGACGATGCAAGGATGGGGGAACTGCAGTTTTATTTAGAGGACAACAGTCTGGGGTGAAGAACCAGTGTTCTGGGCAGTGCAGGGCGAACTGAGCATGCTCACGAAACAGGCAGAGGTCCGGCGGCAGCAAACGGGGTCCAGGTGGGCACGTAGGGTGTAGACAAAAGTCAAAGCTGAGGTTGAAACCAGAAGGTCCGTCTGGAGAACATCGGAGCAGAGAGGAGGTAATCTTACCGCAGGGCGGGGAAAACACGAGACCCGGGACAGCGGAGGCAAACACAGGGGCTGAGGTTTGAAGCAGAAAAGGAGAGAGAGAACAGGGCCTGAGAAACAAACTGGAGACGAGCTGAACCACAACAAACAAACAAGAGACGCTAAACACACCGAGCAAACGATGAAGGTACAAAACCAACACACTCTCATGCCCACTCATCGCATTGTTACAGGACAAAAATAGAGCCTTTGGGTGACCTCATTTGACGTGAAGGCTTGTGGTTCAGGGGAGTGATGGGGGTTGAGCGGTAGGATTAATTTCAAACTAGCATTAAATAAGGATGCCAAAGCCTCTATTTTTTTTCGGAAATTGACGCTTGGGCAGAAAATATATGACAATATGATGCATTAGGATGAGAATGAGCTTGAGAAACAGATGCGGAAGAGGGCTTGGGGAATGTATACTGAGATTAATGAGAAAATCTATTTCAGGAAAAGTGTTCCCTGCACTAGAGTCAAATTTTTTCTGTAAATTTCACCTTTGGCTTTGTAAATGTGCCAAATAAAATCAGCAGCCGCACTCCGGTTAGGAGTAAATAAAGATTTAATTTAAATCGGGCCTCATTCATGCACTGCGCCATTAGGTCTCCGTATCACCTTCATCACGCATGAACTGGCGCGAGTACGATGTCAGCGCCACCCATTCCTCATGGACCAAAGAAAAATCGCTGCATTGCATTCTTCATGTGCCGGGCTATTAAATATAATGGCCTGTAGCTTCTTCAGTAAATTCATGCTATAATTGATAGGGTTTGATTTCAAAATCACCCTCCATCTTGAATTTTTTGTGGATTTATTGCATGTGTTTGGTCTCAATTGATGTGTAGAAGTTATTGTTTAAAATAGTAAGCATTGTTGCAGGTGGTGCGTTCGTCACATCCGGTTTATGGAAAATGCGACTCCGACACCTGGCTGGAAGGTGCCGCACGGTAAGTTTGATTAGTAAATATTTCTAATTGGAGTGGGTTTGCATACCAACGGATGAGCATGATTACTGTTATATCATCGCTGGTTTTAAACATGCAGCAAAACTGCAGGGTATACTTTGTCTTTGACGAGAAACCCCATTATGAAAAAGGCTAGAAACACAATGAAAGACAAATACAACGGCACAAGCTGCAGATGCAGAAATACACTCTGTGTGGAGATTTGGAGCTCATCATCAACGACTATGTGTGTCATTTTTCCACAATATAATGTTAGCTCCCGTTTTATTTGAAAAGTTTCCAGAATGTATCATGTCTTGTGCTTTGCACTGGTGAACATTTTCCACCTAACCGCAAAGAGCAGAGTCTGGTTTCCTGTTCTGAAGTGTGAACACAGCAGTTTTTCCTTTTTTTTTCTCAGATGTAGTTTAGTCTGTGAAGCTGTAAGTGACACAGTGAAATTCTCAGTGTTCGGCTCTGGGTCTGCATACGCAGAAACAGCTAAACCTGTTGGACAGAGATGCTCACGCACCCACATTCATGCACATGCAGTAAACGTGGAATATTATCTGGAGAGGCTATGTGGAGACAGGTTTCGTTGCTTTCAAACTGATATTGAAAAGGTAAGCTTAAAATTATCATAATTTTCTTTAGCCCCATCAACCAAAAAATGATTCATAAGAACTGCCTGGCACCTAGCATGGCAGCTTTTTGCCATTAGTGTGTTCAGTGTATGGTGAATGGTGAGGAGGAGGTATTAATTGAAATTAGCGTGGTCATAGTCATATATTTGGAAAATCGAAACAAAAATTCTGTACTAAGAAAATAATTATTCTCATTAAATGTGGGCAACGGCAGTGGTTGCAGGTGACAGATTTTTCAAAAATGTAGGCGTTTCTTGTTGATTTTATCTCAGTCATAGTACATATTTAAACTGGGAAAAATTATTAAATGCCATATAAAAGCACATGACAGCATGTAAATTAGGCAAAAAAGGGTACTTCGGCATCTGAATTATCGGTTGAAACATTTTTCATACAGTACCTGTCAAAAGTTTGGACGTACCCACTTTTTTCTTACAATACATGTTACGTTTGTGAATAAAAAAATAAGCACCCTCTATTTTGCAAAAAAAAAAAACTAATTCTAAAATCCACCCAACGAACCAACATTTGTTG
Source organism: Gymnothorax reevesii (assembly GCA_029721435.1). Lineage (NCBI taxonomy): Eukaryota > Metazoa > Chordata > Actinopteri > Anguilliformes > Muraenidae > Gymnothorax > Gymnothorax reevesii. The sequence continues at coordinate 115,497,877 of CM056577.1, forward strand.
TCATATTTGCTGAGCATATTCAATTTTTATTTTCTATTTTAAACAAGGGCAGTTATTTGGCTGTAATGAGTCGGCAACTGCACAACCGTCTAACTTCCCAAAGATGAGCTGCACTTGTGGTTTGCTTTTCATCGACCTTTTTGCCCACTGACTCCCAAAACAGCTTGACTTTAATTCGGCCGTTGGAAAATGGAAGGAGCTTGTTTGTTTGTTCACTTTGCAGATTGTGGCTTCTCTGAGAATTCCAAGTTTTTGGGCAATTTTCAAACAAGTAAATTATTCTCTTTTAACTTCTTACAAGATTCCATTTGAGATTATATAAAGAAGTTAAGAAATTTGAAATTTCTCTAAAAGCAGAGTGTTTTGACGTTAGCAAAGTGCGCCCAAACTTTTGACTGGCACTGTATGTATTAAGAGGGGAAGGAGCTTTTAGCGACTGTACTCAGCGTCCCTTAGGTGACATGAAGGGAAAATCACATATAAAACTCTAAAATTAGACTCGCAACACAAAGTATTATCCTGCAACACACAGTTGTTGATCCATCATATGCTTTCACAGTACCAGATTACAGATGTGTCTCTTTATTAATTATTGATTACTGCATGTTAAAATTGCTCTTGATGGCCATTTTTTTTTCTTAAATGTGTTTATTTAGCTTTTTTTTTTTTACATTAGCATAACAACAGAAGATACCACAGCACAACTATAGCAACAAAGCAACAAAGCAACAAAACACTCAGGACAACATTGGTCCAGACAGTCCACACACACATACATCTCGCATTCATCTCAGTGGAATGAACAGGAAACAGCCCACACCAAACCCCCATGGGAAAAACCAGACAGACAAAAACAAAAAAAAAAAAGAAAGAAAGAAAGAAAGAATATACCCCAAATCACAATTATGAGAATCTCAGATGACAAGGTTGCATGTACAACCCCAATTCCAAAATAGTAGGGACAAACTGTAAATTGTGAATAAAATCAAAACGCAATGACTTTCAAATCACACCAGCCAGTATTTTATTCACAATAGAACATAGGCAACATAGTAAATGTTGAAACTGAGAAATTTTACAATTTTATCCACAAAATGAGCTCATTTCAAATTTGATGGCTGCTACAGGTCTCAAAAATGCTGGTACAGGGGCCGGTTTACCATGGTGTAGCATCATTTCTTCTTTTTAACACAGAGTGGAGGCATCTGTGCATTGAGGAGACAAGTTTCTTGAGTTTAACCATTGGAATTTTTCCAGTTTCTCTGAATCTTTTGATGATGTTATGCACTGTCGATGATGAGACCTTCAAAGCTTTTGCAATTTGACGTTAAGGAACACTCTAAAGTATTCGACAATTTTTTTACATAACCCTTCACAGGTTGGAGAGCCTCTGGCCATCTTTACTTCTGAGAGACTCAGCCTCTCTCAAACATCCCTTTTATAGCCAATCATGTTACACACCTGATGCCAGTTAACTTAATTACTTGCTAAATGTTCTTTCAGCTGATTCTCGTATATATTAATTGCTTCTTTAGCCCTGTGTCCCAACTTTTTTGAGGCCTGTTGCAGCCAGAAAATTCGAAATAAGCTCATTTTGTGGATAAAAATGTATAATGTCTCAGTTTCAACATCTGTAATGTTATCTATGTTCTATTGTAAATCACATATTGGCTCATGTGATCTGAAAGTCATTGCATTTTGATTTTATGCACAATTTACACTTCGTCCCAACTATTTCAGAATTGGGGTTGTACAATATTATGAGTAAGATACAAGGCAAAAGCCGAAGGCTAGTCGAGGACAATACTTGAAAGCACTGAGGCCACTGTAGAGCTGGTAAAATGAATATATGGGGTCCAAATGTCCATAAACTGTCCCTCTGAGGAGTCAAGCAGAAAGGTCAGGTACTCAAGAGGAAAGCATCCCATAATTATCTTATGCCTATTTGATTTATTAGGGGGTTTGTTACTTATCCAGCATAGAAAGATTTTCTTCCTTGCGGCATATGTGAGAATATTATACAGTCTGGTGGAATTAGCATCCACAATAGCATGTTGAATGGGGTAACCCAAGATCAAAGAGAGGGTCGGTGTGCGACACAACACCAAATATAATTTCCAGATCAAACATCAATCCAATATGCTTGAATTTTAGGACAAGACCAGATACAGTGAGTGTAGGTGCCTACTGAAATTTTACATTCCAAACATGCGAGTGAGAGTTGAGAGTTCATTTTGTGTACTTTTGTTAGGACAGATTTGCAAATGGTGAAGGATTTTAAATTACAACAATCTGCCACGGTTACACACATCTATTTTCTTAGTTTGAGTCCATTTCTTGATCCATTTATTCTTGTCAGTATCTATACCTAGTTCACCTTGCCATATCTGCGTGACATCTTGTACGTTTATCACCTCAGTCTGGCTTAGAAGATTGTAAAAATGAGAAATGGATTTCTTAGCAGGGCCAAGGAGGAGAAATCTTTCAATTACAGGTCAGGTCACTGGTTCTAGTCATTGTGCCGTAGCAGTTAAAAAAGCCAATCGAATGCTGGGATACATTGGCAAAAGTATTGAGTACAAATCCAAGGAGGTGATACTTCTCTTGTACAACACATTTGTCAGACCACACCTGGAGTTTTGTGTACAGTTCTGGGGACCATACTTTAAGAAAGATATAGAGGCTCTAGAAAAAGTTCAGAGAAGAGCAACTAAGCTGATTCCGTGTATAAAAGATGAAAGCTATGAGAACAGGCTGAAGATCCTTAATCTCATTAGTCTTAGGAAAAGGAGACTCGGGGGTGATCTGATTGAGGTCTTTAAATACAGTGTGTTATAGGGATTAACAAAGTGGATTATGTAGGATTCCTTCGACCAAGTTCTGTTAGTAGAACTTGGGGTCATAAATGGAAGTTGACCAAGGGTAAATTTAGCACTGATATTAGGAAATATTTTTTCACCCAAAGAGTAATTTCGATATGGAAATTTCAATATGCCGGACCATTTTGTTGAGGCAGAAACCTTGGCAATTGACTTAAAGCTAAATACCATTGAGTCATTGAGTATCTGAAGTGATATATTCACAGTAGTTAAAAGAAACTGGCAAGCCTAGTTGGGCTGAACAGCCTGTTCTTGCCACTCGTGTTTTGCTATGTTAACTGCGGATGTAGTAGTATGAATATTGAGAGTGGTTCTTCTGTTTATGAAATCTCGAATCTGCAGGTATTTGAAAAAGTCATGCCTGGTGATGATATATTTTCTAGAAGCTGCATGAATAATAACTTGGATACACCTTGAAATTAATCCCACATCATCTTTATCCCTCAAGCTATCCAAGTGCTATACTCACTATCCACCATGCCTGGTAGGAAGTTAGGATTACCCTGAATTGGAGCCAATAGAGTTGGTTGTCCAGATCTCCCTTCACATTTTCACGTAATAAATCATGCTTTTCAAGTATTAAAGATTATGGGGTTGTTTTTACAATGTCTCCTGGCTGACCTTAAGTCTTTGCAGGCCAAAAGACCTGACAGAGAACCAGAGGTCCTTGACTTTTCAAAATCAGTTTTAGGATCCCCCTTGACCCATTCTGCTATAACTCTTAAATGGGATGCTAATTGATACCATCTGATGTTAGGAAGAACTAGATCGCCCTTTGACCTAGGAAGTTTTAGTTTCACTACTTTTTTGATAGCCAGTTTTTAACATGATGGGGATTAATTACTGTGTTTTTATTTCATCCGTATTCTTCTTGAATCGATTTAGGCCCAATTAAATACTGTGCTATACGGTATGCTTAAAAGTATTAGTTTATGGATTTGCAATTTCACGCATATAGTTAGAACATTATGTTCACATTTGCTCTGTCCTACAAAAAGCCACAAGGTTACAAAGCAGTCAGGGGGGGGTAGAGGTTAGGGGTATAGCACTATACAACCCTGTCCATCAGCACTATTTCCTGAACATGACCTGACTAACCTGAAGAACTCAGGTTTATGGACTTGCTGCTGAAAAAAAATCAGATCAAACCGGCCTGCGTGTGAAAGACAAGCTCTGCAAATATATGCTGAAGTGACAACACAGGTTGCAAACTCTGACTCGTAAAAACATAATTGATTTCAGAATAAATACAGCAAGGTGTACAAGCGGGCAACATGGTTTGTGGATAAAAATAGCATTCTTAAAACAAATACGTTTACATTTATTTTAATGTGAAATAAAAGGGGGGAAAAAATCAAAATCTGGAAGAGTCTTTGATTACTGTACAGTCACAGTACAGTCATAGAGAGAATTACGATATATCTTGACCCCACCAGAGTTGTGTTTGCAGTATATGACAGTATTTGATTTGAAGATATAATAAACTTCACTTTTTCTTTGTTTCCAAACAAAATTTGGAATTTAAGATTTGGTCTGAAATTAGCAAGGAAAACCAGAAGCTCAAAAACTTGAAAACTTCAGCCCAAAGCTGCCAAACAAACCAATGAAAAACAGCCACAACTATGCATAGCTCTTAAAATATCTGCATAATGTTGCGCAAGCATTACAGAATTTTATCTCATTTAAAACCAAACTCATTTCTTAAATTGCTAGTGGGACGAGATAACCTAAGTGCTGTTGTATTTGTAGAAAATCTACAGAACAGCTGATGCTGATGAATTTAAAACTCTACTTCTCTCTCTTTCTCTTTCAATTTCTGTATCACACACAAGCACGCACGCACGTACACACACACAGTCTCACACACGTGTGCATACACATACACACACACACACACACACACACGCACAACCAGTCTCATACGTGCACGCATACGCACACAGACACACACACACACACACACACACACACACACACACACACACTCTCAAACAGTCTCGCACACGCACAGACACACATATACACACACACACAAGCACACGCACACACACGCACGCACAACCAGTCTCACACGTGCACAGACACACGTATACACACTCAGATGGCGACCAGCAGTCCCTTCTCTCTGCTCCCGTCTGAACCCCCGCAGGTAAAATCCCCCCAGGACAGCATAGATGACATAATGGACAAAGTTCTCATTGTGCTGTACACACTGACCATCGTTCTGGGCACCACGGGCAATGCGGCTGTCATTTGGATCGGCGGCTTCCGTCTGCCCAACACCGTCACCAACGTGTGGCTGGTCAACCTGGCAATGGCCGACTTCATCTTCTGCCTGTCCCGCATCATCTCTCTGGTCAAGAAGCTCTTCTTCGACTACTGGCCCTTCGGCCTGTTCCTCTGCAAGTTCAACGGCTTCTTCAAGTATGCCAACATGTTCTGCAGTGTGTTCCTCATCAGTACCATCAGCGTGGACCGAGCCCTGTGCGTGTGGCGGCCAGTCTTCTGCAAGCAGCGCCGCACATTAGCCATGGCCCGCCTGGTCAGCGTGGGGGTCTGGGTGCTGTCCGTGGCTCTCAGCGCCCCCTACTTCTACTACCGAACCACCTACCCGGGCAAGAACAATCTGTCCAAGTGCTCGGTGGAGGGGAAAGATAGAGGGGGCGAAATGTCGGCCATGACGGCTCTGTACATCCTGCGTTTCCTTTGCGGGTTCCTCCTGCCTTTCCTGGTGATACTGTGTTGCTACACGCTATCCGCCCTGGGCATACGACGCACCCGGCTCTCGCGGAAGTCAAAGCCCCTCAAGGTCCTGGCTTGCCTGGTTATTGCCTTCTTCCTGTGTTGGGCTCCCTACCACAGCCTCCTACTGGTGAAGATGGTGGACAGCAAAAACCGGGCAGTGAAGATAGGCCTCCCTCTGGCGAAAGGTCTGGCTTACTTCAACAGCAGTGTCAACCCGCTGCTATACTTCTTTATGGGCCTGGATCTGCGCAAACGCTTCCGCCAGGGCCTGGCCGACGTGTACCGCAGGGCCCTGGGCGAGGGGGAGGCACCGACTAACCAATCAGAGAAAGGGCCTGAGGTGAGCTCCACCCCCGCCACGCAAGCCAGAGTGGTGGGAACCATCTCTGAGGTAAACGCGGCTGTTTAGCAACAGCCAAGAGTGGACATTTGAGAAAAAGGAACAGATTTTGTGTTCTGTAGTGGGCAAATATTTTTTTTCTAGTCAGTTCGACTCAAACTTTTTTTTTTTCCATTTTAAAGCCCTTGACAGTAGCTCATATGACTGGAACTAGAGCGAAATTCTGTGGCTATGTCAAAACGATGGATTATGTTCAAGCCTTTATTTAAACTCGGAACCCACTGAGGGAGACCCTCATTTTCGGTGGGGCCAAGTGCACAAATGGACAATTATAAAAACAACATATCATACAAAGAAAAGGAGGGAATACAAAACAATGAATAAAAAAATAATTAATTAATTAAAATATTAATCAAAACACACAATGATAACAATAAGTCTCATAATATGTGTTGGCATTATATGTGTTGTTTGAAATCTTGTTTTATGCTGTCACATACAGTATGATTTGGGTACACGTGTAGGTATATCAGGAGTAAGCTCAGGGTCTCTGCAGAATGTCTGCATTGTTTAATGATTGTAATAGCAGTGTCCTTCCATGGTAAGAGCAATTATGTTGATGTCATTGTGATATTCCACTACTTACACACATTATTCTCCTAAGTATTTAGTCATAGCTCTGGCGGAGAGAGCACATTCAAATGATTATTATTTCATAATCATGATTGAACTAAGAAATAAAAACAAGACTATGTGCAAACCAAAGTTTTTTTTTTTTAACAAATTGACTGACATGCAATAAAACATTGGAATTAGGCCAAACAGTGTAAATAGTTACAGATTTACCAGTGGAATCTATCTCATTCTCCACATGATGCCAGAAATAAAAAAATCAAGACTGTATAATGGCAGGAAAATGAATCAAAATCTGTTTTATCAGCTTTTACATAAAACCTGAATTTCGGGGGCAAGCAAAAGTTGTGTGCGAACGAGGAGAGTGTCATTGTGTTTAAGTGTTTGTAATGAATAATTAAATGGTTACATTTCAGTTCTATTGTTTGACAGGTTCTATCTGCACCCAGTAATTAGTCCTTAAGATCATCAGCTTGATTTCATGGTAGTTATGGTCCTGTTAATTACAGCCTGCATTTCTTGGAAGAGTTTGGCTTTAGAGTAACTGGCACTGTAAACGGACTGGTCGCCATGGGACTCTTACCTCTCAACAAAGTGCATAATGACGATACTTCCTCTGGTAACACTCTCGGGTTTTCCTGTGTGTGTCATAAACCCTTTGATGCATAGAGTACATACAAATGCCATGCAGCCATTGTGACTGTTTGTGGTAAATCATGTGACTAATCAGAGAGGCACCTATTGAGGAAATCATTATCTGGAAATGTCCAGTAAAATGTACATTTTGTTATTTTCAGGGCAAACAGAACAATTTGTATGACGCTAAGCTGTCGTGACCAATGCATTGTAATATTTGAACCATATAATTAATACCAACACTGTAGATAGAATTTTAATTATCCATTCATTTTCATTCTTATGTTGAACAGTCCCTGCTTAAAGAGTTTTTTGGTAATAAAGTAATGAAGGAAGATCATCTTTAACGCTAATTTGTTGCCATCACAAATTAGCTAGCATATATACAAAATAGAGGTGCTGACGAAATTATGTCACTTAATTTGGACGCTGGGTTAGGCTCCAGGTCCCCACTCCCACTCCCGCCCTCCCCCATGCCCCAACAAGGAATAAGCTGGCTAGACGAAGGATTGATGCACAGCATGCTTTCACCCAGAGAGAGGAAGCTCAATTCTCACCACGACAGAACATATGGTGCTCCAGAGGCTGAGCTCACTGGCTGTCCTGCGAGGGTGTGTGAGGTCACAGCACTACATGAGTGTGAATGTCAGATTATGGACATGTGGGACAGAGTGGATGAGCGGGAGAGAGAAGGAAAATAATGTGGGAGACGGTCATGTGACAGTGAACAGCACGTCTAGACTCAGGAAGCGTTATTTGTGCCAACACAGGTTTAGTCAGAGATATTTCCACTTTTAGACCATGTGCTGAAGTTACTCTCCCTCTCCTATTCATGCGTGGGCACCTATAGTTGATGAAAAATATCAACAAAATTATCTTTTTTCTGAATGTCATAGATTATCATTTGAGTATGTCTAAATGTATGTGTGTTTCAACAAGTTCTAAAATTTCTTTACTTGCATGCAGGCTTGTTCTTTATTTATGAACATGATATAGAATTTTTATTTCAGTATCTTAAGAGAAACATATGAGCTGTCTTTTGATCGTGGGAATACTGGGTTTGAATGCGGAGGGTCCCATTGTCCTAAAGATTTTTAAAAACCAACTGAAATAATTTCAGTAGAACAGTGGATAAGATTTTGGGAGACTTTGCGTATATCAAGTAAGAAAGTATGTGTGTTTATGAGTGCATGTATATGTGTGTGTGTATGTGTGCATATGCATATATGTGTTTTGTGTAACTGTGTGTGTGTGTGTGTGTGTGTGTGTGTGCGTGTGTGTGTGTGTGTGTGTGTGTGTGTGTGTGTGTGTGTGTGTGTGTGTGCGTGTGTGTGTATGTGTGTGTGTGTGTGTGTGTCAGTGGCGGCTCGTGACCTGGCAACGAGAGGCTCAAACAATCCCTTAAAATTAATGTTCGGTCACCACCTCTTTTCAATCATTCATTTAAATTACCATTACAGAAACCCTGAAAACTCTCAACATTATCAGGTGTGGCCGGTTTTCATTTGCAATGCATACCTATTACAACTCCGGACCTCTCATGCTTTTATTTTCTTTGGAAGCAATGCATGTGTTTCTCGATCATTTAAATTAATTAAGATCATTTGAACCATCTTTATGCAATTCCATTACCCCATGCACAATTCCGCATGAGAATCTCTTACACATACGTTGATTGAATAATTGATGACTACAGCAGGGGAACGTAAATATGCCACATAAAGTCACACTGAATGTGTGAGAGTTGACAGGCATGTGCAGTGTTTTTGTACTGCATTCTGCGGTTGGTTTTTAGGTCTCTGCTGTTCTTTGATTATAGGTGGGCTGAGTCAACCACGTCTGTGTATTTCCAGAAATACGGAGCTACAAAGATCCATGTCCACCCTTATGATTTTAAAAATGACCAAAAATGAATGGAATTACGTTGCATAATTTTTTATCATCTTCAGAAATTACTTCTAATCTCCAATGATAATTGATTACAGAAGTACTTGTCTTAGCCTTATTAACTGGACCAAACCACTGAGCATTCCTCTCAGTCTCCAGGACTGGGATGTGATCCTACCAATCACCCTTCCGTCTGTTCCTCTGCTCAGTTTATAAGGAGCAACTCCAGAGCCTTCGGCAGTCAACAGGGCTGGGATTGTGTTCCTGCTCAAATCTTCGGTAAAGCAATTGTCGGAATGCCTTTCTTGTCTCCTCCCATCCAGCAGCTTGCATGTCTTTTTGAGGCAAAATGTGAGAAAATGCAGGTGCCAGTTTAGGGGTTTAAACAGTGTCAATCTGCTCTGGGCTCCATCCCTGTCTTACTGTATTTGCTACCAATAAACCCTATAACAGAGTACTAAAGGAATGACGTCACAGCAACTTAGCTTCTAATGTCGAAGCAAAATCCCTATGGGAATTTATAATGGGGTTTGGACACTTTCTGGCATTGCTCGAACTCGTATTAATTTTATGAGCCAAGTAAGTAAAAAAGCAAGTAAACAAGCATTTAGCTAAACATTAAATAAAAAAAGATCAGTGCTCTGCAGTAAACATTTCTACTTAATTTGACCAATGCATACAAACAATAGCTCAAATGAAAAAGGACAGTCCACAGATTCCAACTATATAAGCCTTGTCATTTTAAATTGACACCACACTCAAAGAACAGCAGACATTCACTTTAAATGCTACAGAGATGAGCAAACATTTTTTCTTACCTTTGACATTTTGTTATAAAAGCTGTTTGTGGGCAAATCTGCGCTTGCTATTGTTTTAGCCAGTCTATCTGAGAGTCCTCTCGCCATTATGCTATACACTGGAAGACCTCAGCAGTATAATCACTTTGTTTGTTTTTTGTATTTTCGCTATAAATAACCGCTAAAAATTCAACGGTTGTTTTCAAAGCTGGTGTTCAGACAAATTTTGCTACCCATCAAAATATGCTACCTCGCAGTTCTGCGCTTGCGCAAACTTGAAATCTCGGGCTGTTTCCTCGCTCATATCTTAAGTATCTTCAGAAATCATAAAAATAGATTCATTTTCAGTGCGCATTTCGACCTGTAAGCGCACACGCTGGGTTTTCCTGAAAATGCAGAAGTTAGATGATAATGGCGTATATGGACATATATCTTCAAACAAACTTATCAAACTCATTATAACATCCGCATTTGTTATAATAAGCTAACAAATAACGAAGTTCCTAATGTAACTTGATTCATATTGCAAAATCAAGGCGAAAACAAAGACTTTACGATTGCTTTGCATTATGGTAGCATTTTTGACAAGGGAGCAAAATTTGACAGTACACCGGTTTATGACTGAGAATCCTTGCGCCGATATGCTCAAGTTCAAACACAGCACAGCTATACAAGTGCTAAATCGACCAGTGAATATAAAGTATTTTGAGCTAGTGTCATGGATAAGGCGGAGCATTTGGACCTGAGGTTCAATATCCGGTTTGCGACATTTCAGAGCAAGGAAGCACTTTTTTTTTTTTTTTGTTTAAATAAATAATAATTAATCGATGCTTTCCCATCCCATCAAAGCCATCTTCCTGGGTTACTTCGGGGATCACATGACTTACACTACTGTTTCTGCATCTAGTGCAACCCCTCCATTAGCCTCGTAGCTCGGTATGCATTGACAAAGCTGATTAGCTCGTTCGCTAGATAGCTAGCTAGCGAGTTTATAACCAAACAAATGACGGACAAAGATGCTTGGCTATTAAAGTAAATTGGCGCTAGTTATAAAACTTGTTATCTAGCAAGTGATTATAATTAAGTAGAGCGTAGAGTGGCTGACGAATTCACAGTCTCACCACGCTAAGTAAACAAACAGCTATGGTAATCATAGATATATATAAACACTAGATGGCTCAAGGCAGAGTCGGCAGCATCGTCACTGGTCGGCCATCTTAGGACAGGGGACTGCTCTGGTGCGCTGTGCTGTAGTCGGATGTAAGGTGGATGATTTACTCGCTTAAATACTCGTAAATCGCTGAATTCTTGACGGATTTACAAACGGATTGGGTTATTACAAACCTTAATGTACTTTTTATACCGAATTCAATGGTTTTAATTATTCTTAAGTATGCAGTTAAATAACTACATCTCTGATGTTTATCCGACAAACCAAGCCGCTTGTTTGAAAATCAGTCGAGAATTTGGGAGAGTTGAGCAATTTACAGTTATTTCAAAGTCCGTGCTCCATTAGCTGTAATGTTATGAGTGATCGAGCAGCCCCAAGATGGCTGCCCTGTGATGACGTTACTTCACATTGGCTCGCAGCGTGCTTGAGCCATCTAGTGTTCATGTATATCTATGATGGTAATTGGCTCAGTGCAGGTAATTTGTAACGCAAACTCGCTCTGCCCGGGAATCAGGAGGATCATGGAACATGTAGTTTTTAGACTACAAATAGGATTAGCATGGTGGCGAAAAATTAAAATGATTTAAATTGTAGCTGACTCCGGTCAAGAAAGACGACTTTTTTTGTTTCTCAGAAATATGACGTAAAATCTTGAAATCTATGGAGGCTGGAAAACAACGGAAAGTGCTTCAAAAGTGAACTGAACAAAACATCTATGGGTAAAATGAATGGGAATTTTTACTTCCGACACCTGCGTGATGTCATCACTTGTGTACTCTACTGGATTGCACTCTAATTCCGCACTTGGTACCATGGACCAAACATCCTTGCTTGGTATCTGCTCTGAATTGTAACAGTTTACGGTTTAATTTTAATTTTACTGACAGTCCCAACTTTTTCTGTTTTGGTATTGAATTTTTATCACACTTAATACTCACTTAATATTAGTAAAACAAAAGGCATAATACCAATTACACAATTGCTAAGTATTCCTTCATACTTAATTTCATCTCGAAGACTATGTAGTCAGAAAACTGAACGTTCATATTCACAAGCTGATGTTGCTGATTCTTATAAGAAGCCTTGCATCTTTGTTGCTGTAACACTGGAATTCACCACAGACTTTCACAACCTTGCAGAGGCCTAGCATTTTCTACAGCAACTTGTGTAGTAAGGGAGTTGGGTGGATTTATCAGTACTGGATCCCTGTAAATAGGGGCATGAATGACGAAAGTCGTGCTTTAGGTAAAGAATGTGTACTTAACTCAAGTTACTCTCTGCCTAAAAGCACTGAACATTTTTGTCTGTCATCTGCATATACTAATGTAGTGATAACAAGTCCTGTTATTTGAGATCTGTTAGGTTTTCACTCCACTTCAACAAGGCACAGTTCATTGTAAGATCACAAGAGAACTTGTTGTGGGGCTAAATACTAAAAGCAGGTCCCATAAAATGGGGTGAATAGGAACAAAACGTTGGAAAAATTTTCAAGACGTATTACAGCTCAGACATGAGCAAATCACAAAGTTATTTCTTTTATATCGGTACCATCGACACCAAGCTGCTTAGTGATGATAAACTTAATGAGAAACAATGAGACGTGCCAGTTATCGATCAGGCACAGTAATTTCTGGCACATCATGAGGAAGCCCTGGCACAATGTACATGCCAGAACATCAAGCGATTTATGCTGATTCTACGAAAAGGAAGGACCAGACTTATCTTTGATCGTTACCAATGGAACCAACCAAAATCATGCACTGATTTAATTAAAAATCAATGTCCTCTGAATAAAGGTTTCACAATTAATGACACCCTTTAGGAGTTTTCCGAATCACGGGCGTAGCTACACACGTGCCTGGACGTGCCGGTGACGCGTAGTCAGGCTGCTGACACACCCAGGCCAGAGCCATAGAGAGAGAGAGAGTCGCGTCATTTCCATTGACTCCAATGGACCAGTTTTTTCACAGCAATGGAATAGTTCCCAGAAGTTATCAAAGAAGACTAGTCACACTGCTGAGTTGAAGCGAAGAAGATCCGGTCATGATGCATTTACTGTAGGTATTTAGAGAAGGTAAGATGTTTAAAAATTATAATGTATGTCATCAGCACATCTGAATTTAATCTACATGTAGAGTAAAGCATTTAATTGGATTATCCCCCTCTAAATATGGTGATTTATTCAACGTTTATGCCTGCTGCGGAATATTGAGTGAATCCACCCATCTTTACAATAAAGTCTTGTAAATGCTTCCATTTCACAAATTGGTTTCTAGGCCATATGCATGCCATAATGTATAGGCTTCTACATGTAATTTAATTACATTTTGGCCGTTCTCAATACTGCGACGACTCAGAGGCACGTCAGCTGTGGGGAGGTTAGGGTTAGGGTGAGTGTGTGTGTGTGTGTGTGTGGGGGGGGGTTAGGGTTATGGGGGGTTTAAAAGGCAGCCTTAGTCCATGCTTGGAAGAGGGCAGCCAGTTTGGGATTTCTGTTTGATGGAAGACATACTTCCTGGTCAAGTAACTGGTTTGCCTGAAGACACTTTAGGACTCCATTGATCTAGGTCATGGGTTCCAGCAGAGTTTTTGAGTGTATGAAAATATCATCCATGTACACAACCACCTGCTGGTCTCGCATATCTCAGAGGACATTGATTGCAAAAGCAAAGAACACTTCTATCATGATGGCAAGATCGTAAGGTATCACCCTGTACCAGTAATGGCAGTGCTGTAGGTGGTTTTCCATTCATCTCCCTCCCAAGTGCAAATGAGAAGAAATGTCTTCCCAATCCTAAATGGTCCAATGATGGGAAGAAGCAAGATCCTCTGTGTGCTCAATTGTGGCAGGAACCAGAGGAAGTGGGCAGTAGGACTTCACTGTCACTGTCACAAGAATCCAGTCCTTCATGGACAGTGGACAGCTGGGCACTGTGGTGGTGGCACAGGGCAGCGAGAGGCAGGTCTCCCAGCCTAGAGAACCACTTGCCGCTGTAAAATCTATCCAGTGAGTTGCTCAAGACAGCCAGTAACTGTTTCAGCAAGTCTTCAAAAGAGATGGGGTCCTCTAAACCTTCATAGACTGTGGTTGTCCAGTCAAATTCGTCCTTGGTGAGTAATGCGAAGACAGTGGCTGCTAACGCAGTTTCAGATTAAGCCACAGCAGATTAATGAATGAAGTTACACGGAGCATAGCAGCAAGAAACCTCTACACTTCTTTGCTGACCCATAAAACCAGTGAAGTCCACACATCCAAGAGGAGAGGTGGACATTGTACTGTTGGAGCAGCTGTAGAGGTAGGTGGTGGCTGAGGTCCAACAATTGAAGTGTTGGGGCATGAACCTCCGTTCTTGATGGCAAGTTAGGAATACAAGCAAATGCAAGTTATAACATAGAATATTCAGAACTGCTGCTCAAGGTACGGCACTATGCCAAGATGGCTTCTCAAAACCAATCCAACCCACTGATGCTGGATGCCTGGGGGACTATGTAAGTCAAAGATGCATGGAATGGGTGGCAGGTGATTGTGCTGACTGAATGACTGGAAGTCAATCAGGAAACCGGGGACATTGTTCATCTGAAACAAAGCTTGTATGTGAAGCAGCCTTACAAATACCACATAATCCCAATTATTTTCCATCCTCATGGTGAAACAGACACTTAAGACTCCCCAACTCAATGTGCTCAGTAAATACAGCAACAAAATTACCACAGAACATTGACGCCAGCAGCCAAATTACATGCCAGGCGTGCTGATGAGGAAATGTGAAAATGAAAAGAAGAACACTAGAAGCAAAGTCACCTCTTCTGCTTCCTCCCAGAAATAGGAGTCGGCTAAGAAGGGGAACAAAGGTTTACACACATGCCTGAAAGGAGAACCCTTCGCAGTGGAAGACGCTTCCCCGTGCAGTAGAAGAGGAAGGGCTTTGAGAACCTCTACTAAGTTTCTGTTCTGCAGTGCTGATCAGGGTCACTGTGGGATTGAGAGTTAGCAAAAGTAATCCAGAGAGGGATGCTGAGTGATGATGTCAAACGTCCGGTGAAGAGAATAAGATCCTACCCCCCCCCCCCTCCCCCCCCCACAAGTAGTATTATGCAGAGAGCAAATTCCCAGAGAGAAAATAATGAAATAATGTTCTACTGTGGGATAAGCAACATGGCGGTGCTCTGTTGGCGACAAGAAGGAGGGTTCCTGCTGCAAAATGTTTGTTCTGTATGGAGGATGTTAATGCTTGTGTTTTCTGTCTTAGTTACTGGTTGTCAACGGGGGAATAAGCATACAATATATCAAGTGATTTTAGCGAGTGTTTTTGACTGCATATGGAGGCTGAACAGGAGTAAGGCGCTGTTAACACTAGCGTGGTTAGTGCTATCTAGCCAGATAGCCCGCTGCTTTGTTGATGGGGAAACTACCTCCGGGGGTCTAGTGTATAGCCGAACTGAACTGCTAGGCCTAGAAGACTACGGACCTCTACCACCGCCAAGCATTCTGGACGAGGTGCCGAGGGAGTTGGTACGACAATATGGACACGAAAAGGAAACCTGTGGTTACCTATGATGAAACTGCAAAAGCCAATGAGCTAAAGGATTTTTATCTGCGTTTTGAAAGTGATAACCAGGAAGAATGCAGGAAAATTTTAGAGGAGATTATTTGTAATTTTCATGAGGACAGAATATTTGTTAACCCACAATCAGTCGATCGGGTTTTTAAATCAAACTATACTTACAAAGCGACGGGGCCTGATAATCTGTCTGCTTTTCTTTTAAAAACATTTTCAGAGGAGCTCACTCCAGCTTGGCATCAACTCTTCCAGCTCTCCATTGACACTTATTCGATACCTGAGCTCTGGAAAAGATCGGTTATTATTCCAGTCCCGAAGAAAGCATGCGCTCAAGTGAACAATGATTTTAGGCCGTTGGCTCCAACCTCTAATGTAATTAAAGCATTGGAGAAACTGTTAATTCAGGAGCTTTGTACAGAGGTGGAGCCACACCTGGATCAATATCAGTTTGCACACAAAAGGAATCGTAGTACGAGTGATGCCAATCTAACTATAATGCACTTAGTTTTAAAACATGTTGAGAGTTTCTCTGCATATGCTAAGTTAGTTTTTATTGATTTTAGCTCTGCTTTCAACTGCATTGAGTCACTCATCTTCAAAAACTGACTCAGCTAAATCACTTGTTCCTGTCAAATAGGCCGCAACAGGTGAGGCTTAACTCTATTCTCTCTGATACTGCAGTAAGCAGCAGTGGAGCCCCTCAGGGCTGTGTTAGTTCATCATTTTTATTTACATTGTATACGAATGACTGTGTCAGCTCCGAGCCAAAACCAGTATGTTGTTAAATTTTCAGACGACACTAATACTTGGTCTGCTACAAACTAATACCAATTTAAGCAGCCACAGATCTGGAGTGGACAGGTTTGTGATCTGGTGTGACGCTCACCAACTGCAGACTAATACTAATAAAACAGTGGAGATGCTAGTGGACCCCAGGTCCATTGGGGACCATAGCTTGGTAGCCATACATGTACGTAATATTGAGCATGTGGATTCATACAAATATCTAGGGGTGAACAGTGATAACAACTTAAGCTGGCACATGCAAGTGGCAAGCATTTGTGCCCGAATCCACCAGCGCATTGATATTTTCTCCGTCGACTCAGAGTGTTTGGTGTATGTAGGAATATTATGTTGATTTTCTACAGAGCAAGTATTGAGTCTGTATTACGGTACGGCATTACCAGCTGGTTTGGCAACTTAACTGTTAAATCAAAAACTCAAATACTAAATCTGACAAAAACAGCAGGCAAAATCATTGGTATGGCAGTACCTGTAACTCCCCAAGACTTGTTTGAACAAACAGTCCTCAGACTTGAAAACAATATTCAATCGAATACGTCTCATGTACTGCACTCTGAATATGTTTTACCTAACTCAGAAGGAGGTACAGAGTTCCCCTTTGTAAACACAATAGTGAAACAATTACAGGGGGAAAGTAAAACAAATATACAGAGAAAAGCATGAAGTTAGCAGGGCGTTATTTAGCAGGATAATTTAACCCTTCTGTGGTGTTAGGGTCCAAATGGACCCATTTCAAGAATGTAAATTGCAATTAATGCCATCTAGTTTTTTTTTCATCGGAACCAAGCTTAGAGTATGTACTCATGGCGGCTATTTAAACACAAAAGGTTTTTTCATCTAGAAAAAAGTTACATCGGTGGTGTTAGGGTCCAAACAGACCCGGTGTAGAAAAATGGCCATAGAAATCAGTTTGGGACATTGAAATGCTATGGCTAGCTCTGTGGATCACATGTGGCTCAGTCAAGGCTTCATATTTGATCAGACATTTCACTCACACACAGAGACGCGCACGCACACACACACACACAGGGACATAGGCCTACAGTTCAGTACAGTACACACCGTAATACAACATTCCCACACAAACCCAGACATACATAGATGTTTTGTATCATCTTCACTTTGATCCTTCGAACCTCCCTCTCCCAGGGTGCAGTTCCAGGCCAGATCCCTTTCCTCAGAGATCTCCGCCCAGGCTCCCCCAGGTTCAGAACTCTGCATTCTGCTTCCCGGTGTCTTCTTTTCAAAGCCCACCGATCACAGAAGCACCACTCAGCAACTGACGCAATCGCTTTTGGTTTGTGGTGCAAAAAAATTTTGCATAAATAAATAAGTGCTTACAAAAATACCTTTTTATTAAGATTTTGTCTGTTAATTCAATCCAACACTTTTAGGCCTGATATGGTTTTTTTTTTCTTTTGCAGTCTTGATATCAAACACATGCAGTTCAATTTTGTAACAAAAATCTATAAAATATTTACACATTGCTGGCACAACTGACCTAATGACAACTGAAAAAAAAAACAGAAGTAAGCCACATAAGAGGAAATATAGATAATGCAGCAATGTACAGAGACCTGCACTTCTATGGATGACAGAATTAAGTCCTTTATCGCAGAAATGTATTCAGCGCAAAGCAGGCACATTGGCCTCCCCCACCAATCTCAGTGAATGCCCTGATTAATGATTTTTTTTTTTAATTAAACTGGTCTTAAGTCTAAAATGATATTTAGTTATCAAGCAAACATGCACATGCCTTTAAAATAAAGTATATGGTAAGTCAGGAAAGATTAGACTAGCAAGCTTGTTGTCCCCCGTCGCCCCGCGGAACGGGGGACATAAAATGCCGTCCGTCCGTGCGTCCGTCCGTCCGGGAACAGTGTACTCGCAATAACTTTTGACAGCTTTGATGGAGGATCACCAAATTCACACCACATATACCTCTCATGAAGGCCTTGCTCAAGTTCAATGATGATTGACCTTCACCTAGTTTTCAAGGTCACTGAGCAAAAACATGTGAAGAACACTGTACTCGCAATAACTTTTGACAGCTTTGACGGAGGATCACCAAATTCACACCACATATGCCTCTCATGAAGGCCTTGCTCAAGTTCAATGATGATTGACCTTGACCAAGTTTTCAAGGTCACTGAGCAAAAACGTGATGAACACTGTATTTGCAATAACTTTTCACAGCTTTGATGGAGGATCACCAAATTCACACCACATATGCCTCTCATGAAGGCCTTGCTCTAGTTCAATGATGAGTGACCTTCACCTAGTTTTCAAGGTCAATGAGCAAAAAGATGTGAGGAACACTGTACTCGCAATAACTTTTGACAGCTTTGATGGACGCTCACCAAATTCATATGACATTCTTCTTGGCTTGTTAGGTTGATCTCAGCCATGGGCACAAAACTATGCCTTGGCGATGCGTCCATCATCCACAAGTCATGAAAATTGTAATCTCTCTCATAACCCATGGTTATATTTAGCCCATATCTCAATGATCCATCCCTCATCCATCTCTCTGTTCAACCAATGACCAATGAGCTACAGTGTCATTGTACTTCACATTATTAGTGGTACAGTGCACCACATTATTTTCAGCCATCAAAACAGTTTTTGCCACATGTTTCTGGTCACTTCTGCGACGGAGGACACAAGGCCTTCAGGCCAGCAGGCCATTTTTACACTCTGTCACTGTGGGGTTACAGCGAGAGATGCCAACGAGGCACAAGCAAACTAGTTTTCCCATCAATCGTTCCGTAGTAAATATGTCACTATTATAAGGATGGATATAAGCGACAATGACTTTCATATGACGTCAAAAAGTGCATTATGGGACTCCCAAATTGTGAGAAATTTACTATTTGAAAATTATACCGCTTTCATAGAGTGGTGATGAGTCTTTATAGAATATAAGTAAAGAAAACCACAGAGGAAATCTGCATCATATAAGCAGAGACAGCAAAACACAACCCTGCTGAAAATTCCAGCAGCGACCAGCTGAGGTATCAAGCTGATTTGTAACTGGTTTAAGCTGTATGTTAGTCCCTTGAGCTCAATAGTTGTCAGACAAGTGGAGGTGGAAGCAGATCACTTGTTCAGCAAAGCAGCATTTACCAGTTTTACAAGATGAGTAAGATGATGGCCAACTTGGTGGACTATCCTCAGTTACAACTGGTTAGCTAACTATAAGTATCCAAAACTGATTTGGAACTGTCAGAGGGTAAGACTTCGGTTACGAATTGTGTCTTGTGCACAATGGATTGCACAGAGGACAGGAAGTTAAGGACTGGACTCAGGTACGAGGATGGATTTAGTGTATTTATTGCGCTAAACTGCAGTGCAGCGGGCACATACGAGGAACAGAGGTGCCAAAAAATTAGATAGTAATACAAACACCGACAATGACAACAATTGCTTTTGTATTACAAACAGAAAAGAACAGGAAGCGATGTTCCTTTAAACAATAAAGTGCTGCCTTAACAATAACAGCACCTAGCTTTAGAGTTCTGAGTTTTAACACAGGAATATGGAAATAAGTCTAAATGAGACAAACAACACCGTTAGAGTGTGGCACTACTTAAGACACTACTTGAGGCTGAGAGAAGCTCGGTATTAAATACACGCTACTACCGCACAGAGGTAATGAGAAACAGGTGCAGATGATAATAGAATAACGAATAGACTGCGGTCTGGGATTTAGTAGACCAGTGAGCTGGATGGCTGGAGGCGTGTCCATACAAGGTCAGCAAACAGAAATAGATACTTTTTGCCAAAAACTGTGACTCAATGTTGGATTAAGATACATGTTACACAGATATAATAATATTGAAATTATCCAGCAGTACAGGAGCATTTCTGTCCTATATTGGTGAATACCAATCAATATTATTTTGATGTGATGAACATAGCCCACCACTGCACACTGCAGACCCTGCAGTGTACATTTTGATATTATTTGCAAAGAACCCATGCACCAAAAATCAACTCAAAATTATGAGGCCACAGCATTTGAAATCCCTTGGATCTTTCCCAAAGGATGATCCTGTAAAAGTGCAAAAGTGATCCAACCCCACATCCCCAGCGAAAAATTGGCAAAAAAAAAAAAAAAGTCAACAAATTCTGTGCTCTGCGCCCATTTGTCCTCACTGGCTTCCGATGTCTAGCCAGGGAGAAGAAGTTAACTTTGAATGTTGTGTTTAGAAACTGGCAGCAACAAATCCTACTTAGTATACCTT
Source organism: Gymnothorax reevesii (assembly GCA_029721435.1). Taxonomy (NCBI): domain Eukaryota; kingdom Metazoa; phylum Chordata; class Actinopteri; order Anguilliformes; family Muraenidae; genus Gymnothorax; species Gymnothorax reevesii. The sequence continues at coordinate 115,518,578 of CM056577.1, forward strand.
TAAGTTCTATAGCAGTGAACTATTAATCACTGGTTTTGCAAATAGATTCTCAGTAAAACAGTAAGAAATTCAAAGCGAATGTAAGGAGGGCATTTTCTGTTTAAAATATAAATTGGACAATTGACTCCTGTGAGGAAACCAATTTTATCTGAACAAATGTACTTTTACGTTGGCAACAATTAAAACTCATTGCAAGCGAATTGATAGCCACGGTACACCAATGCCTGGAAAAAAGAGGCGCCTAGTAATAAAATAGGTAACTTACCATAATTTTCTCTCTTCACATCCACTTTGGTAGTTTTCTGAACTACTGCTAAGAAATAAATATGACAGCTTTATTTAAAACAATCTTATATTTGTTCAATTACAAGTAGTTTCTGTCCCCTAAACTGCAGGGTACTGTGTGTTAAAAGTGCTGTAATTACTGTATGGATTGCCTGAAATGGATGAAAATACCCTACAATTGAAGAGCCTAATGCTAAAAGTACTTAAGTCACATTTTCAAACACCATGATTTATGGATGGGAAAACATCTTTTATAGTTAGTCAAGTCAATTTTCTCAATATGGACTTTTTTTTTCCTTAAATAGTTTTAACACTGGGGCCTTTGATTGGCAGATTTTATGGATCTATTATATTTTTAAATTTTTATATATTTTTTTCTCAAAATGGACATTTTGTGACTTTAGTACTTTTAGCACTAGGGTCTTCAATTAAACCTGATGGACTGCGCACTACCAAGCTTTTTTATGGACTGCACTATAGGTATTTATATCTCAATTACATAAATATTTTCATCTTTGTTTTTTTTATTTATTTATTTATTTATTTATTTATTAAACAAGGGAAAGTCCCGTGATTGGATTTGTGACACTAAGGTCATAAAATAAATGAAATAATCAATGTTGAATTTACTTTCAGTTAACAGGGCTTCTCTGATATTATGCCTCCGAATCTGAGAACTATTCAGTGCGACTGAAGTGCCCACTGAACAGCCGCACTCATAAGGAGGGCAAATCCTCTTTTACAGCATTGGATGGGCAAGGCAATGAATGATGTCAGTTACTTGTGAATCATTCCTCGATCATTTCAGAACTACAAGTAATTTTCCTGACTTGAACTGGACTAGAATGTCTACTATTTCTCCTTTCATACATATTTCTCTCCATCTTGTCCAAGTCATTTGCTTGATGAAGCCGTACACGGAAGTGTATCAATCAGTAATGTAGTGGAGGACCTGCGATTTTAGTTTGTGCTACAAATCGATTATGGCATGAAAACACTGTTATCCAGATGATTTGCCAGTATGTTTGCATACAGTGTCTCTTTGTTGAAATATGGCATCTTATTTCTATTCAGAGAAACTGTCCGGTTACTTTTTCTTTCTCTTTCTCAAACCACAATTATATTTTTTTTCTTCTGAAACTCAAAGGTTGAGTCATTTTCTTCCTGTCTGAATAATAATAGAAACAAAGTTCGCTGCATTTGAAACTGATGAGGGTTGCAGATTGGTTAGTAGACTGGTTTGTTCATGCCATGCTTGCAGGGTGCAATATCGATTTCTTGTTTGCATGGTGAAACAGCAAAATTGATGAGCTATCTTTCTATCTACTGTGCCGGGAACCCTTACTGGGGAAACAGTGTCATAATGTCTATCATTTCCACTGACCTATGATGATGTGTGATGAGCACAGAAAATGACTAGCGAGGCTTCTTTAATATTCAGGGAGTTCCCTATAACGTAGGTTAATGAACAGGACCACTCCCAATGCGCCTTTCTATTCGTCCTTATGTCTATATATGCCGCCTACATTCCCACAATCCCTGCTTGTCTCATTTCTACATACCTCCCACCCTTCCCCTCTCCAAGAAGGAAGCAAGAAACAGTCTCCACCTGGGACCCCAGGGGGCTCGGGAGCCACACGGACTCCGACGAGAGACGTGAGCCCCACCCTGAGTCTCGGCACCTGGGGGCGCCCAATGTTCGCACAATCACAGACCAAGTCCATACAACATCACATTCGCCCTGATCTCCTATCCGCTGTTCCACCGAATACTCTCCTCCCTTTGGGAGTGGTCCAAAATTCATTAACTAATAAATTAATGCAATGGCAAAACTGGAAAAAAGATATTACAGATTGGCTGAGCCACTTGTGTTTCCATTTGCAAACCCACAAAATAGAGCCCTATGTAGTGTTATGGATTTCTTTTCCAAGTAATTCAACCCGAATGAAGTCCCCACAGTATCCAGCATTCTAGATAAGGTCGACTTCATGGACCTTCCATTTTTGCCGCCAGACCCCACGCGTCCACTTTTGTATTTGAGACACTCTGTTCGAAAATCCTGCTGCTTTCTATGTCACTAACGCAGCTGCTCTACATAGTTCATGCCTGCCATGCCTGCCAACTCTGAGTAGCCATCTCTTCCCAGCTTCGCTCAACTTCAATCTCCCCAGTGCTCCTTCCTTTGTAGCACTTCCTCTTTTGCAACCTCTCACCGTCTGCTCATTGTTTGTTTACGTGGTGTCTCATTCAGGGAACGTTTGAACATATTGCTTGCCTCACAGCATAATTGCCTATCTCTTTTTTAAAAAGTTTTTTAAATTTGTAAATTATTATTATTATTATTTGTGATTTGAGAGAATTTATTTTATTTTTGTTTTTAAAAAGGAAGAAGAAAAAACTTTTTTTTTCTCTCCAACACAAAAGTTCAGGCAGCCAATATCTCAATTTGGCAAAAATATGACTTAGGCAATTATGCTGCTGGGCTAACAATATGCGAGTAGTTTCCACTAAAAAGTCACTCTAGAATCATGAACACTGGATAACTGGATGATTTGACTGTGAGCACTATTGTAGCTTGATGAATTCCGATCTATAACTGAGCAATGTGTACCACTAATTCATTAATTAGCCCAGAATTCACTCCTGCTCACTGTTCATTTAGCCTGACAAAATTGCGCAAATCAAATGGATGAAAGAGAGAAAGAACTTTTCCTGAGCTGAAATTGAGGTCATTTCTTCTGAAATACAGTTGAGAGGAAAACATTTGCAAGCCTAAGCACTAATGCTACACGGATTGCCAAATTTGTGGCAACAAGTAACATATCATTCATTCCATGTCTTCAGATGTCTGAACAATTCTGGAGGTCAAGCAGAAATGGTTTGACATGAAACTGGATGCAAAGACAGGCATCACCACACAAAGAAAAAACATTAGCCAACAGAGGACGCCAAAGCTCAACAAGCTGTGTCCGCTTCAGACGAGTGAACCTGTTCAGTAATCGGGGAAACATCACTGTCAGGAATATTTCTTGACGGAGACTGTGACATTCCCAAAGCAGGAGAGGATATTCCTGAAAATGTGGATGTTAAGAGATTTTTACTTAATTTCAGTGTCTCACAATAAAAAAAACTCTTGAAGCCATGTTTCTCCTTCGAATCTCTCATAGCCCTGGGTGATAGCTTTGCAAATCAGTTTCTTTCGCGCTGCCCCAACAAAGTTCACACTTCAGCCACCAAACAATCTTTTGTCGTGTAAACCAAGCAGAGTCATTAACCAATATGTGTTTTCTGTTTCCGGAACAGCTGGCCAATTATACCAATCAGCGGCATAATTGTTCACTGAATTGCCTGAAAGGAGAGACCAGGGCTGCATTTTGATCCCAGATTTCGGCAGCCATGTCCTACATCAACTAATGACTTTGGCTGCTGCATCCGCTTTCAAAGCTGCCTGCACCTCCCTCTTCCAAATGAGGAGCAGCCCTTCGCCTGCTCTAGAGCCCAGTCCACAGTCCTGCTTCCATAGAAGTTGGGACACTGAGTAAAATGTAAATAAAATCAGGATGCAGTCATTTACAAATCATTTAACTCCTTGCGTTTGGGTTTGTATTCTACTAATTTGACTAATTAAAGGGAACCGGGGCTTTACTCTTTTCTCGGTTACCCTTGGTTGTATTTGTGGCTAGCTAGATAGATAGTTACTGTTTGCATTTTTGACAAGGGATCTGAGATTTAGTATTTACTTCGTCGTTCATTTGGTAAGATTTGGAATTTAAACAGTAAATTTACCGGCGTGCACCGCCTCCTCCCTCCGGCAGTTTCTCCTGGGCGTTATACCCAGTCTGTTTTATCTGGGTTCTCAGCTAAGCCCTGAGATTTTTTTAGGTTAGTATATTAATAGTACTGGGACTATACAAACTCAAGTCGGCTTATTAGGAGTGCTTGTTACATATAGAGTTTGTCTCGATTTGGAATTTAATTTCTGTTAACTGAAACTAAGCCCCTGTTAAAAGAGGCTTATTATCCATTTACATAGTTTCCCCATGGTTTCTATTGTAACTGCTGCTTAGGGCTTCTCATGAACAAATTAATAAATTGTGTTTCCTGAGCTTCTGTCTGCATTAGTAATTTTCTTTGTTATCTAGAGTGAGCGAGGTCATTAGGTAGGGTGTTCAAAATGTGGCCAAAACTATGTGACGGTTGCAGGATGATCGCACTTTTGGAAAGAGATTTCCAGGGTGGGTTTGTCTGCCACCGTTGTCAGCTAATTGAGCATCTGGAGAGCAAGATCCTTGATCTTCAGGGCCAGTTGGCAGTGCAACATAGTTCGCCATCAGTAGAGTTCCTAGAGCAACTAAGTAGTATGTTGTTTTTAGAAATGGTGTGTACGCCAAAGCAGGGTGGTACTGGGATCCCAGAGCAGGCAGGGAGAGAAAGTTGGGTGACTGTAGGTCGACAGTGCAGGGAAGGGCGTGCACACCGTACAGCGACAGCTCCTCCAGTGGTTGAGGTGTACAACCGATTCCGGCCCATGCAGGAACTGGAATTGGCCCCTGACCCTGAGAGTGAGGGGACTGATGAGCCTCAGGGCACCCTGTTGGCCTCTACACCTCAGAAAAGAGAGTTAATGATAGTGGGGGACTCCCTACTTAGAGAAATAAACAGCTTAGTCTGTTAGCGTGACAAGGAGTCTCGTACGGTGTGTTGCCTGCCTGGTGCCCAGGTAGGAGACCTCCTGGAGCGTGCGGACAAGCTTCTGGCCAGAGCGGGGAGGGATCCAGTTGTCATGGTCCATGTTGGGACAAATTACATAGGTAAGGGTAGGTTTGAGGTTCTGCAAGGCAAATTTGTGGAATTAGCTGGAAAGCTTAGGAGCAGATCCTCAACGGTAGTTTTCTCTGATTCTACTGGTACCACGTGTAAGCAGAGGGAAGCAGAATTTCATCTGGAGGTTCAACACATGGCTACAAACCTGGTGTAGTTAAGAGGGGTTATGTTTATGGGGCAGTGGAACTACTTCTGGGCCAGGGATGACCTGTTAATGCCGGATGGGCTACACCTGAACAGGAGGGGTACCTTTACACTGGGCCAGCGTATATTGAGGGTAGCACAGAGTTATTTAAACTAGAGACTCGGGGGGCAGGGAGGTTAGAGAGTGTTATACAAAGGGAGATGCAGACTACCCTGATGGAAGCTGACAGCGTTTCATGCAATCTTGATTATATATTTTTGAAGCAACAAAGCGTAGTGAGGGGCTTAGGGCAGCAGGCACATGGGAAATTGAAGGGGAAGAGCATTCGTGATAACCTGAAATGTTTTTATCTAAATGCAAGAGGAATAGAAAATAAATTTCCAGAACTTGAGGCCGTTATCATTAGTGAGGGCTATGACATAGTTGGGATTACAGAGACATGGCTTAGTGAAGAGAATGGAGATAAAAATAATATAGAAGGTTTTAAGATCTTTAGGAAGGATAGATGCAATAGGCGAGGAGGGGGCGTAGCACTCTATGTAAATGAAAACATAAAAGTGCAGGAAATTCCTGAAATTGAACATTCCTTGCCCTGTGAAGATATCTGGGTCAGGCTCATTGGCAAACAAGAGACTGGTTTAAACATAGGAGTATGCTATCGACCACCAGCTTTGGAAGTTTTATCAATGAAATGCTCTTTAAGAGGATTACACAAGCTTGTAGAGGAGGAGGGACTATTATTATGGGAGACTTAAATTATCCTGGTATCGATTGGAAAATGGTGAAAGGACAGGGTAGGGAGGAGGAAGAATTTCTAGATGTTATAAATGATAATTTTTTGGTGCAGAATGTTAATGAACCTACAAGAGAGAAGGGAATTTTAGACTTAGTGCTCTGTAATGACCCAGATTGAATTAGCAATGTTGAGGTACTGGAGCCACTTGGGACTCTGCAGTTAATTTTGATGATTCATGGGAAGTTAAAAAGGTGTCTTCAAAAACAAAAATTTTCTATTTTAGGCGAGCAAACCTTGACAGGATGCGCTCATATCTAAGTGAAATAAAATGGGAGACACTCCTGGACTGTGAGTCTGTAAATGAGATGTGTGAAAGATTTAAGGGGGTTTTACTTAATTCATTATGCAAATTCATTCCAAAGGTGACCAAAAGTAAGCAGCAAAAGCAGGATCTTCACTGGATGACCACAGCGCTTCGTAGGAGTTTAAGGGAAAAGAGGAATCTTTATAAGATGTACATAAATGATAACAATGAGAACACTAAGGCTGAATACTGTAAAATGCGGGCTGTGGTCAAAAAAGAGCTAAGGAATGCTAGAAGACTGTATGAAAGACAAATTGCAGAGGGGGCAAAAACTAACCCTAAGTGCTTCTTTCAGCACTGTAGCAGAAAAAGAAAAGTCAAGAAGGAGGTTAAGTGCATAAAGAATAAATATGGATCGCTGACATATGATAACAATGATATTGCGGATACCTTAAACAGTTACTTTGTTGAGAATTTTACCTCAGAGCGGGTTTTTGTTAGGCCAGAGGGCATGTCCAATTCTCAAGATTATTTAGCAGAAATTGAGGTTTGGAATAACAAAGTATTAGACAAGTTGCATAAACTTAAAGCAGATAAGGCGGTGGGCTCTTGATGGCTTAAATCGTAGAGTGCTTAGGGAAGTTAGTGAGATCGTCTTTAAGCCGCTATCCACCATCTTCAGACGATCTTTAGAAACTGGAAAAATACCAAATGATGGGAAGCAGTGCAATATAATTCCAGTATATAAGCCAGCCTAGTTGGGCTGAACGGCCTGTTCTCGCCATTCATGTATGTTTTGTTATGTTATGACTGTATGTCCAAGTGACCGGCGTATATGCAGTTCATAAGAGGCAGTCTGGGGGGACCCACCTATGTGTGAGCAGGCGATCTGTTCTTGATGGCTTAAATCGTAGAGTGCCCAGGGAAGTTAGTGAGTTCGTCTTTAAGCCGCTATCCACCATCTTCAGACGATCTTTAGAAACTGGAGAAATACCAAATGATTGGAAGCAGTGCAATATAATTCCAGCATATAAGACAGGGGACTGTACTGTAATTTACTGCCAGGAAATTACAGGCCAGTCAGTTTAACTTGCATTTCCTGCAAAATACTGGAATCTATCATAAGAGATGAGCTGCACTTATTTCTTGAACATGATAATATCTTGTGGAATAGCCAACATGGTTTCCGTGATGGAAAGTCATGCCTGACAAACCTTCTGGAATTGTTTGAAGAGGCCACCAAGACTTATGACCCGAGCAGGGCTTATGACATTATAAACTTGGATTTTCAGAAAGCATTTGATACAGTATCGCATAAGCCTAATTTTTTAATGAGCTCCATTAGAGTTACAGGAGATATTCTGAAGTGGATTTAAAACTGGTTTCAGGACAGAACACAAAGAGTGGTGGTCAGTGGTATCTCATCTGAGCTTGGTATGGTGCGGAGTGGCGTCCCCCAGATTTGGTGTTGGGACCCCTGCTGTTCCTCATCTACATTGATGATGTTGATAGGAATATTGAGAGCAAAGAAGTTAAATTTGCAGCTGATACTAAATTGGGAGGTTCGGTAAATCCACTAAAGTGATTCAGGATGATTTGGATAGAATCCAGAATTGGGCAGAAATGTGGCAAATGAAATTTAATGGAGAGAAATGTTGTACATGTAGGTAATAAAAACATTACACAGGATTACTGCATGGGAGGTTTAAAACTGGAATGTGCACCACACAAAAAGATCAGGGAGTGATTGTTGACCAAACCCTCACTGGCTCTAGCCATTGTGCAGTAGCAGTTAAAAAAGCCAATCGGATGCTGGGATACATTGCCAAAAGTATTGAGTACAAATCGAAGGAGATGATGATTCTTTTGTGCAACACATTCGTCAGACCACATCTGGAGTATTGTGTACAGTTCTGATGACCATACTAGAAGAAAGATGTAGATGCTCTAGAAAAAGTTCAGAGAAGAGCCACTAAGCTAATTCTGGTTATAAAAGGTGAAAGCTATGAGAAAAGGCTGAAAATCCTTAATCTCTTTAGTCTTAGGAGAATAAGGGGTGATCTGATTGAGGTCTTTAAATACGTTAAAGGGATTAACAAAGTGAATTATGAAGGATTCCTTTGACTTAGCGTTGTTAGTCAAACTCAGGGTCACAAATGGAGGTTGACCAAAGGTAAATTTAACACTGATATTCGGAAATATTTCTTCACCCAAAGAGTAATTTCGATGTGGAACAGCTTGCCTGACCATATTTTTGTGGCAGAGATCTTGGGAGTTTTCAAGAGCAGCCTTGACTTAAAGCTAGACACCATTGAGTTAATGAGTATCTGAAGTGATATATTCACAATAGTATAAAGAAACTGCCGAGCCTAGTTGGGCTGAACGGCCTGTTCTCGCCATTCATGTATGTTATGTTATGTTATGTTATGTTATGTTATGTTATGTTATGTTATGTTATGTCTGTATGTCCAAGTGACTGGCGTACATGCAATTCATACCAGGCAGTCTGGGGGGACCCACGTATGTGTGAGCAGGCGATCTGTTCCCATGGCCAGGAACCACATTCGCAGATGGGTATACTGGATGGTGTGTGGTATCAATATGCAACTGCTGCGAGGCGATTGCTGTGAATGATTTTGTACCAATATTAGGTCAGACTAATGAAATAAATGATCGCTCATTGGTTGTGCATCCTGATCTCATGATATACATTTCGAACGTCCTGGCACGCAAGTCAGGAAAACATACGGGCAACTGCTTCAACTGGAATATAAGCCGAGGTTTTTCAGTACATTTGTCTTTCGCATCTTGCAGTAAGACTATTACATTACATTACAATACAGGTTCTTAGCAGACGCTCTTATCCAGAGCGACGTACAAAAGTCAACAACCAACTGAACCAAACTCTCACATCTTCTTCTGCAGAAATTTTCGAGCCATGTCACAAGTCAACGTAACCAATCTGTTCATGTCCACTGAGTCCGACCGTGATCTGACGTCGCAAGCTCCGAACAGACTCTTTGGAGGACACTTCTTGGAGAGCCATCCACCCATGGCAAAGACCCAAAAACCCAGGAAACAGTGCATCATCTGTTCCAAGAACAAATTTCGCTGTGAGTCCCGGTTCAAATGTGACACTTGCGAAGTTAGTCTGCACATCAAACCGTGTACTAAACTGTGCCACATGAAACTGGTGTACTGGAATGTTACTGAGTGATTTTGTAACCTAAATTTTTCTATATTTATTTACAAAGAATGAAAAATAAAGCATAAAATTCAGTTTCCAGTGTCGTGATTTGCCATCATCCAAAAATTGTGGATAAAATACTTTTCCTGGCAATCATCACAGCAAACAGGCGAAGAATGAGATACTGTACTTCCTTGGCGATCATTACAAGAGCCGGTGAACAATGCCGGACAAATTTTTTTCTCACCAGACTTCTTAATACCAACTTTACAGCCAATCAGCTTCGGCACGTCACACTTGCAAAGATGTCAGCGGACAGTGCAGTTGCGTCCGCGAACAATATCCTTGCTTGCCTGCATTGTTCGCAGAATCTGGGGGACAAGTTGAGTTAGTGGTAAGTTTAAATGACACTGACATGACATGTAACCATTAAAGACTGCAACTGAGGAAAGGTTTCATGGAATAGTTGTCTTTTGTGAGATTTTCTTTTCGTATGAGCGATAAGCAAAATTGTCAATGCATTCGTCAGTATAAGGCCTAGTGCTTATTCCAGTACAGAAAAAAAATATGTTTCTTACAAAGCTACGAACTAATTGTTCTCATTAATGTGCACAATCTTTTTTGAGAATATTTTCATTTTATGATATCTGTACATCATACTTGTTCTGATGGAAAAATACTTGAACTGCCCTCAGAAAGTTTCTCCAAAGTGACAATAAGGGATCCAGGTTTTGGCCCAGCCCCATAGCATTACATGCTTTTCTGGTGAACATGGTGTATACAGAGAAAGTTAAGGTCGACATCCACATTTTGAAACTGTAATAGCCGCTAAACTTGATGTTATTATTATTTAGTTATGTGGGCCGAGTCAGATCAAATTAAGCTATGTCAATGATGTATGCTGTACCGGCATTGCTACATTATATATACTGTATATAAATTTGAAAAAAAAAAATGCAAATTGGTGGACACAGCATTAAATATAGATATGATGCTGTGGTGGAAATCACTGTATGGGCTCAGGAACACTTCTGGAAAAATTGTAAGTCAACAATTGAAGCACCTATTACTAAAAACCCATAAGCCACACTTGACTTGACTTGACTTGTGAGGTTTTAGTAATCAGTGCTTCAATTTTTGCTGTGTCCCCAAATGCTAGTTAAAACTCTACCATGCAAAGATAGAGCCATGTATGAAGAAGATTCAGAAATTATGCTGCTGTCTCTAGGAGCTCATTTCTAATTAACTGAGGCTAAGTGGAAAACTGTCCTGTGGTCTCGCCAATAAAAATATGAAATTCTTTTTGAAAAATCATGGACACTGCATCCTCCAGGCTAAAGAGCAGAGGGACCATATGGCTTGTTATCAGAACATAGTTGAAAAGCCAGCATCCATGATATTATGAGGGCACATTACTGCGCATGACATTGGTAACTTGCACATCTGTGAAGACACCACCAATGCTGAGCAATATATACAGGTTTTGGAGCAACATATACTGCCATCCAGATGTCTTTATTGTGTAGGCCTCACTTATTTCAGCAAGAAAATTCCAAACACCACACACTGCTCATATTACAACAAAATAACTCTGTAGTAAAAGAGTCTGGGCGCAAAACTGGCCTGCCAGCAGTCCAAACCTGTCTACCACAGAAAATATTTGACATGTTATGAAATCCTACATCAAGCAAGAATCGGAAAACATTTTGCTTTCAGTCTTTTGGTTGCCTCAAGTTTCCAAATGCTCATAGAGTGTTGTTTAAAAAAAGCGGGGATGCAACATAGTGGTAAACATGCCCATGTCCTAACATTTTTGAAACTTGCTGCTAGCATCAGATTAAAAATGAGAGGATGCGTTTTTAAAAACAATAACATTTTTACATTTTAGCATCTGATATTTTGTTTTGGTACTATTTTAAATTAAATCATGAGTTATTTGATCTGCAAATCATTGTATTCCATTTTTTACATTTCATTCTGCGTCCTGGCGTTTTTGGAATCAGGGTTGTGTGAAGTGGATGAAGATGCCGCCCAGTTCTCACCAATGCTGTCTTCCAGAAACATGACTCGATAATTGTGGGAATCAAAAGCATCAGTTCCCCATTGAGGAAAATAAATAATAGTTTGGTTGAGATTTGCAAAGTATTGCAAGTTTCTAATGGACAAAATAACAAGTAAATTGTCATTTCATTGCTTTGTGTGCTGTGTGCTCAATAATGTTTGAGGAAAAGTAGATAATATTTTACTATTCAATTAATTGCTGGCGCGTTCTTCCTGCGGCCCCATCTGGGGGTTCATGAGTTAGGGGCAGAAGCTCATTGGGTGCATTTGGGATGTCTGGCTGTGGATGGTACTGTTTCATGTCCATGTTGTGCCGGGCACAGCAGGCAAATATTATTTCACTCACCTCAGGGGCCTGCTGAAATACTCCGCAAGATAAAACTGTGATATGTTCCAATACATTCAGCATCACAAGCATAGCATCAAAACTCAGCTACACATCAATGAAATGGCGGCTTTTCTTGGTCAGGTATGCAAACACATCATTAGGTTGAGCTCTGATGTGCGCATGTATGTTGATTGAACTGATGACATCTGGCTGGTTGGTCAGCTCACTTAATCACCGATTCGGCTTCACTTGCTGCTGCGCGCCGTATAAAGGAACCGAAAGTACTCCTGCGTACATGTAATTACGCCTTTTAGTACAGCAGATACCACAGTATGTGGCACATCTCCCGCTCATATGTCATTGTAAGGAGGTGCGGGCATGGCATCGCTTCTGTTTCTCAGCCTTTTCGGGTTGAAATATTTCGTGCAAATGTGACAAAATTGTGTTAGGAAATAAAAAATGACTAATCAGCCATCCATTCCTTTTAGCCAATAAATCAATGCAATGTCTGAAGTTGTGCTCTCTCCAAATGGCACTCTGCCTCAACCCACGCAACAGCAAAGAAAACCTAACAAAACAACTGTGTTGATTGAAAAACAATTTATTTTTTTCCCCTATGAAGAAAACCGCCTTCACAGCAGTTAACAAAATCAACAACTCCCTCCAGATGGAACCTACATCTGCATCAAAGCCATCAATTAAGAGAAAACTGCATCATAGTGAAAAAAAAAAAAAAGAGGGTTGGGACAAGATGTGTTTAAAAGTCTGTAGAGTTCTGAAACCACAACAAATGTATAGATGAGACTGAGGGGAATCACGTCCCAGAATGACGGCAAAAGAGAAGTTTGGGGAAGAGAAGGAACTTCTCATGACTGGCAGTTTATCGCCTAATGGTGGAGGTAGTGTTATGGTGGGGGTATTTATGACTGTGAATGTGACAAAATATCTTGTATTCATCGATGATGTGATTGGTGACTAAGGCAGCAGAAGTAATTATCCCCCGCGGATACGGACACATAAAATTGAGGCGGCGGGGGATATTGCCATGTTAGTGGCAGACACTTGATCTGATTTGTAACTGGCAATATTATCTGCTCAAATTCTGCCTCGCACTTCAAAAGTCGTTTGGTGGCTCATCAGTGTATGAAGCGTACTGTTAAAGCAATGCAAGACATTTTTAAGGCAACGAAGTAGAATGTAAAAAGAAAAATAACCAAATCAATCACGAGACCTGAATCTAGATGAGCGTGTCTTTCGTTTGCTTTGTGAAAAGGAAAAGCATAAAGGAACTGAAAACAGCTGCAGTAAAGGCCTGGCAGAGCATCACGAGAGACAAAACCCAAGTTCTGATGTCTGTGCTTATCAGACTTAAGACTCTCATTGGCTGGGAGGGTTTGACTTCTACCCTTTTTTTTAAAATGAAAATAGCAGTTCGTTATTATGATAGTGTCATTTCCCTCTTGTAAATACCCTCTGTGTCTCCTCACATTCTGCAACTTGCACGTCAATTGAAAGTAATGTCTGCCTTGACTGGTTGGCGTCTTGCATGCTACCTTAACCATGACTGTGTCCTGTTTCATAGTCCTTACCCTGTGTACCTGTGATATGTACTGAGACCCACTCCATTGAGTTGCAAGTTGCTGGACTGTAATTTGCTGTGTGTGCATAATCTGAGCCGGTATTTATGAATAGTCTTTTGAAAGTAAAACATTACCTTTAATGATAGTAATTTGTTGAGGCTCTCTTCCTTATTTACTTAATAAGATCAAGCTCTCAAGCCTCTTTCGAGGGTCCTCAGCGCGGAACCGAATTCACATTCATTCCTGTCCAAGTCTGCTCCTCTTTAGTTTATAAGGAACTCCCCATTCTTCAACGGTCATCAGGATTGGAACCACATTCCTCCTAAATTACTCCATCCAGCTCTGGGACAGTTTGGCTTCGGTGAAGTGTTCACTCCATCAGGCTGTCATCCAGGAAAGTCACTGGCTGAAGATCACTTCATCCACAACATCTGAGCTGAGCTGAGCTGAGCTTTCCTCTTCTGGATTCCATCCCATTCTTACCATATTACCATCAGTAAACCCTACTGTTGGATTTTACTCTGCCTCCACACTTGATTCCCAGTCTGGATCATAAGTAGTCTGTCCAATTAATTGTAAATCCCTATAATTGGGTTGCTATGTGTAAAATGTATTGCAATAACAACACAGTTCATACAATACTTGGTGAAACCCTTCACCTAAATCTACAAGCTCACGTTGATCGTTTCATTTGAAATTATGGCAGTGGTGTTCAAAGCCAAAGTGATGAAAAATGTAATTGTCAATGTACTGATGGACTTGAATGTATACTTTCTGATTCATCTAATTTCTCGAAGTTATTTTGACAAATCAATTAATTGTTTGGATGATAATCAGATAAAGAAAAACGGAAAAAGGTTGATTGGTTATGTGTAAAGGTGAGGATTCTGCCTGCCCCAATGTATCTTGAATGACACATCTGGAATCAGGTTAGGACCAAAACAACTACATGTGTATATTTTTGTCTTTTGCTGATATAAATTATTACCTTCGCCAGCGACTTCGCTGACGAAGGTAATGTTTTGATCCCCGTGTATTTATTTGTTTGTGTGTCTGTCTGTCTGTCTGTGTGTATGTATGTGTATCGAATAACTCAAAAAGTACCAAATGGAATTTCATAAAATTTGGTGGGTTGATTTGGCATGACCTGAGGATCAATCGATTCGATTTTGGGAGTGATCGGGTCAAAGGTCAAGGTCAAGGCCACGAAAAGGTCAAAACCGACTTTTGGCCATATCTCGGTCAATTTTTATCCGATCGGCATGAAACCAACGCCAGTGGCGAGGGATTCAGTGGCGTCGGCGAAGGTATGTGCTCTACCGAGTGCCCGTTCTAGTTAAATACAGTTTTTCATGAATTAATTTATTTATCTTTTGTTTGTTTGCTTCATCGCTGCTGTTTTTTCTATAAGGTATCAATGCACTGTCGAAGCGCGCAGAAGGTGTTACTACGCCTGTCATTATAGTACGCACTTCCCACAGCATAGAAAAAGCCACGTTTGGATTTGCGTACCCGAACCCGAACTCATGTCACTGGTCAGATAAACCTATGTAAACAGGAAAAACGTGGAAGACTTTGGTCGCATCTAATTACAGCCCCGAAAAATACCGTTGCCCACACTGAGTCTAGCTACAAATGCTAACAGGAGTGGCAGCGCGTCTGGCTGACTGGGAGGTCGTTCAAAGCTCGGAGAGATACGTATCATCTCGTCTCATTTCATTAAAGAGCATATTTCATTATGTAAGTACGGTGGACTGTTCCTTTAAACCTACTGTTTTTACTGCTCTATACAGACAGAAATTTCGTACTGTATGACAGCATTTTCAGAGCGATCTAATAACACTCTGAAAAATCAGTAAGCTCCAACTGAAGTTGCTTAATATAGGTAGGAAGAGTCATTTCAAAATTATATGCTAGAACTAAAGGTGCACTATGCAAGTTTGTTTACTTTCTGCGCATTTATATTTTCGTCTCAATTCGCCGACATCTCTCCACGATCTGCTTGCTGCCTGCCCCTAAATTCAGTGTAAAAAAAACCCGGGCCCTGGAGACCACACAGGCGTCACAAACTGCAAGTAAACATAAGGGGTATAGGCTGTGCCCCATAACATAACAAAGTCCCGGCCAATCACCGGCAAGAGTTGACAGTTATGGAAGCATGGGACGGAGGGAACTATGGGTGGGAGGGGCGAGCCACCTCTGTTTTGTTTGAGTTCAAATGTCAACAGAAGTGAAAGTAAACAAACTTGCACAGTGCACCTTAAATAACATAAACCTGATACGAAATAGGGTTGACTCATTGTTAGTTTTTGCAACAATGAGCCACAGTTTCAGAAATTGAGAACCTTTTGATTGCTCACTTTTTTGGTTATTTTTTTCTCTTTTATACTGTTTGATCTCCTATGTTATAATGTGGATATGGACTTTTTATTCTTCATGACATGTATAGATATCAGCCAAAATGTGGCAGAATATAACAAATAACAGCTGTAAAACTACAGCTCAAAATTACAACAAATTAACTGCACATTAAAATATTAAGAGTGCGACTGTGGTCGCAACAATATCGGGACCGAGTTTGGGAACCAGTGACTTAAGAGAACCCACTCATTGTATATTTATATTTTTAATGTGTTGTGGATATTTAATGCACAGTTTTAAAACCTGTTGGCAGCATTTGACACTGTTCACCCACATATATGGCAGCTAGCGTATATTCATATAGTATTGTTTAGCGTCAGTGTGTGCAGTGCACCGACTGCAGAATACTCTAACTGCATCGTTGCATTGAGGGAATCCATCATTTCCAGGTAGATTTTTATTTTGTTTTTCAAATTTAAAAACATATCGCTCTATTATATTCAATCCTAATCTGCAAACACGTGCTGCAGTGTCTGCACAGGCCACTGACTGCTCTACCCGCATGTGTGCATTGTGCATATCCGTCATTTCCAGAGGCAACCTCTGAGAAAAGTTTCTAAACACAAGATACAGGGGTTTTGCTGTAATCCGAAAATGTGATTTCTTGAACATGATTTCCTCTCTGAATAGCTCATCCCAAGATCTTCACGAGATCTGGGGAAAACCTGACATCAGGTTGTTGTGTCCAATCAGGACAGACCTGGCCAGAGCCAAGGTAAAAGCCTGGATCGTTAGCAACTGTCCGTGACTCACAGACGCGGAGGCAGTAAGTTTTACGATTTTATGTTGCTTTACTGCATAAGCCTACCTAACATGATAGCCTGTTGAATGCGGCTGTAGCAATGCGCCTAATGTGGCTAAGTTACTGTTGCTAATGTTTGTGTCCTAAATATGCTGAAGTAATATCATGGGACATTCAACAGACGGTGAGTGAACATAAGCCTCATTTAAAGCTAACTTTTTATGCTTGTTTCTCATTTGGATGCTTGGTACAACTGTTCACGATAACGAAACATATTGTCTGTAAAACCTGTACTGCAGGATAAAATTTGTCCCTGTGGTTGTTATGACCACTCAGTGACCAGCTACTGCATGCTAGTTTGTGTGCCGTGCAACTTAAAAAATGCTCCTGGTTAACTTATATGCAGTAATTCTGAACGGTATGCTTGCGTTACTTTGGTTAGCATCAATGTGGCAGTTTCATCATAATTTTTACTGATTGTAGCCACCACAGTTGAAGCTAAATTGAGAGGTGCTATATGTGTCTGCAAAGTGGGCTGAAAAGGCTGCAGTTAGACCAGACGTAGGTTTTTCAGAGCTCGGTGAATGTATTTGTTTACAGCTACTGTGAAACGATCGTTTTACTTATCCATGACCGGGTCAGCTGAGTACTTTGCCACTGTGTGGGCTAGCTCTCTGATTCTACCGTGGTGAAAGCAATTGCAAAACACACTGTAACATATCTGATATAACAAATGATTTTTATCATTTGCCGTGGCGGAATATCATCCACCTTTGAAAAAATTTCTGGCTGATTAAAAGCTGAAGAAGAAGTGGAGGTTGGATACGGATTTCCGGTGGAAGTTATCAATTCACTAGCTGCACCTAAGCAATGCTTACACAGTTTATCTGTTATTGCTACAAACTCATTTAGAAGCTGGTGTTGGAATTGTGTTTCGTTTTGGTAGAAATGGTTTACTGGAGCTTTTAGCAAAGTTTCCTCCAGACAGTCAAGTGGGAATATAACATGACTATATAACAGTACAGGTTAGGCATGCAAGCTGAGACAGCAAAATTCCAACTTGCCATCAACATCTTGCTGTAAGCAGTGCTGCAATACTTCTTTTGCTTCTTCCTCCCATTCAGGGTCAGATTCAGGATCAAACAAGTATGGTCTTACAGCAATAGATGCTGCAAAGGGTTGTCCTGAAATACCTGCCATCTTAGTTTCCAGGTTTTTCAGGTCTGCACCCTCCCCTGAAATTGAAGTGGCCAGGCAGCCAATCAGAGCAGTGCCTCATTAGCCTCCCCGCCCGCTCAAAACGGCTCGTGTTTCAGGCCGGCATAGACAGGGTGAGAGAAGAGGTCTCACTGGGTCTGGATGTGTGTGGGTTTTTTTTTCTTTTTTTGTAACTGAATTCTTAACATTATTTTAAAGACCCACTGGACATATTTTAAACAACTAAATACAGCATAATCGGGGACCTTTAACACAGCACACACCACAACTACTACATCGGCTCCTTCTGTTGGTAGCTTAAAGCGGAACTCAGGGCTAAATCTTAATGCTGTTTTAAACAAGCATAATTAGTAAATAAATATTGTAAAATACAAAAAATGTGGAATTTTTGTTTTCAAAGACGAGATAATGAGGTTTTATTCCCCCTAATTAGCTGTCGTCTGCTTCAATGGTCGAGTGATAATGATTTAATGTCGCTTGAGAATGACGAACCGTCGCTCTTCGCCCAGAGGTATGGGCTGTTATTGTGTTGGATAGTGCGATTATCCCAGTCCATTATTTTATTACAAAAGATCGTTCAATATGGCCTATTGGCTGGATGCACGAGATGGTGTTAAGTACTTTCTGAAATTCTGAGGATTTGTCTCAATTTTTTCAGTTTTACAGTGAATTTACTTTGACATTTTCTGATGCAACTACCTAGGAAGTTCTGCTATATTGTTATGGTTTTCTTAGATGTACTTGGCTAACCATAGCTACAGAAGTGATGGTCCTGAGAGTGCAACTGACGCTGAGCGGGAAGGTAAACAAAGTATCGACAACCTTAAAATATGCGTCGATCGAACGTGAGATTTATGAAATGGCATTTCGATATTATGGAATATTTACACATTACTTACCAGATATTTTCACATTTGTTGTCTGTCGCTTAAAGCCAATTCATCACTCATCTGTGAGAACGGCTGGAAAAGTGACGCTAGTTAAAAACCCTCTCGTTTCTCGGTGAAGCAGTCTCATTAAGAGTGCCAACGAACAAACATCAGTCATGGGTAATCGAGACAAATCTTGCGTACATCATTAGTGGTTAATTAAGCCAAATCCAGGAAATATCGGCAATAGCTAAAATCACATATACGGGATGATATAACTATAATACGCAACCCTGCGTATTTCAGAAAGTACTTAACAACATTTCGAGTAACTTGTCATGGTTCTGGCTGTGTTTGTGGTTTTAGACTTTCTTTGGGGCTCGTATTTGGACCATGTCTGTTTCTTTAACTATCGGATTCTTCCCAGCTGTTTCATCAGGCGTGGGTGGCACCTTCTCGTGGTGTCCGCCACGCCTCCTTTGCTGGAGTGTCTGATTTTACTTATTACTACAGCCAAAAGATATCTCTAGTCAGGGATTTTTAGCGAAAGTCTTTGCAATATATTTATGGTTCATTTCTTCAGGGAAGTGTCCTTTTTCTTTACCTATTTGTTTGTTTCTCTCTCACTCTGCTTCCTGGTTCATATTGTTGGGTGTTCGTTTAGGAAGCGCGAGAGCTGTTTCTTCATTTATTTTTCTCCCTGTGGGTATTTTAAGGCCTGACTGGTCCCATTTTTTCCTAGCTGCTGCATTTGGCCTCCCTATTCCTTCGGCCATTACAAAACTAACCAATGGGCCATATTGAACAATCTTTTGTAATAAAATAATGGACTGGGATAATCGCACTATCCAACACAATAACAGCCCATACCTCTGGACGAAGAGCGACGGTTCGTCATTCTCAAGCGACATTAAATCATTATCACTCGACCATTGAAGCAGACGACAGCTAATTAGGGGGAATAAAACCTCATTATCTCGTCTTTGAAAACAAAAATTCCACATTTTTTGTATTTTACAATATTTATTTACTAATTATGTTTGTATAAAACAGCATTAAGATTTAGCCCTGTGTTCCCCTTTAATGATAACCATTGTTGGTCAGAATTCACGCTGCCAGTATGGCATTTGTCAGACAGTGGTTTGAACGATTACTCTTTTCCTCTGGTCCAACATTTCCTGATACCCTTTTAGTGAAGTTGCATGGCACTTCATCCCTGATACTGTGAAATGACATTAAGCCTGTTTTCTGGCACCCCACATTCACAATGGAGATCCCACACAGTGGAATAGTCATCACCTCCTCACTGACGGGCTCAGATCACAAGTTGACAAAAGCATTTCCAAAGCCACATGCATTGGCACTTCTGAAAGCTGTGTTATTACCTCCGCCCAACAAAGCAGGAGGTTGTATGATCATGCCCGTTTGTTTGTCTGTCTGTTTGTTAGCAGGATATCTCAGAAATGGCCGCATAGATTTCAACCAAACTTTGCAGGATGTTACAGTGGCACAAGAGGATCAAGTAATTAAATTCAGACATATCTAGGCCAATGTACAGCTGAGATATAAAATCCAGCTATTCTGGCTGAGATTTGAAGCCTTTCCAAAGGGCCGAATTTCCAAACAGCGTGCTTTTGGGTTTTGCCGCCACCTGGCGGTAGAATGCAACAATACCCCACATGAGTACATTGGCAGAGGCACTTGCGCTCTCTGAGCACAACTCTAGTTATTTTAAAAACGGCTTGGTCCACAAATCAAGAAATAAGTGGCTTTGGGTATGCAATCCTACACGAGAGATATGCAGATAAAAAATCATGGAAGTTACTTTTTCAAAAACAGTGGCATAAGTTTTTGGTGACACTATAAGAGTATATAGTCTATTTTTCAGCACCTGCCTTTGAACCATTAGCCACCACTTACTTCTTTGGAGGTGTGACTCAAACCATGGTCCTGTTCCCCTCTCTTTAGGACACACAGCTGGCAAGAAAAGAGAGGACCCTGAACACCAAACAATTCAAGTGAACACATTTCCAATGCCACCAGTCTGTCCAGTATCAAAACAACCAACATGCTGATATACCCCAATATATGAGACGTGTAATAGTAATAATAATACTACACAAATGAGTTTCCAAGCAAATCACAGTTTCAACTGGCAGAAACTTCATTTGGATAAATGCCTCCAACTTATTTACTGAAGTTGCAATAAGCAAGATCCATTTGATTAGCAACTTTATTGAAGAACTGAGGTCACTGTAGAAAAAAAAAATCAGCATACATCTGTTGTCTTTCTTACTTTGAGCAAATACATTTGAATCTGTATGTGAGATATAACCATTTCCTCAGGATTTCTTGTGGTGGTAAGTGATTCAGGGAGGCACCAGAATGAAGATCACATTTTTCTGTCATGTTTTCTTTCTTTCTTTTTGCACCATTGAGTCCTTCCCAAAAAGCTGAATTATCCCAGGCCTTTTCTTCGTTCCTCTCTTTAGCGAGGCCCTGCCATCCTTCTGCACTCATGCATTCTGTAGGCGCACATGTAAAATATCCCTGCAAAACACGAACCGCACTGTTAAACGTCATATTGAGAAATGGGGTGTTGCAGAAATGTTCTGAGAGAATTTTAAAAGAATTTTTTCACATTGTACTTTAAAGGTTTCGCAGCCAAATTCACAAGTATTGCTAAACTTATTGAAGTGATCAAAAAAAGAAAGAAAAAATGGCGCATTATTTGTCAGTGTTCGCAGTGAAAGTTTCCCAGGGTGACTGATGAGATGATTCACATCAGAATCTGAATTAAAAGCAAAACTCAGAATTGCAGGCACTCAGGAGTACAGAAGTCTTAAGATCAGATTTAAAACCTCTAAAAAGAACAGCCGCGATTTTGCTGGGAATGAACTTGGGATAGAATAGATATGCAGAAAATAGCATCTAGGAAAACTTGTGGGAACTATGACAATATCTACAGAAGACCAATAGAGAGAGATTTGGAATGGATGTGTCAATACGAGCAATTGCCAAAAAAAAAAAAAGGTTGATTGTTGCAATGAAGCCCCATTTCGGATGCTTTAAGGGATCGTTTGGTGGCCAAGTCGCCTCCGCTTTTTTTTTTTTTTTGTATTGGCGATCGCTCAAATTCTGCTGGTGGTACGTGGTCTTAGTCGCCTCTGTGGGCACCAGTCCTAACTCCTTACCTGCAAAGAATGTCATGAGTAGGGCCACCCATCCCAGGATATAGGACCAGGAGAAGCGCCAGTCACCAAAACGCTTTCCCAGGAAGTTGACAGTCACCCCAGTGTAGATCGCCATCGCCAGCAGAACAAAAAGGGCTGTATAGGAATGCAGTGGGGATTTGCTTGGGGTTATAGATGATCCCAGAGTTAACAGAAGGGACTGGTTCAGGAAAGCTGACGAACTTCAAAGGGCCAAACAAGACAGCGATCCTCGACCCTGAGTGCCTACACTAGTTTACCTTTTGCAATTGGGAACTTAGACTAGTGAGGGATTGGGGTTTCCCATGGACTCCTTTAAGAGGGTTTTCAAGATCTTGTCACACGTCTTCAAAATGCCACGAATCCTCCCGAAATTCGGCAAAAACCCTCGTTAGGACTGTATCTCACAACACGTCTCCTTATACTGTCCAAACTTCGCGAGGTAATCCATAAAGTACATGATTGGGCACTTTGAGTTGACCAGAAATTGATCTGCCTTGTACAATGGGGGAGGCTAGTAGACGTATAATGAAATACAGTCCCAAAAAGGGTTTTTGCTGGATTTTGGGAGGATTTGTCACATTTTGAAGGCGTGAGACGAGATCTTGATAACCGTCTTAATCTCTTCCACTCTGGAGTTGAAATCGGAGGGATAATGGCACTGTTCTCACTTCGCCTTAAAGTGCATTATATCTTCAAACTCGATGGCGTTTAGATTTCCAAATTACCAACTAATTGTTCATTTGTTCTGTTGCAAGGAAAAGTCAATATTCATTTCTCCTCAGCTTTCTTTATAGTTCATTGAAATAATTATTTGGCATATTCCTGTCCACATTTTTGGTGACATAAAACATCAATGCCTTACCAAGTTTCTGAATTCCTGCAGCTCACGAAACGGAACATATTTACTTCTGCATCCTCATCCGATTGGCTTGATACGCCTCAGAAAATGTTTCTAATCTAAGTGGCAATATCGTTTACTCCTGGAAAAGCTGCAAATCTTTGTACAACTTTCCCAGAAGCCGATTTGCAAAGACCCAATGAATGACTTTAAAGTAAATTACTAAATGATTTTAAATGCATGCTATGCGTCAAACTTTCACAATGCAGTAATATCAAATTTACTAAATAATTCAATCACCAACGCTTGGACGTAAGAAGCGTAGGTAATTTAATACAATTAATAATTATTGCTTCGCACTGCAAGCAGTGTGCAACTAAGCATCCCTGAAAATGCAACCTCTTCTTTTGAGCACTGAAAACATTATGATTAAGTGGAATCTTAAAATAAATTAGGTTGCACTGTTAAAAAAATCCTAGAACAGGAGATGGAATCAGGGAGAGCACTGGGTTAATTATTTATTTTTATTATTTGTTTTTTTTTTTTCATTTATACAATATCACTATTAAGTCTGTTGTCATTGTTAGCCTTTAGTGATCTGTCATTTCTTAATACTTTCTTAGTAATCTTAGGCTTAAATATTGGTCTTGATTATTCAGTAAATAAATTGTGTAATTATTGATGAAGCAATCTTAAATAGGGTCAGCTTGAAAGCAATCATGCGTTTAAGGGTCAGAAACTCAAAGCACATCATTTGAAAATCCTGTAATGCCAGCGTTACCACCAGGGGGACGTTGGGCTTTCGAAATTAAAAGAGTCAATTAGAAGCTGCAGAGCCTGCACTAGTCAATGCAAGTATCTGATTGCAAAAGACTACAGAAGGCACGAGGGGTCTCTATGGAGTGAGCCCGAGATATCGAATTTATAACACCAGTAGTAATTTTTATCTATTTCGAGCCTTCGGCGAAGAATAAACTAAAATTACCACTCCAGTTTCATAAATTTTATATCTCAGGCTCACAAATTTGAGATCCTTTCTATCCCATAAGTGCCAGCAATACATTTGGAAAATTTAAGGAAAGTATAAGTTTTTAGTTGGCAGTCTATTCAAGTCAAATAGATGAATAATTAGCTAGCATGCATGCTAGGTGTGGGGGATGATCTATCCCCACTACTCACCGTGTGGGGATGATTTTTGCTGCGTAACTTAGTCAAGAACGCGTAACATTGCAGCAGGTAGCCCCCACATGGTGAGTAGCTTCCTCGCGTGACGCAAAAATATCTTAGGCAGCAAAGGCAGTTTGAGGAAGTTAGGCAGCAAAAACCATCCCCACACGGTGCAACATTGCCTGATGCAGTATACATGCGTGTCACTTGTCTCAGGCAAAGTTGCACCACCTGGGGCAGGCTTTAGGCCTGCAGCTCTTTAGAAGTTATCCCCAGTTCTTTCAAATTGTTGATCAGCTTTTGTGAAGGTTCACTACTTCTCGATTTATAGACAATTACTCGGAGCTGATCATGGTGAGTACCCGTCACACCTTGCCGTTTTCAAGATACTCAGACCAAATCGGGTGGCCATAACAATTAGCCCTCGTGAAAGTCACTCAAGCCTTTTCGCCTGCCCGTTTCTCATGCATTCATACATCCAGCACGTATACTACAAGAACAGAATGTTTACTTCCTGTCTGATGTAGCCTAAAACTTGAAATATGCCATTGCTATGAGATGGTCCACATTAATGGCTTCAGCTATGAGTGGTCTAAATACAATAGCCCAACAGTGACGCGTTGTACATCCACTATAAGTCACCGGCTGGCGGTATAACTTCTGCATGTCTATGAATGATGCATGTGAGCATGCCACTAAGTCAGATTGATTTGGGTGAATTTATTTGAGGTGTATCAGGAAAACATGAGCCTGTGTATGACTTACTGGCGATGAAAAACATGATCCCAGCAGCAAAGGACCGGTTGAATCTCTCAAAGACAGAGAAGTGGGCAAAGGACAGGACTCCAGCGATGATACCAGCAAAGCATGACATCGCCGACAGGACCATGAAGGCCCGAGTTGCATTCCAGTAGGCTGCGGAGAAAAACCAGAATTTGTGAAAATCTCCGCCACACTATACAACTTGAAACCAGAGTCACCAAGTCTGAGTCCTACACTAAGCTTATTAGATCCAGTGATGTAACCTGATGTAACTGAAAATTCATGTGTTGATCTTGAATTTTGAAAAATATAACAATGTATTCAAAATAAAATAAGGGTATGAAACGTTTTTTCAGGTTAAATATAATTTTGATTCACTTTGGTAATTCTTCTGAATAAATTATTTACTTTCACTTTTCACTTCCATATATATTTTGACATTTGAGGTCTTATTTTTTTCAGTTGCATGTTTTTTCTTTGTAGATTCAATCTTATTTTTTCAGTTTCAAACCTTTTTTTTCAGTTTCAAATCTGTTTTTTTAGTTTCAGACTTTTGACCCTGTTGCAGCGTGGGGGGCGTGGTATCAACTGAGCTGGGTGTGGAATCATGAGTGACAGCTGAACAAAACAGGCTTGGAGCCTTCCCCAGTGACAGTGCCTTCAGAGAACGTGGGAACTAAAACAAATTTAACTCAACTCTTATGGACGCCAAATTCATGTGATTGGCAGTGTAAGAATTGATGCCAGTAACAAACTTCCATTTAAAAATCTGTTTTAGACAGTACTGAGCACCAATTGCGGTATATGAGCGGTCGATTATGCCAGATTTTGCAGTTCAACAGCCACATTTTAAGTGCTGATATGTCCGATTTCCACATAGCACTGTGAACCAAGGATGTTTTATATTTCAGGTCCATGCTGTGAACGCAGCGTAGTGTCCGCTTGGCTTGCAAAGATGGCGTCCGGCCAGTCGGGTCAACCTGCTGGAGCCCATACATCCAACACACTGGTGAGACATGTTCGCTAGCTACGTTTTGGCAGGGCTTCCGCCAAGCAGCGCGATTGCGAGATTCCCGCTAAAACTTCCCTAGCGCCCACAAGAAAAAAATAGTCAAAGCGGGCCAATCCTGCACATGTTTTCAGTGAATTAAGCTGCTTGCACACTGGACGCGAAACGTATTTATCACACAACAGATTACGTTCAAAGCCAATACAATGTGTCATGCGAAAAATTTGTTTTGTGTACAGTGTGCAAGTGGCTTTAAAGTACCTATGCAAGTAGCCTACTGCTTGACTCGCATGTTCATTCACGCCCACAAAATATGTGAATCAAAATTATATTTAACCGGAAAAAAACGTTCCATAGACTTATATTTATTTTGAATACATTGTTATATTTTTCAAAATTCAAGATCAACACATGAATTTTCAGTTTCAAATTTTATTTTTTCAAGTACAAAACTTTTGACCCTAATGTAACTCCATAGACACATTGGCATACCAGGAGACAATTAGAGGAGGATAAGATACAATTTGGATGTTGTAATTGTTTGCGTCTCGTGCACAATGTGTTGCACAGAGGACAGGAAGTTGAGGATTGGACTCAGGTGCAAGGATGGATTTGGTTGGTATTTATTACTGCCAACAGCAAAGCAGCGAGCACAGATATTACAGTTCAAACAAAAATGGAACAAAGGTTCCAAGAATTACAAATACTGGCTATGACTAAGATAGCTACATATTTAACAGCAAACCTGGAGGAATCAATGCTTCTTTAAAAATATACACGAAGTGCTGTGTTCACAATGACGGCACTTAAAGTTCCTGAAGGTCAACCATCCTGTAGTTTTCTACTCTGTCCCTAATTCAACTTCACTTTGGTTGGAGTGATAACCTTCAGGATGGTCGATCTCCAGGAACAGGGTTGGGCAGCCCTGGGTTAGACTATACACATAAAATATGGGAATAAGTCCACGCAGCTGAACAGCACCGATAACGTGGCCTTAGATCGTGTACATTTTCTTAATGCAAATTATCTATAAAGCCAACTGCCGTGGCATATATAGGCATCATCTCTCAACTAGACCAGGAAATAAGTCTAGAAAATTAATCTCTGTTATGGCCGCTTGGAAGACATACTTCATTCTTCACTGCTGTGCTTCCAAAAAGGTGCTGCAAATGCTGTGCAGTTTGTTGTACCAGCAGTGTTGTGCACAGGTTCATTACTCACCTATGCTGTCGGTCTGCATGTAACACTTGCCAGACACGCAGTACCTCCACAACCCCTGGTGGGCAAAACTGCTGGAGTGGCGGTACTGCATCCAGTAGTCTGTGGCTGTGGAGACCACCAGCAGGATGTTCCCCACAATGGCGCAGAACAGACCTCCTCCCATGAAGCTGTACATCCTGAGCAAAACTGTGACGGCTGCACGACACTGAACACTGTGAAGACGCATGTAACGCGGTCAGTATCATCAAACTTCTGATGTGCAGCGCATATTCAGTAGATTAACTACTGTCCACACACACAGTCATAAATACCGGCACAGTGAGAGTAAATTCTTTGATTTTAGGATCAAGTTTTCAAAATGCTCCAGAGAAGGCAAAGAAATTGTATTTTGGTGGTTCTACTTGCACCCCGAAAACAAATTAGATTGGAATAAAATTACTGAATCTATGGTATATAATTTTCTGTGGCAATACCATCTCACTGATGGAGGATGTACCTTTCAGACACTTTATCATAACTTCTTTCAAAGACCAGTATTCATTTTTATGAAAGTCAAAACAATGTTATGAAAGACTCAATGAATCATTATGCAACAATAATCAAAGAAACAGCCTCGAAGATAACATACTATAGATGGCGTTTGTGATTTCTAATTGCCCTTATGCAGCTCGCCGAGCATGAATTTTGTTGTTCATTGGTGTATTTACAAGGAGAAAATCTAAGCTCATCAAGTAGTGGAAATCACTTCTCTGTTGCTAATTTAAGACATACATGGCAATCCCAATATACAAAGTATAAAAACCTACAACGCAACTTAAACTAGCGATGCTCCGTAATACTGTTATTGAATATTGGTCCAATACAGGCTCATATAGCTGAGTTTGGTGAGAATGGGCCTATCTGGTATCGGATACTATTTTTTTAATAAATGCAAATTCTGGATTTATAAATACATATATTTGTATTTATTTATTACATTTTGTATTACAATGACAGGAATGCAATTTTTATGTCAAGCCTGATGTTGTCTTGGACATAAATGTTGTGATTCAGTCTTTGCCATGCCATGTTCCGTGTTTCATGCACATGCTCAAGTTCAAGTTCTGTGCCTGGCCTTGTGCCATGTTTTGTCTGACCCAGGTGTTTAGTGACCTCTGCTTATGTCTGACCATTCCTACATTATGTGTTGTGTTTTGGTAACTTAGATTTCATGTTTTATTATTTTTTATGATTTAGTTTATTCATAGTTTCCATGCCATGTTTCATTTCTATGCCATGTTTTCAGTTCCATGCAGTGCACTTCGTCTCCCTCATCTTGTCTTGAGTGTTGTATTTGCTCACGGTCCCTTGTCTTGCGCGCCACTCATTCGGTTGATTTATTGGTTTCTGGGTTTCAATCTTCTTTCATTATCTCGTGTTCTTCCTTCCTCTTACTTTTACTATATTACTAACACCTATTAACAGTTTGTTATTTTTGATAATTACTAACAAACACTAACCTTGTATATTTTGACTAGCTTACTAACGTGCACTCGGGATTGTATAGCTGCACTTACTAATTGACTAACGATCTCTCAGCATTCGCCCTATTCTAGTCTCCGCCTCTTGTCTCTCCCTAATTATCCTCTGCTGCGTTTCTGTGGGTCTCCACAAACTGCTTTGTGCTGTTCTTTCTCTCTCATTATCGATGCACTTTAGAACTCCTTGACTGGAGCTGTTAGTCTGTCCATAGGTTTGTCTTGTGATCCTTGTCTGCATTTTGGCTACGGCCAAATTCATGTAATTAGTTTGTTCTTAATGTGTCTCTCCATGATTATTGTTTCTATTGTTTGCACCTGTGTTCCCTAGTCATGTGGTTACCCGGAAATGTATATTAGATATCTGTTTGTTGCACTTCTTTGTCAGATCATTAGTTCCTTGCTACCTGTGCCACGCTTCTCTCGCCTTGTATCATTGTGATTATCTTTCTGACTGGACCGTCCTAGACCTCAAGCTTTGCCTTCTCGCTGTACTTTGCCGCTGTCTTGTTTATTGACCCATTTTGTCTGACTATGATTTTTGTGATTGGTGCCCTGTTTACGATTCTGGATGTCACCTCTTGGACTCTGATTTTGGATTGCGGACTTTGTACTGTTGCCAGCTCTGTTGGGGGGGGTGGTTCCCCTTCAGAAATTAAGCCTCCTAGTTGCATTTTGCTGGTGTTTGCTCTTGGTTCATTTTGTAAAACCTCACAATAAAAGTATGATCCCTATTTCCTCTAGACGGTGAGGCATGTAGCTTATTAATTTGACTCTCTTTTGGATTGGTACTCCGTATCGGTACTAGGACTGAAAATGCAAATGCCTCAGAGTGACGAAAACAACTGAACTTGATTTTAAAAAATTCACAGCATGAAATTTTATCATTTCAGTTGTAAAACAGAACATCTTTTTGAAAACATAACACACCACTTTCTAATGAAAATGAACAGAAAATATAGTCACACCAGTAGACTGCAGTCATGGATATCAAAAAGTTTCTTGAACAAAATTAATGGAGGATATATGTGTGCAGGACTAGGAAGGGGGGTCACTTGAGTCATTTTATGAAAATTGAGATTTTCCAACAAAATCAAAGAGTGATCAAAGTTTTTCTTTTCCTAGTCCTGCACACATATACAGTCAAATGGAAGGTAGATAGAGCTGAACAAAGGTCACAATAAAAACCAATTGTCATGATTTTTACCACCATTCAAATAGGTTTAAAGACTTCATCCTTCGTCAATAGGGATGTCCTCCTTATTACATGGTAATTAGAAAGTTGAGCCAAAGAATAAGCAGCTAAAAAAGATGATTTTTTCTTTTGAAAGACTTCTTTTCGCTTGTTTTTAGCCCATGTTTCTGGCTGCCTGGGACTTTTAAAAATTTTTTTTAGCTCCTTTGGGTTGAGGTCATTCGCACACACATCCTGGCCTGGAGAGTCACCCATTTTGATTAGGGAAGAAAGCTACAGTGGCTGCTATTGGCCAACTAATTTACTAAACGATGCTTTGATTGGCTGACTGGACTGAAGTCTTAGACTGGACTAAGTCTTGGTCACGACTAGAAGTACCTTCTTGGAGAATTTACAATTTTTCCATTTTATTTTTTATTTTATTTATTTATTTTTATTTATTTATTAAGCTTTGACAGAAGTCAGGAAATGATCGCACAGGTGGCAAGGCACCTATTGTGAGGCAATCATCCCACAACATGTACAGACAATTGAACAATGAGAAGGAAGAAAAAAAAAAAAAAAAAAAAAAAAAAAAAAAAAAATCATATATACATAATAAAATAAGACAGTTTATCAGCAAGTGTAAGTAACATCAGAGGGACAGACGACAACGTGAACAATGACATTTGCCAACCCATGTACATGAATCATCAGAAGAAAAATAGTTGTTGAACTTTTCTGTATAAAAATGAAATAGCTTCGATTTAAAAGCAGCTGTAGTATCAGAAATTTGATAGAGGTGACTGGCATTCCACAAATAAAATAATCTGTTAAAATATGAATGGCGAAAAGTTTCAGTCCTAAATTTTGGAATTTTCATTAAAAATGTATCCTCATTTTGAAATGAAACAAAATGGTTGCAGTTAATGTCATATTCCCCCTTCAAGCATTTACACAAGAATACACAATCAAATATGTCACGTCTGTAGCCCAGCGGTAAAAGATCAAGCTTCATTAGTCGGGCTTTATAATTGCTGTCAACACAATCATTATAACCAAGAATGTACTTAGTGGCTCTCCTTTGCACACCTTCAATATGAAGGAGAGATTTTTTTGATGATACGGCCCAAGATTGGGTGGAGTATTCTAAAAGTGGTCTTATAAGCGAAATATACAGTTTTCGTTTTGTTTGAACTGAACACGTATGACCACAAGTTCTTTGAATTAATCCAAGTATGCGATTTGCTTTACTGACCAAGACATTAGCATGTGCATCCCATGATAAATTTGATGACACCACAATCCCAAGATCACGCATGCAGTCGACTTTTTCAATTAGATTACCATTCATTGTGTAATGGTGAAGAATGGGAATTCGCTTCCTTGTAACGCTCAATAGTTTACATTTACCAGCGTTAAATCTCATGTCCCATTTACGACTCCAATCCAAGATGTTTTCTAGGTCGCACTGCAGGTGTGAACAGTCTTGCGTGTTTCTGATCTCTCTTATGCATTTAGAATCATCTGCAAACAAGGCAACCCTAGTCTCAGGACTTACACAGTCTGGCATGTCATTAATATACAGCAGAAACATCAAAGGGCCCAAAATTGATCCTTGTGGAACCCCTGATTTAACGGGAGACCAGGATGATAGGGCACCATCGACAGCAACTCTTTGTTTACGATTGGATAAGTACGACGTAAACCACTTTAAAAGATTTCCATGAAATCCGTATGTCTGGAGTTTATATAAAAGTAAGTCATGGGGGACGGAGTCGAAAGCAGATGAAAAGTCTAGATATAAAATATCAATTTGTCCGGACCGATCTAAGCATTTGCCAACATCATGAAATACCTGGATTAACTGAGTTGTTGTGGACCTACCCTTAACAAAACCATGTTGCAGGTGATGTAGAACAGGCACTACATGAGGGTAGACAAAATCAAGAATGCACCTTTCCAGCACCTTGCTACAAATGCACATTAACGATACCGGTCGATAATTACTCACATTTTCTTTGTCAGATTTTTTATGGACTGGAATAACATTTGCTCTTAGCCAATCAAGTGGTAATTCTCCAGCTTGAAGAGATTTGTTAAAAAGACTACAAAGTGATGGAGCCAATTCACGAGCACATTCTTTTAAAATCCGAGCTGGTAACCCGTCAGGCCCATATGCTTTATTGGTATCAAGGTTAATCAAAACTGATTCAACTTCATGGGCAGTAATCCTTAAATCACCCAAATGAACATGTTTGAAGACTGTTATATCCGGGTATGTTCGTTCTAAAGGCTGAGGGGTAAATAGGGATTTTATATCGTACTTGAGTGCTTCTTGGCCAAAATGAGCCCATGGGGCTTATTCCTCATCAATGGAAGAATGGATTTGCAGTGTTATCTGATTTCAAATTAATATGGACTTGAGCACTTATGGAAATAACCCCTACAGTTGGAACTCCATTTCAGTTGATACCGAAAGCCTGGTTATAGTTTTTGGGACTGAAAAATTTGGATTGATGTATCCCGCGCTAATACATCAGCTATTAAAATACAAAATCATGACAACTGGCCAATATCAAGACTCATACAGAAATTTATGAAAACACATTATGCAATATTTAATATTCCCATTTCTAATGCATCCATCCCTCTCAGAACAGAAAGTTAAATGTGGCACAATGTTTGTGCGAAGCACAGCTGCATGGTTGAGCCCAAGTATTATTAAGTACAAAACTTTTTTTCGACAAACATTTTCAAATACATTCTTTCTTCCCAGAAATAGCTATTATATGGTATAATTTGTTCACCCATTTTGTAAATGAATGCAGATATGCAATTTTTGGTCATTAAATTGTGGTGACATAAAAAAATCAATGTTTTAGTCTGTTTTATTCAAAATAATTTGTGTTTAATGGACCAATATCAACTCCAATAGTATTATACAGTTTTCTCTAAATATTGCTTAAAATGAGTCAGCCTGAAATGAAGGTTTCAAAAACACTCAAGTTTTTCCAGTGACTATTTAAGGCAAATATTCTTAGTAACTGTGAAAATACATTGTGGGGTACTCACCATTATGTTCATCAATATTATTTTACTTACCCACAAACTGAATGGTAAAATGATGACGTTACACGTGTAAATATTATTTACACTGACTTTTTTCTCTTCTATTACTAGTTTTCACTGTGATTTATTTGTAACATTCCATTTTTTCATTTGTTATCATTGTATTATTCAAGGATTATTATTGTATTATTCAAGGATTTTTATTGTTATTATTGTATTATTCATGGCACAGAATTACCGCTAATTCATGTCAATTCTGGCACTACTAAAATTATATTATTGGAAGTCCAATAAATGAGATGTAAGTATCTATCATCCAAAGGCAAGCCAAAAACAACAGAGCAATTCTAGGCAGTCCAAGAAGGCCACTTACCCAAGAATGCAGGGGTAAAACACCCTCTTAACCGTCTGCCTTTCCAAAGTAAAAGAGAGCAGGCGACCCTGCAAACCTAGACTGAGAGAGCGTCAGCGAGAACGCCCCGGGGACTAAATTCCAAAAAGTTATTCCCTCTGCTTTTCTGTCGATGGAGGCAAAATGCTTTAACATAACCGCCCCCGAACAAATGCACTTGACCTTAACAGAGAGGCAGACGCGCGGCCCGGCCTCATTCAGCTTCATGGTGTGGGATGTGGGGGAAGGGGGTGGCGGTCAGCAGGGGGACGGCGCACGGGCTCGAGCACTGACTACGGTTTTCTGTTATTTTTTTTGTTTGGTGCGCTCTGGAAGCGAGGATGTGCAGAGGTCTGCAGTACAGTGGTGTTCAAAGCAACATGCTGAAGCTACACTTTCTTTGATAGGAGGCCACTCAGCCAAGAACCCGCCATACAGTGTCACTGCACAGAAATCCCCCACCAGCACCATGAGTTTCAATCATTCAAACACACACACACACACACACACACACACACACACACACACATGCAAACACACACACACACACACACACACACAAAATGAAGTTTTGCATGTGCAGACATGGCCAGTGAATCACTTGTTATAAGAATGCAAGGCTAATGCCCTCACTACATTCACAAATCAAATTTTTCACGGAGGAACCTCTGAAACACACCGATAATACACACACCCACAGGCATGTGAGCAAAGTTCTTGTGGAAGACACTGAGGAACACACATGTATTTTCATTTTATTCAGGAAGCACACATAAGTTTACAGTGAAAGAAGACGCATGCATTCCCCTCAGTTATACATGCCAATTTCTCCCTCTCGTTGACACACACAGATTGGTGAGTGGTTTATTAGACAAACACACATTTCTCATTGGGCCAGCCTATCATAAAATATGTGAGTAAAGTACCAAACATAGTCAACCTGTTCTTCTATCTACATTTAAAATTCAAAGGAGAATAAGATAATCCTACAAGCTGCATATCCAATAGGCTGGCATCTCCAAGAGCAGTAGTCGAGTTTAAAAATAACAATCCCAGTTCCAAATGGAGATTACAAAAATTATGAGCTTCGGATTGTTTTGAAACCAAAAAGTAACTCTGTATACCTCTGACAACTTTTGGTGGGTCAACAAATGAAAAATAGTTTGGCCATAATGTCAGCCAACAGCATAATGCACTTTAGTATTTTTACTTGCTGAAATTTCAGCAAGGATATCAGTCGGTTGCGTTAGATGTCTGTTTGTCTGTCTTAGTCACGAACCCTTTTGGCATTCATCCTGCATCAAACTAACAAAACCTGGAGAAATGTTAGCATAGGTTACTGTCCATAAACCTCAAACGTCAAACGTCAAAGTCACACAAAATCCGACTGCGGCAAGTCATCATTCTAAGAACAACCTTTTTTTTTTTTGGAACTGCTCCATTATTACGCAATGATGTTACATACAGTTGTGCTCAAGAGTTTTCTTACCCCTGAATTTGGAAAATAGGTAACTTTTTTTAAACATGGAAGGCCAGGCAAAACAAATTTCTTCTATTTCTTATTGGATTCATATCCAACTTTCAGTCATGTAAAATGGCACAATCAAATAAAACATGGCAATAAGGGAAAAAATGAAAATTTTCAAAATTGTGCATACTCTTAGTTTTTAATACTGTGTATATTGCCCCCTTCAGCATTTATAATAGCATGTATTCTGTAGTGATAGTTGTCAGTTAGGCCCCTAATTCTCTCAGGTGGTATCGTTGTGTGACGGTGCGATCAGGAACCAGTTGCGAGAACCACGCGATGCTGTAGAACTTGCTTTATTAATAAAGGGGGAGGACCCCCGCAGGGCAGAAGGCAAAAGTACAAAGTCCACACTTCGAAAATCAGAATCCAGTTGGGCAACAATAGAATCAAAAACCAGGGCAGCGATCACAGTAATCGTAGACGGACAGAAATGGGTCTGTTTCACAGAGAAGCAAAACCAGAATCCAATGGACTTAATCCGAATCGTAACCAGGGCAGCAATCAAAGATCTCGTGGTCGGGCAGAAAAAGGTCAAAACACACAGATGCAACAATAATCCAAAATCACAAAGGCAAAAAATCAAATGGTCGGGCAATCCAGTCAGAAAGATAAACACTGAGTAATCAAGGCGAATGAAGCGTGGCACAAGAAGACTAAGGAAAACGATCTGACAGAGAGTAGCTGTGAAAAGACACCTAATATACATTTCCAGGGAGAAGACATGGTGAGAGACACAGGTGCAAACAGTCAGACTGATTACAAGGGAGCAGCACATGAGGGAGAACCTAATTTGCAATTAGGCAGAAGCCAAAACGCGGACAGGGATCACGGGACAAACCTATACAAAGATTGAAATCCAGAATCCAATAAATCACCCGAAGAGTGACACGCAGGACTGGGGCTGTGAACAATGACAAGACGAAAGACCAGACGGGGGAGACAAAGTGCAAAGCATAATGGAAAACATGAACTGGAATGTGACTATGGCAAAATGCAAAACATGGAAAAGTACACACTTAGATACATGAATAAACCAATACTGAAGGCAAACTTAAGACCCACCTTTTTAGTCTGGCTTTTAACTAAATTTCTAATTTTATCAATTTTTAGGCATTTCATTCATTCTATTCCATTTAATAATTGTCAAATATTTTATATTCTTTTATCTTATGTATTTATTTATTTATTTCTGTTTTCATTATTCATACTTTTATTGTTTTAAGATTTCAAATTTATCTCCTGTGTTTCCTCATCTAATTTCAATCTTATTTCCTCATTATCATGATGTACTATGAGTGCTGATTGTATGGGTTTATGTGATCCTGTGTGTGGGTGTGTGGGCGGGGTTGGGGGTGAAGGGGTATTCTCTTAGCTATGATTGTAAAGCACTTTTGTATGAAAAGTGCTATACAAATAAAATTATTATTATTATTATTATTATTATTATTATTATTAACATAACCCAATATATAACTCTATGAATAATCAGACATAGCAAATATCAAAATACACAAAAGTCAGTCCGAATAAACGAGACATGAACATGGTCAAGGGCAAAACAGAACATGAGCAAATACAGAATCACAACACACTGCCCATTCTTCCTCACAAAATGCCTCCAGCTCCTGCAAATTCTTGGGTCATCTTGCGTGAACTGCACGTTTGAAATTTCCCCAAAGCTGCTCCATGATAGTGAGGTCAGGAGACTGTGATGGCCACTCCAGAACCTTCACCTTTCTCTTCTGTAACCACTGGAGGGGTCAACCTGGCCTTGTGTTTCGGATCTCTGTCATGCTAGAATGTCCAAGGGCATCCCATACGCAGCTTTCGTGCTGAAAAATGCAAATTTCATCCCAGTGTTTTCTGATATCATTCTGCATTAATTTTGACATAAATTTTCATGAGATTCCCTGTGTCCGTAGAGCTCACGCACCCCAAAAACATCAGAGAGCCACCGCCATGCTTTACAGTGGGAATGGTATATTTTTCACCATGGGCCTCTCCAAACATCGAGCTTATGGTTGTGACCATAAAGTTCTGTTTTGGTCTCATCACTCCAAATGACAGTATCCAGAAGTTGTGAAGGGTGTCAATGTGTTGTCTGGCATATTTTAGACGTGCTTTTTTTGAGGTATTGGCGCAATAATGGGTTCCTTTGGGCAACTTGATCATTTTTTATAAGTACCTCCTTATGACTGACTGGCATTTTCAAGTATTAGGATATCTTTTCCTATCTTTATAAAGTTGAACTACCTTGTTATGAAGGTCCTAAGACATTTCTTTTCCGCTCCCTTGGCTCAGTGTCTAGACAGATCAGTGCATCCACTCTGGAGCTAACAAAGTCCAGACTATAAACAGACACTAGTAACAATTTTGGGTGGAAAATTAACCCTAAACAGCCATTTAAACCTGAGTGTGTCACCTTGTGTCTATATGACAAGGTCAAAGAGTCAAGGGCACGTAAACTTATGATCAGGGGCATTTGGGTGATTTCAGTTATCATTATGATTTAAAAAGGAGCTTACCACCTTTGTGATGATAAATTACTTCACACAATCACTATCCTCAAACAAAGGACAGGTTTTTTGCATGATGAGTCATATTTTCAAAATAAATTGAAACATTTCACATTCAGCGAGTGTATGCAAACATTTGAGCACAAATATATATGTCTATACAGGGTGCCTCAGAAAAAAGTACGCTCAGAAAAAACATCATAAAACCAAAATTCAAAGATGTTTAGAAATTCTGGTCATATCTGCTGAGAGACCATGTAATTCTCCCTTGATTGACACCAGTGCCATGGTTCTGTTTTTACGCTTCAGTGAACATGGCTAATTGGAATTTTTTAAAATAAAAGACTGTTGCGCATGGAACAAGATTGATCAAGTGGATATTAACATGGTGTACACCCAAAGGCCCCTTAAGAATATTTAACCGGGTGCCGGCTTAATTGTGCCAAAAGGGCACCGTTTAAGAGCTAAATCTTCAGGGCCGGTATTACACAAACCCTTAAGGGGTAGGACGTAATCCCACATCTAACTTTGAAGTATCGTTACCTACAAATCTCTTGGTAGGAATTTCCCCTTAAGTCCCAGTCGCAACAAGGCTAGAAAGAATATACGAGTATTAAGAGTCATGGAGACCACGCAAGCTGAAAAAGGAATAACAATAATTTAATTACCAGGTAGGCACAAACTTGGATCAAACTAATCAACGCTAAGCCAATTACCAGTTACTCATAATTTGGGAAGAAAATGCATATATATTCATACCTGGAAAAGATAAATGGCCACGCGGAACTAAAGCCGTCCCTCGTGCTCAGGGAGAATTCAGATGCCACCTCCCTCCGGAGAGCGAGGAGTCATGTGACTTTCCCAACTCACCTACGCGCGTCAGATTTAGGAAAAGAAGAGAGAAGAAGAAAAGAGCCCCTTCGGTTAGAATCTCCCACCTTTAAAGATTCCAAGCCACGCCTCCGAACAGAGTGGGCTTTCCCCATTGAGGTGATAAGGTTATTTTGCATAGAGAGAGGTGAGCGAGATTTGACCACTATAAGATCTTCTCAAACGGGATTATCCATAATTTTAAGGGAATAAAATAAAGGGTTTTATAGTCCAATTGTGTTATAAATATAAAAGTGGTTCCTTTATAGGATATTGAACATAAACATATTATGAATTTGACAGAGATTTAGATTGTTTTAAGCAGGTTAATGTAACTGGGCTTTAACTTCAGTGGGGACCGTGATATAACTCAGAGGAACACTGGGCAGCCTGGACGTAATGGCTCCGGCCTCCTGCTGTGAACAGAACAAAGGATGCCACTCTCACCAGCAGGCTGTAGGATTATAAAAGTTTACTGCTGGCTCTGGGCTGCACCAGATCAACCAAACATTCAGATTTTACATGCATAATGGGCACGTGTTCCAACACTATGATTTTTGACATTTGTTGTGAGCTAAATCAAATATTCAGGTTCTACAATGGCAATTGGTAATTCAACAATATACAAAACACACCCAAAAATAATTTACAACGTATAGTGCACTTAGATTGCTGAAATGAGGGAAAACTTCTTTTTTTAGCTAGAGGCTGTTAAAGTCGTCTCATTGCCTGAAAATAACATTGTTCTGCTGTGCCATGATGCCTCACATTTAATTTAACCCCTTTGCGCAGAAGCCAAATCTGGCTTTTTAGGTGTTACCTGATTTAAGGCTTTATAATTTAAGATTGCAGCTTTACAGACAGGAAAACTTTGGCTCAATTGAGTCTAGACACTTGAAGCATTTAGACTCCCATCAAATTATAGTTTATTTTTATGATTTTGTTGGAGAAAAGGGGCTGCAAACATAAAAAATCTTCATGAGAATTCACCATTGAAATAGAAAAAAAAAATAATGCTGACAATTGAAAAACTGCTGGGGCCTAAAACTATACATTTCTGGGATCATAAACTTCTTGACCACAAGTACAATTCATCTTTAACATTCCATTTTAGATTACCCGCTTGCTATGAGACAAATTAGACAGCTATCCAGGTGTCTCTCCAAAGTCTGACATCCATCAACATTTTTAACTGTCAAATCAAACATGAATCATATATTTAACACAAATAAACTTTTGGGGCTTGAAATTCGGCATGAACTAATGATTTTCTGGTTGAGTTTTGCATGAATTAATCAATATCAGTGCAGTGGAACATCATTGGTCACCAGTAACCTCTCAAAACATGCCTTTTCTCCATAATAAAGTTAACAATATTGTCCATTTCTCTTCGAAGTACCCCAAGCATTAAATGAAGTGCAGATTTAACAGCTATAACATTCACGCAAGACCAAACATGATATGAATAAAAAGCTAACCGCTCTCACATCCGAGCTCATAACCTTACACCTTATAAGGGTGAAAACTCACTAACTCAGTAATATCTGAATTCTGAAATACACCTTATTTTAACAGAACAGAAATTTCACTTTCAGGAAAAAAATACAACGACATATGCCTCCATATTCATCAGAGTGGTGTAATGAACGTACCGAGGGATCTACCGACCTGCGTGGGATGTATGCATTAGGAGAAACGAAAACCTCGGCATTCGATGTCTTTAAACGCGGTATAGATTCTACAGCAAAAAGCCAAATTAAGCAAAATGCAAACAGAGTAGAAGTATAACCTGTTTTCTTCATAGATGCCCCCCTCCAGAGACAGATGTATCGGGTAGAAGGAACGTTCCAGTTCTGTTTCATTCGGAATAATTCCCGTTGACCGCGTCCATACAACATTTGAATCTCGTAAATGAAACTGAACACTTCAGAACGGTCTCGAGTGTCTTTATTTCTTTGATATCGCATCACTTTCAGCTGCGCAACCGCGGCCAACATTCGAAGAATACAACCGACCTTACTTTTACGCTTAGCTTTGTATCCCATTCTTATTGTCCGATCAATGTATTTCAGTTATAGAGGAAAGTTAAGACACTGGGGAATGGGATAAGAAACGAGTCTGTCAACACATCGTTACCGGGGAAGCTTCACGAGGACGTGAACTATAACTGTAGAGTTACGCAGATGAATCTGAGTATATCATTGAGTGACTGGCTATCGACACCAGTACTTCGGTGGATAGAAGGGAGCGCTGAATTTGTCGATGGAGGAATCTAAGCGTTAATCCATGGGAGGGAACTACGCATATTTTGTGTGTGATGATTGTAACTGACAGTAGAATGTGAGAGAAGCAATACTATGTCGGATTTTTTTCTTCACAAAACGTATTTTTTTAACCACTAATTGGAATACTGTTGGCTCACTGTAGCTAAAATGGTTGCTACAGAGTAGTACGTTTTTTTTCTGTCGCAAGTGATAATTTTTTAAAACTACTGGATCGATACTATGGGCAAGGTTATTGACCAGTTTGCACATCAGGCTTAGCTGAGGAGTTTAATCCATGCTACTCCTGAAAAACAGGGATTGGAGGGAACTTCTCCATACTATAAATCGCGTTTCAGCTCTGCCTGCTTGTGAATATCCAATAGCTGATCCGGGGGTGCCATCTTGTGGTCGAGTACTGTAACTTAAGTGCTTACATTTGCATGTCTATAGACGCGAGCGTCTACATCTGCAGAAAGGGGTTAAAATTGGATAGATGCTCGGAGCGAATGATCATTCGTGCAAATTGGACAAAAGTGTGAGACAACGACATGAATTAATCACTGATCTATATAGAATAACTGGATTGCTGACGAAATAGAGAACTGCATTGGGAGGTCAACAGAAGCAGAAGTGCTGGAGCGGCCATATTACTATGCCCGGTAGTAAGCAAATGTTATACAGTAGTAACCTGTGGCAGAGAAGCATTGATGTGCAGCTTTCCAATGCAGTGAAGCATTGATGTGCAGCTCTCCAATGCACTGGTTGTAGTAAAGACAGATACACACAAATCAATTTCACTGAGTATTTTGCTAATTATAAGCCACTGGCGATCTACCTTAACGGCAGATAATGTGTCAACGTTAGCTCAGCTGACGGTTATTATTAGAATACTTCAAATTAATGTTAGCTAGCATGATCCATCAAGCTAGCCTAAAGCTACCTAGATTACAGAGCTGAAGTTAACAATATCAATCAATGTCACATGCCATAAATGAATAATCCAGTAATACTGATGTGCAACGCTGTCAATAACATTAAACCAGACAAGCTAGCCAACAAAACCGGGCATTGACTGATCAAATTACTAAGACAAATTTAAGCCAGCACTAAAAAGGCTAACATTCTGTTGACACTCAATTACCGTTGACGGACAAGTTTAATTTTGCCCAGTTATCAATGAGGATGTTATGTTAGAGCTACTTAAATAGATAAAGCTATTCAGACTCTATAATGTATGGATAGCAGATTTGAAGCTTTGAAACGTTTCAAAACGATCAAACCATTGCTTCGAAATGTTTTGAAACATTTCAAAACTTGCTCGCTCAACATTGGCATCCACATCGGCATTAAAGTCATTGCAGACGTTAATTATTATTATTATTGTTGATCTGCTGAAGTCCCCCTTTTCACAAATCCAAAAATATGAATAGTTATGAATAAAATCAAAATGTGATGACTTTCAAATCACACCAGCCAGTATTTTATTTACACTAGAACAAAGGTAACACAGCAAATGTTGAAACTGAGAAATTTTACAATTTTTTCCACAAAATGAGCTAATTTCACATTTGATGGCTGCTACAGGTCTCTATAAAGTTGGGACAGGGGCCTGTTTACCATGATGGAGCATCTCCCTTCTTTTTAACACAGAGTGGAGGCATCTGAAAAGTTTATTGAGTTTATGCATTGGAATTTGATCCCACTCTTGTTTAATACAGGCTTCCAGCTGCTGGAGAGTTTTTGGTCTTATTTGATGGACCTTTCATTAAATTAAGCACCAAAAGTTCTCAAGTGGTGAAAGATCAGGACTGCAGGTAGGCCAGTTCAGCACAGGGGCTCTTCTACTGTGAAGCCATGCTGTTGTAATCGCTGCAGCATGTGGTTTTGCATTGTCCGGCTGAAATACACAAGGCCTTCCCTGGAATAGATGTCATCTGGAATGGAGCATATGTTGCTCTAAATCCTTGATATACACTACTGGTCAAAAGTTTTAGAACACCCAAATTTTTCCAGTTTTTTTAATTGAGATTCAAGCAGTTCAAGTCTAATGAACAGCTTGAAATAGTACAATGGTAGGTGGTGAACTGCCAAAGGTAAAAAAAAAAAAAGTAACCCAAAAGTGAAAAATAATGTACATTTCAGAATTATACAAACAGTCCTTTTTCAGGGACCAAGCATTTCTGCGGCAATGGAGGTTGATCAAGCCTTGAAAGTTGGTGCTACCGATTCCTACAGGTGTCGAAAAGTTTGCTGGATTACTTCAACCCCTCTGTCTGAACCAAAACGGTTCAGCACAGCATTCTGCAGCACCATGCAGTACACACCTGTATGCGGCTAGTTGGTCAGAGGTTCATCCTACAGCAACATCATGACCAGAAACATAAGTCCAAGCTCTGCCAGAACTACCTTAGGGAAAAAGAACAAGATGGTGAGCTTGAAAACATGGAGTGGCAGCACAGTCTGCAGACTTAAACCCCATCGAGATGGTTTGGGATGAACTGGACAGAAGAGTGAAAGCAAAACAACCTACAAGTGCCACACATTTATGGGAACTTCTGCAATATAGTTGGGAAGAACTTTTGTGGAGAATATTTGATTTCCATTGTAGAAAGAATGTCACGAGTGTACTCAGCTGTTATATTGGCCAAAGGTGGCTACTTTGATGAGTCAAAAGTTGAAAATACATTTTCGTTTATAAATTGATTCCATGATTTTTTTTTTTACTTCATTGCTTATTTGTTCTATGCTTTCAACTTTTTTGAGATATGTTGCTGCCATCAAATTGAAATTTTTCATGAAATGGTAAAATGTGTCACTTTCACCATGTGATATGT
Source organism: Gymnothorax reevesii (assembly GCA_029721435.1). Classification (NCBI taxonomy): domain Eukaryota; kingdom Metazoa; phylum Chordata; class Actinopteri; order Anguilliformes; family Muraenidae; genus Gymnothorax; species Gymnothorax reevesii. The sequence goes on from CM056577.1 coordinate 115,561,659, forward strand.
TGCCTATGTTCTATTGTGAATAAAATGTAAGTTTATGAGATTTGCAAATCATTGCATTGTTTTTATTTATATTTTACACAGCATCCCAACTTTTTTTGGAATTGGGGTTGTGCACAAAATATGATAACAGCAAAAACAAAAATTTTAACAGTGCAAACAAGCACGAATGTTGCACAAATAAACAGGACAATTTTTTAGTAAATTTGGCGATGCGGGGGGGGGGTTGCTGATGTCATCACTTAATACTGTAGCAGCACTCGTGAAAGTTATTGGTGCAAACAAGCAAAAACAAAGCACAAATGGGACAATTGTGGGTAAATCTGGAGCAGGTTTGGGGGGGAGGGGTTGAGTGACCTCTTTCATGTCTAAAAAATTACAGCCACAAAAACAAAAAAAAATTTAGCTGCACAAACCAGCACGTTAGCAGGGGGGACAACATCACACTGGTGCACTGAGCATGTTTACTTCCGGCTCGCTCACAGCAAGCAGCTCGCACTCGCTCATCCAGCAAGCACACAACTCGCCATTTAGCAGTGCGCAAGCTCTCCGATAACCCCCATCAAACATTTCAGTTATTTTGACAATCAGTTTAACTGATAACCCTATTTACAACTACAGATTTTTAGTGCGTCAGATGGCCAAAGTTTTCTCTTTCTCTAATTAAAACGAATGAACATTCTCCTTTGGGCCAAGGAAATAAAATGGGCAAAATAATTTTCTTTAAAACACAAATCAGGCAAAAAAAGAAACGATATCTAACGTAAGATGCAGGCTTGAGCTCAAATGCGCAACAACACAACAGTTTATGGCTAAAATGTTTCACACACAATGTCTATTAAAACATCTCCATTTGACAATCTCATCACTTTCTTTTCACATGCTTCATCAGTCATGTCCCTCATGCGATTCTCTGGAGAATCCTCATGTTGAAGGCCATTTTGGAGGGCTTCTCGGTTCTGCATCTGCCTCCATAAGATGTTGAGCAGGAAACTGGCCATCTGTGTTACACACTTTCCTGACAAGACAAAATGAGTTTACCAACTGGTTCAAGCGGTCATTTGTCATCCAATGTGATGAGAAAGGATGGCTTTAGTGAGACCAGGAAGCAGGAAGCTCAAGGCGCTACGGAATCTCCAGATTTACCTGTTCAGCAGGGATAACAGGTCTGGCAGGTCTGGACCTAATGGGCAGGAGAGCTAAGAGAAGGAAGAAATAGCAGAAGTTACAACATTCTATTCAAGATCAAAATCTTATCTTTAGGATAAGACAAAGTGACCGAAATCTTGACTCTTCGCGTAGACATGGTACGTATTGTAGGGAGTGGGAGATTTCATAGTCAATAGCTGAACATAAACATTTGCATAATCCACTGGTAAACCAATATGATAAGTACAACGTAATAATTTGTTTCAACTGGTTCTCTATGTCTTGATTATAAAGACTCTGAATCTGGGATTAGAATATATATACAGATCTAATCCATTATTGATTAAAGCCAGGTACAGCCAATGGCATTCCGGCTGTGCTCACCTCTCATCCTCGTCCTGGAGGCAGAGTCCTGTCGGGGTGTTGATTCCAGCAGGAAGGCACTCATCTATAAACATAAAGACCCATCAGTGAGGTTTCACATCACCTTTTATACTTACGAATGTGATGGTACTCCCACGCGGGTCAAAAACCTCTTGAGTACACTTGAAAGAATTGATTCTCAAGAAAAGGGAAATTTACTTATTTTAAGACTTTTGTTTTGACTATCTTGCCAATGGGGTGCATTATTTGCATTATTTACTTACCCCATTGGCAAGATAGTCAAAATTACCTCAAATTAAGAACAAATTTCTTGTCTTACTAAGAAAAATGGCAATAGAAATAAGTGTTTTAATTCTTAAAATATGTAAATTTCCCTTTCTTGAAAATCAGTTTTTGCAGTGGTCAAGCCCTGCGAGGAACCCAGAACAACGGTGAAAATGGTTCTTTCAATTCCCACAGAAATATGGATGGCCGTTCTGGAGGTCGGCGCTGGGCCCGGACACTCACCCTCCGCCCCAGCCTCGCCCGCTGTCTCTCCCGGAGCTGCTCCTGGAAGTCATCCTCAAAGGGGTTACCCCCCAGAATGGGCCTTCTGTTGTGATATAACTGCAACACAGGAGAGACAGGAATCAACTTTTACCACATTCACTTCATGAAATATCTCATCTCTTCTCACTTAACAGTCCATCAGCTCATTCAACAGGTGTCTTATTCAAACAGTTCAATGAGGGTGTTTAAAGTAATGAGCAAATTCTGTAATGAACCATGCTTGAGGGGACACCAGGCCTTTTTGATTTGCTCTTTTGGAAATAAAGCATTCAGATTATGATAGTGTGAAGACAATCCCAAAGGTCACATGCACTAAGACTTGCCCCCCCCCCAAACCTTCTGCTCAGTGCTCTTCAGTTTCCTCCGCAAAATATTCAAGACCTCTGCCTCTTGATCCACAGAAATGTTGGGAAGATTCTGGTTGTTTGTGGACTCCTGAGACGGAACTTTCCTGGAACCATAGTGTCAGATACTGTTGAGGATTATATTTCAGTATTTCTCATCATATTCATCAGTAGATCAATTGCCATGTTGAATAATCACAATCAATAACCATATTATGTAAGCAGCAGTAACACACACACACACGCGCACACACACACACACACACACAGACACATAAAACACACACATACAAGCAGTTCACACACATATACAAGTAGTGCACACATATACACGCAGCACACGTACACACACATAGCAGTTCACAGTCACACACACATGCAAGCAATTAAATTGTCACATGCATCAGCAGCTCTCACACACACACAAGCAGCAGGCTTCTGTAGCTTCGATTAGTAAGCAGGCGTCTGTTTAGTTGATTCGAAAACATAATCAGGTGATGTGTTTGATTTCTGTAGCTTTGATCAATATTTATCCAGTAAAATCATAAGTTGTTACTGAAAAAATCATCAATTGAATCATTTATGTATCTACTTATATCCTGTTCATCTGAAAGTGTTTTTCCACTCAAACTGTAATTTTCCACACCTTTTGAGTGTATATTCCTTCATTTTTTATGAAATAAATGCTTGTGCACCACCAATATTTCTCAGAGAATCCAAGGGAAAGAAAAAAACTTGAGAGATAACCCAAGAATTGTGATTGGAGTTTTTCCCATAAATATTGCTGTGTAAAGAATACCAAATTAGCACTTCTTGGCCAGGGACTGATCTCCGGGTTTGGATTATTGCTTGATTCAAAGCTGGAATAAAGATAACTTCTGAAGATTTTACCTCTCTCTCCCAATCATTCACGAACAAGGGGACCTCAAAAATATGCAAACATCTAGTCGGGAAGACACAGTACGTTCACAGAGTCAGTGTCACAGCTGACCAGGTTCCTCATAGTCAGATGTCACCTTGAGACATTTTTAGGCTGCTGTATTGCTGCTTGGACACACCCAAAGTGAAAGTCAATAAAATCTGGCCACAGAGACTCCACAGCAGGAAGTGTAAACACAGTCTGCTGTGCCATCCAGAGATGCCACCTAAAACTCTATCATGCAAAAAGGAGGCAAACTGAGCATGATCCAGAGGCGCCGCTCTGTTCTGTGGGCCAAGGCTCATTTAAAATGGACTGTAGCAAAGTGGCAAAGTGTCCTGTGGTCAAATGAGTCCAAGTTTGACATTCTTGTTGGAAATCATAGGCATTGTGTCCTCTGGGCTAAAGAGGAGAAAGACCACCCCTCCTGTTATCAGTGTTCATTTCAAAAGCCAGCATCTCTGATGGTATGGGGATGCATTAGTGCATATGGTGTGGGACACTTGCATGTTTTAAAAAGCACCATGAATGCTGAAAGGTAGTGATGTTACGTCTGACACTGAAGCCCCGAGATCTGTATTGATCAAAGGGGGCGTGTCCAAATGAAGCCTGTTTCGAGGCCTGTATTGTTTTTCAGAATATGACGTGACCAAAGACAAATGAGACCCCGATTCTCTGAAATCACGTCATTGCCTCGTAGCATGATTCGACTCACTGAAAGAGCCGCAAGAAATTCAAGACGTGTTTTTGCGTTATCTGGTGAGGTACATACAGAATACTGGAGATAATGGAGCCAGGAGGACATCATTTGTTTTGGAACATTTTGATATATCTACCGATAGGGCAAAACATAATACACATCTGCTGAAATCAATCACGTCGAGGATGAGTGGTGTGTGTCTACTTAGATACAAACGCGTACAGAGACAGAGAGAGAGATGTGTGTTTGCAGGTGTAGCCCATATGTGAACACCACAGTAGCACTGCTGTACATCAAATGACCAGCAGATGTCAGTACTCCCAAATGAGCTATAAAACAGGGCTTCATGATCAGCCTTTTCATGAAGCAATTGCCTGGAAAGATTCGATACATTCACGGGGCCTCATCACACCATCACTAATGAAAGGTATATTAAGGTTTTAGAGCAACATCTGCTCCCCTCCTGATAACATCTATTCCAGGGAAGGTCTTGTGTATTTCAGCAGGACAATGCAAAATCACATACTGCAGCTATCGCAACAGCGTGGCTTCGTAGTAGAAGAGTCCGTGTGCTGAACTGACCAGACTGCAGTCCTGATTTTTCACAGATTGAGAACATTAGGCGCATAATTATACAAAAAGTCAGTCAAAGCTCTCCAGCAGCTGGAAGCCTGTATTAAACAAGAGTAGGATCAAATTCCAATAACTAAACGCAAGAAACTTGTCTCCTCAATGCCTAGACTGTGTTAAAAAGAAGAGGGGATGCTTTTCCACGGTAGCCAGGCCTCTGTCCCAACTTTTTTGAGACCTGTAGCAGCCATCAAATTTGAAATGAGCTCATTTTGTGGATAAAATTGTAAAATTTTTCAGTTTCAACAGTTGCTCTGTTCTATTGTGAGTAAAATACTGTCTGGTGTGATTTGAAAGTCATTATGTTTTCTGCTAGGCAATGATCTCTTCTACTAGCTTGTTGGACAATTCTTTCAACAGCCATATTTCTAAGATGCAATCAAATGACACTGTCAACAAACCCCTAGTTAGTGCAAGTATTTGATGAGTTCTATCTCAAGCAAACCTGATGCAACTAATTAAGCCCTTGATTAGTTGCATTAGGTGTGTTTTTGACAACACCTGATTTGCAAATATGCCCCTATGACGGATTCTATTCAGGGGGTTGAATAATTTTGAGACTGCAGTAGTCATTATAAATGGCATTTTATGTTAAATTTGAAGAAACCACTTGTAATATCAGTTGTGCTGAGCTATTTAAAATGTTCTTTTTTCATCTGTTTATCACAAACAGCTGAAAGTTTTTAAATTTTGCTTTTAAACCCGGGATTTAATAATTCTGATTGCAACTGTAGGTCTACAGTCTTTTGTTTGCTGACTGTGACTGATGTCCCCCAGGACAAAATTTGGAGCATAGTCCAGAGTCCAACTTATGCTACTATGCACAACTGCATGGGTGGATGTACGCCTGCCAAAAATACAGCTTTTACCTGTCACAAAGTAGATGGAAAGGGCAATGAGACATGGATAGAAGTTCGTTGTCAGGGGAACTAATCACTGAAACCACCTGGCTGAGCCCATAGGAGGAAAAAAACATGGCAAGACCTCTAATTCCTTAGCCTCATACTATCAAAAGAGGATTTGAGGCACTGCAGGTGGCTCTGGAGGGAGGATCGGAGTCTGCTCTATGGTGATTCCCTTATGGAAAATTAAAAAAGTTCCAAGCTATAGCTATGCAATAGTAAATGTATGGTATTTTTGCCCATATCATAGTATGACTATAGTGATACTGTAGTTACTCAAATTACAGCCCTACAGTTGCATGGAGTATAGTAGTATCATGGTACTGTTGACTGTGGCAATAGTATAGTCATAACGTGATGGCTACAGCACTACTCTAGTTACTAGTTACTACACTAAGCAAACTATAGTAATACTGTGGTTATGCCAGAAAATACTTCAGTATGTATGAAGAGATAGCTATGGGATATTTTCATGAGGGTGGGTAAGAGAGAGTGTATGTTGGGATGTGCCTGGAGAGGTGGACCCTGGGGACGTACGGCACGGATGCAGGGGAATCCTCAGCTGGGGGCGGCTTGCCCTCTCCCCCACTCTGCACCTGCTCGATGGCCTCCTTCATCTCCATCTTAGTGTGGACCGCAAGGAGCCTGGGCTCCCTGGAGCTCTGAGCTACCAGACAGGGCTGTACGTAGCGCCTGTTAAAGCGAGTTATTCTATGGAGAGAGAGAGAGGGAGAGAGAAATCAACAGATGGAAAGAGAGCAGGGGCGGGGGGGGAGGAGAGAAACTGATGGAACAAAAGACAGAGAGTAAGCATAAGAGCTAAAGAGCTCACAGTTTGGTTTTTGCATCCCACACCTTATGGAGTTGACACATTATAATGAATATATTTGTACTCATGTTTTCATATGAACAGCCTACTGCTAAAAATACTTTAGTCACTTTTCCACACCTCGGGAGGTAAGGATGGAAAAACGCCCTTTATGATTACCTGGGTCAATTTTGTCGAATCTCTCAAAATTGACAGTTTGAACAACATATTTCAATCATGTTCTGATGCTTTTATGGGGTCAAATCACATACTTGTCTTTCCATAGATGATGTCCGTAATGCCCGCACACACTGTCAATTCCAGCCAAGAGATGGTCCAGGAACTGAGCAAAAAGAACCAAGTAGACTGTTGTGGTCAGGAATTTGTTCCATGCCCTTCCATTCCCTCCTGGCATAAGTTCAGGCGACAATAACTCAACCTCAAATATCAGGTTAATGGACTTAGGGCCTTATCTAATAAGATCCCCGGTAAAGAGAGCTAAATTGTGTGCTCGTGGTAACATTTTGCGCGTTTTGTGGGTGATCTACTAAGAGTAATTGCCTAAATGACTGCTGGTGCAAACAGAATTATTTAAATGAGGAATTTGCGTGCTGCAGCCATTTCCATGGACAGTTTGGAGAAAAAGGACGAAAGCAAACGCAAGATGAAATTCGACTCGATGGAGTCGGAGGTGCTTGTGGAGGAAGCACATACACTGTTAAAAATGGACTGAATTTTACAGTTAAATTAACGCATTGTCTCCAGTTATTACATACATAACATACGCAGAATTTGTGTTATAAACTGATTGTAAAATTACAGTTAAAATAACTGGAAAAAAAGGTGCAAGTTTATAACTGCATGTGTGGTACCATTGTGTGAATTTCCTCACTGATTGACTCCTTTCCTTCTCGTTTTCTCTTCACAGCCAGTAGCTCAACTAGCGGCTGAATGGTCATCCCCTAAAACCACAATCAATTTAAAAAACAAAACAATCAATTTTCATGACACATTACAATATCTGCTTCTTATTTGTCTGGAGAAGTTAAAATATTAGGGAATCCTCATAAACCTTGTGGGAAATGCTTTTGGGCTGCCCTGAGGTGGCACACACTCACTTGCACAAATACAGTGAAGAAGATGATGATGATGATGGAAGTGAGGAACATGTTCCTTGTGGGGAAAATGGCCGGTTTCAGCAGGTACCCCAGGGAAAATGCAATTGCCCCTCGCAGGCCCCCATAAGCCAGAATAAATTGGTCTGTCGGGGTGAGTTTGCCGATGCGAAACTTGTTGGCGATGTAGGTCAGGCCAAACACTCCTGAAATAACATTTCAAACCAGTTTCTTATGGTCCTTGGATTTTTTTACAGGTTGGGGAGACTGGGGTCCAATGAGCCAAGGGCACTAATAAGCTACAGTATATCACATATTTGTAATCAATACATGTCAAAACTAGTGGTGGTCCCAGACTAGAAAATTGGGTTGGCACAGAACATCCCTTTACAAAAATTATTAGTGCTGACTTGTTCTCGGTCATTTTCCTTTATTTACACGATTTCAAATTGTAAGGTCAATCCATTGGCTATTAAAGACAGCGTCTTTCTTAATGCAGTCTAAAGGCAATAAAAAAATGGGCTAAATTCATCTCAGAAAAATAATTTACTCGTATGTAGGCCAATGCATTACAAAAGGTGAACTGCTCCAGAACTGCTACCTTTTTGACACATATGGTGATCTAACCTGCACTTCATGATCCTTTAATTTGCTTAAATTAAATCAAAGACAAAGATTAGAAACACCAAATACAATTTTGAATAAGGCTGATTAAAACAAAATTGTGTGTCCAAACGATTGATTATCATCTTACCTTAAAGCTTTAGTATACGATCTGAGAATCAGTTGAGAAAGATTGAGACGTTGAGAAAAATTTGAAAAAAGCATCCTGCCCACACACACACACCCCTCCCCTCTCTGCTCCCTGATCCCTCCCACCGATCACGTGTGGCCGTCCGCGTGGAGACTCCCAGACACACCCCCTCTACCAGAGCAACAAGCCGGCCGGTGTTCTGTCAAATTTTGCACCCTTGTCAAAAAATGCTACCCCAATGCAAAGCGATTGTAAAGTCTTTGTTTTCACCTTGATATTGCAATATAAACCAGTTTACAGGTAGTGATTTTATTTGTTGGCTTATTATAATATAAGCAGATTTTATAACGAGTTGGATAAGTTTGTTCAAAGATATATGCCCATATACACCATTATCATCTAATTTCTGCATTTTCAGGAAAACCCAGCGTGTACATGCAAATATATGTACGCTTACAAGTCGAAATGCGCACTGAAAATAAATCTATTTTTACGATTTTTGAAGATATTTAAGATATAAGAGAGGAATCAGCCCAAGATTTTAGATTTGCGCAAGCGCAGAACCGTGAGGCAGCATATTTTGAAAGGTAGCAAAATTTGTCTGAACACCGGCAGTAAAAAGACACAGAGCTAATGATAAAACCAAAAAGAAAAACAGCTCCACAGTGCAATATTTATTCTGCATAAATGAACAACAAGAACATGTGGTCAAACATAAAATATTTGCCTCACTCGATAACCAGGATGTTTGCGGTGTGTTTAGCTGGGGTTTCTGCATTAGTGAGAGAGCGCGCCGTTCACAAACGCCACAATGAACACATTCACAATAACGTCATCAATCGAAAATACATATGAACGAGTTCATGAGTTCATTGAATGGATTCAGGCACAACACTGATGATAGCAATGCCAGTTTACAATGCTAAAAATAAACGGCTAACGTTCCGACGCCGTCTGTCGACACAGTTCAATAAATTTGACTGAACAGTAATACAATATCGTCCGGGAACGAGAGCCACAAAGAAAAGTCCAAAACACAGGCACAAACATCTAAAGCCATGACACCCATCTCTGTTTTTCCGGAGTTGCATGAATGAACCCCTTTGCACAGACGCCACATATGGCTATATATGCGTTACCCTATTTACTGCTTTATAATTCAAGATTTAAGCTTCATAGGGAGGGGAAATATGGCTCAGCTCAGTCAATACGCATGCAGCATTAAGTATTTATATATCGTATTTCAGTTTATTTTCATGATTTTTAGGTGGACAAAAGGGGCTGCAGACATTTTCATTTATTATAAAATTATTTAAAAAATTAATACTGAGAATTGAAAAATTGCTTGGGGTTAAAAAAAACATTTCTGAGACCATAAACTCCTAGACCACAAGTACTCTTCATCTGAGCATTATAATAATGGACAAATTCTTGACTTTATGATGGAGAAAAGGCATGTTTTGTGTTTGGAGAGGTTGCTGGTGACCACTGATGTCTATCTGCACCTATACTGATAACCTCATGCTAAACTCAACCATAAAATCATTAATTCATATTGAATTTCATGCATCAAAAGTTGATTTGTGTTTAATATATGATTATTTTATTATTTGACAGTGCGCCATTTTAAGGGATCTTGAGTTTGCGAAGCCACCTGCATACAGCAGCTGTCTTATTTGGCTCCTTAAGAAAAGGTAATTTAGAATGTAATGCTCAGATGAATTAACTTGTGGTCAAGGAGTTCATGAACCCCGAAATGTACAATTTTAACCCCCAGCCATTTTTCAACTCTCAGTTTTATTTTTTACTTCAATGCTGAATTTTCCTGATTTTTATGTTTGCAGCCATTTTTCTCTACCAAAATCATAAAAATAAACTGAAATACAATGTAATTCTAAATGTAAATTTCAAGTGCCCTGACTCAGTTGAGCCATTCCCTTCCTCTCTGTGAAGCTGCAATCTTGAATTATAAAGCCTTAAATAAGGTAAAACATAAATAGGCAGATTTGGCTTCTGCGCAAAGGGGTTAAGCTATTGCGCAGCACACTTCCAAACTCCATGCTTTCACCTTTTCTTTGCTCTCTGGTGGCTGTGAAAGAGTGATGATGATTTGCCTGTTTAAAGAGTATGAATGTGATCCGTTTATTCCCTGGTGAGTGTGTAACTGTACCCTATAATGTAGGTATCGAACGGTTAGTTTAAAATACATTCTAGGGATTGTGAATACCCTGGTACTCTGGAGTTTGCTGTGATGATTGACATGCTCACCCAACACGCGGGAGATGAGGCAGAGAAGGACAGAGACCATGACAAATGTTCCGTTCCAATCATGTGGTCCAGCAACCGTGGAGAGGCCAAGGAAGATGAAAATGAGGGTCTCGCTCACACTGCTCCACATCTTCAAGAAGTATTTAATCGTGGTGAAGGACTTGTGAGACATGTTGGCCTCCACATATGGGCGCATTACCACACCACAGGCAATCAGGCTGAGAACAGAAACACACGTTACATTGAAAATGTGGATGAATGGAATGACGTCTTTAGGCATGGTCTGGTTCAGCAACCTGTGTTTAGAACAGCGTCGGCTGCTCGTTTTTCAAAGGGGAGGGGCTAATTTTCGGCTAACAGTATAAGATATGTTTTTGTACATGTATTTACGAGTAAATTCTTCCCTCCATTCCCTCCCAGGAAAATGGCCTGTGACCCTATCATACCAACTGACCTATGGCTAAGCCCTGCCCTCAAATGCGATGAACCAGTCACAGTGCGTGTTCTATCCCCATATTCTCAGTCATTCTGAGCCTGAACCTCCATTGAAATGCATTACGGAAACTCCGAATCGTTCGCTTTTATGGGGTTTAAAAATATTTCTAAGATTAAAAAAAATGGTCAAACACTGTGTTTGGGGAAAAAGTAACTCCGATACGAGGTATCCCGAGAGGCTGGGCGATGGGGTGCATTTCTCAAAGCCACATCATAACCGAGAGAAGTGTCTCCTCTGGATAAAGCTTTGTGGAAGACCCCACTTTCAGCTTAGCATAACTAACAAAGGTCAACAAGGATGCCTACATTCGTTCCAAGCTAAGTCAACATCGTGTTTAAGGCAACATCTTGTCACTTCACTGGAGATTAATGTTAAGTTATGTTTTGCATCGGTAAGTTAGCTAAGGTTAGTAAACTCTATGGCTAACTTCAGTGCTGAATGAAATATAAACACAACAGTACATATTTTGACCCTATATTTTTTTTGATATTTTAGAGAAAGCTGAGCTTCCCTTGCAGTCTTAGAGCAACTGCCACTGGATTTAGAACTCCACTATACTCCAAATGTGTCAAACTGGTGCTCATGGAGGGCCAAGAGGCTGCAGGTTTTCATTCCACACAGAAACTCCAGCAGGTGAGTTCACTGATTACCTGACCTTCAACCAGCTGAAGGGACTAATCATTGAAGTCATCTGCAGGAGTTTTTGGGTGGAATGAAAACCTGCAGCCTCTTGGCCCTCCATGGCACCCGTGTGACACCCCTGTAATTCTCTTACTTTTTCCTCTTCCTCTTTTTCTTCTCCCGCCTATGTTTGTAAATGTAAAAAAAATTCAGCTTGTTCTGAATTATAATGCATCTTTACAGATTTTAGATTTTTTTTTTTTTTGGAAGTTTTTGAGATTTTAAATTTTAAATGTCATTTTTGGGGTCCTATTAAATCAAGCCATTTTTGTGCTGATTCAGTAGATTAGGCTATTTTCTGCTATGTTTTTACTATCATACTTTTAACAAGAAATGTCAAACTGCAAAATGTGAAGTTATGCTTGTATAATTTCATCACTCTTCAAATTTTCGTAACTTCTACAATTTTTTACAACCCCAAATCCGAAATAGTTGGGACCAAATGTAAATTGTGAATAAAATCTAAACGCAATGACTTTCAAATCACACCAGCCAGTATTTCATTCACAATAGAACAGAGATAACATAGCAAATGTCAAAACTGAGAAATTCTACAATTTCATCCACTAAATGAGCTCATTTCAAATTTGATGGCGGCTACAGGTATCAAAAAATAGGCTTGCAATGCACGGAACACCCCTCAGCCTGATGTCGAAATTTTTGGTGACGCCCGCCCGCCCGCCTGCCCAACCGCCCGCCCAACCGCACGCCCAACCGCACGCCCAACCGCACGAAGGATAGCAATATCCCGTCAGCCTTCAGGGCTGATTTTTCACAGGTAGCAAGTTCTGTGATTACTCTAACAAGTAGGACAGGCGCGGTGAACACCTGATTTGCTTTCTGCACAAAAAATGCATAAAAAAATTTTACGATTTCAAATTATTCTAATTCGTTGACCAGCACCTGTATAAATCTGGCAAGTGGAGTAGTATAAACAGAATTAACAGTATAAATATGGCGGTATAAACAGATTTAACGGTATAAATACGGCTAATATGCAGTGACGGTCTGTCGGCAGACACACAGGGCCAGCAGTAACCTCACCTTTCACTTCTTAATGACAGACTCCTCTCGCAGTTTACCTCCCTGATTAGAAACAGTTGCTCAGACTGATTTATGGAACCGATGAGAATCGAATTTATTTTTGAAAGCCTTGATATACATTGCACTACGATTATATACGGCGTTTACTTCCGCACATCAATGACGATGGAAAATATCAATCGCCTACGCCTTTATAATTTCTGGAATTGCGTAAATTAGTTTGCGAGGTTCATTGAGCAATAACAGCGTCAGTTTAGGGAGGCCAGCCTCAGGACAATGGAGAGTGGCCGGATGGAAATTCCCCGACTCATGGCCTTCCAGAGAGCACACCTGAGTTCAATGAGGGGAGGCAGCTGCTACCCCTCTTGGATAACGAGAGTGCTGTTTAAAAGGAGGCCCCTGTCTCTCTTGGGGGGAGAAAAAGCCCATAAATGCTGTGTGATTTTGACTGGTTGGTATTACTCTTCTTATTTACACCTAGTTTTTCTCCTGTCCTTCTGTCTGTCTGTCTGTCTGCCTGTCTGTCTGTTTCTCTGCTGCGGGAAAAAACTTTAACCTGCAATACTTTAACTTGCCACCGGGGGCATCAGTGTTCCACAAACACAGCTTGTTTTTCTCTTCTTCTCCCACAACTTCTAGTTTCCAGTAGAGACTGTTGACCGGTTCCCTGCCCCAGACATAGCGGAGATCCCAGACCCAATGCCCGGTCTCCAGGAGAAGTTCCCTTTGCCCTCTGATTGATTTAAAGTGCAGACCCTAAATTTGTATTTGAATCGAAATAAAAATCCTTATTGGGCTATTTTTCCCTCTAACTCCGCTCTGTGTACTTCTGTGCCGTCCTGCCTGCACCGTCACGCCCAGTGCAGTGCCACAGCCAACCTTTTCAAATTTTCTCGATGAAGCAAGCACACAAATTTTCTTCAAAAAATGTAGCCTTTTCTAGGTTCCACAAACTCATTTCTTGAAGAACTTGGAACTCGAAGTTGAGCTTAAATTTGCAGCGGCTTGCCTTATTTTTTAAAGTTTAGTCAACTTTTTATTTTTTACAGTGTAGACAGCTGGTGCACCCAAAGGTGGAAAGAACAGGCATTCAGAGAGTAGGTGTCCGGCATTGCGTTTTTTCCATCCATCAACTCAGTCAGCTAGTTTGACTGACATGTTCCACCTCGTGTATGTAGAACTAAGCAAATCACATCCAGCTGGAATCAAATATTGGGGTAGACTTTTAATCATGGTACCCAGAGTTTCCACCTCCTCTACAATGCTGAGTCCATCAATATTTCTCAGGAGGGATCCATTTTTGAGAGAGGAGTTTTGGGGACAGTAGCCTCCTGCTCTACTATCACTACATCAGCCCACAGCTAGAAAGGACAGTGAAAACAGCATTTTTCCAAGTTCAACAACTTCAGAACACACGGACAAATGTATACTACATATTCCGCGAAGAATAACCTCTTTCAAAGCTCAGTTGGTTAAAGTAATTTCACAATGAGGTAGTGACAAGATCACAGTGAGGTCAGAGTTGCATCAGGTCTGGAAAGACACTGTGATGAGATGCACATTTACAATGAGCTTGTTTCTTACCTCATAATCCCTGACAGGTGGAAGACCTCAGCGGAGAGATATGCCATGTAGCTGTACACAAAGACGAGAAGTGGCTCAATGACGCGGAGGTGTTCAGTGAAACGGGAGGTGAAAGCCGCGAGAAGGCCATAGATGGCTCCCACAAGGACCCCGCCCAATGACACCACAAGGAAGCAGAGCACAGCCAGGACTACATCCAGCACTCCAAAAGAGGTGACGCCCACATATTCCTCAAATAGATGGTACAGCACCTGCGTGCATCATGTGTACAGGTCAGGTCAAAGTACTGCAAGCTCACCATGTCCAATTTAGAGCAACATTGCCCCCTGCTCAACCTTCCATATGAGAGCGAAAATTTTTGTCAGGAAATACTCTACCATTCCATTCACTTTTCTTTTCAAAAGTTCTCAGAGACCTTTTCGGGACTTGGTTTTCACATGCACTGGTTGCTCTGTCCTTGCCACTCTAACCAGAAGTCACATCTTTAAGAAAAACATCTATAACACCCCACCTGATTCCAAACAGAGGAACCAAAACCATACTTGATCTCATTGGAGCAGAAACTCACTGCAGCACCTCAAAATAAAGCAAAATGGTGAATGTTCTGACGCAAACATTCCCTGGCCTCACCACAGTGACAGCGTCATTGAGCAGCGACTCCCCGAACACCAGCACGTGCAGCAGCTCGTTGATGTTGATCTCCTCAAAGACAGCCAACACGGCCACGGGATCAACGGCGGAGACAATGGCGCTGAAGAGCATGCAGCCCAGCAGGTCCAAGCCGCCCAGGCCAGAGGCGTCAAGCTGGGCCACGGCATACATCATGCCTCCTATGAACAGCACGTTCCACAGAGTCCCCGCCACGGCAAAGGTGAGGATGGTGCCGATGTTCTCAGTGAATGGCCGGATCGGCAGGAAGTAGCCAGCGTCCAGGATGATTGGCGGCAGCAGGTACAGAAAAAAGAGATCATAGTCTAGTACGGGCATCCCCTGCCCACTGGCTTTGATGATCCCACCGACCAGCAGGCCCACCACGAGCAGCAGGCATGACTCAGGCACCACACTGGACAGCCCAGGCAGCAGGTGGAACCCTGGAGGGTGGCAGGTGAAATGGCTTAAGCACTAGGGCAGCAGTCTCTAACCCTGTCATTGCCACCCAACAGGTTTTCAATCCAACCATAAACCTGACTCAACTATGAAATTGCAGCTCTATAAGATCTCTTACTGCTGAACCGGGGTGGTTGAGTTGGGTTGGAATGAAAACAAATCAAGCACTGCTCAGAATTTACTTACAGCTCCGAGCAGGTCGAATAGTAGAATAAGATGTCTGACCAACAGAATCAGCAGGCTTACTCATACAGGAATTAGGGTGAGACAGTGAGATTAAGAAAGACACATACTTTGTACAGTACCTTTCAAAAGTTTGGAATCACCAGGATATATATATTTTTTTTGTTTTAGACAGAAACTGGTACCTTTACACACCAATTATCTTGAATTGATTATAAACATAGCCAAGACATTGTTGGTTTCACATACTACAACTATTGTTTGAAATGACTGCGAAAGTCATTTCGGTATCTTTCGGTATGATTGCAAAAGCCAATTTCTAGCGGGAATGATTGCATTCTACGATTAACACATGCCAAGGTGCAGTACAATCTAGAGAGTATACAGTGGACTCCAAAATGACTGGTCCCCCTAACCGGCAATGCACAAACAATACAAACAAATAATACATTTATAGAGAAATTGCAACATGTTGCAAACTGCCCTGCCACAAAAAAAAGTCACACACTCAAATATTTATTTGGAACCCCTGTCGCTTTGACTGCAGTGCATATTCGTCTTTTCATTGTTTTGACTACTATAGGCAATGCCAGTACATTTATTTTCGATCAGAAATGCAAAATGGAAAAGGTAGCCCGCACACCGCTAAACAGAAAGTGCTCAAACAAAAAGAAACGTTTTGGCTTAAGCAGCCATCCTCAGCCCTCCGGAGCCCTGAGGATGGCTGCTTAAGCCGAAACGTTTCTTTTTGTTTGAGCACTTTCTGTTTATATCACTTTTTCACATGGGTTAATTATAGCCATTTTTTGCATTTTTGTGTCTCTTCTTTTTGTTTAGCAGTGTGTGGGCTACCCTTTCCATTTTGCATTATTTCATTTAGCTTTACACACCTGCACTAATCCTGGACAGCCTACTACCTAAGAGCACAAACTTTCTTTATCTCTTAGATTTTCGATCAGAAATGGCATAATTTTTGGCCGAGATCTTGTCTGCTCGACATAATGGTTGAACCACTCAATTTTCTTTCTTGAGCACATCCCAATAACTTTGAATGAGTTCAGTCAGTACCTTCAGTCAGAAGGTCAGTACTTTGTGGCGGCAAATTTGTTTGTGAAAATAATTCCTTATACTTGTTTTTGTCATTCATGGTTTTCTTTGCTAAATACAGGCCAATAACTTGCCCGTTCTGAAATACTGTAACCAACAGGAGATGTGTCTTCCGACATGATTTTTTAAGAAATGAGTAGCGACGTGCTTCATCAGTCAGGGTTAAAATGATTATTGCCAGTTGAAACAAATTAATAACCGCAGTACTGATCCAATTATAGAATTTGTTCATTATTTTCCAAACGGTGACCTTTTTTTTGGCCGGGCAGTGTACTTTTTTAATGGTTTGACAGAAACACCAAAATCATAACAATACTTTAATACTAAATAAATTTAAACAAAATCAAGGTTGCATAATAATTGGCACCCTTCATTTAGCAACCACTTCTGGCAAGGATACCAGCATAGGATCTTTTCTTGTAATTTTTGACAAGATTAAGGCACGCGTGTGGGGGGATTGTGGACTATTTCTCTGAGTAAATCCTCTCAAGACCCTTCACGTTCTTTGGTTTGCATTTATGAACTGCCCTCTTCAAGTTAGCCCACAGGGTTTCAATTGGAGCGAGGTCTGGCGACTGAGGGCACTTTCACACCAGGTAAGTTGTTCCATACCGTGCCACAATACGATTATACCCCCGCCCCACTCCGTCCGCTGGCCGGCTTTCACTCTAGTAATGTGGTGTCATACCTGAGTACACCTGCAAATTTCAAAATTCCACAGTAGGTGGCAGTGTGCAGCTAGGTGGTTTTAAATGGGGAAGAAGAAGAAATCATGGAAGTGGGAAGCCATGGATGTTTGTCTTTTTCATCACTTTAACTGCAACACTTTCGCACCATGTCCTGCAGTTTGAGATATTGTAGCCGCATTTTCTTTGGTTTGTCATTGCACTGTCCGGTTGTTCTGTGATAACCACGTGAATGTAAATTTTCTCAAATTATTACAGAAATCTCTGCATTTTTGAGTGCAGTATCCAGCTGTGATTGTATGTTTTCATCTGCCCAAATATCGAGCAAGCAATTAATTTCTTTGTATGATCGGAGAGATCCTTTTGCCACAATTTTTGGTAGAACAAGAGTCGAATACTTAACCCTCCTGTTCTGTTCGTTTAGGCTAACACTCATTATGTTCCTGGTCACGTGACCGGTAACATTGTAGTTGATTATAAATCTACAATGATGCATATATTATCACCTAATGTTGTGTTAGATATTTTTATCAACGTCAGCTCTTGTGAACATTGCAAGTTTTTAACTTCTATTTGCTATGTATGTGCTGTAGGCCTAATTTACCTGAGGTCGTTTTTTAGGGTAAAAAACATTATATAGATATTATTTTGACTATACCAAATACTTAGATGAAACATGCTGTAGTATTTATCACAGAGTACTTCATTTCGATGTTTACCAAAGACATTGTTTTGAAACCATTTTAATTTTCTAAATAGTGCACAAAATAACATCCTTTGTGTTCCAGGTCAAAACTGACCTGTATGACTTATCAAGTAAAACAAAAGCCCAAATCTGCACAGGAAAACTTAAACATGTTATAAAAGTAATGTCTGAACCTTAGACTGAATGTACACATTAACAACTATTTTCCCATCATCCCTTAAAACAAACAACAGGTAGCACCAAAGTGTTATTCCAGTGTTCCTCAGTGGTGCATCATAATGGATCTTTGCTCTTCACCTCCTTAGCTCTACAACTCTTTTCATTCTTTTTGAAGATCAACAATTACACTGCTGATAACAAAAACAAAATCTTCACAATATGTCAATCACTTACATCACTCATGTTTTGTCTTATGAATATGTTGGGCAATGGATTGTGGCTGATGCATGTTCCTGGAAAATACACCTTGTGGTGCACACAGTTGACGCCTCTTCCTTTTGTGTCCTCCTCCTCTGGTTGGTGTAGATGTTGGGCTGATGCTTGCATGTCTCTCACCAATTCAGCTGAGGAAGGTGTTCGGGGAAGGGGCTGCCACCTTTGAATGAGGGGTTCCACCATGGCCATAAAAATTCTATCGGAGATTGGTTCCCGTGGGGGTTGCCATGGAAGCTGTGTGTGTGTGTGTGTGTGTGTGTGTGTGTGTGTGTGTGTCTGCTCAAAGACCCCTGCATGTTGGAGTGTGGGAAAGGAGTGTGGAAATGTGCTTGAACTCTATTTTAAACACTAATTGTGGTCTCACCCATTCATTTCTAATGACCGGTCATTTTTGACCGGGAACACCACAGGTGCATACAAGTTCAGTAAAACATACAAAATTTAATCAAAATTATCCAAATTTATTTTATGTGTTCAGATGTCATGTGTGAATAAAGTCACGGAACCTAATGACAAACAGATGAAATTAACTGCATTTTTTTGAAGAGAAAACTTGTAAATCGGTCAGATTTGACCAAACACAACAGGAGGGATAAGATATCATGTAGTAGTCCACTTCTCTGTTCAAGTACGGTTGCTTTCTCTTTTGGTAGGAGTGCAGATGAACTGTGCCCTAGACCACCTCATCAAAGCGGACTTTTATACCGTGCCCCAGAATGGTACAATTGTTCTCACACTTACCAAATGAACTGGACTTTGGGGTCACGTGTACTCGGATCTGTGCCCATACCTTAGAGTCTAAGCACCCTGAGATGGCCATTGCAGAACGTTGATTTTGTTGTCAAGGAATCAGTTCTGTGTGGATCTTGAGGTATGCTTCGGATCTTTGTCTTTTTGGAAAGTCCACCTCCTGCCAAGTCCCATCCTTCTGGCCTAGACAACCAGATTGTCAGCCAAAATATCCAAATACTTGGTATAATTCATTATGCCATTCATCTTAACCAGTGCCCCTGGACCTCAGCCCCAAAACATGACTGACCCACCATCACATTTCACTGAGGGTTTGAGGTGCTTCTCCTCGCATGCATTTCTGTTTCGACACCAAACATGCCGTTGCTGTATCTGCCCGAAACATGCAATTTTGATCTCATCTGACCAAATCACATCATTCAAGTCATAATTTAAATGACGTTTGGCAAACTCCAAGCGCTTGCTTCTGTGTCTCTTAGCCAGAAAAGGCTTTCTTCTGGCAACCTTTCCAAAGAGCCTGTGGTTGTGGAGGTGGCCCCTGATGGTACTTTTTGAAACTTGGTGACCCCAAGATGTCACAAAGGCCTGCAATTCCTTCACAGTGATTCTTAGGTATTTTGGTGCTTCTCTCACCATCCTCCTCAGTATCCTGGGGGGAAAAATGCAGTTGGGCCCTCTACCCTTGAGGGTTTCAACAGTTTAATATCTTTGGGATTTTTGAATAATGGTCCTGATAATGCTCAGCAACATTTTCAATCTTTTGTGAATCTTCTTGTGGAAATTACCAGTTATGAAGGTCTATGATCATCTGTCTCTTCAGAACTGACAGTTGTTTTGTTTTCTTCATGGTGTAGGATGACAAAGGGATATTGCATGTCTGTTGCCTCATTTTTATACCCTAGTGAAACAGGAAGTGATGTAATGGCTCAACATAATTCCTTATCACTTAGATAAAACAAATAAGTGGAAATTAATACCTGGTTTAATTTTGGTAGATGTTATTCACAATAATCTTTCAGGGTGCCATTTAATACGAAACAGTGATTTTGAGTAAATTTATTTTTAATTAAATCACCAAATGATTTTGGTTGGTTCCATTTGAACATTAATATCATATTAATATTAATATTCTCACAATTTGCTGTTTAGATTATTTCTATACATATATGTTTTTGATTTTTTTTTTTTAAAGAAATTTGACATCTCCAATCCCACCCAAATTTGGAATGCCCAATCCGAGAACAATGTGCAGGGCTCGCTCGTATCCAACCCCATGTTGCCAGCTCAGGAGAGAGTTCGCGCCTCTCCTCCGAAGCACCTGCCTGTCAGCCCCTGCATCTTTACACTCGACACTCATTGGATGGAAACTATTGCAAGTTCAGAACAAGGGCGGAGGATACCCGAACATGAGCAAGCTTAGAACCTCACTGACGAGCGCCCGGCTGGCCAACAGGAGGCGCTAGAGCAACGAACAAGGCAATCATTTTTAATTTTCCTTCCCCGCAGTCCGTTCCCAATTTGCATCCCTACAGCACTTAAGCCAATCGTGCGCTGTTCTGAAAAAGCTGCCGAGTCCGTTATGTTTTCGTCATTTGCTATGCAAAAAAGTTCCTTGGCATTAATAAATTTCGATTTTGGTTTAACAATGACTGAAAAGGAAGAGCTTTGTCACTCAACTTGTCCATCAGTTGTCGTTTTGAGAGATGAATTCCAGTCCACACATTAGCCGTCAAATCAACAGAAGATAGCACACAGTTCAACCCAGTGTTGCAAGAGGCTGCTGCCATTTGAGTGCTTGTAACATGTCCTATATCCTCCTGCACCGGCAGTTTGGGCTGTAGCAGTATGGGTGGGGCTGCGCAGCTGGCCAAGCTGATTAAGTCAATATCTAGTATTTTGGCGTTGTATTTTTCTGTTTGCCCTGACCCTTAATACATCCATTTATCCTGCTTGGGCAACCTGTAATATAACCCACCAGATATGAAGTTTGAAAGAGGCAATTTTCGCCCTGCAGCGGGGTGAATTCGGGGAATGAGATCGGCTATCTGCCCTGCAAAGGGGTGAAAAAGAGAAGCAGTTGTGCTTTTCGCATCGCGGTGGGGTAAATAAGAGAGGCACTTCTGCTTTTTGCCCCGCAGCTGGGCCAATAAGAGATTTGATTTTAAAATCCGCTCCAATCTGGTAACTTTCGCGCCTAAATGGTGCGGGGCGAATAACCATTTCCATAAAGTTTAAAATACAAATCTTCTTAGTTCAAATTCTCAGGCCTCCTCCAGTTTAGCAGACATGGCAAAGTTTTGCTGTATGCCCAATCTCTCATATTCTGCGGCTGGTTCTACTGACTCCCACTCCCAGACGTGCGACATATCTAAATGCGTGAAAGCCTGTCAGTCACATTCACCGACCAAAGTGTCTCATTAATCATGAAAAACGAACAATTTGAAAACTCCTGGTTGCAATTTATTAGTAAACTGAAACTGGAACAAAGCACGCTTCATAATGCTGGGAAAAATAATGGCGAATGCCAATGAACAAAAAATATTTAGGGTACAGAGGAGAAAAAGTGAAACGGGGAATGTTCTAAGATGATCAATAACCTACTCCCACAGAGTCTATTCCCAAACAATCTACTTGCAAAATGAGAAGTGAATTGCTTCCCTTTTTTCGAAATTGCATTATATCAAAGTAGCCTTTTTGAGCGGGATCTTGGGCACATTCAGACAGAACTTCGTTAGCGGAATAAAATGTTATTGTCACAATGCAGCCTGCTGTTATAATCAAAATTCTGTTGTAACTCAGGATTGTCCGGAAGGGAGACCTAAAACTGAAAGCTTTTCACATTCGATGACATCGGAACGGAGATAAATAGGCTAAACCTAAATATAGTGTATTTACCCAATTTCATCAGGGATGCCAGTAAGATCCAGAGGGAGACCTCGAACGGGATCCGCACGTGTTCATAGCTAAAGCTGAGTACCGGGAAGGATTTCTTGCTATGATTGCTGACAGCAAGTCCCTCTGTCCCGCGATGAAGACTGAAGTCATCATAACCCGATAAATTCGTGGCGCTGCGAGAACTTTTCACGCTGAAGCTCAATGCAGTCTCTAGAAGAAAAATAAAAATGACCAGCGACGAAATACATCGGCCTTGGACCCAGCCTCTCATCCCACTGGTGATGATAGCGTTATTCGCTCTTCGAAATGCACGGTGAGGCTCTCCGCTCGTCAGTTAACGTGCGCGGCTTTGCGGTGTTCTATGGCATTCCTGGAGTCAAAGCGCAAGAAGAGACGGAACTGGTTATTTCCCCGCCGAGACTGTCAATGAACCACTTTGGCGAAAATAAATTGATTGAGATATATTCAGCTGTACTCTTGCTACTAAAAAAGTGACAGGAAAATTTTCTGATTAGATTACACAAAATTGACTTTACTTTGAAACCTGATTTAAATCGCAAAACGAACAAGAAATTTTAAATATGCGCAATAATTTCTAGATGTGAGGAAAAAATAACCAATTAATGTAGTGTTATCAGATATAGAAAATATGAAAAAAGCAAAGTTAGATATTGTATTCAACAGCGTTTGCCGAGAGTAAATATATCGACAATTACTGTGTATTAGTGATGAAAGTCTAAGGTCACTGACACTGTAGCCCAACAGACACTACGATTCATATCAGGCATTAGTCACCTGAAGTCATGAACATGTAGAGCAATGACTATACAGAAGGCAGCAGCACACAGAGAAGAAAAAGAAACAAAGCAAATGAAGACAAACATTGGAGGAAGTTTTTTCTTTAATATGGTTGCGCACTCTATTTAAGAATAAATGCACAACACATGGGGATAGTTTTGACTTGGAGTTTTGAGATTTCGCCCTTCAAGAGTACAGTATAGGCGTATGTGTATGTGCGTACGTGTGTGTGTTAATTGTGTGCGTTTATTGCAGTCCTTCAAAATATATGGAATCATTTGAATATGCCAAGTGCACAAGGAGTCGCGTCAAGATGATGCTCAATTACCATCAATACCACATCCGAGTTTGCAGTGGATGCAAGTGCCCCTGCAACACTGATAGTCGCCTTTGTTGGCCGCACACGAGTGCAACAATTTTACGTTTTTTTTTTTTTTTTTTTTGCATTAGTTTGGCCTAGTATGAATCACTTATTTTAAAAATTGCATGTATTTAAACTGCACGTAGGCCTATTTGTGCTTTGAATTTGGCTTTGCGCGTAACTCCACTTTTTTCCGCGAATGGAGCTGCCACTGGAGATCCTTATTTTATATTTTCACCCACACGGAGCTTAATTGTGCGTTCACTATCTTAAATGTCTGAAATAGTCTGCTGTGGGCCTGTTTTCTCAACAGTCTCTTAAGAGTGTCGCCTAGATTTGAGTAGTTTCGAATTCTCAGCGGGGTCTATGTTACGTAGGTCTCGGTTTTCATTGTGACATCACCGTAATAACACTTTTGATCACTTGAAGCGATAGCAGGTGTAGTATTTGCTTTTGCAAGAGCGAGAGGCCTGAAGTGTTTGTCTTCTAGCTTTCATTGGTTTTATCAATTCATCAACTATTTCAAATGACAAACCGCAGCATGGATCGTTGGCATTTGTGGGTATGTATTTCCCGACTGTTCACTCAATATCTTTCTGGTTCGTGTGTTTCACTGAAACATTTTCATAATTTTCCGTGACATGCGTACAGGCCCGTGCGTTCTTGATGTAGGTCAAGTTTATCGCTCTTCGTCATTAAGAGTAATGTAGATGCTATCAGAGAATAATACGTTCCGCAAACTTATCGATGACTGACGAGGAGGGTGCGGACGTGACAGACTAGCCGCATCCCAGCACAGACGATAAGAATGACTTTCAGACTCACTTTAAAATTTAATTTTTATACCCTTGAGGCCACCATAGCAAAACTCTGGATACTCCCAGGCTAGAGTAGGCTATTGCTGCAGCAGCAG
The DNA here is from genome assembly GCA_029721435.1 of Gymnothorax reevesii. NCBI lineage: Eukaryota > Metazoa > Chordata > Actinopteri > Anguilliformes > Muraenidae > Gymnothorax > Gymnothorax reevesii. The sequence goes on from CM056577.1 coordinate 115,585,924, forward strand.
GATCGTTTCTTGAGATCAGGAAGATTTTATCCCAAATAAGTTGCATGATCATAACAGACATAAAAACAATTTATTTCTTGTCCACTACCACGTTTTAGCCGTGTCGGCCAAGTTTTGACACTACATAGCCCCGTTTTGATCGCCTACAACTTCTACTAATTAGATGTATAACACGTGTTGCCAGTGGCGGAGCTGGACAATCTTCATCGCGGTGGCCAGACTGAGGCCATTGCTCACACAGGGGTGGCACAGAAACTGATGTCTTATTTTTTCCTACATGGAAAGTTGCTGTAGAGCAAGTAGTGTTTCTAGGTCACTCGTTTACTTAGCTAAATAGAAAAAAAAGCTTTCTCGTGATAGCTAGCTAATTAGCAGTCTCACTGACTTGAATAGACCGCTGACTAACAACAAACGATTGCGATTGAAAATGGTCACCATCGAGCTACCTTGGTATCCTTCCCATCGCGGGGACTGCATTGACTTAGTTGTTAAAAAAATTAACACGGTGGCTAACAAGCTAGCTACTTACCTGCTTAATATTTAAAGCAGTGAACAAGTCGCTTTGTTTATACAGAGCTCCAAAAGACAAGGAGGGGAGAAAGGCTTGGCTGTTAAAAATCAGGAGAGGGAAAAAAAAAAACTTTTCTCTGTCCCATCGATCCGTGCTGTGCAGTGATCATTTCTGAGAGCAGTGTTTTAACGGGGCAGGGGCCAAGATGAAGCTGAGGCGAGGAGAGGCCAGTTAACTAGTGCTTTCTTTTAGGGTCATTCCATATCAAATCACCCAAAAAAAAATCAAAATTGTCACCCCACCCCCTCAGATTTTGTTCATATTTGGTTTCTTGGGTGATTTTTGCTGGCAAAGCTGAAATTCCAAATATAAGCTCAATCCAACCAGTGCTTCCTAAGTTACGGCCCACCCAATTTGGCAAAAATCGCCCAAAACAGGGTTACCAGCCGAAATTTTGACCACCCATATCTCAGCAACCAGTGGGGCTATCACAATTAAATTGGTGTCTCTTAACTGGAAATTCACCAAGGAATCCAAATCTGGCCTTAGATTTGATGTGGGGTAAAAATAAAATATAATGACCTTTTAAACTTTACTTTGACCTTGTTGACCTTGCGACCTTGACACTAAACCCGCACAAAATTGTAGCCTCATATGTTCCCTATATTATATACAAAAACCAGAGGTGTATTGTCCCCTCATTTTCCACAAATCCACATCATATATCCCTCGTCTCTGCAATTTTAGCTCAGTTTTTACACCAATGCCTGTAAAACAATGTAATGCTTCAACACTATTCACAACAAACTTTGTAAAGGTTTTTCTATACTGTTCTGAACTATTTTGATGATTGTTTTACTTGATTATCTAACATTCATTACTTATCCTTGAGCTGAGAACTTGCATTTCAGTAACAGCACGCATCTGAGTTCATCCAAATCTACTTAATATTATCAAGGGGCCACATGCTACAATTCTTAGAAATATTCATCACATCATTTCTAGTGATGCTGTGTCCTCGGGATGAGGAGGAACAGAGTGATGGAGAGAGAGAGAGAGAGAGAGAGAATGGATGAATGAATGACAGCTGTCTCTGATATCCTGCTGGGAGATAGGGAAGAAAGAAAGGGGTGTAATCCATTCATCCCCAGGGCACCCAGAAGGTCTGCCAACTTCAAAAATATACCAACACTTACAAATGAGAGTAAACTTTGAAGAATATTAGCAACATACTTCAGATGAATTTTTAAAATTTAAGTTTATTAGAAATGTGATAATCAATCATAGTTGTCAGAGCCAGGGGTGCACTGGGAATTAAGTATGGTACTTAAAAATTGAGGTAGACAGCACAGCACCTTTCAAAAGTTAATATGTTGTTGATGATCACTGAGAATGATGAATGCATACTTACATCTTCAAACTCACTTCACAATGTCAAAAATAGTCCAAAATCTCCCCTCTTCTTTCTTCATTCTTTCAGATAAATAGCCTTATTTGAGGTCCACACTTGAAAATTGAAGGACTATCACTCAAACACTGTAAATTCAAGTAGATTAAGGCAAAACTGCACAGACAAGGTATATATGATGTGGATTTGTGGAAAATGAGGGGACAATACACCTCTGGTTTTTGTATATAATATAGGGACCATATGAGGCTACAATTTTATGTGGGTTTGGTGTCAAGGTCGCAAGGTCAAGGTCAAGGTCAAAGTAAAGGTCAAAAGGTCATTATATTTTATTTTTACCCCACATCAAATTTCCAGTCTAGAGACACCAATTTTATTGTGATTGCCCCACTAGTTGCTGAGATATGGGTGATCAAACATCAGCCAGTACCCCGATTTTGGGCGATTTTTGCCTAATTGGGTGGGCCATAACTCAGAAACCACTGGTCAAATTGAGCTAATATTTGGAATTTCAGCTTTGCCAGCAAAAATCACCCTAGGAACCAAATTTGAGCAAAATCTGAGGGGGTGGGGTGATATCCATTGGGTGATCTGACATGGAATGACCCTTTATCAACGTTGGTATTAGGCATATGATTCGATATAAACAATACGGTCGACGGCAAATTTACTCAACTAGGGTACAATGAATTGAGGAAACCAGGGAGTAATTTGATAACATATGCTGTTATGGCCCCAATTTGTGGTGACGTATCGGACAGCAAGGGATGACAGACAAAATTTTAAAACAAACAGATTTAATTACACAGACCACTGACCAAGATCGAAATATTAACAAACAAACAAACAAAAAAAAGACATATTTACAGTCCCTTGAGATGGGGTTGCTTTGCAATGTTCTGGGACAGGAAAATGGTGCTTGGTGCACCTTCGCCCACCACTGCATCTGAAACTCCACTTTAACCAGCCTTTACAGACAGAGCATGACAACATGTTGCTCGTGACAGTCTGGGTTGCGTTTCCAAAAGCTTTGTTGCTAACTATGGTAGCAGCTTAGATAGTTAGTCCATTCACAGTCAATGGTTCCAACTGTGAAAGTTAGCACCTGTGATTTCAGGAAACGCACCCCTGGATGGTCTTCTTTGGTCCAGAGCAAACGGCATCTATTTCTTCATACAAAGTCTAAAATTTTGATTTGTCTGACCACAATGAATGTTTCCACTCAGCGACGGTCCATCGCAAATGCCTCGGAGTCCAGGGAAGTCTACAGCACTTCAACACTATTAACAGCAGGCTTCCTTTAAAAATATAAAAGTTTATTACTGGCATTTTTGGATGTAACTCGTGTAGAGCTAATTTATCTAAAATTTTGTGGCAAAATCTTGAACGACCTTTGAGATATAGCAGTTTCTTGCAGGCATGTATGACATCATTTTCACCTACTACGGAGACTACATATTAAGCAATTGCAGTGGCTATAATAAAATTCACCAAAGTCCAGTGTCTCCAAAAATATTTTATTTCCATGGAAAATATCATGAGACAGTTGAAAAGTACATAATATTATTTTCTTGTATGATTCCAAGCAAATTGGAACCACATTTATTGCTGATATCAACAGAAACCGTTTAGGCAATTTTTTAATGTCCTCTTTGAATTACATTTACAATCACTTCAATAACAGTAAGATGTTATATTATGGCTAAAAATACGTATCATGTATTAAGGTGCTTACTTTCAGAAAAAATTTTGTATTCATCTAGGATGATTTTAGAAAATCTGATATATTTTTCGTATTTGTATAACAATTACCTAAAGCTACTACGGAGAGTACATCCCATGAAAATGTGTTTTAGATATAATGGTGCCACTAAAACAGAAGCAATGGCAAATGCTTATGCAAATAGCAGGCTAGATGAATGATTTGGCGAACAGTTATGTTGAGAGTAAGGCAGGCATTTACAATGTAATCGCAGTATTCTGGGCTGCGAATGGACTGTGCTGTCAGTAGCTCCGAGACCGCACCTCGGTGCAAAGCAAGTAAAGACAGAAAAATTTAAACTGCCTCAAGACACTCCTTCAGTGGTCCGGAACAAGGTTGCTGATTTGCTGTATGCAAATAATTTTCTGTTGGTGTCCGGAACTCTAGTGGGGGGAAAAGATTCGCTTCCCGCACACAGCGCCCCCCCTGCAATTGCTCTGCGTCCCCCCTAGGGGGCGCGCCCCCCCACTTTGGGAACCACTGGTTTAAATGCAATACAAATATAAATTTATTTATATGTAAATTGAGTTGCAAAATATATTTGATGAATTCATGTTACTCAAGATCAGTTTTTTTCTCTCTCTGTCAAGATATCCATCAATGAAGGTTGTAAAATTACCCATGAAGAATCATATGTTGTAAAAATTTATAAAGAATCAGTCAAATTGGGGTTTAAAACAACTATGGATACTGCATCGAAGAACCAAAACATATTTTAACAACAAAACAATAATTGATCTTCCTTTTCGTCTTAATTTATTATTGATTATTGGCTACTACGGAGACTGCATGCTGCTGCGGAGACTACATTTGGCATATAATTTGTGTTTTAACAACATATGTCAATTGACACTTATATCTCAGTGGAAGTTATTTGAACTACATAATGGACTGAATGTGTACACAAGATTTGATATAATTATATTTTGCATTACAGTGGGCTAGCATGCTACTAGGGAGACTACATAAAATGGTCGCTAAAATATAGACCTCAGGTTCTTATTCGATAAATCTCATCAAAACCCTTTAGGATATCTGTGTGCTTTTGATTAGTTAATAAAACATCACAGACAAAATGTTTTCACATTTTTTTGTTCCAGTCAAGTTGTAAATTATCAAACTGATAACAAAAGAAAATCATGAATCAAAATTTTGCGATTTTGATAACGAAGCACAGGTCCTCAATTTAGCCTGGAAATCAATCCAGCCTTGCCAGGTTCATACAGACTTCATCTGAAAAACACTGAAAGAAACCTTGATACAATAATTACTAGATTATATTCTGCAATAAAATGCATATTTTGTCAATGATACACCATTCAAAAACATGCAAGATGTCAGTGAAACACTAAAACACGCCAAAATTCACCATTTTTATGCATATAGCTGCCATTTCGCGGAAAATCAGATTTACACACTTCAAAATTTGACTTTATTTACATCATAACCCAGGACAGTCACTCACTACATAAATACAAAATTTCCTCCACATAATTTTGAGATTTTCATAGATAATAATCCATTTTTGAAATGTCAGGCCTGATTGTGCACTAGCTGATCTACATATTGTAGCGCTTGGCGAAGGTTTTCCAAATAGTCTTGAGCCCTTGTGGTTACATATCTTGTAGAAAAACGGTGGTTCTTGATGCAGTGACGACTGAGTGATCAGAGATGGGTATTATGCTTAGGCTTGCTCACTTGCCCTTTACGCTCAGAAATTCCATCGGATTACTTGATTCTTTTAATTATCTCATGTACCGTAGAGGGTGAATTATTGAAATTCTTGGCAATTTTCTTTATTGTTTTTAAACCTGTCAATAATTTTAACATGCATTTTCAGGCAAAATGGAAATTCTTGGCCCATCCTTGCTCCTGAAGGACTAGGCCTTTCCTGAATGTTGCTTTTGTACCAATTAATGATTGCCATCACCTGCTGACACCAGCTATACTTCAAATGATGTTATCACTCTTTTTTTTTTTACCTCATTAGTCCTACATTTCCCCCCTTCCAACTATATTTTGGAAAACACTGCAGGCCTGAATGAGAGGAATGGATATAATATATTTATGAAAAGGCATAAAATGACATAGATTGGACAAAATATTAACTATCTTGTCTTCATACTGTTTCCAATAAAATACAATTTACAGTAAATTTAAAAATTACTGCTCTAGGTTTTTACTTGCATTTTCCATACCGAGCCAATCTTTTCTGAGTTGGGATTGTAGTTTGCTCCCAAAGTGGGACACAGCATGGAAAGAAGGGGATAAGGTTTGATAAGCGAACTTAGCATGTAGTAGAGGTGGGCCTAAACTTAATTTTGCCTGGCAGTTAGATGTTCCCATTGCTCATTGACTCGTGAAATTTGAATAAATTGTCTTTTTGTTAGTAGGGTATTTGTATTCTCTACAAGTGGTACATCTAAATGCAATTTGCATAAAAACAGTGCCAGAATTTGAAGTTTATGAATCTTTATGATTTGTTGAATGATAGGAGTAATTTGTTTTGTCTCTTCACAGGGAGAGATTTCAGAGCACTTGAAAAAAATAGAGAACGTTGCGAGGTTGGACCGAGAGACATGGGAGAGGGAGATGTTTTGCGTGACGGAGGAGAGAAAGAGGGAGAAAATACAAATGTGGAAGGAGATGGACCACATGGTGCAGACAGCACTGCATAAGGTAAAAGCCCTCGAAGAGGAGAGGAGTAGAGAGCGAGCTCAGATGGAGAGGAGCAGGGTAAAAGCAGAGGAGGACATGCTGACAGAGAGAAAGAGATTGCAAGAGGAGAGACGTAGAGACATTGCAGAGATGGAGAAAGAGAAGGAGAACATGGCACGTGTGATCCTGTTTGAGAAAAGCAAACTTGAGAAGGAACGGAGGGTGGCGGAGGCACTCATTGAGGAGAGGAGACAGAAAATGGAGCTGGACATGTTGATTATGAAAAATAAATTGGAGAAGACGAAATTGAGACTGGAGCCGGTTTTGGCAGGGAAAGAGAGAGGGGAATCGGAAAATATGCTGTTGATTCAGTTGAGACGTCTAGAAGAGGAGAGGAGGACGGAGAGAGCTCAGATGGAGAAGGCAATGGAAGAAATGAAGGAGAGATTTTTGACTGAGGAGAAAAGGTGGGAAGAAGAGAGGAGGACAGAGATGGGACGGAAAATGTTAGAGCAGGAGAAAATGGCTGAAGCGGTGCTGATAGAGACGAAGAGACTGGAGGAGGAGAGGAGGAGGGTGCAGGAGGAGAGGGGAAGACTGGCAACCCAAACGTTACACATGGAATCGGCGCTGGCCGAAGTGAAGGCGCTAGCTGAACAGAGCAAGCGGGACAGACTGAAAATGCAGAAAGCACAGTGGGCCATGGCACGGGAGATGCTGACCTGGGAGAGGATTATGAACCTGGCCCGGAGGAGAGAGAGAGAGCAGCTGGAGAAAGAGCGACAGATGATGCAAGCCGACGCACAGGCAGAGAAGCAGAGGCTGAGGAAGGAGGCGAGCCGGGTCAAAGAACAATTTATCAAGGAGAGGCGGGAGTTGCTGAACTATGTGCTGACAAAGCTGGAGAGAATTCAGAAAGAGAGGAGGAGGGAGGAGGCCCTCATGGGGCTGGAGAAGGGGAGGGTGAAGGAGGAGGCACTTCTGGAGATAGCCAGGCTGGAGAAGGAGGGCAAGAGGAAGAAGGGGCAGATGGAGAGGGAGATGGAGAAGATGAAGGAGGCCATGACTCTGAGGTTGAAGGCGGTAGAGGATGCGAGGAGAATCGAGGATGCCCGGTTTAAGATGGAGAGGGAAAGACTGCACCGAGCAAAGCGGATGGAGCGGAGGAGGGCGGAGGAAGGGAGGGCGATGGATAAGGCACGGCTGAACAATGTGAGAGCCAGAATGGAGGAGATGGCCCTGCTGGAGAGGAGGAGGTTTCAGAATGAGAGACTAAAGCTGAAGTTGGAGGCAGAGAAGGAGATGGCGATAATGAAGGAAAAGTTGCTTGCAGAGATTAGCAGCCTGAAGGAGGAAAGGAAAAGAAAGGAAGAGGAGGAAGAAAAAGCCCTGGGTGTGCAGATGCAGCAGGAGCTGAAGGAAGAGAGAGACAAAATACAGGAGCTGCTGATGGAAAGAAAGAGGGTGGAGGACGAGTGGAGAGTGGAGAAAGCTCAGATTGAAAGCAACAGGACAAAGATGGAGGAAGAGCTGCTGGCTGAGAGGGTGAGAATGGAGGAGGAGAGGAGGAGAGACAACGCTCTTTTGGAGGAGGAATGGCAGAAAATTAAGAAGACGGTGCAACAGGAGATAAAGCAACTCGATGATGAAAGGAGAAGGGAGAGGCAGGAGGATTGCAAATGAGTGAGTTAATGGAGGAAAAAGTGCTGATGGAAAGAAAAGGATCGTAGGATGAAAGAAAAGAGCTGGCACTTGCAGAAAGAGAGAGTATAGAACTTAAGAATGCAAACACAATTATTTAACTTGACAGTCCAGTTGCCTGGAACCGCATGGCTGTAGCCGCCTAAAGCCTGCTTCTCCAGCCTGTAATGTGTCCACAACAAAATCTCTATGTTTCAGCATAAAATCTGCGTGTTAATTCAGCTAATAGTGTTGCCATGGTAACAAAAATGGATAGTTGTCATAAGAGAAGTATAACAGATGTCCTTACAAAATATGAACGTAATCAGTCAAAAATTGCAGCCTGCGTAGCATCCACAAGGAAGTGACTAGTGACGCGAGGAAATCTGTACGTTTAAATACAAATTTGTGCATTAATTCAGCTAATACTGTTACCATAGCAACGAAAATGGACAGTTGGCATAAGAGAAATATAATAAATGTCAGTACCAAATATGAAAGTAATCGGTCAAAAATTGCAGCCTGTACAGCATCCACAAGGAAGTGACTAGGGACGCAAGAAAATCTGTACGTTTCAGGACTAATTTGCAAGTCATTCGGCCAATACTGTTGTCATGGCAACCAAAATCGATACGTGTCATAACTGGAGAATAATTCATGTCTATACCAAATATGAAAGTTAATCGGTCAAAAATTGCTGCCTTTACGGCGTCCACGAGGAAATCCGAACGTTTCAGGACAAATTTGCGTATTTGGTCCATACTGTTGCCATGGCAAGCAAAATCAATAGTAGTCATACGTAACTGGAGTATAACAGATGTCCATACCAGATATTAAAGTAATAGGTTGAAAATTGCAGCTTGTACAGCGTCCACAAGGAAATGTCCACGGACTTGAGGAGATCAGTACATTTCTGGACAAATGTGCGCATTATTTGGCCAATAGTGATGCTTTGGCAATCAATATTGATAGTAGTCATAAGAGAAGTATAACGCACGTCCATACCAATTATGAAAGTAATCAGTCAGAAATTGCAGCCTGTACAGCATCCACAATCCGTACGTGTAAGGACAAATTCGCGCATTATTTGGCCCATACTGCTGCCATAGCAAGCAAAATCAATGGTAGTCTTAACTGGGGTATAACACGTCCCTTCCAAATATTAAAGTAATAGGTAGAAAATTCCAGCTTGTATAGCGTCCACAAGGAAATGCCCACGAACGCGAGGAAATCTGTACGTTTCAGGAGAAATTTGTGCGTTTATTCGGCTAATATTGTTACCATGATGGCAACGAAAATGGACATTTGTCATAAGAGAAGTATAACACGTCCGTACCAGCGGCGTTGTTAGCCCTGGGCTCCCGGGGCTTTAGCCCCGAATGTTTTCAACCTAGGCCCGGATGGTTTTGCCCGGCAAAATTTACAGTCTTTAATACAGAAATAAACATGTCAAAATCGCGCACTTCAGGCAGTCACAGCCAGAGATGACTCTTGGTCACAATTCTCATAGCTTCAGCCTCGCCTGCCCCCTCCACCCCCAAGAGCCCAGACCTATGCTGCGATGCTAATGCTGCATTCGAGACAAGTCGAAATAGGAATCTTTCCCAGTTGAAAACTCCGAGTTCCGACTTCAAAGCGTTCGAGACGCACCAGGTCGGAATAACCAAAAAATGGCAGACCACAATAAAATTTACATTCATAGTGCTTCAAGTAAGGCACAAAAACATCACAAATTACAGGTGGTGTTCGATTGCTCTTTTTCAAGTCGTAGGTCGGAAAGTATGAAATGTCAGAAATGCATTTTCATTTTCAAGATACAAGCGCATTATTTGTATCATAATGAAAATGCAAATGTAATCCTCCACTTTGCTTTTTCATTTTCAAGTCCATGTATGCAATTTTTATAACAATTGGAAAATTAAAATACATTCCTCGCTTACATTTGCATTTTCGATAAGTGCCCTGCAATGTCACCAACAAAACTGAAACGAAAACCCTAATCGTATAAAGCAAATACATTCTCGGAAATGGTTTTTCGTTTTCGAGAAGGAAGCGCATAATTTGTATCATCATGAAAATGCTGAAGTAATCCTCAACTTTGCTTTTGCAATTTGTGCTGTACTAGGCTTTGTAAAGGCAGGTGAAACTTATAATGAGGCAAGAGACGTTCACGATACGATTTGAACTCCTTCTTCCTTTTCTTCACTTTTCTTCATAACACCTAATACAGTGCAACAAACTCAGAAACCATTATTGGGCTACTGCGCTCCCTGGTGGCGTGGTGGTACTGCAATGTACGAACAGGCAACTGAATACACAACATATTCCCCCTCTCTTAAGAAACTTACCCGTAAATGGAAATACTATGTCCCATGTCACAGACATCAGGAGTGCAATAACTCAAGGCTGTCAGCTTCAACACAAATTTCCACAGTATAAATGTTATTCATAAAAACCTTCAACAACAGTTTCCCTGTAATACTAAATAAAACAGCGAAAATCTCGAACCTGTAATCTCAAAATGTTAATCAATGTAACATTGTGGCACTTTCAATCACAAGGTACTTAACTCACAGTAACCCGTTATAAATCCACATCAGTGCAAAACAAACTTTTTTTTTTTCAGTCACAGCATTGTTTTTTTCACATTTTAGTAGTCAACAACAGTGTTTTTTCCACATTTTTTTTCCCCCCATTTGAAACTAACTAGTGTTCCTAGTCCTTAAGCCAAGCAGGCTTCTTTCTTACTCTCACAGGTCTGTCCATGACCTCAGTGCCAACTGGTTGTTGGGGCAGCTCAGGTGGTTGAACCGACTCAGGCACTGGAGCAGGGTTGGTAACTGGCTCTGGGTCTGATTCCCTGTTTTCAGGAACCAGAGAGAGGTGGGCAGCGTTCCATGTATGCCCATCCTCTAGCACATACGCGCTTGAACCTGCTTTGCGTATCACTCGGGTAGGAGTCTGAAACTTAGACAGTCCCTTTTTCACATGGAAAAGTTTCCTCACTCTGACTAAGCTTCCCTCTTTAATCTTAGGCACACATGCTCCCCTTTTCTTGTCAGTGTAGGTTTTCGACGCCTCCTGTCGGGCAGCAACCCGACTGCGTAGTTGTTCCTCCGGCAGTGGGTTGATTTTACGTGCAGGGCCGATGTTCACTTTGGTGCGCATCATTCGGTTGTACATGAGTTCATACGGTGACACCCCGGTGGTGCCATGTGGTGTAGCACGGTAGGTTGACAAGAAGTCCTGTACGTATGGCTTCCATGGCCTTCTTTCTTTTCGTTTCTTTGAGAACGCGGTTCCAGCGCTCTATGGCTCCGTTTGCTTGTGGATAGTAAAGAGACACTCTACTGTGTTTAATGTCTCTTGCTGCAAGGTAGTCTGCAAACTCGGTGGAGGTGAATTGTGTTCCATTGTCACTCACCAGTTCGATAGGGTTTCCAAACCGGGTAAACACAGCAGACAGGAATGTTGTGATTGTAGCAGTTGTGATAGTTGAAGTGAAAGCGACCTCTGGCCACTTTGTGTAATAGTCAGTCAGCGTCACAGCAAAGCGACAGTCCCATGTAGCTGACTCGAACGGTCCCACTATGTCTATCCCCACTTTCTGCCATAGGGCATCCGGCCATGGGATGGGCTGAAGAGGGGCAGAATGCGTCTTGGCACTTTTATCATTTACCTGGCACGATCCACATGAGCGGATAGTGTCCTGCACACACGTGTCCATGCTGGGCCACCAGTATAAGTCCCGCAGCCTCTGTTTGGTGCGGACCACCCCCTGGTGTGTCTCGTGCAATGTCCACCAGCTGCTTCCGAAGGGCAACTGGCACAAGTCGTCGGTGAGACCCCCTGTAAACAATCATGTCCTGTATTGACAGTTCATTTCTGATGGAAAAGTATGGTTTGAGCTCGTCTGGCAGGGACTTTGCTGTTTTAGGCCAGCCCCTATTTATCTGTGTTCTAAGAGCTGTGAGGTCAGGGCACACCTCACACGCCTTTGTAAAGTCTTTCAGCGAGAGGGCTTTCAGTTCTGTGTCCAACAGAGCAACAAGCTCAGGCTCGGTCACTGGCTCTGTATCCTTGTCTGCTGGGAGGGGAAACCGGGAAAAACAGTCAGCCGTCTGGATTGTGAGCGGGGTCGGTACTCCATGTCATATGTAAAGCACAGTAGTCTCGCAGACCAACGCGCAATACGCATCCCTGCACGGCCCAGACCTTTTGTTCCAAGTAGTGTACTCAAAGCCTGGTGGTCCATGCGTAGTGTACATCTAGTACCCCATAAGAAGGTTCTCCATTTTTCAGCGGCCCACACGCAGGCCAATGCCTCCTTTTCAATAATTGAGTACTTGCGTTCAGCTGGGTTAAGTGTGCATGAGGCACGTGCAACTGTATGTTCAGTCCCATCTGGGTGTAGTAGTGTCAGCACTGCCCCTAAGCCATAATCGGATGCGTCTGTAGACACGTAGGTGGGAAGACTGGGGTCAAAGACGGACAGGGCTGAACTGTTTACAATGCGATCCTTGACCGCCTCAAAGCTCTCCTGAGCTGCTGAAGTCCACTGAAAAGTGTCCTCACGCAGACATGCTCGCATAGGCTCCACGAGCGACGCTTAGTTGTTCACAAACTTCTGGTACCACGCCATGGGCCCTAAGAATGAGCGGAGTGTTGTAGCATCACTCGGCGCTGGAGCCTCTGTAATGGCTCTGACATGCTCGGTAAGTGGCTGCAGGCCCTGGGTAGAGATCGTGTGCTCAAGGAACCGCAGGCTGGACTGGGTGAACTGGCATTTTTCCTCGTTTAGTTCGAGGCCAGCACCCTTGATAGTAGCAAGCACCTTCTGCATGTTGCGGTCGTGGTCCCTCTGGGCCTTGCCATACACTATGACATCGTCCAAGTAGTATTGGACCCCCTTGAGACCTTTATTACAAGTGACATCATCTTGGAGAATGCACTTGGAGCAGAACACAGCCCATATGGGACACGTTTGAACCTGAAAAGTCCATCATGCGTTAAGAACGCAGTTAAGTCCCGGCTTTCTGGCGCTAAAAGGACTTGGTGATATGTATTTGCTTGGTCTATGGAAGAAAATACAGTAGCACCGCTCATCTCGGAGAATAAGTCATCCATATGAGGAAGTGGGTAACTGTCCATCACTATGGCCTTATTAGGCTCTCTTAAGTCCACGCACAGTCTCACTGCACTGTTCTTCCGTTGTGTGACCACGATGGGTCAAACCCATGGGGATGCATCAATACTCTCTATAACATCCATTTCTAACAGTCTCTCAAGCTGTGGAGACGGCTTGTCTCACAGAGAGGGGAAGTCTCCTAAGCTTCTGTTGAATGGGTTGTACTGCTTCGTTGTCCTCCTTCACTTTAACACGGTGAACAAAACCCTTAGCTAAGCCCAGTTTCACCAACCCAGACCCTCTGTCACTGGAGCCACAGTTCAGAGCACCGTATTTACAATAGAAAGTCTCAGTGCCCTGAATATGTCCATCCCCAAGACAGCGGTACCTGTCTTTTTCACAACGTATAATGTAACCGGTACTGGAATATTTTCGTGCTGTACTGTAGCTGATAGGCAGCCTAGTCCTGGGATGTCCGACTTTGTGTATGACGCTAACCTAACCTCTGGTTCTGTCAAGGGCACATCACGGAAATGCTCTCTGTACAGGGGTTCAGGGATGATGGACACAGCGGCACCCGTATCCACCACTAGCTCTACTAGGCAAGAAGTTGACTTAGCATTAATAGTCACTTCACAGGATATTTTCTGGGCTGGCTGGGTTGTATTGATTCCCAGCACTTGCACAATGACTTCACCCACTTTTTTGGTAGACTTTTCCCCTGACCTTTCAGATTTACACACTTTAGCAAAATGACCTAATTTATTGCATTTCCTACGAGTGATTTTCAGGGCAGGGCAGTCTGGAGCATTGGCAAGGCGAGTAGACGACCCACACCTATAACAACATCTGTCCTGTCTTGGAGTGGCGTGTGTGGGTTCCGCAGAGCGGTTGTATTTCCCTTTATTTTTGAATGGACGCCTTCGCCGTTACCGCTTGCACGGGAATCGGGATTCTGAACTCAGCGTGCGCGCATACCCGATGGCAGCCTCCGCCTGGCATGCAATCTGTAGTGTTCTTTCAAGTGTCAAGTTTGCATCTGATTGTCCTAGCAGTCTCTCGTGTATTTTCGCACAATGGGCATGCTCAATGATCTGGTCACGTATCATTTCGTCTCTGTTGTTGTCAAACTCACATGTCGTGGCAAGCTCGCGCAGCGCGGCAACGTACTCCGTAATGGACTGCTGCGGTCTCTGTATTCTCTGTCTGAACTTATGACATTCCACCACAACATTTATGGCCGGATTGAAATGTGCACGTAGTGCCAATATTGCTCCTTTGTATGTCGTACCTGTATTTGCAATTGTGTAAACACACACTGGCCCTCTGTACCCAGACAATGTAAGAGAAGTGCACGTACCCTCATGTCTGGCCAGTCTTCGCCCTCCGCATTGATGGATAGCAGGTAATTTTCAAACATCCTAGCCCACAAGTCGAACGGAATCGTAGGTAGTCCGGCACACGGCAAGAATAAAGCAGGTTAGGGCACAGTTGCAGTCGCCATTTCTCGTCGCCAATTTGTCCTGTACTAGGCTTTGTAAAGGCAGGTGAAAGTAAAAACGAGGCAAGAGACGTTCACGATACGATTTCAACTCCTTCTTCCTTTTCTTCATCACACTTAATACAGTTCAACAAACTCAGAAACCATTATTGGGCTACTGCGCTCCCTGGTGGCGTGGTGGTACTGCAATGTACGAACAGTCAACTGAATACACAACACATTTTCAAGTCCATGTAGGCACTGTTTTCATTTGCAAGAAGTGCCATGCAATATCGCTAAATTAATGAAATCAAAAACTCTAACCTCATAAAGCAAATACATTCTCGATCATGCTTTTTCTTTTTCAAGAAGCAGACGCGATATCTGTCTCATAATTAAATCGCTAACGCAGTTCGCCACTTTTCTTTTTCATTTTCGTGACAGACTGCCCTGCCTGGCTTTGCATTTTCGTTTTCGAGGTCCCACGCGCTTTTCCTTACAAAATTAAAAAGAAAATACCCTCCCGAGTTGGGTGTGGCTTGTCGGTGAGAAGGCGGGACTCCCCCCATAATTTGGTACGGATTGGATATTAACGAATACGCCCCTCTGGAGTTTGATTGAGGGTATAGCTAAAGTTTTCCCTCGGAAGACACTGCTCTCGCATTCAATTTCCCCTGTGTACGCTTGGATTAGCGCTGTGTGCGTTTCACTCAGATCTGTCGGTCTTCGGACGGGTTATCTGCGCATCATCGGTTTAGTAGTTCAGTCGGTTACAAAGCAAGTTCATGTGCTCCTCCTCCTGGGCTTCATGTACCTCCATTGCTTTCTTCAGGAATTTGGAGTGAAAGGCCAGTTCGTATTAATACACCAGTGCCTATTCGTCTCTTTACCTTAATGGCTGGCTACATAAAATGGTAGCCGTGCAACGTTAACAGAAAATCCTCAGATCTGTGATATCAATTACGATACCGTAAAGTCGCTTGTAATAATATGTTGTCGCTGGCCATAGCCAGATGTCAACACAGTGATATGTCTCGGCCAATCGATGTGTTTTTCATGAACAGTCACATCGTTTGACTAACTCAGTGTTAATTAGCTAGCTAACCACTTTCCTGCAAGATTACGAACATTACGAACAACTATAGCATAAAACTTGCTTCTAGTCCATTTAACTTGACAAGATTGCGATCAGTTTTGCACCTTCTGTTTTATGTGGTAACATTATACTTGCAGCAGCATGCGTCTCTCTCCCGGAGCCCAGTGCACCCCTGCCATTCATCCACAGAATTGCAGTGAGCCACACTAACTGGAAGCCAATGTGTTTCTTACCCAGCAACTCTTATACATAGCAGCAACTAAGACAGAAGAAAAGTATGGACACTGATGTATTAATGTATAAGCGGTCCTTTTATTTCAAAGTCGTGAAGAAAGCCACGGAAAAGCAAGTTATACAGCCCCGGTGAGCAGGACGGTAGGAACCTGCATAAGATAGCGTGCAGATAATCTGTCCAACCATTGATTGATCGAGTGTAAGCACACGGTTTGAGTGGAAACCGGTATAATCCAAGCGTTCGCCTGGGCTAATTTAGCGCGAGAGCAGGATCACTGCAATTTTTGTCTAACTGTGACCGTTCATGATAAACACATCAATTGGCCGAGACATATCACTGTGTCGACGTCTGGCTTTGGCCAGCGACAACATATTATTACAAGCGACTTCGTGGTATAATAAGACAAATCATAGATCTCTGGATTTCGCAAGCCTCTCTTTTGCAGCAGCAGGACGCAAGCGAACAGGATTAATCTGATGATGCGCAGATAACCCGTCCGAAGATCGACAGATATGAGTTTCCATGGAAGCAGCGCTAATCCAAGCGCACACAAGGGTAATTGAGTGCGAGAGCAGTGTCTTTCGGGGGAAAACTTAAGCGATACTCTCAGTCAAACTCCGCAATGTCCAGGGGGGCGTCCATGCACAGTCAGTGGCTCCAACTATGTAAGTTGCTATTTTGCTTTGACATAAAGTTGAGTGCAGCAGGAGTTTCCCTGTGATTAATAACCAAAGAGATCGCTTGTATTTGTTAATATCCAATCCATAACAAATTATGGGGGGAGTCCCGCCTTCTCACTGACAGGCCACACCCAACTAGGGAGGGTATTTTCTTTTTAATTTTGTTAGGAAAAGTGCGTGGGACCTCGAAATCGCAAAGCCAGGCAGGGCAGTCTGTCAAGAGAATGAAAAAGAAAAATGGCGAACTGCGTTAGCGATTTAAAGGAGAATTCCGGTTCCAATTCCAATTGACTTGGGGTGTATTGAAACATGATAATAAGTACCAACTTTTGTTGAATACCCCATCTCCGTACGCACGCAACATTTCAAAATACATGGCTTTTTAGCCGAAGCTCCCAACAGGCTTACAATGATATGAATCGGGCATAGCCTTGCCATGCAAAGAAAACGCTATTTTTTTTCATCATTAACAAGGATCAAAGTAGCTCCACACTTCATCGGTAGAATTCCGAGGGCCCTGACATTCAAAACGAGGTACTGAGAACTTTTAAAATGCAGCAGTAGTTTATTAAAAAAAGACTATTTCTGCAAACAGTACCTTGAGCTAGTTTCCAGTCGCCTCATCTTGAAACTTGTGAACCACTTTTTTGATAGACTTTTCCCCTGACCTTTCAGTAGATTTACACACTTTAGCAAAATAACCTAATTTATTGCATTTCTTACATGTGAACATTGTGCAGATGTGATTGCAGTTTTGTTGTGATTGATAATGTGTTGGTCCAAGTCACATAAATCCAACTTGGTGCAGCTAGTCGAGCTAATTGTTTATTATGTGGAATATTGTTACAGGTGAGCCAGAGAGGGGCCAGAGAGGAAAGCAGGGAGACAGAAGAAAGGAGATTGAGGGGGCACGAGGCCCCAAGATGAGTCAGGGAAGAGAGCAAAGAATCAGAGGAGAGTGGAGAGAGAAAGCTGGACCATCACAGCTTATGAGGAGCCAGAGAGGAATGCAGAGAGAGAGGGACCACCTGAGCGAGGGAGGAGAGCGGAGAGAGAGACAGGGACCACCAGAGACAAATCGTATGCTTGATTTTATTGTATGTTTTAACAGATAATGAGTACATTTTGATTCTGCTCTATTAATGTAGCTTGATTATTATTCATATTTACATGAGGGTTTCCTAATCTTATGATAATAAAATGTTTAAGCAAGATTGGTAGAGCAGAGGTGCTGTGGTGTCAGATGGCGTCTGTTTGATATGCACTTATGTATGTGGCAAAGAATAAAACTACATACACAACACACAAGTATTTTGTGTAATTTGTGGTTTACTTTTCAGTCTGAATGAGTTCTAGAGTCTAGACAGTGTAGGCCTACATGTCTTTTTGCATGGTGCATAGATACGCAGGAGAGCTACTCCACCGTGGCGCGACAGATTCCTCACCACTGTTTGAGGATTTTTCTCCTTGTCGGGAGTTGCTATCCTGGGGATTAGGTTGGGCACTGGCCATTTTGCCTTCCTTTAATCGTGTCAGCGACAGTCCTTCCGTAAATAGCTTATACAAATAAAATCGAGATGAATTGAAACTTCATTTTCCCATAAATCCCTGATCAAGCAGAAGACTTGCTATCCGCAACTCGGTGCAGCTTTGCTCCTCAAACCGAGGCAATTATTTCAGTTTAGTACTTTATGTTCTAGCCACTCATCTTATTGATGGCAACTAGAGGCTGTCTGTGGTACTGATGGCTTCCTGCCTATTGGTGTCCTCTAATATCCTAATTTCTTGAGGCTGGTAGAACACTACGTGCAGTTGGGACACCCACTGTTTCCATAATTTACGGCTAATTCTGCCATTACAAGAATGCCCATGCTTCTTTCACAATGACATCCGCTCAGCGCACTCTCTCATTTAATCTCTTCACTCTTTTGGGGATTTGAAGAGACTTTATGACTCTGAGAAGAGACACGACCCCCACCCTGAGTCTCGTTGCCTGGGGCTTCCCGTTATCCTGCAACAATCTCCTACTCGGCTCCATTCCATCCTTCATCAGCACAAAATCCCAGGCTTATTTGATTCAATAAATCATCAGTAATATTTTAGGTGCGGTCTGGAATTCATTAAATGGAGTTCTAAATGTTGGTTACTGAACCAGACAATGCCTAAATATGTCACTCCACCTATCCACATCCTAACCAACCAGCCTATTTACAACCCCAAATCTGAAATAATTGGGAAGAAGTGTAAATTGTAAATAAAATCAAAATGCAATGACTTTCAGGTCACATTATTTACAATAGAACATAGATCACATTTCGAATGTTGAAAGGGATGTCTTTGAGAGGCTGAGCCTCTCAGAAGTGAAGATGGCCAGAGGCTCTCCAACCTGTGAAAGCTTGCGTGAAAAAATTGTGGAATACTTTAAAAACAATGTTCCTCAATATCAAATTGCAAAGGCTTTGAAGATCTCATCATCGACAGTGCATAACATCATCAAAAGATTCAAAGAAACTGGAAAAAAATCACTGTGCATAAGGACAAGGCGTAAGACCTTTATTGGATGTCCATGATCGTCGGACCTTCAGATGCCACTGCATCACTAACCGGCATGATTCTGTCATTGACATTACTAAATGCGCCCAGGAATACTTCAAGAAAACACTGTCTATGAACACAGTCCGCCATGCCATCCACAGATGCCAGCTAAAATTCTATCATGCAAAAAGGAAGCCATTGTTGAGAATGATTCAGAAGCGCCGCCATGTTCTGTGGGCCAAGGCTCATTTAAAATGGACGGTGACAAAGTGGCAAAGTGTCCTGTGGTCAGACGTGTCCAAATTTGACATTCTTGTTGAAAATCATGATCATTGTGTCCTCCAGGCAAAAGAGGAGAAAGACCAACCCTCCTGTTCAGTTCAAAAGCCAGCATCTCTAATGGTGTGGAGATGCATTAGCGCATATGGTGTGGGACACTTGCATGTTTTAAAAAGCACAATGAATGCTGAAAGGTATATAAAGGTTTTAGTGCAACATATGCTCCCCTCCAGATGACATCTATTCCAGGGAAGGCCATGTGTGTTTCAGCAGGACAATGCAAAACCACACATTGCAGCTATTACAACAGCATGGCTTCATAGTAGAGTCTGTTTGCTGAACTGGCCTGCCTGCAGTCCTGATCTTTCACTGATTGAGAACATTTGGCGCATAATTAAACGAAAAGTCCGTCAAAGGAGACCCAAAACTCTCCAGCAGCTGGACGCCTGTATTAAATAAGAGTTAGATCAAATACCAGTGGCTAAACTCAAGAAACTTGTCTCCTCAATACTCAGACGCCTCCACTCTGTGTTAAGAAGAAGAGGAGATGCTACATCATGGTAAACAGGCCCCTGTCCCAACTTTTTTGAGACCAGTAACAGCCATGAAATTTGAAATGAGCTCATTTTGTGAATAAAATTGTAAAATTTCTCAGTTTCAACATTTGCTATTTTACCTCTATTCTATTGTGAATAAAATACTGCCTGGTGTGATTTGAAAGTCATTACGTTTTGATTTTATTCACAATTTACACTTCGTCCCTAATATTTCAGAATTGGGGTTGTATACTGCCTTCATTCAACAATCCTCATCTCTTGTTCAACATACCTTCTGTTCTTCTCTCACCTTCTGTTCTTCTCTCACCTTCTCACTCTATTGGAACCCTGGGGAATGCAGAGCCTTTCTGACTCTGAGAAGCGACGAGACCCTGAGTCTCATCGCCTTGGGCTTCCCCTTCCTTATCCTGCACTGGTCTCCAACTCAACTCCATTTCATCCTTCATCAGTGTAAATTCCCATGCTTATTTTTTTCAATAAGTATCATCACTACTATTTTTGGTGTGGTCTGGAATTCATTAACAAAATAATGTATGTGTTTTGGATACTACAACTGACTGCAATGAAGATAACGTGAACTGCTCTACAGAGCACCAAAACACAGCCAATGGTGTGCATGTGCTGGGGTGCATATTCCAATTTGACACTTTAGGAGAAGGTCATCGACTCCCTTGTGAGAATTGGGTGAATTGTTTGCTCAATTCCTTCTTTGTTAAAAAACAATTAGTTTGGGACCAATTATTCTATAACATTAGTTTGTTGAATACCTTGCAATTTCAACATCCCATACTTTTTTTTGAAAAGTATACTTATCAACTGAAAACAAAATATGGCCGGAATGATCACAATGGGAGATCACCAAAATGCTTAGTAAAGTCTCATCCGTAAAAAAATCATCATTGAGCTCATGTTTGTGAAAGTATGAGCAATTCAACACAAAATGTGACAAGGACTCACAGGATTAGGACTAAACCGTTGCGTGGCCACTATAAAGCCACTTGTCACTGAGGCTAATTAGGAGGAAGGGTGGGTGGGTAAATTAGCAACCTCAATTTGCTGGGGACCATAAAAATAGGACTGATGAGCCACAGACCACTCTTAAATTCTTTGCATAACTTACCAGGCATTCCAGAGCTAAAACGAGGCTTGAGTAGCAAAACAAAGGAAGTGGCAGTTGGGGTTGTGGCTGAAAGCGGTCTCTCATGGAGCCCTGGTACTGGTCCTTACCACCACAGGGCACAGAGACCACTCAAGGGACTACCTTTGGGACCACTGTATACTGGTCCTGGCTGAAGGGACCACCACCTGCACTACATTCTCCGGGTCCAAGTGGCTCACTGCACGCTGATCTTATTTTTCTAAAGCTGATCTTCGTAGAAAGAAATGCTTGAGTCAGAAAAGGAGAGATGAAGCGTCGGAACTACAGGGGTTTTATAATCATTAGATGTTTCCAATGGTTTCTTCTATTGAGGTGGCCTGATCAGGTCTCGACTGAGAGGACAAGATTATGTTTATCGCATAATTGAATCGTGAAATTTATAGAAAACAATTTAAAAAAATTTTAAGCAACTGAATAATAATTCCCAACATATGTTAACACTGTACTAACCCCAGCACTCTAACTTACTCTCTCTCTAACTACTTTGAAGCTATCACTTTTGCATTTGAACTAGCAATGGTTTGTATTAATCACATCTTGAGTTTGGCTATGGGAAAAGTACTTCTGTCATGAATGAGAAAAATCTGGAACAAATGCCAAATCACGGTTTTCTTCCTCTGTCAACTGTGCAGTCAGCTAATTTTGCTCAGTGGCAAACAAACTAGCGTTGCATAATGGTTATGGAAATGCACCACAAGTAGGCTAACTAAGTAATTTAACCTAGTTTAACCTAGCGGCTGGGAGTATTGCTACTCCCCCTGGATGGGATGCCAGTCCATCGCAGGTACTCCCCCCAGCTCTTTCCCTGAGTATTTGCTGGTACCCATTTATACACCTGGGTGGAGTGAGGCGTGGAGTGTGGGAGTGAAGTGTTTTGCTTAAGAGCACATCATGAAGGCCGTGGCAAGGCCTCGAACTCAGGACCTTTTAATCCCAAGGTTAATGACATGACTTAACATTGAGCAATTTTTTCCCCACACTCTTAGCCAATGAAGTCCTCTCAAAAGTGATATGTACGAAGGGTATTATCAAAAATATGCCACGAGTAAATCTCTACTGTTCGTGTCAATGGAGTGAAAGAGCCCAACATTGTGCTGTGGGTGTTGGCAGCTGTGTTATTAAAAGATCGGATTTAGCCCTTTTTATTTTGCGGATTGTTGGCTTCGGGTTTTTTTCTTTGAAGAGGTCCAGGGGGGTCGAGGGGTGGGGGGATGGGAAGAGCGTGCTTTTTTTTGTGTGTGTGTGTGGGTGTTTTATTTTGTTAAAATATTTTAAGTTTCCTTATTGGGGGAATCGATTTGTTTTTAAATGTTGTTTTTCCTTTTGATTTGTTGTACTTCAGTATACAGCGCCCTCCATAATTACTGGCACCCCTGGTTAAGATGTGTTAAAAGCCATACAATAAATTCCATTTTTATTGCAGAAGCATACTCTCACACTGAAAATTGTAGATAAATGTAACCTTCAACTCAAGTGAATTTTAAGCGGGTCTGGCTGAACACATAAGATGAGTATGCAAAAAAGCACCTCATGCCCACTGTGAAGTATGGAGGAGGATTGGTGATGCTGTGGGCCTGTTTCTCTTCCAGAGGCCCTGGGATCCTTGTTAGGGTGCATGGCATCATGAACGCTTTGAAATACCCAGACATTTTAAATCAAAATCTGGTGGCCTCTGCCGAAAAGCTCAAGATGGGTCGTCACTTGGTCTCTCAGCAAGATAATGACCCTAAACATGTGGCCAAATCTACACAGAAATGGTTCACCAGACACAGAATCAAGCTCCTCCCATGGCCATCTCAGTCCCCAGACCTCAACCCCATTGAAAACCTGTGGAGTGAGCTGAAGAGCAGAGTGCAGAGGAGAGGACCCAGGTTGCTGGATGATTTAGAGAGATTGTGCTAAGAGGAATGGTAGAAGATCCCTCTTTCTGTATTCTCCCATCATGTGAAACATTATAGGAGATGATTAGGTGCTGTTTTGTTGGCAAAAGGGGGTTGTACAAAGTATTAACATCAGGGGTGCTAATAATTGTGGCACACGTGATTTGATGTAAAGAATTATTTCTTAATGTGGGATTTTTTTTCCCACTGAATAAATGCACTTGAATTTAAGGTTGGATTTCCCTCTTCTTTTCATTGTGCTCCTATATTATTTAGAAAAAAAACTTAATTTATTAGAAGCTAAAGAACACATCTTAACCAGGGGAGCCAATAATTATGGAGGGCGCTGTATGAATTGGCCAGCACAGAGTCCTTTCTGGAGTTGTTTGATTCTCTACCGTCATCAATACAAATTCTCAGCCAAAACTTGATGCAACTCTGGTCAAAAATAACCATGCCTGGAAGAATATATGCATGATCAAAGCTAACGACGGTCCAACAAAACATTAAAGCACGTGAATTTTTTTGGGGAGTTAGTGTAGATTGCATTTTCAACTAAATCAGTAACTTCCATTCTATAAGCTCATCCTAAATGAAATAATTTCATTGTGGTAATTTCATGACATGGCTTTAAGTTGATTATAACTGTATACACACTCATAGTAATATCTTTAAAAGGTTATAACGCAGGATTTTTTGATAATTTGTCCAGAATTTAACAGTACAATTATCAGCAATGCTTATATTACTATGTAACAAAATGAAGTATTTTCGTAGGAATTTTAAAATGTGTTCCATGAAATTGATTATTGTCATGATACAGGCAAGGAACCATGTGCTGACTCAGGGTATAATTTAGTAACTGGAACACAGTAATAGGAGAGAAAACAGGGACAGAGGAACAGAGGAGGGGACAGTCCAGCTACGTTGGTGAGGACTGAGGAAGGTAGGGGCATGTCTGTGCCCAGGACAGTGGCCTTCCTGGGGCAGAGGCCAGATGGTGAATCCACCTCATGGCGGCAGGACAGCTTGAGAGTGGAACTGAAAGGCTCAGCAGAAACGCAGTCCCAATCCTGTTGACGGCTAGGGAGGTGTTCCTAATAAACTGACTCAGGAATTTGCAGGAACAATGGAATCAAAGGAATGCTGTCCCAATCCTGATGATTGATATCAAGGCTTCGGAGCTTGTTCCTGTTAATAAAACCCAAAAGAGTAATTATGCCTGTCTTTATTATTAATTATATGGAAGAAGAATTTAACTTAGTACTACAACACATTAACTGACTGGAAGGCTGAGTATGGTATTAAGCATTACAACCAGCAATCATATTCCAATCACAATGAACTTACATAGGCAGGACATTCACAAAAGGGGCAAGGCATGCGAATGATCATACCTGGAAGCAAAGGAGGGGACAAGACAATAAGTCAATTAAAGGAGACTACACTGCTAAAACACAAGCAGACCGCTGGAAGGGGAGGAACCGAACAAGGACACGAGCGGGCTGTGACAGATTATAACCTCATATGTTTGCATATAGCAGCATTAACTTTGAAGGGCCATTACTTAGTATTTTTCATTGGTCATTCATTTCAATTGCACTGTGAGCAGCAAGGCCTACAATACATGGTGACAGAATATGAAGTAATTTTGAGACATATCTCTTTAATTTGATTATGTCTGTATATGCTTATATTGCACCACTATCGTTGACACACGATAAGAAAAGATTTTCCTTTAATTACCGGTGCTTCAGAATGGGAACTGAACTGAGATCAGGACTGCAGACAGGCTAATCTAACATCCACGCTGCCTAGTTACGCAGCCATGCACTTGCTACTGGTGAATATTGTGCCTTGGTATTGTCTCGCCGCAAAATGCAGGAGCGTCCCTGTAAGAGAAAACGTCTCTATAGCAGCATATGCTCCACTAAATTTTTTCATACTTTTGCATTGATGGTGCCTTTGCGAATAAGCGAGTCACCGATGCCATGTGCACTGAAACACATCCCCATAACCGCGACAGATGCAGGCTTTTGGACCTTTGGCTGGTAACAGCTGGGGTTGTTCTGGAGAAAGTTTGTCCTATTGTGTCGATTTAAGGAATATTAATATGTTCCTTCAATGTATTTGTAGTGCTTTCCGATTGAGGAAGCCGAAAATTCTTCAGGGTTTTGTATTTTATCAGAATGTTGAGTAACGGTAATCCAGTTCATCGCATTTTTGGGCTCAGGATCAATTAACCGCCGGGAAACCATAAAAAGGAAGCAAAAACTTTCCAAACTTTTAGTTTAATTTTCTTTATTAGCACATACCGGCGACAAATATTCGCTAATTTAGAATCTATGCCAAAGTTAACGAGAGTTGGGAATTGGCATAAGCAAAGAAGCAATCTGATACGCCATTTAACAGCGTGTTCAATGTTGCCATGGTGTCGCCATTGAATGTTCATGGCGTTTCCTAGCAACTTGCCGCTTGTTGGCTGATCAGACGGGAGCCGACCTACGGAGACAGAACTGACGGGGTTGGGATTACTTTAGCGAACTTTGCATAAACACCAAGTGCATTTTTGGGAGGTAAGTTATTCGAACATTTAAAAGATTCACTTACCATTTTAGCTGACATTATAAGCGACTAATCACTGATGTGCAGTTCGTGGAGTTTTAAGTAACTTAAGCCATCTTGTCATGGCTAATTTGCTGCCGTCTGAATTTGCTGTTGCTGCGATTCTTTGGACTAACGTTAGTTGAAGATAAGTTTCAAGGGAACCGATGGATCCTTGCCCAAATCTATGTATTCCCACCTCGTTCGTTTTCATATTTAATTGAGTTCAGTTGGCTGTTATGTGAGAGCACTCCCTGCCCTTGTGTTGTCTTCTCAATTTTACTGTGCTCCAAAAACACTGGAACAGAAATAAACTGACATACCAGATGCTGTATTGTCAAACACTGTACCTTAAACGAAGTCTCAGTTGAATGCTTGATAGTGTTTTACTTGATTGTCAGCCGATGAAGCATTTGTTGAGAATATTTAATTTGGTGTTGCGAGGTAGTCGCACTAGCAGTGGTGATAAACTCTAAGCTACTGACATGATGGGCGATAGTCACATTGAAAATGACTCTAGGTTTGCTTGATGGTTCATCCTGCTTAAATACAGGGATTTAGCGACTCATTTGATTGCCTTAATGTTGCCCTGCTTGTTATGGTCCAGACCAGGAACCAAATGCGGAGACAGAGTACAGTCCTGCCGGAGGATTTATTGATAGAAATATGGTGAGACAGAAGTGCGGAGCCCAGAGCAGAATGGGACAGTTCAGTTCAGATATACTGGCAAGGCTGTGTGGGACGCTATCAGAAGGAGTGCAGACTTTACCAGAGCCGAACTATCAGAAGGCAGGACAGTGGAGTTTAGCAGGAACACGGTCCCAATCCTGATGACCTGGAAGGTTGCTCCTAATAAACTGGACAGAGGAACTGACTGAGGTTAACTAGAGGCCCCCCCCCCCATCCTCATCATCATCATGTCATCGTGCAGTTGGACTCGCGATATGGTTTCCTATTTGTGATTGAGCATAACATAGGGCCTATCTCTGTCGGGTTCCCAGTTACAGAGCCTCAAAATATGAAGGTCGGCCATTTTGACCTTTCAAGGTCACTTGAAGGTCTAAGTCACGGTGGCATTAGATTCCCCATATATGACTTTCCATTAGTCTTCAGTAGTGACTGTGGGTCTGTCTTACACCATTTTGCTGCTAGAGCACTCGGAAAAGTGGTGATGCTGAGTTTGACCTTTTAAGGTCACTTGAAGGTCAAGGTCACGGTGCCAGTAGATTCCCATGTATGACTTCCTATTTGTGGTTAATAGTAAACATGTCTCTGTCTCCCACTGTTTGGCCCCTGCAGCAGGGTGAGCTTGAGTTTGACCTTTCAAGATTTGGTGGTAAAGAATCTCCACACCCAACTTCCTTTTAGTGATTAATAGTCGCTACTTGCCGACCAATTTCAGATTATAAGCAGAGGAAAGTCTGCCCTATCTCCCAGTGTTAACGAAATCTTCAAACTCATCCAGAATCCAGGATTTGATCTGGATCTTCACCAAAAACTAATAATTTCTTCCCTTCCCTACCACATTTGAAGATAATCTATCCAGAATTGTGCCCTGTAGAGTGCAAAC
The DNA here is from genome assembly GCA_029721435.1 of Gymnothorax reevesii. Lineage (NCBI taxonomy): Eukaryota > Metazoa > Chordata > Actinopteri > Anguilliformes > Muraenidae > Gymnothorax > Gymnothorax reevesii. Next base: position 115,613,146 of record CM056577.1, read on the forward strand.
AGACACACAGATGACTAAATAGATACTAATTCTGATATAGTTGGGGCAAAGTGTAAAGTGTGAATAAAATCCAAATGCAATGACTTTCAGATCACACGAGCCTGTATGCTATTTACAATAGAACATAGATAACTTTTCAAATGTTGAAGCTTTTATCCACAAAATGAGCTTATTTCAAATTTTATGGCTGCTACAGGTCTCAAAAAAGTTGGGACACAGGTAAAAAAAAGGGGGGCTGAAAAAGCCATTAATATATAAGAGATCAAATCAAGAACATTTAGCAAGTAATTAAGTGAACTGGCATGAGGTGTGTAACATGATTGGCTATAAAAGGAATGTCTTAGAGAGGCTGAGTCTCTCAGAAGTAAAGATGGCCAGAGACTCTCCAACCTGTGAAGGCTTGCGTAAACAAAATTGTGGAATACTTTAAAAACAATGTTCCTCAACGTCAAATTGCAAAGGCTTTGAAGGTCTCATCATCGACAGTCCATAACATCATCAAAAGATTCAGAGAAACTGGAAAAATCTCTGCATACGGGACAAGGCTGAAGACCTTTACCGGATGCTCCTGATCTTCGGGCCCTCAGACGTCACAGCATCACTCACCGGCATGATTCTGTCATTAACATTATTAAATGGGCCCAGGAATACTTCAGGAAACCACTGTCTGTAAACACAGTTCGCCGTGCCATCCACAGATGCCATCTAAAACTCTATCATGCAAAAAGGAAGCCACTGTTCAGCATGACCCAGAAGCGCTGCCGTGTTCTGTGGGCCAAGGCTCATTTAAAATGGACTATGGAAAGTGGCAAAGTGTCCTGTGGTCAAACGAGTACAAATTTGACATTTTTGTTGGAAATCATGGGTGTTGTGTCCTCCAGGCTAAAGAGGAGAAAGGCCACCCCTCCTGTTATCAGCGTTCTGTTCAAAAACCAGCATCTCTGATGGTATGGAGATGCATTAGTGCATATGGTTTGGGACATTTGCATGTTTTAAAAAGCACCATGAATGCTGAAAGGTATATAAAGGTTTCAGAGCAACATATGCTCCCCTCCAGATGACATCTAGTCCAGGAAAGGCCTTGTGTATTTCAGAAGAACAATGCAAAACCACTTACTGCAGCTATTGCAACAGCATGGCTTCGTAGTAGAAGAGTCCGTGTGCTGAACTGGCCTGCCTGCAGTCCTGATCGTTCACTGGTTGAGAACATTTGGTGCATAACTAAAAGAAAAGTCCATCAGAGGAGACCCAAAACTCTCCAGCAGCTGGAAGCCTGTATTAAACAAGAGTGGGATCAAATTCCAATGGCTAAACTCAAGAGACTTGTCTCCTCAGTGCCCAGACGCCTCCACTTTGTGTTAAAAAGTGGAGGGAACGCTACACCGTGGTAAACAGGCCCCTGTCCCAACTTTTCGAAGACCTGTAGCAGCCATCAAATTTGAAATGAGCTCATTTTGTGGATAAAATTGTAAAATTTCTCAGTTTCAACATTTGCTATGTTATCTCTGTTCTATTGTGAATAAAATACTGGCTGGTGTGATTTGAAAGTCATTGTATTTTGATTTTATTCACAGTTTACCCTTTGTCCCAGCTATTTCGGAATTAGGGTTGTACTTTCAATAAAGGTCACAAATTATTTCCAAAGATGCTGAACTTTACTAGCATATACAGACTGGTGCTTAAGGATGTACAGCTTGTGACAATCCAGCAACTTGTCCTCTCAAAGTAGGGGGTATAAATTCACCAACACACACGTGAGGGAAGGGGAACATGAATGGAGCACTGCTGATGAGGAGAGCACACAGGATAAACCAATCAAAAGAGAAAATACGTCTGGATGGGAGGAGACATACAAGGAATTCAGGAGGGTTGTGACACTGTGTTATGGTGGCTATTAGCATCACGGGTTGGCTAAAAACAGACAGCCACATCTCCAAAAGAGGGAGGGCTTTCGTCAACAACATTTTCTTTCTCACATTTTAAGTATTTTTTTTCCCCTTCAGCAACACTCAGCTTATATCCTTGTTATCTGTATTGTGGCTGAAATTTTACACCATAAGGACTGGCACAGTAACACAGTCACAGAGGTATATCTTGTCCGCTTAAGTCAATGCTTAAAGGGCATCTAAAGTCGATTCCCATTGTTTTTGTTTATCAGCCAATCAGCGAGCCGCACCCGCGCAAACGAACCGAAATAGAAGGATTATCTACGCATGTACACAAAACATCGGTTTATACGAATGAATTTGGTCATGTGACAATTCATGATGTCAACAAAAGCAAGTGATTTTTTTGTAAACTTCAACGGGCCGCCTGAGAATCGACTTTAGATGCCCTTTAAGAGAGTCTTGTCGCAACACTTTCCTGGTTGTTGCGAACTGAATGCTGTGTGTTGAAATTGAGTCTGAGGGTGTTGATCTTTTTTCCAATTTACTGTGCACAGTGTCACGTGATTCCCTGTTGAATGTGATATAAATGTTTTTGGGACAATACAAATGATCTCATTCACCAGGTTTTGGGTTTCAGACTTGGAAAGAGCCTATCACTGGCGGTTAAGATGGCCACCCTTAGCGTCAAACCGGGGAACCGCTATAGCGTACCTGACTGGGAGAGCAGCAACATGCAAATGGGCGATACTGCTGCCTACAATCGATACGTATCGCACGGGATTCGTCAGGAGGCCCAGACTCTACGCAATGAGACCTCTAATCAGGTGAAAATTGACAGGCTCTGGGAGAAAGAAGAAAAAAATCTCTATCTATCACCTTAACAATTCCTCTCTCAATTCATCGCTTACTCTCTTTCACTAACCCCACTTAAAAGTCATTTTAATGTACTTAATTTTAATGTGCATTCTGCACACATATTTTCTTCACAACTTATCTCACTTTTTATTGCAATTTTAAAAATTTTTTTAATCGTTTGTATTTTCATTGTGATGTTAATTGTGTCTGTCTCCCTCTCTACCCAGACTCATTGGGATAAGACAGACAACTCTCGCAGGCTAAGGGACAGAATCTCTGACTTGACGCGATGGAAGGAGGACTTGGCGGCCTGTGCGCAGGAAGTGGACTCGGAGATGGAAGTTCTCACCCTGGTGATCACGCCCGTTCTGTCAGCTGTGACGCCCACTTCAAGTCATCTCTGTCGGTGCCCTGCCGTCTGCTGAAAAATCCAGCTCAGACTCCTACTGGATTCTAAGCTGGTTTAAGGCCAGGCTGAAATCAATACATTTTAAAATACGTATTTTATGAAAATAGTTGTAAAACTTGTATATTTTTAGATCAAAGGTTGTTCCCCTCCAGTTCCTGGAGAACTATTATACTTCTCAATTCACGGCATCAAGTATCAGTGGGCAGAGTGTTGATTAAGTATGTCTGTCAGTTATCTGTCCCCCAGCAATCAACGTGTTCAAATCTAACTCCAGTCTAAATGCGTGTTCACGTTTAACGTCATTCTAACATCTCTTTTGGCAAAAATTCCAGCAAAAGATTTGTTGTAATCAGATACACCTTATTGTTGATGTTTTTTTTTTTTTTGTAGCTTTTCATGATGTGTCTAAACTGTGTTTTTTCACCTCTCAATGGTCATTTCTGGTCTGTGGCTGGTTTAAGCTGTTTTAAGATGGATTATGCTTGTGGCCTGATGTTTTGACCAGCCAACTACAGGACTCTCAGCTGGTGAATTGATGCTTAACCAGCTACAAATGGCAAAAACACAGCATAGAGCAGCTGTGGCTGGCTGTAGCAGGAACTTTCAACAGGGCAGACGTGCAGTCTCATGCTTATATACCGTTTTATTTTGTGCTGTGCGTTCAGTGCAGTTATCGGTTTTTGTTTGCTGTCAGCGTCAAATTATGTGGTTACAGTTAGTTTGGAGTCAGCAGACTACCTTGTGTTTTTTCAGACGAAAGAGGAGTTGGAGAGAACGTTGGCTTCCATGGCGCTTCCACTTGAGGTGGCATTCGAATGCCTTACGCTGAGGGAGCGCCGCCGTGGTAGCGAGCTGGTCTGTGACCCTGTGGAGGCAGAGCTTAAGAAAGAGGTGGGGGTCATTGGCAAGATCCAGGGGACGCTGCAGCAGAGAATTAGCCGTGCATTTGAGCAGATTTGGTGAGTGTTTAATGGAGACTGGAGAACAAAAACAGAGATTAAGGGAAGAGGAGAGATTTTTTGTTTCTCGGACTGTTACTGACATTAATATTCCTGCTACCTCACTGTCACTATATGTTTGTGTGTAAGTTACAACAAGAGGACTTTGACCAATCAGGTAAAAATAGCTTTAATGTGTCTTCCGTCTGTTACTGGTCACTAATGATTGTCTACTTGCCATTTTAACTTCACACTTTAAATGAAGTGCAACTTGTGTAAAGAATAGTGCACTGTGCATTTTGCTCAGTGCATTACAGTGGAAATGTACATTACATTACAAACTTGTATTGATTTTTAATAATTTATTTGATGGGTAATGTCAGCCTGCTGCAGGAAGCGAGGCACCAGCTCACTGGTGACCTGCAAAACAAAATGGACGCCATAGATGTAGATGGTACCTGCTTCTGTCTCACCGAAACGTCGCGAGATATCTCCCTGAAACCGAACCCCATGCGCCTGTTGCCGGGGTAAGAAGTCACACAGCTCTGTTATGCAGTAAACCACATCATAATTTTAGGTGAGATGAGCATTTTCAAGATTCAAAACTTTATTTAAAACCCCTTAGCACTTACATTAGCTTCAATGACCCTGTTAGCATGCTTATGAAACAAAGCGTCCTGTCGAGTGGAGGTTCTCAAGCCTCTTCTCTGGGCACACCAGCCTGTTCCGGGCATTTGTTCCATTCCACCTAAAGTATACCTCATGCAAGTGAAACACAACAAATGTGCAGACCAGGCTGGTGTTCCTGGAGGTGAAGTCTCTGAAGAATTGAGATGGACTCTGTGGATTGTGTGTGTCCTGCAGTTTCACCAGTCCCCAGCAGTGGGCGCAGTTCAGCCGCTCGAACATGATCCGGGCCCGGGAGGAAATGGAGGCCTCACAGCAGCTGAGAGGAGACATGAAGCTCACCAAGGCTCAGGTGTGATTGGGGGGCTCAGGATTGGTTGTCAGGGTACTGATTTGACTTAGCTGGCAGTTACCTGAATTCAGGGCCGTGTTCAGGATTGCAGGTTTTGACGAGAGCCTGCAATTTTTTGCCACTTGAACAATAAAAATTAGTTTGGTCTAGCTCAGACGAGTGAAAATGCCAGCAAGCAGTCGCGCCATGCTTTTCAAGATGCCCTCCAGCATTCTCGACGTGGGCTCCACACTTTCGCTCAGCTTGCTCAGTGGAATTTGACACAACACCTTGTTGGCAGCCAATGTGGAAAACATGAGAACTTGAGGTTGTTCAAAAATCAAAAATCTGTTGTGTTATCCTTGCATGACTTAGCTCAAGAACCTCTGGTCTCAAACACACCTCAGGGAGAATACTGGGGCACACCTAGGAGTGACAGACAGCTGTGAGGGACAGTGACAGAGATGCATCAGTTAAGTAAGGGATCATGTAAAATGAGTGGGACTTTATTGCAAAATAAACCCGCTCAGGGTGATTCAGGACCCTGAGATGAAAAAGAGGGCTTTTGAATCAAATCTGAAGGGGCTTATTGTGTAATAATGACTGTCTCGCTGTGCAGTTTACCGCTTTTTACACGGCTAACTAAGGAATTCCATATTTTTTCAAGAAATAGTAATTTAAAAATGATTTGATTTTTAACTTGAAATTGATTTAATTGCTTCTGGTAGAAAAAAATAGTCTTTTAGACTGTGATTGGAACTGTGTTGGACTCATTGCAATGGTCTGTATTCAGAAATGACAGATCGTAGAATGCCGCTATTGACCAATCAGAATAGAGTATTGAACAGAGTCGTGTAATACATACGTCTGAATAAAGTCGAAGCCCCTCTATCCCGTTCCTGCAGGTTCTCAACGAGCTGCAGGCCCAGCACATGGCCACCGACTTTGCCCTCCGCAAAAGAGCCCACCAGCTGGAGCAGGCCTGTGAGGAGCTGCGCTGGCAGCTGAGGCAGGTGGGCCTGCATCCTCCTCCTCATCCTCATTCAGCAGCTCCGCTCTGAAACCTTCAGTTTTAATACTTTTCATTATGGTGCTCTTTGGCCACCTGATTCTCCTTCTTTCGTTCAGTGCCCTTATACAAAATTCCTGAGCTGAAGGCACAGTGAGCAGAATTTATCCTTTTCATTTAAAGAGAACTGTGGAACAGTGTAGAGATGGGTTGATATTATGACTTAGAAATCTGTGGTTCAGCATAGAAGCAGAGATTCTTTTGTCAGAGATACGTCCACAAGAGCAGGTCCAGCGGATGCCAGTGTAATGCCTTGCAGTAGCGCAAGCATAGTAGATAGAACACCAACATCGGGTAAATTGCGGCCTGCTGTAGAAATATATTTCAGTGTCAAAATCGGATTGTTTCCAAACAGCTTTTCAGCTCGATATATTCCTGTTTTCTTTCTTATCGATTAACCGAAACTTAAAGCTGGAAGGTTATTTTAAACGATCAAGAAGAAAATATTGGAATAAAAGACGTACAAACGTCTCCGTTAAAATTTTAATTTCACCTTCAATTGAGCTCCTGCTTGGCTTATATTTGGTGTTTTTCCTGCCAAGAATGGGCTAAACACTTTTTTGTAGTATTATTATCCATAATCCACAGCATGGCCGATGAATATTGGAATACAAATAATAAATGATAATCGGAATATTTGCTAGTCGTTGCCACCATTTTTTTTGGTGTTGCGGCTAATGCTAGCATCTGACGTGTCTCTGATAACCGACTCTGGTTAAGCCCCGCTTCGTCCGGAAGTTAGCCTCATATTTTAGGCAACAGTATGTGATATGCATTGTTTGTTGCTCAGGGATATAGGGAGATGTCCGACTCTCTTGACTGCCCAGGGCTGGTTTCTCCCAGTGTCGACGCCTGACCCTGCGGGCAGGTCTGACTGTGCTCACTGTCTGTCTGGGAAGGCTGACTCTGCGCTCTTCTGTTGGTGTCTGTTAGACTAAGGATGAGATGACAGAGCTGGAGAACGATATCCGCGGGCTGGAGGCGGACCTGAATGCTAAAGTTGCTCCTTTGAAGCTGGTCCACACTCGTCTGGAAAACAGGACCATGAGACCTGGCGTGGACCTGTGCCGGGATGAGGTACAGGGCTGTGACTCGCCATGCTCGTTCCATGGACCTCTTTCGTCTTGGGGGCCCTTGGTTTATTTTTTCATGTTTGGCTTCTTGTACCTTTGTTAAGAATGTTCACCCCTATTCTTTTACAGTGACACATCTTTTCTGAATGCGAGTGGTTTGTCCCTGATTGATACTTTGCATTACAGTTGTTTCATGGTTGCATTCGTGTAAAGTGACTTACAGTCGAATAGACATGGGGGCCAATCCCCTGTGAAGTAATGCGGGGTCAAGGGTCTTGCTCAAGGACCCCGGAGCTGCTCTAATCTCAGTGTGCCTGCTTTCGGGATTGAACCTCCAACCTTCTGAGTCTTAATACATAAACCACCAGAACCACTTGCTGATATGATTGGTTCTGTTGTTTCTGACTTGGTGTTTGATTGGCTGCCTGTACTGCATAGGTGCATTTTGGGCTGGTGGCAGAAGTACAGCAGCTGGAGGCCACGATGAGGGCTCTGAGGGAGAAACTGGCCCAAGCTCAGTGAGTGCCATTTGATTGTCCCCTTCCAGAAACATCTTTTTACCCCCTGTCAAACACCCCAATGACCCACCCCCTGTTCTATACTCCTGCCCACCCTTATCCCTAATTTCACTGCCCCCTTGTTCCAAAACCCCAACATGTGGTCCCTTTTAAATTCTGTACCTGCCCACCCTCCGCTGTCCCCTTTTGTTACCATCACATGCTCTCTTTGACACTCTTGCAGCAGTATTGCTTTGGGTTAAGCAGCAATAAGGTTTTGGGTGTAAGTAGTAGTAAGGGTTTGGGTGTAAGGCACTGCAGTCCTAAGGGTTTAGGTGTTGGGCACTGCAGTAGAAAGGGTTTAAATGTAGGGCACTGCTGTAGTAAGGATTTGGGTGTAGGGCGCTGCAGTCGTAAGGGTTTGGGTGTAGGGCACTGCAGTAGAAAGGGTTTAAATGTAGGGCACTTCTGTAGCCAGGGTTTGGGTGTAGGGCACTGCAGTCGTAAGGGTTTGGGTGTAGGGCACTGCTGTGGTAAGAGTTTGGGTGTAGGGCACTGCAGTCGTAAGGTATTAGGTGTAGGGCACTGCAGTAGAAAGGGTTTAAATATAGGGTACTTCTGTTGCCATGTTTGGGTGTAGGGCACTGCTGTAGTAAGGATTTGGGTGTAGGGCACTGCAGTCGTAAGGTATTAGGTGTAGGGCACTGCTGTAGAAAGGGTTTAAATATAGGGTACTTCTGTTGCCATGTTTGGGTGTAGGGCACTGCTGTAGTAAGGATTTGGGTGTAAGGCACTGCAGTAGCAAGGTTTTGGGTTTTGCAGAATAAAGGGATTGGGTGTAGGGCACTTAAGTAGCAAGGCATCGGTTTTGCAGCGGTAAAGTTTTGACTGTTGGGCACTGCAACAGTTTGGGTTTGGCAAAAGCAGCAGTAACGGTCTGGGTGTTGGGCACTGCTGTAGTAACTGTTTGGGTGGAGGGCACTGCTGTAGTAACTGTTTGGGTGGAGGGCACTGCTGTAGTAACTGTTTGGGTGTAGGGCACTGCAGTAGTGACTTTTTTGGGTGTAGGGCACTGCAATAGTGACTGTTTGGGTGTAGGGCACTGCAATAGTGACTGTTTGGGTGTAGGGCACTGCAATAGCGACTGTTTGGGTGTAGGGCACTGCAGTAGTAACTGTTTGGGTGGAGGGCACTGCAATAGTGACTGTTTGGGTGTAGGGCACTGCAATAGTGACTGTTTGGGTGTAGGGCACTGCAATAGCGACTGTTTGGGTGTAGGGCACTGCAGTAGTAACTGTTTGGGTGGAGGGCACTGCTGTAGTAACTGTTTGGGTGTAGGGCACCGCTGTAGTAAGGTTTTTGGGTGGAGGGCACTGCTGTCCCATGGCTGTATCTGAGTTGGTGCTTTTCGTGTCCCTCCCCCTCTCAGGGACTCTCTCCAGGCCCTGCAGCAACACCTGGCCTGCATGTCAGAAGACCTGTCCCGCAAGGAGGATGCCCTCTCACTGGAGCAGCGCAGCCTGGTGACTCGCCAGCGCCTTACAGCCACCAGCCAGACCGAGTTGACCCCTGATGCCATCGTGCCGCTCGCAAACTCCAGCGGGAGACGCGCCCTGGATCTGCTTTAAAACCTCCTCCAGTTATTCATGTCTGGACCTCCTCGCCCCGAAGCCCTACACCTTCAGTTCTTTGCCCTGTTCCTGTAGGTCTACTGTCCTGTTGAGTTTAAGTGTTGTTCTTCCAGTGAAATGAGAGATGCTTTTTTGAGTTGGAGTGATAACCTGGAGGACCAGACACCTGCAGGAACAGGGTTGGGAACCTCACATCAAAGCCTTGTGTGCGCTTTACCATGCTTACTGTGTTTATCTGTGTGGGAGTCTATGTTTGAGTCCAAGTGTCAGTGTTCTTGTGTGGCTGTTCTTCAGTATTTAATGAGGATGGATGTGTCTTCTGTTGCAAAACTCTCGTGTTGTTTTATTGCTTAATGTGAAATTATATACATGCGATTATCAGCACATTTTTTATGCGTTTGCGTCTGTTTAAAATGTGTATGTGTATTATGTTGAACGATTGCTAATGCATGCAGCAATTCACGTTCAGTATTATATGAGGGGAAAGACCAGTACAGCTTTTCTGAGGTGACTATAAACCATCAATTCATGAGCACATTTCAGCTGTGCCATTAGATATGAATCTTCAAAGTAACAGTTAGGAAAACAAATGGCCGATTTTCACCTCCTGTCCAAGCATTTTTGACCTGCTCCAGATTCTCCTATTCTTCACTCCTTGTGAGTGAAGAAAGGCGATGAAAATGGAGGATTTGAGACCTTGGTAGATGGCAAGAGGTGAATCCATAGGTTGATCCTTGATGTGTCTTGCAGGCCCGCAAAATACCTGCACACTTAGGCAAAGGATAGACTGCTGTAGTTGGCTCATTTATGTTCCTTTTGTGTTAACTTTGAAAACACTCAAGATGATCATGGGAACCTAGTCAGGTGAGATGAGCATTACATCGACACTACAGGCCAGAAGTTTGGAAGCAAGGCCAGTACAGGTCAAACATTTGGAAGCAACTTCAAGCTTCTCTTCACAATGCCTTTATTGAATACCAGTATGAAATCCATGGATTTTGGGATGTGTTTCCTGCATGATTAGACTTATGTTTCATTGATATGCACCATTTTCCTCTGTTTACACTTATGGAAACAATCTATATGAACACATATGCGCATATACAGTGCCCTCCATAATTATTGGCACCTCTGGTTAAGATGTGCTCTTTAGCTTCTAATAAATTCAGTTTTTTTTCTTAATAGTATAAAACCACAATGGAAAAAATAGGAAAATCCAACCTTTAATTCAAGTGCATTTATTCAGTGGAGAAAAAAATCCCACATTAAGAAATAATTCTTTTACATCAAATCATATGTGCCACAATTATTAGCACCCCTGATGTTAATACTTTGTACAACCCCCAACAAAACAGCACCTAATCTTCTCCTAAAATGTTTCACAAGATGGGAGAATACAGAAAGAGGAATCTTCGACCATTCCTCTTAGCACAATCTCTCTAAATCATCCAGCGACCTGGGTCCTCTCCTCTGCACTCTCCTCTTCAGCTCACTCCACAGGTTTTCAATGGGGTTTAGGTCTGGGGACTGAGATGGCCATGGGAGGAGCTTGATTCTGTGTCTGGTGAACCATTTCTGTGTAGGGTCATTGTTTAGGGTCATTATCTTGCTGACCCAGTGACGACCCATCTTCAGCTTTCGGGCAGAGGCCACCAGATTTTGATTTAAAGTGTCCTGGTATTTCAAAGCGTTCACGATGCCATGCACCCTAACAAAGTTCCCAGGGCCTCTGGAAGAGAAACAGACCCACAGCATCACCGATCCTCCCCCATACTTCACAGTGGGTATGAGGTGCTTTTCTGCATGCTCATCTTTTGTGTTCCGCCAGACCCACCTAGAGCGTTTGTTGCCAAAAAGCTCTATCTTGGTATCATCTGACCAAAGCACACGGTCCAAGTTGAAGTCCCAGTACCGCTTAGCGAACTCCAGTGTTTGCGTTTATGATTGTGAGTGAGAAAAGGTTTTTTCCGTGCATGCCTCCCAAACAGCTTGTTGGCATGTAGATAGCACCTGATGGTTGTTTTGGATAAACCTAAATATATAGGTTTTAATCCTTAATATAATTAATAATAGATTAATAATTTTAATCTATTCATGTAAGCATTTCTGAATCAGAACAGTTGTTAAATAATTATGTTTGTGCCAATTCAGGTCAGAATTTAAAGTTTGAGTAAGAAAAGTTCTAGACAACTAGAGACGTGCTGCTCGGGTCGGTGCTCATTTTTCTTCGAAGAGAATCGTTTTTAAAATTATTTTCTAACACACACATCCTTAAACCATCCTTGCTTCGGAAGGATTAGGACATTCGTGGATGCTGGTTGTGTACTGAGTGATGTTGACACTCACACTGTTGACATCAGTTTCAAATCACAACATCCTTCTTTTTTTTTTTACTCATCTACTAGTCCTAAATTGCCCCGTCCCTACTTTTTTTGAAATGCATTGCAGGCCATCGCAAGAACCGAAAATAATGTAATTTTGATTCCTCTGCCTAACAATTTGAATAATATCCGGCAGGAGTGACATGAACTTGTAGCTTCTTTTTTAACAGTGAGTCTGGAAAAGAAATGGTTCAACCTGGATGACATGCACAAAAATTATTTGCTGGTGAATATCAGATTGATGACATCTTTTCCTTGAAGGCCAAGTTGGATGTATGGCATAAATTTTGATTAATTGTAGATGGTGACAACAATGTCATTCGTCAGTTTGCTTTTAAAGTGCTGCCTTATCAGGCTGCTTTATTTGTCGGCCAAATTATAAATTGTAATAAAGGTAATTTCATGTGTGTCGTACAGGATATTCAGAGAATGTTTCCTTCCTTTGTGATTGAACACCATCGCAATTAAGATTTGTTTTATGGTAATGAGTACTAGTGGGATAGACAATGAAAACATAACAACCAATAAAGATTTATCGCTTCTTGGTATATAAGGGAGTAAATTGTGTGTGGTATGGGACGCAGAAAAGAATTTTTTTCGCAAAATTGAGTTTAGACCAATGAGTTGTGTGGATAGACGTTATTGAAATGCTACTTAATGAACATTGCAGACTCATAAGAACACTTTAATTCAGTTGTAACTTTGTAATGGTCTTTATTGAAAATATCCGCAACATAAAGTTTATTGTGAACAATGTCATACGGGACATGCCAAAGTGTCATATGGGTCACCTCTATGGATACATCAGTAAAATCACTGTTCTTCTCGGTTTATTTGGACAATATCCACGAGAAACAATGAAATATAAGCAATAGCATGCTGAAACATATGAAGAAGCAAAATTTGATGGAAAAAAGCAAAATTTGAGAACGTTGTACAGAACACAGTGCGTGTCATACAGGACAACATGTGTGCGTGTATGTGTCAATAAATTTGAATATGGCTTGTTATAAATGTAGGTACCAAAAATTTCCACGCTACCCTTCCCCTTTCAGCTATCCTACAGTTTCTCCCATTTTTTCACTATCCCTTCCATCCTCACCGGCGATAGGGCTTTTGACGCTCAAGGCTCACTGATGTACAGAGTCTATGAAGGCTGTCCTTCATGTCCAAACTAGTGAAAGGACTACTGTGGCACAAGTTGCTGTGAATTTATATGATTCAAGTGACATCTGTATGATGGAGCCATTTTGGCAGCAGCAGTGGGAACATCACCATATTGAGCGGGAGGTTTTAATCTTGTGGCTGATCGGTGTATTAGATGCACTTCGATCTATTTTTATAATTGGACAGAAGAAAAAGATTTCGGTCTGCAGAAAATTCAAATGAATGAAAAGTCAAAGTGTGAAACACCATGTACTGTACGGGACAAAGTTCATACTTGTCATGAATAATGGAGAAGCTAATTAATTGATTTCCACTCTGCATTATATACAAAACCCAAAACCAGTGAAGTTGGCACGTTGTGTAAATCGTGAATAAAAACAGAATACAATGATTTGCAAATCCTTTTCAACCTATATTCAATTGAATACACTGCAAAGACAAGTTACTTAATGTTCGAACAGGTAAACTTTGTAATTTTTTGCAAATATTAGCTCAATTGGAATTTGATGCCTGCAACATGTTTCAAAAAAGCTGGCACAAGTGGTAAAAAAGACGGAGAGTTGAGGAATGCTCATCAAACACTTATTTGGAACATCCCACAGGTGAACGGGCTAATTGGGAACAGGTGGGTGCCATGGTTGGGTATAAAAGCAGCTTCCCTGTAATGCTCAGTCATTCACAAACAAGGATGGGGCGAGGGTCACCCCTTAGTGAACAAATGCGTGAGCTGATTGTTGAACAGTTTAAAAACAACATTCCTCAACAAGCTATTGCAAGAAATTTAGGGATTTCATCATCTACGGTCCGTAATATCGTCAAAAGGTTCAGAGAATCTGGAGAAATCACTGCACGTAAGCGACAAGGCCGAAAACCAACATTGAATGCCCGTGACCTTCGATCCCTCAGGCGGTACTGCATCAAATCGACATCAGTGTGTAAAGGACATCACCACATGGGCTCAGGACCACTTCAGAAAACCACTGTCAGTAACTAAAGTCCGTCACTACATCTGCAAGTGCAAGTTAAAACTCTACAATGCAAAGCGAAAGCCATTTATCAACTGCACCCAGAAACGCCGCCGGCTTCGCTGGGCCCAAGCTCATCTAAATTGGACTGATGCAAAGTGGAAGTGTTCTGTGGTCTGACGAATCCACATTTCAAATTGTTTTTGGAAACTGTGGACGTCGTGTCCTCCGGACCAAAGAGGAAAAGAACCATCCGGACTATTATGGGCGCAAAGTTCAAAAGCCAGCATCTGTGATGGTATGGGCGTGTATTAGTGCCCAAGGCATGGGCAACTTACACATATGTGAAGGCACCATTAATGCTGAAAGATACATACAGGTTTTGGAGCAACATATGTTGCCATCTAAGCAACGTCTTTTTCATGGACGCCCCTGCTTATTTCCGCAAGACAATGCCAAGCCACATTCTGTACGTGTTACAACAGCATGGCTCCGTAGTAAAAGAGTGCGGGTACTAGACTGGCCTGCCTGTAGTCCAGACCTGTCTCCAACTGAAAATGTGTGGCGTAAAATACGACGCTTCAAAGAGAGAGATCCCGGACTGTTGAACAACTTAAGCTGTACATCAAGCAAGAATGGGAAAGAGTTCCACCTGAAAAGCTTCAAAAATAGGTCTCCTCAGCTCCCAAACGTTTACTGAGTGTCTTAAAAGGAAAGGCGATGTAACACAGTGGTAAAAAGGCCCCTGTGCCAACTTTTTTGCAATGTGTTGCTGCCTTTAAATTCTAAGTTAATGATTATTTGAAAAAAAAAAAAAGTTTCTCAGTTTGAACATTAAACATCTTGTCTTTGCAGTGTATTCAATTGAATAGAAGTTGAATAGGATTTGCAAATCATTGTATTCTGTTTTTATCTACGATTTACATAACGTACCAACTTCACTGGCTTTGGGTTTTGTATTTTAATTGTTTGCAAGTGTTTGTGCTGCTGCTCAACCCTGTGTGTGTAACATGCAGAGAGTACATGCATTGTGCACTCGCCAACAAAGGCGCATAATACTATCTTAACAATGGGCCCTTAAAATAGCAGTTAAAAACTGACAATTCACTTAAGACTAGGTTTTTCCAGTTCAATCACAGAATCGCTTTCTTTTGTCACAAGATAGCAACAAACCTACGATGCGCCCGATCAGACCTCATTTTAAAACCAACACACCCATGGTCCCTCAATTTGGTGCAGTATACTAGTAATTCACACAAACTGAGCGCTGGGTGGAAAAAAGACAACTTCGCTGGTCATAAAATAGCAAAGACGCTTGTGTTACGCTTGCCGCTGCTATGCGCCAGGTTTAAAATTGAGCTCAGTGATTCTTGTCATGTTTCTGTGGGGCTTGTGTTTGGGTAGATTCTTTGATGGAGTCCATCATCTCTAATGTTTTTGAAAGATGGATCTTTCAGAAGAGCATGGAATGATATGGAAGGGCAAATTTTTACACAGATGATATCATATTCCACCACCAATGCAGCCAGGCTCAGTTTGGGCTAATATTTCAGCTTCTTCGAAACTGAGGTGGACTTAACTGATTTAACGCTTCAAACACCACCTTCATCAAACAAAGCAGTGCAGGTCAATACAATGAGGTCATCTTAGTATGGTAAAAGCTGCAGTCCTGCATACATGTAATTTCGGAAACAGAAAAGGACCTGCGTGGATTTGTTTATTTGCCTTTCTTTTTTTTTTTTGAACTGTCTGACCATTTTCTATTATCGTTCAGTGACTGTCATTTACATTGTTTTTACATTACATTGCCATGTTAATGCGTCATTAGGCAGAGGAAAAATATTTTTTGTGCATAAACAGGTTTACAAGGATATGCACTTTGTCATACAGTAATGTGGAACGAGATAAGAAACTGTAAACACACTGGAGGGGTTTTATTGAGAATACAGCCGCCACACTGACTACTTTAATGTCTTTAAATTAATCTCTCAGGGAGAAAAAATGGGTCCGTCTAGGTGTTGTTTCTGAGTTTGGACCTGTTTTGTGTGGCTTATCTGTTTGATTTAATGAGTCGAATTTGAACGGCTGCTTATAATTGTATTGGGTGCTCAAAAACAACAATAATGTCGCAGCTGCAGAATGACCGTTCAACAAAGAGGTTTACCTTCGGGATAGATGCTGTAAATAATGGCTCCCCGAAGTTTTCATAATGAAGCTACATTACAGGAATAGAAGACATACTCCTGACAAATCACTCTGAGGTACAGTATGAACACTGGAGTTTGGGTCCTTCAAGAAGAAAATAAATAAACCCATTTCTTGGGGATTTATTCCTTAATTAAGCATGTTTTGACAGAGGACAAATCTTTAAGCCCGCCAGGAAGGTATAATTGACCAAAATATTACAAATTTGAGGCATCATTTGTTGAAATTTTAATTTGAAATTGTTTATTTATTTATTTACTTACTTACTCACTTATTGGCTTACTTATTCATTAATTTTTTTTAGTCCAGCTCTGATTTCTGGCAGGATAATCATACTGAATAACATTAAAGCTATAAGAGGCTGGGCTTTTCTGGATCAATGTTGAGCAGGTTTGTTGTCTCGTTGACCTTAAAGCAAATTGGATAGCCCCAGCTGTTTACTCTCCCTATACTGTCTGCCAAACGACTTGCTGTAAGGGTAAAAAAAAAAAATACAAATCACGCAATATTGATCCAGAACACGACAAACAACTGAATCAAATTATCCACAGTGATATTTCATCCCAACGTTGTTTGAGAAAATGGAGGGTGGAAAAAACTGTGCAATTTCAATTCAAATAAGCTTGAAAAATAGGACCAAAAAAACATCCTTTTCAACTCTTCATTGAACCCAGAATGAGGACAGCTCTCTGAAACAAACAAATTAACAGGGCAAAATAATAATAATAATAATAATAATAATTTTTATTATTATTATTATTACTATAACCTCAGTTTAAGCCACTGCTTCAGTGGGCAGTCTCTCGTGTCATTATCTCCCTCTCCATTGGTCTCCTGCACTGATGCCACATGGCACCAGGAGCCTTTATAGCTTTATTGACCTGCCCTCAAATTCATTCAGACAAGTGGGCTAAGACTCAATGGGCACCATTTCCTGAAAAGGCCTAATTATTCTGAATCATTTCACTAAATGACAGATGCTGCAGCCAGGCGACGCGCAGTCAGGGGACGTTTAAAGCCCTCGCTGGGCCTCGTCCCTCGCTGCCAGGTGTATCCTAAATGCCGTCTCGCTTGATTACTTCTGCCTGAACGATCTGCCTCAACTCCAAGCTCTGTTTCGCCGGACCACACTCTCTGGGACACGAAGGGAGCACCACACATGAGAGAGAGAGAGAGAGAGAGAGGGAGAGAGAGACTGTGACATTATCCAGTGGGTGATGAACATCTATCTGAGCACGTGGAAGAGAGGGAGTAAGTGATTGAGAGCGAGAGAGAGAGACCTGAGGACATGGAGGATGAGGAATTTCAACCACACGATGTGAGAGTAATCGAGAGAGCAAGACCAAGCCTTGAAACCAAGTTTACTGGACGGGGTCAGAACACCATTGTTCCACCTGCTGCCCATCAGGGGTGAAGGACCTCTCTGCCTGTTATGCACCCTCTCACAGAGACTACATCCGTGTTCACGAGAAATCTGCGTCGCACCGACTGCTGAAAGACCAACTGATGTACCGAGGAAGTGATAGACTATATCACTGGCTGTTGTTGACTAACCTCAGATGATATATTGGGAGAGACGTGTGGACGTTCACATTAACTGCCGTTGATCTACATTGTGAGAGGATGAGGTAAGACAGTATCCTGTTTGGACTCCAGACTTCCCCTTTAGGGTCTCTCGGTGATAGCCGGACCACATATTCAGGACTTGGTGAAATGGTTGCTGAATTTGTCTTCAGACCTTTCCTAGTTTAAAGGCGAAAACAAGAATGCCGTTGTGCCAGCTGATCTAACGGACTAATGGACACGAAGCGGGAGATGGCAGTCGCAGACTACGTCTCGTTGGCCGTCTACTCCCTCACCTTCACTCTGGGGCTGCCCGCCAACCTGTTGGTGCTGGCCGTGTACGTGCGCAAGGCTCAAAAGCGCGGCGCCACGCCCTGCGTAGTCTATGCCCTCAACCTGTGCCTGTCCAACCTGGCGCTGGTGGCCTGGCTGCCCGTCATGGCCCTGGAGACCATCCTGCAGAGCTGGGCCCTCCCGGCTCCCGTCTGCCTCCTCTACAGCTTCTTCCTCTTTGCCTCGCTCTACGGAAGCTGCCTGTTCCTGGCCGTCACCGCCGCGGGGCGCTACCTCAGCATCGCTTTTCCCATCAGCTACAAGCTGTACCGCAGCGCCCGGCTCTCCTGCGGCGTGAGCGCTTGCCTGTGGGCGCTGGTGCTGGTGCACCTGGGGATGGCCTTGGCGGTGGAGGGCGGCGCCTACTTCACCCACTCCAACTCCAACAACGACTCCACCTGCTTCCAGAACTTCACGGCGGAGCAACACGTGGTGCTGCTGCCGCTGCGCCTGGAGATGGCGCTGCTGCTCTTCCTGCTGCCGCTGGCGGTGACGCTCTTCTGCACGCTGCGCTGCGTGGTGCTGGTGCGACGCTCCTGCCTGCCCGCCGGCCGCAAGCGCCGGGTGGTGAGCGTGGCCTGCGCGACGCTGGCTGTGTTCGCCGTGTGCTACGGCCCCTACAACGCTTCCCACGTGGTGGGGTTCGTAGAGGGGGCCACAGTGAAATGGAGGAAGCAAGCCATGCTGACCAGCACCTGCAATGTCTTTCTGGAGCCAGTGGTGATGCTGCTTCTATCGCCTCCCCGCCTATCGGGATTGGCTGGAAGGCTGCGCGGGAGGGCGGGGCATGGAAAGACTCCTGCAACCAGACATTGAATTGCTGAGGATACAATGAGCTCATTCCAATCACTTGTTTTATCCTACCATTCTCTCCACTGTCCTTCACTAACTGGGTCTGCCATCTCCTTCATTCCAGCCCATTATGTGCTCCTTGAAGGAGCAAAGAGCGAGGAGTTTGGACGCCGTCAAAGGAATCTAGAGTAAGAAGGCATGAGTTGTGCATCCCATTGAAAATGTATATTTGAGCTCATTGCGGTTGCTAATTTCATTGATCCTTGTCTACTCGGTCCTGGACTTAAACATAATTCAATAGAGGTCCGTCATCTTTATGGCAGTCTCAACTTTTCAAACGCTTGGAGCAAGGAGGTGGGAGTTAGGATGCTCCTGAAGGATTTGTGAGCAAGGAAACTTGAGAGCATCCTTTGCGAGAGTATTACATTTGAAAGCCTGATTTGTAAAAAATCTGGATCAATCTTCTCCAATGAGCCACATCTGTTATCAACAGAGCTTCAAGCCGGTGGTGTAATGATGGGAATACCCAGGTATGCGGAACAAAATGCACCTCTTTACCTGTCAATTAATGGTATAAGTGTCAAAAAGCCATTGAAATACATGGGGGAGTGGGCTCACTTTTTCCTTAGTGATTGAACCATTTACTCACTGTAATAGAGTAACTTACACCCACTCCTCCAGGGACCACTGTACCACTGCTTACACCTGGTGCTTGAAAGAATAAGAGCATTACAAATGCACACTTCCTCTATTTCTCTGTGATTGCATCCTTTCCTTTAGCCCTTTGATGGGTGGTACTAATGAGTAAGGAACTGATTCATGGAAAAGATTTGCGGAAGTGGCTCGAGTGAGTGACTCACGCTGACGTTCACCTACATTTGACTGTTAAAAGAGAGAACCACACACTCAGAGTGAAAACTATCTGGAGCTTCTTTTTTTTTGTGATGAATTAATGCCTGCAGAAATTATGTATGTTCCTACTGAGTGATTAATTCTTGGAAGCTGTTGACCTTTGCTGACTGTTAATGACATGAGTTCATTATGTTTAAATACAATAATGATGAGTTCATTATGTTTAAATAAAATAATGGCATGAATGTCATATTGATTTTGTCTGTGATACTGCCATTGGCTAAGATTGTATATATAATGTCATGTCTTTATTAAGGCTGTACAATCAGAAATAAAACAATATGGAAAAGCACCTGCTGACAATGTACATGGTATTTTCTGTAAAATCTGGGATGCTTGATCAAAAATGTTTACGACCGGAATTCATTTATTGAAAAAATAGTTATGTGGTACGCTCCGTGGGCGAGGCCTTTCCCATCAGGCAGAAACTGAACGCTCCTGCTCCTGTGTGCAGCAGTGGTCACCATGTGGTCCTTTGACTGAGTCATTTCTATCACTGATCTTCTTTCTTTGTCTTGGCTTGTCACAGGAACACCTTATTTTTTTGCACCTTAATATAAGCCACTTGCTCAGAACCAAGAAACGAGGCCTGATACACACAGCAGGCTCCATAGTTCATTGGGCAGTGACACTTCTTTTGTGCTCCAGTACTTTCAGTTTGAAATGATATACAATGGATGAGGAGCTTTTATTTGAGGGTGTTTTTATCCGTATTGGTTTAGAGATAATGACGGCACCTTTTGTGTGTGGTCCCTCCCGTGCACACCAAAAATATTTGACAGTTTGAAGTAATATATAATATTTGTGATGTGAATAGAGGCCACTAGATGGCAGCATTTACCTTTTTTTTGTTAAGCTCAGACTGGAGCTATGTTTAGACATGTCCTGGACATGTCTGGGGCAAGTCCCCGAAAAGTAAAAAAAAGAGGTCTAAATGTGGGTGGGGTCTGCAAAAAAGTATATAAGGAAAAGAATTGAGACAGGAAAGTAGTAGGAGAAATTGGAAGAAGAAGGATACGTGTGACCAGACCTGTCATTTCTGTTCAGGACCTGTGAAGTTTCTTTTGAGCATTTTTCCTCATCCAGGACATCACCAAGCCACCCCACAAAAAGGGACTGTAAATATTTCTGTTTTTTGTTGTGTTAAATCTTGGTCAGTTAGTTAGTTGTTATTAGTCTTTGTCTGTTTAATTAAATGTGTTTAAGTTTTTATAACTGTGTCTGTCATCCCTTGCTGTTGCTGTTGTGTTATAAATGTAATAACAATTTGGGGCCATAACAAATTGAAATCATTTTTAACATTTGGTGGCATATGTTTTGCATGCGATGAGCGCTCCAAGTCTAAGTCTCTTCCCTGGTGATGCGCTGCCAGGCCTGCATTGCAGCCCTCTTCAGTTCCTGCTTGTTTTGTCGACCTTATGCCTCCAGACTCCTCTGCAGCTTGTGAAATTCATGTTCCATTGGAATTATATCAGGTGATTGACTCGGCTAAAAGAACCAATTTGAAAAAAAAAAATTGTCACTTTTCAATGAATTATGAAGTTCACTGACTAACACTGTCACAAATAAGTTATACACTTAAGAATGCCCTTTCACTTGTGCGTTTTCACCAAATTCTCACCAAAAAGCAGGTCATTAGTGTTACATAAGGCAGTGCCAAGACTATTTTTGGCGAAAAAAAAAAGTGTCATTCTGACTTCAGATTGAATCACAACAGGTTCTATAAAGAGAATATACGGAGTTGTTCCCTCGACTTGCTTCTTTCAGCCATAGAAGCGGCTCATGGAAGGTCATCTTAAAACAACCGATAACATAAAGTGGGTCTATGAGCAACACACTTAGGTTCACATTCTACTTTTATTAAAAAGGAAGATACAAGTATGAAGAATAATTTTTTTTTGTCTAAAAAAAGAATTCATTTTGCAATGCTAAATGGACACAATTAACAATGTGCTTGCACCTGAACTAACTTACAATATAAACATTTACAAATAAAAGAAACACAAAATTATTTACGTCTTTGTCATTGCTCACACTTTTCAAATGAATGTTTGTAAATCATTTCACCCCTAATTACTATATCCAATGAATAGACTGTAAATACAATTTGGTGGTATCACAAGGAAATAATTGTCACAATACTGTGAAAACCTAACTGGTCACAACAACCAATCATAACACACTTCTTGCAGAGCTAGCCTCACAATCCAAACAAAGATTTATGGAAATAAATCTTGGGGACGATTAATTTCTCTAATCTTAGTTCAGCTGACAGGGAGAGGGGAATCATGCGATGCGTTCTACTTTCCGCACCACGAGATTTAGTAGAATAATAATGACAGTCAACGAAAAATGGTTAGCTGGGGGATTTAAATGCTCATCCCATTACTGAGATGTGTGCGAGGAACTTCAGCTTTATTTGAGCGTCTCGGTAATCTTTAGGTGGAGGTACCCCCAACAAAAATGAGAATGCACCGATTGTAGTAAAAGGGCTTCAGTAGGCTCAAATAATGCAGTGATACCACTCGTGGATGCTATCTTTAGATCATGCATCAATCCTGGCGATTTAGACAAAGGATTCAGTTTTCTGTACTGGCCATAAAAATCCATTTGCATATTTATTGTGCGTGTGGCCTTTTCCTCATTCCTCCAGGGAACCATAACATGCAAATGTGTACTGTCAACAACTCTCTGGAAAGTCCCCAGCATGAATAAAAGCTGCCTGAATCTGACAGATGATTTTGAGATCTGTCATGGAAAACTGACCCCTTAATGTTCCAACCTTTTTTGAGCAAATGCCCGCCCAAACTAATGTGCTCACCATTCTTGAACCACTTCGACTACAGGCATAATCATGGTCTCTCGTGATACTCAACAGATTGCTCTCAAATTCACAACACTGAAGAGGTATACTTTTGTTCAGAAGATTATATGTTTAATTCTGGTTCCTTAACTAAGCCTCATCAGCCAAGAAAAAATAAAGCCACATCGAGGAATCTAAACAACGACAGGTCCAAATATGATACTGTCCATGGGCCATTCGCATGTACTTGAATAGCACGACAATATAAAAGCTTAATTAGTTTGTTTGTGGTATTTTCCGTATAATTATCCGCTAAATATTCAACAGTCATTTTCAAAGTCATTTTTTGACAAAATATTTGTGCCATTCTGCATGAATATTGACAGTACAACAGTACAGTACATGTTTTCTTGACCCATTCTTCATATTGGCAATTTGACCTGTGGTGTTGATGGCGTCCAAGCTGATGTAGCCCTGTGGTTAGGATGCAGCGCTGCAGTCTAAACTGCCAGTTGTAAATCTCAGCCTTAGCATGTGTTTACAAAAGCAATAATTGCATTTTTCTTCTATAAATAATTGCTGGGGTTTTTGTGCATTTTATACTCAGCCAAAATAAAAACTTCACACTCGTTTGGAGGTCAATAAGTTGAACATACAAGAAATAAGGTTTTAAATAATTATTTTATTTAATTCTGTACTCATTAAAGATGGTGTATCATAAAAATAATGTCCATAATGTAATCAGTTCTACTGGAAATGCGATGGAAATGTCCAAGGGTAAAAATGGTAAGTTACAACTTGAATAAGAGCAGTGC
The DNA here is from genome assembly GCA_029721435.1 of Gymnothorax reevesii. Taxonomy (NCBI): domain Eukaryota; kingdom Metazoa; phylum Chordata; class Actinopteri; order Anguilliformes; family Muraenidae; genus Gymnothorax; species Gymnothorax reevesii. The sequence goes on from CM056577.1 coordinate 115,636,401, forward strand.
TCAGGCGATTACGTATGGTTTGGGCAGTCACACGACCTCTAAACAATTCATTCCTAGTGGACATTGCAGTGACAAATCGATTATGCAAATGACGTAAGACAATTTGTCGGTCTTCTGCTTTTGACGTCACACGTGGGCTACCAGAACGAAGTCGGTCAGCTGTGGTGCTAGTTTGTTGGAGACATCTCCGAAGATCATGGATAGTCCGTCGACTGCATCCCATAACCCTTGCAATGTCAGTGATGGACTTTTCCGTATTCAGCATGCCAATGGCACGTTCACGCTGAATGCTTGACAGCCATGGCATTGAAAATCAACAAATAATTAACTTTAAAAACGTGTTTTTCCGAGATGTCACTCTAACGTGCTAACATGAGCTCAGTTGCACATCTCTCATATGGTCACGTGACTAGGAACACGAGAAAACATAATTTTAGCTTAAAGTACGCTCGCACATGCTACGTACCTGTGCACGTCGGAGTTGATGTGTGCCATGATGTCTTTGACAATGCATTTACCTCTAGTGATAATAAAAACTATTTTATTAAAAGTTTCAAGAAAATATTTACAAATTTATGAGTGTGAAGTTTCTTTTTTGACTCAGTATACTTTTCTTTACCATTTTAAAAAATTGCCTTTGTGTTTATAATTTTATTTATTTGCTTTTTTTTGCTCCAGTGGAGTCAAACTTCATTTTCTTTGTATGTATTATCTTTGAATGGTAAATTATATAGGCTACAGAACTGGCAGAAATTATAATTTAAAAAATTTGAAAATTCTAAAAATTAAAAAGTGGTTGTATTTGGATGGAATGTATGCCTTTAGTGACGTATATGTGAAATTAAGTGAGTTTTACTGTTTGGTATCTGAGAAATATTGAAAGACACAGCGTCAGCTGAGAGAGGCCACCTGGACATTCCCAAACTAAAACCTCTGTAATTTTGATCTGATTTACTTGGTTACAATAAGCTTTGGCACAGATAATGGTGAGATTCTGTGCTGTAAGTTTTTAAGGGTCTCTGACTGCAACTGAATAATTTTAGCAAAGCAAAGCAAAACTTTTTTTGGTGCAAAAAAAGATGTTTCATTTATGCAGTGTTCCATCTTCATTTACTCTGACTCAGTGACATAAACACTGATTTTTGCATCATGACAAAAATCCCCAAGGTGTTTATTATGATGCCAAGATTACCAACTTGTTGCAGAGATATTGTCATTTCATTTTGGGCATGTCATTTTCAAGCTAAAGGATCAAGGGTTGAAGGGGATAATCTACAGCACTGCATTATGAGTAAAAAAGGCTAATTATATTGAAATTCACTGAGACACGCAGCAACTATTTCCATGTCAAAGTAGTTATGGCAATGTTTGACCTAGCTTACTTGCATTACAGATAAAAAACTATGACAGGTATTGATTGCTGGACCGCTTCGAAGATAGGAACTTCGATACGTATATATTTTGACAGATCATGACAATGATCTGTTTTTTTAACAATGCTATAGAATCAAACTTTTGGGACTGCATAGTCAGTCAGTCAATTTCGACACGATTTGAAATAGCATTTCTGCTGTGGTATTTGCATCATAAGATGGCTTATGCAGTTAGAATGCCGAGTCCTCACACTTTCAAATGATGTATAGTTCTCCTATGTAGCACAATATTTGGATACCTCGCTGCAAAACTGAATCAATGCATAAATTCGTGAAAATCTAGAGTCCAGTCTTCTGTATTTTTACATGAAGTACCATGTCAACCAAACAGCATAGGTCTCTTTGGCACTGATTAACAAATAAAACTAAAAAACGCCAACCCACAGAGCTTGAAACATGCAAATATAAAAATGCCAAAGAGAACTATCAGCTCCTGTCAAATTTTTTTAAATGCAGAATTGAACCAACCATTCCGTTCTTAACTGACACATAGATTTCTTGCTTAAGAAACCTATATTAAATCTGCAATCTCTTTGAAGTTTATGATTTGTATCAAAGAGAAAGTTCTGATTGACTGTTATAATATTGATTGATTTCAAATTGGACTGTGAAATAGTACACTTCAGTGCTTAGACAGGTCAGTGATGACCTCAACGGAAAATGATATTTTGAGCATAGTGGTCAACATTCCTCACCTGCAGTCCCTGACAGCGGACTATACTGCCTCTATCAGCATTACGAGCATTAGAATAGTGCTGATGAAAACCCCCTCTATCAGATTTCTGTCTGTGACGCCTGCACTACAGTTACACTCAGCCTGGTTCCATTTAACTCTTCCTGAGATTCCACAAACTTCCTGAGAGGGTTACAGTATTTCGATGATGGAGGTGTTCATTTCCAATGAAGAAAACTGTTTTGTTAAAAGTGTTTGGACTCTGGTGATTCCGTTCCATTGCATTTAATTTAAACGCAAATTCATGCAATTTATGAATTAGTTGTCTTTTCTAGAAGGCATGCTCTTTTCATTTGAGCATCGTTACTCTTTGTTTAACTTGTGTTTCACTTCTGAAACTGTGAAGACTTCAGTGGTTCACGTGATACCTTTGTTATCCTGAGTTAAGTTGGTAATACATGGAGCGGTTTATTTTCTCCTGCAGACAACAGCTGTCCATATCAATTCAGGATATGTAAAACTATTAATTGAAATTAAATTTTGTGCAGCAAAGTGTTGTCATTTTTTTATAAGTCATAGCACAGGGACGGATATCTTTAGCATTTTCATTTTACAATATATCATATAGCATTAGCCATAATGAACCAACCATTTCAAAGTAGTTTTTTTAACATTTGCAGTTTTTCTTTTTAAAACAAATATAAAGTTTTGATCCAGATTATTGAGCGGCATCATAGTGTGCTTACACAGTTAGACAGCCAAAACGTTAGACAGTTAAACTGGAAAATATCACAAAATGTCTTCCGCCACGCAAAAAAGGCGAATAAAATCTAGGTAAAAGAAGAACAAATTGTGTCAGGTACGATGTCAAGCTATCTGATCAGCGGTAGGTCAACTGTTTTCAGCTTGTCAGAGCCACCAGAGTGCACTTAACAGTCACCTGACTTCGCCTTATCAGATCATGGCTTGATAGTCAAATCTGTAGTCTTATTTACCACACCAGCTCTTGTATTTTTCTCTTGTATATTTCTAACCACCAAGATTAGTTAGCAGTGAACAGTAAAAGATATAGCAGCTTTCTGAAAATGTGCCAAAAACAGAATACCCATGTAACTGAGATGGTTCCTCCTCAATAGTTCAACATAAGCAAACATTTTCAACATTCTTGGTTGAAAGGTTGAGGCGTCTCACCTCAGCCGCATCCGCTGGCTACACCTAAATGAATTAAGACATGTTCAAGCTCTTTTAAATCATGCAGGATCTAAGACCATTCTTGTCACAAGAGGATTTTTACAAAAAACCCTTAAACTTTTCCCCACAGGTAAGATAAAATTTGAAACACTTGAGATGTGAGTTTCACTCTGAGTTGCTTGGGCCTCGGTGCTGATATTTTACTGTGTAATCGATCACATAAACTGAATCCATTTTGCCATAACCCAAGTGCCGACTATCTAGGGAAGCCAGGTCTAGGTATTGTGGCTTTATTAGGCTCTCTTTCTGTGCCAAAGCCACCCTCAGTATCTCAGTAACACAGAGATTTTCTTGGTGATTATTTTGCACAAACAGAAAGCACTCTTGGAAAACACCATTGAATCCGATGGATATTGCAGCCATTTTGGCTGAGGGTCCAGGATCCTGCACTGGGAATCAAAAGTCATCTGCGCATTGATACTACGGTACCTTTTCTGGTTAACATGCTGTATATCTGCTCGTTCTCACATGGAGTTATAATAGTCACATGTTACTAAAAAGATCATTGCAGAGCAGCTAAGTTCTGGCTAATGGTCCTAAGAAATGTATTGGGAAATCAGTAAAACTGCCTGAAAATGTGGCTCCAGTGAATGAGAGGGGCGAAAGTCATCCCTGCTCCCTCTTAATGGCCCACAGATAAGATGTTTGTCGGGGAGCTCAGTGGTATGGTATTCAAATCTCAGCCACATCATTATTGCCAATGGCTGGAGGACCGCGTGGGCGAGCCCAGTAGCTGGATCAGTCTCTTCGGATGTCATAGGGGTTATTAAACCAATTGATATTTGCATGTAGCTCTATGAGCAAATTTTATGCTGTCTGTTTTATCCTCTAACGGCACAGGCAGTGTGTGACTGGTGGAACGTCAGTGTAGTTGTGTTCTCCGGGAGTCGGTGGGGGCAGGCGACAGCGGTGCACTACACGGTTTGGCTGCGTTCAGGGCTTGAAAAGGAGGGACTGCCTCTATCAGCATTACGAGCATTAGAATAGTGCTGATGAAAACCCCCTCTATCAGATTTCTGTCTGTGACACCTGCACTACAGTTACACTCAGCCTGGTTCCATTTAACTCAGGAATTTCCTCATGTTTACTTTATTTTTGAAATTCTGAGAACCTGTGAAAACTTCCTGAAAGGGTTACAGTATTTCGATGATGAACGTGTTCATTTCCAATGAAGAAAACTGTTTTGCAACAATGTTAAAAGTGTTTGGAATTTGGTGATTACGTTCAATTGCATTTAATTTCAACGCAAATTCATGCAGTTTATGCATTAGTTGTCCTTTCTAGAAGGCATGCTCTTTTCATTTGAGCATCGTTACTCTTTGTTTTAACTTGTGTTTCACTTCTGAAACAGTGGCTGCGTTCAGGGCGTGAAAAGGAGGGACCCTCATGCATTATGACAAGATACACAACATATCTTACAAAATATAGTAAGAGAAATGACAGGCAAGAGATTAGACAATTTCCATTTGGCAGTAGACTCCTAAAGATAAGATCAAAATTGCATCGTTCTCAGAATTTGATGGCACTAGAGATTTAAGTTCTGTGATTGGCTTTATTCGTGAGGTTCCAGGGGACCCTGCAAGCAGCCAGGACCAGGAATTGATACCCGTGTTCAACACCTGTATAAGTAAAGCCCCACAACAGCCATTCCTGTTAGCTGCAACAAGGACTTCACATTGGTGGAGCTTTGGTCATTTAATGTTTGGAATTATTGACATTTTCATTGTGAAAAACATTGCTGACGGCGATTTTTTTCAATGCACTGTATTTCCTAAAGGAAATGAACAACCCATACCAACCATTATTCAGAATCTTTGAACACAGTATGTACATGGTATTATCGGTAAAAATTAAGATTTTAACCTGACCTGTTTTGAGCTTCTTTATGGTGGCAAATAACATCATGTGCAGCTGCTATATTTGTCTGCCAACCAAGCTATTCCAGTTCAAACTGTAGATTAAGCTGAGATATGGCTTGCTTCCTTTTTTTATGGGATAAGCATTAGAAACCACCTCCCTGCAGTCATTTGATAAAGGTAACAGTAGAGTACAACAGGCAGGAAATGTAACTGTTTCTGAGAATTTCCACGATTATCCGCATGGTGCCCTGATGGGTCAAAAACTGCAGAGCTGGTGTGACATTCATGATTGACACAATGTTCTCAAAAGACCAGCTGAACACACACAATTGCCAGGAAACCTTGTTTGAAAAGCTTCCAAGACAGATAGCTGGCTTATTAATTTCATTATCTGCTCTGCATGTTATATAAGCAATGATGTAATTTGCTGGCTAATGAGAGAGGTCAACTGGGCAGTGGGCGAAGATTCTGAGCAGGGACTGTTATGCGATTGGCTACATGTTAATTATGGACTGTAAAGTGATTGGCGGATTGCCCAGAGCATTCGTAGGTGTAAATGACTGTGTATATTGCCTTAGATTTAAGTGGCTACTGTGTGTGGAGTCTGGTCATCATCCTTGTCTGGAAATTCAGTCAAACAAGTGAAGAGTGGTAATGGGGGATTACATCCTTGTGACAAACTGAGGTGAGTGAATCCTTAAAGATGCGCTTCTGTCTGTTTGTTGAGGAATAATGCAAACATGCATACAGACTCCAATCAAGGTTCAGTTGTAATATATGTAATACAGGCAGTCTTTGGTCCTTTAAAAATGAACGTTAATCCTGGAAGCCTCATGCCATTCAGACAGACAGTGGAAAAGCCACACAAGGCAATATTATTTATTTTCCGTGGGAAGGCTGAACAAAAACTGTAAATAAACTTAATTGTTTTACGCAATTATCCATAACATTTGATGAATGCAAGAATTATTCTTTTTTCCATGAACATCAGAAATGCTTCAGAATATATGTCAAACAGAAACATTGAATCAAAATTTGCTGTGAGGATGCGTAGCCAGGAAAATATAAAGGTTTTATCCAAAAATGAATAAAAACACTCACATTTTGCTTCACTTTAAACCTAGATGTAGAAAATTTATACAGCAAGCGATAGTAGCTGCGATTGGGAGGTCCAAACAGACTGGTAAACCCGGGATGGCCATTTCAGAGAAACAAAGCCTTGAGGCTTTGATTTACACATTATGTCAGTGCAATTGACTGAATATACTGTACTGACCAACTGTAGAAACTCTTGACTGGGCAAGAGCATTTAAAGAAATTGTGCACCTGAACGCAATTAACGTAAGTTGGGCTGTCCACTCCTGATTTTGGAGATTCACCATCCTGCTGTTTTCACTCAAACCAATGGTAAGGATACCTTATTAAAACCTGTAGCTGCTAATTAATAAAAGCAGGTAAAATTAAAACTTAAAAGAAGGCACAGAAGCCAGGCTGGGCAGCCCTAATACTAAGGACTGTCAATATTAGCTCTGCTATCATTATGTCCAAGAGTGATTGTGAAGTCAGTTTCTTCGACAGCACACGCGTTCTGCCGACAGTTTACACTTTAATTTATGGTGTCTGGGTAAAGCGCAAAAAGCATCTGAGTGCTAGGGAAATTGTCGCTTTTTGGCGAAAGTAATTCATGTGAGTAATTTTGATTTCAGCATGAGTGTTCACAGTAATATTCCTCATCTGAATTCGCAGTTACTAATATCATTGGCTAAAGCCCAGCACAAAGTCTGGTTGAGGTCAGGCAATATGAAATGTGAATGCGAGGATGTGACGTATTGGAATGGAATGGTGTGCTGGGATTTCAATATAGCAACCTGTTAGCAAGTTATTTAATTTATAGCAGATTTATTATCAACTGCTTCAAATGTCTTGGCTGCGATAGTGACTGAGTGTAAGATGCTTCACATCACACAAAGTGAAACTCTCTCAGTCAGCTTTTTTTTGTAATATATCGCTCTTATTTTCTGCATAAATCGACCATCCAATGAGGAAGAAGAGATTGTTGAGGGGACTTCTAAAATGCGAACACACATCCTGTCTACAACACATTGTAACACAGTTTCATTGAAAAATTGCCCAAACTTCTAAAAGGTTGTTTTAGATGACAGAGGTGAATAAACTAAGTTCTTTGGATGTCCTTAAGAATTGTGAGAATCCGTCAGGTTATTGTGGAGCAAAATTGCAGTTTTTCAGAATTTTGTACATTTTTGGAACTTTGACGTCACAAAAGCAAGTTATCTGATGAAATGAATCTGAATAGTTAAGGCAGCTGCTCAACAGTTTGGAATCATTCGTGATTTTTGCAGATTATGTGAAAGAAACTGTTTTGATGGAAAATTATATCCCAACACACTAATCCAAACTCTGCTGGGACTTTTTGGAAGGGAAATGATAAAATATGGAGTGGAGAGCTAAACAATGTGATCTCACTGAGCTCTCATGAGAATACCTGGATGGTCATGTTTATCAATGACTCATCATTGGAAAATATTGCAGTATTTAAATATATGCAGTACAAGGAAATCCATTGCAAGTGAGAGCTTGATTAAGTTAATATCCTAAATGTCCAATATTTTCAGAACATTGATTAAATCTCATTGTGAACACTGATGAAAAAATAGCTGAAGTGGATATTTCCAATGTCATCTGAAAACTCTTTAGCTTCCTACACATTTCACTTAAGAGCCAGTTTTTCTAGGAATCAGGCAGAAGGCGATATATGATGGATTCAGATTTGCCTAAAATTTTTGTTGGCAAAAGATGGTTGGTTCACTGGAACTCTGCTAATTATTAGGGGCCAATACTTTGGTTTCTTTTTTAGGGGTACCAGAAGGGCCAAAGATTTTGAGATGAGAAATGAGAAATGAAAAATTTTCCATATTGAAATACAATTATATTATTACGCCGACAACAGCCCATATTCATTTTCACATATATCAATCTACTGTGTGTAGGGCTTGCAGTAATCTAAAATTTTTTGTGGACTGTTTAGGACGGGTCCTATAGGGGGCACTGCAAGATATTACTGCTCAAGTGGCCAAAAGTAGTATCAGGATCATTTCCAGGCTGCGCCCTCAACATCCCACACTTGGTTTTTGTTGATTATGTAAAGGATGTCCCCTGGTATCATATTATGAATAAACCATCTTGGACTCTTGAGGGCTTAGCCTGGATTTCGTTCCGAATTGCGGCCAAGCCATTACAGACAGATTAAAGGACTTTTGTGAATATTTGAACACTTGCGAATGGTGTGATAACCGTTCTGTTCCATGACCTCCTTTTTCTGCCATTTTGGAATCTTCAAACATCTTCTTCACCAGAACAGCAGAACAGATTGCTCTCAAATTTGATATACAGGTTTAGCTGAAAAAGGGGACACAAAGTTTGAAAAAATGGTGAAGTTTCCATAAAAACTGGAGAAGTTCGCAGTGACCTAATTATATCACGTGACGTCATCAATTTTAAAATTCTCAAACAGCGACACAAAATACTGTTCTAGGTGTGGATTGACAGCAGAAGATCGAATCTGCAGTACGAAAGTTTTGGCAGTACGACTTTTTTGTACGACAAACCATTTTGGTGTTATTTCTGTTTAAAATTGAAAAACTGACCCACTTTGGCAGTCAAACTTTTCAAAACACTTGCGATGTTGCAGGTAGCATAAGGGTGTCGCCGATAAGACGCATTAGGAATATGCCTTTCTTTCAGTGATTGAAAACTAGGCTCTATATAACTTTTAAATGTATTGAACAGTTATTAAGTGAATTTAATCAGTGAGATATGGATGTTTTATCATATACTGAGCCAAAAAAGAAACTTCACACTCATAAATTTGTAAATATTTTCTTGAAAATCTTATGAGTTTTTATTATCACTAGGGGTAAATGCTTTGTCAAAGACATCATGACACACATCAACTCCGACGTGCACAGGTACGTAGCACGTGCGAGCATACTTTAAGCTAAAACCATGTTTTCTCGTGTTCCTAGTCACGTGACCATATGAGAGATGTGCAACTGAGCTCACGTTAGAGTGAAATCTCAGAAAAAACAAGATTTTACAGTTAATTATTCGTTGAGTTTCAATGCCATGGCTGTCAAACATTCAGCGTGAACGTGCCATTGGCACGCTGAATAAGGAAACATCCGTCACTGACGTTGCAAGGGTTATGGGATGCAGTCGACGGACTATCCATGATCTTCGGACACTCTCCAACAAACTGGCACCACAGCTGACCGACCTCGTTGGCTGACCTTGGTGGCCAACGTGTGACGTCAAAAGCAGAAGATCGACAAATTGTCTTACATCATTTGCATAATTGATTTGTCACTGCAACGTCCACTAGGAATGAATTGTTTAGAGGTCGTGTGACTGCCCAAACCATACAGTGGGGGAAGTAAGTATTTGAACCCTTGCCGATTTTGCAGGTTTGCCCACGAACAAAGAGCGCAACGGTCTATAATTTTAATGATAGGTTTATTTTTACAGTGAGTGGCAGAATATCACCAAAAAAAGTGGAATAAGATATTGTTACATTTTAGGAATTTATTTGCATATTTTTGGTCAAAAATAAGTATTTGACCCCCTGGACAAACAGCATGTTCATATTTTGTAGAAAAGCCATTATAGTTGTTGACAAGGTTTGTGCACATTTTGGCAGGGATGTTGGCCCACTCCTCCCTGCAGACAGCCTCCAAATCATTCAGGTCCTGAGGCTGTTGCCTTGCAACCCGAATTTTAAGCTTTAAGTGGCTAAGCCACTCCAGACCCTTGATGTACTTCTTCAGCCACTCTTTTGTTGCTTTGGCGGTGTGCTTAGGGTAGTTGTCGTGCTGAAACACCCATCCTCGATCCATGTTCAGCTCTCTCACCGAGGGAAGGAGCTGTTGGTCCAGAATTCCATGGTATTTGGCCCCGTCCATCCTCCTCTCAATGCAATGGAGTTGTGCCGTCCCCCTGGCTGAAAAGCACCACTGTACTTGACGGTGGGGATGGTGTTCTTTGGGTTGTATTCTGTGTTCTTTGCCCTCCAAACACCGCAAGTTGAGTTGGGCCCAAAAAGTTCTATTTTGGTCTCATCTGACCACATCACCTTCTTCCAGGCCTCTTCGGAGTCATCCAGGTGGTCAATGGCGAACTTCAGGAGGGCCTGTACTTGTGCCTTCTTGAGCAGGGAGACCTTGCGTGCACTGCAGGATTTCAATCCATGACCGCGTAGTGTGTTACCAACTGTTTCTTTTGTAACTGTGGTCCCAGCTGCCTTCAGTTCATTAACCAGTTCCCCCCTTGTAATTCCTCACCGTTCGCATGATCAGGGACATCTCACGAGGCGAGACCTTGCATGGAGGCCCAGACCGAGGGAGGTTGGCGGCATTGTGATACTTCTTCCATTTCCTGATAACTGCACCGACAGTTGATCTTTTCTCTCAAAGTTGCTTTCCGATTCTCTTGTAGCCCATCCCAGCCTTGTGTAGGTCAACAATCTTGTCCCTGATGTCCTTAGACAGCTCTTTGGTCTTGCCCATGGTGGAGATGTTGGAATCTGGTTGTTTGGGAGGGGACAGATGTCTTTTATACGGGTAATGAGGTGAGGCAGGTGTATTTGATGTAAATAATTAGTCGGGATTGGGGGTGTGTCTTAAAGAAAGACTAACTGGCTTGTGGGACCCAGAATACTTGCTGTTTGGTAGGGGATCAAATACTTGTTTTTCCTCATCAGTTATTAATTTTTATAAATTCATATGATGTGATTTTCTGGAATTTTCTTTGAGATTCTGTCTCTCACTGTTAGAATGTGTATACGATTAAAATTATAGATCGTTGGATTCTTTGTAAGTGGGCAAACCTGCAAAATCAGCGAGGGGTCAAATACTTATTTCCCCCACTGTACGTTATCGCCTGCGCAGTTGTAACTTACCATTTTTACTCTTGGACATTTCCATAGCATTTCCGGTGGAAATGGTTACATTATGGACATTGTTTTTATGATACACCATCTTTAATGAATACAGAATTAAATAAAATCATTATTTAAAACCTCATTTCTTGTATGTTCAACTTATCAACCTCCAAACGAGTGTTAAATTTTTATTTTGGCGGAGTACATTTTAATAAAGTCGGTTATTCAACCAGTCTAACTTAAGGAATGCACACTTTTCTCTAGCATTAGGGCATGCTACATATATAATTGGCTGTCAGTGGATAGCTCTTGCAGCGATATTTGGCTGTTCTATCTCAGCAATTAATTAAGGCAAAGATTTCCTTTTGGGATTAATGAGTTAAGGAGTAGGATCCACAAATGACAATTCATAAAGATGTGCCAAAGGCTTGCAATTTGTAATAAGACATGAATATTGGAGTGTATTTTTAAATGTCCAGTGAGGCTCATGTTTGCCATTGTTTTACCTGCTCCATGTTGTGAGGTCCCAGGGCACCGAACCTACTTTCTGCAGAATCAGATTCCCATGAGCCTCAGCAGCCACTATGCTGTCCAGCCACGCCCAGCTCGGCCTGTCCATTTCCATCATCTCCTTCACGATTGGCTTGCCAGCCAACGTCCTAGCCTTCTACACCTTCAGCCAGAAGCTCCGACAAAAGCCCGTCCCCATTGACATACTGCTTCTCAACCTCACCATCTCCGACCTCATCTTCCTCATCTTTCTCCCCTTCAAGATGAAGGAGGCCGTAGACAACATGGAGTGGAACATGCCCAACTTCCTCTGCCCGCTGACCGGATTCATTTTCTACTCCACAATCTACAACAGCGCCTTCTTCCTCACAGCGGTCAGCGTGGAGCGCTACCTGGGCGTCGCCTTCCCCATCAAGTACAAACTGAATCGCCGACCCCTGTACGCCACGGTGGTTAGCGTGTTCTTCTGGACCCTGTCCTCTGTAAGCCTGAGCATAGTCTACATAATTCCATATTACAACCCCACCAACAGCAGCAACAGTAGCAGCACTAGCAACAGTAGCGGCCCCGCCCGCTGTTACAACGACTTCACGCCAGCGCAGCTAGCAGTGCTGCTGCCCGTCAGGTTGGCATTGTGCCTGGTGCTGTTCTGCATCCCCTTCCTCATCTCCTGCTTTTGCTACATCAACTTCATCTGCATCCTCTCCTGCCGGCCCCACATCGGTCGACGCCGGCGCCTTCGGGCCATTGGCCTGGCCCTGGGGACGCTGCTGGTCTTCGCTCTCTGCTTCGGGCCCTACAACATGTCTCACGTTGTGGGCTTCATCGAGGGGGGGATTCCAGACTGGCGCGACATCACCCTCCTGTTCAGCATCCTAAATGCCTGCCTGGACCCACTCATCTTCTACTTCTCTTCCTCTGCCGTGAGATGCATGTTCAACCGCTGCCTGATAAGACTGCAGGAGAGGCTTTGTGCACTACACTCCCGCAGGCCTTGCTGCTGCCCTCTGCTGGCGCGCTCCAATACTGACCTATACAAAGATCAAAGCCGCATTCCGGGTCGCTGAGCGCGATACATGGGCTATGACCACACGACGCACGGACTGTCATTTCTGTATGTTGTGACGCAGCACATACAATTGCTATACATGTCCGTTTCCACTAGGTCCTTGTTTTGTCAGTGTCGCAGACTCTAGGTTCAGTTACAGTCAGTCAATTTGTAATTCTCCGCAGTGTATGCGAACACATTTATTTTTTTACGGGTTTTATGGAGTGATCACCCCCAAAAATTTACCTTTAGAAAAAACACTGAATATTGTACATACATTGGGGGGTGAAAGGGGCAAGGAATGTGATCTCAATATAAACATCACCGTACTGCAGTTGGCCAGCTTTTTTTTTCCACTTGTCTAGTACAAATGTCCCGGGGATTTTGCTGTTCCTAAGAAAATATGGAAATATCATGATGTTTACGAAAGCTTTTCACGTTACTAGGCAAAAGATTGAGTGTACCCACATTTTCATAAAATCGGAAATTGCCATAAAGAAACATTTTTATTTAAAAAAAAATCTGAATCTTAATTTCATCAAAATACATAATAATGCTCATCTTTGAGCACTTTTGAGCATTTCTGGTACAGCCATCATAAGGGTCTGAATATTCACTTCAGTACAGGCATAAACATTTATCCAGGTGTGCTGCACTTTAAAAATGCTTCTCCAGACCTTTCTGTGTATAAGTTCAAAACTAGCTAGATTTTAAATGTAGAATTAGTACAATTTGTTGGCTATGGTTGATAAATGCAACATTCAAAGTTGGCCCCTCCTCCCTGGCTCAACATCACCAGAAGCATTTTTAGGTCTGTGATTTGTACAACCGCTGTTCTATGGCTGGTGACAGCTAATCAGACCCTAGCTAGCTAGATTACTAGCTGGCTCGCCAGCCATCAAGCTAATGAATTAAAAGGAAAGTAATATTGACTTGTAATAAAACATACCATCTTGTAATTAAACAGATGATTAATTGCGAAGTTTTATCAGTTGTTTGACAATAAGGTTCATAATAAATGTTGATAGCATGATCAACGGTTGCTAACTTGTATTCATTTCTAGTAGACGGTTCGCTGGCTAATCTGCAGTGTCGGATTCAACAAAGCTAATTCATAATGGGCTGACATAAAGAATCACAGACTTCAAGAACACTGTGCCTTTTGTAGTACATAAACTGACGGGATACCTTTATATTCTCCCAAGATATTGCTGTTAGTGAGTGCATTAGAGTGTACAGACTGACATGATTCAATCAGGTGAGTATTGTGTGAAAAAGTGGGCGGGGGGGGGGGGGGGGGGGGGGTCAAACATGATTCTTACTCCTGGACACATCATCACATGTTTCCACCCTATGTCACTGCATTTTTATTGAGTCCTCTCACCCTGTGCTGCAATTGGCTTGCTGGCTACATGCCTACTACCCAAGGGTTGATGTATCTTGTCATAAACACAGCAAAATAAGAAAATACTGTGGGCAGGGTTTCTGCGGATGCAAACACCGCCATATACTTCTTGTGGATCAGGAATGATTGAGAGGGACTATTTTTGATCGAGTCCATGCATTATTTATTTATTTTTTTTAGGAAATTCCTTCCCAAATTGCTTAAAGAGCTTAGGACATGAAATTCAGCTCCGTGGCATTTTATCAAGTAAGTAACAAAAAATAGCGATTTTTGTGAAAAAAATAAAATTATACATATATATTCTACATTTTTTTAGGCAGACTATGGGAATTCTTTTATTCCTTTTAATGTCATATAATACCCTTTTATATTCATAAAATAAAGAGCTAAGGACATGCACTGAGCTAAAGTTATCATTCTCAAAAAATGAATAGAATTTGTCCATCTGTTTATTTTGTCAAATATAGCCTTTAAGGAATTCCAAGACGCTGGACTCAATCCTGTGATGTCGTAAATTGTTGCTTTTTTTACCTTCTCTCCATTTACTTCCTTCTTTGTGCTATTTGAGGTTATTTTCAGAAGTGAAAAAGCTTATTTTAACTAAAAATAGAGTGCAATAACACAAACTTGTCTGAACTTTAGAGTGGTGCTCTTGATATGACCCATCATAGCAGCATCTCAGGCAAACCCGGGAGCTGTATTGAAAATCAGTGAACTGTTGATTAATTCAAAAGAAAATATTGTGTCAAGGCACTAGATCAAATCAGTATACTCTTCCACTCCAGCAAACTGAATGCTGCGCAGGAGGAAAAAAAAACAAAAAACTAATCTATTCCCATAGCACTGGGTATGTCATTAATGCAGTAGTGTTCACTGATGCACAGCAATACTAAGAGTGGCTTGGTGATGTTCAATAACTTCGTACCAATCAGAGAAGCTCAGTGTCATTCACCAAAAACACTGGCCATTCAGTGATTCAGCAACTATCAATGCGACTGTGACGTTTAAAGACGATCAGAGCCGTTCATTACATTCAGTGCCGTTTTGTGATTGATACTGATTTTCAACGTTTCCTACGGACGTATTTACTCATAAATTGTGACATTCACTGTGCTGCTAATTGATGACACACAATACTGTGCAAAACATTTAGGTACATTTAACACAATTCAGTGAGAAGATGCCTCCAAAAATAATTAAATTGAAGGTTTCCAAACAGTGAAAACCATCCTATGAGGGCCGAATGGTTAGAAATGATCTCAAATCAATATTTAGTGTGACTACTCTTTGTCTAAAAAATTGAGAGAATTTTTCATACATTTTTGTAGTTTTATAAGATTATTGGCTGTTTGGTTGCTGTAAGCATAGTGGAGAATATGCCACAGACTTCTGCAGACTCAGTCTCACTTGTGTCCGTCTCCCCAGGTAATCCCAGACAGCCTTGATGATGTTGAGATCAGCGCTGTCATGGTATATTATTTGTACCAACTGTATTTGGTGAAATACAAAGTTCGCTTTTTAAATGAACATTTGATGATTCAATTGTGCTTTCTTATCTTCAACACCAATAAGAAGGAAAACAAAAATAAAGACCCAGCACAAATTTAAATAAAAATAAGGGTGCCAAAGGTTATTGCAACGTACTGTAGCTGTGACAAATCCCATCCCATACACTGAGGGACAGAGGCTGAATTGTTTCTAAAGCATTGATGTAAGAGGTTGATCTTCCATCCCTCTGTGATGCGTGGCACTGGCATCACAAATGCCCACCTTTTCCAGAAGATGATCAAATGCAAACACTCTGCAGTCAATCATTAACCTGACCGATATGTACACGAGGAATTGTGACCGCAAGCTGCAGGTAGAGTGACCGAGATTCGGTAATCCCACAGCAGCACCGCCTCTGATGGGAAACGATATTAATCACAGGCAGCATGGTATGATAAGGTTTTTAAGACCAGGCATTTCTGACAATGAATATGCTGTAAACCAAATCACCTGAAAGCTGCAGTTGATATCTTTGGAGAGAAAAGCAAGAGAAAGGTTTTCATTATAAACGCCACCACCCCCCTCTCTGCTCCCTCTTTCCCATTTATAACCCCTCCTACCCTCCCAGAGTCCCTGTCTCCAAACAAGGCTCATGCTCATTCAGGAGGGCAGTTTACCGGCGGTAAACAGAAACACCAGAGGAGCTCCAGTATGTCTGATCGCAAAGTAAGACACACTGGGAGGATAAAGTAAATCTTGAGCTTTAACTCGACACTCACAGACACATACCATGCCGTCTCAAAGTTATTGTAATTGTTCTAATCGAAAGATGAGGAAAAAAGACGCTGTGTGTCAACCAAGCAAGTCAGCAAACTAACGTTACCTGAAGGACATCAGCGTTGGCTGTCAAACCGAGTAATTAGCTGTACATATCACAAAAGCTACCAATGACACAAAAAACCTTTTGTGGCATTATTGGTGAAGAGAATGAGAGCCTTGGCTCCAGTAAAGCCTGCACTCCAGGTCCAACCAGAGGGTGAGGGAGGCAGAGTAAAGACCCTCCTCAACAAAGAGAGATTAGTCAGCATCCCTGCACAAGAGCGTAAAATCTGCTTCCCAGCTGCTACCTACTGATGCGTCTCTATATCTGGGCTACATTTTCACCCCCTTACCAAACTATGGAGCAAAGCTAAACCCCCAAACACATTTACACCCTGTTATTAGAGCTACAGTTTCGAAGTATTACTTACCGCCCACAATACTGTTGCAGGCACATTGCTTTTACATCATTGCAACTGGAGCCCAGTCACTGTAAGCTACAGTGCTAATGTAAAAGCATACAAACAAACTACTTGCAAACACAATGCCTGCAAATCTTCCAAACACTAGTGCCCAGTTTATGTGGATTGCAGTTATTACAACCAAAGTAACGCTACATATTTTACACCACAATATAGTAAAAAAAACAAAACATAACTAGTAGAGATGCGCGGGTCGAGGTTTTTTAACACCCGGAACAACCCGACCCGACGTGACAGCTAACCCGCCCCACTAAAACTCGCACTGATTTTCAACCCGAACCCAACCCGACCCGACACAAGAAGGAGGCAAGAGAAAAAGAATACAGTGGGTCTCTGTGTGACATGATTTGCAATGGAAAAAAAACGATTCCTCTGTTACGCTATGGATTTGAGTGGAGCACAACATACATTTGGCTTTTGGCTGGAATTCTTAATACAAAGTCTAGGCTCTGTCTATTAATTGAACCTTCCTGTGATTTCTGATCTATGCAACAAAATGAAATACCATCTGGCAAAAATATTGCAAACAGGCTGTTTTATTGGAACAAAATTAACATGACAGTGGCGCACTGGCGCTATCCCCTACTCTCCCATAGTGTGCGATATCCGGTCTACGAAACTTTACTCACAAAGAGAAAGATCAGGTCTCAATGTAAATGAAATGACATGGGAATCGGATCTCATTCCAAAATCACAGTGAGAGACAAATCAGATCTCACTGCAAACTCAGAGATACATGGGGATAAGGTCCCCCCCAAACTGAGAGGAGTTTTACCAGTCTAGCTAGACTGAGATAAGATCATATTCTAGAATGAGAAGTCAGGCAAATCAGATCTCACTCTAAACTTGCAGAGATCAGATCAAACTCAATATTCACAGAGAGATAAAAATCCAATCTTACTCCTAAACAGAAACATCAGATCTTACTCCAAACTCTCAGAGATTAAGGGATACAATGCAACTAAACTGAGAGGTCAACATGGGGACCAGATGTAATTCCAAATTCAGCTAAATTAGACCTTACTCCAAACTCTCAGAATCAGATCTCTCCAAACTTACTGAAAGACAGAGGGATCAGATCTCACTCCAAACTTAGACAGACAGAGGGATCAGATCTCACTCCAAACTTGCAGAGAGACCGAGGGATCAGATCTCATTCCAAAATTACAGACTGAAAGATCAGATCTCACTGCAAACTCAGAGAAGGATCTAGGAAGTAGATCTCATGCAAAAATCACAGAGACAGAAGGATCACATCTCACTCCAAACTCGCAGAAAGACGCAACGATCAGACCTCACTCAAACTCAAATAAAGACAGAGGGATCAGATCTCACTCCAAACTTACAGAGACCGAGGGATCAGATCTCATTCCAAAATTACTGACTGAAAGATCAGATCTCACTGCAAACTCAGAGAAGGATCTAGGAAGTAGATCTCATGCAAAAATCACAGAGACAGAAGGATCACATCTCACTCCAAACTCGCAGAAAGACAACGATCAGACCTCACTCAAACTCCAATAAAGACAGCAGGATCAGATCTCACTCCAAACTTACAGACAAACAGAGCGATCAGATCTCACTCCAAAGTTACAGAGAGACAGAGGGATCAGATCTCACTCCAAAGTTACAGAGAGATAGAGGAATCAGATCTCATTCCAAACTTACTGAGGGATCAGATCTCACTCCAAACTTATACAACGGCAGAAGGTTCAGATCTCACTCCAAACTTACAGAAAGAGAGGGGTCAGATTTCACTCTAAATTCAGAGAAAGACAGGTATATCACAACGCTTGCCAATATCATAGAGAAGGATTATGTTTCAAGTCAAAATCACAGTGAGAGAGAGATCAGATCTCACTTCCAGCTCAGAGAGAGACAGAGGGATTAGATCTCATACCAAAATTACAGACTGAAAGATCAGATCTCACTGCAATCTCAGAGAAGGATCTAGAAAGTAGATCTCATGCAAAAATCATAGACAGAAGGATCACATCTCCTCAAACTCAAATAAAGACAGAGGGATCAGATCTCATGCCAAAGTCTCGGAAACAGAAAGATCACACCTCATTTCGAACTCACTGAAAGACATGACGATGAGACCTCACTTCAAACTCACAAAGCAAAAGAGGGATCAGATCATGCTCCACCATCACAGAGAAACAAATGGGGGGAAAAGCAGGGAAAAGACATAACTGAACATGTTGGAGGGAGATAGAAAATACTGTACATTTCATGAAATAAGCAGGGCGGATGGAGACCCTTGTCAGGGAAGGAACAAATTATTTTCCAGTGCAGTTCAAATCATAATCACTTACTTGTTTGAAGTTGGCTACTGAAAAGTGGTTTACTTGCAATTGTGCCATGCTTGTGTCACAATACAAAATTGGGATGACACATTTTGCCTAGCAATTATGTCATAATGTAACTGGTGCTTAAAGTTCTTCTGTGGAAAAGTGGCTGAAAAAGAATCAGATCAATACACAAGACAGACTCTACTCAGACAAACAACTGCAAGCCTTTATTTATTCTGTATTATTTACAAAAGTGCCATCCTTCGCTATCTATTTGCATGCTATGGGTAGAAGGTTAGTTCTCGGAAGGAACCCTCCCATTAGTCCATCATTACTGCTAATCCGGTGGCTCTACCCTAACCTAAATCAAAAAGATAGAAAGATCCTTGAAAATGTTTTTCCTTTTTGGAGAAACACCGGCTTTTTGCAGTTTCTGACTTCAGACGAAACAGTCCGGTAAAATAAAATAAAAATCAAATCTAATTCAATTAATAAAATCTATCAAATTTATAAATCTGAAAATACTGACTTCCCATACACCTGGATTTACATTACAAACCAGCGTTTAGTGGTCAGCTTATCAAATCTCATTTTTACAGGAAATGCCACACAAACACAATCCCAAAAAGCTCAACTCAGGAAAGCTGTTGGTAGATCGTGTTGCAAAGTCTGTTTGGGCGAGTTTGGACTGCTGAGACGCATATACAGGTAGATGAATGTAAATGATTTTCAGCCATTCCATTCTGGGCTCAATCCTGAACAGTCCTCAAATACTCAATGTAATTGGCGGCAAAAAAGAAAACAAATGGTTAAAACTAAAACAATTATAACAATTTAAAGTTAATGAAAACAACAAATAAAATACCCCACTATGTACATTTATGCAGGTACACGCAAAGGTGTTTGCATCTTATTTAGGTCGACACAGACTGTGCCTCGACTCCTTGCGGTAAATAACATGCATGATATGCTGAACGATGAACTAGCATAATGACAAACTAGCAGATACACACACCTTTGCGAGAGACTCGCACCGGACACATGACTGCGCTCAAGCACCCCAGTGCGCACGCACACACGTTCATCGACTCACATATTCCACTCATGCTAAAGTGATGCTCAAATATTCTCCAACCACAGCAACGCACTCAGACTCAAAATTACTCTTGCAACAGACGTCTTGGCACTCAATTATGCGTATACAAAAAAAACAAAAAAGCAAACATACTCATTCATTCGATCGTTTGCTAACCAGAGACATACATCCGCAAACTCCCAATTCAACCATTCGTACGCTAAATTTGCAAAAATGGCTTCCTAATTACAGACCAACCTCAGAGTCAGAACTTCATCTAAAAGCATTTGTGTGGCCTTATATAGAACAGTCATCTCCATGTCACGATGTAATTTGCTTTAGTCAGCACCACGTCTGAAGAACACCAAAAAAACATGCATTATGGTGATACAGAAAAACAGTGTAGCATTCAAAATTCACAAACGAGTGATGTAAACAAAATGAGCTACAAAATGGCTGCATTTGCAACCGAGGAACTGAGAAAGCTAAGGGCCCCAAAGTGAGAGTGCCGCGTGATATGCAGAATGCCCCGCAACCTTAGGTTTCCTCCTCTCCACGACTCGCATCAGGTACGGCACACATACCAACACCACAAACAAGCTACAATGAAGGACGTATAAAAAGCATGACACAGACTGAAATGACGGCAAAAAATGGTGATAATGTGTACAAAGAACGCCCTCGGTTCTGAACAAAGACATGCAGGGGAAGGCTGAGCTTCCCCGCATCTGTGTAAGAGCGTTGTGAGAATGTTGTGAGAATATTGTGAGAGTTCTTGTAAAAGGAAAAGGGGGCAGGGGGGTGGGTTGGGGTTGGGTTTGCGCTACAGGTTCTGCTCAACCCCCCTGCACTGGAGTCCAGAGTCCTGAGGGAGAGGAGAGTAACAGAGGGCCACTCTTCGCTGACAGAACAGTCCACTTCCTCTTTCCCCGTCCCGTCCCGTCTCGTCCCGCAGATCCGCACCCCCGCAAGGGGGACTGGCTCCCGTCTCACTGAGGCGCCGTCTCTCCCACCAGGTCGATCCCGTGCTGCTGCAGCTGAGCTCGCAGGAGGGCATTTTCATTCTTCAGCTCCTCGATCTAAAGCAAAGAGACAGGCTGTTACACACAGGCTAAAGGACAGCGCTGACTACCCTACAGCGTAGCACAAAGACAGCCCTTTTCCCACAGACGACACTGAATAGCAGTGCTTGCACCCTGTAGTACATGGAGCACCCTGGGCCCACCGAGCACCATCTCCCAATGGCACACGGAATACATTTTTCAGACAGCAAGCTTCCCTAAAACACAAAAAATGTTTACCCACCGCCAACACCTAGGCTAACTGTAGCTTTCCAATAGCAGAGAGAGAACACCTTACAAAGCTTCCCTGTAAAAGGAAGAAAACTCTTTACCTGGAGGCTACACTTAAAGTTCACAGGATGCACTGCAGCCTATAGCAAAGAGAAGTAACCCTAAACCAGGTGCTAGCTTTATGGTCGCTAGGAGGAAAACCCTTACCAGATATTAGCTTCACTATAGCCTTAAGCTAGGAGAAAACCCTTTACCTGGTTCTAGCTTCACTGTAGTCCATAGTTAGGACAGCACCTTTTGTCTGACGCACACTTCATTGTAGCCTGCAGCTTGGAGAGAACCCTTTACCTGATGCAATCTTCACTGTAGCTAGTGGGTAGGAGAGAACCCTTTACCAGGAGCTTGCTACACTGAAGCTGGGAGAGAATCTTTTACTTGCTGTGAGGTTCACTGTAGCCTGTAGCTTGAGGACAACTCTTGAACAGGTACTAGCTTCACTGTAGTGTATCGCCAGCACAGAACTCATTACCTAATGCCAGATTCACAGTTGCCTTCAGATAGGAGAGAACCCTTTAACAGGTCCTAAATTCACTGTAGCTAGCAGAGAACCCTTTCCCAGAAGCTTGCTTCACATTAGCTAGGAGAGAACCCTTACCCTGGTGCTTGCTTCGATGTAGCCTGTAGCTAGGAAACAACCCTTGACCTGATGCTAGATTCACTGACCTTGTAATTAGCAAAAAACTCTTTACCTGCTGCTAGGTTTGCTCTAACTTGTCCATAAAATGTATAAAACCTTCACCCTGTGCAGTATTCACTGGCTGCAAGTCTATCGCAATGAATATCACAAGCGCATCCATGATTCCCTTTGGAAGTGGCTATTTGCCCCGCAGTGGGGTGAACTGGGGAAAGATATCGGCTACCTGCCCCTCAACAGGGCTGACAAGAGAAGCAATTCTGCCATTCACACCTTGGTGGAACGGATAAGAGAATCACTTCTGCTATTTGCCACGTGACAAGTGAAATTTACTTACCCCATTGGCAAGGTAGTCAAAATTACCTAAAATCAAGGACAAATTTCTTGCCTTACTAAGAAAATGGTGATAGAAATAAGTGTTTTAAGTCTTAAAATAAGTAAATTTCCTTTTCTTGAAAATCACTTTTTGCAGTGCAGTACAGCATTTTTTTTCATGGCCACACTTAAGTGCGCGAGTTGAGGACCATTCTAGTGCCACTTGGAATGTACCACTTAAAACAAGTTTGGCCAAGAAAAAAATTTTAGCTTTGGACACACTTAAAATAAGTGTGGGCAATGGAGAAATGTGCATCTTGGCCACACTTATAAGTGCAACTAACGTGAATTCCGATCAATTTTCTTGCTTGGACGCAATTGAGTCACTTCGTTTTCAAAAACCGAGTTTTTCAAAGCGGGTCTGGGTTGTTGATTGCGACCTTTGCTACTTCAGCCAGTTCTTGCGCTTGCAGATGAGCAATAGGCAGCAGCCAAGTACTTAACACAGGGCTCGGGAAATCCAGGACCTGCGTACAGGTCTGTGTTTCACAATCATCAGCGCCGATCCACACGAAATATACTGTAAAAAGGCGCGTGAACGGGGTGTCGACATAGTTAGTTCCATCAGTCTAAAGCCACTATCGCATTCCGCAGAGCTGAATGAAATAAGTAGACCAAAATGAAGCATTTTGAGCACATAACAGGTCATAGAACAACACATATTTATATTACGTTCTCGGCTACAGGTTTATCTTGCCAACAATTTCCTGATACCTGGAGAAGGTGGGCCACGTTCGTAAATTAGCTGGCCGGCTGGGCCCAGCGGCTCTGCCCCTGATGCAAAGCACTTCCCCAGCAGCCTGAATATAACCGGCTACTAGTAGTTAGTAAAATAATTTTAGATTTTACCCTTATCATCCTAACAAAGGCAAGCTCGGGCTCATCGATGCAGCTTCGACAGCACTAATGTTTAAGATGGTCCCGTTTTGATTCTTTTTAAGAGTGATGATTGCTTAAGTTAAGACATGATGGTGATCTCGCATTGTTTGCCTGATCGCATTTGATTTTGTCAAACTCTAGGCGGCACACTCCATACAGTCTCGAGGAATACTGCCCAGTACCTGCCCAAATAGCCCCCATAAAAAAAAAAAAAAAAATGACAACTTGACCTCTAATCACAAAATATCATGAACACTCCTGCAGTCACGTAAGAGGACAACTGATAAGTTGGCATGCTGTCAATCGGTCAATGAGCAGATCAAATCTCTTTTTCTTTTTTTTTAATATACATTTTGAGAAGTGGGTCACACAGTCCCTCTCCACTACACCCCAGCGTATGAGTCCAGAGCTGCAACAGACAGAATGTGCACTGACACACGATACAAACGGTCTCCATGTAATGACGGATCTTGGACACATTCTAATCCTTCAGGGTCTAATATCGTCATGTCGCACACCCCTAGTTTGATACTTCGAAGTGTTCGATACAGCCCTAGAGAGAACCCTTCACTAGGCGCTAGCTTCACTGTAGCTACGAGAGAACCCCTTTACTCGGTGCTAACTTCCCTGTGTTAAGGAGGGAGCCCTTTAGTGACAGACAAAGGCCAGCCCTAGCTTCCCAGCATAGCAGACATACCTGCTGTCTGAGCAGCTCGTTCTCCACCTGCACTCTCTCCACGTCTTTAAAACTGTCTTGAAGCCTCTGGTTGCCCTGTCGCAGCTCCTGAATGTAGTCACAGGCCTTGGACAGAATGCCACCTTTACTCTGAGGGACAGAGATGGAGAAACTGAGGAACGTGTCAACACTCGCAGTGCCGCACGCACACACACAAACACACACAGGGATCACTCACCGCTCCAGTCTTGGTACTGTCCACAGTGCAGTCTGGGATCATCTTGGACAAGGTGACAATCCAGTTGTTGATCTTGTCTCTTCTCCTTCTCTCCACTGTAACAATCAAACAGAAGCTAACTGGCAAAGTTGGTGACTGTACCATCGATTTACTGCAGTTGTTCGGAACCCTAGTCCAGCAGATCTGCCACACATTTTCACACACCGCATTTAACTGTTACAGACATCCTTGTGCTGCTAAATGGTAGAATAAAGTGTCAAATAAGGGATGATAAGGAAACCTGGTGATTCCCCAGCCTGGCGCTCCTCTGCATGAGCTGGTTTTTGCTCTAATCGCAGTTACAACAGCAGGAGTGAGCTGTTAATTTGGCAAAATTAGGCGCAGCTCATGCTTAAAGCAGTCAGTTAACATCTTGAGCCTCATTTTGACAGAAATATATTATCAATAACAAACTGAAAGCACTAAATAGTCCTTATTCACACACAAAAATGGCAAAAAAAAATACTTCTGTCTGGCCTTGCATTCATCCACTAAAACTAATTTTTTTTGTTCAGGAATGCAAGAAAATAACTGTTATTTGGCATCTTAATCAAAACATAATAATGTGCTTAACTACTTTTTCTGCTTTTTTGAAAAATGCTAAATTTGAAAATTCATGGATAATAACAAAAATTTTATTTTAGCATTAAAAATATAATTTCAGTTAGAGTTATACTCCCTACACAGGATGCAATGTCCTGGCACCCACATTCAATGGTGTTAGAGATTTTTTTTTTTTTTTTTTGAGGAAAAAAAAATTTATCCTCCGACTTGAGTGATGTCTTGGCAAGTATGTGAATATATGGAAAAAAAATTTTTTTATTTTTATTCCCCCGTCCCCAAAATATTTTGATGGAAAAAATCTGTGAATAAAACAATAAAAAAAGCCTTGCCTAATGTGCCTTAGGAGGATAAATGACTGCTCTAAAAATAAATGCACCAAATTAAGACAAATTAATAGCTTGTAAAAATGCTACGATCACAATTGTGGTTAGAACAATAAGCAGCAAATACAGGTGCCTCAGGACCAGATTAGGAGAACCACTGGAAACCGACAGTATGGAAGACCTCCAAGAAGAGTTAGCCAGAAAGTTTCCATTACTCGGTCACTGCCACCATTTCGAAATTTTTTTTGTAAAACGTCTGATATTCCTGATGAAAAACATCTTATTTACATGAGAAAAATAGATTTATGCCTGCATCATTACAGACAGGGGAGGACTTTAAATAATGATTTGGGGCCACAAGTAAAGTCATATGTAACCTTGAGAACTTCCATTTCAATACATCTTATTCCCAGTCAGGGTAGTGTGGCGAGGGGCGGGGTCATTACACGGGCCTTCGCCACCTCATAATGGGCCAGAGACACGAGTACATCCAAGATCAGTAGTTCCCACACTTGGTCCTGGGGCATCCTGTCTTAGCTGACTTTTGTACCCACCACAATTGCCTGTGTACAACCCACCACCTGTGCGCTCAGGGGCAACAGTACTAACTGCAGCACTGTCATGCCCAGAAAAACGTGAAATTCAGGAGTAAATGAGCGTGTGCGTCATATACTTCAACGGTGCTAATATACAGGCCACATGAGTGTCATCTTGGACAACACAGGGAATTTTCCTCACAAAAATTTCCAGTATTTTTGAACTCCACTCAAACATAGCTTGAGTGTGAAATATGACATGACATGACATGACATAAGTGGCGAGAACAGGCCATTAAGCCTAACAAAAATTTTCCCAACACTAAAGTGAACCGAAGACTTCAGATACTCCAGGACTAAATGGTTATCAAACACTACATCAAGCCTGGTCTGAGACACCCGGCATTTCTGACTATACAATATCGTCAGGCAAGCAATTCCACATGGATTTTATTTAGTGTCATAATCATTATAGCTTCATAATGCCCTCTAGTGGGTGGAAAGTGCACTCACAAAACAATTGTAAGTAATTTGGACTGACATGCTCATCTAACATGCCACGGACACATAACTGTTAAGGAAACTCTGATCACCTCAGAATTAATAACTGTGTGAATATTTATGAGCGCTCTAGGCCAGTGATTCACAAAATTTTGTCCCAGAGAATCCCTGTGTACGCTGGTTATTTTTGAAACCACAAATGCAATCCCAGAATTCTATCAAGTTGTTACTCTGTCGTAATGAGCTGAAATTTTCTCTTTTTTTTATGCAGTCGTTTCCATTATGGCACAACCTGAATATGGAACTTACATTACTCACAGCATGCGTAGCCGTTTTTGACAGTGTTGCAAAAAAGCGTAATATAAGAGTATAAAGAACTATGCATTAAAATATTGGGATTGCACTCATGTTTGGAACAAAACTCAGCACACACAGTGCTCCCAAAGCTGAGTTTGAGAACTACTGTGTTAGGGCAGCGATCCTTTCATGGAACTGTGGGAAATGTAGTTCACCTTCATTGTGCTGTGCCCTCCTCCTGTCGTCCCTTGGCACACGAGGCCCTTCCAACTTCCTGCAAGAGAAAGACAGAGTGGGTGACTTGAGCATTCACACACACGCACCCACGCACGCACGCTCTGTCACGGGTTTGTTTGTTTGTTTGTTCCTTAACACAGTGCAGTGTGTGGGGTGTGACCCAGAAATATTGAAGGGTCTTCACCCATTTTCAGTCATTTTCCTTCATTTTCAATTTTCCCAAATTATTAGAAAAGGCCATTGGCAGGGAAAAAAATCCACAGTTTCTCTCTGATTACAATATCAGGACAGTTTAAAAAGAAGGCAATTCAGAAAAGCAGCAATTTTATTCCCAAAGAATAAAAAAGAACGGTCAATGAAAATAGAAGAAAGACTCCAGTCACTCTCTCTGTTAGCCTGTGGCATATCCTGCAGTGCAGACAACCTAACTACCACTTGATTGCTAACAACTATTGGCTACATGTATCCACAATTCTGAACCCTCCATGCATTTTGACCGAATGCGAAATTATAAACAATAGTTCAATTTTGTTCAATAGTTCAATAGAGTTCAATTTCTCGTGTTATTATGACGAGAACCAACTACATCAGATATTTTTATGTGCCTGAAGTTTAAGTGTATACGACACAAAACTTTTTTTTCCTGGTTTTGGTTGCTCAAAATATGCAATTAAAAAAAAAAAAAACTTTTTTAAGAAATGTTTTCTCATTACTTTCTGCCACCTGAAATATACTGACATTACCTCTGAAATTGTCCTGGAGACTGGGTCTGTGATGTCAGTATAATTGATGGTAGTCTTAGCGCAATCAGCTTGGTGCCGCTGCACGCAGTTGACCCATTTTGCCCTTATATGGGCCTGAGGGAAACGCATGCATTGATATGCCAAGTATGTCAATAGAGAATATCATATGGGCATTATCATATCAGCTGTATCAAACTGAGACCTACGGCTGGACGATATCTCGGTATTTTAATCTATATTGATATATTTCTAACCAAGATATAATACGAGACAATATCACTTGGATCGATATGGTTCATTTTGCGTAAAAATGACAAAACATGGGCAGCAAGTTCACGCCCATTTCTCCTCTGCCTCTCCGTGTGCCTGTCTCTCTGCTCCGCCTCCCTCGCTCTGTGACCACAGGCCACCCCCCCCTCACCTACACTCAGCGACAACATGGAGACGGAGTGCGTAACAGAAGAGGGGTTGGTCAGTAAATAAATACATTTATATTGTTTGCAAATGAGCTACCGTTAATTAACTACGTTTTCTGTGGATTTAAAATCCGTAAACGTTCGTTCGAACCCGAATGAGAGGCATAGTCATGGAATCTGCTCAATGCTCAGACATCACAGATGGGGATCTGAAACCACTAAGGTGCAAACGGAAATTAAATTTATTTGGAAGTAAACAAAGCTGTTGAGAACCGCGTACATCCCCCTACCAAGTGTCCATTCTGCAACTGGCGTGCGCCCTCGCCTGAGCCTGAGAGGCATATGCTCAGGAGTTTACAGTTGATAAGCTCAAGTGCAAAGAGCCAGCGGTCTTATTGCTTAAAGCTTGCGCAGTGACTTCGCCACTCTTTTGCGTTTGAACGAACTTTGGCGGATTTTAAATCCACAGAAAATCGAGTAGTTGACTACCGGTGGCATGTTGCAAACGAACTATATTCACAAATACTAATTCCGTACCTCTCCATAACCAAATGGAGCTAGTTAGCTAAATAACAACATTCACCAAGAAATGAGAGTAACATACAGATATGTGTGCAGGACTAGGAAAAGGGGTCACTTGGGTCATTTTACTGAAAATTGATTTTGGATCACAAAATCAAAGAGTGATCCATTTTTCATTTTGAGAAAAAATTTAGAAAAAAATTGGGTGAATTTGTGTGCAGCAAAGTGTTTTAAATTGACAGAACAGTAGTGCTTGGATATCACTGAGATACCCCGTTAATCTCAGAATGAAAAAAAAATCCCAAGTGACCCCTTTTTCTAGTCCTGCACACACATAACAAAGTCTGAAAATTATACAACTGCACTTGCGTACTGGAAGTCATGGTCAAATAGCCTGAGAACTGTAAACCCGGTTCACGGCCAAAAAAAATATTGATATATCGAGTATCGCCATTCAGCTAAAAAATATTGACATATGACTTTTAGTCCATATCGCCCAGCTCTGGGCTGTTACTGGTCGAGGGTTGATACACGGTGATATGAAAATGCCCATATGATGTTCTATTTATCACATACTGATTTTGACCATAATTAATGATGCATTTAATCCAAAGCATTTATTTCAGGTTATTATTCTCATCATTACAGGCCAGTAGCGCCAGCATTTGATTATAGTCAGCCGTGTTTTCAAGTCAACGAAATGGCTAATTAGCTAGCTAGCATGCAAACGCAATTTTCTCCATTAAGGTAATGCATTTGTATTTCAAGGATAGCTTACGCGTGAAAAGTTTTACTTCAGCCCTTTGCATGAATATTACAGCAAAACGCGGCATTACGCATGCTGTTTACAAATAATTCTGCATCAAGTTCCTTTTCTATAACATAGTTCAGTTCAGAAATTTCAGCTGCTGTGGAATTCAAGAGTCTCGCCGCCATGACAGCGTCTTATCAGCGTCTGAAGTGATGCATTGCCAACGACGCTTGTGACTGTTGCTATGGCAATGGTTGCTGCCTCTGATATGGGATTTTGCCCGGTGGGCAGATATGGGTGAAACAGGATTTTTGCCCGGCGGGCAGATACAGCCTCGTGCCTCGCGCTCGTATCACATAGGTAGATTCCCCGCATTTATAAGGCAATATATGATAAAACATTAATTCAGCTCTGATTGTTCGGCTCTCCAGCTACACAATATCGGCTGCCTTTCTTCACAGCCCTCACTGACCTCACTAGAGTAAATGGCGTTACTTTTTGGCTGTGCATCCTAGTGACTAATTTCAAGTCAAAATAGCGGCATTTTTGAATGCAAAAATATAGGCTCAATTAAATTTTCGAAGTCTTTTAAAGTCAGAACGCTTTTATACACATATGAAAGAATCAAACACCAGAAATTTAAAAAAAAAATTGTGTCATATACACTTCAACAGAAAGTAAGTCAAAGAAAATGGTTGAAAATGGCTCAAGACATGATCAGTGTTAAGGGAATTCTTGGTCCTCTTTAATTTTCTGCTCAGCAGCTGCTGTTCTGGGTGGGTGGAGCTGGGGCTCAGACTCACGTCGTATAGGGATGCGTGCGTGGGGCGATGGTGCGAGGCGTCACGGTCTGCAGAACATCAGGGGTGTTCATCATCACATACAGCTGGCCTGATGGAAGAGAGGAGCAGAGACACCATTTACATGTTACTCCGTTAGAACTGAAGAATGCATTTGCGCAAAAATGCTCGGCGATACGCCAGGGAATCAATTATATTGCTTTTAAACACCATTCTGCAACCATTTGGCCTCCACAGGCCATCTTGCGCATTCATAAAGTACAGCGCCCCCAATAGACCCACTTCCACTCGCACTGTGCATTGACAGTACCAAGCTAAGTTGATTGCCATATTTAGAAAAAAAATTATCTTGCAGTTTTTGAGAAATAATTTTTTTTAAATTTCTCAGTCCCATCTTTAACATTGGGGCCAAAATTTCAAGGGCTCATAAAACTGACAATGATTCAATCAAAAATCTGAGAAAAATTGTCTGGAGATATGGTCTAATAGTATGTTAATGCAAATTTACACAAAAATTAATGAGGCCAAAAAAAAAAAATGTACCTGACGACAGACGCCACACCTTGACAATAGCTTAAGGGCCCATAGGGCCAGTAAGCTAAAAACATCACGCTTTGCTGAATACCCCACGGCCTGTACAAGATTTCCTGCCTCAAGGTCACAGCACTAAGGTGAAAGGTTAAATCCAGCAAAAAAAGTGACGTTGCACATCTGTGTGTCACAGTGAGTTACCATATCAAATTTGGCAAAGCTGCAATCAGTAGTTGCTGAGTACTGACCCGAAAAATATTTCCTGTCTCAAGGTCACAGCGCTAAGGTCAAAGGTCAAATTCAGAAAAAAACTGACATTGCACATCTATGGGTCATAGTGAGTTACCATAGCAAATTTGGTGAAGCTGCCATCAACAGTTACTGAGTACTGGACCGGACAAGATTTCCACGATCAAGGTCGCAGCGCTAAGGTCAAAGGTCAAAGGTCAAATCCAGCAAAAAAAAAAAAAAAAACTGACATTGCACATATATGGGTCATAGTGAGTTAACATACCAAATTTGGTGAAGCTGCAATCAGTAGTTGCTGAGTACTGACCTGAAAACTATTTCCCGCCTCAAGGTCACAGCGCTAAGGTCAAAGGTCAAATTCGGCAAAAAAAAACCTGATGTTGCCCATCTATGTGTCACAGTGAGTTACCGAACCAAATTTGATGAAGCTGCCATCAATAGTTACTGAGCACTGGGCCGGACAAGCTTTCCACGATCAACGTCACAGCGCTAAGGTTCAAAGGTCCAATCCAGCAAAAAAACCTGACATTGCACATCTTCGGGTCATAGAGAGTTACCATACCAAATTTGGTGAAGCTGCGATCCTTAGTTGCTGAGTACTGACCCAGACAAAGTCATGGACAGACGACAGATAGACACGCAGGTGACGACAATACCCCTCTGGCCAAAGTTTTGCCGAAGGGTAAAAAAGGTCAAAATCTCAAAATCCAGCTGAAATTGAACTGAAAATGGAAGGACACTGAAAATAAAACTGGTTTCATTAAATGAACCAAAATTACTTGGATGTGTAAATGCGTGTGTGTATGTTTGTGTATTTGCAAGCAGTATGTAGATTCGCGTATGCATATTTATGTGTACCTCTGTGTGTGCACATGCATGTGAGCTCCTGTACATTCTTCCCATGTGGATGCCTGATAACATGTAACTAAGTGCCTGTATTTGCTTGTGTACCCGAATGCATGCACGCATGCAGGTATACTTGCGCGTGTGTGCTTTCGTGTGCTCACCTCCTGCCTGTGCGAGGCTGGGCTCAGCAGTAGTCTGTACAGACACCGCCCCCGTGCCGTCGCTCACGGCCGTCGCGGGAAAGTAGAACCGCGTCTCCCCGGATACGGACTCCCCGGCTGGGCTGCCGCCGTTGTTGAAAGGGTTCTGGATCACGGCCTACATGGGACAGGTCAGAGCTCACCGCGTGCACAGGGAAGTGATAACCCGATACACAGCAACAGAGATACACGCACACGCAGGCACTCGCACCTGCAGACACACACACACACACACGCGCACGCGCACGCGCACACGCACGCGCACGCACACACGCACGCGCACACGCACACACGCACACATGCACACCTTTGTACAAACTCCAATTCCAATGAAGTTGGGACGTTGTGTAAAACGTGAATAAAAACAGAATACAATGATCTGTAAATCCTTTCTGACCTATACTCAATTGAGCGCTCCGCAAAGACAAGATATTTAATGTTTAAACTAATAAACTTTTTTTTGGGAAATATTAACTCATTTTAAATTTAATGCCTGAAACGTGTTAAAAAAAAGCTGAGGACATTTGACTTCCATTCATTCTCCCGGTGTCTCTACAGCCCTCCCTAATCTTAACAATCAGCAACGCATGCCTAATCGAAACCCTTACCCTAACCTTAACCTCTCCCTAATTCTAACCTTACCCCTAACCTTAACTCATAAGCCACAATTGGCCTTTGTAGTTGAGAAGACATCCCAATAATGTCCCCACTCTGTAGGAAAAAAAACATATTTTGGATCTCACTTCATAGCATGTTCAAGAACACACACAAACAGGGTACCTGTGCGACCGCTTGCGCCCCAGAGAAGGCAGCTGCAGAGACCACACTGACAGCCCCGCTTCCATCCCCTCCCGCGTCCAACTGCTCGTCCGTTAGCTGGACCACGCGGTACGTCACCTGCAAGATGAGAAAAGGCCTTAGACATTTTGTTGCCGTTTGTTCAAACCTGCACCAGGTATGACTCATGACAAAGAAAAGGCACAAGTTTGGCTGTTCGCCCCATGGTGGCAGTTATTCTCATTATGCTTAAAATAATTGCGATTAAATTAATCAACCAGCCCTACTCTGTTATTTTGTCCTTCAGTTTGTCACCAGTCTGTGTGTATGCATGTATATGCCTTGTGTGCATGTGTGTGTGTGTGTGTGTGTGTGTGTGTGTGTGTGTGTGTGTGTGTGTGTGTGTGTGGGTTCGCGCGTGTTCACAAGCACAGGAGGTAGAATTAAGGGCAAAGAAGCAAAGCGGACTCTCTCACCCTTGACCTCCATTCATTCACCAGCACCTAAAGGTCCGTCTATATGCCCAGGACCTCTGACCTTCCATGAATCACCGGAGAAAGGCGGAGCCGCAGTGACCTCTGAGGTTCATGTAGCTGCCAGCACCTCTGCCTTGTGCATGAGCAGGAAGACTTATTGGCAATTTCACAGTAACCCAGGCCATCAAAAGGACGACAAATTAGGGCCGGGCGATATATCGATATTACATCGATATCGTGATTCAAAGTAAAATATCGTCACGGATTTTGACTACCGTAATATCGTGATATGAAATAAGTGTTGGCTTTTCTGGTTTTAAAAGCTGAATTACAGTAATGGGTTTCATTTTTCTGCACTTGCAAGACTGTTGAAGCTGTTGCCTGCACCCGTTTCATCGTTATGTCAACATTACTTATAAATGGTTATAGAAAATATTATTGCGTACATATTTTGCAAAAGCACCAACATTTGTCCCGATGATATCGGCAAAATATCGATAGAGGTATTCGGTCACTGATATCAAGATATCAAATTTTGTCCATATCGCCCAGCCCTACAACAAATGATTTTCAAACCTCATCTTAAATAGTTTTTGCATTAGAGTGTTGATTTGCTAATCGAAAAGCATGGCAAGCATCATGTAAAAATTCCAGGATCTATGTCCGGAACTTTACAAAGTGTTCCAAAGCATTCAAATTTTGGATATAAATTTGGGTTTCACTGAAAGTTATCATTTGAATGAATTGGCATCATTGTTACTTGTATAAATGTCATATGAACAACGTACCACAATAAACACTGGTTGATATTCCCTGACATACCTGCCATCTGCAGTATGAGTGGCTCAAATGTGCATTTGGCTTTTTGCTTATTTTTGTTTCCCCAATTTTCCCGTCTGAAATCCCTACTCCAACACATAGGGGTCATATTTCTTAAAAGAGAATATATAGAACCCTAACAGTTTCCATACACAGACAATATGCCATAAGATCCATCAGAGGAAATATTACTTTTCTTTATACTGGCACCCGACATAATTCCAGTCAATTCAAAAACTTTCCATCCTAACATGTTCACTCCAGCACATCCCTGCTTCTTCATCGGACCTGAGAGGAGTTCTTGTTACAGTGAACGGACGGCATTATACTTTGATTCTTTCTTTATTGCTCAATAACACTTTCAGCCGTCTCAAGTCACCTGCTGTACTCTTCCAAACACACTGGGGAATCAAAGCACCTGCGTTTCTTTCATACAATTAGGCAATTAAGGCTCTCACATTAGCCAAACATGCACGTCTTTGGACTGCGGGAGGAAACCAGAGTACCTGGAGGGAACCCACACTAACACAGGGAGAACATGTAACTCCACACAGACCAGAGTTAAACCCTCTGCTTTCCTGTTGTGAGGCAGCAGTGCCAACCACTGCACCACCCTGCCATCCAACCGGGTTTAGTTTTTATATCCAACCTTCTTTTCAATTTATATTTTACTATATAATAGTTTTTATATTCAATTCAATTCTTTTTCTTCACAATTCAATTCTTAGTTTTACATTCAATCTAAGAGATGACACACCATGTCAATTTTTGGCCCCGTGAAAGGCTGATGGCCCAAGTTACTGTGAAATTGATATTTTATTTGATATTCATTTTATATTTACTGGCTGCTGCAACCCCTGGCCGCATCGCTACAACATCCTGTCCATTTTGGAGGGCAGACAGCAACACACAAACTCACTCTCAGTTCGCCAACCACCTCTAGTTCAGCACATACATTTCCATAGTGGGATAAATGCTAGCGTATTGAGTTTCTTTCTAACACATGCTGAATGACCATAACCAACTAGACAACCAAACCTGAAACCATCAGTGTACAATCCTAAGCTGTTAACCCAATTGAAATCTTTCATCATAAGATTCTGATCCATGTGGGACATTTATGGTCCAGTATAAATATATCAAAGATATCAGGCTCACCTATTCAGAGCCAAATAGACAGATTAGCCTTTTTAATTCTTGAGCCCTTATTTTACAAACCAGAGAGGCTCCATTGAGCCCAAACTTGTCTTTTTCCAAAAGAGCTCTCAGAGAAATGCCAAACAGAACAGTTGTAAGCAAGGCGTAACAGAGTGAAACAGGGGTAAAGCCTCTGAAACAGTTTTGGGGTTCAGGGCCTTGATCAAGGCCCCAACAGTAGAAATCTTCCCCACTTCATCACTCCAGATGCAGCTGGGAAGCCCGAGGCTCATGCAAACCAAAGACCTGAAACCAGCAGCTCTACAGAAGTCAGTCACAAAACCAACCAGCAGGCGACCTTATCACACTAACATTTTTAGATCCCTGATGACACTTTCACACATATATTCATTCCGATTAAGCACCCTGGAGTGTCCAAGAGGCGCATTGGTTTAATGCGTGTACCACTTAAGACTGAGTCAACCGCAGCAGCCGGGTCTGATTGCAGCCTGGGCTCTTTGTTGCACAGGAACCCCTCACAATCCTCTCTTTCCTGTGTCCCTCTACTGTACCAGTTTAGTCAGTAAGCATGGCTTACAGGATACCCCCCGCAACAACAAGTAGTAGGGCAGTACCACAGTCAATAGACCTTCCAGCAAGAAAAAAAATTTTCAAAATCGGATGAGTAGGTTATGAGATCTCGGTCCGGATGCAAAGACGCACGCACACACACACAGACACACGCAGGCACGCACACACGGACGGACAAAGCAAATCCAGTATACCCCCCTAAACTTCGTTGCGGGGGGTATAAAAACAAAAAATTCCCAAAAAATAATCTTTCAAAAAGAAAAATAATATCTAAGCACCTCGCTCAGTGTGACTGAAAAACCAAGCAGTGAACTATCAGAATACAGGCTCTCTTCCCAAAACCTTCCTAATGCATTTCTGCCCCAGCTAATATTTATGCAGACAGAAGTCATAGCCAGCTGGGGTTCCTGGTTTTTCATCTTGCAGTGCCACAC
This sequence comes from Gymnothorax reevesii, assembly GCA_029721435.1. Lineage (NCBI taxonomy): Eukaryota > Metazoa > Chordata > Actinopteri > Anguilliformes > Muraenidae > Gymnothorax > Gymnothorax reevesii. The sequence continues at coordinate 115,672,634 of CM056577.1, forward strand.
CCTCATAAACGGTCTGTTAGAAGCTCAGAGTGGAGGCACAGTCAATAACTGCTATGCAGTTTAAACTAATCATAACCCTGCACCATCCAATCAGAGGCCAACTGCAGCAGGGATGTGGAGCTCACCTGTCCACCGCTGTTCTCTGTGCGGAACTGGTACTGCACATTCTGATCGGCGAAGGCGCCCGCCTCCTGGATGTTTGCTATGGCGATGGTGGAGTGCTTCTCCCTGCCAGGGACTTCCCCTGAGAAAAAAGAAAAGTGAGGATGCTCATGCGCCATCCATTTTGTGGTAACTCATACTCAAAAGGAGCTTTGGGTGAAGTACATCGCAAAGATTTGAAATTACGATCCAGAAGGTTCTCCCTGTTCTTCAGCTGTCATTCTTTCCATGATTTATGACAACAGTCAATTAATTTCACAAGGTTAGCCAGGGTTCAGATATTGATTTTGCAGGGAGAATGGATTAAAGGAAGACAGAGCTCCGGGCTTCCCAAGAACAGGGCTGCACACCCACATAGATTTACAGGTTAAAAAATAATAAAAATCAAACGTCAAAATGGCGTTCTGGCACAAACTGGTCAAACTATGGCCATTTTCAAAATTCTCGTTTGCATGCATTTAATACGCGTAAAATTCTGCCGACCTACAGAGCCTCCAATTGGTCCAGGAGAACATCGGCGAGGGAAAACGAGATACTTTACCTTCCTGACCGGCGTCTCCGGATTCCTGTTTCTCGTGACTGTGAGAAAAGGAAATATACAGTAAACAGAGCGTTTAGAGATGATGATTCAATGCACATTACAGTGAACATTAAAACGGTTTTACAGACATCACGTTCTCATCATGCGTCCCGCCGCCCAGCTATCTACGCGTAACACAGGGCAGGTAATGGAACACTGGTCTACAGACACCATTTGCCAGAATATGAGACAGCAATAAATAAAAATACGTCAGAAACGTAATACTTTCTTTGTCCTATGTGTCAAGAAAAAAAAAAGTATAACATACGAGGGCAGTAGCAGATTTATGCATTTGTCCCTAAATCTGCGGTTATTTCTAACTGAGGGAATTGAAGAGTGTGACCATCTACCGCCCACTTACAACGAGGACAATATCCAATGAAAAAGTAAACATCAAAAATGAAGAAGAACTGAGTGAAAACAATATTTTTTATGTAGATGTGTACATTGTACAAGATACCCCTGAGAATGAGCAAGGAGTACGTTAAAAACGAAAATATTTACGATATCAAATGGAAAAATACCAAAGTCATCCAGTGCGTTTGTCCTTCAGCAAATCTAGCTAACATAGTTCAAACCTACCCCAAAAAAGGACTACAAATGAAATAACGTCTACAGTGGAAAGAAAATTGCTAAACAAAAACATTGCTAACAGGACTGTAGATATAGAGAGGCCTTCCATGGGCCACGGAGGGACTGCGAAACTTCCCGCTCCCGCATACAGACGCGCAGAGCGGACACAAAGGCGTGTACTCGCCCCCTTCCTTTCGCCGCGACTGCTGACAGCCAACTAGCTAGCTAGCTACATAGGCTAGCGTGGTTCAGAATAACATTATTCACCGATGAGCGCACAGTAAAGCCGCTTTCACACCGGACAGATCACATTCAAAGTCAATGCAAAGAGGCGAATACACGCGTTTCGCATGTATTCGCCTCTTTGCATTGACTTTGAATGTAATCTGCCGCGCGAAATATCCGTTTCGCGTCCGGTGTGAAACCAGTTCAACACCCCGAAACATTAACACCATCATCTGACACTGGCAAATTAGCACATTAAACTGATTGCCCAGAATATAACCCCAGCTCTCCCAATGACTACCGCAGCTGCCCCATACGCAAGAATTTGAAACGGCGCAACTATAAAGGTGACAGGATCGCTGGATGAGTTGGTTGACGTTAAGCGCCGATTTTGTTACCATTTCATTCATGCTTTTCAATTAATATCCCACTAATTACGCTAAGTACGTCGGTCACAGTATGACAGCGGCGAAGTTATAAATTGGCATTAACCAAACAGAAAGATCGCAAACTGCAGCGATGTCAGGATGAACTTATTTCACATTTTGCGCTTCAGGGTTAAGGCAGTAAACTAGCAATGGCAAAAATCGGCCACTTTGCTTATCCGATAAATACGTTTGTGTGACCGTTACGAGATAAACGTCACTTCAATTCATGAACTTCTGGATAACTTTGGGAATATACTATCACCGCAGTGACAGAAAAGTGACCCAGCTATCTAACTTAACACACATTTTTAACTTGAACGAACAAGCTAGCAAGCGATCTAACCCAGGGGACAGCGGGCCGCAGAAGCCTTGCCGTGACAATAACGTCCTCTTACCTCGCAGTGGTTTCCAAACTCGAATCTAGCATATCCATGGGGGTTAAAAATTAAAACGTGATATTCACGGACACAGACAGACGGCGATGGAAGTGTTGATCACGGGGACAAACACACCGGTCATGTGAGAAAGACAGTCCGGAACACGTGAGGTACAAACGGGCTTGAAGTTAAAATGGAGACGGAGAAGAGGCTGGAGTTGCGCGTCTGCTGTCCTGCGCCGTTTCTTGCGTTTAAGCGCAAAGGCCGTGCGCGTACGCGGGTGGCCCGGCAGTCAAAGCAGGGGCGCGATCAGGACTGTGTTGGTTACTGAAAACGTTCGTTTAGTTTTTATTATTATTCTCGTTGTTTCGTTTTTGTGATCATTTCTCGACCCAGATTAATCTTACTCGCTGTGGGGCAATGGCGTTAAATAGCCTGCATCAATGTGGAAATCGGCTGCTGTTGCTGGTTGCAAAATATGAAATGGATCCTGCAGGCAGCTTAAATGTTCATCCAATTTTGTTTTCATGACTGTTTCTGCTATGAGACAAAATGGTCACCTGGACGGCAGCCTCGCATGTAACTTAGGCCATTTGGGTTTTTTTCCCCGTTCCAAGAATTCAAAAACCAAACTAAAGCCAGAGAAACGGTAAGTAGCTAACGAAGCCTTATCGGAGTTACCGACAGCTGCAAGCAGGGCCTTAATGTCGTCCTCAATACAATGGATGTACATCCATTATACGGAGGACAACGTTATGGCCCAGATTGCAGCTGTCGGTAATTTCGAAGAGGCTGCACTAGCTACTTCGGTTTCTCTGGGGGAGCTACTCGTGGCGGTGCTTCAACTGCGAGAGCCTGACGATGGTTTGCGTGTTCAAAATGTCAGAATTCATCCGTACATGCGTCCGATGGCCGGTTGGGAGTTGTTGCCTCGAGCCTCGCTTGCCCGTGTACACACTGGCTGTGTGGCATACGGCAAACGACGCCCGACCAAGCTGAAATTCAGTCTGACTTTAATCCATTGGGGTTGAAGCCTTTTTCAGCCTTTTTTTTTTTAGTTCGCCTGGTCTCCTTTAATGATAAGGCTTATACCTCAAGCCTGCAAGCCACATACAACCCCAATTCCATAATAGTTGGAAAGAAGTGTAAATTGTGAATAAAATCTAAATGCAATGACTTTCAAATCACATGAGCCAATATGTTATTTTCAATAGAACATCGATACCATTTCAAATGTTAAAACTGAGGCATTTTACATTATTATCCACAAAATGAGCTCATTTCAAACTTTCTGGCTGCAACAGGTCTCAAAAAAGTAGGGACCCAGACCAAAATTGGGCTGAAAAAGCAATTAATATACAAGAGCATTAGCTGAAAAAACATTTAGCAAGTAATTAAGTTAACTGGCATCAGGTGTGTAACATGATTGGCTATAAAAGGGATGTCATAGAGAGGCTGAGTCTCTCAGAAGTAAAGATGACCAGAGGCTCTCCAACCTGTGAAGGCTTGCATAAAAAACTGGAATTCTTTTAAAAGAATGTTCCTCAACGTCAAATTGCAAAGGCTTTGAAGGTCTCATCATCGACAGTGCAAACAATAAGATTCAGTAACAACAAAAGATTAAGAGAAACTGGAAAAATCTCTGCGTAAGGGACAAAGCCGAAGACCTTTACTGGATGCCCGTGATCTTCAGCCCCTTAGATGCCACTGCATCACTCACCGCCATGATTCTGTCATTGACATTACTAAATGGGCCCAGGAATACTTCAAGAATCACTGTGTCTAAACACAGTCTGCTGTGCCATCCACAGATGCCACCTAAAACTCGATCATGCAAAAAGGAAGCCTTTGTTGAGCAGGTTCCAGAAGCGCCGCCGTGTTCCTTGAGCCAAGGCTCATTTAAAATGGACTGTAGCAAAGTTTCCTGTGGTCAGACGAGTCCAAATTTGACATCCTTGTTGGAAATCACGGGCGTCGTGTCCTCCGGGCTAAAGAGGAGAAAGACCACCCCTCCTGTTATCAGCGTTCAGTTCAGCCAACATGTCCGATGGTATGGGCTTGCATTAGCACATATGGTGTGGGACACTTGCATGTTTTTAAAAAGCACCATGAATGCTGAACGGTATATTAAGGTTTTAGAGCAACATCTGCTCCCCTCCAGACAACATCAATTCCAAAGAAGGCCTTGTGTATTTCAGCAGAACAATGCAAAACCACATACTGCAGCTATTACAACAGCATGGCTTCATTAGAGAAGAGTCCGTGTGCTGAACTGGCCTGTCTGCAATCCTGATTTTCCACTGATTGAGAACATTTGGCACATAATTAAAAGAAAAGTCTGTCAAAGGAGACCCAAAACTCCCCAGCAGCTGGAAGCCTGAATTAAACGAGTGGGATCAAATTCCAATGGCTAAACTCAAAACTTGTCTCCTCAATGCCCAGACGCCTCCACTCTGTGTTAAAAAGAAAAAAGAAAGAAGAGGGAATATTACACCATGGTAAACAGGCCCCTGTCCCAGCTTTTCTGAGACCTGTAGCAGCCATCAAATTTGAAATGAGCTCAGTTTGTGGATAAATTGTAAAATTTCTCAATTTCAACATTTGCTATGTTATCACTGTTTTATTGTGAATCTGGTGTGTTTGAAAGTCATTGCATTTTGATTTTATTCACAATTTACTCTTTGTCCCAACTATTACGGAATTGGGGTTGAATATATAAATTGGTTATGTATGTCTTTGCCCGCATACAGTAAAAACGGCCTGCCTATATATCTTGTTTTGGCCGACCTGTATTGGCCGAGTTCAGCACGTGGACAAGTAACCATTCTCAACTGTGGCATTCGCTCTCTTCGGAGTTAACAGCAGACACTCGCGGACCACGCATTTTGCTCTTTAATGAGTCTTGAAGTCGAGCACTTCAGAGGTCATAGTCATAATATTGTCATGATAGCACAACATACTTAACCAATTAATAAAAATATTATAAATTGCATATTTTTTCATTGCCTTGGTATTGGCTTGAGGGTCGCCGTATGCGGCCTCAGGCTAATACCACAACCCAAAGGACAATATTATGACTATGACCTCGATAGTACGAGTCTTCTAGACTCATTAAAGAGCCAATTGCTCTTGCTCTGCACCTCCAGAACTCGGCCAATACCGAGCCGGCCAATGCAGGATATATTGGTAGGTCGTTTTTTACTCTATGCGTTGCAGTGCAGAAGGGACTATCACATCGCGGGTTCGAGCCCCGGTCGTGCCAACCAGCAGTGGTCAGCAGCTTTTTTCAGAGTAGCGCACAATTGGCTATAGCGCTACAGGGTTTCAAATTATGAAGGGACTGCCGGGAAAGGGAAATTAATAAAATAGCTTTGTTCCTTGCTCAAGCACCTTCTGTTGGCCAGACAGGCGCTCGTCAGGAAGATTCTTAGCCTGTTCATGTTTGGGTATCAGACAATTCTACGCGGGCCCTGACCGATGGCGTAGCCTGGAGGGGCAGAGCTTGAGCCCTGGAGACTGATGCACAATCGAGATGAAGTTTCAATTTCTCGCGAAACACGATGTTCTCCATGTTCATAGTAGTATACCCAAGGACAACTGAATTGACTCTGGCCTTTTCTTTTGTGTGGAGACGACAAACAGTACAAAACATAACCGCGCTCTCAAAGCAGGTCGGCTGTGGGCTTTCCCTCCGAGCTCTGAGTGAAATTTTTTTTTTTTTTTGCTACGGAGCCCTGCACTAAGAGCGCGCAAGGAATCATCTGGGAAGCTGAAATGACTGACACGGTTTGTGACAGCACCCAGCAGCTGCTGTTCCTGTTTTTCCTGCCAGCCACAGTGGCAGGTAGTCTCCAGAATGTACTCGCCAGAGCTAAAATTTACCAGCCATTGGCGAGTTTTGACCCTGAAATTCTGCGGTTTTGGTGACTTCTAGAAAACCCATCAACAAATATCAGATGTGGTTGCATCAGTGGGTTTTCTTTGCATTTGCTGATATCTGTAGAGAAGAATAATCAAAATATATAGATAGGTGTATAAAAGTCACATATGCTATAGCAATGAAGAAACACCAATGGGATATCTATACTGAGAACAATGGCATGGGGAATTTAATTACTCTCAGTCATAAACTGTTCTAAGCTGTAGGCTGTCCTTCCAACAAAGATACACCAAACTATAATTACACTGCTTTAGAAGCAGGCAAATGTAATTTTCAGTATCACAAACCTGATGGTCCAGTTCTTGGTCTGTCTCACAGTCTGCTTGAATGTCGCCCTCAGCCTCACTATCAGGGTCTTCATCTGTCTCGCTATCCTGCTGAGTGGCCCTCGGGATCTTCATCTGTCTGTCTTTCCTGCTCTGTGCCCTCACTTCAGGCTTCAGCTCTCTCAACACCTGCATCATCTGACTGTCTCAACACTGGCGCCATCCATGTTTTTCTTTAGGGGCCAAAATGGGACATAATGTCCATTTTCTTTATTCATTTTGAATTACAGAGAAGAAACAACAGAGAGGAATGCAAAACACTTCAGCAACGCAGAATATAAGTTCACTTGTCTTGTGGTAGCCTTTGCGATACTTTTTTTTTTTTTTTAAATGAGACCCTGGCTATATCCTGAATCCATGCAGAACATTATGAGTCTGTTATCTCTCATAATACTTTCAGAATATCTTATATATGTAGCAAAAATAGGAACGGATTTAAAGTATTTTTGCACATTGCTGTTGAAATTATTTTAAACATGTCTGGAGTTTAACGCATTTTACTGTGACACCAATGTCTGGAGTGTAACAATAATGTTTTTTTAATGGCATCCATCGATATTGTATCATTTCATGCTGGTTGAACCTTGAGATACTGCCAAATCGCTTTGATTCTTTTGGGAGGTATGCATAACTATTTTAGTGCAGAACAGAGCTTGAAAGGAGTCCTTTTTTGTTTGAGATCGTGAAACGTGTCTCTTTAAAGAAAAGAAATCGCACAGAAAATCTAACGAAGTGGCTGCAGAGAAAAATGGCAAAATCACCTGTGGTGTCCTTGTGGAAATGTGTGAGTGTTGTTCATCTTTCCTGATAACTGCTAATGAAATTGATCAATTTTGCTTTATGTGATCATTTTCAGATACTGTTATTATGTACTGCTGCCACAAAAAAAAAGAACTCAATATGCTGATGTTTAACCCAGATACTTGAAAACAACGTGATAGTATCTATGCCAAATGCTTTCCGGAAAATAGGGACTAATAGCTGTCCGAAAGTAACAAAAAACTGATGTAGAAATGATTTTTATATTTGGCCCCTATGTCACACAAAGTCCTCTTTTCCTTGTTTTTCTTAAATCACCCCTTTCACAGTTAAAACGGGAAAGAGTTCCATATGCAACGTCCATCAATATCGAATGAAATCAGAACTTTCATGACTTACCTTAAAGGAAAAGTTCACCCAAAAATGAAAATTCACTCATCAGCTACTCACCTCAAGGCTAATCAAAGGGTCCGTGAATTTCTTTCATCCTCAAAACACTTTTGGAGTTACAAAGAAAAACGGCATTGAAGACAAATCCAAATCAACTGAAGTCAAAGGAGGCCACTCTTTCAAGCGTAAAAAAAACAAACAAAAAAAAAACATTTAAAAACCACAAAATGCCTCCAAACTGCTCGTGTAGCGTAATCCAAGTGTTCGAAATTTGTCATTTCCTCCATACAACAAAAAATCTCCAGAATTTAAATTTAATTTTCAATTTTTCAACATTCTCTGTTCATAAGTGGATAAAAATAAGTATTAGATACTGGACCTAGGTGGAAAGTAACTGTTTGGTCATAAAGGTGCAGTTCTGCAGTTTAAAAAAGCTTTGAAACAAATGTCTGGCATTTATAATTTTGATTCAGAGCCTTTTGTAATGGTAGTCAAAACAGGCGGAATTTCAAACCTTTTCTCCTTAGGCTTTAATAAGTAAAAAAAAAAGGGGGGTGCAAGACAGTGGTAAACATGCCCCATCCCAATTTTTTGTTGCTGGCATCAAATTCTAAATGAGCAGATATTTTTCAAGGAACGCAAAAATTTCTCATTTTCAACATTTGAAATTCTGTGTTTGCTCCATTTCCAATTAAATAGAGTTTCAATAATTTGCAACTCATTGCATTTTGGTTTTATTGACTTTTTAAGTAGCATTTCAACTTTTTTGGAAACTGTGTTACTTGAAAACATATTAATGACATACTTTACCCAATTGTACCGTCAATGAAGTGATGAAAGACAATCTGCTCACAAGCATGCAATGCTATTCTATTACAGAAGTATTCATTCAGCAGACCGACATTGGAGTGAAGTGAAGTACATGAGGACAAAACAAACTCTCTCAGTGAAGGAGTGTTTAAAAGTGTTGAGAGGAGTGTTGTTACCATGGAGGTAAATAATTGAACTGGAGACAGTGAGGAAGTACTAGCCCTATTTCAATGGGAGATGCTAGGCTAGCCACTTCAGCCAAGAAAGTATGGAATTAATCGATGCCATCTGTAAAAATGGCGTTCCATGGGAGCTTATTTCCGGCACCATTTCATAAGATTACCAATCTGATTACACAGCACAGATGGCCAAGAAAATGTGTTGTCTGTGTGGATTGGCGAATGAGTTCGAGGGGAAATAACGAGCAATGCTGTTGATCCGGGACGTGCACGCACTATACACTCATTGGCTGAACTGCTAGTCCGAGCAACAGCTGGACAACCAAACTCGTGCACGAGGTGTCATCAAGCACTAAGTAGAAGTTCTTAATTTACAGGCCCTCTTGAAAACATCAAACAGTCGCGTCAGACAAAGAGCAAAATAATGAAGGTTTACTGAATACGTTTGCTTTTGTTTTTCGCTTTATTTGGCAAGAAAAAAAATGCACTTTCCAATCGGTGTCTATGGAGCTGCCACGTCTTTGGCCACAAAGTTGCATCCTTGGGAAATGCGGATGAAGGAAGTTAGCATGCTAACTGGCTGAAGCAAAGGTACTTCCTCCTTCTCTGGTTCTATTATATATCTCTATGGTTGTTACGGGGATCAAAGAATGACACCTCCCCCCTGTCCCAGTCCAGCTGCACTCTGACCCTCTGGGGTTTCCTCTGCACCGTGAGGGCAGTAGGAGGGGAGGCGCAGGCACAGTATTTCCTGTTCTGCATATATATACTCCACACCCCTTTGTCTGGGTTCAGATCCATAGTTTCTTTCCTGTTAATGGACTCTTTAATCACTCCCACCTCCCAGAAACTGTCATCCCTCACTTCCACATCCCAGCAGTGTCTCCCTGAGCTAAATCCCTCAGAGCCCAGCTGCCACAACTGCTGTTGAAATCTCGCTGGATTATCAGGAACCTGCTTTCTCTCATCAGTGGGTCTCACACTGGTCAGATCCTCAGACAGTGAGAGGCAGGGATGTGCTGTGTTTGGGTCCAGAGTCACAGGAGCTGAAGGGATAGAGACTTAGATGTTAGCACCGATCTGCACTGGGGAAACTATCAAACACAATGGCCACCTGACGATGTAACCTGGGATTCACAAACACAACCATGATGAAGTTAGATACATCGATGAGGAAGCCTTCAGGACTAACTGCTGATGTTGCATGAGTCCCACTTTCATGTGATTCTTAAAAGGGAGAGCAAAACCTGCGGATGACTCTAAAGCTCCTGTCCTTCCCCTTCAATGAAATATCACATTTCAAGCAGGATTATAGACTCTTTCTACACTCCAGCCGGGGCTCTTACACAGACAGGACCAGTATGACTCTGACTGGTTTTATCAGCTTGTGTAAAGGATCCTGCAGGTTCCCCCAGTACAGTGACAGTGCGGAGCTCCCTGACCCCAGTACTCACTGTACTGAACCGTCCCCAGCATCTTCTCCCACACTCTGTACTTCAGATTACCCAGGTGCTTGGCCACATCAATCAGTGCTCCTTAGACCCTCTCTGGATCTGCCAGTGTACACTGGGCTCTGGAATAATACTCAGGAGTCACTTGCGCTCAGAGTTTGGCTTCGTGACCATAAAAGATTATCAGAAGGAACATCAGATCTTCATTCTATAAGAAAATGCCTCCATCCCCCCCAGTGCTCTGCTACGCAGTCCCACTTGCTGCCAAATATGAAGCAGCCCAACATCACTGAGGGACACACAGTTACGGGAGCGTGAGGTGGGGGTACTTATGACTGTGGAAAATATTCACCTCATGACTTCTGTGAAAATGCTTCATTCTTCCCTTTACAGTCATTAATTATGACAGTAACGGTAATTATTACAGATAGCATTTCAGACATATTCCACAGTACCTCACTGATTGAATGAAACTGTAAATAATATGTGATATTCTGCCTGATGAGAGAGACTGGAGTTTGCTTAACGTGTTTGTGTGCCTTGAAAAAAGGAGGGAAAATTATAATCACGGCCGTTAATCCTCAATCAATTAACTGAGTGTCAAAAATAACATTAATATCTGACTTAATGTTACAGAGCATGCATTGTCACTGTGCAAAATTGTTAGACTCCTTAGATTTTTTTTCACAAGACATCAAGTTGTCATACATTCAGGCTACTTCTTGCGTAGCCCATAGACTGTATAAAAAGATTGGCACAGTAGCCGGGTCCTTCTACATGTCACTGGTAGTAGGAAAAATGGATTCAATTAAATTCCAGAAAATTCTGGAAGCCAACATTACACCATCTGTGAAAAAGCTGAAGATGAAAAGAGGACGGCTTCCACAACAGGATAATGATCCTAAACACACCTCAAAATCCACTACTGACTGCCTCAAGAGGTGCGAGTTGAAGGTTTCACCATAACCCTCAAGGTCTCCCACCTCAACATCTTTGAAAATCTGTGGATGGACCTCAAAAGAGCAGTGCGTGCAACGCAGCCAAACAATCTCACAGAACTAGAAGTTGGCAAAGAATAATGGGCAAAATCCCCAAAACCAGAATTTCAAGACTCTTTGCTGGCACAAAAAAGTGTTAACAAGTTGTGATACTTGCCAAGGTAGTGTTTCAAAGAACTTGCCATGCAGGGTGCCCAAACTTTTGCTTCGGACCCTTTTCCTTTTGTGTCATTTTGACACTGTAAAAGGATGGAAATTACTAAGTAATTTTACGTAGAATATAAAGGAAATGGCTCGTCTTTATGCCTTTAGGAGAGCAGTCATCTTTTTCTCGCTTCGCTATTCACAGTAACACAAATTTTGACCTGGGGCCCCCAAACTTTTGCATAAAACTGTAAATTTCTGTCACTATCACACCTTAATCATGAAATGCTACATATTGGACTTCTTCATTTGGATAATAAATTGCTTGATTATTATTCAGGCAACATGCATAGGAACAAGCTGAAGGTAACCCTGTGATTGAATGTGAAGCCCCCGTCAACTCTGATGGCAGATCTCTGCTTTTATAATAATAATAATAATGCATCAGTTTTATATAGCGCTTTTCTGGGCACTGGACGCTTCACAATGGATACATTTTTCACTCACACATTCATGCTCTGATGGTAGTAAACTACGTTTTTGTAGCCCTGGGGCAGACTGACGGAAGCGTGGCTGCCAGTATACGCCTACGGCCCCTCCGACCATCACCAAACATTCACACACAGCCATAGAGGAGTGTTCCTATATTGCATGTTTTGGATGTGTGGGGGAAACTGGAGTACCCGGAGAAAACCCACGCGAACGTGGGGAGAACATGCAAACTCCACACAGAAAGGCCCCCGGCCAGATTCAAACCCACAACCTTCTTGCTGTGAGGCAGTAGTGCTAACCACTGTGCCACCGTGCCATCCAACGATATATAGGGACAATAAAAGCTCCAGGCACGAATGAGGACAGCCAGCACAGAGACACTCGCTACAGCGCTAATAAAAACAGTTTCCACGAAGACACGTATCAGTGCACTGCCTCTGTGAGAAGACATGCCAGGCAAACAGACCGAACTGGACCCAACCACATGACTAATATTCATTGTCAAATTGAATTTACTGTGGTCTGAAAATCAAAAATGATCCCAGTTCAACGCGCTTTATCGGTTTGTGGTAACTCATTAACTCAAAACTGCTCGCTAAAGCCACAATTCAGACACATACATATTAATCATTGACTTTGGTCCTTACTCCGCCATGCTAAGCACTGCTCCCGAACACAGCTTCAAAAATGTCAATGACTGCAGTCAAATCTGAAAGCGGCCCCTTGTGTAGATCAAGATCATGTACAGCATGGATGTGCAGCACCAATTTGAAATTGAATTGAATTTACAATATAATACAAGCTGCAGAACTGTTAATTAAAAAAAAAAAAAAAGAAAATTACATATGTAAAATATCTATAAAAAATACTGCTCACAAGTCATTAAAAATAAAAAAAATAAAGTATAAGTAATGCTGTCAAAGAGTTACCTTGTGATCTTCTGCAGCCTCCTGAACTGGCAGCATTTTGTGGTTTTCATGCTTTCTTGATGTTTGACAGACGACACAGACGGGTATTTGATCAACCAAACAAAGAGTCTGAATTTGTCTCCATGCAGAGTATAGAGCACTGCAGATCCTGCTTTAGCTATCTGACTTCTGCCCTTTTAGAAGGCCGCAGAGGTATTCCTCAGAGACAGGTTAGGACGAATATATTCATTAGAGGATCTTCTCTTGCAAACTGGACAATCTGAAGACCCCTTATATTTCCAGTACAGCTGAAGACAAGCCCTACATAAGCTGTGACTGCAACTCGGGATGACAGGGTCACTGAAGATTTCAGAGCACACAGGACAGGAGAGCTCCTCTTCCAGGAAAGAGGATCTGGATACCATTCTGTCTCTGTCGGTTCTGAACTTCTAGTTTAATTTCATTTTTAAGTGTGGTTGTTTCACAAACCTCAGGTAAGACGTGCCATCTTTTGATTAGATGCAAATCTCTGTGCCGCTCAGTCTGTTTTTACCCTGCAAAAGTCTTTAAAAGTTCCATGATTTATGAAAAATAAAGTGATTGTCGTGCCTCCAGTGTAAGAGTCCATCGGAGAGAAACTGTACTTCGCACTTCTTCTCAGCCACACCCGTTATGAGAGACGCTTTTCCAGCAGGGGGCAGCATTGCACTACTGTGGACTTCCTTTAGGCACGTTTCACGTGACAGAAATTGAACTAATTAAGTGTCGCACCAGCCATTAAAATTTACCAGTGCTGCTAAATACTTGTATTTTGTATCACAGACAACACCACACTTTGTTGCACAGTATTTACTGGACACCTGAATCATTGAACACCAAAAGGAATTTTGTCCCACGTTAAAGCCTCCATTTCAGCTGACCAAGACCAACATTAGGTTGAATATATTCTGTGCAATAAGGTTGCTGGATTGTAACTCTCAATGTCTAACTAACTTTACCAAGCAGTTTGTGTCTTTTCGTGGAGTTAAGCTCTTTTTCTGTGTTTTTCAGGAATTTAATGATAGAGAGGAAGATGATTTCTCTCCAGAGTCTTACTAGTAGGAACAATCTCCAAAGCCTTAATATCGGTCTCCAGGATTGAGGACGCATTCCCGCTAAACCCTTCGGTTCTACAGTCAAGCAGCCCTGGTCTGATGAGGGAGATTTGCCACCTGGCTTCTGCCCAGGATAGCCATTGGTCCGAACCTGAAAACACCCCAATCCTATCCAGTAACCAACTTCGCTAGCATGACCAGATACTCACAGACCTAATGTGGGACAAGTGGTATGTTTGTGTGGGAAAATGTGGGACATGTTCCCAAGGCTAAAAGGTAGTCCGAAAATTCAGATAAATGAAAGTTGAGATTCTGTCTCTTGGTTTGTTACATCTCCCAGTTTCGCCCTCTGTCTGATTCAGTATCACACAATATGGCAGTATTAGGACTGAAACATGTTTAATATGACCACATTGAGCTGCGTATATGAGCCATTTAGCACAGAAACAACTTAAAAACTTTTTTATCGGTTGGCTTTTCGTATCCATGAGTTGAATACAGTTGGACCATATGGAACCATTTTTTTAACGATAGATGTCAATGTGTACGATAACATGAATATCATTTTGTAAGGCCAATCTAATAATATCTTGAACATCTCAGCTTTGCTTGGAATTTACTTTTACTGTTGATAGTTTGCGAGAATGTGTTTATTCACAGGCCAATAATCAATGTGTAGTGAAACGCCATGTCTTGATATTATGATAACGAATTTATTCATAGCTGTGTTATTTATTGTTCTTAACTATGCACTGGTTATACACTACAGGCCAGACGTTAGAAAGCAAGGCCAGTGCAGGTCAAAAAATTTGGAAGCAACTTCAAGTTTCTGTTCACATGCCTTTCTTAAAGAACAATTTGAAATCTATGGATTTTGGGATCTATTTCCTGCATGATTAGACTTTTCTTTCATTGATATGCACCATTTTCCTCTCTTTACCTTTAGGTACTGTATACATTAATGTTACTGGACCATAGCTGAATAATTGTTAACAAAAGAAAGGAGGGGCTTAGTTTTTGTCTAGAGAAGATTTGCAAGAGTCGCAACTTCAGTGAAAAAGTAAAAAACTAATCACAGTTTGCATTATTCACTTTATGTCATGATTTACAGCCCACCGGATGCCAACGGCAATCCGACAGGCACCAGGACCATGGGCCTAGTAATATGAGCCTGATAATTTGAGTAAAAATGTATTCTGTTCTGTGACTCTTTATATAATAATCATGTTGATTTTGTTGCAAAGTCTGCCAATGAAACTGTGATATTTTTTGATACAAATTTGATCTTGCTTCCAAACTTTTGGCCTGTAGTGTAGATACAGTTGTATGCAAACGTTTGGGGACCCCAGATCAAAATTTCTGTTATTGTGAATAGCGAAGCGAGTAAAAGATGACTGCTCCCCTAAAGGCATAAAGACGACCCATTTCCTTTATATTTTAACTAAGATTACTTTGTAATTTCAATCCTTTTACAGTTTCAAAATAACACAAAAGGAAAATGTTCTGAAGCAAAAGTTTAAGCGCCCTGCATGGTAAGTTCTTAGAAATACTCCCTTTGGCAAGTATCACAACTTGTTAACACTTTTTGTACCAGCTAAGAGTTTTTAAATTCTGGTTTTGGGGATTTTGCCCATTATTGTTTGCCAACTTCTAGTTCTGTGAGATTGTTTGGCTGACTTGCACGCACTGCTCTTTTGAGGTCCATCCACAGATTTTCAATGATGTTGAGGTGGGAGACCTTGAGGGTTATGGTGAAACCTTCAACTCGCACCTCTTGAGGCAGTCAGTAGTGGATTTTGAGGTGTGTTTAGGATCATTATCCTGTTGTGGAAGCCGTCCTCTTTTCATCTTCAGCTTTTTCACAGATGGTGTAATGTTGTCTTCCAGAATTTTCTGGAATTTAATTAAATCCATTTTTCCTTCTACCAGTGACATGTTCTCCATGTCAAATGGCTGCAACACGAGCCCAAATCAAGATTGATCCTTCCACGTGCTCAACAGTTGCAGAGGTGATCTTTTCATGAAATTATGCATCCTTTTTTCTCCAAACATACCTCTGCTCATTGCAGCCAATGCGTTTTATTTTAACTTCATCAGTTTACAGGACCTGTTTTATAAATTGGTTGGCCTTGTTCATATGTTCCTCAGAAACATTCTGATGCTGAATTTTATGGTGAGGATGCAGGAAATGTTTCCTTCTCTATTTGAGCAGGTGTCGCTAAACTGTAGGGCTGTGCACCATGACTCCATGCTGTGCTAATACTTGCTGAAGGTCTTTCGTTGTGAAACAGGTGTTTTGATTTACCTTTCTAGCAATCCGATGAGCAGTTTTCTTAGGAAGTTTTCTTGGACCTCCAGACCTCAACATGACCTCCACCATTTCTGTTGACTGCCATTTCTTAATTATCTTATGAACTGCGGAAATTGCTCCTTAAAATGCAATGCCATCTTCTTACAGCCTTCTCCTGCTTTGTGGGCATCAATTATTTTCATTTTCAAAGAGCTTGACAGCTGCTAAGAGGACCCTATGGCTTTTGATTGTTGGGCCAAGGGAATAGAGGAGTCTGGGTATTTATGTACTATGAAATTTGCATCACCTGGCCTTTCCTAACGATGATTGTGAACAAGCCATAGCCCTGCTTAATACAGTCTGAGAGCACAGTCAAAGTTACAAGAGCTCAAATCTTTTGGGGTGCCCAAACTTTTGCACAGTGCTAATTTCCTTTATTTCACACTAGAATTGTACAAAACAAAACAAATACGCTAATATTGCTTATGGTGTCAAAAAAAAAGGTGTTTTATCTTTAAATTTATGCCATTCAGAGATCAGTTCATCTTCTACTTCCTTACTATTCTCAGTAACAGAGATTTTGATCAGGGGCGCCCAAACCCTTGCATACAACTGTACGCATTACTATCCCACTGGCTGCCAGATATGAAGTGGCTCAACATCACTGAGGGACACACTCTTAACAGTGAGCAGTGGGGATGTTTATGATAGTGGGAATGCTCAATTCCACCATATGCAGCGATGCCCTAAAGCTACGGTAATTATCATGCGGAAAGTGAGGCTTTTCAAACACATTCCGCAGTACGGTCCTTACAGACGATCACAGTCTAAATAATTTCTTTTGCTTGATTCTTTATTGTAAAACGACAATTTCAGCAATTTTCCAGATATCTAATATGACCTGCTGTAGGAATCGAAGTATGTACGATTCACTCATACTAATGGGCGATTTAATGTCTCCAATTAGCTTAACATGCATGTCTGTGGACTGTGGGAGGAAACTAAAGCACCTAGAGGAGACCCACGAGAATATGGGGAGAATATGCAAACTCTGCACAAAAAGGCCACAGGCCAAATTCATACATACAACCTTCTGGCAGTGAGACGGCAATGCTACCCACAGTGCCTCCCCAATTGCTAATGTAACTGGATTGGATGGAATTTGCTTACCTGGTTGGTGTGTCCTTATAGCCCTGAAATTAGGAGAGCGGATTACAATCACTGCAGTGAATACTCAGCCCAGCTATGTAAGACATACTTGAAACTGAGAAATAAGGTTAATATCCTACTGTGTTACTGAACATGCTTTCTACATGACGCATGACAGCACAAAATACTGTAAATGGGAAGCTATAATACAGTTATAAAGCATGTGAACAGCGTGTGAACATACAACCCCAATTCTGAAAAAGTTGATACATCATGTAAGATGCAACTAAAAATACTGGGCACTGGCGGCCCCAGAAACTCCTGTTGTTACGATAAACAGAAGTTTTTGTTGATGGACGCCCACATGGATGGACGCACGCACGGATGGAGCCCGATACCATAGCTCCCGGGCCACTCGGGTGGCGGGAGCTAATTAGGAGCCTGTAACTGATAATGTTGATAAGATAAAGGTAACTGTCAAAGTTTTTGGTGATATTTTTAAGCCAGTGACCTTGGAAAAATAGGCCGAGGTCACCTTTAGGCGCATCATTTGTACGACTTCATGAGATGCATGTCCAGTAAAAATTAGGAGCCTGTAACTGAAAAAGTTGATGAGATAAAGCAAATAGTCAAAGTTTTTGGTGATATGTTTGGGCCAGTGACCTTTAAAAATAGGCCAAGGTCACCTTAAGGTACGTCATTTGTAGGCCTTTATGAGATGCATGTCCAGTAAAAATTTGGAGGCTGCAACTGAAAAAGTTGATGAGATAAAGCAAATAGTCAAAGTTTTTGGTGATATTTTTAGACCAGTGACCTTGAAAAAATAGGCTAAGGTCACCTTTAGGCACATCATTTGTAGGCCATTATGAGATGCATGTCCAGTAAAAATTAAGGGCCTGTAACTGAAATGTTTTAACACATAATTTTAATTGATTATTGTACAGACTACAATGTAAAGACTGCAACAGAGTCAAAAAACATTGACACAATCGACTGATTACCACAACGTAACATAATTTACAGTCCATAATATCATCAAAAGATTCAGAGAATCCGGAGAAATCTCTACACGTAAACCGGCATTGAATGCCTGTGACTGTCAGCCCCTCAGGCGGCATTGCATTAAAAACAGACATCATTCTGTAAAGGATATTAACAAGTGTGATCAGGAACACTTCGGCAAACCATTGTCAGTTAACACAGTTCGTCGCTACGTCTACAAGAGCAAGTTAAAACTCTACCATGCAAAGCGAAAGTCATATATCAACAACACCAGAAACGCCGCTGGTTTCTCTGGGCCCAAGCTCATCTGAGATGGATTGATGCAATGTGGAAAAGTGTGCTGTGGTCTGACGATGGATGTCGTGTTGTCCGGGCTAAAGAGGAAATGGACCATCCAGGGTGTTATCAGCGCTAACCTCATAAGCCAGCATCTATGATGGAATGGAGATGTGTTAGTGCCCATGGCGTGGGAAACTTGCACATCCGTGAAGGCATCATTAATGCTGAAAGGCTCATACAGGTTTTGGAGCAGCATATGCTGCCATCCAAGCAATGTCTTTTTCAGGGACGTCCCAACTGATTTCAGCTTTTTTGGAACGTGTTGTACGCATCAAATTCAAGAGTGAATATTTCCAAAAAATCAATAAAGTTTATCAGTTTGAACATTAAATATCTTGTCGTGTACTCAATTGAACATAGGTCGAAAAGGATTTGCAGATCATTGTATTATGTTTTTATGCACCTTTTCCTCAACGTCCCCAACTTCATTAGAATTGGTGTTTGGAATTACTTTCACTTTAACTAACAGCAGAGACAGCAACTACGGGGGAAAAAAAACTTCCGTTATCAACTCGAAAAATCTCTGTGCTTCTCCCTGCCTGCTTTAGTTCCCCACCATAGATAACATTCTGGCAAAGAAGTGAAGGCAATACTCAAGAATGACATTATGAAGAAATGGCAAGATAGGTGCGACAGTGACATTAGTGGAAGGAAATATTACAGTCTGCGGAAAAGCATATTTGGTGTGTGTAGAGAGAACAGCAGGGAGGAGACAGTTCCTGTTATAGGAATTTTGGTTTTATATTCCTGGTATTACCTTCACAAAAAGAAACTCAGATGACTCAAGGGAAAAATCAGACGGAGGCAGAGAAGTTAATATCCAAGCCAAAGTCAGTTTACTTTTTTCTGCAGAAAACGGATCCCCGCATACAAGTCAAGTCCGCAAAATCAAGAATGAGGACAGTTTCTGATTCTGTGGCTTTATGTAGGAAAACATTGTGACGTTCCTCTCCCCTCGCGCTGATTTACACATCATGATGTAATCTGGAAGACTCTTGCAGTCGCACACAACCCACGTCAAGCCGCCCCTGAAGTATGCGTACGTCTCGCAGAGAAGACAGGTGATTCCTCCTTATCATATGCGGCTTATCTCGTTCACGTTCTGGGGCCCTCCCTTGTACCTCTTCTTCTGTAAACACATAAACTAAGAGAGAAAAAGAACATCTTGCCCCTGTTATGGGCCCATCAGGTCCACATGGCTCCAGATAAGCTGTATGCCATGAAGCACTGGTCAGATTTATGGAAACTTACAGTTACGAAGGCCCAGGCTCATCAGAAACATGTGAGAGTACACACTGAGGCCTGAGAAAAATTGAGCCAGAGCAGGCAAGGATAAACAATTAATAATAAAGCAAATGAATCAAATATTAAAAATGATTCCACAGTTCCAGCTAAGATTTGACCACATGGGGTTAAATAAAACATTATTTTTGATAGGTAAAAGTGAATCAGACGAATGCCTTGAATGAAAAACCACAGAGAACATATACTATTGCATTGTGCAAAATATAGGGAAGAGAGGATACGGATGGCTCAAAGATAGATAAGGCAGGAAGAAAATTGAACCCTGTGGGTATATTGGGAACAGCAGGGGAAGAGGTAAAGGACACAGATAAAGCTTTAGTGGAATATTTGAAGGAAATAAGATCATATCATAGGATTTAGTGACATGGAAAGGAAAGGTTTTTTTTTGATACATGGAATAAAGTCGCTTCAGTAGGTCATAAAACATAGTCCGGTACAGTTGGGGGCGGTATGCACTTCTTTAAGATATCCTGGGACTCATAAAAATCAAAAGAAGAAGAAAAGGTTGCGTGGGGAGGCTGGAAAAGTTTATAGCATCATGATGTTGAGTTGTGGCTGAAGCAGAGGTGTCTGAGGTTTGCTACTCATTGGAGAGTCGGGGTTGTGTTTTCTCTCGGGTCTGGTTGGGGTTTCTGAGGAGGTGGGTGAAGGAGGTAGAGACTGACTGAGCGTAGCTGAGCGGGAAAATGGATACGGATATAGAGTTCGAGTACGAGAGTGAAAATAAAAGAGGAAAAGAATTTGAAAAGAAAAGGAAGAAAGACTACTTAAGTTCCTCAGGTGAAACAAGTGATGGGCAGAGAAAAGTGGAGACGTATCTTGTTGAGACGGTGATAATAACCCGGAAAAATGGGATTTTTAATGACCCGCATGTAGTTGGAAAATTTGTGGGAGAAAAGCTTGGTGACGTGAGGTCGATAAAAGTTACTAGAAGTGGGATGGTAATCAATGAATGTATTACGAGACGACAGCGAGATAAGGCTCTACGTATCAAAACCTTTCAGGAGTTTTACGTTGTAAACTGCTTTCCACTTGATTTGGAGGTTAAGGTGAGGGGAGTGATCAGTGGCGTGCCTGTATCAGTTGAGGCTGAGGAGTTTCAGGGGGTCCTAGGCATCTGTGGGCCAAATAGAATGGCCAGATTCAGAGGCAGGTAACAGGAGGACAGTCCATCTGTTTTGACTTTTAAAGGAAAGTTGCTGGAAAGAGTGCATCTAAATTATATCAGTTACAGAGTCAGGCCATTTGAGAGAGCTCCCCTGTGTTGCTACTGTTGTCAGGAATATGGCCATGTTGCTGCGGTCTGTAGAAGAGTGAAACAGTGTGGGAGGTGTGGTAAGGAGGATTGCGGGATTGAGGTCTGTGAAATCGGTAAAGAAATGGCAAACTGCCTACATTGTGAGGGCAATCACGACACGAGAGTGCGACAATGTCCATAAGGAAGGAAGGAAAAGTTAGTATGATAAGAACAGAAAAGGGATGTTCATATGCTGAGGCTGCTAAGAAGGAGGAGAGGTGTACTGAGCCTGAGGAGACAGTTTCTAAAAGAACCGAGACATGAACATGTTTGTATCAGTGTGGACAAAAGGTTTTTAGTGTTTGTGGCAATGGTCACAAATTGTGCGAGCGAGATTGAATCGAAGACTGAAAGAATCAAAATGGTTGTGCGTGCAGCTAGGAAGTTTCTTGGGGTGACGGATGTGAAGGGAGAAGATATTCAGGAGATTTTTGAAAAAGGATCTGGTGGGAGTGGGAGCCAGGTAGCAACTGAATAGATATGTTTAGGTATAATAATCGAGAATTTATTCATTCTTTTTTTTTTTTTTTGTTGAAGTTACTCCAAGTAAAATCCAGTAGTCGGCGGTAATACACCAAAAGGACTATTGTCCCCATAAAAGACAAAACCTAAACGAAGAAGAAGAAGAATCTTGCGCGGAAGGTTCGCAGTTCGTCAAGCCATTGTTGGCGCTCGCATGTTGTATAGCGTTAGCGAAATTATTTAAAAATAAGTCATGGCCAGATACCTGCGGCCTCCCAATTCTTCGCTTTTTATCAGGAATATCTCCGATGAAACCAGGTGAGCAGCCGTCTTGCGTCAGAAAAATCACATTTTCAGAGTAAAGTATGTTGTGTGATTAATGCGGCGTCGGGCCTCCCGTTGCTGGCGAGCTTAGAAACCCCCCTGGAGCCCGGGCCTGATCACCTGTAGCGAGGCATCAAAAGTTCGCTAGTTACTCCAGCTATAACATTTAGCCACTTACTAAGTTAGTTTGAGGATTTTGGGGCTGGTCGTTTCATTGGTTAGGATGCATTTCTCCCGATTCGGCAGGCTGTATAACTTGCGGTGCCTAACGTTATCTTGGCTACTTGGCTAACGTTAGCTAACGTGGTTTGATTAATCTAATCACGCAGTAGCCCGCTAGCTAACGTTGGCTGGTCTTTTTAACCTTGATAAGCTGACTAGTTATTTATGTTCGGCCGACGCCAGCTGCTTCGGCGCCGGACGCGAGACGAATGTTTCGCAGTACAGATTACATACTAAGTCCCACGTCTTCGCACTGACTTTGAATGTAAACAGTCGTGCGAAAAATTCGTTTAGCGTCCAGTGTGAAAGCGGCTTTACTCTTCAGCTTGAACTGGTTTATTTGTTCGCTGTCGGGCCGGGTGAAGTGAGTTGGCAAGCCAGCTAACAATTGCTCCCTTGCTAATTTCAGTAACTTATCAATTGGGGAGAGCGGGGAACGAATTTAGGAAATGTGGGATGGCAGGGTGAGACTCATGGTCATATAAGGAATAATACTGCACGTCGGACGCTTATCTAACCTCCAAGCGGTCTATTATTGGGTGATAATGGGCACCTCGAAGGGCACTAGTCCGCTTTTGACATGGTCATTCCTAGGGCTGTAACTATTCAAAATGTTGCTGTATAATTAATAAGAAATAATTGACAATTAACAATTTAATCGTCTCCTTCGGTCAAAAAGTTATTTTTCAAACTAGTATATAATGAATTAAATGGGATACTTTTTTGGTCATTTCACGGTCCTGTGACCCAGATAATATAATAACACTTGTGCACAGCCTATGAAGTAAACCATGCCGCCTTATTAACATAAAACCTTGTATTGCTTGCCTCAATGAACATAAAACTGACAACCAAGCATTATTCCAGTATAGGAATCAGATCAAGATGTACCATATAAAAAAAAAACCCTTCAAGACTTTGTTTACTCTGGGAATCAACATAACTTGGGTAATTGGGTGGGACTCTAAACTTGAAGGTCCTCCCCACAGACAGTGTAAACATGAGGTTGCCCTGAAGTCTTTCACTTGGCAGAAATGGCAATTGGCAACAGATTATTCATCTCAATCAATAGAACACTAAGTATTTTTAGATTTTGCCTGATATTGAAATGTGCTGCCTTGAAGAAAGCTGAACCTTTCAAAACAACCGAGACCTTGACAAAGCATTAGGTTCATTCTGTGTCAACTCAACCAGAGCCCCCTCACATCAAAATTTTGATTTTGATAAAACTTTGCACTTTTCAAGACTCATGCATTGGCAGTACTGAGGTCAAATATTCTGACTCGATTATTGCTAGTTCCTGAAATTTAGCCAGTTTTTTTGGAGTGGTTAATTTTTACAAAATTGCCCTAATTTTGGAGGGAGTTTGAGGGCCTCAGAAATGGATTTCCAGAGCTGACAGACCCACAAGTTTCATTTTGTCATCAGAAAAGCTGCTGAACTCTTGGCTTAAAGGAGGAGACCGCAACTCGCCAAAGTATATTCCAGCGGAAAGTAGAGTGCTTGAAATGTCTAAAAAAAACACACAGTTTTTCAATTTTAATTTGCTAATGATCCAGTGTAATGCATTTTTAATCCAGCGAGTCTTCAAATTTGCTTCAATACCAGGGGGCAGGCATTTTTACTTGGGGAATTTTCTGATTTTGAATTTGATCTTTGGAAACCTCACCTTTAAAAATGCGTAAGAACCTTAACCTCTCGCAGTTTACATCCCCGATTAGCTACAGAATTTTGCTGAAACTAATAGGTAAAAACTGACAACGGCATTGCACCACACAATTATGAAGAGTCTTCCGCATAAATGACAACGTAAAATATCAATATGTCTTTCTAATTTCAGCGCTCGTTAAGCAGCACAGATTTACGGAAATTAGTTTGTGAGGCTGTAGGAATCTGTTCCTTTATTTTGAATGTTGTCAGGGCTAAAGGGCGCTGTAAGGTTGCACAGCTGTGTAACAGTCCCAAGGACGATGAAAATAAATGCTGCAAAGTAGGGGTGTGCTAATGCATGTATTATAAGTTTCATCGCGATGCAACGCGTGACGATTGAAAAACGAATCATACATGTTCAAAATCTGTTATTTTTCATAGTAACTAAATGACAGGAACAGAACCGCAGTGCACAAAATGAAAATTAAAGTTGTGCATGCCGTCCGGACACCTTAAAGAGCTTAGGACATGCACTGAGCAAGTTTATGAATATAAAAGGGTACAATTAAAAGAATTCCCATTGCCTGCCTAAAAAAAATAAAATTGTAGAAAATTATTTTTAACAAATAAACAATTAACAAACATTCTGAGCAGCACAGAAAAGCAATTCTGGCAGTACGCTGTGTGGTCACGTCATAAGTAGCACAATTGTGGGCGATTGTGCGTCCAACAACGATAGTATTGGAGTCAGATTCCGATAGTTCCTCAGAATTTTCAGTTGCATTTGTCTATTTTGATGAAGAGTACTTTTTTATGGAAGATGAGGAAACTCAACATAAAGCTGCTTTCACACCGGACGCGAAACGTATTTGCGTCTCTGCATTGACTTTGAATGTAATCTGTCGTGTGAAAAAAATTTGTTTTGCGTCCCCTGTGAAAGCAGCTTAACAAGGGATTCAGAACCATAAAACCATATAGATTCCAGCCTGAATTCTCGAGTCAATGAAGACTGCTAATTATCAGTGTCTCCGCCTGTCCTGACCTGTACAACACTTACCAGCCGAGTAGCGGAATGATTATTATTCCGGGTCTGCAGTTGTGTCTGTGCACGGCGTGTTGGATAACCAGCCTTTTCACTTTTCAACCTAAGTGAGTTCAATAGACTTGATGTTTGGTTACCTTTCCTAAAAAGACCATGTATTATATATTGGGTTAAGAATCGCGCTCATGGTGGTTGAACTCACGCCTGATCTTGCCAGTCATGAAATAATGTTTGCGGCTCTACTTACTTCTGTGCACTGTTTCATGAGGTCTCGAAATAATGCGTGTAAACCGTACCTCGCAGCTTGCTATTGTTAGCTAGTTAGTGAGCGAACACGCAGTGTGCAGAAATATAGAGTTGTGAATGATATCACAACATGTGTAAACCATATCTTGCAGCTTGCTATTATTAGGTAGTAAGCTAGCAAGCACTCAGTGCACAGAAAGAGCGCCGTGAATAGTATCATTTCACTACTTAGCTGGCTAGATCATACTGAACAATGAGTTGGCTGGCTATTGAACAGGCAATGCATAGAAACGATTTGGGTTCCGCAAATAATAATGATATGTAAAAACATGAATACTCAATGTTGGCCGCATATCATGGGTTTCAGTGACCTTTTGCCTGGGCCAGCAAAGTCTGTACTAGTGCGTTGCACTTGTTTTGTCCATATTCTCTATCTCTGCATCTTTCGGCCACAGAAACATTCCATGGCCATATGCATGCATTGCA
Organism: Gymnothorax reevesii; assembly: GCA_029721435.1. Taxonomy (NCBI): domain Eukaryota; kingdom Metazoa; phylum Chordata; class Actinopteri; order Anguilliformes; family Muraenidae; genus Gymnothorax; species Gymnothorax reevesii. The sequence continues at coordinate 115,698,284 of CM056577.1, forward strand.
CTGCATCTCCACACTACACATCGCTTTCCTTTCACTCTCAGTGATTTTTGTTGGTCCATTCTTTTTAGATATTCTCCGTCCAGACCAGATTCATGAACTACGGCTAACCACTTAGACACAATCCGTGTACAACTTTTGACTTCCTGTGGTTGAGCTGGCCCAGCCAAATGTTCTCAATTGAGGCAAAAGGGGCGTTCCCTCAAGTGGATAATTTAGCAGATAAAATGCGTTTTTTTTAAACATTGCATAAAGTACACGATATTAAAACCGTCACTAATTGTTCAAGATTGGTACTTTGTAGCATTTTATCACAAAAAACAGAGCTGAATTTCATGTCCTGAGCCCTTTAAGGAACGGACCAGGTGAAGATGGCGTTAGCTAACTCTGGCTACAGTCACTGAGCGTGAGATTCACTCAGCATTTTGGGTTTTTTGTTAATGTGAAGATGGATAGGGCATTGACAAAACCTACTCCATATGTAAGGCTTGTAAAACCAGAATTAAGGACAGTGGTAACACTACAAACATGGAACAGCGCCTCACACGTTTTTACCCCGGGATAGAGGAGGAGAAGAATCCTCCAGTTGTTGCTGCTAACCAGTGAACAATTGAGGAAGGTTTATCAAAACTTCCCTGCAGTTCTGAAAGGGCGAAATGAATCTCATCATCCATTGCAATCTTTATCACTAAGGATTTGCGTTCAAATGCTGTCGTTAACAACCAGGGCTTTCGTGCTCTGATGCAGACGCTGGAGGCCAGATACAAACTCCCAAAGCGAAAGTATTTTGCACGTAAAGCACTTCCAAACTGTTCAGCGAGACCAATTAATTAATTCATTGTGTTCTTTCATCCATCTGCCATTTATTTAAAAGCGAAAAAATTCCACAAATGTTATGAGAGCTACCGTTGTACAATATTGTTTTAGAGCTGCTTTGATTGAGGATATTAGTGTTTAGTTTGTTGTGGCATTTATGCTGCTCATTGAGGATTTTGTTTGGAAGTCTTCTTATTACTGAACAAGCTAGCTTTTGTGTTTGTTCAGGTTGAATTAGCTGAATAAAATGTTTTTTTTAAATTGACCTGCTAGCACAGAAATCTGTGAAACCACCAAGGATTATAGTTGAAGTCTTCTATATTTCTAAAGGCACTTTGTTTGTTTTCCTGGAAAGTTAATTTTTTGTACTGTTCTTAGAGAATTCTATTTTTTGAAAAGTATTGCCTTTGATACAGCAAATGTTCTGCGCTTAAGGAAAGTAAGGTAACTGGTAATCTTCATTCGTTGTGAATAAGAGCAGCTTTTCGTTGTATCAGTCACTGCTACAGGCACACCTTTTTCCTGTTGGTTCTATGGTGGAAATTATTTTTGTATCATTTGGTGGTTTGACATAAAAGATAATGGAGATAAGTCCAGTCAATTTATTTACAAGCACATTTAAAAACTACAGAAGTTGGCCAGAGTGCTGAACAGCTTAAAAAAATAAAATAAATTGTTTGGTTTCCGTAATTAATGGATACGAACAAATATACAGTTTGAAAGTAGGAAGTAGCCACAGAGTGAGAAAAAAAAGAAATCCTGAAGGGGGGGGGGATGCATCAGAAATCGTGATAATCGTTGAATAATCGAAATGTAGCATCCTGAATCGTAATTGAATCGTGAGGTGCCTTAGATGGCACACCCCTACTGCAAAGTCGGCAAAAGTTTTGGATTTACAGTGCCATATCAATTATAGAAATGTAGGTAATAGAAATTCACTTTTCATTACCATTTCTAATTATGGGTCATATTGGTCTTGGTCGCTTAGTCGATAAATTGTTTGATTGTTAATCAGGCCAGCTTAATTAAAAACAGCTTGCAGACAGCCAAGCCGTAAAGGGAGAGCTTACTTGAGGCCCTTTGAACTACTTTATGGTCCGGATGAAAGGAAAGGGAACATCTGACGTCAGGTAAGAGAATAACTGACTCACAACCACTGCGGCACTGGTGTTTGATTGGATAATTCGTTCAAAATGCACACTCGCCCACTATATAGGGCACTGTGTAGTGAATATTCTACTCTGAAAACAATATTGAGAGTGAGTGAGCGAGTGAGTGGACAAGTGTGCATTCCGAACCCAGCCTTAGATTCCCGAAGTAAAAATGGCTGCCCTCTGGTTTTGACGCCGATTTGAAGACCAGCCGGTTTAAAAATGCGTTGCACTGGATCATTCCCAATTTATTACTATAATTTCAAAATGCATCAATAAAGGAAAATGATTGAGAACTTGCCAGGACGCGGCCAGGATGCTAGGGCACGGGTCGAAAACAAAAGTTTGCTATTCTAACAATAACAGAAGGGGAGAGCATATTTGGGGTCATTTATGTATTGTTTCTAGCAGTTTTATTAGATGCTGGATGCACTCATTTTAACTGATCTTTGAAAAAATAGTGCCGGTCGGGAAAAGGTGGTCGGCGCATTCCGACTGCTGGTCGGGGCGACCGGCGCCGACCAGCATCAGCAGAACCCTGAGGGGGTGTAATACGGAGTATCCTGCTGTTTGAACGATCCAAGCCGTGTAACGATTGATGTGATAATTAGCTTGTTATGGTGCAAGCATCACTTTACCCAAGTTACAAATTTCAATGTCTATGTCAAAGACTGGGTCTATTATTTGTCGGCAGCTAATGGGGTTATTATATCCCCGAACGCCGAATGGCGTTGGGGGGAAATTATGTTTTTGGTCCGCTGGACACTGTAAATTGGTTAACCATTAGCTAGCTAACTAGTAAACTGAATACATAAATTGGACTAGGCTTTGCAAAATGAAGTAAGAATTTTCACTTGTTTAAAATGTGTTTAACTTGACGTTTGAATGTGAATAATTCTGTGCCCGTTGTTGCAGGTAAGTTACAAAAGACAACAGCAAGCGATCAGTAACGCCTAGCCAGTAATTGACTACATGAGAACTTGCCATTTGCTGAAATTGAAATGGCTGAAAAAGTGTGCTGATCGCTGGGCAAGCAATCTGGTCGTGACGTTGATCTGTATTTTTTACTTTATCCAAAGAAGGTAACTTGCTAGCTAACCTTGATATACTTCTAGATCATTTGTTTGGTTTAATTTGCTGCCTTGCAAGCTCTGCATTGAACGTGCATTAGGGAGGTGGATTCTCTATTCAGTCCAGTGAAACTTCTATCATTTTACGATACTTCAGGCCAGAGGATTTACGGCGTGAGTTTGGTCGTTATGGACCAATAATAGATGTCTACATTCCACTTGACTTCTATACTCGGCGGCCCAGAGGATTTGCATACATTCAATATCCTTTCTTCAGTAAGGAAAATGTTTTTGTATTGAATTTTAAATCACCAATTGTAATGTAATACAAATGGGAAATGCTGTATTTTTTTGACGTGGGCTTATGATACTGTTTGCATTTACTTAAAAATAATTTTATAATGGTTTTACGTGCATCAGGTCATTGGGTAAGCGGGTCAGTCCGTGTAAAACAAGCATTTATGGTATTGAAGATTTGTTATGGATAAATAAAAGAACAGAAATTCATATGTTTAAAAAAACAAAACAAAAAAAAAGAAAACAATGGTATTTAGATAGATTCTGTGTCCTAACCCAAATTTCTTCTGTTGTTGCCTCAGAGAATATAAAGGTACACAGTTGGGGAGCCCTTCAGTTAAACAGAGCCATATAGAGTAGATTCAAGATTATGACGACAGAGACCCTAAGGATATCAGGCTGCACGAAGCAGAGAGGGCAAGGGTGGAATTAAGGAATTTAAAGCTTGAAGAAACAAAGAGGAAAAGAAAGGCACCAAGTTGGGCATCAAGGCTTGGATTTGACTTCGAAAAAAGGGGGAGGATAAAGATTATGGGCCCAGACGAGCGGGAAAGCCAATGTTCCTCAGCAAAGCCCTTAAAGAGCTTAAAGGTCAAGACCAAGGTCAAAGTCAAGCATGTTTAAGGTAACCAGTTTGATTCTGTATCCTACCTCAGGTATCGTAAATTGAACATGTGGCTCTTTTAAAGAATCCATCTTGGTCTGTGCCTGTCAAGCTTTGGGACAAAATTTTCATGCACAAAGGCCTGAAGATGTTTAAGTGGTTATGACAACTTGTTTTGTGTTTCATCTTTCTTTTCCAAATTATAAAATCCAGTCATTAATTTGCAATGTATAAGTTAACTCTTCCACAAGTCGTAAGTTTCACTTGGAACTGTTGCGGCTGTTTATGGCTGCATCGCACATCTGCACTAACAGTTGAGTCGCAGCCTTGAGCTAGTCCCTGGTTGAAGTTTCTGTGAAAGCTTGTTTAAATCCTTGACTCCTGAGCCACGTTTGAGGATGTGCGCGACGCAGAGGACGCCCTTCACAATCTGGACAGGAAATGGGTGTGCGGCCGGCAGATCGAGATCCAGTTTGCGCAGGGAGATCGGAAGAGTAAGACTCTCACTCATTATTTCTGCAAAAGTATATATATTTTTGAGGGACTGGGGTCAATGTTTGTCATTTTCTCTGAAATACCGAAGAGGGGACTGCTCTCTGGTTCAGGTCACTTGCATTTCACAAGAGAAAGTGAATCGAATATCAGTTTTTTTAATGAAGAATGTTTCTTGGAATTTGAATTCCTAGAATTCCAGGGTCATCTAGTAGGTTTCTTTGGCCAAGTTTTGCCCTGAACCTTCCACCATTGAGTATTCTGGACTGAGTGTTCAGTCAGTCCTGATCACCCACTTGTCTCCTGGTTTTCACTTCTAGCATGACTACCATCACAGTTCTAACGAGGGGGGGGGGGGGGCACTTAATATGAATGTTGCAAATATTTACTGGATAAAGCATTGTTTTAGCTGATCAAATGAATGTTTTGGGGAAATTGATAAGCCTCTAATTGGCAGGAGTGGACACATTGCCACTAAGAAAGAATTGTTGCAACTAGAGCATGTTCAGTCTGTGCTCTATCATCTGCATGAGCAACTGTGAGCCTGTTTTGGACTACCGTGTAATTTGGTCTGTTGAATATGCCCTCCTCTGTCGTAATTTGCATTGTGGCTCCATGTGAATATGGGGCTTACTTATTCTTAATGGAATGCACTGAAACGAGTACATGTTAGTCAGATTGTGAAACCAGTCATTTCATGAAATGACCAAAAATTTCCTTAGATGGCCTGTGCTAAACTTCAGTCACTTCAAGAAACTGCTAAAAATGTTTGCAATTTTGTGAAATGACTGGTTTCGCAATCTGACTGTTCCAATAAGGGGGAGGGAATAGTGCATCAAAACGGCAAATTTATAGGCTTAAAAGAGGCATAAAGAGCGAATTAAATTTTGTTAAAATTAGGGATGCACATTTAGAATTTTTTTCCATGACTGATAACCAACGCTCATTAACCGATTAATGACCGTTACCGTTAAGACTTAAATGCTCTATTGAGTGTCTGTGACGTATTCAAAAAGTAGTGACTTTTTTTTTCCCCTTATGGGCTTTATTTTTAAATGTGCAAAATACCAGCATAACAACAGAATATTAGGATTTTTCACATCCTGAACGAAATAACAAGGAGAGAAAAAGACCGCAGCGCTGTAAATGTATGAAAATTCACTGATCGCAATTATTTTAACTTCAAATATTAAACAGTTCTCTCTAATGAACAAAACAGCTTAACTAAACGAAAGCGCCATTTTAATCACACAATGCTTAGTGTGCTGCATACTGACAGTCCTCCCGTGTAACCAAGAAAAATAGTCTGACCCGCATATCAACTTACTAAAATAAATAAATAGCAATGGCCACCTGATAAACAAAACTGAAATACACTTGAATCCATTAGGTGCTCCAGCTATAGCCGAAAAACTGTCCGTTTAACGAAATTTTCAGCCCTCAAAATAAAAAAAGAAATAAAAAATTAAAAAAAAATTGGCTAGAAAAACATCAGTCCTCTCTTGCCATAGCAGATTTCTTTTCTTTTTCGTGATTTTTGTTTAGAAAAAGCAACATGCTCTGGGGTCAGTGTGGTGCGCAGTCTGTTTACTGTGAGACCCGCAGCGGAGAATACGCGCTCAGATGGCACCGATGTCCCGGGAACGCACAGGTAGCGCCTGGCCAGAATTGCCAGCCTCGGGAAGCGCGTCTGTTGGATTTTCCACCACTCAAGGGGCTCAGTATCCGGTGAGGGCAGATTGTCTCCTGTAGGTGTCCACCTCTGCTTGTGGGTCATCGCCTTGTTGAGGAGAGCTGTAGTCGTCTCCCAGGAGTATCGTCATGGCACTGCCCTGGCGGCGCCGGACTCCAGCCTGGGCATCAGCAGGCACCGCTGTCTCCTCCTCCCCCGAAGCGCCACCTAACTCTTCACCCGCAGTGTCAGGCTCATGTTCGTCATTTCCAGCGGCCATTTTGGCACAGATTTCTAGTAGTTTTGCTTTTGTGGCTGCTTTTTCCCCGGGAGAAAAAAAAACTTCAGATGTTTATGCCGCGGGTCTCAGGGCAGTGGCGATCAGTGCTGGTTTGGTCATCAACTTGTCCATGCCCACCTGTGGTGAACAATATATTCTAATTAATGTCCCTTTTAATTCATATTCCTAACAGAACATAGTGTAATAATATAATTTTAGTAATTGGTAATTCATGCGATCACCCAAAGACTGCCGGACCTTCGCTTTGAACTCTGCAACTCTCTTGCTGTCATCTTCAGCGCTGACCAGGTGTTTTTGATGAGGCTGAAGGTAATGGGATAAATGTTTGAAACTAACACCACCCTTTTTGTGGACATGACAGTGGTCGCACATTTCAACTTCTCCAACACTGGCAAAATCTCCTCCATTATCTGCCAGTGTTCATCTTCTATCTCCAGGGTTCTTGTAGTTTTTTTAGGGTTCGGTCTGACTGAACAGCTGTAACTGCCCACTTTTGTTCAAGAAGTCTTGCCATCATGTCACACACAGAGTTCCATCTCGTTTTGCATGACTTGATAAGCTGGTGCTTTGGAAAGATGCATTTGGTCCCATTTGGCCTCCAATGCCTTGCATGCAGGAGTGCTGTGGTTGAAGTGCCTTACAAGCCGCCCGGCTGCAACAATAATGTGATGCACCAACACGTTAAAGGAGAATTCCTGTGTGAGATTGACTTGGGGTGTATTGAAACGTGATAATGAGAGCTAACTTTTGTCAAATACTCCACCTCCGTACACATGCAACTTTTCGAAATAAATGGATTTTTAGCCAAAGCTCCCAACAGGCTTACAATGGTAGTGAATCGGGCATAGCATTGCGATTCAAAGAAATCACTTTTTTTTTCATCATTAACAAGGCTTGAACAAATAGATTGCAGTCTGTTCCCCCATCCTTCCTATTCGTTCGTGCTTGTCAGTGGACTTATGACTTTCAAGATGGAGGCAACTGGAAACTACATCGAGGTACTGTTTGCATAAATAGTGTTTTTTAATAAACTACCTGTGCATTATCAAAGTTCTCAGTGCCTCGTTTTAAATGTCAAGGACCTCGGAATTCTACCAATGAAGTGTGGAGCTACTTTGAGCCTTGTTTATGATGAAAAAAATAGCAATTTATTTTCATGGCAATGCTATGCCTGATTCACAACCATTGTAAGCCTGCTGGGAGCTTCGGCTAAAAATCCATTTATTTCGAAAAGTTGTGTGCATACGGAGGTGGGGTATTCGACAAAAAGTTAGTTCTCATTATCATGTTTCAATACACCCCAAGTCAATTTCGCACCGGAATTCTCCTTTATATCCACCATTTACCGCCAGCTGCAGTGTATGTGCAAAACAGGGGATCGAGTCCCAGCTGACCCGTTCGGGGGAGTTGGCCGCCACGATGTTGCGCACGTTGTCGTGGACGCATGCAGACACTTTCCCAACAAGTCCCCGTGTCTCCACTGCATCAAGCATTTTAGCTGTGATGTTATCAGCTGTGTATCTATCTGGCATCCTCTGCGTTAATAGGAGGGCGGAATTAACTTTTCAGTCCTCATCCACATGGTGACATGCAGTTGTCACGTAGCTCTGTGTAGTGAGCGCGGTCCAGCAGTCCGTTGTAAGAGCCACAAACTAAGTACTTGCAAGTTGAGTTTTCAGTTCGTTCTTCCTCTCCTCAAAACGAGCCTCTAATTGTCGGGTAATGGTCGGTGTTGATGGAATTTTGTAATTGGGCTCGATGAAGCCCAGTAGCCCCTGAAATCCCTCGCCGCTGACCATGCCGATCGGCAAAATGTCTTTTTCCAGCATTGTACAAATCTTCTGTGTCATCTCCTCAGACAGCCGCGTGTCGCATCTTCTCCCTTCCATCATGGAGGGCAAAGTTAGCCGTGATGGTCCTCCTCCATCATCTGATCCTGGATGTTTGCTTCGCAAGTGGTATTGGATTGTTCTGGTACTGCTTGTGTATTTCAGTGCTGTGCCGCATATTTTGCAAATTACCTCATCTTTTCGGTCAAAATTGTCCCACCCAGAACTCCTTTTTAGTCACTTCATTTTAGCTGCTTAGTATGTGGTGGCTGAGGGCACATGAAGGCACACGAAGGCACGCGTAACACGCCCCCATGACATAAGTAGCCCAAAAAAAAAAAAACGATAGTATTAATCGGTCAGAGTTCTTGTTATCGGTTAATGGTTTAATGGTTATATGGTTAGCCATGTGCATCCCCACTTAATTTCTGTCTGGCCCACATGGACTGAATTTGACAACCTCAGTTCTGTAATGTCATTGCCTTCTATTACCAATGGTGCATGGATGTGTTACATCGCCATTGGAACAGTCTGTTAAATACACTCTGCATATTTGTCTATATTTGGGATTTGTTGCCCTCATGTTTTGAAACTTAATTAACTGGAATCATGGCTGATAGACGATCTACAGCATTACACTTGCCGTCATCTTGCCGCTATGGATTGTGGTAATCTGCACTTCCACCACCAAGTGGTGAGTTATAGCCATTTTTCTTCCTCCTCCAGCACCCAATCAGATGAAGCTGAAAGAGAGGCATTCCCCGCGGAACTTCTCGCGGTACGATGACTACGATCAAGGCGGGCGGCGACGCCGTTCCCGGAGCCGCAGCTATGACCGCCGCAGGTCCCGCAGCCCGTCCTACGAGCGCCGGTCGCGTCGCTCCGAGAGCCCCAGAGAGTAAGAGCACAACGCTCATGCTTTATCGAGTGTATTAACCCTCAGGTTCCCAAGCCTACTCACCGGAATCCAGTGTGAGGGCAGCATACCATGGGACTTTAAGTACTCATTGTAATTGCAAAAAAATCCCCTACATCTCTGATAGCTACAGCTAAAGAACTTTTGACCTGTGGTTTTGAGCCATTCTGCAATGGATGAAATGTCTGCATGCATAATGTGACTGTGATTGAACTGTCATTGAGCTCGGAATTGGAGGGTTGTTGTGGCTTTGGATTGAAGAATAAAATACACTCGTCAGGTCTTGGTTTTTGTGACGGTTTCTTTGTTCCTACAGGTTCCGCGGAAGGATGTATGGGAGACGCAGTAGAAGCCGCGAACATGATAGGTTGGTCTCTTATTAGCTTGCACATCATTACGTCAGAACCATTGTAAATTTCTCAAGTGATACAGGGCAGAGAAATTCTTTTTTTCAGCTGTCTTTGGCATTAAAACAAAAATAAATTTCATATTCATCAGTGCTGCTCCTATTCATTTCATTACCTCCTCCAACAAAGTTGGGGCGGAGGTTGTTTTCACCCGTTTGTGTGTTTGTGAAGAAAATAACTCAAAAAGTTATGCTCGGGTTTGTCTGAAATTTTGTGGGTGGATTACTATTACATCAAGGATGGATCCTATTGATTTTGACCGCGATCAGTGAAACAATATGGCCGCCGCAGCATCTTGAAATCCTATGACATGCGATAATGCAACTTTGCTCCCACTCATGCAGATTTGAATTGTACTGCCTTGGCGGAGGTTTGCACTCTGAGTGCCTCTAGTTCTTAATTTTTTTTTTTTTAGCGGCAGTGCGAATATGTTGCGCTTTTTATCAATAAATTTCACTCCAATGCTGTAATTTTAGCGTCATGCAGTGTGCTACATTTTTTAGCCACAGATACCTCATGATGCATTTTCAAATCAAAACTGACACTAAACTACTTCATGTATCATCATGAAATTTTCTGACCGATCAGAAGAAGCCATACTAATTCCTCCGGTGAGGTCAAACAACTTCCGCAGGGGAAGAATGTGCCGAGAAACTTTCCTGAAGTTGCCAGCAAAATGGCATGCTGTGCGGCGTCGTTTTCGTCAAAAGACACGCAAGTACGGTTTATTAGTTCATGTAGAATCGAAATATAGTCATGCCAACGGTTGATTTTCGATATTTATCGAGAAAAAGCACTTTGAACACAACAAATGCCCCTCAAGTTTGCGTTATTCATAGTTTTCAGTCACGTGATTGTTGCGTACCCCTGGAGGGCAAAACACAGTTTCATTAAAGCGGGTAATATTTGACATTCCACAGAGCAGCCTCTCAAGTCTGTCATTTTCTATTTCATTTATTTCATCCCCAGATATATACATTATCTCTCTCTAAAGAAGAACAATATGTTAAGAAACATCAAGTTATACGCACTTGTAATCCATCTGCAGCGCCTGCCGCAGTAAGCCTATTTAAAAACAGTTGGCCACGTCCCTAACGTTACCCTGGCTCCACTTCAGCAATTTTCACATTTTCTATAGCTACTTGTCATGTGGAGAGTCTTTCCCCTTAGGCTGCTGCCAGGATTAATGGATACTAGAGTATAGACACAGTAAAAGGATTCAATTGGACCGGCTCATTATGTCAGTTATGAGTGAAATCTGCTATATGCATAAAACGGACAAAATTTGTTATATGCACAAGACAGATTATATCAGATTATATCTGTTATACACATGTATGAATTTATATGTAGCCCATGCTACTGAGCCCATTTCAGTTTCCGCGAATGCGCTGTTCTAAACTTGCACCTTTATTGCCAGTTATTTTAGCTGTAATATAACAAGTTTACAGCAGAGTTCCGTCTATGTTAAGTGTAACCCACAGTTAAATGCACACAGGACTCCACTTGCAGTTAAAATAACAAGGAGACAATACGATAATTTAACTGTTAAATTATGTCAGTTTTGGCCAAACTCCATTTCGTTGCTCAGTTGCAAATGCGTATGTGCATGGTGCAATCCAGCTTGTCCAGTATACGTGAGTGCTTTTTAATGGAAATGCATTGTGACGGAAGTGGACATTTTGTCCGACTTTAAGCGAAAATTCGTTGTATAAAATCTGGTACATTTGAATTAAAAAAAAAAAATCTGATATTTGATGTTTGTTTAATGGAAAAACATGACAAAAATGGGGACTTGAGCTGGTGTCCGGTATGAGCGAGGACTGTTTAGGCGACTTCTACTGTAGTTGTATGTATTTTCAATCAAGATGGGTCAATAATGCTGCTGTTTGGGAGGTGAAGGGGGGGAAAAAAATCTTCATTTTCAATGTAGAGGTGGGTGCTGTTTAGCTATCAAACATTGTGTCAGTTGCTAGTCTACGATTACCAGCCAGCCGTTCAATGGTAGCCTAGTAACGGAAGCAACAAATCCACAATTGCCTCCTGTTTTTTTTTTTTTTCTCCTGGATGAGATTCTGTACAAGTTGAGTGAACCAGGGAGTAGTCATTCACCATGTCTTTATGGTCATTCACTCACCATTTGCCTGGTGACTGTGACTAATAATTGCACGGTGGCTGACCACTCTGATTTACCCCTTAAAGGGGGACCTATTGTGCTGATCCTTCTTTTAATACATATTAGTAATGTCATAATGTTAGTGTCCATACAAACACTAGTACTACTGGTACTGGACAGTACTAGTTGTCCAGCATGTCCTACATGTTAGTTTGCGTGCTGTGCTAATTAGAAATGCTCTTGGCTAACTTGTATGCTGTAATTCTGATCGGTATGCTTGTGTTACTTCGTTAAGCATCAGTGTGGCAGTTTCATCATAACGTTGCCTGATTGTAGCCAAGAAATTGGCAGCCAGTCTTGCAAACTCCTCTAGCCTGTTTTAGGGCTGTGCTGTTATGCCCTTGTTCAAAATTCCCAATTATGGTGGCATTGACGGCCAAGAATTGGTAGGCTTTTAAGCTATCTCTCCGCCTTCCGATTCACCTGTTATTTCTTTCTTTGGTTAAATGTGTGTTAATTGGTGAAATCAGGAGGGACATTCAATGGTTGGACTAAAAATTTGCCAACTGGACTCTACGTTGCACATGATTGGGCACCTTTGTATGACTTAAAGGGTCAGTCCATATGAGCTCAAACAAAGTTAAGGAATCTTCCACATCCACAGATAAATTCAGGGTGGCTGCTTCAGTGTTGGCGCTCAACGCCACCTCTTGTACGGAAACCTGAGACTGGTTCTACTCCAACCCTCATTAAGGGGTTTGTGCATTTGGATTTGTATCGAAGTACAGTTGTATGAGGTCAAAATACGTTTGCCACTTTCCTTATCCTTGGAAGTCGCTCCCATGCCAATGTTCAGTACTAGCTAACTAACTAACGATAATGCATTGATATAGAGTGGTAGCGAGCTAGTCACCTCATGCAACCCTACTTCAAGAAATCTGAACTAAACATTCAGAATTGGGTAAATGCAGTCTGAGTAAATGAACTTCCTACTTTCATGTGTTTTACTGTTAATTATGACTACCTAGCTTTCTAGCTAATAAGGGTGACCCTACTGAATCTCAATTAATTACTTTGTTAGCTAGCGGACATTCTTTTGCTAGCTAGCAAGATTCGGTAATGGGGCACTTAAACTAGCGACGGAAAATCAATGGTAAAAGGCCATTTTCAGTGAACATAGCATCGCTGCTAGCGGCACATTTTCAGTGTTCAGGGTAAAGAGCTACCCATTCCCATCCCAACCTTTTCTGTTGCAATCCTAGAGTGACCCATTATAGAATCTACCTAAATTATCAAGCTAACTTTCTTTACTTTTCTACAGTAACATCGCTGCTAACAGTACAGGACACTATCTTCAGAGCGAAGACCTTTTTATGCCCCGCCCTCGAAAGAGGAAAGGGGGCATTATGTCGACACCATATCCGTCCGTCGTCCGTAAGCTTTTCGTTTCCGTGGGATAACTATAGAATCCCTCGTCGGATTGATGCCATTTCTTAAGGGCGTATTGGGAGTGGCTAGAGGAAGGTTCCTTTCGAAAACTAGCGTCATGCGATATCTGATATTGCCGCCACAGCAGCCATCTTGATTTTTGTTTCCGCTCGACAACTGAAGAATGCCTCATCCGATTGATGCCATTTCATGGTGGCGTTTTGGGGGTGGCTAGAGGAAGGTTCCTTTCGAAAACCAGCGTTGTGTGTTATCTAATATGGCCGCCACAGCAGCCATCTTGAGTTTTGTTTCCGCCCGACAACTAAAGAATGCCTCATCCGATTGATGCCATTTCATGATGGCGTATTGGGGGTGGCTGGAGGAAGGCTCCTTTCGAAAACCAGCGTTGTGCTACATTCAATATGGCCGCCACAGCAGCCATCTTGATGCCCTTCATTAACATATAGGTGGGGACATATGCCACGCTCTGCGTTGCTCTTGTTACTGTTAATTTTTATTGGACTTTCAAAATTATTATGGGTTATATTCAATTCTACTCTGACTGAAGTCTTGTTGAAGGGGTGGCGTGTTCAGAGATATATCCATGTAGACTTTAATGAGGCTAAAACACATCTGCCTCCCTCTTCCCTTGCAGGTCATTGCTTAGCTCCCTTACCAATGTCTGGTTCTAGCTAGCTAGGTAGCTAACATTAATACATTGTCTTTGGATAAAGTAGCTAGCTTGCTTCCTTTTACAACCCTGCATCAGAAAATTCAAACTAACCATTCAAAATTGGGCAAATGCAGTGTATGGGTAAGTGGACTCCCAACTGTCATGTGTTTTAATGTCTGTCCTAAGTACTCAACTAGCTAATGAGGCTGACATTCCAGAATATTGATTTGCTATGTAGCTAGCTAACAGTTTTTAGCTAGTTAGCAAGATTCAGTAATGGGTCACATTAGCTAGCTACAAAAAATGATATGTTAGTGCATAAGTCTCCAACACTGTTCCTGGAGGGCTACCATCTGATAGGTTTTTACCCCTCAGCCTGACTCAGGCACGAGGGGTATTGTCGTCCCTGCCCCTGTATTAGTGTTTCGGGATTATGTTTGTTTAAGCCACGTTATGTTTTTTTTTTTTAAATGAACATAAACCTTGAATATCAGGAGGTAGTCAGGTTAATAGGCCTTGGTTTAATCTATGTTTACAGTACAAATAAATTTATTTTGTCCTAAGTATTTCTTTTATCTCAGTATGAGGGTTTAATTTGCTCATTGTTTGTTTTCAGTTTTTTTATTTGCGCATTTATTGTTTATAAAATTTATTTTTGGCTGTCTGGTTTTCCTATTTTATTCCTATTTTCCCATTTTCCTACTTTTCTGAGGACAGCTGTTACCTGACACTCACTAACTCAGATTTGGCAGAATTTAATTTTGAGAATATCCATCCATTCATTATCTATACCTCTTCTTCGCTAGGATTGTCGGGGAGCTGTAGCCTGTCCCAGCTGACTGCGGGCAAAAGCCCTGGACAGCTTGCCAATACATTGCAGGGCGCGCACACCATTCAAGCACCCTTCTCACTCGCTCGCTCATACCTTTGGGCAATTAAGTCTCCAGTTAACCTAATATGCATGTTTTTGAGCTGTGGGAAGAATCGAGAACCCGGAGGAAACCCATGCGGACAAGGGGAGAACATGCAAACTCCACACAGAAAGGCCTCAGGCCAGGTTTGGAAACATGACCTTGCTGTGAGGCGGCAGTGCTACATTTTCAGACTCAGCCATTTAAACTTAACATGGAAATGGGAGGAGCTGAATTATTGGCCTCTCAAATAGGAATCCTTTTTCATAGGCAGAAATGGAAAAATTCAATTTTCAAGGATCCCCTCTCAGCCAAAGATCTCCAATAGAGGGTCGATGATGATGAATTCCTTCTATTTAGGGACAGCTCTGTGTGCTATAAGAATATCAACTATACACTGAACCTGCAATTTTCAGCCCAAAGCTGATTTATTTCCATGATCTTGGCCTCCAAAACATCTTATAAATTGATACTCGCGAAAAAAAGTCAGCATAGCCTCCCCGTTTATGGAGGGGCGTATCTCCGAAACCCTTAGGAGCAGACGCCTAAAATTTTGAATGTGTTCATTATACATGTGGAGGTATGCCCACATATTTTTATTTATTTATTTTTTTTTTCTTCCTTCCTGGGAGCCAAATTTGAGTTGGTCACAGTGGGACATCTGGTTGAGATGGTATGGAATGACCCTAAGGTGTGTGGTCGCTAATTGTATTTGAAGTGGTGAGGTCATTGGGCATGTCTGTCCCACAGGCACAGACCCTCTCAGCGCGACCACCACCGGGGACACCCCCGCAGCCGCTCCACCTCCCGATCCCCGTCCCGTGGCAGACCCAGGAAGGTGTCCAGAGGCGCATCACGTTCCCGCTCCAAATCCCTGTCCCCACCTGCCGAAGACTTCCACTCTGCATCCAACTCCCGCGAGATGCACGACCCTCACCTGCGCTCGCCATCTCGGTCGAGGTCACGCTCGCGGTCCCTCTCGCACTCCCGGTCTCGCTCCAGATCCCGGTCTTGGGCGGGGCGCAAGTCCGGTGGACACTAAACTCCTCACCCCCGAGGCTCTGGCTCTTTTTGTGTTGACAGGTTGGGTTTTGCAGGGGGGGGTGGATGGGGTTGGTATATGGTTTGCTCTGCCATGAACGCTCGCTCCTGGGATCTGGTTTAGATTTAGGTAGTAACTCCCAAGCCTCTCCCGGAACACACCTGACCGCATGCGGTTTTTTGACTTGTATCACCTGAAGAACGTGACGCAGGGCTTCTGGAGCTTGATAAAGGTGGAAAACTTCAAAAGCCTGGATGTGGCGGTCTTAGGAGAGGCTTGAGCAGGGCTACTTAACATGATCCAGAGAGGACTGGTTTGGATGCAGGCTTTCATTCAAACCAAGTACTCGCGCCTGTGATTCTAATAATCAACCCTCGGATTCTCCAAGGTCCTGAATTCGTAATGTTTGGTGTGCTACTGCTTGGCTGGAATGAAAGCCTGTGGCCCACACTGTTCCTGTTTGGATCATGTTGAATCCAAGCCCCATCTTGGGCTTGGAAATCAGGCAGTTTAGGTCATGACTGCTCTGGGATTTAGGGGGATTCTGTTGAGGTTTTCTTTTTTTCTTTCCTTTTTTTTTTTTTTTGTGAATATGCTATTGCCCCAACCTTTGGAAGAATGATGTGTACAAGAACAGGTGGTGTCCCAGCTGTTCGTGGTGTGTTACAGATGTCAGACTAATCCTTTACTTCGCATTTTCCACACATCTGCAGTTAGCTACCTATCCCATATAGGACATTGTTCTTTTCACTGTAGCTCAAAAGCGCTTCTTGAATTCCAAAAAACTTTCACATTCTGCGTGCGTTTGAAGTGCCTGCATTCTCCCGCCGCACGGTCTCTGATCAGGGGAGGGTAAAGTGGCAGAGTCCAGAAGTTTCAGTAGAAGAGGTCACTCATGAAATTTTGCTCGCATTTTGTTGGGTTAATATTGTCCGTGTTATTTTCCCAACGGCAGGGCGAATAACCCCCCCCCCCAGCCCCCACCAAGGGGGGCAGAGGGATTGCTTACTTATGTGAAATTGAGTCTGCTCCAACCAGCATATATTTGGAGCCCTTTTGATAAACAAAATGGCAGCTGGGTTCCCCCACCCCAATTGTAAAATTTGTTCAGTATTATGAAAATGTGGCTCTGCGCAAGTATTAATGCTCAACATTTCAGCTGCGCACTTCTGCACATTACAGCCTGGGAATTGTCTGTTCCTTGAGACATTGGTCAAATCACCTATCAATATCAGATTCCTGTCTAAAATACGCTGCCATTGGGTCCTGGCAAGTGAATGTAACCCTGTACATGCATCTTTGTGTCATGCCGCGATTCCTGAGGGAACTTACCGATTTTTCTTTAGAATTAAAATCTGTGGTCTTCCAGGTTTTTCGTTACTTGTAAATGCGCCAGTTTGAAGCAAATGCTCTGGTGTATTTTTGATTCAATTTGACTTTTTCTGTTGTACCTATAATTTTATTAAAGGAATATTAGGGGTAGTTGGGCATTAGTATTTACAGCCATGAGAACTGTTGGAAAAATGTCTTTGCTGATTTGATTTTTTTTTTTTTTTTTTTTTTTGGGACCCTCAAGTTAGATGTGGATGTGTTGTCATGAAACTACCCATTTCATTTGTTTTACATCGTACTATATTCTCTCACAGAAGAGTAGGATAGTATCTGGAGTTTTAAGTTTTATAAACGCACCCAAAAGTTTTATAAATACACCCAATCTCTGTGAAACATTTCATTAAAGTTTGTTATGGTTACTAAAAATGAGACCTGATTTTTTTTAATTTTGTGATTTTATGAAATGACCAACACATCAGGGTTCAACAGATTTGATTAAATGACACTGGAAGAACCTCACACATGGGTTCAAAGGTCCCCTATTATACATTACTTGGCCAAACATCGCACTGCCACATTTTTTTGGACCACCTATAGCTTTGATCACGACACATTCATTGTAGCAATGATTGGACAGTTTTATGAAATTTTACGACATTTATTTTCGCGGAGATTTGCAAGAATTGTTAGCGCATCCCTGACTTTCAGTTCTGGCAAATTCATGCACGAAAGTGATTCATCATGTTTGCTTGCGTCACACACTCGATCCGAGCTTTTCTTAATCTTGGCATTTTCAGAAGGGAATATACCGGTGTTGTCAGGGATTGGAAAATCTAGATGAGAGAACCTGGTTATTCAGTATATTCCGGTAGTCTACGGGCTTTATTTTATTCCTGCATAATGTTGCTGAGCCGAGACCAATAGAAGCAACGCCAGATCATTTCTCCGCCATCGGAGTAGGCCTGCATGATTGGAGCGTCGCTTCATGGGCTTCTTTTTTTTCCCCTGCTGCACTCATCACTGTGAAATGGAGATAAATCTGGACTTCTCACACTACATGGCCTTTTCCCACTTCGTCCACAGTCCAATCTTTCTGCTCCTGAGCAAACTGAAGTAGTTTTTCTCCAACTAGCCTCACTAACAATCAGCTGTCCATGCAGCTATTTATTCCCTACTCTGCAAGGTCTTGCATAATGTGAGTGGAAATTTTGATATTTCCACAATTAATAGTTCTGTCAGTTTTTTTTTAAATGAGATTTTGCCAAGTGTTTGATTTCCAATGAACTCACTCATGATTTTTTTACTGACCCATTTCTTCCATGATGTTGACATTTCAATTCTATTCTCCCAGGTTTTAATAATGCATTGGACAGTTCTTAATCCAGTTCCAGTAATTTTAGCAATGATTACTTCTGCCAAAGAGGTTATGTTTTTATTTCAGCAAAACAACGTTAACCCACAAAGCATCCATCACAACGGCATGGCTTCATTTTAGAAGAGTCTGGGTGATTGTCTGGACTGCAGGCAGGCAGACCATTTCATCACCAATAGAGAACATATGGCACATCATAAAACAAAAAAATCTGGCTTAGAAGACCCAGGACTGCTGAGCTGCTAGAATCCTACATCAGACCAGAGTGGTACAACATCTCTTTTCCAAAACTCCACCAATTGGTCTCCTCACTTCCCAGACGTTTACAGACTGTTGTTCAAAGAAGAGGGGATGCTACACAATAGTAAACATGGCCTTGTCCCAATATTTTTGAGGTGTGTCGCAGCCATCAAATTCAAAATGAGCAAATATTTTTCATGAAATGGAAAAATGTCTCACTTTCAACACTTGTCAACATATGTGGTCTATGTTCTATGTGAATAAAATGTGTGTTTGAGATTTGCAAATCATTGCATTCTGTTTTTATTCATGTTTTCATTCACTTCAGTGGAACTCGGGATTTGAATATCAGTGGTTCCCAACCCTGCTCCTTGAGCTGCTCCGTAATGCTTTATTTCAACCCTGACTTTAAGACCTGAAAATCAGCAGCTCAATGAGATCAATTGATGTTCAATGAAACACCCCTTGATTTGGAACTACTGATTTAGTCATTAAAATGCTACATATATGGGGCAAAAAACAGCCTTTAGTTGTCCTTCATGCACCTACCATGAAATGTAGCCAACGCACCAGATGACATACAGTAAATATTCCAGCTACTTCAATACTAATAGTCAATACTAATTAGCTGGCATGAAAACCTGAGAGAATGAAAGTCCCCATCTTCTGGTCGATTCAGCAACGTAATTGAAAGACTTACATTAGTGTGATTTTATTCCGTCATTGTAATGCAAACAAAAGTCTTCACACTGCTGTTTAAAAAGTGCTCGAACATCCCCTGAAATCCGCCCTCTTACAACAGCAGCAGGCATCAAGGATCTTGCAGAAAATCGCCGGAGTGAAGTAGTTTCGGGAGTTGTTGCGCCGCGCCTACTGTGTGTAAGTAATATTTTTCCCCCTGTCAAGGTACTCTCACACTATTATCTCAGTCTTCACCGCGCTGTACTGCCCGCACCTGACAACCTTCTGTCCGCTGGTGATGTGTCTTTAAGTCGTAGAAGGTTGCACAAGAATGAAGATTTTCCAGTAATGAGTCTACAAGTGCTGGACTTTTTCGTGTTATCCCTGACAATGTGTCATACATGTGTTGACTGGTTTGTTTTTTTTATTTATTTATTATTATTATTATTATTAGCACTTGTATTTGTAATTGTCAAACAAACTAAACTAAATACCCCGAGTGTGACCCACAGTCTGCCCAGTATCAGAACTGCGTTCCATCTCGAAAACACGCGAGAAGTGACATGGGAAATAGCCTGCCCCATGCGTCAGAGTAATTCCTCCAACAAAAAATGAATAGAAATAAGAAAGCGATCCTAGTAGTGTGTGCATTCATTTGCAGCGAAAAAATGAAGAAAAAGAAAAGGATATGGAAGAAAGATTGGCCGATGAGACGGGGTCAGCGAGGATTGTCTGTTCTGAAGAGAGAATTAGAGGTAACGAAGTTGGCCATATAAATTACCGTGAAGTAGCGGGTAGGGCTAATCTGCTGGAAATACTACAACCATCTATACTTTCCTTCATAATTTCTTTATATCTTAATATATTGTGATGAAATTTTCACCAGTTATTCTTGAGCTGTATATCTATCAATAAGAAATCATGAAGGAAAGTATTGACGGTTGTAGTTTTTCAGCAGATTAGCCCCAGCCGTAGGTAGCTGCTTGTTCGTAACGCGGACTCAGTGCCCCTTTAGCTGCAACTGGAGTGGTGTGCTTGCTGCCTTTCGATTTATCGGGAACAAATCAGCCAAACAACTGAGGACTTTATAGGGCTCTGCCAGTGCATGCCTCGCGTCAGCGCCCCAGTGTCGGAGCTACAACTGGGAACGGGGCCACAGACAAGACCAGAATTAGTCCTTGCTAGTTCTCAATCATTTTCCTTTACTGACGCGTTTTCTAATTATCGTAATTGGCAACCGAAGACACGGTTTCTCTCCATATGCGATCCCAGTTCGGTCCTCAGCAGTGCATCCACAAAGTTTGAAGTCGATCCAAAGACCACACAGATATCCCTTGCTTTTTAGGATGATGATGATGATGAAGGTAGCTGGGTACAGGCCGGTGTGATCTGCACAGCCGTCCCGGTGCTCTTTAAGAGTCTTCAAGTAAAAATGATTTGCTAACACTCAGACCCCAGAGCACTAGCTGGAACTTATCAGCATCAGTAGGCATCCAGGGTGTACGTATGATGCTGTAATTTCTTCTTGGCTGTATGGCACCAGTTTTATTTTAAAGGTTGTATATTATATTCATATGTATTACAGGTAATGATTAAAATCGACCTTATTGTTGGCCCCATTCAAATAGACGCATGATAAGTGTGCGTTCATGGAGTTGCTGCGGATGACTGAAGGAGAGTTTGATTCCCTTCTCGGAATGGTCGGACCTCTCATAACCAAGCGGGACACAAATATGAGACGGGCAGTTTCCCCGAGAGACCGATTGTCTCTGACCTTGCAGTTTTTGGCAACAGGTGAGTCTCAGAGCTATATCAAAGTAACATCACGTAGATTTTAGCTGTCATTCATTCTCAGTCTATCGTATTATATTTTAATGACTTCCTTTTCTGACATAGGTGAATCATTCAAGTCCGTTGGCCTCCAGTGCAGACTTGGGGCCAGCACTGTTTCACAGATAGTAATGGAGACATGTGCTGCTCTTCACCAGGTTATGGAAAAACACTTCCTTACGGTGAGCTATGGGGTTACCACCACACAGCACTGTAGAAACTAAAATAAAATGTGCCCTCTAGCAATATTGCCAAAACCTCGTCTCATGATTTGAATTTTGGGAGCCGAGTGCTATTCTTACATTTTGTTGTCGGATGCACATTCGAAAATCATGAAGTCACAATCATTGTTCTTGAGAAATGCATTTTATTTTACCATCTGTCGCAGATACAGGATTGTTTTGAAATTGCAATCCCTCGCCTTTACACGCTTCTTGCCTTCTATTGCTAGACACCATCAACGGAGGCGGAATGGCGGAAAATAGCCAGGGACTTTGAATTGAAACAGCAACTTCCACATTGCGTTGGTGCGCTTGACGGAATTCACATCCATGTACAAGCTCCGGGAAAAAGCAGTAGACCGTCCCACAATTCCAAGTCTGGATCCTATGTTATAATAATGGCTGCTGTTGATGCAAATTGCAGGTTCATAGATGTCAATGTTGCTACCCATGCTCGGCGATTTGCTCACTCAGACCTGTGCAAAAAGATGGACCAGGGCCTACTCAACTTTCCACCACCTGAGCCACTTCCCAACTCCAATATAGTGATGCCGTACATGTTTGTTGGTGACGATACGTACCCTTTAAGGCCTGACCTTATGACGCCGTATCCACACAGGCAGATGGACCGCAGGCAAAGTGTGTTAAACTGTCATCTCTCGAGGGCACGTAGAGTAGCAGAGAATGCATTTGGCATCCTCTCTAACAGGTTGAGGGTTCTTAGGACCACCATATGTTTGGAGCCACAGAAGGTGGTGAAGATAGCCATGGCCGCGCTGTGCATTCATAACTTCCTCTGCGAGCGTAGGTCTGAGGCATACGCACCTTCAGCCTTTGCAGACTGGGAGAATCCTGACCACAGCATGGTTGAGGGAGCCTCGCAGCCTGTTGAGCACAGAAAGGAATTCAGCTCAACAGCCGAAGCAGAGCAACAGCGGAACCTTCTGTGTGATTATTTTGTCTCACCTGCAGGTGTTGTGTCATGTCAGGATGAGGAAAATGTGTTGTAGGGTTATGATGCTACAGTATTTCATGAGAGAATTTCATTTTGTTACATTCAACTTTGTAAGATCTCTTTAAGTTTTGGGACCCCCAGCAAAGAGGTACGTCTCTTCTGAGCTTTTTGCTCATTAGGCCGGTGCTTAACCCTAGTTTTGGAAGCATGAAGCACCTAGGATTATTGCTTTTCCCCCTGGTTGGGATGCTAGTCCATTGTAGCCCCCCTCCCCTGCTCTTACTCAGGTTTCTCCACCACTTTGCCAGTAGTCAGTTATACACCTGGATAAAGTGAGGTACTGTGGGAGTGAAGTGTTTTTGCACAAGTACACACTACGGAAGCCTTATGGTCCCAAGTCAAGCTCACTTAACCACTTAAATAAATTTAGTTTAAGCTACTTCACCAAAAGTTTTTTTTCTCTGTCTCACACTGTCAGAAATGAGAAAAATCCAACCTATTAATGAACATTTATTCTGAGGAAGGAAATCCCCTTTGACAAACCCACAGGCCACAATTTTTTTAGGGCAATCTAGGTTGCCCTAGATATTTTGAACAAACTGTAATGGAAGGATTTTTTTCAATTATACTTAAATTTTTATCCTTGATCAGAATGTTTGGGAAATAATCATAATCACTGACGTCCTGTTTTGCTGGGCTGTAAATATGGAACCCAGGAAGCTAAACCCAGGATTGCCTGTGGAAGCTAAATGGTTGCAGATCGAGATTAAGTTTGTATTACTGACATATAGGAAGTTATGTATGACCTATATTTTGGCTGTGTTAAAGTTGACCTCAGATGACCTTGAAAGGTCAAACTCGAGGTTAAGCAAAATGTAACAATTTTTAAAGGTTTCTAGGCTTGAAAATATTGAAGATTGGGAACATAAGTGCATTGAACACTTATATGAAGTGTTGGTAAATTCATAAAAAACCAAGAACGTTGTCCTGATGAAGAAGCAGAGTCCGATTGTTCGTGTCAAATAGCAGGAAAGAGTTAATTACACAGCCGGCTGTGAGAACAACAGCGTGATGCAAAGTTCTAAAATTCCTTCATTTTGTAAGAAACTTTATACATGTTAAAGTACAGACATTTGCATATGATTTCTTTAATGTTATCAGAAGTTGTTGCTGATTGGTTCCAGGGTTTACACATTGATAAAAAGCAATACTCTACAATTGGGCCTCTCCTGAACCACCCAACTTAATTGGTTCAATAGATTCCCAACCCTCGGAAGATGAGCTCCATATGTGGGCATACGGAACCTCCAACTAAGGGGTGCTAGTGCCTATTGTCCTGTCGGAACTGAAGACAAACGGAGATCCCAGCTGGAAGTCACAAATAGGCGATATGTCCTGCCGGACCTGACAGCTTCTCTTTATCTCCTAATTCGCATTAATTACCCATTGATCAAACCGTCTGGCTCCCCATATTGCTAACACCTGAAAATCCTGTTTCCCAACAGAAGCTATGTATGAACTTTCATTTGGTGGCCTTGAACTTGACCTTCAGCGATCTTCCAAGGTCAAACTTCACATAGTGAAATTTCAATGACTTCTATCACCAAAACTATTGCAAATGGAGCTTAGATTTGTATTGTGGCCATATAAGAAGTCATGTATGAAGTTTCATTGGGTGACCTTGAGTGACAAACTATACAGTGGAATTTCAATGACTTATATCAGCAAAATTGTTACAGATTGAGTGTAGGTTTGTATTGGAGAAGTATAGGAAGTCATTTTTGAACTTTCATTTGGTGACCTTCATATTGACCTTCGAAGGTCTAACTTGACCTAGAAAACATTCAATGACTTCTATCACTGAAAAGGTCACAGATGGAGCCTAGGTTTGTGTTACTGACATAAGAAGTCACATATGAACTTTCATTTGGTGACATTCAGCTTGACTGTTGATGACATTTGAAGGTCAACTTCACATAATACAATTACAATGACTTGTCTTGCCAAAATGGTCATAGATGGAGATTTAACATAACATAACATGAATGGCAAGAACAGGCCTTTCAGCCCAACTAAGCTCGCCAGTTTCTTTATACTATTGTGAATATATCCCTTCAGATACTTAATGACTCAATGGTATCTAGCTTTAGGTCAAGCCTGCCCCTGAAAACCCCCAAGGTCTCTGCCTCAACAATATTTGTCAGGTAAGCTATTCCACATTGAAATTACTCTTTGGGTGAAGAAATATTTCTGAATATCAGTGCTAAATTTACCTTTGGTCAACTTCCATTTGTGACCCCGAGTTCTACTCACAACACTTGGTCGAAGCAATCCTACATGATTCACTTTGTTAATCCCTTTAACATATTTAAAGACCTCAATCAAATCACCCCTGAGTCTCCTTTTCCTAAGAATAATGAGATTAAGGATCTTCAGCCTCTTCTCGTAGCATTCATCTTTTATACCTGGAATAAGCTTGGTGGCTTTTCTCTGAACTTTCTCTTGAGCCTCTATATCTTTCTTAAAGTATGGTCCCCAGAACTGTACACAATATTCCAGGTGTGGTCTAACGAACGTGTTGTACAAAAGAAGCATCACCTCCGTAGATTTGTACTCAATACTTTTGGCAATGTATCCTAGCATCCGATTAGCTTTTTTAACTGCTATGGCACAATGGCTAGAACCTGTGAGGGTTTGGTTAACAATCACTCCCAGATCTTTCTCTTGTGCAGCACATTCCAGTTTTAAACCTCCCATGAAGTAATCCCGTTTAATGTTTTTATTGCCTACATGTACAACTTCACATTTTGCTAGATTAAATTTCATTTGCCACATTTCTTCCCAATTCTGGATTCTATCCAAATCTTCCTGAATCACTTTAGTGGACCCTAGATTATTTGCCAAACCCCCAAATTTAGTATCATCTGCAAATTTAACCAGTCTGCTCTCAATATTCCTATCAAGGTCATTAATGTAAATGAGGAACAGCAGTGGTCCCAACACCGATCCCTGAGGGACGCCACTCTCACCATACCCAGCTCAGATGAGATATCACTGACCACTACTCTTTGTGTTCTGTCCTGTAACTAGTTTTGAATCCACTTCAAAATACCTCCAGTAACTCCAATGGAGCTCATTTTAAAAATTAGTCTTTTATGCGGTACTGTATCGAATGCTTTCTGAAAATCCAAGTATATGATGTCATAAGCCCTGCTCTGGTCATAAGTCCTGGTGGCTTCTTCAAAAAATTCCAGAAGGTTTGTTAGGCATGACCTTCCCTTCCGAAAACCATGTTGGCTACCCCTCAAGATACTGTTACGTTCAAGAAATAAGTCCAGCTCATCTTTTATGATTTGTATTACAAACATATAGGAAGTCATATATAAACTTTCATTTGATGACCTTCGTATTGACCTTCAAAGGGCAAATGTCACCTTGTGAAAATTCAATGACTTGTATCACTAAAACGGTCACAGATGGAGCCTAAGTTTGTGTTACTGACATCTAGGAAGTCAGGTATGAACTTTCATTCGGTGACATTCAACTTGACTGTCAGTGACCTTTGAGGGTCAAACTCCACAGTGAAATTACAGTGACTTACAGTGTATCACCAAAATGGTCACAGATTGAGCCAAGGTTTGTACAGAGACATTTAGAAAGTCATATATGAAGTCCATTTGCTGACCCTAACTTGACATTCTGTGACCTTTAAAGTTCACAGTTGACATATTGAATACATATTGGCATATTTTAATGACTTGTATCACCAAAACAGCTTCAGAGCATAGGATTGTATTACAGAAGGTCTTATAAATGTATGTGAAGTTTTATTTAGTGACCTTGACAGTGATTTTCATTGATTCAAATTTCAAACTTCACATGAAATTTTCATCACTTATATCATCACTGTAAGACTACTTGCCGGTAAGCTACAGGACCCTTGGTCCCATTTTTTTTCCGATTTGTCCATTTCAGGAGTAAATCCCTTTGGTGAACGACAGGAACTGACTCAGGTCTATATAGTCGCTTGTCATGAGGTGGGCACTCAGAAAGGGTGGATCTGTGACACTCTGTCAAGAAACTGCTCATTCAAAATTTGTTTTCTCTGTGATTCATTGGTCTTTTATTGTAATTTTGGCATCAAATTGTAGCTGTTGAAGTTCTCTTTCATTTGCCAAAAACTAACTTTGATTTGGTGGGATACTTTTGGTCCAGCGGCCTTTTTAGAAAAGCAATAACGGGGTGGATCGGAGCAGTGGTGGAGCGGTGGCGGCAGAGAGGCAGCTAGATTATGGTTATAATGTTCTATTACTCCGCAGTAAGGCAGTGTACCTTTTATGAACTGGATGTTGTCTACAAAATTAAACAAACCTGGGTGAATTTGAATGAATATTGAACGACTAACACTAGTATTTGCAAAAAGGGTCCATTCCGAGAAAAACAGATTTTTAGTAGCGGCTTTCAATGCATTTACCTGTTAATTAAATACGTTACTCTCAATACCATTAGAGCGAAATGAGAAAATAAATTTGTTTGCTGTTTTTGATTTGGCTGAAGGTATGTAATATGCAATAGGAGTATTGAAAATGGTCCATTTTGACCCTGTCACACTTATGTGGCCCACCTCATCACATGCGACCATATGAGGATTCTTTCAATTGGTTCAGCAAGCCTGAAACAATTTGGCAAGTTTCCATTTGCTGAAACTGCTGCAGCTCCTCATATTTAAGCATTTAGTGGAGCCAGTTGTAAAAAGACTAAATGAATAAAAATGACAAAGCCATTAATTTGGCAGCGTTAATCTCTTAACCCTTTCTTTCCCTAGAGTGCAAAAAGGTACAAACATTGTCACAATTTCCAAAAAGCACTTGGCGACTATACCCACTTTAACCAATCGGTCTCTTTGAATTATGAAAATAATAATTATAAAATAAGCCATTGTTTTTCAGCGAATGAAAAGAGATATTAATATGAACAAACTTTTTAAAAATTGTTACACTTGAAATCTCCCAGTTTGAGATGTCCTTCATTGAAAGGGGGTCTCTATAAAACTTTCTTCTCCAATCATCATGGGCAATAAGGACAGTGAAACCCCAGGGGACCTTGGGAGTAATTAGGCAGGGAGTCCAGCAGTCCACACGTTTCGGCTGCTGACCAAAAGCAACACTTGCCAGCTGAGCTACCAACCAGTCCTTTGGGGAGTAAGAGGAACAACGAATAGAAAGCAGTCTGGACCCACTGAACATTATCTCAGTCTTTATAGAACCATAAGAGAAGATATACTTTATTGAATTGTGTATACCCCGTGGGGTAATTTGTCCTCTGCAATTGACTCATCCTATAGTTAGGAATAGTAGGCAGCCACAGGGCAGTGCTTGGGGAACAACTCCAGTTGTGAAGCCAGTTCCTTGGTCTGGGGTACTGGTCCGAGTGTTTCTATGATGTTTTTGTGAGCTGGGGGAAACCGGAGTACCTTGAGGAAACCCACACGAACACAGAGAGAACATGCAAACTCCTCACAGAAAGGCCCCAGGCCTTTCTTGCCCTCTTGCTGTGAACACTATGCCACCATGCCGCCCATAAACAAATGATGAACTGCTGAGCCTGGAGTCAACCAGACCAGGGCCAGTGCTTTTTAAAAAAAAAAAAATTCCAGTTCACCAAATGGAACGACAAATCCCACAGGTTTTAATGACGACAGTGCTGATGACGGAAGTGAGGAACAGGATAATCAATTTCTTTCAGCATCTTGGGTGTCATATATCATATTCATAATGTTTCTTTTCAGAGTAATTAAGTTGGCTGGGTCTCGTATTTGCTTTAATTCACTTGCTACCTGGTTGCCAAATGTAGTAAATGCATCACAAGTTGAGTCAGCATTGACAGTTGCAGCCAGTTTTTTTAAAACCACCAGTTTCTGCAGCTCAACATCGAATGCCGGCCTCCCCCCGTGCCTAACTCCCCTTGCTCTTAACTCTTTCCCTGGGGAAGGGAGGGGGGAGGAAGAGTGAGAGGGACTAGCTGTTGATGGTGATGCAGGTCTTGACGACGGTTCCTGCGAATGTTCGAAAGATGCCGAATATTTTTCCAGATCACATTCATCCTGGTTATCCATTTCCTCCTTCACAGTGGATGGCAAAATGCGCTGGAAGAGAATTGGAATAAAAACTGAATCAGTGGATGCAAATATAGAAAAGATATATCAATTCATAGTCACCGTTAGCAACTTTGCAACCTGTGTTTTAAAGTTTGTGCAGATTATGGCCAGGTTTTGAAATAAATACAATTTTATATGGTTCTTTGTATGTCAGCTATCTGGACAAGTCAAGATGTACTGCACCATTATATACCAGAATTAATACACACTCATACTGCACATTGTCCACAAGAAGTATGACTTCATAACAGAAAAAACTAAAGGTGAATGGCAAAATGTAATTGACACAAGCTGCATTATTGGAACAAAAAATAACAAGTAAGTGTGTTCACCAATCTATGTTGTTATGACCAAACCAATGATGTTGGTATCTGAAAAATTTACCGTGAACTCGCACGGACGATGAACGATATATTGTTTTAAAAAATCCATGACCCTGAGGAGCCACCTTTGCCTCGCTGTATAGGATTTATTCACACTTCCATTGGGTTTGGGTTTTATCAGTCTTGAGTACTGCGTTCTCAGGGATAAAGCCCTGGTCTTGACCTGTGCAACTGCAAGAAATACAAAAACATGATGGAAAGGATATGTTTTGCATTTGAAAACACGACGCGCACGCGTTACGCTGCCTTCACACGTTGTAAAAGCATAATGCAGTCTACCTGTCATTATCAGCAATTACATAACAATTCTCACTTCCATAATGAAATAACCCATTAGCTCACCAGGCATTTGAAGCGACTTAGCGATTTCTCTCCATCTTCTTTCTTTCTCAGATCTATTGTGAAACAAGTTGGAGGACACATCAAATAGGCATTCGTGCTCCTGCCAAAGTTCGATAAATTTTTCCTCAATTTCTTGAGTCCACTCACACCGCACAGGCCTTTTCAACGGCATGTTTGAATCCCCGTTACTTCCTATCGCCCTGCGGCTTGCGCTCAGGACCGTCGCTCTAGACTGCAGTCATCGCAGGTATAAACACATCATGCACAAGATTCGGACCTATAAATCCATACATCTAAACTGCTAGTTAGATACCAGACGGGAGTCAGCGGCGCATTGGCGAGCCTCTCGAGTCTTTGAGCAGTTCACACGCTGCTATGATCACTATTCCCCGAAGCGCCCGCAGATTTCCCTCCGATCCGAGACGAACCTCCAAAAACCGTCGGCGAGTGGGAAAACGAGGCTAAAATCGTGTCGTGTTACCTCAGCTGCAAAGGCAGGCTGTAAAAACTTAAGTTAATACCAATAACCTTCCATAAGACACCGCTCTCAAAGTACAGTAATGCCTGCTGACGGTGCGTAATTCTTACCAGAATTTGTCCGTGATTAACATCAATAGCCTTACGCAAGGTTACTAATAACTAATTTCATCGTAAAGACACTTGTGTGATCCACAACCCCCTGGTCATCGAAGTCTGCCTTCTTCTTCGTTCGGTTTTACGGTGAATAGAATACTTCAATGGAGCATTACTGCGAATAGATTACTTCAATGGAGCATTACTGCCACCAGCTGGACTGGGGTGTGATACTAGAGTCTAACCTCCAAGTATGCAGCAAAGAGAAAACAAAACAAATAAACAAACCAAAAAAAAATTATCTTAATTTGTACTGTATTCCTCGGGAAGCTGAATATATTATTAAAGCAGCTTTCACCTGAGCTTTTTTGTTGAATGTCCTCTAGGTCGAAGTCTGTCATTCTTCTGGTTTTTTTGAGGTTTTGAGGTCAGGTGTAGGGTCTTCTAAGTTGCATTACTGCCTCCCTCAGGATTTAATTTCCACTGTTGCCCGATTCTATTGGCATCGTGTACTGTTTATGCATGTACCATAATAAAACCAGTTGCTCGCAAAAATCTAAAACCCAACTTTCTCTCTGGCAAATTTTTCACCCATGTGTCCATTCGTCCTACCCTCTGTAGACCTCTCATCATACCCCTTTTTTCCACCTCATATTTACTGAGTGAGTGAAATCAGGACATGCTCCACTGTCTATTTTTCCTGGCGCGAATCACCAAGGCCCATTAAGTTTGTTTTCCAGTGGTAAATCGTGTACAGTTCAGGTCTCTGCGATCAATTCTAAAACTGGTCATAAGTAGGGGTCCAAGCACGTAGTGTTGAAACCCTATTGTTTTTACTCGAATTATTAATATTTCTATTCCGCCACTTTTCCAATTTTGCCCATAAAACCAAAACTACCCATCGAAAAGTTTGGCATCAAGTTTGGTAGGATGTTAGAGGGCTGTGTGATGAACAAGTTTCTACAATACGGTGTCCATAGGTCACATGACCAGGCAGCCATCTTGGATTAAAATGGCCATTTTCAAAAGCTCCGCCCCTTTGACCAACTTTGACAAAAAGTCACGAAACTTGGTTGACAGGTTTCCCTCATGACAAGGAACAACTTTGCCTCTTGGGCCTGTCAAGTCCGCCATACTGGATTTTGGGATAATTAGCATAATTATGATTTCAGCAAAAATGACATCTCCTGAACGGCTGGGCTGATTTCAATGACATTTGACACACATCATCTTGAAAGCTATCCTGACTTGAATTGTGAGGGAGAAGCTGCTGTATCAATAAGTAAGGCCGTCCCAAGTCAATCAATTTGCCTGATTTATGAATTAAAATGCAAATGAGCCAATATCATTCACCGTTGTATCAATTATTCTGAAATTTCTTGTGCACAACGACAAGGCCTCACCGACAAGATTTTCCAAAGTTGAAAGCAATCTGTAGAAAAACCCAGAATCCACAAGCACTTGAACACACCCATTTTTAACCCAATTTTTTAAATATACTTAAAAATCTTCTTCTCATGAACCGCAACTTCAGTTGATGCAATTTTCCATGTCAAGCCTTTGGCATCTGCTCTATCTAAATTTCCAAGGAAAAGTTGCTACGTCAAATAACACCAAAGCTATGTATCAATCAATCTGCAACGATGACATAATGAGTTTTTTTACATGTAATGCTCATGTGCTTCTGAACCACTATGCTGATCAGCACAAAACTTGGTTTGACAAACCTTTACACTGACCTCTGTCTACTTTATGAAAAAAAGCAGCTTCATCAAAAAACATGGCCGCCACAAGCCAATCAATTTGCTTCATTTACTAATAAATATGCAAATAAGCCAATATGGTTCACCATTTCCTCAATCATTCTGAAATTTCTTGTGCACAATGAAAAGGCTTCAGTGACAAGATATTCCAATATTTAAAGCAATCAGTCAAAAAACACTGAATCCATCAGCGCTTGAACATGGTCATTTTTAACCCAATTTTTAATATGTGAAAAATATACTTAAAAATTCTCATGTATCTTAACTTCAAACGATGCAAAATTTCCACAGTATTGCCTTTAACATAGACCTACATGCCAATCAATTTGCAAAGGTCTCAAAATCATTGTTGAAAAATGATTGTGTTCAAATGGGTACAAATTTTAGACAGTTGTTTAGAAAGTGTCGATACTTTGCATTCTTCTATAACCCCCAGGATGATTCTTCTGAATGAACATTTTGTATACTGATGACCTGGTCTTGCTGCCACATTAGATTTTATCTTACAAATTCAGTTGGTCCTCCAGCCAAAACAAAACACTGGGAACTCCGGAGACTTAATAGGTATGTTTCTCCCTCTGTCAAAAATCATTCCAATGAGGAGGAATGTCATTGGTTGCATCATTTGGTGACCATCTTGAATTATCTGTAAGACTCTTAAATGTCAACTTTTCTTCAACCGTTTGGCCGATTGGCATAAAACTTAGTACGTACAATTCTTCAACTAACCTCTGTCTAATTTGCTAAGAAAATTTTGCTACATTTAAGCACATGGCCTTTAAAAGCTAATAAAATTCTTTATCAGACTTATGGTGCATGAAATCAAAGACCCCCAGGCAATTAGCTTATTTGTGTTGGACCCCGGAATTGCTGCTTGCAGCTATATTTACTTGCAGTTTTTTGTCACCCCAACTCTATTTTGTCTGTCTTCAAATCCCTCCTCAAAACCCACCTGTTCAAACTGGCTATTTTTTAATTCTATATTTTGTTTTTGTTGTCTCTGTTTTTGTTTCTGTTGTTATTGTTTAGTCCTTTATTTTGTAAAGCGTCTTTGAGTGTCCAAGAAAGCGCGATATAAATCAAATTTTATTATTATTATTATTATTATTATTATTATTATTATTATTGCCATTGTCTGATTATTTCCCTCCAAATATGCTTTCACCTGATTTTAAAGTTTAGAATTAACATCCATATTTTCTGTCTTGACTGCCATTTTGCTACTCAGTCTGTTTTTCTAATTTTACATAGTTCCTGAGTGTGCTGATACCCGTTTGAACCTCTATTTTCAGCCTGACTGCTCATACACTAAAGCTGGATGATTATTGCCTGATCCTGATGTGGGGTCATTCCATGTCAATTCAAACACCCTCCCCAGTGACATCTCTCAGATTTGATGGAAAAAAATGAAAACAATCAAAAATTAGTTTTTGACCCCAAATGAATGAATCCCAAATTTCTGCTGCATACTTTTAGTCATTTTGGAATAATGGCCCTGAAAATTAGGGTGCTGTAAGAAAAAAAGAACGAAAGAAGGGACAATCCAATCTTCGAATGAAAAATGGTGTTTATTGCCAGTAAAAACGGCAGTGAACAGAAATACGGGTAACGTACTCTGGGTTCAGCGGAGTCAAAGTGAACCCCGAGCCTCCCCAACGTACATTTCTTATACATGAAAAACTCTTTGAAGTTGGCCAGACATTTTTATTGCATTAATTACTTAGACAAGATAGTTGATGGCAGTCTCTTTGGATGAAATAGCTATCCAATTGCTCACTCCCGGCCGCGACACGATAATTGATGGCTATGCCAGGTAGGTGCGACAAGTTGTTGTCAGAAATTACCAAGTGTATTGTACTTATGATAATTTGACCATTTGGCCAACGGATGTGTCTGATTTGCAGGGTTTACGACTTGAGTAGATTAGCACAGGAATGAGATTCTTACAGTGCCATGCCCATTTTCTTTAATGCCCTTAATATGTAACATTATTTAGAGACCCATAACTTCTCTTAAATAAGAGTTACAGGGCTAAACATTTGTAAAGGGGTCATTCATTGCCTCCTCCCTTGAACCAATGCTTACTAATGGGATTCTAATTCCATTTTATGCAATATTAAACCTTTAAAACTGAATTTAAATTCAATAAATTCAATAATGATTTTTGGGATATTGGAGGGTCCAGGAAATTGTGATTTATGTGTTTGAAGGCTTCATCAAATATGATGACATTAATGTAACTCAGATAATTTTCAGGGACACCGGATCATAAGAGGGGTTATTGGGGGGGGTCACAGGAAATGGTCCCAGGCCAAACAGACCCTTCAGAAGCCTCATTTTAAGCAATGATTTCACCATGTCAGAAAGTACTGAACTACTGGCAGCAGCAGAAACACTGCTTGTTGATAGGCCAACTTTTGTAAAAATGCTGTCGAAAGAAATTCTCTTCATTTCCAGGATTTCAGCTGTGATGGTAGGCCCCTACACATTACAGCCTTGAAAGGATTAATGACCAATATATTTTATTATTTGGAAGCACTTTTCCAGAATATAATCAATAAGTCATTAAGAATATTATTTTTTGCAACTCCAACCACCAGAACTAAACATAGAGCTGATTAGACGTTTACCTAGTTTCTGGATGCCAATATGGCCTTGAAGGGTTAGCAAGCTAAATCTTAACATAACATAACATAACATAACATAACATGAATGGCAAGAACAGGCCTTTCAGCCCAACTAAGCTCGCCAGTTTCTTTATACTATTGTGAATATATCCCTTCAGATACTAAATGACTCAATGGTATCTAGCTTTAGGTCGAGCCTGCTCTTGAAAACTCCCAAGGTCTCTGCCTCAACAATATCGTCAGGTAAGCTATTCCACATTGAAATTCCTCTTTGGGTGAATAAATATTTCCGAATATCAGTGCAAAATTTACCTTTGGTCAACTTCCATTTGTGACCCCGAGTTCTACTCTCAACACTTGGTCGAAGGAATCCTACATGATTCTCTTTGTTAATCCCTTTAACATATTTAAAGACCTCAATCAAATCACCCCTGAGTCTCTTTTTCCTAAGACTAAAAAGATTAAGGATCTTCATCCTCTTCTCGTAGCTTTCACCTTTTATACCTGGAATAAGCTTGGTGGCTCTTCTCTGAACTTTCTCCAGAGCCTCTATATCTCTCTTAAAGTATGGTCCCCAGAACTGTACACAATACTCCAGGTGTGGTCTAACGAACATGTTGTACAAAAGAAGCATCACCTCCTTAGATTTGTATTCAATACTTTTGGCAATGTATCCTAGCATCCGATTAGCTTTTTTAACTGCTATGGCACAATGGCTAGAACCTGTGAGGGTTTGGTTAACAATCACTCCCAGATCTTTCTCTTGTGCAGCACATTCGAGTTTTAAACCTCCCATGAAGTAATCCCGTCTAATGTTTTATTACCTACATGTACAACTTTACATTTTGCTAGATTAAATTTAATTTGCCACATTTCTGCCTAATTCTGGATTCTGTCCAAATCGTCCTGAATCACTTTAGTGGACCCTAGACTATTTGCCAAACCCCCAAATTTAGTATCATCTGCAAATTTAACCAGTCTGCTCTCAATATTCCTATCAAGGTCATTAATGTAAATGAGGAACAGCAGGGGTCCCAACACCGATCCCTTGGGGACGCCACTCCCCACCATACCCAGCTCAGATGAGATATCACTGACCACTACTCTTTGTGTTCTGTCCTGTAACCAGTTTTGAATCCACTTCAGAATACCTCCTGTGACTCCAATGGAGTTCATTTTAAAGATTAGTCTCTTATGCGGTACTGTATCGGATGCTTTCTGAAAATCCAAGAATATTATGATGTCATAAGCCCTGCTCTAGTCGTAAGTCCCAGTGGCCTCTTCAAAAAATTCCAGAAGGTTTGTTAGGCATGACCTTCCCTTCCGAAAACCACGTTGGCTACCCCTCAAGATACTGTTACGTTCAAGAAATAAGACCAGCTCATCTTTTATGATAGATTCCGATATTTTGCACGAAATGCAAGTTAAACTCACTGGCCTATAGTTTCCTGGCTCAGTACGGTCCCCTTTCTTATATATTGGTATTATATTGCCCTGTTTCCAATCATTTGGTATTTCTCCAGTTTCTAAAGACCGTCTGAAGATGGCAGATAGCGGCTTAAAGATGAACTCACCAGCTTCCCTGAGCACTCTAGGATATAAGCCATTAGGACCCACCGCCTTATCTGCTTTTAGTTTAGGCAACTTGTCTAATACTTCGTTATCCCGAACCTCAATTTCCGCTAAATAATCTTGAGCATTTGTCATGCCCTCTGGCCAAATAAAGACCCCCTCTGAGGTAAAATTCTCAACAAAGTAACTGTTTAAGGCATCCGCAATATGCTTGTTATCATATAGCAGCGATCCATTTTTATTCTTAATGCACTTAACCTGCTCTTTAACTTTCCTTTTTCTGCTACATTACTGAAAGAAGTGCTTAGGGCTAGTTTTTGTCCTCTCTGCAATTTGTCTTTCATACAGTCTTCTAGCATTCCTAGCATTCTAGCATTTTTTGACCACAGCCCGCATTTTACAGTATTCAGCCCTAGTATTCTCATTGTTATCCTTTATATACATCATATAAAGATTCCTCTTTTCCCTCAAAATCCTACGAATACTTTTGGTAAACCACTGAGGATTCTGCTTTTTCAGCTTACTTTTGGACACCTTCGGAATTGATCTGCATTGTGATTCAAGTAAAACCCCCTTAAATCTTTCCCACATCTCATTTACGGGCTTACAGTCCAGTAGTGTCTCCCATTTTATTTCAGCTAGATATGAGCGCATCCTGTCAAAGTTTGCTCGCCTAAAATTGAAAATTTTTGTTTTAGAATACACCTTTTTAACTTCCCATGAAACATCAAAATTAACGGCAGAGTGATCACTTGTCCCAAGTGGCTCCAGTACCTCAACATTGCTAATTCTATCGGGGTCATTACAGAGCACCAAGTCTAAAATTACCTTCTCTCTGGTAGGTTTATTAACATACTGCACCAAGAAATTATCATTTATAACATCTAGAAATTCTTCCTCCCCCCTACCCTGTCCTTTCACCATTTCCCAATTGATACCAGGATAATTTAAGTCTCCCATGATAATAGTCTTACCACCACTACAAGCTGGCGTAATCATCCTAAAAAGCATTTCATTGATTGTACTGTCCAAAGCTGGTGGTCGATAGCATACTCCTATGTTTAAACCTGTCTTGTGTTTGCCAATGAGCCTGACCCAGATATCTTCACAGGACAAGGAATGTTCAATTTCGGGAATTTCCTGTACATTAATGTTTTCGTTCACATAGAGTGCTACGCCCCCTCCTCGCCTATTATATCTATCCATCCTCTTCACATAGCCATGTCTCTGTAATCCCAACTATGTCATAGCCCTCACTGATCACTACAGCCTCAAGTTCTGGAAATTTATTTTTTATCCTTCTTGCATTTAAATAAAAGCATTTCAGGTTATTACTAATGCTCTTCCCCCTTGATTTCCCATGTGGCCGCCGCCTCGAGCCCCCCACTATGCTTTGTTGCTTTAAAAGTAAAACATCGATAGTGCATGTTACGCCGTCAGCTTCCATCGGGGCAGACTGCATTTCCCTATGTGTAACACTCACTAACCTCCCTGCCCCCCAAGTACCTAGTTTAAATAATCCTGTGCTACCCTCAACATATGCTGGCCCAGTGCAAAGGTACCCCTTCGGTTCAGGTGCAGCCCGTCAGGCTTGAACAGGTCACCCCTGTCCCAGAAAAAGTTCCAGTGCCCCATAAACTTATACCCCTCTTTCCTACACCAGGTTAGTAGCCACGTGTTAAACCTCCAGATAAAATTCTGCTTACCTCTGCTTGCACGTGGTACCGGTAGAATCCCGGAGAACACTACCGTGGAGGATCTGCTCCTAAGCTTCTCAGCTAATTCCACAAATTTGCCTTGCAGAACCTCAAACCTACCCTTACCTATGTCATTTGTCCCAATATGGACCATGACAACTGGATCCCTCCCCGCTCTGGCCAGGAGCTTGTCCGCATGCTCCAGGAGGTCTCCTACCTGGGCACCAGGCAGGCAAAACACCATACGAGACTCCTTGTCGCGCGAACAGACTAAGCTACCTATTCCTCTAAGTATTGAGTCCCCTACTATCAATAACTCTCTTTTCTGAGGGGTAGAGGCCAACAGGGTGCCCTGCTGCTCATCAGTCCCCTCACTCTCAGGGTCAGGGGCCAATTCGAGTTCCTGCAAGGGCCGGAATCGGTTGGACACCTCAACCACTGGAGGAGCTGTCGCTGTACGCTGAGCACGCCCTTTCCTGCGCTGCCGACCTACAGTCACCCAACTTTCTCTCCTTGTCTGTTCTGGGATCCCAGTAGCACCCTGCTTTGGCGTACCCACCATTTCTCTAAACAACATACTACTTAGTTCCTCTAGAAACTCTACTGATTGCGAACTATGT
This sequence comes from Gymnothorax reevesii, assembly GCA_029721435.1. Classification (NCBI taxonomy): domain Eukaryota; kingdom Metazoa; phylum Chordata; class Actinopteri; order Anguilliformes; family Muraenidae; genus Gymnothorax; species Gymnothorax reevesii. The sequence continues at coordinate 115,736,371 of CM056577.1, forward strand.
CGCGCCGCCAACTGGCCCTGAAGATCAAGGATCTTGCTCTCCAGATGCTCAATTACCTGGCACCGGCTGGCACCGGTGTCATGGTCATGGATTTCTTTTAAATTTCACTAGAATGTTGTATATGGGGCCAAATAAAGAAGTACAAAGTTTTAGCTCAACACCCCCAGCGGTTTTCATTTTCTGGGGGGTCAAAAATAGTAGGCGTGGCACCCTTAGATGTGGCAAAATGAATTATAGCCAAATTCATGGGTCCATTACCCAGAAATTAATACTGATATGGACTTCATTTTTTTCAGGAATTATTAATCTTTTATAAAGATTTTGCGGTGGCAAACCTCTTTAAGTCCTGCTTATACCACCATTACCGCCATTAGACCATTGCTTCTACTGCCTAAATTTGGATATTGGGAGAGACAAAATGTTGTCTGAATGCCCTGACATAGAGTTCATGTTTGGAGTGTCAAAAATGTGAGAACTGGTGCGAGTTAGCCAAATCACGACTCCTGCTTCCCTCATGAAATTTGTACCAACGGATAATATTGGAGTCGCTTGGTGGCTCATAGAACCAGAGGTTCAATTCCATTTGCTTCTGTAGTTACATGATTGTGATCAGTACAAATTTTCCTAAATTTTGATGTATAAATTATGCATGTACATGTGTACATATGTATGAATGTAAAATCATGAAGCACAGAGTCGGTCAAATATGCCTTTGTTCCAAAAGTTATTGGGCTTTCTGCATGTAAGATGTATCGAGCTGGCGTGTTATGTAAGAGACTGGCTCGGCTCTTGTTAAATAACTAAATTGAGTGTCTGGAGCTGTTTAATTCCAAAACACAGAGACTGAGCTGGGGTCCCACACCAGTAAGACCTGTGCAATTAAAAATTAGAACATGGCTGGCCCATTGATTTCCTGTAAGTGGACCGACAAAAAAAAAGATCGCTGTTGCCGGGAAGAACTTAATTACATTCGGAGGGACCCGCCCGAGTGTGAAATCGGACATGACCGATTGACTGCTCGGCAGAGGAAATTCATTGATCTAAAAGAATAATGTGGTTGTGGAAAATTCAGGGGCTTCATGTGTGCACATGTGTGCATGTGCATGCAAACTACAAAAGCAAACTCTCCTAAACATATGCCGGGCCCCCAAACTCAGATGTTCAAAAGTCAGCCAGAAACCACTGACTTGATTTAATTAATTCCTGGCTTGATCGCAAATGAGAGCAGCCTGTACCGACTGGAAAAGAAGCAGTGCACATACATACCCAGCGACTATTCAGGACAGTCTACCCTCATCCTCGCCATGATTTTCTAAATCAAAGGTTCACACAACAGACGGTTTTTGCTTTTGGTCCAAAACCATTTGGGAATTAGAGATTTGGGATAGCAACATATCTTACAGCTCATGTAACGGCCAGTGAATGAGTTGTGGTTCAGATTAAAATCATATAAAAGTGACTAAATGTGAGCTAAAAGCAATTGAATAGCCACAGGGGCTCACATCCTGTGTACCAGCTATGATAGTGTTTGAAGATTTTTTTTTTTGCCAGATATTGCACTGTTAGAACAATGAACTCCTGATTTGGACGGAGCAATGTCATTGGTGAATGGTTCAGATGTGGTTTGGAAATACGGTGGCTCGCCCCTGAATTTGACACCCTCTTCCATGCCGGGACCGAGAAAGGGACTGCCTGCATTCGGCGTATCAGAAGTAATCTTCGTGGCCACAAAACTCCAGACGGGAACCAACGATTTGGAATATTCTGGCAGCCTGGTTTTGCCTCCATGACCCGCAGGGGTTTGCAATGCACCAAGCTTTCAGTTCATACTGCAGCACTGTAAATGACGACGATTTGCTCATTGATTTCTGCTGGTTGTTTATAAGCTCCCATGCAACGTGACAGACCTCTTTATTTTGATTGAAACCTCAAATCACATTCCCCGGGAACCATCCTTCTGTGAAGATTTATTTTTGTCCAGTTTTCTATGGAAAAATTTTAGGATGAAGTGCCTTGGATTAAATTACCTCAAGAGGTGTCCCGACACCAAATGTCTGTATATATACATTTTATTTTTCAAATGAAAGGTAAGTCATTTGGTCACGTTTGATTGTTTAATTCCTTGCATGCTGAGTATTTTGTGTCACATTTTGAAATTGAAAGTATATATTACAAATGTGAGGATAAATTGAAATAATTGTCAAATTTTCAAGAGTGTATTCATTAGAAATAAATACATCTTGCAGTGTTTGAAGAAAGTTATGTACGTTTTTGCTTGTCTTTTTTAATGAATTAATGGCCTCCACATGTTGCATTTTCAGTAACTGATGCATGATATTTGCTAATAATCTCTGATATGTGCTTTAAAATTAATTGCAATTTATTAACACTGGAGGGATTATATCCCCCGGCTGGCTTGGGAATGGCTTGGGATCCCCCAGGAAGAGTTGGAGGCTGTGACTGGGGTCTGGAGAGGGAGATGCCTGCGCTCCTTTGCTCAGCCTGTAACCCCCATGACCCAGCCCCAGATAAGTGTTGGCAATGGACGATGGAAGGGATTAAATTAAGAATTTATATCTATAGTTGAGTTGGAGCTAGTGATCATTCAAATGCACTCTGATCATAGAAGGACGTGAAACTGGTGGCTGTATTCTCAAGGAAGTTAGTTGACTTTGTCGTTGATTTTGCTATGCAAATTTGCTGCTCAACCCATCTGTTCTTTTTCCATTTATATAATCACTTAATGGTATGTACACAGGTGCAAATTGTTGCAGTTGTTTCCATTGTCGCAAAATAAAGGCCAGATATCCTGAAAGGAGAATGACAGCCATTTTGTTCAAATTGCTAACGTGGGTCCAGACATCCTTTCAGAGGTGCATTTAGGTTAGGGTTTCCTATGAGGATAATGAATAGAGCGCCATCTCTTTCGGACAGCCTAGATGGGGGTTGGAATGAAAAAGGTCGCAATTCCTATCTTTGTGAAAAGAAAATGTTAATTTCCAGGAAAAAAAAGCAAATGTCTGAAATACGACACTTTCAGATTTCAACTGAATCAATTTCAGCTTCAAATTTTCACAAGAAAGGGCTTTTCCTGTGATACATGTTAATTGGACCGTATGTCCTCAGATCCTCACCCACCCCACAAGTATGGCCATCAACTTTTCAGGGTGGTGTCTCGTTGGATGAAGTAGTTCTCTAATCACTTACTCCTGGTCACTATTCTATAATGAAGAACTATGCTAATGAGTGATGACAAATTGTTGCTTATGCATGTCTGGCTGGCAAGCGTTGTTGTCTCAGTGTTTCAGACTTGAGTGGATTATCTTACAGGGCAAACTATCTGGCTGGGAGTTATTCCTCTCCATCTTACATAATATAAACTGTCCGTGTTTCTTTGTTCAATGCGGGATGTTGACCTCTCCATTAGCACGTCCATTTTCCACTGCCACAGAACTTGTAATATAGAGCTTCATGTGTCGCATCATTACAATTGGATCCACATTCAAGCTATTACCACCCTAAAGCTAACTGTAAATGAAATGGCCAGTTTCAAAACGTCCGCTCAGTGGTGAAAGAAGGAAAAAAATGCTTATTATCTTCAATATGTATCAGTCAATATAAAACAAAGTTTCTATTTTCGCACATATAAAACAAGAGATATTCCAACTTAGATGGTGAGTCTCTGTGTAATGGGGCATAAAGACACACAGACAGAACTACATTTCCCAGAAAATATAAAAATAAAGGGATATGGGTGTGCGCCAGCCATGATGCCTTAGGAACACCGTCCCACTGAATCAGTTTGTATCACTGATGCAGTAACCACCAACATGCTGACCATTCCCTGTGGAACAGTGACAGGCACAGATCCTCTCTGGAGCTGTATTATCTGCAGTACAATGTTGCGCTAAAGAGCAATGCAAGCCGCTGGATTTGAGATTAGCAAAGTATATTTGATACATAATTTCTGTGTGGTTGCACAGTTGCAATCCATGAGGGCAAATTATCAACTGTAGTCCGACTGCAAAATAAGGAAAACTCCGTCTGTCCATCACCCTGACCATCCGTCCATGTCTAAATCAATTTTTCTCCACAATCGGTTGGCCAATCAATCTCAAACTGGGCATAGGCATAGAGTATTGGCATAACAAGGGACTGATGGAGCTGATTTTTTTTCATTTTCCCAAACTTAAGCTGTACATGAATAAATTTTATGTAATAAAGGGAAAATTTGACAAGTCTGTGAGGATTTGTGACTCATGCCCATAACTCTTAAAGTCTGCCCTTTGCTGTGGCCCATGCCTGTCTGAAGGTAGACTTGTTTTACGAGATTTGGGATAAATTATTCTCCAATGGTTATATTGTTTGGAGCTATCCATCCATCCTTCCATCCATTATCTGTACCGCTTCTTCCTTACTTGAGTCATAGGAGAGCTGGCACCTATTCCAGCTGAATACCGGCAAAAAGTAGGGCCGCACCCGGGAGAGCTCGCCAATCGCTGGGCGCAAACGTTCACACCCTCCCTCAGACCTGCGAGCAATTTAGAGTGTCCAGTTAGCGTGGTCTGCATGTTTTTCGACTGTGGGAGGAAACCCACATGAACACGAGGAGAACATGGCAAAACTCCATTCAAAAAGATCCAAGGCCAGATTCGAACCCACATCCTGCTTGCTGTGAGGTGGGAGTGCTACCCATTCACTGTGCCACCCCTCTATTTGGAACTATACGTCATGAAAATTGAACTGACAGTTTATTTCATTGAAACTACTGGAATGCGGTATAAGAAGCTGCAAAGACTTCCATTTGAGCACAGTAAAGTTTAACTTCTAGTTCTTGTAGCGTACACCACCGGAGGTCTGTATCAATGTTTCCTCATTATTCAGAGGAATTCACAAGATTCTTACTAGTCCTTTCTCCATTATGATTCCTGCGGTATTCAACTTTGAGTCTCCTCAGTTCTTTCCAGTAGTCTTCTTCCCTGATTTTTCCCTGCAGGGCCCGTGTGACGATGGGGGACTGGAACTTCCTGGGCGGGATCTTGGAGGAAGTGCACATCCACTCCACCATGGTGGGGAAGATCTGGCTCACCATTCTCTTCGTCTTCCGCATGCTGGTCCTGGGCGTGGCAGCGGAGGACGTGTGGAACGACGAGCAGTCGCACTTCATCTGCAACACAGAGCAGCCGGGCTGCCGAAACGTCTGCTACGACCGCGCCTTCCCCGTCTCGCTCATCCGCTACTGGGTGCTGCAGGTCATTTTCGTGTCCTCGCCCTCGCTTGTCTACATGGGGCACGCGCTCTACCAGCTGCGCGCGCTGGAGAAGGAGAGACAGAAGAAGAAGCTTCAGCTCCGGCGGGAGCTGGAGGCCCTGGAGGCCGAGCTGGTGGAGGCGCGGCGAAGGCTGGAGCGCGAGCTCCGCCAGCTGGAGCAGAGACGGCTCAACAAGGCGCCGCTGCGGGGATCGCTCATGCGGACGTACGTGGCGCACATCCTCACGCGCTCCGCCGTGGAGGTGGGCTTCATGCTGGGCCAGTACCTGCTGTATGGCTTCCGGCTGGAGCCGCTCTACAAGTGCGAACGCGAGCCCTGCCCCAACGCCGTCGACTGCTTCGTCTCGCGGCCGACGGAGAAGAGCATTTTCATGGTGTTCATGCAGTGCATTGCCGCTGTCTCGCTCTTCCTCAACATCCTGGAGATCTTGCACCTGGGGTATAAGAAGCTAAAGAGGGGCCTCCTGGACTATTACCCGCACTTGCGGGATGATCTGGATGACTACTGCGTGAACAGGTCCAAGAAGAACTCTGTGGTGCACCAGGGGTGCCCCAGCCGTAAGGCCACCATACCCACTGCACCCAGCGGCTACACCCTCCTGCTGGAGAGACAGGGCAACGGCCCCACCTACCCCAACCTGGAAGCCTCCTCCACTTTTATCCCCATCCCAGAGGACTGCAAGCAAGGGCTGGAGGTCCACAAGGAGGCAGTACCAAGCCCCGCTGAGCCCACCGATACCTCCAATAACAACACCAGCAGCGACACGCGGTCCCCACCTGTCGACGGGCAAGGTGACTCGGAGGAGCTGACGAGCAGTGAGCCGCCGGAACCCAGGGTGCTGACGAGCTCCGGCCCTCCAGCTGATTCTTCCTCCTGCCCTACCCTCCCGCTCACCATGGGCAGACGGCCCCGGAGGGTCAGCGCCCCCTGGAACTGCTCCACAGTGGAGGAGAGCAACAGCTCTGATGGAGAGGGCTTTCATGTGGGCACTCTAAAGACTCGCTGCAGCTTCGCCGCAGGCCGCCCCCGGGCCATCTCTAAGCCCGACCTCAAGCGGCTGAGCCGGCCCCAGAGCCCGGAATCGGTTGGAGGCCTGAGCTCCGAGTCTCGACCCAGTCACGATGGCGAGAGCCCGCAGCCCTTCCCGCCCAACCGCCGAATGTCATTGGCAAGTAGCGGCAGCAGCAGGCGAGCCCCCAGTGACCTGCAGATATGAGCGTTAGTGCAGCACCTCATCTTGTCATCCACAGCTCACGGCGGTGGGGGGCTGCACCAGCACTGGGCCTGGGAGGGGGTGCACAACCTGAGTCCTGATGGTTTTAGCATTTAACCACTGCTTGTTCTCAGCCTTTGCTCATCTCAATCTTTGATCAGAAATGTTTTGATTAGGTCCCACTATGCAGCAGTTGATTGCAGATATACTTTTGTTAAAAACCATCAACTTCATTCTATCTTGACAGTGAAATTTTTATTGAAGCATGCATCTAATCTGACAAAGATGCAGATTAATTCGTTAAAAGAATCATACGCATGGACCGTAAAGCCGCGGAGTTGTACAGCCCCGGCCTGAGAGTTGGGATGTTCCCCACTTGCTTGGGGTGCCAAACCCTCCCGTGTCTCAAACTTTAAGGACATCTAGAGATTTGGTGTGCCTCTGAAATGTGGTATCTTCTCATAATATCGTGGTTTCGGGATTTGTAGCACTGCACAGCAGTGTGTATGATTTCTATCCTTTTCACACGTTTCTCTCACTCTCACTTCAAATTGTCAAACGAGCTGATTGGAGCTCAGTAATTGCTGTGTGCATCTCGTTGAAACAAAATGGTTGTACAAGCATTAAGATTGTCAGTCCAATTGACTATGACAAAGAAAAAGATGATATAATGAAATCATTAACTGTCAATTTCAAAATTCTAACTGAAACTAAGTAATTACTTTTAGCACAAAATTCCAAACAACAAATACTAGCAGTGCATTTTCACACATAACCATTTAGGATCAATTTATATTAAGGCATACATTTTTAGTCATGCCAAGCCCTGGCTCTCCTCCCTGTACACATCACTGAAGCAGCATAACTCAAAACGGAAGAAAGCAAATAAACATCATGAGCCCAGGCCCCAGACACCTGTTACACATTCTTACATAAGGAGCACAACAATATTACTTTTTATCTATCTTCAAGGCATGGTGGCAAGATGCAACATAAATACATTCAACTTGTTCTACTCTCTTTCAGGCAACTGTGCTGCAGATGTCCTCCATCCTGAAAAAGCACTGAAGTAACAGAACTGAACTGAACTGAGTTTTATATGCTGAAAATGAGGGGGGTTTATACACTGAATACTTTTATACTGTACATTGTTCGCAGTATAAATTTTTGTGGGTCGGGTGATAACAGGAACTTTTCGTAAAACAGGGAGGTACCAACAGTTCTTGATAATAAATATTTGTTTTCTTAATGTGTTTTGTTTTTTAAAAATGCATAAATAAAGCTAGCACAACATTCTTTTGATCTGTACATTTTACTCAGTAGTGCCTGTTTTTTTCTCAGATAATCAGAGGGCAACTCTGTGATTGACTGACAGAATAGATTGAATCTCAACGATTAGCATTATGTAATCTGTCACATGGGCAAACAGTACACTGAATCAGGAGGCGAATGCAGGGGGAGTTGCATCAATAGAGATCCCCTACTGATGCGCATGCATGTGCATGTATCTCCATAATGCTAAAAATACATTTGCAAAGTGGTGAGCTTTGCCTGAACATCAATATAACCAAAACAAACATCCTAGCTGCTGATGCAATCAGATTTTTGTTTTGAAAAAGCGCCAGACCATACTGCACTTCTAAATATAGAAAGTAAGCTCCAAACTCAGCGCGACCATTTGAGGGGTAATACCACAAATTTAATGCTCAGAACTGCTTTTAATCAGTATCCATTTTTGGTCATGTTATTGGAAGTAGTGCAAGAGCAACGTTCCAGAAGACATACTCTGAAATTTAAAAAAATTAAAAATCCAAAAAAATCTCTTCAAGGCTTGACTGGAAGTGTAACATAATTATTTCCATTGATGAGCTGGATTCAGATACACAATCTTTGTGAGGGGACAATCCAGATTGCCCCAGAATGTACAAATTTACTGGTATTTTTTGCTGAAATAAATGTACCCCCATTATTCTCAGTCCCTGCCTCTGTTAACATCCATCCTCAGAACTCAATGCCACAGAATTGCTCTGCCTGCTCGTGTAAATTCATTCTGCGAAAGCAGAGCCAAAATGTAAAGAGTCTCCGTCTATCTGTATGTAGGTCTGTCCTTCGATTTTTTTTGATAGCCATTCATCTGATCGACCTAACACATGGCAGGTGTTTAGTCGAGGACCCAAGTAAGAGCAGTTTTTAGGGGGAAGTTGTTTAGCTGCAAGGTTCGCAACAAAACTGCAAGCTGCAATACCAGAGGCCAAGAAATCGGACCATTCTTAACTGCCACGTTTTGTTCAGGCACTGCACTAGTCAACAAAATACTTCAACCAATTATTCTGAAAGAGAAGATCACTGAGTCCTTTTTTCTCCAAAAAGTATGTATATTAGGATGAGTTTAAAAAAAAAAGAAGCCTTTTTGTGACATGTCAGGAGTGTAATGCATTTCTTGTTAAAATTGATGTTAAATTCAAAGATTGCATATATTTATATTGCATATACACGGCATGTTTGCAATCATATAAAACAAAAATAATGCCCAAAATCAAATGTTCATTTCTTGTGTGCAATGTCACAAAAAGGCTTTTGACCCTGGTCATTACTGCTGAAGCCTTGAAATCTTTGAGTAAAGTTTCACCTCTTCTCCTGGTGCGGGGCAAGAGAAATTGGTGCGTGGGCTAGCAGACCTGTATCATGAACTCACATTTTTCCTTGCCCTTTTCCATACAGTTTGGTCTTGCCTATACCTAACATCTGACAAAACTTGAAACCAGATCATCTCAGCATTGTTTCAGCAGCACCCTTCCAAAGAAATCAAATGGTTGAACAACCCATTTTGATTTTGCGCAAACATGAATGTCACAAGGGGATTTATTTGCATAGTACTGCCCAGTTTGATTTCAGCCATCTTTGTTGACTTCCTCTGTGATGAGCTGCCAATCAGTGTAGAGCCTCATCTTCACAGACTCACCAGTCGCACATAATAGTGAACAGCTCGTGAGGGGAGACGGCTTAAAAAAAAAAGAGTTTTCACAGGTTCTACGGAATTGACTTACCATTTTATTTAAAGGGTACAATATGATATTAAGGACAGGCACAATCTGAACATCCTAGTAATGAACATTACTGTGGTTCAATGAATTCATGGCTGACTGCCAGAGGTCGTACATCAGCTCAAGTGGAATCCACTTCAGATCTGAGCTTAATAGTCAGCCTGTGACTGATGATATGACCCAGCCCACGAGAACACCATCTCTGCTTCTAGCTCATTCCAGCGCATCCTGAATAATCAATGATTCTGGCAGTCCTCCAATTACTCACCGAACCACAATTAAGTTAATAACTCTCTATTTCATGGTGCTCCAGGCCACCATGGGCAATGCTTCAGCACTAGTGGAGGATGCGTCCCAGAGTAGTCACGAGGAGCTCATCTGCAACAGCTCGGAAAAACAGAACCAGTACTGCCGGCAAGGGGACCACTTCCAACTGCCAGCTAACATTCATTAGGCCGCGAGTCAAATCTCTGACAAAGGGGCTCCCCTGAACGCAGCCCCCTAATGTAACAAGGGCACCAATACAGTGGCAATGCAAAGTCTCAGGAATCTGCCTCCCTGTGGCCTCACTGGCATGTGAGATGGCATTAATTACCCAGCATACCAACCTTTGCTTGGTTGCCTCTGCGCACTCTGAGGAATCTGACAAACCAGGTGGTCCATCTCGCATCAGGCTACTGCAGCAATACTTGCAACAATACAACGATTCAGAGCCCCACCTTTCTGAGGGTCAGAGTCCTCCCTTTGCATTAGCAGGGCTGTTCAGCTGGGCAGGACACAGCTCACATGGGTCCCCTCTGAAGACCGCTTCGGACAACGAGCAGCATAAAAGGTCACTGCTGCATGAAGAAGAGGCCAGATGGCACCCTCACAAGCTTATACCTAAGAATCGTCACTCTGAAATTAGAACTCAATTAATTAATTAATTCCCAATCAGAGGAGGATTTCACAAGTGCAAGAGGGGTGCAACTGCAAAGAGCTCAATTTTTATATTTCTAAACAATTTAAACTGTTCATTTGAAAAAAAAAATCCAAAAATACTTTTAAATCTAACATGAACAGTAAAATTGGACATGCACAGTGGGGCAAGGTGTTTTCCTATTAGACTACAGTCAGTCAAATTAAACCAAACCAACTGAGCAGTTAGGGGTCAACACATTCGCGTGATAAATACAAATAAGGTCTTTGACTTAAATTAGTCAGAGAAATATGCCAACCTACCTTGCCAAAGAAATAAAATAAGCCAACCAAAATGACCGGAAACTGGGTCAAAGAAGTGATATTACAAACAGACAGGAATCATCATGGTTACATGAAAATCAATTCCTTAAAGCTATTCTTACCTTTCTGGCATGTGGCACAGCACAGCACTTAGTAAAATTTGAACATGAACAGCTCCGCCTCCCTTCAAAGTCCCACCCTCTTCCCCCTGCCTGACCTCTGAGGCTCCCCTCTTCCCCTGACAGGTGCGGAGAGAAAGTGAGCAGTGCAAATGAAGCTCCTTTCACACCGGACGCGAAACAAATTTTTCGTAAGACAGATTATATTCAAAGTCAATGCAAAGATGCGAATACGCGCGAGATTCGCATCTTTGCATTGACTTTGAATGTAATCTGCCGTGCGAAAAGTTCGTTTTGCATCCAGCGTGAATGCAGCTTCATTCGCGTCTTGAAACAAGCATCTTGAAACGAGGCAATGGAGTCAGATTCAGAGGCACCAGTTCGTGAAAACTAACCAACAGTAATTACAAAGAATTCTATTCTATATGTGTTATAAAATAAAATGCCCTAGTAACGTCAGACGAACTACCATAAACGTTAGCAATTATAGCATTTCAGCGCCTGTTTGTTTACAGTCAGATGCTTCGTGTTTAGGCAGAATTCATACATATTTTCTTGCAAAACTGCTGTCATAACGTCTTACCTCACCAGAATTGTCCCGGTAACCTTAATCATTAAATCAAGAGCAGTTGCAGTTGCTTTGTTTGCAGGCTAACTTTGTTGAGTAGCTACCTGCTTTGTCTCTACCGCTCTGCTGCTCAGCCAGAGAGGCGCGTGACTTGCAAGCAGTGACAGCGGTAGGCAACTGGAAAGGGCACAGCAACGAATGACAGACAGGACGCTCGGCAAATCATTTTATTCGGACCGAAGAAAATGATTGGTCAGACTTTTATCAGAAATATATGAGAATTAAATATCGATGATTTTCAACACCTGGTGGATTTCTTTTACATTTTAGTGTTCCATATGCTTATTAGGAGCATTTTAAGATTAGAAAAGTGTAAAAATTCCAGAAAGGTAAGAATAGCTTTAGAATAAAAGAAAGTACTGCACCAGTAATTGAAAAGGCTGCATGTTGAATAGAATAGATTTCTGCACCAGAGATAAAAGATGCTCTAGGCTCATTTATGCAACAATAATAAGTGATAAAAATGGGCACGAATGAAGAGAAATTAAAAGTTGTAACTTACAGCATGTTCATGTTTTGCTGACAACACTATATACCCTGACTGAGCAGTTTATTACAAACACCACAGTAATACCTCCCTTTGCTCTCAGAACAGCCTCCATTTCATGAGGTTGGAAACATTCGTTTGAGATGCTAGTCCAAGTTCACATGCTTGCTTCACATAAGATCTGTAGATTTGTCTGCGGTACATCCACGGAATAAATCTCCTGTTCTATTATATTTCCAAGGAGCTCTAATGGATTTAGATCCAGTGACTCTGGAGGCAATTGAATTACACTGAACTTAATGTCATGTCCAGGAGAGCAGTTTGTGTTGACTTGAAGGAGCTGCGTCACGATTACTGTGCACACTCACGACTTTGAACGAAGTGAATCCGCTTGACTGCAAGTCAAAATTTACTTCCGTCCAAGCAAACCCGTCCTCTTTTTGCATTGTCTATATATATTTTATTTACTCAAGCATTATACTTTAAACCACAGGACTAGAACATGGGGTGAAATGAGATCCACATCAATACCAAAATACGTTTTGACTTTTAAAGTATAATTTATTGGTATCAAGGAGCACTTGAAAGCATTTCCCACACAAATGCACCACCGCCGGCAGCTTGAGCTGCCCACTCAAGGCAGGGTGAGTCCATGAGGCGCTTTAGCTTTTCTCAGCGAGAATCTGTGAGAGAAACACAAGGAAGAGCCTCAAGAACAGAGGAGCCTACGCGGCTAAATGAGAATTACTTCCATTAAGCGACGTCCCCAGGCAGAGATGCGGCATTTGAACGTCACACCACTTGATAAAAAGCTTCCATAGAGGATACACCTGTGTTTCCTTGCTATAAGGTTCTCCCGAAGCCTCCTGTCTTTTCACTGTGTGTCTCTTCAAGATGGATAGAGGGGACTGGAAGATTCTCCATGATGGCGGAGGCAGGACAATGTCCACATCACAGAGGACGAAGCGAGGAAACAGATGTTAATATAATGAAAAACACCCATGGATTTAGGCTGCTGATGCCAAATTGGGACTGAAACATCTGCGTGCCTCAGCAGAGAATAAGATTCAGCTGCCCAGTTTTGATAAGCCTGTGCCCATGGCAAATTCATGTTCTTAGCTGATGGGAATGCGATCTTACATAGTTTTCTGATGTGCAGCCCATCCAACACCAGATTCAACGTGTAATGAATTTGAAGATTCTTTTCTGCTCACCATAGGTTTAAAACTAGCTTGAGGTCTTTTGCAGTCCTCTGGTGGACCGTAGCGAACTTTCTTAGCCATCAGGGAGGATTTCAGCGGTAACCTGTTTAAGGAGGCAGAGACAACAGCAAGGCCTCAGACCTGCCTATCCATAGAGCCTCCCAAAAGGGATGGTGCGCGTAGTCCAGGTCAGTGCACCTGTGGGGGCAGAGCTCAGTCAGCGCTAAGAGCCCACGATACATGAAAACTTTTGTAAGGGACACCAGTAAGCCATCGTCCATGCAATAGCGTTTCATTCATTCGTCAATCACTTTAGTAAGTGACCTCTCCCAGGCCACTCAGCCTCACAGGAGTTCCTTTGTTGGGCCAGGGGCATGTTCAGAATCAGGGGTTGAGCAAGAGTTTGAATGGTCAAACTACACTTGGTCTTGCACAGACAAGCAAGGACATCACTGAACAGCCTCGCCTTGCTTTTCAAGATGGTATCCAGTATTGTAAACATCGGCATCCACGCTTTTGCACAGCTTGTTCAGGACAATTTGATATGCCCCAGATGCGCCAGATCATAAAGGGCATCTAAAGTCCATTCTCAGGCGGGATATTGAACGTCCAGTGTTTACAAACAAATCACTTGCTTTTCTTGACATCTTGCATTGTCACATGACCAATTTCATTCATCAATTAATGTTTTGTGTACACGCATAGATAATCATATTTTGGTTCGTTTGCGCAGGTGCAGATCGCTGACTGACCGATATAAAAAAAACAGGGGGTGTCGACTTTAGATGCCCTTTAAGAAGGCCATATAATTATGACCATAATTGTAAAGAGCGTTTATCAGAGCTCTATATATATAAACATAGTAGGGCTCCAAAGTTTGCATACCCTTCCTGAAATTGTTGCCAATTACTTTGAAAATATGACTCATCATGCTAAAAAAAACTTGTATTTTATTTCAGGATAGTGATCGTGTGAAGTCATTTATTATCATCTAGGTGTTTGCCTCCTTTAAAATCATAATGATAAACTGAAATCACCCAAACGGCCCTGATCGTTAGTTTACATACCCTTGAATGTTTTACCTTGTAATAAAGACACAAGGGGATACACTCTGGTTTAAATGGCTATTGGGGGTTAAGAGTCCACACCTTTTTAAATTGTTACTAGCCATCAGGAAAGCCATTATTGCGCCAATCCAACAAAAAAGCTTGCCTAAAATATGCCAGGCAACACCTTGACACACCTCACAACTTCTGGAACACTGTCATTACTGATTTTACAAATTCAGCCTTTTGAGCACAGCTGAGATATATATATATATATATATATATATATATATATATATATATATATATATATAAAACCCCAATTCTGAAATAGTTGGGACAACTAGTGTAAATTGTGAATAAAATCAAAACGCAATGACTTTCAAATCAAACCAGCCAGTATTTTATTCACAATAGAACAGAGATAGCATAGCAAATGTTGAAACAGAAATTTTACAATTTTATCCACAAATTGAGCTCCTTTCAAATTTGATGGCATTGAAGAGACAAGTTTTTTGAGTTTAGCCATTGGAATTTGATCTTACTTTGTTTAATACAGGTTTGCAGCCGCTGGAGAGTTTGGGGTCTCCTTTGATGGACTTTTCCTTTACTTTTGCATCAAATGCTCTCAATCGGTGAAAGATCAGGAGTGCAGGCAGGCCAGTTCAGCACACGGACTCTTCTACTACAAAGCCATCAGAGATGCTGGCTTTTGAAATGAACGCTGATAATAGGAGGGGTGGTATTTCTTCGCTTCAGCCTGGAGGACACAACACCCATGATTTCCAACAAAAATGTCAAATTTGGACTCATATGACCACCGGACACTTTACCACTTTGCTACAGTCCATTTTAAATGAGCCTAGGCCCACAGAGCAAGGCAGCGTTTCTGGATCATGTTCAACAATGGCTTCCTTTTTGCATGATAGAGTTTTAGGTGGCATCTGTGGATGGCACGGCAGACTGTGTTTACAGACAGTGGTTGTTTGAAGTATTCCTGGTCCAATATAGTAACTTCAATGTCAGAATCATGCTGTTGAGTGATCCAGTGGCGTCCTTGTCCCTTACGCACACAGACTTTTCCAGTTTCTTTGAATCTTTTGATGCTATTATGCGCTGTTGATGATGAGACCTTCAAAGCCTTTGCAATTTGATGTTCAGGAACATTCTTTTAAAAGTATTCCACAATTTTTTTACGCAAGCCTTCACAGGTTGGAGAGCCTCTGGCCATCTTTACTTCTGAGAGACTAACTGGCCATCTTTACTTCTGAGAGACGAGCCCTTTTTGCCTGTGTCCCAACTTTTTTTTACACCTGTTGCAGCCTTAAAATTTGGTATAAGCTCGTTTTGAGGATAAAAATGTAAAATGTCTCAGTTTCAACATTTGAAATGTTATCTATGTTCTATTGTAAATAACATATTGGCTCATGTGATCTGAAAGTCATTGCATTTTGATTTTATTCACAATTTACACTTCGTCCCAACTATTTCAGAATTGGGGTTATATATATATATATATATATATTTATATATGATAAAAGTAAACATCTCAAACAGATTTAAATTTTGAAAAGTACAGCGTGCCTCAGACTTTTGCACAGTATTGTGTGAATTTTTATTTATTTATTTATCCCCCTCCCCCCTCCCTTTGCATCAGTTTTTAGAAACGCTTGCGATTGTTGTGTGTGAGATTACAGGAAGTCAGACCTTCCGGAAATACTCAAACCACTTGTCTGGCACCATGCCACCTTTGAAATCTCGGTTGTCAGATTTTTTCTCAGTGATGTTAGAGGTCAACATCAACTGATTGAAACTCCTAACCTGGGGGGTATACTAAGAAGCTGGCTTTGTGACTAAGCCTGATTTTAGGCTGAGGTTAAACCCAGAACAGCTCTTTTTACTTTGGTCCATGTTCCAGACTTGAAGAGGTTCCTGGTTTTACTAAGTGCTGAAGTCAGGCTTGATCACAAAGCCAGCTTTGTAGTATACCCCCCTGTACATTCATGGTCGAACGCACAGGTGGGAAACGAGGGCCGTATCTGCCCCTGGTTTTCACACCAACTTCTGGCCTTTAATTAGTTGATTGTCTAAATTAGCCAAACCATTAATGAAATCTGACATTTCAGGCTCATTTCTTTAAATTATCATGAATGACCACCAAAGACTGTTCGTGTCTCCCTTCATGAAACCTTTTTCTTTGATCTAATCATTGGACAAATATATATTTGTGTACGCAACCAATTAAGTCAATTTGTCAGGGTAATTGATAAAAATAAAAACCTACATACACACCGGCCCTAATTGCCCACCCCTGGTCAAACACATTGCTCTGTTCCACGTTGGGCTGGTTGGATAATTCCATGCTAAGCTTGAGCGCAGGTGTGTCTAATAAAGCACTCTGTGAGCGTGTATTATAAGAAAATGACTGCATTTTCCAACGAAATCAGCCAGTATTCGATGAAATGCCAGAGCATGTTAATTGCCAGCACTGACAGGGAACAATTAGCAGATAGAACCAACTGATTTCTGACTTTATTATTGTCAGCCATGGAAAAAAATCAGGGCCAGTCGCGGATTAATTTTCTAGTCCTTCTTCAAAAGGAGAAATTAAGATTATTATCATTTGTCAGATCGAGCACGCCCACAATGCAGCTTGCTGCTTCTGTCATGTGACTGTAAACATATGACACGGGATGAACCACCCCATGATATAGTTTTCAAAATTGACACGGCCGCAGACCAATCAATTTATCAAACGTTTAGAAAACTCACCAATCAGAGAAAAGGGGTGGGATTAAGCGGTGAATTGCTGGACAAGAAACAGGAACACTAAATATTTCAAGAGGATTTGGAGTTTTTCTTCCATTGTTTATCTCAACCTATACTTTAATTAATTGTGGTTATTGGCTATTCCTAATTCATGGTATGTTATAAATTGGTAAGGTTATGAATTACTTAAAGGGAATTCTGGAGTACGAATAATCCAAAGTGGGATTGAGGTCCGAGGATCGGAGGAACAATCTTTGCGTCAGGTCAAAATGTCGAATGAGTTCGAGGAGCCCCTTTCTGACAGTTACAGGGTGGACTCATTCCCTAAAGACTTTGGGTATGGAGTGGAGGAGAACGATATCGAGGAGGGATCTACATCCTCCGACAATAAACCACGGATACTGTTGATGGGGCTACGGCGAAGCGGCAAATCATCAATACAGAAGGTATCCTAACGTGGATAGAAACGCAAGTTAACTAGAATAACCTTATACGTCATTAAGATAGTGTGTGGCCTGGTATCGGGTTTTAGACACCTGCTTTGTCCCAAATGGGAACATAAACTGTGTGCATCTGTTGACGTTTGTCATCGGACATGTCCGGTTAGCTGTTGGATACTGAGTAGGGAATCTCTGTACGCTTCGCTAGACTTCTCTGGGGGGGAAAATAAAGTCAACAAGCCAGCGGTTGTACATCTTTATTACTGAGCATATCAAACGCCATCATATTTTTGTCGTTATCTTATTTAAAAAAATATGCTTCTGCTGTGATCTCGCTGAAGATTTGGGAATAAGTTCACATCTGTATAATGTAAGGTAGGCCAAAAGGCTGGTTGCGTTATGACGGTAGGCTTAGCTTTCACGTTTATATTTCCTCATTTTGCGGCCTCCTTTTTATTTACAGACTTTTATTAGGCAAAGGAACGCTTATGTAAATAACTAAGGGTTATAGTATAATCAAAACCTAACCATATGTATTCTTGGCACGAGATGAGATCTGGCCTCAATACCGGTGAGATGTTGTGTATAGGCAATGTCACTGCACTTGCTATAGAACAAAATGAAAAGAAAGAGATGATGTAACGAGGAAGTGCTCTGCAGCAATGACTGAAAAATTTCAAGGCATTAAGGGGGTCAAGGAGGTATTCAATGGCACTCCCCTTTTCTGCACTCCATTCTTGTCTTGTTGTGAGCACTGAGAGCCCTGGGGAGAACATACTGACCTGAGTTGTCTCTGGCAGGTTGTGTTCCACAAGATGTCTCCCAATGAGACACTGTTCTTGGAGAGCACCAACAAGATTTACAAGGACGACGTCTCCAGCACCTCCTTCGTCAACTTCCAGATCTGGGACTTCCCTGGTCAGGTGGACTTCTTTGACCCTGCCTTTGACTACGAAATGATATTCAGAGGGACTGGCGCTTTGATCTTTGTCATTGATGCCCAGGTGAGTGCACTGGTTAGGTTGGAAGTACACCGAGAATAGGTGTCTTTAACATGACCTGGGACGTCTCATTGGCTTAGAGCTGCAAGAGGACAGCCAATTGGCTTGGATCGTCAGAAAACCATCCAAACACTTTGTTTCAAACCTCATGTGTGAAGAATTCTATTCCTCCATTGCACAAGAACAAATGTAGTTGTTGCTTGTCCCAGTTAAATTGCTGTAAACCACAATGCGCAAGCATTTGCTTACAGAGGAGCTTAAACTTGGAGGTTGACTGGCTACCCACAGCCCTAAAGATGCCTCATGGGTGGACCACAGTGCAACATGATATACAGTCAGTGATTCTGTGGTCTGTGCTAAGTACCGAGGGAGCTATGATTGTATTGCCTGAAAGACCTTTCCCTTGCGCTGGAGTACACTCACGCTGTATGGAAAACATACTGGCTTCAGCACCTCCCTGGCTGTACTTATGGTAAAGTTTTCACAATGTGCAGGATGAAGTAGTGTTGTTGTTTTAATATAGTCCTCCAGAGGGGGCTCTCTGTTAGGCTTATTCAGTTATTTATCTTTAGCCTGAAATCCATCCGAATCCAGCATTGGTCGCTCCCAACGGTCACTTTCCGATACAGTCTGGCCCTGGTCGGTAGGCCAGCGTTTAGCCCTTACGTCACTAATGAACCAGATATATAAATATTCATGTTTTCTGCTCTTGGCTGATTGGGTGACCTTTTGGTGAGAACCACCAATCGTGCGGCGCCATTTGCAGAATGAGTTCTGACCCTGTTATCCGTCGCATCTATTTGTCAGATGTGGTTGCTAAGTAAGCGAGCATTTAAACGTTGGGATATACAAGGTCTTGTATCTGCATGTTGCATGTATATTTCATTTTACTTTGCTACATCAGGCATTTTACAGCACAACTAACGGCTGTACTCAGCCTAACGAATATGAGTTAGCTGTCCAGCTACGGCATTCGTGAATGTTTTTATCACATGAGCTTAAAAATTAGATTGTGACTTGCCTGCGTTTACTTTTGGAGTGGTTGTTAGGTTTTGAACCGGATAATGTTTGGCCATATCTGCATTTTCTTTATTTCAGTGGGATTCCCTGGTATAATAAAGTCTAAATAATGCTCAAATTACGTAACGTATTTCACTGTAATTGGCATTAGCTATAGCTTGAAGAGCATCAGCTAGGTTAAGCGTATGAAGCTGGTGTGTAATATGACAGTTGCTCATTTATTCCTTGCCTGTGTACTTTCTTCGGAAAAGAGAAGATGGATAGCTTGTTCCTATTATTGCAACCTAATGCAGCACAACGTTTTAGCATTTTTAACGTGGATGGCCAATGCAAGATACGCGTCACATTTAATTTTTGCGCCTTATTTTGCCACTTTCCCCCGCTTGTTAGGTCACCTGAGCCGAAGGCATGACCTATTGCGATCCCCTTTTGTCCATCGTCGTGCGTCGTCCGTCGTGCGTCGTCTGTAAACTTTTCCTTGTGAACAAAATAACTTAAGTATTTATGAACCAATTTTCATGAGACTTTGTATGCAGGCTTATATCCATAAGATCTTGGACGAGTTCGAAAACCAGATTGATTCGATCATATTTGATGGAGTTATTGCCCTTTGTTGTATTATTATCATAAGCAACCCTGTGAACACAATTTTAGTAAATATTGGCCAATTTTCATGAAACTTTGCATGCTGGCTTATATCTATAAGATCTCAAAGAAGTTCGCAAACCAGACCGATTCAATCAAATTTGATGGAGTTATTGCCCTCTGTTATATTGTCATCATAAGCCACATTGTGAACACAACAACTTAAGTAAGGGTCATTTAAGGATGTGTCATGTTTAGGTTTTGGAGGAAACTGGAGTATACCTGGAGAAAACCAACAACCTGTGGTTGGTACTTGGCAACTGCCTGTACAGTTTGAGGGGAAAATGCCCCGCGGGATGCGGTTTTACCTCAGAAGTAGAAAAGTAACTTGACATATGTTAATGAAGGTATTATTCCTTCCTTTCACTGAAGCGTTTTTTTTGTTTAAATGCAAAATTAAGTTTTTATGAGCATTTTCACAGACCGCACTGACCAAACCTATGTATTGTCAACTCTGTTAGTGCAAGCCTATTGTCTTGCTTTTACTTTTTTTATACCTAGATATGCTGGAAACCAGTTATCTTTATAGATGGAAGTCTTGAGGTGCTTTATAAAAATTGTGAATTTCATGACCCCCAGACTCCATGTTTGCCCCTTGGGAGGGGGTCAAGTTTACTATAGTTTATATAGGAAAATGATACTTTTGGGTATACTCTTTAATTTCTACTGGAAATCATTCACACTTGATTGACATTACAACAACGAGATGATATTATGATATTTTTGACTGTTTCCCTTACTCAGGGGCTAAGGGGCAGGGCCCAAGGGTCAAAATGGCTTGAGAAATCTTCTTTGCTTAAAGAAAATAGCCACAAGTTATATACATACAATTTAGAATACTCTATTGCTTATGATACTGGTTTCCATTAATCTGATCCCTGGGGTCAAAATTAGGGCCACGCCTAATGGCCTAGGTTTACATTGGATATACTATACTCAGGTGACCATTAAGGCCCATGGGCCTCTTATTTAATATCTGATATCAATCCAGTGCAAGATCATTGCGATCAAACATATTCTTTTTCCCTTTAAAAACCATTAAACATCGATGGCAATAACAGTATCGCTGAACATATAAACACAAGCATTAAATGCCATTGCAGCACCAGAATGTTTGGAAAATGTGTGGCCTGTGAAAAATAAGTCCAACATTTAATTCTGTGACAATGGGGCAAAATAATCGATGAAAATCTGCGCTCACGTTCACTTCTTTCCATTGGAATCAGTTCATTCAGGACCCGCCGCAAGTCTATCTAAAGGGGCAGGGCACTCACGTGACTGATACCAAAAATTGCTCTTCGGTGAGGAGTCCTCCTTTCTCTATTGTCTTTGGCCATGGTGACGATGTTGGCATACCTCCCCCGGAAAGGGACCTTGCGACTGTGAGCCAATCACAGATCTCGCATGGATTTTGTGCGAATATGTGAAAGTCAAACGCTAGCCTAATGACTGAGGTCAGACGTATCGGCAAGTGAATCATTGGGAGCTACCAATGCTGGATACGGATGAATTTCAGGCTAATTTATTTCACAAGGAGCGATTTTTATGGAAGCTCAAATCTGCCATATTATTACAGTTTGAGTCGAGCATTCAGTGTATAACTTAAATTCAACTGTATTTTTCGTGCGCAAACATGCAGGACGATTATGTGGAAGCTCTGGGAAGACTCCATCTCACAGTGTCAAGAGCATACCGGGTCAATCCTGAGATTAACTTTGAGGTCTTCATCCACAAAGTGGACGGCTTGTCTGATGACCATAAGATCGAGACCCAGAGAGACATCCATCAGAGGGCCAACGATGACCTAGCGGACGCTAGCCTTGACAAGCTGCATCTCAGGTCTGTTTGAGGCAGTGCAGTTTGACTGAAGTCATTAGATCGTCTTACCCTGTTTCATGTTTACATTTTTTTTTTAAGTCTTCAAGTGGAGGTTATGGCATCAGGTCTTAAAGGTCACCTTTGATTTTCACCAAGTGCGCAGCCGATTGGTCGATTCAAGCTATTTAAAAATCTCTCCTTTGTGACATTGCTGTGGGGGAAAAACCACCAGGAATAACGAAGGAACTGAATTACTGATTGGCTGAAGTATTTCAGTCCGTCTGGCGGCTGGACGGTCACTTGCTCGTGATGTCATGTTGGAACAGATTTTGAAATTGCTTCTGTAGGCTAATTGGTCGTGCACCTAGAGACATGATAGAGGACCTTTAAATATACTCTTCCAAAAAAGAAACTATACAAATATTGAATTATTGATTACGCTTTCTTTTAAATAGGTTTTCCACATTTGTCAAAACATTTTATGTATAATGAATTGATTCTAACAACAATGTATAGTTTCTTTTTTGGAAGAGTATATATTGTAATGTCATTTTCTGAGCATTTTTGTGCTGATTTGAGCGTGAGTTCTGATAGCAAAAAACAAAGTTCTGGAGCACTGAACAGAAAACGTTAAGTAACTACTCTCCTGTAATTAAATGGTTTTGTTATATTCTCCAATTTCCTGAATGTTTCTCCTGTGTTGCAGCCTTTATCTGACGAGCATCTATGACCACTCAATATTCGAGGCTTTCAGTAAAGTTGTCCAGAAACTCCTGCCTCAGCTGCCGACACTGGAAAACCTCCTGAACATCTTCATCTCTGTGAGTCATACCTGTCAATCATGCGAGACATGTCCAGTCCGATTCTGCCCACTGAATATTGTGTGTGCAACCTCACTGCAAGAAATGTTTGTCTGAACAAGTCTTAATATTACTATGAGACTTAACGTCGCTGTCTTACCTTGTAAAGTACAAAACATTAGCTTATTGTTGACCCGGACAAAGTCACGTGAGTACTGTGGATTCACGGTCATCATCTCCGCTGTCGCGTCTCTCGATTTTTTTTTTTTTTTTTTTTTTCCCCCCCCTTGTGGACACTCTACTGGCCTCAAATTTGGAAATTTTTCCTATGATCTTAGGTGTGGGCATAGGTTATGGTTTGGTCACAACAACATTGGTCGCCTTGGTGGCAGAATAAAGCACAATTTCCTGCTGAAAATGTTCCCATTTCAGTGTAAGGCTTGTGAAAGCTGTAGAGTTTGTCGGATTTCACAAGTGGGAACTGGGGGGGCCTTCACCCCATGGGGTCGCTGCCACCCGGACTATCTGGTTTCCAAGTTCCCATTGGCTTGAGTAAAATTTTCTTTTTCTATTGGCAAATCTAGAAACGAGTCAAACTTATCTCTCCTCATTGGCAAATTTTTTGTCTAGAAAAAAAGGTAATAAAAATGAGCGTTTAAAGCCATAAAGGAGCTGTGTCACCATCTCTTGCGCATGCTTAGAACTTCAAGAACTGTTAATCTAACCAAGTGAATCTGCTCCACGGCAAGTCAAAATCCTGATTCCTTCCTCAAACCATCTTCATTTTGCATTTTTGTATATATTTTGGTTACTCGGGCATTATGCTTTTCATTTTGAGAAGTTTCTATGGTAATGAGCGAATTCAAAGTGCTATTTTAGCGCTTCAGCTGAAAGATATGAAGAGTGTAAGCTGGTTTGCCAACCACCAGTAAACATTATTGAATAAGCATCATTCTTCTATGATTATTGGCGGTTGGCAAAGCAATACATTTTTCATATCCCTTTGCGAAAGCACTAAAATGGTGCTTTGAATCCTTGAATTTCCACAGAAAAGTCTCAAATCTAAAAATGTGCTTCGCGGGGGCCAAGACAACACCCCTCAGCCCCAACACACTGAATCAAAGCTGAAGGTGTTTGAGCCAGAGTGAAAGGTCACTGCGGTACAAAACCTGGACAAGGCACGCCTACCCAGCAAGGCAAGTCTGCATATGCAAAATCAAGTTCCTAATCCAAGCAGTTTGAGAGAAATTGCCCGAACAAAGTTTTAAAGTGAAGATCAGTGAGGCAAGGTCATTTGGGTACGAAACTTCGACAAGGCAAGACTCCCCACCGAGGCAAGTCTATATATGTAAAATCAAGTTCCTAACCCAAGCGGTTTGAGAGAAATGGGCTGGACAAAGTTTTAAAGGGAAAGGTCATTCGGGTACGAAACCTCGACGAGGCACGGCCACCCACTAAAGCAGATAGTAAGATGCAAAATCAAGTTCCAAAGCCAAGCAGTTACAGATAAACGGTACGGACAAAATCTTCCCCATCCGCCTGTGAAGGGCATGACAATACCCCCCTGCCCCTTAGTCAGGGCTGAGGGGTGAAGATCATAATGCCTGAGTAACTACAGTCTATGAACTCAATGCAAATCTATGATGTTAGCAAGGATGGGAGGCTTTTGACACAGCTTCTTTAATACAAGATTAAAATTCTTTGTTAGAAGGACTTATTTATAGTGTTGCCCATAGTGGTCTCACAGTATGAGACACACAGTTATATGGGTCCAGTCTCTTTCAAGAAGTGCTCATGGTTGCCTTTCCCTATCCTTCCGTGCCTCCTTTCCTTGCTCCATGCTTCGCCCATTGGAGGAGGCAAGGAAAGGACACATAGATGGAGGAACTGAAGAAACGTCCATTAGGAGAATAAAATGTCCCTGTTTTGCAACATCTATTACTGACTTTTTGGATGGGTAGTGGTCGATCCATAATATTATAAAAATTATACCTCCAGTAGAGAATTTGCTTATGCTTCCTTACTCAAGCATCATTCAAGGGCCTCCTCAGCCGTCGCTCTTCAAGCAGGATATAATGGATAGGAATGTTTAAATTTTGGGGGAATTGCATTCTCCTGTGTGGGAAGACCCTGGGACTATGGATATTTGTCGTAAAATGGCTGAAGTGTTTCAGTTTGGGGCAGTCTTTGTGCTGTCAGATATCACCCCACTGAGTCTGGCCGAGAGTGCCAACCGTCTTGTAACAGAGTTGGTCTTGAAGCCAGATCTTCAAGTAATGAGGATACCTCTGCACCAGAAATAAGTGCACTAATCGCCAGCAGGGGGAGCTCACGTACCATAGATGAATCTGCTAAACGGCCTTACCTGAAGAAGGCACCAGAGCTGTCATTTCCTTATCAAAGGCAATGGCGAAATGCCCCTAACCTCACTATGTGCTTGCTGACAAATGCGGTCACAATATAGTTCCTTTCATTCAACATTCAGGCTACTAACAAGAGTAACGGTACTGATGGTACAGTGACCAAAAAAGCAGAAATCAAAAGACATAAGATCATATGCATTACGGTTATGAAATCTCGGGACCTGGGGAATGCTGGGAACACTTGGTGTTATGGTCCATAAATGGGGGGGGGACACAATTCGAAAGGCACGGGTGGATTTTGTGAAGAGGAAACGAGTGGATTTCATGGATTAGGATCGGTGATTTGTTCTAAACACTTCACTGATGATTGCTTTTATCAGCCAGATCCTGAGTCACAGGAAAAGTCTGGATATCACTCTAGCTTAGTAATCGCTGAAATCGCTGCTTAAGCCATCGGTTAATAAGCTTACCCCAAAGTGCTCCAGTCCTGAATTTTTCTTATCCATTATATTCTTAGAAAAGCTGGTTAATAAGCCCAGAGTGCTGCTAAATAAGTCCATGCTAAAATGAGCATAGAAACTATTTTATGCAAAAAATGACTCAAAATGTAACCAAATCCATCTTCCACCACGAGACCTTGAGTAAAATCGAAACTTCGGCGATGATGGCAGCACCGGATCAAGACCAGGAGTAGCGAAAGCTTCTAGTCTGTTCTGGTGAGTGGATGGATAATTAGCTAGCTAGTATGCTAACACATTTCTCCATTAAATTAATAAATTCAAGTTTCTGTTACACTGTTACGCGTGTAACTTTATTCGTTAATTGCGAAAAGCTGTAGCATGCTAGCCAGCCAGCTGTGCAAACAGGGCTTCATTTGACCTGCATGGGCCCTGTTTCCACTGCAGAGTGATGGTCACATGTTGTCTTCATTATGCTATGTAGGCTACCTATTGCCAGGCACCTTTCCTCATCATGGCCGAATAAAACTCTCATTAAGTAGACTCTAGTTTTGGTATACCATGCCCACAGGCTGATTGTCTTGCTGTTCCTTTTCCAACTGAGATGTGAAAATATTTGTTTTCATCAATTTTATGGAAATTATATTCTCTGATAACATTGTGTTTTCTGCTTGACTTCCCTGTTTGGAACACCTCCAGTGACGTGACATCTGCTAATTGGCAAATTTGGGTCAATCTTCGTTTTATCTTTGGAAATCTCTGCTCGGACCTCAATAAAAGGCTCATTTTGAAGAAAAGGCGGCAAATTTGGAGCATTTGATTGGCAGGATACTGTTCATGGGCTGTTCAGTCAAACATGTTGCAGAAGATTCGTTTATTTGAGAAAATTCAATGAATTTGCACATTGAATTAGAAACTCATTTGGAAGCATGTTATGTAACTCTTGCCTTTGCTGTTTACACAACCATTTCCCAAAAAGTTGAGACGCTGTGTAAAACGTAAATAAAACAAAATGCGATGATTTGCAAATCATTTAATCTCTCTGTTATTGAATGAAGTCCTAGTGCAACATATCAGATGTTGACTCTGAAATTTTATCGTTTTTTGGAAAGAAATAAAAAAAGCTCTCATTAGTGTGTGATGCTTGTGTTGCTCTCTCTGTGTGTGCAGAACTCCGGGATAGAGAAAGCCTTCTTGTTTGATGTAGTCAGTAAGATCTACATTGCCACCGACAGCCTGCCTGTGGACATGCAGTCATACGAGCTGTGCTGCGACATGATCGACGTGGTCATCGACGTCTCCTGTATCTATGGGTGAGCTGGGTGCCCAGGTCATCCACTTGACTCCACAGTTCCTATGTTACACAGTGTTGGCGATCAGAGCATCTCCTTTCTCCTGCGCTCCTCCCAGTTCCTGCATTAGATAAGACTGTCCGTCACTGTGCATTGGTGTCAGCAGTATATTTTTCTACACCTGGAATGATCATGTAATTCCCTCCTGTCCGGTGATATGATGAGATTCCTCACACGCATTGGCTGTTATTTGAGTGGTTGTGGCTGTGTCTGCAGGTTGAAAACATCTCGCCTTCCTCGACGACAGACCTATGGGTTGTAGGCTATTATCCTCTTCTTTTTCATGTGGACGGGCTTCCATCACTATTTCACAGGACTGTATGTCAGAAACTATCGATACTGTCTGTTTGATATTGCACACATGTATAGCTGAAGTGGAAGGAACATGTCTGCTTAGTTGTTTAGGCTGATCTGACCTTTAACCTTGACACAGTGACCATGAAATTTGTTTCCAGAGCTTATTTTGGGAACTCTTATCATTGTAGCCCTTGATATTAAGCTCAAATGAAAGCATTCGCTCCATAGTTGTGCCTTTAGGTTAGGGGTCCTCAATCTTTGCCAGAAAGGGCTGGTGTGGGTGCAGGCTTTCATTGCAACCAAGCATTTACACACCTGATGCTACTAATCAACCCCTGGACTCCTTACTAATAAGCTTCATTAGTAGCATCAGGTGCATAGCTGGTTGGTTGCAATGAAAGCCTGCACTCACACCGGCCCTTTCTGGGAAGGATTGGGGACCCCTGCTTTAGGTTTTTAAGAATTATTATATTTGACCGAGACCAGGTTACCTTCAAACTAAAGTTTTCAGCGCATTTTTTAATCTAGTATGTTTGGCTTAAATTCCTGATTTCAGTGAAGATGCATGGCAGGTCGTTTTACTTAATGAAAAAAATCTTGTGCTAGATTTGACCTTTAACCTTGTGACAATCACCTGGACCTTGAAATTTGTTTCTGGAGAATATCTTAGAATAATTAATGCTGCAGCTTTGATATTACATGGAAATGAAAACATTTACATTGTGAGTATGCCTGTAAGGTTAATTACAATTTTGAGCCTATACCTGGCCACAGTGACCATGACCTTCAAATTTGTTTCCGAGTGCATGTAAGAAACTATACTTCACAATACGGTCTTGATTTCAAGCTCCAATGACAGAATTTACTTTATTGCTGTGCCTTAGGATAGTTGGTAAAAAATTACCTTTGACCTTGACTCTGTGATATTGAAACTATAATGTCTTTTAGCTGAATTTGCCATCCCGGTTATTCAACCTGTGTGCTATATTTCAGTGAAAATAGATGATTATGGGATGTCATGAAGATATATTTTTTTTAATGATCCCTGTGCCAGATTTAAGCCTGAACTTTCTGGAGCATCGACGCTTCAACCTCAATGTTGGACTCAAATTTAATTGTTTACTCCATTACTGTGTCTCTTGATGGTTGTTAAGAATTTTGACCATTGACTTCAGCACATTGACCTTGAAACAAAAATTTTACCCTGTTGTCAAATGCTTTGCTTCTGCGAGTCCCTCAACTCCTACCTTCAGGGTTTGTAAGATCTGTGGGACTTCTGCCCATCAACAGCCATTTTTTGTAGGCGTGATACGCAACCAGCCAAATTCCCCATCATGTTCCTGCTTTTATTGGGTCCAGAATATCACGTATTAAGAGCTCACTTATGCTCATGATGAGCATTTTCCGTCTGTAATTGGTGGAATGTGATCATGTGTTCCAGCTTGAGGGAAGATGGTAGTGGCAGTGCCTATGATAAGGAATCCCTGGCCATCATCAAACTCAACAACACCACAGTGCTCTACCTGAAGGAGGTCACCAAGTTCCTGGCCCTGGTGTGCATCCTCAGAGAGGAGAGCTTTGAGAGGAAAGGTGAGTGAGCCGGCACGGGATTGGCTGGGCTGGTGGGCGCATTCAGTTGTGATTGTCTTATGGAGATTTCAAAGGCACTGTGGCCGTTTGTCTGAATAATAGAATGCTACTGTTGGAAGTTCCAAATGTGGGATGACTTTGGTCGGCCATGTCACCAGATTTTCAATGCTTTTTTAGAATTTAGTTTTTAGCCAAATATAAGATTTGTACTTAACATGAAGAAACTTCCAAATTGGCCTGTAATACGATCACTGTAACATTCTACAAAGTTACAGTCTAGACTTAGACATTAATAGGGGTTAGATGGTGATATTCACTCTCTCTGCTGTTTTTTCCAACAGGTCTAATCGACTACAACTTCCACTGCTTTCGCAAAGCCATACAGGAAGTGTTTGAGGTGGGGATGTCGGCCCAGAGGACGGGCCAATCACGACTCAGCGCCCCCAGCCCAAAGGCAGTGGCTCAGAACGGAGCCCCGCGGAGCGTCGTCTAGCCACGGAAACGAGAGAGGGAGAGAAAAGGGGGATGGTGGGGGCTTTACCCTCGGCCCCTTCACGCGCGACTAATGAGAAGCCATAACACATCTGTGAACAGGACGGGGGGGCGTGTGACTGCGTGAGACGCAAGAAACCTGGAGCAAAAGTGAAAACGATGATAATAATATAATCGCTAAACGGAAAGAAAAGGGACCGTCAGCCTGTAGAGAGAGCAGGTTACTGTAAATAAAAGCCTCAAAAATATCCTCTAGCTGCCCCTCCAGCAAAAAAAGCCTCCCCTTGGATCATATCTTTGTCTGCATATTGTCAGGAGTCATTAGCCAAAAACTTTGATAGGATTTACATGAATATAAAATGGCTCCCAGTTCCTGTTTGGGATGGGGGGGTGCTTTCCAAGCTCTGAAAGGACAGTCAGTCTAGCATGGATTTATCCATTTTTAGCCCCTCACATTAGGGCATATACACAGGATCGGAATCCCCCCCCCCAATAATCATTGTGCCATTTTTCACCATTCTCTAACACATTTAGGCACATGTGCGGTGACGCTCGCTCGCTGATTGGCTGAAACAGCACAGCGCTGGGAGTAATTGGGTCCAAAAAAAAAAACGATTTTCTGCATGGTGAGTGTGCATGTTGCTTCAACTAATAATATCACGTCCTCCTTAGGATTGGGGTCAGTATATCTGTCTGAAGGTGATTTTTGGGTGATTGAGGTCATGCATGCTCTGAAGCAACCAGGGGAACTGTTTACAAAAAGTGTGGCACTGTGACTCGGGGGAGCGAGAGGTTCTGTCCCTGAGTCTTTATGCACCTGTGTGTGTCTGTCTGTCTGTGTGCGTGCGTGCGTGCGTGCGTGTGTGTGTGTGTGTGTGTGTGTGTGTGGTAGGGATACCTTGTGTATATGCAGATGTATGTATCCAAAGGAACTGTTCATTGATTTTTTTTTTTTTTTTAATTATCTTGTATCATTCAGGATCTTCTCACTTGTGCTCTTTGGACGATGATTAACGTTAACATTATTCTTTGGACTAAACCGATCTAATAACCTTTTCATTTGAGGGAGAGGAGCTGTTATGCCCACTTAAGCACAGCTACTACTATAGAATTAGGACTGAGTGCGGATTCACTGTCCCGCTTATTGCGGTCTTCAGCTCACCCACGAAGCCTGAACGGCTCTGCTGCAGCAATTTTCCGCGGTTCATGTGGTGTCAATCGCTAAAAGGGAGGATATAACCGATGTCAGTGGAAATAACTGAAAACTGCCTCTTCTCACTTATTTTGTTGAAGAACTATTAAAGTTATTTTTGCATTTAAATGTCAATATTGTCCTCATTTGTCATTTGTTCCTGTTTTGACACAAACTACACAGGGTCAACATGGAGTGGTAAGGATGTTTCCAGAAGGCAGTCATACTCCTGAGTGAAGGGGCGTTATTTGGTGGAGAGATATACTGGAAGAAATGTCTGGTTGCAGCATTCCCCTGAAGCGTGGATTAACCATCCGGCCGATTGGGCCGGTGCCTGGCATCCTCCAACCTCTAGGAGGCCTCCAACCACCCACAGTTTTTCTTTTTTTTTTTTTTTAACCCCTCAGCCCTCAAGGCTGACTGGGTATTGCTATCGTTTGTGCGGGCGGGCGGGTGGGCGGACGGACGTCTCCAAAAACTTTCACATCGGGCTGAGGGGTATTCCGTGCATTGCACGTCTATTTTTATAAAATCAAATCAAATAACCGAGCTAAGGAAAACACGAGTGGACAACGTCATTGGTTGAACCAACCAGAAAACGTGAAATGCGTCCACCATCTTGTGTAAGGAATCTGCAGGGGAATTGCGCAATCAAACACTGTGCATGTGCATATGCGACGAGATAAAATGAAGAAAACAGAATTTATTTTAGAGTATAAATATGTATGATATGCAATTAATCTGTTAGTTGTAGTATCATCTGCATCAAGTTCACTTTTGGTCCATTTTGCATGCTCATATACTTCACTGAGGTTAATATGCCCATAGAATCTTATTTCATATTAAAAAAATCATCAATATAATCTCTGTATTCCTCTATATTACCTTAGTTGAAGATTTCTTACAGTTCCATAGGGGTCGCTATCCTTCAGTAAGATGGCGGGCGCGAATCTCGCCAAAACCTGTCTAGTGTCCGCTCTCGCGTTTTCCTTAGCTCCGTGAATTAAATAATAATAATAATAATGCATCAATTTTATATAGCGCTTTTTTGGACACTCAAAGATGCTTCACAATGGAGGCATTATTCATTCACTCACTGATGGTGGTAAACTACGTTTTTGTAGCCACAGCAGACTGACAGAAGCGTGGCTGCCAGTAAGCGCCTCTGACCACCACCAAACATTCACACACAGCCATACAGGAGGGAGGGTTCCCATATTGCATGTTTTTGTGGGTGGGGGAAACCGGAGTACCTGGAGGAAACCCACGCAAACACGGGGAGAACATGCAAACTCCACACAGAAAGGCCCCAGGCTGGATTCGAACCCACGACCTTCTTGCTGTTAGGCAGAAGTGCTAACCACCGTGCCGCCGTAAATAAATTGTGTGAGTGTGTGCACGTATCTGTCGAAATACGAAACAATGCCAAAGTTATGCTAGCGAATAAAAGTGGTTAGTTTGCTGGCTGTTACTGATGACAATGAATCAAGTGGTCAGGTGGTGTTGTGACCTGGTGGTGACCTTTTTATCCCACCGGTATGGAATACCGGGGATATAGTCATCGCCCTGTCCGTCTGTCTGTCCGTCCGTCCGTAATCATTCTCATTTCCGGAGCAGAACTCAAAAACTAAGCCACTTAGACACTTCTAATTGGGTAGGGACCTTACCCTTATGGTGTAGTTGTGCCTTTTGGGGGTTTCAGTTCCATGCTGCCCATAATTTTGGAAATTTTCACTTTTTTCAATTTGAAAAATTGGCCTTTGTCTCGTTTCCGGGACAGAACTCAAAAACTATGCCACTTAGACGCTTCAAATTTGGTATGGAACTTACCCTTATGGTGTAGTTGTG
This sequence comes from Gymnothorax reevesii, assembly GCA_029721435.1. NCBI lineage: Eukaryota > Metazoa > Chordata > Actinopteri > Anguilliformes > Muraenidae > Gymnothorax > Gymnothorax reevesii. The sequence continues at coordinate 115,768,688 of CM056577.1, forward strand.
CCTTTTGGGGGTTTCAGTTCCATTCTGCCCAAAATCTTTGATTTCTATACCAAAAAACAGCCCAAAAATTGGACTTTGTCCCTTCTCTACAGCAGAAATTCAAAAACTCTGGAATTATCTGGAACCGGTGGGATATGTCATCTTGTTTGTTCTGTTTGTGCCTTGTAACATATTCAATGAAGGGTGCAGCAGCAAAAAGAAAAATAATGAAAGGAAAAAAAAATGAGACTGCGAACTGAGAAAAAAAACACTGGCTATCCATAGATGGTTTGCGAGTAAAGACGATGCTCGCCAAGGAGAGGATGGAAACAGAATAGCAGCCGCCTCTGCTCCAGCCTCTTCTCCAACTGAGCCCGTCTCCCCCGACACCGATTCGGTCGGAGGAGACTCGGTGGCGGCTAGGTCACCAGTTTAGTAGCCCCACAACTTACCTACAACTTCTGCTTTTTTCAGCCATAATTTTTTTAGCTAACTGCTTCTCCCACTCAGGCCAGGCGCCTGGATGAAGTGACTGCGCACACATACAAGACAAACACATACAATGTCTCTATTCTGAGATGGGCTGTGTTGGTGCTGCCATCAAGTCCCCATGCGGACGAGGCTCTTTGCATGTTTTTAGCAACTACGCAATCGACGTGTGGGGGAAGATCACCATCTGTGCATCAAAAAAATGGAAATCTGAATGAATAATTGTGGACTCAGGATGAGGGAAATGCTGTGAATTCCCAACATTTTCTACCCAACAAAAGAACTCCCTTTCCTAACTTCACTTCCGCGTGTTCATGCATGGCATGAAGGACTGGTCCCCTATCACAGCACTGCCACTGCAAAAACAACAAGTTTGTTTACTTATGACACTTTTTTGCTGGGAAGAAATGTTGCTAATGACGTGAGATAGTTTGAGTCATTACCTGGTTTGTGAATAGAGTAAGACAAGTTTTTTTTTTTTGTCAAGCTCATGGTATAAAGCAAGCTAACGCTTTCAACTCAGGGAAAAAGGATTGAGATTTTCGGACAATTGGGGTGGGGGGTAAATATGACTTAACAATGCTTAGCAGGGTTATTGGTGCTGGGATGGCGGTATGTATACTCGGCGCTATTAAAAACGCACCGGTGGGGTATGTATAGCATTTGCGGTAAATTGAAGAATCGATTGATTTTTCTTGCATTGAACAATCAGTAAGCTGTCTGAGAATGGAACACAGGCACCGTCACTGACCGACCCCACTAAGGGCAGCCACCAGTTACGATAGCAGCTCAAGAGCGCCACATCTGGTTACAGCCTGTATGTGACAGATTCCGTACAGCAACCAAAACTGATCATGAGATGAGGGGTCCGATACGATTGAGGGTGAGCGCAAGTACCGTTTGATGCTGTCTATAAGAGCAACACATGCGTGCACATGGACCCTACAGAAAACCCAGTTTTTGCCCATTTATGTATGGCTGCCAATAGCGGGGTCGGTCAGCGACAGGCCCTGTTTTCCAGTCCCCTCATCTCATGATCAGTTTTGGTTGCTGCCTGGAATCTGTCACATACAGGCTGTAACCAGATGTGGCGCTCTTGAGCAGCCATCGTCACTCGTGGCTGCCCTAAGCGGGGTCGGTCAGTGACAGTGCCTGTGTTCCATTCTCAGACAGCTTACTGATTGTTCAACGGTGACAGTGCAAATGACTCATCACGTCTCGGCGGCTGAGACCTGCCCGTAACATGCCAAAGGCTCTTTTTGTCTCTCCTGTGTCACTAGCCCTTCCATTTTCTTGATGCAGTACCATTTTTTGTTGGCTTCATGTAGGCTATTGACCACTCCAAAAAGAACAAGTCAAGTGTCACCGTAAACATCACAAACAGCTCAATGTTTCTTATTACTGAAGTGCTTGGTGTATGCACGTAGTGCGCGTCAGGATTACAATACCACTCGCTTTTCTTTATTTCCTCTCGTGTTTCACAGGAAAAGCAAGAAAAATCAATCGATTCTTCAATTTGCCGCAAATACAGTACATACCTCACCAGTGCGTTTTTAATGGCGCTGAGTATATATATATATATATATATATATATATATATATATATATATATATATATATATATATATATATATATATCATATTATTAATTATTATATAATATATATATTTTATATATATATTTAAAAAAAAAGAAATATACATATATATATATATATATATATATATCATATTATTAATTATTATATAATATATATATTTTATATATATATTTAAAAAAAAAGAAATATATATATATATTTTTTTTTTTTTTTTTTTTTTTAAATATAAAAGCCTTTGGCCCACATATTACGTGTGTACGTATGTGATGCAGAGGTGCTTCATCTTTTTTTTTTTTCAGCAAAACAACTGCATGGTGCACCGGTGAATAAATAATGACTATTCGGCACAAACAAGAGTTTGCTTTGTCTTCAAGTGAAATTCTTTTGTTCTCTGGTAACAGAAAAACTAATATTTTGTCCCGATAAAAGGTATTTACGAATCTTGCAGTATTTACAGGCATAATTACCTAGATACATCCACTTACGAGTAAACATCCAGAAATTTATGGAAAAAAGGGTACCCAGACTCTAGCATATTAAACTGAGCAAATACCGTGGTTGTGTATAAAGAAAACATAGTTTAATCAGTCATAAGTTTAGTATTACACAGCTTTGGTCCCTATGGAGGTGTCTGAAAAGCTTTGATTGGTTGATCACCCATTGAAACCCAGTCACCTCTGGAGAAGAAAACTCCCGTCTCATTCTGAGTACGGGCAGCTGAGAGGTGAGTAAGGGAAGGAGAGCGAGTACATGAGGTTCCTCTGTGTTGAGTGGAAAATGAGTTTTGTGCAAGAACACGTGGACTGATATTTGTTGCGGTGGGATACAGAGAAGTGTCGTATTCTTGAAAACACGAGAAAGGTCATGTTGTTGAACATGCAGGGAAGAATTTGTTGGCATGGAGATGGAAAAGGTTACACATTGTGCTGAAGACAAGGGGAAGTAGTTGCTGTCATTGCAGAGACAAAGGATCTGAGTTGTCACTGACACACTGGAAGAGAGCGTGATTCATTTTTCTCAAGGCGTTAAGCTTTTTCAGTACACAAATGTGCTATGTTTTAATACTTTTTTTTTGAGCTGTGGCCAATCGCAGCCAGATTGTGTGCTAAAATTATTCAGCTATTTAAATAATTAAAAGTGAAATGTTAAAGTCGTGCAGACACATGAATTATAAATGCAGGCCGCAGCAGAGGAGACCAGACTCGCAGCAGGTCCCTCGCCAGTCTAAATGTTTAGCGTTAACAAACACAGGGCTTCCTGTGCCTTCGCGCCCCATACACCGCTCATTTCAGTGGACAAAATGGCCTCCTTAGAGAGAAAACAGCATTATGGGACAAAAACAACATTTCCCAGGTTTCCCAAAAAAAACCAGATGCAGGAAAAATAAATAAAAGACTCTTTGTCTAAGCAAAACGTACAGGAACACCCCTCAGTCCCCCCTTTGACACAAACGTCTACATTCTGTTCTTTCAACAGAAGTCTGCGTTACAGAACATCAAATTTCGATCGTGGCACTGGTTACGGGCCACATGGAGTACAAACCCAAACTCTCGGAGAACAATGGACAAAACACATTCACCATCCATCTCTTCTTCAGCTCAGTTTTGTTTTGTGAGCAATGTATCTGTGGCCGCTCTTTGACCAGATCTGTGCATCTGACCAGGTACGACACAAAGCACGAACAGCTGAAATGTTCTGGATTAGCACCTGGTAATAGAGGCCATCTGACGTGGAACAGCCCAGTCAAGTTTAGAGGCTTGAATCTGCAGCTTTGAAAATTGAAATGCACTGCATGGCCAAACCTATATGAATATCTGCGCATCCATCGTCTTTTTCTCAAGTCATATACATGCATATTAAGACCGTAGCCCCTTTTACTGTAATAGAAGCGTAAAGTCTGGGTTCAGAGAGTAAAAATCCTCCCCAAAACTTTATTCCAACCACCTGGATCTACTTTTGACAGGAGATAGAGCCCATATGAGTGATCAGCTCACTCTGTGGGAGGGAGAAAAACTTGGCAGGACTTTTACTTTCTGACCCCTGGATTTTACACTCTCCACCAATAACAGCCTCAATTTATCAGAGAAGAGTTTGAACAAGATGCTAATATGTTGCAGTAGAGTTTGCTACCACTGCGGCAAGAAAAGGGTTCGTGTCGTTGGGCATTGATGTTGGGCAGTCTGTCCTGGCATAATCTTTGCCTCCAATTTGACACCAATGGCGCACGCTGAGGTTGAGGCCAGGGCTATATTTAGTTGGGTCAAGTTTAAGGTCGCCAGCTGTCTGGTTCTCCACTGAATGGTCTGGTTTTCAAATGCTTGGCCAGGGTTCAGCCTGAGGGATAAATTGGACACTTCTATGCCCGGTCAAGTCGTAAAGTTTATGTCCGTTCATGTAATTAATCAGCATTACAGCCAACTTATTATTTCCTTGTCCATGATAGATTTACATGTGCCGAGCCGCACATAAAGAAACATACACTGCTCCGGTACTCTCCAAGAAGAGTTTTGACGGGCGAAAAACAAACTTGCCTCAAATATCAGCCTATCACCAGAGAGTACCTCCAACCAGGACGCACCCTGCATGGGTGGGCGTTTAATATAGAATGATCAGCTATGTTCTTTTCATAAATAGCAGGCCTTAATACTAAGTGCGGCCTGGTGATGCAATATGAGATGAACTTTGTGACTGCAGACTGCAGTCAGAGAACAGAGGAAGTGATAAAAATACTTAAAAGCTGAAGTTATGTGCGGCGCTCTGGAGATGTCCTGCTGCAGTTGCTGTTTTGACTGTGGAGGGCAGTCCCTTCTGAATTGATTTTTTGAATTTTGCATATTAAGTATAATTAGGAAAGTGAAAATCTAGTTTCTGTGTGTGTGGGTGTGCATTCACACCACCTGTGTGTCAGTCTGACACACAATCATACCATATCACTGGTGGCGACAGAGATTTGCCAGTGAAACATACTGACTAACTTCAGAGTAGCTGACAAACTCCACTGATACTGCTGCAACTGTACTACTCACTGCCGGATCTCTGCTTCCTCTGTCCCCACCGGATGATGGGATACCTATGGCCGCATAGGATAAACCTTACCTGTCGAAACCCACCATATGAAGGCTGCATTTTTTGGCTGTATTCTAAGGAAATTTCACATTGCAATGGCAATGGATGATGGCGAGAGCTGCAACAAACCTCAGCCGCAGCCCATGCTTTGAAAGGCAGGTCCAGTTTAATCCAAATGGCAAGTGGCAACCCCAGTCAAGTTCATCAGCGCACTTGACTTAAGTGAAACTGAAAGGCAGAGAATCACGAAAATTAAATACCAAAAAAAATGTAAATGAGACAGCCTAATGACGATAGTGCCAGTCATATACATAAGCTGTAAACGGGATACCAAAAAAGGACAATATTATGAAGTGATGTGAGAAAGTGTTGTTTTGCGCAAATAGCACGTGACCCAGATGTTTCACCGGGGCGAATAAAAAATCATTTGCATCTGCCTCATTTACTCTGTCAAATAATCTTAATTCCACACCAAAACACTGGCTTGCTAAGTGACGGTTTGGCAATGGACACAAAAACATGCAGCTGAGCAGCATTCCTTCTGATGGAACATGCATCTGTGCGACTGTGTATTGTGTAATGCCACCCAGTTGTTCAACTTCCAGATTGCACGTCTTGGGTATTTTTTTGAGTAAATTAACAAGGTAGTCGGCTATAGTTCGCTGTCCTCGTATAAATGTCTCTCTCGCCTCTTGCTTTTTTCAATGTCATCTCCCGCGAACAGAGATGGACAGAATTTTGGAACTCGATGCTGAAACTTAACATAGAAGTGTCGAGAGAGGGGGCGAGACAACAGGGCGGGATCTAACGACTCCGCTCCAGACTTTACTTGGTTGTGTCAAGCACACGGTTGATTATCGCGATTCGTCATTATTACTCCGTCATTTGTGACTGAAGGGGAAAAGGGAGACACTGTGGCGTGTGCATAAGACACATACAGCAGTCAATTATATCTGAAGAAGCGAATCGTCCAACCTGGGCTCAAAACTGGAGACGGAATAGAGAAGCGCTGCGTTACTGGGCTGGTGTCGGCATTGAAGGTTGAGCTGCCAGAGACGTTAATCTAGGTGAGAACAGCGCTTCATTGTTGTATTTTTATTTTAATTTTTTAAATTTTTTTTTTTTTTAAGTTTTTGTGGTAATTTCACTAATGTTTTACTCGCAGAAAACTGTTAACCGCTCGCTTTGCCTTGCGGAGGCATTATGTCACTTTTATGTTCGTTTGTAGTGAACATAGTTTGCGAAGGTAATGCGAATTTCCTCATATCCTTGCATTTGCGCGCAAGGTTTTTAAAATTAATTCATAATGTACATATCTGCGAATTATGTACCTAGAGGGCTCGGAACTGTTCTTTCTAAATTCGACACTGTCCTTGGAGCACTGTACAGCCCACTGTTGTGCAAGTTGGAAGAAAACAATGAACTTGACTTTGATGTGGGAATCTTTGTCTGTGTGTGTGTGTGTGTGTGTGTGTGTGTGTGTGTGTGTGTGTGTGTGTGTGTGTGTGTGTGTGTGTGTGTGTGTGTGTGTGTGTAATTTAAACCTGATGGAATACCACTATTTTTAAGAACTTAATGGATGGATCTGTTTTCAAGTCAGGCCCATGAATACAAACGGTGCGTAATATTTCAACATATATTTTTTTTGCATGCATTAAAAATTGAATGATATTGACTTATTAAGGTCAACAACACGTTGCATTACTTGGGAAAGAATTATTCTACTTGTACCAATGGGCTTTTCTTTACTCGTTGATTATTTTTCAGTCGAGAAGACCTGAAATCCGGGGCCTCCTACGCAGTCAATTCATGCCGATTCAGGGCCCCCTCCATTACGTTAAATGGTGTAATATTAAAATGAGAAGCCTTTCATTGCATGACTCCTTTGGTTAGCTTGCTCCTAGAGAACCTTCTACAACTCCCCGTGGACCGCGCACCACCTTCTTCCTGTTTAAAATCCGCGCATTAATCATCCAAGTTGTAAAACAATAAATCAGTGAGCTGTGGCTTTAATGATGGGAAAAAACGGTACCGGAGGAGGTTGTGCTTATTAGAAACTCATGTTTTGTGACATTATGATGCAAAATAAAATGTGGTACAAAAACGTGGGGCACTTATGGTTGATGCTGCACCAATTCTCCCTTTGTCACCTGACATCAGTGAAGTCGACTGTAACTTAGAGCATCGCCTAAATTGGGTAAAAATTTAACCCTTTGAGTGTTTCTTGTTTGGGGAGGGGGGGCTGGTGGTGCTTTGTTGAAATTTTTACTCTGCTTTTCCTGAGCAAAAATGCTCTCTGGCTCTGGTAGAGATTGGTACATCAGCATTTAAATATTCAGAGATGTACTTTATAAATATTTGAGCTTGCTTGACTGGACAATAGATGAAAGCTGTTTTGCATTAACGCTTCTCTTCGGTCTTCCTCCCCATGCGTGCTGCCTGAATCCTCAAATACTCCAGTAATGCCCCCCTCCCTCCACGCTGTCTCTATTTATAAAACACATAATAATGGCCCCCACAGATGAAGTGATTTTGGCAGGCTTTTGGGCAGAACCATGCAGAGCGCTCCGTGACCCACACACGCTGTTCTGATCACGCTAAGAGCTTTGGGCACAGTTTAAATGAATGGGTGTCGTGTAATTCCAGACACAAAGAACGGGCAAATTCCTGTCTTTCATCTTATTACCCTCCCATCTAGTTGCTGTGGTACTTCCTCTCCTTCAAAGTAAACTTATTTAAAGCTTTAAGAGTGATGTCACATGTCATTGCCATTCTTCTCGACCACAAAAAGTCCCCCTGTGCCCGTGTGACTTGTTACTCTGTTTACACAAAAGATGTTTTCAGTGAAACATTGTGAAGTGTTGATCATGTACATGACAGGAGTGATAGGATGGGATGTTTGCTGGGAGAGAGGCAGCAGCTTCGGCTTTGTCTCCTGTTTCTGAGGACTTGCTTTTGACGTTTTTTTATCCCTCGCCATGAAGAGAAGGGGATATATGAACGAGTGCTGTCCTTCCACTTGTCCGTCCATCCGTCCATCTGTCATGCTTCTTTTCTGGGCCAGAACTCCTAAACCTTTCCATATTTTATAAGGAAATTTAAATGGATTCATCATATTGTGTAGTTGTGTCTTTTCATACTTCTGTCAGTCCTCCTGTCTGTCTGTCTGTCTGTCTGTCCCTTCACCACAGTTCGTTTCCTGGCCAGATATCACCCATTTCATTCTTTTCCAGGCCAGAACCCCTTAACTTTTCAGTAATTCTCAACAAAATGTGATATTTCGATGCATCTCATTGTGTTGATGTGCCTTTCCATGTGTCTGTGTGAGGTTTTACGAAATGAACCAAGAGCAAACTCCAGTAAAATGCAAAAAGGAGGCTTTATTTCTGAAGGGGGAAACCCCCCAACAGAGCTGGCGGCAGTACAGAGTCCACTGTCCAAAATCCAGAGTCATACACAGGGCACCAATCACAAAAATCGTAGTCAGAAAAAAGAGGTCAAAAAACAAGAATGCGGCAAAAGTACAGGGAATCGGCAAAGCTCGGTGTCTAGGGCGGTCCAGTCAGAAATATAAATCACTATGAATCAAGGCGAGAGAAGCGTAGCACAGGAAACAAGGAAGAACGATCTGACAAGGAAATGAAACAGACATCTTATATACACATCAGGGAGAACACATGATCAGGGAAAACAGGTGCAAACAATGGGCATGATAATCAAGGAGAGACACATTGGGAACAAACTAATTACATGAATTTGGCCGTAGCTAAAACGCAGACAGGGATCACAAGACAAACCTAAGAACAGACAAACAGCTCCAGTCACGGAGTACTAAAGTGTATAGATTAGAGAAAAGACGGCACAAAGTAATTGTGGAGACTCACAGAGCAGAGATAATTAGGGAAAGAAAAGAGGCGGAGACTAGAAACAGGGCGACTGCTGAGAGATCAGTAGTCAATTAGTAAGTGCAGCTATACAATCCCGAGTGCTTGTTAGTAAGTTAGTCAAAATATACAAAGTTAGTGTGGGTTAGTAATTAGCAAAAACAATAAACTGTTAGTATGTGTTAGTAAAACAGCAAAAGTAAGAGGAAGGAAGAACAGGAGATAATGAAAGAAGATTGAAACCCAGAAACCAATAAATCACCCGAATGAGTGCCGCGCAAGACAAGGGACCGTGAGCAAATACAACACTCAAGACAAGACGGGGGAGATGAAGTGCAATGCATGGAAAAGGAAACATGGCTATGAATACTATGAACAAACTAAAAATGAAAAATAATAAAACATGAAAATCCAAATTACCAATACACAATACACAATACACAATCCTGAGAATGATCAGACATGAGCAATGGTCAAGGAATACGCATGGGTCAATCTAACCATGGCACAAGGCCAGGCACAGAACTTGAAACATGACATGGGCATAAATCATGGGACAAGGCATGGCAAAGACGGTCTGTCCTCCTGTCCATCTGTCCGTTTTTTCTTCGCATTTCGTTTCCAGGCCAGATGTGAGCTACCCCGATATTTTCCAGGCCAGTACTCCTCGGCCTCTCAGTAGTTCATATGGCAACATTTTAATTGTGTTGTCGTGTCTGTCGCACTTCTGCCCATCCTCCTGTTCTTCTGTTCGTCCCTCCACTTCATTTTGTTTGCAAGCCAGATGTCAGCCATCCTGTGGTGGGGATCTGAGTGTCTCATTCTTGTTAATTCATTGATTTTGGTGCTCTGAGGTGTTTTGGTGTTTGGCTCGAAAAGTTTCCAGGATCCTGTGGTACCAGGAAGACTCTATACCTGACATTGCAGCAGTGCTGATCTTGAAGGAGCACATCAAAATGAACTGCCTTGTCTTCTTACAGTGGTGCATTGTGGGTAATGAGATCACATTTCCGGTCCTTGCCCCTGGTGTGGTTCATTATAATGCACTTTTCCTGTTGATGAGGGTTTAATGGCTCCTTGTCACTCACTGTTTTCAATTTGATTCTTACACTGAGGAAAAAAATGCATGTATCAGTAAATCCACTGGCAGTGACAGATCTGTGAAAAAAGTGATAATTGGTCACTATTTATGAGAAGAGAGAATTCTATTTAATCTAACCTTTTGAAATTAGGCTTCTGTGCTATGAAAAAAAGTTGATTTGTTAAAATAAAAAAAATTCAGCTGAGAAAGGTTAAAACAACTAGATGCAACTAACTGATGCAAGATTTTCACTCTTGTACAAAGTCCCTATTTTTTCAGTGATGGTTGCATAGCAGTACTCAGAGTTTCAACCCATAACTGAGAATATCCTCTGATGCGGACATTATGATCACAACTGATAACAGAAAGCAAGTGCTGCAAGACTTGTGCGGAATTTTGAAAAACCGTTCACCGAAAGAAACTCAAAAACAGTTCTAACTTGAGGCTGAATTCATTGTTGAAAGTTCTCTTCTGCCAGACTGCCATTGAATAGAACAGTGTGCACGTGTGCAGTATTCTTTCAGCGATGCACCGTTGCGTTATAAGCTCATAAAAAATAGCAGGCCGCAAAAAATACACAGCTCCGCGCAAGAATATATTAATATTCCCTGGAGCATTAGTAGAATGGTGAACCCTGCATGGCTCGCCATGGTAAATGTTATATGACAGCTGAAGCTGCATGCAATGTGGACATCGGACATCTTGGTGACATACGGTTCGTCTCCGCCTTGGATTCCCCTCTCAACTCTCGTACAGAGACCTCTCTGAGGGCGGCCTTTGCATCGACAGTAGTTACTGTTAGTGTCTTGCTTTAGGATTGGTATAAATGGGTTATTTTCATAAAGTGTTGTATTCAAAGCACTGCTAAACTTTATTACCAGCAGTGAACAACAGGTTTCATGCAGGCCTATTTTCTTTTGTTTTTGCAGCATAAATCAACTGAAAGCCGGTCAGTCACATGACCATTAAACTGACAATGCTGCTAAACTGATTTAAAAAGATTCCATGTTCAGGCTATGTGTGGTGATGTAGTACGACTTTGCGTTGACCGTTGTAACTAGACAGTCCGGTCGCCCGCGTCCGCATGATCGCAGCCCCTGAAGTACCGCTTCTCCAGCCTGTACTGCATCCACAAGGAAATATTTATGATTCAGCACAAATTTTTGCCTTATGTGGCCAATAGTAAAGTAATCCGTCAAAAATGACGGCCTGCACAGTGTCCACAAGGAAGTGTCTACAGACACTGACGCGACGACGGAGACGACAAGCATGAATCTATATAGCCCTGACTTTGTCCGGGGGCTACAATTAAGAGGCCTGATGAAACGGGATTAATGCTTGGAATTCTTCACGCATGACAGATACTCTGCAGAATACTCTGTGTGTCCAGTGTTGCCATCCTCGCAGCAGAGATTTTCTTTATAGCCCCGGAAAAGCGAGCCTACGAATTCATTTCAATAAAATACAAAGTATGCGTAGCCTGGCCTCCCTTGGATCAAGAAGGCCAAGGTAGACATTGCAAAGTAAGAACTTAGACTCATACTTTACCCCAAGTAGAAATTTGAAATGAGTCAGTAGTTTTTAATTTTATTACCAGCATTTTGTTAGGGTATCTGAGTGCAACATAGTGTAATTTCATGAAATGACATGTCTGGCTACTGCCGGGTGTTTTTGTTAATTTTTGAAGTTATGTAAATCGGTAAAATCACCTGCTGAAGAATTAACAATACAGACCAGTACAGCTCAAATTTGGATGACGTTCATATCCATTTTGAGGGCATTATATGTATGCTCTCGAATAATGTATTCATATTTGGTTACATCCCTGCTAGATATTGTAACATTTTTCAGGGTTTCGTAGGGATTTTAAGTATTAATTGCAGGGTATCTTGCTGTGGAGAGGGAGAGGGAGAGGGTTTCTGGATAGCACAAAGTGATCGCGGAGTCTTGGTTTTCGCATTCATAATGCAATATAAGCTAGAGAATGCTATTTCAGAAAAAAAAAGTCAGTGAGAGTGCTCGCAAAAGGTTGAAGTTTAACTGGATTGCTGGGTTTTGAATGAGTGTAAAAAAGTGCGAGTGGGATGAAGAATGTGAAATACAGTGTAAAGAGGGAGCAAAACTGCTGTCTTTTAGTAGCAGCTGACACTACACTGCATTTCTGGTGTGAATTTGAGTGAAACGTAATAAATTTGAATAGTTCAAAAAGGATACAACAGTGGAATGATTGCCAGAATGTAACATAGGAGGAAAAGGTAAAAAAAAAAGTGTTGAAGTCTGCAAACATAGCGCAAACTTCAAGCTGAACGACGTGGCGATATTGTTCGCTGTAGAGAGGCTAACACAAAACTGGATTACTAGGGTGTTTCTAGGTGGTTGCTAGGCTGTTTGTAGATGGTAGCCACATGACAGGGTGTACTGGGTGGTTGCTAGCATGTGCATGGTGGCTGGTAGGGTGTGCAGCGTGTTTCCTAGGGTGTTTTTAGGTGGTTGGTAGGATCTATAGGGTTGTTCCATGTGTGATTCTAAATGGTGGCTTTGGTTTACAGCGTGATTGGTTGAGGGTGTCAAGATATTTGCTAGGGTGTTTAAAAATGGTTACTAGGGTTTATAGAGTGGTTTGTAAGATGTTTCTTGCTGGTTTCATTGATATAATAGGATAAGATACTCTTTTATTGAACCCTGTGGGGTAATTTGTCCTTTGCATTTGACCCATTGTTAGGAGCTGTGGGCAGCCACAGAGCAGCGCGGGGGGACCAACTTTGTTCCGGGACACTGGTAGGAGTGTTCCTATAATGCATGTTTTTGCGGGTGGAGGAAACCCACGCAAAAATGGGGAGAACAAGCAAACTCCACGCAGAAAGGCATCAGGCTGGATTCGAACCCACGACCTTCTTGCTGGCGGGCTCATATTTGATGACATTTAAGAGATGAGCCCGGAGCTAGAGCCCAACATTGTGGGTTTGCCTTTTATATAATGATTTGTAGTCTATTAATAATGGAGTACAATTATCTATCAGGCTTTTTCAGGTGGGTGATTAAGTCATATTGCTGTGTGAAGTGTTTCCCTTGAGTTTTATACTTCTAAATTGTAGCCGTATTTATACTCTGAAACCCTAAATATGTATCTCACATAGGTATAGGCCTATATTAAAAGTAGAGCATGCTTTATATGTTTAATACCCCTGTTACCTATCTCATGAGGCTTTTCCCCGTCGGTGCTTGTCAAGAGACCCTTTGAACATTTGGGGGCCCCCATTCTTGGGGGCTTAGGGGCCCTTGCCCCCTTTCTATTTGATTCCAGAGAGAACACTGTGCATGTGTGTGTCTCATTCAGGCATGCCTTTCAGTAGTACCTTCTGCATACAGGAAGAAAACGGGGAAGACAAGACCCATATTTTTGTTTGAAATATGTGGTTTGCTTTGTGTGGGTTGTATGACAAAAAACTACAAAACATGTGAGGTGAAGTGCATAATCTCTGGTTTTTTACCCTCAGCTCTGACTAAGGAGCAGAGGCATATTGTCATCCCCTTCGCAGACGGGCAGGCGGACGGGCGTCCGGGCATCCAGCCATTGTCCAGGCCATTTCTCTGTAACTGCTCGGGTTAGGAACTTCATTTTGAGTATGTGGACTGGCCTTGGTTGGTAGCCCTGCCTCATCGAGGTTTTGTACCTGAATGACCTTTGACTTTTTTTCAGTGACCTTGACCTTCAAAACTTTGTCTGGGCCATTTCGCTCAAACCACTTGGGTTAGGAACTTGATTTTGCATATATAGACTTGCCTTGTTGGGTAGTCTTGCCTTGTCGAAGTTTCTTACCCAAATGACCTTTGACCTTGCCTCACTGACTTTCACCTTAAAACTTTGTCCGGGCTAATTTCTCTCAAACTGCTTGGATTAGGAACTTGATTTTGCATATGTGGACTTGCCTTGGTTGGTAGGCGTGCCTTGTCTAGGTTTTGTACCACAATGACCTTTCACTCTGGCTCAAACACCTTCACCTTTGATTCAGGGTGTTGGGGTTGAGGGGTACTGCCTTCACTCCTGCGAAGCACATTTTCTTGCCTAGCAGAATTGGAGCATTGGTTTATCTCATTTAGTTCCCCTAGTTGCTTTCATGACAGGAATTGCTTGCCAATAGAATGTCTTCATTTTGTGTGGGTAGGCAGGTATGGCAGGTGTCTTTCCTAAGACAGATCAAATTGGAGACCCTATTAGATCCCAAACCTTGTTCCTGTTCATACAGATGTGAACTGGTTGGATAAATCTGGATGCAAATTCGATGAAGAAGTTGCCACATATAAACACTGGGTTTTGGGTCATATGTTGGCCTTGCGGTCTAATCACGGTTGCATTTACTTGCAAGAGGATTATTCCGAGGAGTGTCCTTGGGTGTCTCTGATTTTTTCTGAGCTTGTACACCTTTTGACATCATATTTTCATGTGCAATATCATGACAGAATGGCTCAGGGTAGCCAATAATAAGTAATACCAGGGTGACGAGCTTGTTTATGTTTTTGATGCTACAGTGTCCAGGCCTATCGAGGATCAGAATATGTCTTTAGCCAACCATGCAGGCACCAACCCTGTCCTCGGAGAACTACCAGCCTGTAGGTTTTCATACCAGCCCTAACAGAGCACACCTTATTCAAGAGCCAGAGATTCCATTCAGCTATTTGCCAGTAGAATCAGGTGTGTCAAATTGGTTTTGGAACGAAAAATATTCGGTGAAAGATCTCCAGTAACAGGATTAGTGACCACTGTTGTGGAGCTGTGTCCTGGAGGCTTTGGGTTTGAGTCCTATTTGGCAGCTCTAAACCATGGGAGCAGAGGGACGCATCGTCTGAATGGCTATTATTTTGTGATAGGGCTGCTCTGATGGTTGCAGTGAGATCTTCTGTCTGCACAGAGCGTGCGCCGCTCATCATGTCAGGGGACAGCCCGCTGACTGGGAGCCTGAGCTCGGATCATTTCCACGGAAACGCTGACTGTTAATTTTCCAGTAGAAAATAAAAAAAACAGTAGAGTTTATCAGAGTTTATCGTTGAATATCTTGTCTTTGTAGTGTTCTCAATTGAATTTAGGTCGAAAAAGATTTGCATCCATTGTATTCTGTTTTTATTCACGTTTTACACAACATCCCAACTTCATTGGAGTTGGGGTTTGTAGATAGTCTCTGAGAGGTATAATTATACGCAGCTAGCCATAGTAAGTGAAAAAAAAATGAAGATTGTTCAGCCTGTCTTTCTGATAACACTGTTCTGAAGAAGAGATGTTGATAATCAGTTGCAGGAGTGTTCATGTTGTGATACACAGGACAGGTTGTGAGAGAGGTTTTCTTGTGGTTTACAGGACAGGTTGTGAGAGTGATTGTGTTGTGGTTTACAGGACAGGTCGTGAGAGAGGTTTTCTTGTGGTTTACAGGACAGGATGTGAGAGTGATTGTGTTGTGGTTTACCGGACAGGTCGTGAGAGAGGTTTTCTTGTGGTTTACAGGACAGGTTGTGAGAGTGATTGTGTTGTGGTTTACAGGACAGGTCGTGAGAGAGGTTTTCTTGTGGTTTACAGGACAGGTTGTGAGAGTGATTGTGTTGTGGTTTACAGGAGAGGTTGTGAGAGTGATTGTGTTGTGGTTTACAGGACAGGTTGTGAGAGTGGTTGTGTTGTGGTTTACAGGACAGGTCGTGAGAGAGGTTTTCTTGTGGTGTACAGGACAGGTTGTGAGAGTGATTGTGTTGTGGTTTACAGGAGAGGTTGTGAGAGTGATTGTGTTGTGGTTTACAGGACAGGTTGTGAGAGTGATTGTGTTGTGGTTTACAGGACAGGTTGTGAGAGTGGTTGTGTTGTGGTTTACAGGACAGGTTGTGAGAGAGGTTTTCTTGTGGTTTACAGGACAGGTTGTGAGAGTGATTGTGTTGTGGTTTACAGGAGAGGTTGTGAGAGTGATTGTGTTGTGGCTTACAGGACAGGTTTCGAGAGTGATTGTGTTGTGGTTTACATGACAGGTTGCTAGAGTGGTTTTCTTGTGGTTTACAGGACAGGTTGTGAGAGTGATTGTGTTGTGGTTTACAGGAGAGGTTGTGAGAGTGATTGTGTTGTGGCTTACAGGACAGGTTTCGAGAGTGATTGTGTTGTGGTTTACATGACAGGTTGCTAGAGTGGTTTTCTTGTGGTTTACAGGACAGGTTGTGAGAGTGATTGTGTTTTGGTTTACAGGAGAGGTTGTGAGAGTGATTGTGTTGTGGCTGACAGGACAGGTTTCGAGAGTGATTGTGTTGTGGTTTACATGACAGGTTGCTAGAGTTGGTGTCTTGTCGTTTACAGGACAGGCTGTGAGGCTGATTGTGTTGTGGATTACAGGAGAGGTTGTGAGAGTGATTGTGTTGTGGCTTACAGGACAGGTTTCGAGAGTGATTGTGTTGTGGTTTACATGACAGGTTGCTAGAGTGGTTTTCTTGTGGTTTACAGGACAGGTTGTGAGAGTGATTGTGTTGTGGTTTACAGGACAGGTCGTGAGAGAGGTTTTCTTGTGGTTTACAGGACAGGTTGTGAGAGTGATTGTGTTGTGGTTTACAGGAGAGGTTGTGAGAGTGATTGTGTTGTGGTTTACATGACAGGTTGCTAGAGTGGTTTTGTTGTGGTTTACAGGACAGGTTGTGAGAGTGATTGTGTTGTGGTTTACAGGACAGGTCGTGAGAGAGGTTTTCTTGTGGTTTACAGGACAGGTTGTGAGAGTGATTGTGTTGTGGTTTACAGGAGAGGTTGTGAGAGTGATTGTGTTGTGGTTTACATGACAGGTTGCTAGAGTGGTTTTCTTGTGGTTTACAGGACAGGTTGTGAGAGTGATTGTGTTGTGGTTTACAGGACAGGTCGTGAGAGAGGTTTTCTTGTGGTTTACAGGACAGGTTGTGAGAGTGATTGTGTTGTGGTTTACAGGACAGGTTGTGAGAGTGATTGTGTTGTGGTTTACATGACAAGTTGCTAGAGTGGTTTTGTTGTGGTTTACAGGACAGTGAGAATGGTTGTGTTTGTGCTCGCAGGACCGGACAGTATGAGCGAGCGGTTTGACTGCACGGTCTGTAAGGAGTCCCTGTATGGACAGAAGTTCATTAAGTCAGAGGACGGCTCACCGCACTGCATCCCCTGCTTCAACCAGATGTGCGCCCACACCTGTGCAGAGTGCAAGGAACCCATCCAACATAACGTCCGGGTGAGTCCAGAGAGGAGAGAGAAATGTGTGTTTGTGTGTGTGTGTGTGTGTCTGTGTGTGTGTGTGTGTGCTTGGACTTGTATAGTTTTTTGTGAGGACCAACTTTTGAGAAAATCCAGATAATGTGAGCACATTTGGGATTGTTAGGACATTTCAGATGTCCTCCCAGGGGGTAAAAGGTTAAAGTCAGGGGAATAGTCACAGATTGGGTTTGGTAATGATTAGGGTCAGAGTTGGGGTTAGGCATAATTTGGTTATGGTCAGTGTTTGGGAGAGGCTGCACTGAATTCATCTAAGTCAATATAATGTTTTAACAAGTATATATATACATATATATCAACAAGTGTTTGCGTGCATGCATGCGTGTGTGTATAAGAGCATGTCTGTGCATGTGGTGTGTTATGTGTGTATGCGCATGTTTGTGTGCGTGTCTGTATGCGTGTGTGGATGTTTTCTTGGTCCTCATGCAACTCGGTAACCACAGGACTTTTGTCACACTAATAAAATGCTCTTAGGGTCTTGACAGTCTTTTGTCTTTGGTAACGTCCGACTCTTTTCTCCTGATTGCTGTCTGGCCATAATTTTCTTGAGACATTTGAAGCAGAACTAGACTGCAGTGGAATGTAGGAACATGAAACGCACAGCCAAAGGGCGCTATTTCGCATCTCCCTGTCACACTTGCGACTAGTGAGTCAGTCAACTCCCCCACAGGCACCGACTGTTAATAAAAAGCCTTTTTTTGTATTTGCCTTCCTCTCTCCCAGATGATGAGCAAAACACAAGAGCCCCCCCCCCTCCCCCCGGCCGCACTAATACACACTCAAACGCATTAAAGCCCATTTCACTGTCTAACATGGAAATCCATGAGCCCAGATGTGTCTCTCTTAGCTCATAACCTGAAACAAATGTTTCCACATTGGCCCAGACAATATCTGCATTCATTACTGTTTAGCAGGATGTGTATCAAGTGACTTTGGAAAGACATGTAACTGTGGAGCCTACAGGTAAAAGTAATAAACATTGTCCGGCTGACCCTGGACCAGCATTCTTGGTGTAATGGCATAACTGCAAACAGACTGCACAGATTTCAAATGCGCATTACACACAAACTCGACACAAATTTCACCACTAACTTTGATCGTAATGAATTTACAAAAACACCGCCAGTGTATCAGTGAAGATGTTTACGCAATCCTGAGAACACTGATTGTTTGACTATGATTAAAGCAGACTTTTGTATTGCTGAATAGATTCAAACAGATCAGCTACTATATTTGTTCTGATGATTTTAGTCCTAAACAGCGCACGATATACTGTATACATGTAAGTGGGGTTTATGGTGCTGTTTGACTTTTCAGAAAGTCCATCTCTATTATTGTACCTGGCCTTACACATTCATGAATATGAAGTAGACATATCAAAATGGATGATTGTGAATGCTTCCAACGGAGAGAATGCACAAACTGTGAAGAATCCAGAAATGTGCGTTTTCTGCAAAATATCTTTACTGGCCCCGCCCCAACGTATTTCTGTCCCCGCCCCTTCTGCAGGAGCTGTGCTATGATGGCCAGCACTTCCACGAGCAGTGCCTGTGCTGCTCCCGCTGCCGCCGCTCGCTGGCGGATGAGCGATTCACTCGTCACGGGAAACAGCTGTTCTGCAACGCCTGCTTCCAAAACGAGTTCACCTCTACCTGTGCAGCCTGCAACAAGAGTATTCAGCCTGGTAACCTCCCTACTGCACTCGCCCTGTAACACGAACATTCAGTCAGGTCACCTCCCTACTGCGCTCGCCCTGTAACACTAACATTCAGTTAGGTCACCTCCCTACTGCACTCGCCCTGTAACACAACCATTCAGTCAGGTCACCTCCCTACTGCACTCGCCCTGTAACGCAACCATTCAGTCAGGTCACCTCCCTACTGCACTCGCCCTGTAACACTAACATTCAGTCAGGTCACCTCCCTACTGCACTCGCCCTGTAACACAACCATTCAGTCAGGTCACCTCCATACTGCGCTCGCCCTGTAACACTAACATTCAGTTAGGTCACCTCCCTACTGCACTCGCCCTGTAACACAACCATTCAGTCAGGTTACCTCCCTACTGCACTCGCCCTGTAACACTGACATTCAGTCAGGTCACCTCCCTATGCACTCGCCCTGTAACACTAACATTCAGTCAGGTCACCTCCCTACTGCACTCACCCTATAACACTAACATTTAGTCAGGTCACCTCCCTACTGCACTCGCCCTGTAACACAACCATTCAGTCAGATCACCTCCCTACTGCACTCGCCCTGTAACATAACCACTCAGTCAGGTTACCTCCCTACTGCACTCGCCCTGTAACACAACCATTCAGTCAGGTCACCTCCCTACTGCACTCGCCCTGTAACATGAACATTCAGTCAGGTCACCTCCCTACTGCACTCGCCCTGTAACACAACCATTCAGTCAGCTCACCTCCCTACTGCACTCGCCCTGTAACACAACCATTCAGTCTGGTCACCTCCCTACTGCACTCGCCCTGTAACACAACCATTCAGTCAGGTCACCTCCCTACTGCACTCGCCCTGTAACACAACCATTCCGTCAGGTCAACTCCCTACTGCACTCGCCCTGTAACACAACCATTCAGTCAGGTCACCTCCCTACTGCACTCGCCCTGTAACACTAACATTCAGTCAGGTCACCTCCCTACTGCACTCACCCTGTAACACAACCATTCAGTCAGGTTACCTCCCTACTGCACTCGCCCTGTAACACAACCATTCAGTCAGGTCACCTCCCTACTGCACTCGCCCTGTAACACAACCATTCAGTCAGGTCACCTCCCTACTGCACTCGCCCTGTAACACAAACATTCAGTCAGGTTACCTCCCTACTGCACTCGCCCTGTAACACAAACATTCAGTCAGGTCACCTCCCTACTGCACTCGCCCTGTAACACAACCATTCAGTCAGGTCACCTCCCTACTGCACTCGCCCTGTAACACAACCATTCAGTCAGGTCACCTCCCTACTGCACTCGCCCTGTAACACAACCATTCAGTCAGGTCACCTCCCTACTGCACTCGCCCTGTAACATGAACATTCAGTCAGGTCACCTCCCTACTGCACTCGCCCTGTAACACAACCATTCAGTCAGGTCACCTCCCTACTGCACTCGCCCTGTAACACAACCATTCAGTCTGGTCACCTCCCTACTGCACTCGCCCTGTAACACAACCATTCAGTCAGGTTACATCCCTACTGCACTCGCCCTGTAACACAACCATTCAGTCAGGTCACCTCCCTACTGCACTCGCCCTGTAACACAACCATTCAGTCAGGTCACCTCCCTACTGCACTCGCCCTGTAACACAAACATTCAGTCAGGTTACCTCCCTACTGCACTCGCCCTGTAACACAAACATTCAGTCAGGTCACCTCCCTACTGCACTCGCCCTGTAACACAACCATTCAGTCAGGTCACCTCCCTACTGCACTCGCCCTGTAACACAACCATTCAGTCAGGTCACCTCCCTACTGCACTCGCCCTGTAACACAAACATTCAGTCAGGTTACCTCCCTACTGCACTCGCCCTGTAACACAAACATTCAGTCAGGTCACCTACCCACTGCACTCGCCCTGTAACACAAACATTCAGTCAGGTTACCTCCCTACTGCACTCGCCCTGTAACACAACCATTCAGTCAGGTTACCTCCCGACTGCACTCGCCCTGTAACACAGCCGTTCAGTCAGGTCACCTCCCTCCTGCACTGATCCTGTAACACAACCATTCAGTCAGGTCACCTCCCTACTGCACTCGCCCTGTAACACAAACATTCAGTCAGGTTACCTCCCTACTGCACTCGCCCTGTAACACAAACATTCAGTCAGGTCACCTCCCTACTGCACTCGCCCTGTAACACAAACATTCAGTCAGGTTACCTCCCTACTGCACTCGCCCTGTAACACAAACATTCAGTCAGGTCACCTCCCTACTGCACTCGCCCTGTAACACAACCATTCAGTCAGGTCACCTCCCTCCTGCACTGATCCTGTAACACAACCATTCAGTCAGGTCACCTCCCTACTGCACTCGCCCTGTAACAAAACCATTCAGTCAGGTCACCTCCCTACTGCACTCGTCCCGGAACCAACCCATTCAGTGGGATAACCTCCTGATTGGACACCCCCTCCTTTTCCAAATCATTCAACAAAACCATTCAACCAGAAGAAGAGTAGATAGACAATAACCAAATCAGCCGTCTTCACTGCCTAGCCAAAAAAGTCATCATTTGAATTCAAATAAGCTAATAATTTGGAACCTGTGATTGCATCATTGTTACAGTGATTAGTAGGTTTTAGCTGGCAACAAGTCTTGTAATGCTGACTGAAGCAGTGCGCAGCTTCTCATTTCATTAACAGTGGATGAAATATCCCATCAACTCAGAAAAGGTGTTACTATGTTTCAGGAGGGACAAATTATTGGCCTGTATCAGGCATAGAAAACAACTGAGAAAATAGCTGAAATCTCAGAAATTGGGTTAAGAATTGTCCAATGCTTTATTAAAACCTCGAAAAATGACTTCAATTTGCTCTAGAGGTTCAAGATTGGACTGTGAAGTAATGGAAAACAGTCATGTGGTCTGACGAGTCCAGATTTACCCTTTTTCCAGAGTGGTGGTTGTGTCTGGGTACGGAAGGAAGCCCATGAAGCGATACTCCCATCATGCACAGTGCCCACATTTGAAGCTTTGCGAGTCAGTTTTATGATCTGCGGTTGCTTCAGTTGTTTTGTTCTGGGCTTAGAAACACTAAGCAGCAATAAAATGAAGTCACTACACTTCCTGCATTTGCTGAATGACCAGGCTATCCCATCCATGGATTTTTAAAATCCCTGATGGCACAGGCATTCCAGGATGACAATGCCAAGATTCATCGGGCTCAAATTGTGATAGAGTGGATCATCAAGCATGAGGACTCATCTTCACGCATGAATTTGTCACCACAGAGTCCTGACCTTAACAAATTGAAAGTCTTTGGGAAGTGCATCAGAAGTCTTTATGCACGGGTTAGACTCCCCCATTGTCAATGGAATATCTCAGAGAAAAATCAATGCAACTCTGGTGGAAAGTAAATGTTCTAACTTAGTTGAAACGATGCCGAGATGAAGGTGCGCCATGCTCTAAGCTGAAAGCAATCCAAAAAAACTATCGTGCTGAAGGCTGATGTTAACATGTTGACCGTGAACGTCTCCCGATCTCTTCTTCCCCCCTTTTTTACTCTACCCCTCCCTGTCAGGCTCAAAGAAGCTGGAGTACAAGGGGCGGACCTGGCACGAGGAATGCTTCGTCTGTCTGGGCTGCAAGCAACCAATCGGGGGCAAGGCCTTCGTGCCGGATGACGAAGGGCATTACTGCTCCCCCTGCTACGAGAACAAGTTTGCCCCCCGCTGCTGCCGCTGCAAGCAGGTGATGGAGCTCTACTCCCACCCCTTACAGATCTCTGTCCACATTTCAGTCAGGCCTTCATGTAACCAAACCAGTGAACTGTTCATATCAACTGTTTAGTGACAGATGATAGTTCCACGCATCATTTGTGAACTAAAAAGCTACCAGTCTATATTTTGGGTAGAAAATTATATGAAAAATCTACTCACTGTCACGGGTTCAGCTATTTTAAGATGTGTATTTATTTACAAAACATGAATATCAGTATTTTTGAATTATCAGTATTTTTGACCGTAGTCCGATGTGTCTATTTCAGAAAACACAAACTGAAACAAGCAGACTTTATTTCAATACAAGGTTTTACAAATACATTTTCTTATGTTTCAACGATTACGGTTTTTATTTCCATTTCTCCTGTCTTTGCAGGTGTTGACGACCGGCGGCGTGACCTATCGTGACGAGGCGTGGCACAGACACTGTTTTGTGTGCACGGGCTGTGGGGAGGAGCTGGCAGGGAAGCAGTTCACCACCGAAGAAGACAATCCCTACTGCGTCCAGTGCTTCACCAAAAACTACGCTCAGAAATGTGAGGTCTGCAATGAGCCAATCACAGGTCAGCACCGCGTTCCTCTGCTCACCCTTCAAAGGTGATGTCAGTCTCGGTTTCATCTGGGTCAGACGTGATTGTGCCCGGGACATTGATGTTTTTAACCAGTGCGTAAATGTTTCGATTCTCTGGAAGGAATGGGAGTGTAGAAGTTACTTAAATTATTCTGGAAGAAGTTTCTGTTTGTTCCAGACACTGCATGTCTGTAATGGTTCTTATGGGCCCAGGTTTCCAATGATGTGGAGACAGTTTAAAATTAAGACACTTTATAAGCCGGTAGATCTTAACTTGTTAATTTGTTTCTATCCTATATAGTGCCTTTCCACAGAAATGCGTAAATATTTTTATAGAAACCATTCATTTATATAGCTGGATATTTTACTGATGTAGTAAGGGTACCAGACTCACTGTTAAACTGTGAATACTGAAATCTTAATTTCCTTCAACACTATATAAAGGGGTCATGACCCCCACGTATGCCGAAGCTCAGCTTGGTGTGATGGGGAAACCACCTGATCATAAACAAAGTCACATGACAACCAAAAGTCATGTGATCAAAGTCACATATTTGGGGGCCAGTTTTCCGCCATTTTGGTTTTTTGCATGTTCTCTGTGCGGCCGCAAACCAGCCAATCGGGTTCAAAGGGTTAAACCTACTGTCTGTTTACATTTAGCTTTATATGAGAGTAAGTTTGGGCATCAGTATGGTTTATAAATCAGTGTGTGCACTGGTAGGCACGCTCTGCACTGTAAGCTCCTCTCTGCCTCCCTGTCCCACTGCAGGTTTCGGGGAGGGAAAGTTTGTGACCTTCGAGGAACGCCGCTGGCACCACAGCTGCTTTTCCTGCTCTCGATGCTCCGCCTCTCTGGTGGGCGTCGGCTTCTTCCCGGAGAAGGACCAGATTCTGTGCCGTGACTGCAGCACTCAACTTTAGGCCACGCCCTTTCCTGCCTGAAACCACTCCCCTAGTCAAACATCACCTCCCATATTCACCTTGTCACTCGAATCGCTGTTTTTTGTTTTTTTGTATACGTGTACCTCGATCCTGTCTCGTCATTCATGGTCGCAATTTTTTTCATCTTCAGGCTATATTTGTAGATGGTGCATAAATCTGAGCTGAATTCCCATTACAGTGGGAAGAAATCCCACCAGAAACAGGCAATGCAAATGAAGAATTTGTCTCAAGTGTTCACTTAAATGATGTTCTGTAAAGAGGCAAATAAATATGAAAAGCGACGGCTTCCATTCCCTGATGTGAAATGCTTTCTTATTGCCTCCCACGTACAGGCAGTGCAGCTGGCTGGGAAGAGAGAACGTTGATCGCATGTTTATAGCTCACTGATGCTGTAAATAACCACCCTGTGCTGTATGGGGGGGGGGGGGGGGGGTGAGTGGTGAAAGAGAGAGCTGGATGAAGTCGCACCCGGCTGAATATTCCAGTCTACACTGGTTATGCTGGTTGACCAGCTAAGCATTTTAAATTCCGCCAGTCCACCTACTTACTTGACCAGCTGAACCAGCTTTGACCAACCATGGGTTAGCTATGACCTACAGAGGGGCAGTGACACATCTCATCAGACAGTAAAAACACTCACATGCACAGAATACAAATATTAACCACCAATGCACAGTACTTTACAAGCTCATTCACGTTCACTCAGCCGCTAAGAAAACATCTATCCGACAGAATGAAGGTCGTAAACAGGCCTCGCTACAGAATCCAATCAGCTGGCTGTGAGACCAACTGTGTTTAATTTGTGTGTCATAAGGCAGTAAAATCTTTGTTTGGTGAGATATTCTGCACAATTCACATCGCAAAGGGGAAAATGGTTGCTGGGAGACAATCTCTGTCACTGTCACATTATTTTAAAAATCGGAATATGAAAGGCTGGGGAAACACAGACAGTCACATGAAAGACAGAGAACATTGATTGTGTTTTTTCAGAGCATTTCAAATCAAAAGTCGCAGTGCAGCTCCATGGAGGAGACCAGCGTTTAGCCGCAGAAGGTGTCCCAGGGCTTCACTCAAAATTCCAGAGGAAACTCACGTGACAGTTTGACTTTTGGAGAGGACAGCTCCCGTGGACTACTCATTTCAGTAGCGAGTGCACAGCAGCAACTGTGTTTTCTGTGGACATGCTCACTGAGCCTACTCAAGACTCAGCGGATGTGGCTTTGCAATCTACCTCGCTTACTTACCACATAAAAAGTTCCGGAGGATGTACTGTAACCCGGGAAACCTTGCTGCAATGCTCTTCACTTAGTACTGGCAGTGAGCCGTGCTTCATACGCCTAAGGGCTTTTCAATGTGAATCATTCCTTCAATAATCCAGGGAGGAAAAAATATTGGCAGTCCCGTAAAGAAAAATTTGGGAAGGTAAATGGGAATGTGTTATGCTCAGAACTGCAGAGAGAAAACAATGCAAACCTTCAGTCAAACTTTCCTAAAGCTAAGATCATTAAAGATGATGAGGAGTGAAGGGATCCCAGTTGAAACATCCTGCTAAAACAAGTTGAGATTCTAAGATGGTTTAAATGGTATAAACTGTGTTTTTAACCTTTTGAGTCGGTCACTGCTGGCTGGCGGCTGGTCGAAGGTGGAGTGATTTACTGTGTGAGTGGCGAAGGCTACTTGGGTGGTCAAACTGGTGGACAAGTCAGCGACAAAGAACGGAAAAGTTCTCAAAAAGTTAAACATGACAGAAACACATCATAAACCAGACAAACCAGCTCAGACTGGTTTAAGCCAGAATTTTGTTAGCAGACAATGAGCCATTTTTTTCCAGTAATTGAATGGAGCCCCGTGGCCTGGGCAGAGCTTAAAATAGGGTGGGCAAGAAGCAACTTTAGACTACTTATTAGTCCTGACCGGTTCTCTCTCATTTCCTTTACTGACACGCCGTTTGTTAGAATAATCCAAGGGCAGTTAAAGACAGTTTCCTTCTTAATCTAAATCTAGTATAATTAAATGATAGGCTACATTCAATTCAGGAAATTTTTTTTACTGGGTGCAATAAAAGAATGTAGGAACCTGGGCACTACCTTTCTGGCATATCCTGCAATGCAGGAAATCCAACCTGCACTTCATGATTGTTTGTATCAAACTGGACGAGTGCAGTGCCTGCTCAATTAGTGCTTGCAGCTTTCTCAATTTCTGGAGAACCATCCAGCCAAACAGCTTCAAACTCCCCAATGCCCTTCTTTGATCCTCAGAAATACACCCACCAAGTCTGTGGTCAACCACATGAATGGTTTTGATATGTGGGCCAAATTCAGCATTTACCACATGGGCTACTTTAGGCTCATATCTATTTTGTCTGGGCCAAAAGAATGCCAAAGGTGCCGGATTGTTGCCTGATGTGTCGTGGATTTGCCTCCGCCGCCACTGAAGACCAGAAACCGGCGGGGACTGGGACTATGTACCTAAAAGCAGGAACAGGGACCAAACGCACAGGCTGAGAAAGAATATAAAAATCTTTAATTTAAATAAGATAAAACAATCCCAGAGGGGAGCAGCAGCACAGTTAAAGATATACCAGGGCTTCAGAAACAGAATACTGCTGCACCAAACTAAGGTGCAGCCAACCCTTAAATAGCAGCACTTCACCTCCACTTCAACGAGCCACACCTCTTGCCCGTTTAGGTGGAGGCGGAGAATGCAACAGAGGGAGGGCCTGCAGGGCAGGACCATCACATGATGTGGCCCACATCCGTATGCTATCTGGGAATATAAAGAGAGAGAATGACGGCAAACTGCCAGACATGATGTTAAAGGCAGTGAAGCAGGTGAAGTTGCAGAAGGAATCAGGAGTCCAGCGGAGGGGTCGGCACAAATGACCATACTCAGGTTCAATGCTGCCAAATGGACCTCACAGAAGTATAACGCCACCCTGCATCACTTTTGCTGAATAAAATCCGATTCTTGTTTCTTACTAACTTTAGGTTGCTGATTCCAAAAATAGTGTCAGTTTTGCTCTAGCACGTCACATTTTCTCAGAATGTATGATGAGCATTTCATAGTGTTGTCACTTTCGACAACCACTTGTGCGATTAAAGGAACTCTCTATTACCTGGTACTTTGACACTAATTCCATAGGTCTGTACTTGTAAACTATATCTGCACCAAAAATTCTGATGAAAATACACACAGTAATAATTTCAGGCTTGTTTTCTGATGGCAGACCTTGATTTTCAGCCAGTTTCTGCCCCGCCCACAATTAGGTCCAACTTCTATGGGACCGACATATCAACCTGCTGACGTCATATAAAGAACAAGATGAGCTCAGTGGAGCTTGTTTTTCTATTACTGCCTACGGGACACAAACTGCAGGAAGTTTATAAAATCGTTATTTTCTCGCGAAATTTGGGAAACGGCAGAGCAAATGCCTACCAGCTGCATTGTAGCAGGTTGTAGTAACGTATCGAAAGAAGGAGTCAGCCATCATCGATTTCCAAAAGATGAAAAAAATAAGTAAAATTTGGGCATCTCGGGTGAAATTGACTCGGGCAAAATGGCAAGGACCAAGTGACAATAGTGTGATTTGTAGCAACCACTTCAACGATTCCGACTTCGAGGATAAAAGGTTTTGGTCTGAGTTCGCAATGAAAAAGAGGAGAAAAATCAAGCCAGATGCTATCCCGAAAATCAAAAGTCCATTCAAGGGCAGAAGCACCAAAGAAAAGGATATAAAGTAAAGCAGACCGAGCACTGAAAATGGAAGAAAATTAAGGTAGGCTGCTAATGAAGAATAACGCGTTAGCTACGCCAGCGCTTCAGCAGGGCTTTCGTTTTAGACACTATAGAGGTAATAGAGTGCTGGCTGCGGCTAGCACTTAACACTTTGGCTTGCATTCCACTCGTTTAACACCTTCTCTTCGCCAGCGCTCTGTTAAGTTGCTTTCACACCGGACGCTAAATGCGTGTATTTGTGTCTTTGTATTGACTTTGAATGTAATCTGTTGTACTAAAATTCGTTTCGCGTCCAGTGTGAAAGCGTTTCCCCCTAGCTGCTGCTGCGTGTCTAGTTACATGCTGCCGCTGAGCCTTGACTCTTGTCTCATATTCTAATCTTTTTCTCTTCATCAGATCATACTATTGTTTTACTCAAGCTTGACCAAATGCCGTACATAATCTATCAAGCTTGTTGGATGTCAGCTCAGGAGAGCATAATAAACAAAGCCAAATCGACATCAAAGTGTAGCCGACAGTTTGGCAAACTCACAAACAGCTGATCGAGGAATTAGATTTTCATAACAGAAATCTGGGTCATACGCTTTTAAAACACTGTACTTATGTCGTTATAAATGGAGAACCAAACACCTGGATAATGCGTTTATCAGTAGCTTTCGCAGAAGGCGAACACGAGTGAACCACGGCTCTCTAGCCCATTTAGCACATCTCTGATTGCCCCTTAAGAAAACCAGTGTAAGATTAAATAAAAACTAGGCATATGCCCTCGGAGGCGACAGCTGGGGGTATGTCCCCGAATGCCCCCAATCATCCAATTCCCCAGTCCTTGAATAGACCATGAATAGATTTTCATTTGAACTTAATTTCAGGTCAATCGGTCAAATGGTTCTGAAGATATGGCCAAAATGGTAATTTTCCATCACAAAGCGCCACCTGGTAGCAAAATATTGAAACATGCAGGTATGATGTCATCATGTGACACGTTATGAGGTCATGACCTTGCAGTTGCACATAGTTTCATGTCAATTGGAGAAATAGTTCCAAAGATATAGCAAAAATGGTGAATTTTATGTGACAAATCTCCACCTTGTGTCAAAATTTTGAACCAAACAAGTATAATGTCATCGTGGGACACATCCTCAGGTCATGACCTTTCATTTGCACATGGCTTGAGGTCAATCGGACAAATATTTCCAGAGATATGATAAAAACTGTGATTTTTTCGGTTTTTGGCCCCTGGTGGCCAATCTAGAGGTCGTAAGTTGTCCAAAATCGAATGAGTTCTTCCTCTTTATGATACTTACTTAAATGCAAAACTTGGAATTTCTAATTGAAATATTACTGCAGTTATTGCGTTAACACTTAAAGACTATCGTACCATAGGCCGATGAATCCGATTCGTGTTTGTCCACTATCATGTCAGTGTCCGACGTGTTAGGCGTGATCCGATGAGGCAAAATCGTCCGATGAAGGAACTAAGCTCTGAGCTTAAATTAAATAGAAACCTTGCTTTTAATTTTGCAGAAAGGTTTCATTTTAACTTTGTAGCGTGTAGTGTTCAGGTTTGGTTTCAATCACTTGGAGATTAATTGTAACAGACATTTAAACCAGAGGTGCCCAAATTTTTGCACCCTTCTGCATTTAAATAGTGTGTGTCGCTAAAATGTGACTGGTAGAGTCAGCATAAATGCTCCTGACAAAGAAAAAATGTGGAAAACCACTGCTGACAAGAAGTTGTAAAACGACTCTTCTACAGTCCATACAGAATAGTTTGATTTTGATTTATGCATAAAGACATGGTGACACATCGTGTGGCGATGGTGGCAGGATGCCAAAATATGTCTGCTGTCAAACAGTTTTAGATACTGCCGCCAGCCTGCGCCAGATTGAAATACTTTGAAGTTCTCCCTTACTTCTGTGTTTGCCTGTATTACGATTTGTGGATGATCTACCTTTTCTGCTCTTGCCAGAGATTTAAAAGATAAAAAGTTGACGAGTATGATTTTTAACACTTTATGACAAATAGTCCGAAGCCAGTACAAAAGAACGGGCAGAACTGTGTGAAACGATCGACTCAGGAGCACTTCATGGATTACCGTCGTATGACGCTCTCTAGCGATAGAGTTTAGTATTGCATATTGTGTTATTTCGAAAGTTGATGACCTTACCGAAAAAATGACATGACATAATCAGTACAATAGAGGGTGCTGTATGACTTCTCTATACACGCAGTCCGCAGTGACGGCATGAAAATTGGCCGTCCCCCGTCTCTCATGGTAACATGCGTAAATACAATAACAATGGAGGAACGAGGATCAAAAGTCTTGAGGTGAGAATCTTTTCTTTATATTTACCTGCAGCTTTCCATTCAAGCAAAAAGATAATGTTGTTCAATTAAAATGATTAAGGAAGCAGGGAATTGAGAAATTTTATGAAATGACTTTTGCTAAGAGTCACTGAACTTTTGACTTTTGCTCAGTTGTTGAACGTTTGAAATTATTAGGAATGTCAAAAAGGACTCTGCAAAGCAACAAAAGTTTATTGAGCAGTTCTTGCAATGGAAATATGCAAGAAGAGCTAAATGATTCACAAAGGAAGTATAATAATCCAAAATTTCAGAATACTCTTTGTGTAGTGTTTTTGTTGAGATAAAGTGATGCTTACTTTGAATAGTTGGCAACAAGAATCCTAATACCTGCTTCACTCTGTGTTTTTACTTTTCTTTGTTTTCTTTCGTTTTAATTTTTTCTTTTTTGATTCTTTGTGCCTAGCGCTTAGAACTTCTGGTGTTTTCTGATTTTATTCTTTTTGTGGAATTAATTTTTGAAATTAAAGTTTCCCCTTCACTCTGACCACAGTGTTGGGCTGGCCTCAGACTTTTCTGGAAGGAATGCGACAGCACGAAAGAGTGAGTTCTCTTGAAATTTGATGCTGCTTATCAGCATTATTTTTCAGAATATTTTTACCTAATCTCGGTACTGTGGATGCTGATATCCCATTTTCTCTTATTCAGGGTCTCGGTACTCCAGGAATACCTCCTCCACCCCGAAAAAGAATAAAGTGGATTTGAAAGCAGCGAGAAAAGGTTTTTCTGTACAGGCCAGAAGGTTTGACCCTGAAGAGTATCAGGTAAAACAAATGGTCGATGAATCAATCTTATCCATCCTCATTCACTCATTATTTTGACCCCTTTATTTGGAGCACTTTGCAAAAGATAACGATCTGTCTAATTGGCTGTTAATGTAATTAGTCACAATACTGCAATTATTTAAATATTTCAATAATTTATGATGAATACCAATGCACACTAAGTCCTGTCAACCGGACTGTTGGTATTGGATGCCTCTGAAAAAAATAAAAATAAATTTTCAAACATGGGCAAAGCTGTGAAGCCAATGTGGTGAAACCCTGACAATTTCTTTTAAACCTGAACTTGTTTTTTATACTGTATGTGATAAGACTGTGGGCACCTTTGCCCAAAAAATGTATGTCCACATTTGTGTTCCAGAATGGAAACCCGGGACCAGGTGCCTACATGCGCCACATTCCTGCTGATGTCATCAGCCCCTCCTTTTCTAAGAGAGGTGCCGGGGGATTGGCCTCTCAGGTCAGCTTCTGCCCAAATCAGCCCTTCCCTGGGCCCAGTTCTTTAAGTGGAGTCTTATAGCCATGACACTGTGTCAGACCTACTGTCAGTAGTTCTCTGCACTGCGGCTGAGCAGATCATCTCATGGACTTCAGAGAGACTGTGCAGCCCATCTCATGAGCTGTAGAGAGGTTTTACAGACCTGCTTGTGGATGGCAGAGAGACAGTACAGGCCAGCTTGTTGACTGCAGAGAGACAGTGCAGAGCATCTTTTAGACTGCAGGTAGACTGCGCAGACCATCTTATGACCGGCAGAGAGACTTTACTGATTGTCTTGTGGGCTGTAGAGAGGCCGTACAGACCAGGTTGTGGACCGCAGAGAAAGTGCACATCTCATGGACGACAGAGAGACAGTACAGGACTGCACTGCCTAAATGATGTACTATGGACTGGCTGTCGGCTGACTTATATTGGTGGGCGCCCATGATAGTCTGTGCTCTCTGGAAATGCAGCGGAGCACTGCAGTGATATTAACAGACCTCATATATAAGCAAGCCTTGGAGAATGTGGGTGGAAATCGGTGAAAAAAAATTTTTTCAAGGGCTTTTTCACTCCCCCTTCAGGCAGCTCGAATACCGCCACTGCGCCAGCAATGTTTCCCCGCGCCCAACGCCTACAATCTGCAGTCCTCTCTGCACTCGAAACATGACTTCAGTCAAGTGGGATCCTGCGTCTTCCAGCCACCCATTGCCGTGACAACCCAGAACAACCGAAATGCAACACCCGCCCCCAACCAGTACCAGGTGCTGCAAACAGTGCTGCCAGAATTTTGTGCAGTTATTTAGTAATTATGCAATCAACTCATAATCTTTGTGTATTATGTAGCTATATATTTTTCATGTTTTTTTGTACAAAACATGAGTAGCATCAGTGAAATGAATAAAAGTAGGTACGGATACAATATGAAGTGGCTAAATATTTCACATGTTAACTATGTAGTGCCCTTATTGACACAAAAAACAACAAAAAAAGGAAAAAGGAAAAGCAAAAGGTATCTGCACATATATGTCTGTGCACCTGATCGCACATGCGCACATGTTCACTTACACCCATGTCCAAATAATCATAAGCATATTCATATATGCACAGTTGCGCAAATACATATGAAAACACAAAGGAACAAATCATGAGGGAACCGTGGGGTTGCGAGCAGGTCATTTATCACACACATTACAGCAATATGGTCATTGTTTTTCTAAACCAAAATGTATAAAGTATTAAGGCTGGTTATCACCTCTTCCTGTGATGTGTGATGCTTCATTTTTCCCTGAGGTCATCACCTTTTTCCCTTTGTAGTCTGAGACTAAACGTCAATAGTTCCATTATCTGGATGTCTCTAATTATGGCTTCCCACTGATCAACCGTGGGAGGTTCTGTGTTGAGCCATCTTCTTGTTATGGCTTTTTTGCTGGCAGCCATGAAGATTTTTAGGAGGTATCTGTCTTTTTTGGGTAATTCTGTATCCATATTTCTCATGTAAAATGATAGAAAGGTGATATTAAAATTATACTGCAAGACTTCACTGATAATACTTTGAACTCCTTCCCAGAAGGATTTAAGAATGGGAATATGTGTGTATGATCTGCCACACTGTGTCTGCATCCTCTTCAGCATATAGGTTGCAGTCCTGTCTGTTTGGACTTTTGGTTTGGTGTTATGAGGATTTGGCTGAAATTTTGTGCATGCATTGCTACTACATCTAGGACGGACCCTATTGATTTTCACTTCGATCACTGAAACAATATGGCCGCCACGGCAGCCATGTTGAAATCCTATCACAAGCAATAACTCAAAAAGTAATGCACGGATTTGTCTGAAATTCTGTGGGTGGATTGCTATTACATCTAGGACGAACCCTATTGATTTTCATCACGATCAGTGAAACAATATGGCCGCCATGGCAGCCATTTCAAAATCATATGACACGCGATAACTCAACTTTGCTCCCACTCATGAAGATTTGGAATGTGCTGCCTTGGCGGAGGTTTGCACTCTACGAGTGCCTCTAGTTTTCTTTGTGATGCACTATGGAAGTAATACAGAGTGCCGTTTAACAAACAGAGATGTTGCCTCAGGCTACTTCATGTTGCCAAGGAAACACTTCCTGTTAATTTTTAACACTTCTCATTGCTTTTGTAGGTGTCCTTCAGCGGGATTGACAGAAACACTGTGCTTACCGCGAAGTCCGTGTTCATGTCCAAAACAGGACGGATCAACCCGTATTCTAACATTTCGGAGGTGCCGTCTCCGTGTAAGAGCTCCGCTCATATGTGCCACGTGATACCAAATACAGCAGGGTCATCACAGCACAAGTTCATCTTCCATCTCTGTGGTATTATGGCCCCAATTTGTCATGACATATCGGACAGCAAGAGATGACAGACAAAATTTTAAAACTTGAACAGATTTAATAAAACCAACTCTGACCAAGATTGGAATATATAAAAATTAGATATGCCGTCTTGATTTGTTTATTTGGATGTGCGACCATTCTCAACGTTGAGATTATCACATTACTTGTTCCTTTTGTGGTCGGCACTCCCTGTGGAACTCCTCTTGTTGCAGCGCAACTTTTTTCCCCCATTCTTTCAAGTTTCATATAAAAATTAGATATTTACAGTCCCTCGACATGGGGTTGCTTTGCGATGTCTTGGGACAGGAAAATGCTCCAACACAGGCAAAAATCCACAAAACGAGCTTCACAGGTCTTGTACAGATATACTCTTTTCCAGCCCCCTCCCACCTTCCAGACTTTTTTTTTCAATTCTCTGGGACTTTCCCCTCTGAGTCATGCCCAGGATGTGCCCAAAAACCTAGCAACAAACTGGGATAAACAAAAAAAAAGTCAATACTTCCATCTAGTGGCTTTTTTTCCACATTACAGTGGTCAGTAATTGCAGTGCCGTGAAAAAAATATTGCCCCTTCCAGATTTCTTCTATTTTTACATATTTGTCACACTTAAATGTTTCAGATAGTCAAATGAATTTTAATATTAGACAATGACAACCTGAATACACAAAATCCAGTTTTCAAATTATGATTTCATTTATTGAGGGGAAAAAAGCTATGCAACCTTTCATGGCCTTGTGTGAAAAGGTAATTGCCCCCCAGTTAATGCATCGACCAATTAAAAAATCAATTTAATTTATGATTGGGATCAATTTCAATAGAAACAAACAGGCATGATTATTGCCAGCCCTGTAGAATTGAAACATCACTTAAATTAAATCTTTCTGGTATTGTGAAAGAGGCAGAAAGCAGCACATGATGCCATGATCAAAAGAAATTCGAAAACAGATGAGAAACAAAGTCTTTGACTTCTGTCAGTCTGGAGAGGGTCACAAAGCCATTTCTAAGGCTCCGGGACTCCAGTGAAATATGTCGAGTGGCATTATCTACAAATAGAGAAAACTTTGGACAGTGTTGATGTTCCCAAGAGTGTGCGGCCTTCCAAAATTCCTCCAAGCGCACACTCACAACTCATTCAAGAGGTCACAAGAGAACTAAGACTATCATTCAAAAAAAAAAAACTGCAGGCCTCACTTGCCCCTGTTGAAGTCAGTGCTCATAATTTCACAATAAGACTGGGCAAAAATGGCATCCATGTGAGAGCTGCTGCGAGACAACACCACTATCGACCAAAAAAGAACAAAAAATTCACTTCATATTTGCCAAAGAAAAAAAAAAACTATGGGATTTTGATGATCCCCAAGACTATTGGATAATATTCTGTGGCCTGAGAAGTCAAAAGTGGAACTTTTTGGAAGACATGGATTCCATTACATCTGGTTTAATTCCTGTTTTCCACAAACAGAACTTTACACCAGCTGTCAAACATGGTCGTGGTAGTTTGATGGTCTGGGGCTGCTTTACTGCTTCAAAACCTGGGCAACTTTCTAGAATTAATGGAACCATAAATTTTGCTCTCGACCCAAAGATCTTAAAGGAGGATGTACAGCCATCACTTCCTGTCCTAAAGCTCAAGCACATTTGGGTCATGCAGTAATACAAGGATCAGATGGACACAAGCAGGTCCACCTCATAAAGGTCCTAAAGAAGTAAAATGAAGTTTTTAGAGTGGCCTTGTCAAAGAGCTGACTTGAATCCGATTGAGATGCTGTCGTGACCTTATACGGGCAGTTCATGCTCACAAGTCCTACAATAATGGCCATTAATGGCCAATCTCTTCCACAGTGATGTAAGAGACTCATTACCAGTTATCTCAAACATTTGATTGTAGCTGTTGCCACTAAGCATGGCACAACCAGCGAGTAGGTTTAGGCGGGCAATTTTTTTTTTCACATAGATGTAGGTTTTGAATAACTCTACCTTTAATGACAAAATTTTCATTTAAAGCAGCATTTTGTGTTTTCTCATGTTGTCTTTGTCAGATATTAAATCGAGTTGAATGATCTGAGACATTTAAGTATTACAAATAAGCAAAAATAGAAGCAACTGTGAAGGGGCAAATACTTTTTCAGATCACTGTATCACTCAGTACATAACAAAAATTTGGCAGCTGCAAAAACAAAAAACAGAATAACATAGAAACACATATCTAAACTAGAAATGTGCACAATTATTTGCTAAGAGATGTACATATTAAAATGTGACTTTCTACAAAGTGCCCTCTCTTAGCCTAGATTACTGCCTGACATATCCTTGGCATTCTTCAAATGGTTTAAGGACAAAACTTCCTAGTTACCATTCTGGGCTTTCAGGAGTTCCTTTGAGAGCTTTTTTGAATTTGATGGGCGCACTTCTCTGACAGTCATCCCACAGCAACTCAACTTGAATTTCAAGGTGTACAGTTGTTACCAAGCAACATTTTTAGTCAATACAAGTGTCTCTTTGGAATTTTGTGTGCCTTTCTTGCACAAAATTAACTTTAAGGTGACAAAACCAGCAAAATTCTGAAAACTGCCAGGTGTTTGTGATATTTTAGCCTGTAGTGTACATTTTGCCGCGCAGTGGTGTTTCAGGTAGCCCTGAGGACTCGCTGCAAGAAATGAGTGGGTTTGAATCTGGCCTGGAGCCTTTCTGTTGAGTTTGCCCTTTCTCCCTGTGTTCGTGTGGGTTTATTTTGGGTACTCTGGCTTCCCCCAACAGTACAAACACATACACATCATGCAGATGTGATGACACCGCCGACACAGCACCACACACCACTCTACCTCATTAATGATGCTCACTTGATTGCTTATTTTTGCTCATTCGTTGCTGCTGTGCCCATGTCTCTGTCAAAAGGTGAGTACAGGGTCTCCGACTCCCTCACCAGGCCGCATCCCAGGGTTCCCTTCTCCTGCTTTAAGTCCAGCTCCGCCCGTGTCATCAGCATGGTGAAGGGCCAGGTGCCCGGCCCCGGAACTTACAGCCCCCACGAGCCCTCCAACACGCCCAGGAAAGCCACATTACCGTGAGCTGATCTCTCGCCCCGGTACACCAGCACGGAAGCCCTGTATATGCCCACTATCATGAAATACTGTCAGTGTTATAGCAGCATTTCAAAAAAAAACTTTGTTCGCCGGGACGCCGATGCTAATGAGCAGTCCTGACACAGACCGGTCTGTAAGGCAGATGGGTATTGAGTGAGATACGTCAGCTCATTTGTGAATGTTTCATCCAACATTTGGGGAGATGCACCAATGGACCGGATATTCCTGCAGAGTCAGATGTTAAGCCTCATTAGCGAATTAACAAATTTAGAAATTCTTTCAAATTGAAATTTCAGAGACAACATGTCTAACTGTTCTCTCCCCAAAGCATTAAATAAAATAAAGCTCCTTTGGAGCAGAGAATGTAATGATACACCAAGAACAAATTAAACAAATACAGTATATGACTATGATAAATACATTTAAAGCAATATTAATAATCTGACTTTTTTGCTGTTTGTGGTTGAGACCCATGCTGTGCTCAGAGGTGTAAAATCCAGGGGTCAGAAAGGATTTCTCTCCCCCACAGAATGAGCTGATCATTGATATTGGCTCTATCTCCTGTCCGAAGTAAATCCAGGTGGTTGGAATAAAGTTCTGGGGAGGATTTTTACTTTCTGAGCCCGGACTTTACACCCCTGATTATTGACAACCAAATATTTTTTGTAATTCTGGCCTTATTTTAGGGTACAAGTCATTTACAGCTTGAGTACAGCATGCATGCTCAATGGTAGGCAAGTGTGCAGATTTGTAATTGGCTTGCTTGTCTGATTAATGAGAGGGGTTAAATAGTGGTGGGTGGGGCTCATCTGACTCTTGTATTTTGTTTCCTGTGTTTCTCTCTATGTCCAGGAGAGGGCACTATTTGTGTCTGTCTGCTCCTGCTGTCCCACCCCCGAAGGACCCGCCTTTCCCAGGCCCCGGTCAATACAATGTTGCAAGCGAGGAGGCCCAGCCTATGCAGGCCACACCCAGGGCTGTATTCCTGTCAGGGAGGGGCAGATGGGAGACGGTCAACTTTGGGGAAGGATTCCCAGGCCCAGGTGCAGAAATGCTGATGGATTTTAGGAGTTAAGCTTTGCCCAAAAGGCTCTTTTCCCTGCTGAGTTTGGCACTGTGCTAAATCATGACTTTTCTACCAACAGGTTACTATAACCCAGCAAAGCCACTGAAACAGTCGTTCCTCTGCAATCAGTACAAGAAGTGGGTCCCTATTTGAGGACCTGAGGAGCTAAAGTAGGTGTATGTGTGTGCGCGCACGTGTGTGAGTGTGTCTGTATTTGGGTGTGTGTGTGTGTGTGTGTCTGAGAGATATAGAGCGAGCAGGCACAAATTACATATTTATATTCAATTCATCTGGGAAGTCGCATATCTGCCCAATAATGGCTTTACAAAACCTGTTGTCCTGTCTTTATGCATGTATAGTAATAAAGTTGTACATGCCATATCTAACCCTTCAGTTATTAATCATTGCTGTGAAATGTTACCACTGCAAGACAGCTGAGAGAACAAATTGGACTGCCAAGGCGTGGCTGGAAGGCAGGGATTTGAACAATTTGGAACTGCATTACAATAGCATTGACTGTCTCCCGCTCATGGCACAGCATCGTCAAGTGCAACTCCGAAGCAAAATCAACAAACCCCGCCCCTCGCACATACTTTGACCTACTTTTCCAAAATTCAATAGGCATCTATTCTGGGTCAGTGGCAATCCCTAAAGTGAATTTGGGGTGAATCTGGCCATTAGTTTTGCTGCTAAAGTGTTAACAATCAAAAAAACAAAGAAACAAACACACACACAAACAAACCGAACCAAAAACAATACCCCTTGCCCTCCCCCTTCGAGCGGGGCGGGGCGGGGCAACCAGCTTTTGGTCACTCAAGCTAAATCATGAATGTATGACGTGGCCCATGTGGAATACTGGGCACCTACGCAAAGTCACAGACGATTTGTTCTGTGGAAATCCGGCCATTCCACACGCTGAACTCCAAGTCAACACCCGGCTCAAACAGCTGCAGTCCACAGTCCAGCTCCCCCAGGACCTCGTTTTCCAAATTTGCGTGAGAAAAAAAAATACCCCATGCCAGCTCGGCTCGGCTGTTTCTATTTTGAAGAGGCAACCTCTGAGAACTGAAAGAATGAAGCTCTGTGGTGTGGTGTCATCTTGGATCATGCTGACACAATGTAACAGATAACAACATCGCCCTAACATCTTGTAAGTCAGCATGAGCCTTGTGTGGCAAGTAATCTATATCATAATAGCCAAGAGGTGTGTGTGTGTGTGTGTGTGTGTGTGTGCGTGCGTGCGTGCGTGCGTGTGTGTGTGTGTGTGTGCGTGTGTGCTTGTGTGTCCAGCCACTCA
The DNA here is from genome assembly GCA_029721435.1 of Gymnothorax reevesii. NCBI lineage: Eukaryota > Metazoa > Chordata > Actinopteri > Anguilliformes > Muraenidae > Gymnothorax > Gymnothorax reevesii. The sequence goes on from CM056577.1 coordinate 115,808,184, forward strand.
GTGCTAGATTCCACCTGGCGCATATCTGCAGCATAGTGTGAGCGACGCTATTTTGCACCTTCTTGCAGGCGACTGTGTCCGGCCAATCGGTGCTGGACTTCGTCAGGCGTGTATCTGCAGCATAACGTGAGCGACGCTATTGTAATATAGACATTCAGAGGGAATCCCCCTGTGTAGTCTCACACACAGTCTCACAGGAATTAAATCCTATGCCTTAACCTATATCTTCCATTAAAAAGCCTAATGGCTGAGGGAACAAATGACCCACTAAACTTTTTGGTTTTAATGAACCTCTGCAGCAACCTGCCATTGCCACTATGGCTAAGTTGAAACCTGTTGCGTAAGGGATGAGTAGGGTCCCTGAGTACATGCTCTGCTTTGCTCATGATAAGACCAGTGCCCAGCTGGGTGACAGATGTCTGATTGCATCCAATAATTTTACTTGCTATGTTTACCATGTGCTGCAGCTTATTTTGGTCTTGTTTGCGCATATTCCCAAATACACAAGCTAGGCCAAAGGCCAGAACACTCTGAAGAACCGTCTTGTAGAACAATTCTAAAATGAGACTGTCTACCTTAAAACTATTAAGTTTTCTTAAGAAGAACATTCGTTGTTGCAGCCTTTTGACCTTAGCCTTGGATTTGGATAGCCGTAGATTTAACTGGGAGTTGCGGGGGACGGAGACACGGCCTTTATGACAATTAGTCCAGGCCAGTTCTCAATCATTTTCCCTCATCAACGCGTTTTCCAATTATTGTAATTGGCAACTGAAGACAATATGCGATTTTGCAGTCTATAATGAACAGGTGCTGCTTGTTCTCTCCGAGTAAGGAAGATGGCAGTCGGCCATCAGGATGCGTATTTGCTTTGTTTAAATCAACGTTATTCAAAATTGCCGACCTGTCGACTCACAAGTAAGCAGTAAATTAATTTTCTGAACTTAATTTACCGCACCGTATCATCGCTGGATGCTGTTAAATCGCGTATGGAGAGGAACCGTGTCTTCAGTTGCCAATTACGATAATTGGAAAACGCGTTGATGAGGGAAAATGATTGAGAACTGGCTTGGACTAATTGTCATAAAGGCCGTGTCTCCGTCCCCACCAACTCCCAGTTAAATCTACGCCCTTGCTGAAATAACCTTGAAAAGGGAGGGCAAGTGAATCGGCGCACGCTCGCAAGACCATACAGCTATTCCATCTGGTCCCTGAGATGCTCTAACATGGATCCGTAAGAATTGCTTCCTGACATCATCAATGGAAATTATAATACCCTGCATGTAAAATATTTTATTTTACCAATTGACTCAAGTTGTTGCACAGAGTAGTCAGCTGTGTCAAATCTGCAATAAAAATTATTTAATTCATTAGAAAAAGCATCATCGTCTGCAACATTTAGAGAGTGCGTTTTAGGTTTGTACCCCATTATGGTTTTTGTAGGAGGCTTTACATCACATGATTTTCTTCCTGATTCTGTGCTGCACAGCCTCTCTGTCAGCTTTGGTGCCACCTGATTGGACAAATCTCTTTTTTGATTCAACAGTTCTTTCAGTTCTGGAGTGACCCATGGTTTATTAATTGGGTAGAGTTTGACTGTCTTTTTGGAAATGAAAGTACTCACAGGAAAGTATGTATCCTGCCACCGCGAGAGCAGCATCATTAATATCTTGTGAGGTGTCCATGATGACATCCCAGTTGGTGCTCTCTAGGCACCCTCTCAGAGCAGCAGTTGACTCAGTGGTCCAGCATTTAACTTGCCTAGTCTTGGCCTTTTCCCGATGCAGCAATGATTGATAGGCTGGTGTGAGCCGAATCATATTGTGGTGTGAGCTACCCAACCCCGGCAGAGCTTTAGCTTAGAATTCTCTATCCATGTTGCCATAGCACAGATCGAGACAAGCCCCATCCCGGGTAGGACATGACACATATTGATGGTAAGTTGGTAACCGTTCTGTTAAATTACAAAGGTTAAAGTCTTCAAGGATAAACTTAGCTGCATCAGGGGCCTTTGCCTCAGCCTGTGCAACCAGGTCATGTATAATTTTGCCAGCTTCCTTATTATCAGCTGAGGATGCAATTTTCACAATGAAAGCAAATAGCTGGTTTATCTCGCAGGGAAGATAGTAAGGTCTTAAATTAACTGCTGAAAGTTCAATGTCCCTAGTGCAAAGTCTGTTTTTTGACAGTGACCTGGGATGGATTATAGTACTTCTCATTTAGAAACATGCACACGCCCCATCCCTTACTTTTACCGGAGTACGCGTTGCGGTCAGCCTGAACCACGGAGAAGCCTTCCAGGTCGGTGGCAGATTTGGGGTCTGTCTCAGTGAGCCAAGTCTCCGACAGGCAGATCAAAACAGGAATGACAATAATCCGACAAATATTGCGCACTTGCCCGAAGTTCATCAACCTTGTTCCGTATGCTCTGCACGTTACTGAGCATGATGGATGGCAGTGGTTGTCTGAAGGGCTTCCTTCTGAATCGAGTCCGCACACCTCCTCTTCTGCCGCGTTTCCTTATTTTAGCCATTGTGCTGGGTTTTCGGCGGAGGGATGTTGTTGACACAAGTCTATTTTGCATTCAGAGCGAGACCTGCTTAAAGCTAAGCAATGCCTCTCGTGCATAAGGTGATCTTGGATTGCAGTCCAACTGAGATCCCAGTTGCCAATGCCATGTAATTGATCAAATTGGAGATCAAAACCCGAATTAAAACAGCGAAACCCACTCTCATTGTATACAGTTATTTATAGCGCTGCTCATGGACTTTAACTTTAAAAAGTTAACCAACAACTTTAAAGTTTGACAAACTTTACAAGCATAACAAAGATAGGACAAACTCATTTCACCGTGTCGCAGCACCGAGCATGCACCACCCGCTCCACTCCAACCCAAAAAGGACCAAGAAAGTAAATGAAGCAAAACATAAGATAAAATAATATCAGTGCTCCAGCGCTAGCGTTTCTACTGAATTAGTGCTAGGCGTACCAACAATACATCAAATGAAAGAGTAATGTCCACAGAATCCAATTATATAAGCCTTGTCATTTTAAACTGACACCACACTTAAAAAACAGCAGGCATACACCTTACATTCTACATTGATGAGCATAAATTTCTCTTTTGCTATTTTGTAATGAAAAAAACTGCATTCAAGGGTAAATCTGCAATGTCTATTGTTAGTCCAATGTGTCTGTGTAATATTGAAACTACATCTTCCAGTCTCCATGCATGGTTTTTTTTCTGGGGCACTGCTTCCAGTGAGGACAAGCCCTGAGCATTCTCATTGTAACAGTGTATTTTCTTCACAGTAATTGGCTTGTGATGCTGTGAATTTAATTTTGGGGGTAGCCATTTGATTCTATGGGCTCTGACGTTTCCAACAAGCCCTCAGCGACCGTAATCGCACTAACCTAGCCTCAGATGGAGCCTTGCGTTCCAGGTGCATGTAATTGAGAGTCCATGCGCCATTATGCACATGTACTTGTAGAGTGCTACAATGTCAAAGCTAAACTGATTTGATTTTGGTGTTTGTACTATAATTGTCCACTAAACATTCAGCAGATGTCATCAAAGTAGTTTCAATGGCTTGCCGGCTGACTCTTAATATGGCGATAAAGCATAACTAGATGATAATAATAATAATAATAATAATTAATTTATAGAGTGCTTTCAATCAAAGTGCTTTACAAAGCTTAAAAACAAATAACAAGACAAAGACATAACACACCATAAGATTAGCAGTAAACAACATTAAACAGGTGGGTCTTCAGCTTCGCTTTGAATACATCAATCGAGCATGCTAACCGAATATCAACAGGGAGGCTGTTCCATGGAGTGGGAGCACGGAAAGAAAAGGCCCGCTGACCAATAGTCTTTTTGCGAACCTTAGGGACACTCAGAAGGCCAGTCCCCTGAGAACGAAGTGCCCGAGCAGGCACATATGGATCCACTATATCAATGAGGTAAGAGGATGCCAGACCATTTACAATTTTAAAAGTCAACAGTAGCACTTTAAAATTCACTCTGGCATTAACAGGCAACCAGTGAAGAGAGGAGAGCACTGGAGTTATGTGCTCATATCTGTCTGACCCAGTCAGAAGGCGAGCCGCTGCATTCTGCACCACCTGCAGCCCTCGCAAATTCTTCTTGGGCAGACCCGACAAAAGAACATTACAATAGTCCAACCTTGATTAAATAAATGCATGTATAAGAGTCTCAGCATCCCTGAAGGACAGGATTGATCTTATATTGGTGATATTTCTTAGGTGAAAAAAGAACACTCTTGTCACCTCTTTAATTTGAAGACCAAAAGAAAGAGTTTGGTTAAATACAACTCCCAGATTTTTAACTCTGTCTCTACTACGAATGGCAAATTCATCAAGTGACAGAGTGAAGCCATCATCAGGTGATTCAGTCTTGCAGGCCCAACCACCATCATTTCTGTCTTGGCAGAGTTAAGAAGCAAGAAGTTTGCCGACAACCAGCCTCTAACAGCAGCCAGACAGGACTCAAGTTTCGATGCAACAGAACCATTTCCTGCCACAATCGGCATATATAACTGCAAATCATCTGCGTAACAATGAAAATCGATTCCATAAGAACGCAAAGTGTGACCCAGTGGCGCTAGATATAATGAGAACAGCAGTGGACCTAGGACAGACCCCTGAGGAACTCATGACTCATTGGAATTAGCTTAGTGGGTTAGTCATTGAACTATTGTGTGGGTGACGGCCATATCTATATCTGCCTTTTGAGCGCACATAGTTGAACATATACCATTGCAAACACAGTTTTTGTGTTTGTAGTTGCAGGGGTGTTTGTTGTGATTGCTGTTTTGACTTTTTCTGCGTTCTGACTGCCAGGCAACATTACGCACAAAGACTCAAAGAGCGCAGCAATGAGCGCAGATATACAGTCACTCAACTGGTTTGTTTTTTTTTCATATTTTTGCAATGATTTTCCACTAAATATTCAACAGTCATTTTTGAAGTAGTCTTTCAAAAGAATCCATGCGCCGCTACGCGCAAGTACTGAGAGAACACTGAAATAGAAGTGCCAAATCCAAAAATAATCCAATAAAATACAAGCATGACTTGTATTTCTGACTCACTCTTGAAATTTAGAATTCAGCAACAATGTGATCTGTCTATTTAGCTAGCTTAGTGGCGAAGGCATTGCACTCAAATGCAGGAGACCTGGGTTCAAATCTCAATTGAGCATAAGTACTTTTATTTGAGCAGCAGGGGCATAGTCCTTGTAAAAATAACTGCTGGGGTGTTTGTTGTTTTTACTTTTTACCATTTTTACCTTATCTTTGCATTTATAATTTTGTTTATTTGGTTGTTTTATTGAGAATAAATCTGATCCACTGGAGTCAAACTTCATTTCCTTTGTATGTATTTTCTTTGAATAAAAAAATGTTCACTAGACTGGTTGCAATAAAAAAAAGGTTGTAATTAGATGGGATGTGTGGCAGTAGCGATATATAAGTGAAATCAAAGGAGTTTTTAATTTTGGTACATGAGAAATCTCAAACGGCACACAGTGCCAATTTGGAGATGCCACCTAGACATTCCTGAACTAAAACCTCTCTAATTTTGCTCTGATTTACTTGATTAGACACAGATAATGGTGAGATTCTGTGCTGTAATTTAATAGAGGTTTCAGACTGCAAAAAAATAATTTCAAAAGGGATAAAAGTAAAATTTTCTTAGACACTAATTTATGCTTTCATTTATACTGTGTTCCATCTTCATTCACTATGACTCAGTGACATAAATACCAATTCTTACATCATGACAAAAATCTTCAAGGTGCTTCCTTTATTATGATACCAAGATTATTCAAATGGACCAAGGAGTTGCAGAGATATACTCATTTCATTTTGGGCATGTAAGTTTTGAGCCAGAGGCTCAGCGCTAAAGTTAACTGAGATACTTAAAAAATTCTAATAATGTTTACTTTTTCCCTAAATAATTAAGCTTTGATCCCAGTTATTTTACAATGTAAGTGACTAACCCGAATGCGCAATATCAGAATTTTACAGTGGGCGAGCACTTGGTTAATGAGGTTGAGCATGCCACCCTCGTTCAAAATTCCAGCATAAGCTGCTTAATCTGCTCAAGCTGGTTTAAGGCATTTTTGATTTTAACCAGCTGGCCAGCCTGTATAGTCTCCTGATCTACCAGTTTGACTACCAGCTTTAATCTACAGGCTAAATCATTTTAATTGGGACCACAGCTGGTCTTAGCAGAAATTTTCAGCTGTGAAATATCCATAAATAAGACTCTCTGTGCATTCAGAGGATATAAACATTTTGTGAGGAGGGGCCTCTTCATTTTTTCATGGCACAATCTCTTCACAGTGCATGCTGGGTCTTTGCTAATTTCATTTATATCACTTCATCAGCGATCAGAGAATGTAGGCTCCCAGGATATCTAAGCCAAAAACAAAAGCAAACCTTCTTATTGTCGGTGCAAAGTGGACAGTGCATCACGGAGCTTGTCTCGTGAAGACTTTGGCTGACTACACGGCCTTTGCCAGATTTTAGACTGGGCCTTGGCCCACCATGAGTCATTTGAATGGAGCTCAACCATGATTCTCCTGTTCAGAACTGATTAAGTTCTTGTGAGCAGCGTGCCTGGTGCTAAGGGGCCAACAATTCAAGAAGAATGAATGGATTCAGTCCTCCACTCTATTGGTAGGATTAGCCAGGGTAAACCAATATGTGCAATAATGGACTGTTAAGAGCTCTGGACGACCCAAACATAGAGTTACTTCATGAAGCACTTTGTCTACTGAATGTTGAAGAATAACACAGTGCACTATTTGTGGTATTTCTCAAATAATATGCATTTTTAAAATGGAATTTATTTTGAAATGTATCCTACTTCATGTCACTCTCAGCCAATACCTGCACTCCTGTAGGACTGTGCAGCCTGCCTTGAACCAAGTTTGAATAACCATTTGAAGGTTGCTTGGTGATTCAGTGAAAAGTCACGACTTCAAAGGTAAGTGTTGTGGAGGACAGTGCACTCTCACCTTCTGCACAGCTCACACAGGTGTGAGTCCATAGGAAGTCACTAATTCAAAATAGAGAAAGAAACCAACCTTTTCTTTAATGGAGATTTTAACATAGCGCTTAGTATGATGGAAAATGGCCTCCATTGCTTTCATCCATCACCCACCCCCACTCCCCACCCCTCACATGGAATGGATGTGGGCTATGGGGAGTGAGTGCCAGATTATCTTGACACTAAGGCTAATGTATTATTTATAGAAATATGAAGTCAAAAGCAACGCATCTGCGACGGATGTGAAAAAGGGGGTCAAGCTATATTTAAACTGGCCCAGTAAAAAAATTTAAAATTACACACAGACACATAAAACCAGGAGCACAAATAGGACAGAAAATACCCAAGATTTATCAGGGTCTTCCACTCACACTCTAAGCATTCAATATCAAATCTTAGGAAGTGTTTCTAATCGGCGGTCATTTCTGCTTGCCTCTCCACCAAATTGCCTTTTAATAAGACTGTGAGTTCAGAGGTGAGAGGTCAGAGGGATTAGACATGTCAATTGAGAGGCAACATGCCACTTTAAAACCAGAAATACGACCAACATAAAAATAATTTAACACATCTGGTGAAACATCAGGCCGAGAAGATCGCGAGATTTTGATGCAACTGACAAGCCTCAAAGCAGAACTTCTAAATATTCCCTGTGATGAGCAGATAGGACATTTCCAGCCCAGTGGATAAGACTCACATCCTCGTCCTGCAGCGTTAAGCTCTAGCGGGAAACGAGATTATCCCCTTTCAAGTGCATGCATGCAGGAGTATTCCCTAAAACACCCCTCTGTCTCGTTGTGGTACAGTCTGCCCTGCAGTCTACGGAGCAACCACCTCGGACAATAGTCCATTCCAGCAGCTGTCGGAACCTATGGGCGGAACGCTGTGGACCAACGGCATCAGCTAAAGACTGCGTCTGTGCACGATCCATCCCTGACTTCACTGTGGTTTATGAACTTTTGCTGACGCCAGAGTCCTGCAGAAACTAGAGCCTGGCATTTTCCCGGCAAGGGAGGCACAATTACTCAACAAATCAAATTGTTGACTTCTCAGTAATTTAATTTTAGGTTTGCCCCCAATCCCAGTGTAATCGGATGATATTTCCCTGTTTATATTCTCGCTGCATATATTTTCTGAGAAAAATTGACCGTGAAGTGACAGTTGTTTTTTATGGATCGGCTGAAGGAATGAACACTACCGCAGAGGGACAACGGAGAAGTGCGTGACTGGATGAGAAAAAGACATGGAATGCAAGGATCTAGAGACCAGTGTGAGGGAAAATGGCTTGCCCTCCGGCAAAGGTAAGTTGATTTATGGAATATGCCGTTCGCTTTCTGCGTTTCATTTGTCAGTAACGTCGCTGGTCACATCGCTTATGTCGCAATATCCACCATCGCCCGCACTCTGTCAAAACCTGTCAATTGACTGGCACACATAAAATAACAAGCCGTGATGTTGGTTACTGGTTTGTAAGCTTCATATATTTATAATTTTTTTTTAAATCTCATATCTTACAGTTCATTTTGTTAGTGATACGCACGGTCCGGTTTGTTGAGTAACGGAAAACAGTTTGTCGTGTTGATGTAAACGCAGAATTAAAAGGAGTACCTGCATGACAGTAGCCTACACTTTCGTTGCCATATATCACTTAATGCTGCTATCCCATAAACCAATGATTCGTGCATTGCTCTACTCGTCAGTGCGATTTCCACCTCGAGAAATACCCTCAAAATATGTATCTTTTCGTCCATTTGGGGTTTCATTTTTCCCTCACGCCTACAGTTGTTGCATTTTGTTCAGAGGAATACCCTCTTCTGCTTTCTGCAGGATATTACTCGGAACCATTGATGCGTGGAGAAAGTCTGCAGTGATGCATGCATATCCTCCTTCGTTTCATAAAATATGTGTATTATTATTCTTCTTATTATTTTATTTTTTTACTATGACAAGTAACCTGCTCGTGTAAGCGAAAATAGACCGTGCTCAAAAACGATCTTAATTTACGTTAGGATTAAGCAGCGCTTAACAGACGTGAACATGTTTCTATCAGTCGCTGGAAACGACTCTCCGGGGCGTGAAAATATTTCTGTTTAGGTTAACGACAGTCTGGACGGCCCAGTGCATCTCGCTAGTGTCCTTTTAATGGAACGAACGCGCATGTCCGAGATTCTGCGATCGTCCATTTTCATTTAAACACCTGCAATTTCGCATGACCTCCTGAAAACCTGTGTGGAGGTTATCAAACCCTCACTCTTCATTTTCACTGAATCAGTTGTTCTAAAAACTCTCAACCTTATTCACCTTGAGTGACAGAATAATCAGATGAGATTATAGAGAGATTCATGCTGTGATGTTGAGCTCTGACATGCTTTCCCCCTCTCTTTGACACAATGGCTGTCAGCTCTGATGTTAGTCTGATATACACACACCATCTGCCCGTTATAAAAGGTCCTTTGAGAAAAAGCAATATATATTCTTGTGTGTTCCGTTTCTGTTCAGTATGGGCTATTCTTTTGTTGCTGAGAGAAACAGCAGTGTTCACATAGCTATATGTAGCCCAGTATGTTGAGCTCATATATGCGTCTCAGGTTTTTGCTGAAAAGGTAAAACCTGTAACCCAATCGGAAATTCAAGAATATGTCCCCTCCGGGACCTCTGCAAAAGCTCCCTAATCCGCACTCACTACAATTACCGAATAAAACATCCCTCAGCATGAGGCAAAGGGGAACATACTCCATCTACTTCACTATGAAGTGAGGATTTCCTAATCCCAGCCAGCTGTGTAACCTCCCCACTAAAAATAACACAAATCTGATTTCACCCCCAACTCTCGCCATCTCACTGCTTGAGCTGTCCTTTATCAGTGTGATTATCATGAATATAATAATTTTAACATCACCGTTATTGTAGTTGTTGTTGTTGTCTTCTATAATGATGTCCAATCTCATCATCGCAAGCTGTCAAACCTGCCCAAATAACCATCAGATTGTTTCTCTGTCATTAATGAATAATTCTGAAAGCCTGCCTATATAAAGTGAAATGTGTCAATTCATCTCTGATCAATATAGTAATATGTAGCATAGTAATATGAGTCCCGACAGGACTATTCCACTCTGTAAGTGTTGATTTAATACTGGACACAGTGGTTTACTGTGTCCCTTGCTAGTTTGTTTGTTGCTTAATGGTACCTGGCTTGCACAAATTCCATTGGTGGCACATTTGTCTGGCTGGGAAATAATCAGTAACCCCTCTGCCGGAATACACATAGCTCCTGTAAAAACATAAATCTTGTGAAGAGTATCCTGTGGTTTATGCATCTTTGTGGTGAGAGCTGCTTCTCCCTGCAGTGTTTTGAGAAGGCAGCTGAGGGTACAGTATGTCCTTGTGAGATTTGTGCGGTGGGCTGGGACTTGGCCTGGCCAGTGCCGTCACCCCGCAGGACTTTCCAACACATTTCTCATCGGGAGAGAAACGTGAAAGCATCTTCAGGTTAGGCAGGCTGCCAAAAAGCCCTCCAACGAGTGAATTCTCCGAGATACATTTTCTCTGTTTGGAAAAGAGACCAACTTGTTTCACATTTAGCGCTTCTTGTGCTGTGTGAATGTGAATTTTAACACAAAGCTAATGGGTCCATCACTGTAAATTGTGAAAAGACCTGCTACATTGAAAACCGGTCTCAGAATCTGTCATCCGCGCACTTAAACAAAGAAAAGTGAAGCCGTCTGTTTTCTGAGATCAGTGGGACCCCTGTGCTGTTATACTGTGCCCTTCTCAGTTCCCTGCTGGGTGAAAAATGTGTTCTTTATGGATATACTGGTGCAGCTCTTGTTAGCTTCACTTTATGTCTTTGTCTCATCTATAGATCTTTGTTAAATGGAAAGGATTTCAAAACATTTTTTCTTGCAAACAGGTGAACTGTTCCTTAGGGATTTGGGAGCCACATTCTTTGGTGTTGTTTTTATCCCTATGCGTCTAATGATCGTGGCTACTCTTCTCTCCTGTTTTTGAAGTATGAAGTCAGATTGGAAGACTGCTTGTCAGTGTAACAGGTCCCAAATCAAAATCCATTCTGTCTTCGAACCATGCAGCTTTGTTCAGTTTACCTGAAGAAAACACGCAACTTTTACTCGTTTCATTTTTTGAAAGGGGAGTGTGGTTGGTTTACAAAGAGCTGTAAAAAACTGCAAGGTAATGTCATCATTTTGGATTAATTGTATTGCTGTAATGCATTTATGCTGCATTCAATCTGTTTATTTAATTTGCACACATGAGGAAGGGCACTCAATGCGCCCCTATGGTGGAAGATAATCTTGTCATCGCTGCAATTGGTTAAATATAATGAAATCATCCTAAATTATACCAAATATGCACATGGGTTGCTGTATACTGTGATTTAAAAATCTTTGGTCATGCTGTACTTAAGCTGTTCAGTCAGTATATTTGCCAGCTCTGAAACACAGTGTCATATAGAAGGTCACATTGCTGCTGTGAATAAAAGGTTGTGAATAGTGGGACCATAAAGGCTTTAGCAGTAGGCATGAGCTGGTTTCTGTGTATATGTAGGTGGATGAGACGGGTGCTGTGGCGATTCACCTTCAGAAGCGGCTACATAACTGAAGAAGATGCCAGAAGGATTTATGCAAGCCAATACTCACCCACACACAGACTCGAGCTCACTCGCTTCCTCACTGAAGTTCACTCACTTGCTCATAGACTCACACACTCACCCACAACTTCACTTGCTCACTGACTCTACAATGCTCGCCTCGCACTCACTCACTAAATCACACTCACTCATTCACTCACTCTCTGACAGTCACTCACTCATCACTGCCGCTCACTCAAAGACTTGCACACTCACCCACACGTGCACTTGCTCACTGACTCAACCATGCTCGTCTCGCACTCACTCATTCACTGACACTCACTCATTCACTCACTCACTGACAGTCACTCACTCATCACTGACGCTCACTCAAAGACTTGCACACTCACCCACACGTGCACTTGCTCACTGACTCTACCATTCTCGCCTCACACTCACTCACTCACTGACACTCACTTGCTCATAGGCTCATGCACAAACCCACACTTTCACTCGGCCACTGACACTACCTTGTTCTTATTCACTTGCTCACTCACTCAGGCCCTCTCTGACTCTCTCTCTCTCTCTCTCTCTCTCTCACTCACACACTCACTGACACGCCCACTCTTGCAAGCTCTTTTTAGAATACCGTAGTATATATCAATCATCGTCCTTATGACATACAAATTAAGAGACTGCAGAGCTAATCTTTGCCTCCTCTTTGCCCGATTCAGCATAGCAAAGACATTGAATGACTGCAAACATATCACAGAACTCCTGTGTTGAGGCGGCAGCCGCCGACTGTTCTGGAAAAGCTGGAACCAAAACCACAGGTTCTCCCAGTTCACAGTCAGGATGCCCCACTCTATATATTAAACTTGATGGTGTCTTAAAATGTCCATGTTAAATGTCTTGAAAACAATGTCGGGTTTCTATTACTCACTTGGTCTCTCACTAGCTTGGGGCTGTATTATGTGTTCATGATTTAAATGATGTTGGTGAATGGCCATCTCATAAGGGACATTACATTTAGATTGATATGCAAGACATCCTAGTTAATATGGGCCTGCTGCCAACTGTACTTCATGCAATGAGAATGAATTGATCCATAGAGCCCAGTCTGATCCCAGCTCGTCATATAGTGACGCTACTCGACCAAGCGTCGATATAATGACACTAAAGGAGGCTTTTAGCGTCCTTATTTGTCGCCAGTTTAAAACGAACCCTAACCCCTAACCCCTTACCTCAACCCCTAACCCTAAGCATAAAAAAAAGCCAAAAGCCTCCTTTTTTGTTGCATATCTACGCTTGGTCAGGTTGCGTCACTATATGAGGAGTCTGGAGGAGATTGTTTTGATCCAGACTGTATGTCGCCTGCTCAGTGGCTTTTTTCTCTCTCATCCTTATGCTGTTTTTGGTAGTTGAGGAACGACACATCGCATTTAGTGCACCTGAAGCTGCAGAATATTTTTCTGTCAGTTGGTGCACACAGTAGTTCACTGACATAGATGAAGTTAAATTTTGGTCCACAAAATAACAAAAATGTTTCAATTGTAGTTTCAACAGAAGATAGCTGTTCCATGGATATCAGGGCCAAGAAACCAAAGATTTCGTGCATATATGTGGACTAAAATCTTAAAAAAAAGATTGCAAACCGGACCTAACCAGGACAGTGTGGAGGAAGAAGATATTCTTCACCTGCTCATCCCCAACTCCTGTGTCTGTACCTGTCTTTTCCTACGCAGTTATCATTTCAATTTCCCTCCAAAACCCCTGTCGGTCATTCGATGGTTTTCCCATTCATTCATTTTTCCATCCATGTCCAATTAACTTGGACTCAGTACTGTAAAGAACTTTTTCCTGGTCAGAATGTGCTGGTGCTCATTACGGTGGGGCTTTCTGAAGGTACCAGGGGGCCACGGACATCAGTAGTCTCTTTGTTTGTAACTGTTGCACAATTATTTCTTCACTATTCAACAACCAAAATAAATTGTATAAGAGGCTGTCTGCCATGTAATTCAGCTCCATGATATCAGAAAGTGAGGGAGAAGCTTCTAGTACTTCAGTCTGTATTTTGAGAAGCCAATGCCGCACAGGTTCTTAGCTAATAATGTCATCACATTTTGCCCATGAAACATCTTTATCCGTAAGAATAAAGAAACCGCTCCAGTATTTTTGGCTTATGGGCACAGTTTTAAAGAAAATGCCCCCGCCGTAACTGGTAAACTCCTAAAAAAAGTTTAGAATGCAGAAAATAAAATGAAGATTGGACAGGCATAAGGCCAGAATTCCATAGTTGCCACTTCGCTGTTGGAGATGCGGATGTTAGGTCGGTACTCCTCTATGAGACCGTGAGCTGAAAGGCTGTTGGGCTCCTGTTTTTCAAAGTAGGGACTCTGCTGTGCTCATATTATAATGCAGATGTCCATCTGGGTTTCCAACGTTTCAATTCTCTCTCTGTTCTCGTTATCCAGTAATTGCTGCTTTTTCAAGACTGTACATGCTTTAGAACGAACGTTTTAGTAAATGAGATATTTCAACGGTCAGATGGTACTGTATGAATTGCACTGGGTGAATTGAAGAGCACTCAGTATTTGAATGCTACCACGTGAATTGATTGGAATTGTTGGATGGGATGCTACTGGGTGACTTTGTTGGCAGTTGGTGTTAGCATGTTGCTGGGTGAATTGAATGGCATTGGGTTTTAGGATGTGACTGGCTAAATTGGATGCTACAGTGCGCTTTGCATACTTGGCCTCTGGACACTTTGGTAACAGCGGGTAACAACAGCCGGTCTGTGTGGTTAGAGCAGCTGCCCTTCAACGTCAACCAAATGTGGGCAGCAGATGCCCCCACCCCACCCCTCCCAACCGCACCCGGCACCACCTCCTCTGCACTGCAGTCGCAGATGTCTTCACTCCCCCTCCCCACCCCACTGGCCCACTCCTAGCCACCAGTAAGACTCTGTTTCTATTATTAGGCCATGTGCTGCTTGGCTGAATATCTAAGGATAGGTTTTTCGGGAGACTCCTTTATTCCTCTTTCTACTTGCTACCTATCATCCCCCCCCCCACGCCATCTTCACACCCTGTTTTTATTCCTGCTCTCCTATCGGTTTCTCTCTGCCTCCTATGTGTGAGGTGGGCAGAGGTTGCGGTTAGTGCTGTATGGGTGAGGTATTGAGGCGGGCAGAAGGTTAGATTACTGCAGTATGGGTGAGGCGAATCAATGCTTAAACGCAGCAGTATTTGGCTTAGGCTCACTGTGAGCAGAGATCTTAGGCCTGGATCTTGCAGAGCTGCTGCTCCCAGCCAGCTCTGAATACCCCTGAGAGGCAAACAGCTGCACTCCAGAGAACAGCCGTCCGATTTAACAGAAATCGGATCAGCCGCATCTGTGACTGCCTCACCGAGTGCGCACACACTCATGTGTGCTCTTACATGACACTCACACAAACGTATACTCACACAAACATAAAAACACAAAATCAAAAACACAAACAGGGTGGCATGGCTCAGGAGGTACAGCAGGTGGTCTAGGAATTAGAAGGTTCCTGGTTGGATCCCCCGGCTCCTCCAGAGAGCATGTTGAAGTGTCGAGCAAGACCCTGAACCCCACGCTGCTCCTGATGAGCAGGCTGGCGCCCTGCATGGGAGCCTCTGCCATCAGGGTGAATGAGAGGCATAATTGAGGAGTCCACTAGCAAAGCAAAGTCGAGTTGGTCTATTTTTTTAGAAAAATCTGATTTTTTGGTAGCATAGAAATTATCTTCCATAGATACCAGTTTTCACTATTGAAACTATTAGCCTTGCAGACATAATCCACGAGGCAGCCATTTTACCACCTGGAAATGTGACCATATGTAATACAGGAGGGCTAAATGGCTGGCTTACTCTATGGCACTGGGATCATGTTATACTTAGTGAGAGCATGAGACATTGAAACTGCCCCTTTGGGTTCTCTTGCTGTTTGCTACGCTCAGGTTTGTAAGTAATTGTCAGTAGCCCCTGAACTGTTGGCTGTTTCTTCGGGAGAGGAGTTGCCTGGTTCTCTGAACCTTCAGTCTGTGAGATTGATGGTGTCAGCTTGCGGGGGCTTCTGAGGTTCTACTGTGGTCATCCAATGAAATAGAAAGATCAAAATGGTTCTGAAAAAAGTTGACAACACATTACACCGACGTTTTGGCAGTAAGGTTAATGGAGCATTTTTGAAAGGTTGTGCTACCAGTTCCAGACAGAGAGGGAGCAGCATTTCACCAGAAAGCATGAGTTGGACTGAGGGGCAGACTGCACGCTGCATTGGCTCCCTATCCCCCTTGAGGTACAAAGTGGTATTGTGAGGCAGGATAGGGCTAGGGCTTGCTAGTTAGCATGCTAACTTCAGCAGGTGTCTCTGCAACACAGAACATAGTTGCTCAAGTGTTGAAACTGAGAATTTAAAAAAAAAAGTGCTCTTTTTAAATTTGATGTCCCAGGGAAATGAGCAACGAGTTGTATCGAAAATAAAAAATATGCTGTGGGAATATTTATTGATCTTAAAAAAGCATTTGATACAATAGACCATGAAATTTTACTTGAAAAAATGGAGTGGTGTGGTATCAGAGGTTTAGCTTTTGACTGGCTGAAAAGTTATATTGTAAATAGGCAACAATTTGTGCAGATGGGTCAACACAAATCAAAGCGCCTCAATATTACTTGTGGGGTCCCACAGGGCTCAGTACTGGGTCCCAAATTGTTTATTTTATATATCAATGACATTTGCAAAGTTTCAGATTTGCTAAAATTTGTTGTTTTTGCTGATGATACAAATATATTTTGTTCTGGAATGGATTTACATCAGTTATTAGAGGTGGTCACAAAAGAAATGGGCAAAATTAAATACTGGTTCAATAAAAACTAATTGTCCTTAAACTTGAACAAAACAAAATGCATGTTGTTTGGTAAGCATAAGATAAATGCAGAGGTACAAGTCAAAATTAATAAGGAAATGATAGAAAATGTTTATGAACAGTTTCTGGGTGCTGTATTAGACCATAAGCTCTGTTGGAAATCTCTTAAATATCTGTGCTCCAAGATCTGTGAAAGTGTTGTGGAAAACTAGACACATACTGAACCAAAACACTGTACATGCTGTATAACACACTAATTCTACCATATCTCAGCTACTGTGTGGAAGTCTGAGGTAATACTTACAGGAGCAACGTACAAAAAATATGCACACTGCAAAAAACAGCAGTAAGGTTAATGCATCATGTGGGTTACTGAGAACACACAAATGTACTGTTTTTAAAATCAAACATTCTGAAATTCATGGATCTATTCAAATTTCAAACTCTACAAATTATATTTAAAGCAAGACACAATCTACTCCCAAGAAACATTCAAAAATTATTCAGTGACAGAGGGGCGAGATATGAGCTAAGAGGGAAATTAAATCTGAAACAAGCTTGTGTCCGCACGACACAAAAAGCATGTGCATATCAGGTTGTGGGGTGATCCTGTGGAATAGCCTTGATGATGACATTAGGCAAAGCAATAATATTACACAGTTTAAAAGCAAATATAAGAAATTAATCATGGACAAATACAAAGATGAGGCGGAGCTCAAAAAAGAGAGAAAAAAAATCATAATTTCATGATTTGGGGAAGGTTGCAATTGCAATGATAAAGATATCTTGGTGAGTATTATTTTCAGGTCTAAAATAGCAATCTTTAAGTATACTGTCACTCTAATGATGGGGTAGGACTTGATAAGCATTCTTGCTTCTTCCTGCTCCTTCTCGAACATATTACACATTTTCAGTCTTCTGATGAATACCAAGTGATGTATGGTATTATATTTTGTGTTATTTATATTAATTTTTATCTTTTATGTACTGTAGCCTATTTTCTGTTTTTTTCTGTTGTTGTTCGAAATAAATAAACTTTAAAAAAAAAAATTGGCCATCATCTTCCAGTAAATTGAGCCATCTTTATGATGTAAAAATTGGCTGTGTATCAGCTCAGAAAGAACAATGATGATCGTGTTTCAACATGTAAAAATTCAGTTTTCTCAAAAGATATCGTGGGACAACAGTCGTTTTTCTTGTGGGTCTTCACTTATATGAAGAGAAATATTCAAACCCAGGATGCCATGTTTTTATGGCCACAGCATGATATCTAATGGAAAATACCTGCAACCCCAATTCCAAAAAAGTTGGGATGCTGTGTAAAATGTAAATTAAAACATAATGCAATGATTTGCAAATCTCATAAACTGACATTTTATTGACAGTAGAACATAAACAATATATCAGACATTGAAAGTGAGACATTTTACAATTTCATGAAAAATATTAGCTCATTTTGAATTTGATGGCAGAGACAAATCTCAAAAAAGTTTGGACAGGGCCACGTTAACCATTGTTTTGTGTCCCCTCTTCTTTTAACAACAGTCTGTAAACATCTGGAAAGTGAGGAGACCAATTGCTGAAGTTTTGGGAGAGGAATGTTGTCCCACTCTTGTCAGATGTCGGATTCAGCTGCTCTTTGGTCTTCTTTGCCAAATTTTTTGTTTTATGATGCGCTAAATGTTTTCTATTAGTGAATGGTCTGTACTGCAGGTAGGCCAGTTCAACATTCAGACTCTTCTACCGCGAAGCCATGCTGTTGTGATGGATGCAGTATGTGGTTTGGCATTGTTTTGCTAAAATATGAAAGGCCTTTCCTGAAACGGACGTCTAGATGGGAGCACATGTTGTTGTAAAACCTCTATATACTTTTCACCATTGATAATGCCTTTCCAGATGCGTAAGCTCCCCACCCCATTGGCACTGATGCAAACCGATACCATCAGAGATGTAGGCTTTTGAACTGTGCATTGATAACAAGCTGGATGGTCCCTCTGCTCTTTAGACTGCACAACACGGTGTTCACAGTTTCCAAAAAGAATTCAAATTTTTTATTCATCTGACCTCAGAACAGTTTTCCATTCTGCCTCAGTCCATTTTAAATGAACTTTGGCCCTGAGAAGACAGCGGCGTTTCTGGATCGTGTTCACATATGGCTTCTTCTTTGTAGAATGATGTCTACAAGTGTTCCTGAGCCCATGCAATGAATTCCATTTCATGTCATTCTATTTCAACTCAGTAAAAAGAAGAACTTGCTTCAGCCAATGGCTGTTATCCTGCAAGTCCGTGCGGGAAATTTATACAAGAACAACAAGATATAATATAAAAACAACGTAGACAAATATACAATTAGACTGACATAAATGTAATCAAAAAGACTACCAAAGAACAACAAAAAGTTTGCATAATAGTGTTAATAGTCCAAGATATATCAACGTGAATGTTAAATTACTCTACCGTTGGGTTAATTGAGATTTGAAAACATTTAGACCCATTCGTTAATACCTCTGTATCATAAGCTTCTTCTTTTAAAATTAGTTAAAAACTTACATGAATCAAATTTCAACATGGTACATCTAACATTATAGTATGAACGTTTAAATGGAAATAATTGACAGAGACCTTGGGGATGAATTCTGTGCGCTAACTTATATATTGTAGGTAACATTCTATGCCTTTTTCTTACATGAAGTTTATGAATACCAAACTGATTATAAAGCAATTGTGCAGGATTCCTCCAATTAACATTCAGGACTGTTCGTAATGCTGAATTTTGCAATCTTTTCCATTAATGAATTTGTGTCTTACCACAATTACTCCACACTACATCACAGTAATTAAATCTTCGTTGTATAATACTTTTATAATATATTACGGCAGTCTGTTGTCCAGTGCAGAATCATGCCTGTTTTTAACGCAGTGCCGCCTGAGGGCCCGAACGTCACGAGTATCCAATATTGACCTCCGAACTTGTCCCTTGCGCACAGGGTTTTCTCCAGATTCTCTAAATCTTTTGATGATATTTTGCACGGTAGATTCCGAGTCTTCGCAATGTTACATTGAGTAACATTTTTCTGAAATTGTTCCACAATTTTTAGGCACAGTTTTTTTGCAGATTGGTGAATCTCTGTCCATCTGCACTTTTAGAGACTCTGCTGCTCTGAAATGCTCTTTTTATACCCAGTCATGTTACCGACCTGTTGTCAATTAAATTAATTAGTTGCAAAATGCTCCTCCAGCTGTTTTTCTGTCGCCTGCGAAACATAGCGGCACATAGGGATCACTTTGTCCGGCGTCTGTCTGTCCGGTAGTCACACTTTCAGTTGGTAGTCACACGCGAAGCAGGCGACACATGTGTTCACTGAACACTCTAGTTTATTAGTATCACTTACTTTTGCAGCCTTTTATTGCCCCTCTCCAAACTTCTTTGAGATGTGTTGCTGCCATCAAATTCAAAATGAGCAGGTCATTCCATATGAACCCAACCAAAGTACAAGAATCTTCCATGGTCACCGACTCAGATTTGTCTCAAATTTATTTTGGGATTACCTCTATATTCATAATGAACACATGCAAAATTTTAGGCTCCTACTCTGAGGGGGTTCTGAGATATGGTCCCCCAGAAATCTGGGGTCACTCCCCCTTTTTGCCCTTGCTAATCGCAAACATTAATTTATAGGGAATTTGGAGGCCAATATCTTTGGAGCAAATCATAGATATGGGCTGAAAATAGCTACCCAGGGTAATTTGGCTCCAGGCTTTCGGAATTTTGTCAAAATGTATCTATCCCTTTTACTTTTCAAGATATTAGCTACTCAAATTTTAAACTACTTTTGGGCAGAAATCAAAAATTCAGTTTTAAGGGCCCCTATAAGGCCAGGATCCCTTACAGAGGCTAAATTGTGCTTGATTCCTTCTATGTGAGGACAGGCCTATCTGTACAAGGATGAGTGACTGCACCCAAGGCATAATACGTAGTGGAGTCAGGAGACCCTGAAAAGTCACTTTTTTTTTTACCAATTTTGGATTGGCAAGTTCACCGTGTGGGCAGTTTCCTAAGGTAATGAACCTTGTTCTGCAAAAATGTATATATCTTGGCTATATTTGTTGTTCATCTCCTTCACTATTTAACTATGTTATCAAATACTGGCACTTTGGGGTAAAAATCATCCATTTTTATCCCCTTTGTTCTGCAACTAGAAGTTTTAAATAGACAGTGCCTACTCAAAAACTCAAGTTACATCATTTCCTAAAAAAATCTGACACTGGACATGATGTGGGACGTAACACAGTGGTGGGACTGAACACATCCATATTCTCAGTAGTTTTCGGGCCGTGCTTCATCCTGAATATTCCATAGACATTTCACGTCTATCCGATATTATTTGTGTACTGCCACTGAGTGCATCAGTTCAGCAGCTCCACAGACACTAGCTTTGATGTTTGCGCGAAGGGATTAACCTAATTAGTTGTGAGATATTCCTGCAGATGTATTTTTTGGCATCATACAGCTTTTCCAGTCTTCTGTTACCCTTATCCCAACTTTTTAGAAACATTCTGCTGGCATCATATTCAAATTGAGCAGATATTGTTATATAAACAATGAGTTTCAACACTTGATATGTTATCTTTGTACCATTTTCATGGATTTGCAAATCATTGCATTCTGTTTTTCTTTGCACAGTGTTGAACTTTTTGGGAAATGGGCTTGTAAGTTTTTAAAAACATTTAAAAAAACCAACAAAATTCTCGCCCAATCTAGAAATTTCTCCGTTAAATGAATGTTTTCTCTTTATGAGTCTTATTAATTGTCACATTTGTGTATTTTGGTGGAGAAATGGAAAGTTTGTATGGCCAGTGGAATGTGCTTAGGGTGTGGCCAAACTGTTCTGAGCATGCAGCTTATTACATTACAAGTATTACTAATTGTAGCTTCACTCCTGGTTGTGATAGTCCTTATAACTGAGCGTGCGGAAATTGTGCGGAAATTTTAGGGCGTGTAGTGCGAAGAAAGGCGTTGATTATAAGGAAATTCCAACAATGTGTCCATGCTGTGTATTTAATTATGTTTTCAGTTACGTGGTGTGAAGTTAGAAAATCACAGCCGTAATCTCCTCGCAAGACACTTTCGTTGTGTGAATAGAACCATCTGATCACTGCAGCGCCGTATAGTCAGATTTATTTTTGCACTCAAGAAACACTTATATTGTTGTATTCAAAGTATCCAGGGCTGATGAGCTGTTTCAGAGTACCACAGGCATGAATGTGATTCTGATAGCCTATGACCTTTATCTTGAATATTATTAGATGACGTGCAACTTTCTACGCCTATTTGTGAGCACTATAGATTCATAACTGTTTAGCTGATGAGGACGGTATCGAGACTGTGGAACCCCTGGAAAAAATTATGGATTCATGTCACATAGAGGATGTTCATCCAGCTTTTTTACTTCATAGCTGTAAGAAAATTGCAGATAAAACACAAAACAATTTTTGTTCATGAGTTAAACACACTCGTGAAACACACCAAAAACAAATTAGATTAAATTATTTCAATTAATTGAATATTTATACTAGGGGAAAAAATTATGTTGTCAGTCAATGTTGAGGAAAATATTGCAGGATAATCAATGAAAAAAATCAGAATTACTGCATTGTTGCTCTTCTTTGGGAGGAGCATCCTCTAAGTGAGGTGATTCCGTAACTTTTGCCAGGGATGTAGAAGAGATCACTGTATTTCCTCTCCAAGGCTAAATTGCAGTTAATTTCACTGGATAGATAAACCATTTCACAATATCATCGTTGTTAATGACATTACAAGCCTAAAAGTATTTAAATGTATTGACTTATTGATTAATTTTTAAAGTAAATTTAGCATTTCAAGCTGCCATTCAGAATTGACTCAAGTGTGTTGCAGAGATTGTATCCCATCTATCCATTCTCTATACCTGCTTATCACTGGAGTCATGTGGGAGCTGGAGCCGTCCCACCTGACTACAGGCAAACAGCAAGGACACGCTCTGGACAGCATGCCAGTTCATCACAGGGCATGTATCCTATTCACACACCATTTACTCACTCACACCTCTGGGCGATTCAGAGTGCCTGATTATCCTGACATGTTTGCCTTTGGACGGCAGGAGGAAACCCATGCGAACATGAGGAGAACAGACAAACTCCACACAGAAAGGCCCCTTAGGCCAAATTCAAACCCACAACCTTCTTGCTGTGAGGCGGCAGTGCTACTCACTGCCCCACCGTGACGCCCAAGGTTGTATCTCAAGTAGCCAAAACCCATTTTAGTCCATGGATGTAATGGAGGAAGTGGGTTCGTACAGTAAAGCAAATGAACTTTGCTTGCATGAACATGATTCGCTGAGTGAAATTAATAAATTAAAATTAATTATTGATATTAAAATATCAATTGATATTTGAAGGTTCAAATGTTGGTTCGTGTCTGAAAAGAAGAAGTTTGAATATTTTCGAAACATCGAAGATTTTTTTACCGCCCTACATTGTATCAATAAAATTATCCAGGCTCATTGCCAAAAGCCAAAAGAGACGTAGGACACCTGGAGGTAAAAAAAAATGCTTGCAAATGAAGCAGTGTGTTTTTCTTGATGTTTAGAAGAAAAACGGCTTCAAAATAAAAATAATCTATCTCTTCTGATCTTATGTTTGTAAGGAGGGTTAGCAGGTGTTTTACTGCTGATATTGGGCAATTTTTTTCAGTTTAATGCAGAACAGTGTGGAGGATGTGGATGTTAGAGAATTTTGCAGATCTGCACTGCCGTATGCCTGGTAATAAGTTACAGGAGCAGGACAGTAAGTTACAACACTGTTTTACTTTCTGAGGGCTTTCTCTACTTTTGTATCCTCAGCCACAAAGTTGATGGGGATATAGGAGTGTGCGTTAACCTGCCACTTGTCTGTCTGTCTGTCATGCTTCTTTTCTGGGCCAGGCTTTCTAAATTGTCAATATTTCTCAAACAAAAATTAATGTCTGAATGCATCTTCTTGAGTAGATGTGCCTTTTCATACTTCCATTGGTCCCCATGTCTATCTGTCCATCCCTCCCTTTTAGCCCATGTCAGAGCCATTCTGTTCTTCTCTGGGCCAGAACTCCTAAACCATTCCATATTACTCAATAAAATTTTATATATAGATACATCTTATTGCGTAGATGTGCCTTTTCATACTTCTGTCCATCTTCCTGTCCATCTGAACATCCTGTATTTTGTCTCTTGGCCAGATCAGAGACGGTATAAAAAGATGGACGCAGCCCACTTGTCTGAAAAGTTCAGCCAATGCGGAAATGAGAAAAATTGCATTTAATTAATGGCCAGCAGATGGCGACATCAGTGGTTGGAGAAAGAAGTTCAATGCAACAGAAGTCTGGGAGAAAATGACCCGATTTTTCCACCTGATTTATTATCTTAATAATGATTTTCCTCATTATTCATGGCATCTATCACAAGTTTCAAGTCTCCTTCAATATATCATGATATTCATTTTTTGTAAATTATGGTCCCAAATAGACTAGAATAAAGGATAAAGCCAGATATGCTTTGGGGGCGTGGCTATCCTCTGGTCCTCGTCTGATACGGTCAGATCCACTCATAGATCCACTCCACGTTCCTCCCTGGATATTCAATTCACGTCCTACAGGAATCACATCCAATTTCAAATGACAAAATGGCGCTGTTCAAATTGCCAGAATCAAGGCTTTGTAAATGGTGAAACCAATGGGTGACGTCGCAGTTGCTTTGTCTGTCTTCTTATCCAGTCTATGGGCCCACAGTGGGGTTTGTGAGTTTTTCATGATTGTTCTCTCTTTTTCCTTCTTCCTCTCTTTCTCTTAGCTTTCCCCTCCACTCCTGAAGCCAGAGCGAGGGAAGAGACTGAGGCTTATAGCATTCTGAAAACAGACTCCTCCCCCTCTCCCGACTCCTCCCCCAACCAAGACTTCTCCTCCACGATGGACTCCTCCCCTGCAACTGACTCCACTGTCAAAATAGCCTCCTTAAAGCCTGAAATATCCTCAGAACCAGACATTCCTCCCAGACCCGTCTCCTCTCCTGACCCTGAATCATCTTCCCAACCGGCCTCCTGTTTGAAACGAAAATCCTCCTCTAAACCTGATGTCTCTTTCCAACCAGTTTCCTCTCCTAAACCGGCATCCTCTGTCAAAACAGATGCCTCCTCCAAACTCAGTTTAAAAACTGATGGTTCATTGGCTCCAACTAGCAGGAAAGTCAGTCTTCAGCAAAAGAAAGGTAGTCCCATCCTTTCAGTCTGAGTAATTAACCCTGACTCAACATTAGGCGGAAAAACCTTTGTTTCAAAGCGTTAGTAAAAAGAATACGAATGGAAGATATTAATCAGGGGCAAGTATTTCCATTTATGGAAGGCTAGTGTGTATGCAGGTTTGAGTTTCTGGCAGTAGGCCATATGAGCTCATTGCCTATATCCAAGACTCTTGTACATTAGATCATAGTTGTAATGTTTCATATATGATGGCAAGAAGTGCTGTCATTCATGTTCCTACCAAGAGATGTTGCAAAAATGTTTGCCTGTGTGAATTATTGGGTCAACATTCACATACTGACAGTGATAAGTTGGCGTCACAACTAGAGGCTAACACAGGTCTAGTTTCCCACCTTTGATAAATCAAATGCGTGTGTACATTTATATGTGCGGGTTGAGGAAAAAGGATTTCGAAAGAACGTTAAGCACCGGTAAGAGTGTGGGGGTAGAGTTGGTGTTTCCATGGAGATTTGTTACATGTACACTGAACTGTGAAGGAAAATCTGTGTACAGCGTGATTGATTGGGCTCATTGGTGATGACTTTTGACCTCTGACTTTTGGAGGCTAACATGACCTCTGAACCTTCTGTTTGCAGATGGTCCTAAGGTGGAGGAGAGGCTGAAGCTGGCGAAGGCGCGGAGGGAGGAGAGGGCCAAGTACCTGGGTACTGTATGTCCACCTGACCTACTCTACACATCTATATGTGCTTCACATACTTGATAAATTGGTTCATCTTTCCTCCACTTGCCTCCTTCCTCCATAGCTCTGGATAGGAGGACATGAGTGGAGGGGGGTTACAGTTTGGTACGGGCCCTACCTCTGCCTCATATTTGGGTATTTTTTCATAATTGTCTCTTCAGCTCATTGGTGATTGATGTCTCTCTTTATTGTCATGTGTTGACTTATCTGGGTAATTTCAATGGTTTCAAGCTGTGGTCTTCTGAGCTGACATCTTCATTCTTCTGTATTTAAATGTTCTTCGAGGAGTATTCTTGGCTACGTGTTTATTCAGACAGGAACCATTTTTCACTTGTTCCTGGTTTCTTGAGCTCCTCCAAAGTAGCCTATGCTTGTCAGTTAAAACGAAAGATCAAATAAAAGCCATTATGACTGCCGTGAAAGCAGGCCGTTTTGGCTAGAGTGCAAAAAATGGTTTCCGTTACATAGTATGCTAGCTTCGATGGTCACTTGACGTTAACTGTTTTTTGCCACCAACTTAAAAAGCTTTGTTTCATTCACCCTCTTGAACCCAAATGCCCCTGGTACCAAGGGCAGCTATGCACCTCACAACAAGCACCACACAAGGGCATGCTAACCGTGTAGCAACATAGGTTTATTATATACCCACTTAATGGGAAGAAACTCGGCTAAAAACTTTTGATAACTATGTTTATCAAAACAAAATGCAATTCCAACACCAAGCTTGTAGCCGAAACACGCAAACGGTGCACGTGTCGCATATGTGGTGCTAGCGAATCCGTAACTTCATTCTAGTGCACAAGTGATACATTCTATAAAAGCAGAGATTCTATGGATTCTAACCATAAAAGGTTTATCATTCTCTGACCAAAACTCTCTGAATCAGCAGCCCAAACAGAGAAAAAATCAACTGGACTGCGTACAGCCATAACCATACCATAACCTCGTCTTAACTTAGCAGTCTTGTGATCGAAATTGTGTTTGAGGGCATGACAATGCTAGTTATATTTTTCCAAAGTTTCTTTGTAACTTCAAAATGATTGCTGACAGTCCCGAGGTATTTTCAGGTCCAGGAGGAGGTTTCAGATGGGGTGTAGGAAAGCGCAATTGCTACACACACAATGGCCCTCCCCAAAACTGCTCTCTCTCCACTAGCACAGCCCTCGCAGCTATGGAGGGAACTTCATGAAGTGGGAGAGTATAAATACGTATATAGGGTTTTGGGATGCCCTTAGCTTCATCCCGTTAAGCACACTTGTGGCCTCTGTACTTAGTCAAGTGGCCACTTGAGTGGCATTTTTGCAGGCTCTGCCTATAGTGTATAAGTTGGTATAAAGACTCAAGAGCTTTGAAGTTTTCTCATTTCACGTTGGGAGGCACTTAACAAAAAGAAAATGTTTCTTGTTTAGGCTGCAGTGAGAGGAGTGCATGTGCAGCGGTGTGCCGTCAAATGTTCAGAGGGACTTCAGCAACCTTGCATTTTACCGCTCGTGTTCATGAACAACTTCGCCTGACTAACAATCAAACAATTTATTGACTGAACAACCAAGACCGATACATCACCTATAATGAATATGAAATGATAATTAAAAAGTGATTGCCCACTGGCCACATTTGTATAATTGATATGGCATTGGAAGGATGGAAATATAAATGCAAAAAAAAAAATCCAAAACTTGCTGACTTCGCTGCTTTTATTTTCGTCATCTTTAAAATTGTCCCTCCACTGTGAATGGTGCCTAGTAACGCCAGTAACGCCCATTAGCCGTGACTAAATTCAGAATATTGAACGGCTTCTCATGGCTTATTGCCTCAAGAACCTCGCAAACTCATTTACGTAAATCTGTGATGTTTCACGAGTTAAACGAGCACAGAAATTATAAAGACATATTGATATTTTACGCCTTCATTTATGTGCTGAAGAAAACGCCTCATAGTTTTGTGGCGCAACCGTGCAATGCATAACAATGATATCAAAATCGAATTTGACTTTTGTTGGTTCTACCAAGTTGCTAATCAGGAAAAGTAAACTGCGAGTGGTTTTGGTTATTAAGCATTGAACGGCGAGCTTTCCTAAGGCCTTCGTTACTGCCGATGGCCCGCTACATTGTATGTGACCTTGTAAATAAATCTGCTCCAGTTGGTGTCAAAATTCCTTTCCTTTATATGGTTTTATTTGAATGGGAAGCTGTATAACTGTCTGGGTGATTTTTGTAAACAAAGCCAAATAGTTATATTTAGATGGATTGAATACCTATAGTGACCTTAAGTGAAATTGAATGAGTTTCACAGTCTGGTACTTGGAAATTTCAAATGACACTGATGATAACCCTAATGTGCCCAAATTTGGATATATGGTGCTCATATATACCTCTCCTGAAACCTCTCTAACATTGCTCTGCTTCAGTTTATTAGCATCATTCTTTGCTTAAGTAATGTTCAGGTGTTATTGTTTTATAGAGAGTTTGGGTTGCAACTGGTTCATTATAAAGGGATATTCACTCTAAAAATGCAAAAAATAAAATCTTTCATTTATGCTGTTTTCCATCCGCATTTATCCTGACGAAGTAACAGATATACCAATGCAGAAATCCCACAAGTGTTACCTTCATTATGATACCAAGATTATTCAAATCGATCTTTGTTGCAGCAATATACGCCATTTTGGGCATGTCATTTTCCAGATTTTCAGTGCCAGAGGCCTAGGGTTTAATTAGTGACAGCTACTCTCTTTCTTACATGCCTCAGAACAACGCACCCAACAGCAAGGTAAGACATCTTTGAGATCAAAAGCACCCCTCACCCCTTTTTTTTTGGTCTTCGAGATTTTTTTGATTCAATTCATGATTAATTGATTTTGCTCTCTTAAAATGTACCCTGCATCATGTTTACGTGACTTTTGTTAGTTTATCATTGTATCAGTCAGTGCTATGAGGTGTCCTAGCAGCCCTGAGAGTGGACTGTGGAGAGTGACAGTCAGACTAGGGGTGCTGGGAGAGATCACCCGGATGTCCAGATTTCCCAGAAGTATAGGTATTACCTTTTATGATACAAGGTAACAAATACGGTGAATTTGACTGACATTTGTCATACAAAAGGGATAGTGCAACTGATTGAAGGATTTGGTGTTCCACAGCACTGCCTGAAAAAATATTGCAAAAAGCTTGCTGTTGATAGCATAAAACAAGGTGATTGTTATTGTTTTGTGTTTTAAATTATGTCATCATTGTCAGCCCAGAAGTGTACTCTCTCTTGTATTGTCTATCACCAACTCTGAATCTTCGAAAGTTTTGATAAGATGGTTTTGTGGGTTTTTACTTCGTTATATCTCCAGCTCCATAACTTGCAGTTGTGTACAACAGTCCTGAATGTGATTTTTTTTTTAATTTTACTCTCTGGTGCCCTCTACTGTTAGACTAATGTGAGGCTTGTAAATCAAATTGGAGATTAGTGGCGCTATTACTGATGACTGCAAATATCCATAGTAACACATAGACAGTTTAGACCCCACACTGTGAAATTCCCGGCAGTCACGGCGAATTGGACCGTTGCTGATATTTATTCTGGGCTCATGAAGCATCTTTGGTTAATGGGGCAGTCAGAAGCTTCTTGCTATACGAGATTCCCCAGGACTCAGGAGGTCAATGATTCAAGCATTAGTTCAGCCACAATTAGATTTGCTCCAAGTTATTCTTTGGGATCATAAATGGAAGGTAGCTTAGGGTAAATTTATCACAGATATTGGGAACTATTTTTTAAACCCAAAGAGTGGTCACTTTGTGGAATAGCTTCCCTGATCAGGTCGTAGAGGCAGAAACTCTGAGAGTTTTCAAGACCATGCTTGATGCAGCTGGCTAGATACTATACAATCTTTTAGTATTAATGTTAGGTGGACTTGTTGTTGGGCTGAATGGCCTCTTCTCACTTGTTGTGCTGTGTTGTGTTGGTTTGTGTTGTGTTAGATCATTGCTGCCTCTGGACCCTTGTATCAGTCCCTCAACTTCACTGGAGGATTATCCCCGGCTTAGCCTTATTAACTATGTGTCACTTTGGATAAAAGAGGCACCAGGACCTTAATAACGGTGTATTACTGTTAATAGCGAATGTAGTTTATGATTTTGGGTGACGTGTTGAAATGTGCACTGAAGGTTTCCATCTGTGTTGTAATTTGCAGCAGCTCATCTGTGTTTCCTGTAGTTATCGGCATGTTGCTGTTGCCTGCTTGTCATATAGCATGTGATCCCGACCCCCTTCAACTTGTCCCTCTTTCATCAACGGACAGTCTGCATTCTTCAGAAGGTGGAATCGGGGAGTTGGCAGCATACCTGCCCTGAAATGTACAGTAGATAATCTGAAGCAGCCATTTTACTTCAGTCCATGTTCCAAATTTGGTAGCAAAAGGATTCGAGATATTTTGGCTCTACTCTCAATTTAGAAATGAGTCAAAATTATCTCTCATCAGTGGCAAATTTTTTCAATAAAAAAAGGTAATTGAATTAAATGCTTTAAGTGTACAAGATTAAAATGCTTTGTAAGATTTTGTTTTCACAGTGTGCAGAGTTTTTTTCTCTTATATTTATCTTTTATTTCACCAGAATTTAAACATGTCTGAAGTGTTCACTGAGTAAATTACTTGGACATAACAGTCCCCAAAAGTCGTGTGAGACCCTTTGAGTAAGCACTGCATCTCTGAGTAGCCTGGGCCAAGACATCAGACTACCCCCCCAACCCCATGAAGTGACTATCCTCAGGCACTGGGCCAATGACATCCTACTCTAAATCCTGTTTTGTTTGTATATGGATAATTTCTGCAATGCTGCAGGAAAATGTCTTTCTGAATAAGTATTTCAGATATATACTGAATTCGAAAGAGGAAAGGTGATTTTGTTGAGCAAACAGTAACTTAAAACCAGCCAAGATTTTTTTTTATTTTTTTATTTTTTAATTAGCTCCTCAGTCTTATGGGACTAAAACTCCCCAAAAGGCAGTCTTTTTTTTTTTTTTTGTGAGCATCCAGGATGGAGTGGTAGCGCAGAGGGTTATGGGTAGGAGAGGCACCCGGCCAGTTTGAGAATATTGCTTCACCTCTGGCTAGAAATGTCAATATGCGATTCATAGAGGGAACTATCCTGGAGCATTGACCCCTGACCTCTGCCCCCTGACAGCGGCAAAGAGGGCCCAGTGGCTGGAGAAGGAGGCTCGCGTGCGGCAGCAGAGGGAGAAACAGCTGGAGGACCGCAGGAAGAAGCTGGAGGAGCAGAGGCTGCGGGCGGAGAGGAGGCGTGCCCTCCTGCAGGAGAGGGAGCGTCAGAAACTGCAGAAGAACAAGGTGGGGGCGGGAGGTGACCTCATCTATGACACCATGAGCAGGTGGACAGTCCAGCTCATCTCTGCTGCCCTTGGATTTGCAATTTGTTGCAATTTTTATTTGACAGACTAAAGCTTTAAATGAGCGCCACTTGCAAAAGCAGTGAACGCTTCTCTCCAATTACTGCAATAAATACTAAATAATCATTGATGGTTTCACCACGATTTGACCATTTTTAGCTCGCCGGGACGAATGTCCAGAGAGCTATTGTCGTACACCCGGCGTCCGCGTCCGTCCGCGCGCAGAAAAACTTTAACCTTGCCCCCCGGCGAGATTTGTTGTCTTTCTGACAACTCTTGTTTTTAGATTCAGTTCACCTCGCTACAGTGGACCTCTGCGAATCCACATTTTTTGATCATTGGTGTTTGGCTCACTTAAAAATTTGTATGAGGGCAGAAATGAGTGTGGTGTAAATGAGAACACCAGTGAAATCAGGGGAGAGGGGGGACCCTGGTGTTACTGCGCTGTACTGTACTCAGAGTCTCGGGCCACTTGGGGAAGGAATATTGCTCTGCAGGAATATCATGTTGTCCTCATATGAGAGTGCTATATTCAGGAAAATGCTGTCTTTTAGAAGGAAAATTGCACTCTCGGCATTATGTCATTATGCTCTCAGTTGAATTTTCTAAAAATTCGTGCAAATAATGAGGCTTGAAATTAAGAAGCGACAAAATGGGCTCCAAGGTGTAGATCTCGCCTCCTCTGCAATTTGGTCATTTAACTCAATCATATCCGTTTAAGCTCTCAGGATACTCTTTAAGTGAAAGACAGCTTTTGCACTAAACCAGGGTTAAATAAAAAAAAAAAAAGCCTGTATGGAGTCCAGATACATTAACTTGGATTCATTGAGATTTTTTTGGTAAATTTTTACAATACCTCAAATAACATGACTGCGACCAAACATTAAAAAACTGAAGGTTGCCATCTTACCATTCCTCAAAAAGGTGTCGCCAGTGAGAGACCGAGGAACGCTTTAGACATTTGAAAAGACAAAACTCTTTGGGAGTCACAGGACAGTGACAGTGACATCGAATGACCATAGCTGAAATAATTTTGTACTAAATTCCCACTAATTTGTGCTGTTTTGTCAGCTGAATTGGGTTAGTGCTCAAGCTAGTGTTCACCCTCCTTTTCTGTGTTGGCTGTGTAGCAATAGTTGATTCATTTATATTATGTTTTTTGTCTGTCATTGTTGGTTTCTATTTTACAAAGTATGTGTATGTGAAATATGAGTTATTTTTTGTGTTAATTATATTGGAGGGATATTTACATAATTGCAGATATTTCTGATACTATAATGAAGCTGTCACTCCTTTTTTAGTTTTGGGATCTGGGAAGTTCGCTGCAGATTCAATCATCACACACTGCTAGCATGTTTACCGAACTGAGTTAATGTTTTTAGCTTACTATCCTATGTTAGATTAGTATGCATGTGGAATAGGTAATTGGAGCCCCATTCAGTGGATGGGGATTTTAGCTAGCCATCGCAGAATAGACTTTATACTGTATTTGAACATATTTTACTATCAACTGTTTATACTTGCCACATTCACCAGTCCTTGAAATGTTAATGAAGATTTGCTTTTGTACTGTTATAAAAACACTACATTCATGTTTCCCTGTTTAAATAGCAGAACATTTGTTGTATTAGTGGATACAATTCTTCACAGATTGTTAAAATGCCGGTGTGTTCAGCCGCGGGGTGTCAGAACACTCACAAGAAAGCAGACACTTTCGCACTTCAGCAAGAGCATTTTCTTACCCCCTGCTGTTGAAGAGCTATTGGACATTTGCGGTTCACTTCAGACGAAAGTTGTCTTTCACTTAAAGGGAAGAAATATGCTATGAACATATTTCCTTGATGTTCAGTGCCACCGAAAAATTTACGTCGAAACGCTCAGCAGATTGTCACTTGAATGGATATCACTCATATGCATTGATAACACTCATGTTATTGCGTGTACATTTGTGTGTTATTGCCTGTTTATACATGCCTATCCTTTGGACTGCAGGAGCGATATGAAGCAGCAGTCAGAAGATCAAGCAAGAAGACTTGGGCTGAGATCCGGCAGCTGAGGTGGTCTTGGGCTGGAGGCCTGAATCAGACATCCGGCAGAGAGAGTAAGCACCGCTGTCGCTGAAACATCACAGAACGCCACGGAACCATAGAGAAACCATACAGAACAGTACAAAGTGTCCCAGATCTGCCCAGAACCCCATGAAACCATATAGAGGAGTTGTTGACGCTGGTGGCAGTTTTATCTGTGGTCAAATAGCTCCAAGTGCCTCAGTGTAGTAAAGGACAGTGTGCTGTAGGTGGTGCTGGTGTTTCAATTAGTTATTAAACCAAGGTCCCGACTCAGTGTAGACTGGAAGATCCAGTGGCCCTTATCGTAAAGAGTAGCAGGTTTCCTGGTGTTCAAGTCAATTTCTGGACTTGGCTTACTCAGCCATAATCACTCCCAAGTTTAATTGACAAAAACTTATTCTCTTACTTTCCACCTTAATGTGTGGTGAATGTTCTGGTTCAGAATGCACCCCGTTCCTCTTCTAGGTGGGGGCTACTAGGTGGGCACTTTGATGGTCATTCAGGTGACTTTGTGCCTCATAACTGTAAAAATGCATTGAGCTGTTGAGAAAGCTCCATTTAAATTCGGTGGACTATCATTACAATTGTAATTCCTGTTCATTACCTCATCGAATGCCACCGAACTATTCAGACGATTCAGAACCGCGGAGAATAACACAGATCCATATAAAACCATGTAGGTCCATGAATGAACTGTGGATCCCTCAAAAGATTGCGCTGAAAATATTGAGAAATCACGGAACTATGCTGAACCATGTAATAGGGTACATGTTGGGAATGTTGGACAGTAGTACCGTACGTGAACACAGCATACACTGTGGCCGCCAAATGCTGAATTCTGTTTCTTAATGATTAGACAGTATCTCACCCTGCATCAAGCTTGGCCTTGAAAACTCCCAGAGTTTCTGCCTTGATATCATAACCAGACCGGATATTCCACTCTGTGACCACCCTGCGTTGAAAAATACTTCTTAATATTGGTGTTAAGTTTACCTTTGGCTACCTTTCAGTTGTGACCCCTAGTTTTGGAAACAGAACTAAATGACAAATAATCCTAAATAATCTTGCACAAGTAATTTTGATAATCCTATCTACGTATTTAAAGGCCTAGAACAGATCACCCTCAAGTCTCCTTTTACTAAGGCACAAGAGATTATGATTTTTCATTTTGTCCTCGTAGGGTTTTATCTTCTAAATCAGGAGTTAACTTTGTGGCTCTTCTTTGAACCTTCTTTTTATCTCTCTTATGGTATGGTCCCTAGAACTGCACACAATACTCTACGCGTGGTCTGACAAAGGTATTGTATAAACTAATTATAACCTGGTTTCATTTATACTCTGTACCTTTGGCTATACGTCCCTGCACTCTGTTGGCCTAATTACTGCTTCACCACAGTGGCTTGAATCTGAAAAGCTTTCATCAACAATCACTGTCAGGTCTTTTTCAAGTAGAGCATATCCCACTTTTGAACTTCCCATTAAGTAATCCTGTCTAATGATTTTATTTCTCCCATGTGGAGCCTTACATTTATTTATATTTAATAGTATTCATTATGTTTCCTCTGGATTCTGTCTATATCAGTGGTTCTCAAACTCGGTCCTGGGGACCTCTGTGTTTGCTGGTCTTCATTCCAACCACAATTGCAATTCCAGGATTTTAAGAAACAGATAGATTATCTTTATTAGATGCTTTTAATCTTCAGATAGGTAATTAACTATCTTAATCTACAGAATGGCAAACATAGCTTTGCAATGCCCCAAAGATGACCAATTTTACATTGTACTCATTACACTATTGGCAAAAAAGTAGAGGTAACAGACCAATAAGATTAATTTGCCAACTTAATGACATAACTGGTAACTCGGTTAATTGCTAATAATTTTTTTCTTGATACTTCACCACAAAACTGGTGGGCCTCATTATCATTGGCATTGTTATTACATTCTTCATTATCTTTTTGATGGTTAGGAATGATGGTCAGCTGTTCATACCAATTTAGAGCCTGCTGACTGACCTCTGTCTTTAATTGCATTGGTTATAGATTATCTTTCTTTGTGCATATTGAAATCAACTGTATTGAAATTTTATCCAGTGAGAAGTGCATGCCCATAAAGATAAATTTTTCATTGCATACATATACAATTCTGGCAAGATGTAATTTAAGGGTTTAAGTAATCCCACCTCCTAGTGTCATGGTAATGGCTCGCCGGCAAAAGACACAAAGCCGGCGGGCACTGGGACCATGTTCCCAAAAATAGATTAGGGACCCAAA
Organism: Gymnothorax reevesii; assembly: GCA_029721435.1. Lineage (NCBI taxonomy): Eukaryota > Metazoa > Chordata > Actinopteri > Anguilliformes > Muraenidae > Gymnothorax > Gymnothorax reevesii. The sequence continues at coordinate 115,843,465 of CM056577.1, forward strand.
CGCACAGGCTGAGTAAAAATATAAAACTCTTTAATTTAATTTACAAAATAAAATCCCGTAGGGGAGCAGCAGCATGCAGAAACATAGCAGGGCTCTAGGCACGAAATCAGAATACTGCTGCACCAAAGTAAAGCGCAGCCAACCCTTAAATACCAACACTTCACCTCCACCTTAACAAGCCACACCTGTTTCCCGTTAAGTTGGAGGTGAAGAATGCAGCAGGGTGAAGGGCCTGCAGGCCAACACCATGACACCTAGTTTGGATAATTAATCTCTTGTTAAAATATTGAGATTGCCATCGTGGTTAGAACAAAGACCAGCATACACGGGGGTTCCCCAGGGCCAAATTTGAGAACCTCTGATCTAAATCAACCTGAATTACCGTAGTAGACTCTAAACTGTTAGGCAAACCTCCAGTGAAGTATGATCAGTAATTTTATCAATTTGCTTTCAATGTTTCTATCAAGGTCATTAATGTAGGTTATGAGGAGCAGGGGTCCCAGCACCAATCCCTGTGGAACTCCACTTCTCATGGTGTTTAGCTCAGATGAGATCCCTCTTGGTAAAAATTCCACTCCGAGAACAAGTAGGATCTCCACGGGAACGTGCTATTTTTCTATTTCTAATGGTGATGGTTTCAGCTGAGACTACAGGGGGTTGTCGCGGGATTGAACGCCCAGGACTGTGCCAGATTTTGTATCTTTGTCAGGAGGTAGATGGATTGGGCCTGTGAATAGAGTGTCTGTATATTCTCTCTGGTGCAGGTCGGTGTTCGACCTCGACGCTCACTTCCCCAAAACGTGCGGATTCTGTTTTTACCAAGCGTCTTTCGAAGTCTTCCGCCTCTCTGTGGAGCGCTCCCAGCGCAAGTAAGCCAGTGTCCCGGATTATTTGGTCTCGCTCGAACTCCAACACAACCACTCCCCTTCCTTCCTATGTCAAGCATCTCCCGGCCACAGCCTCCTGTACTCTCACGCTCTTCCTGCATTGTGATTCTTTCACTCCTTGCCACCTCCACCTCCGTCACCCACCACCTGCATTTTGGTCAGTTCTGACATCAATATTTCACAATTCTTGCTCTGAATCTGTCAGTGATGAGTCCTGTTACTGCACATTTCCCTCCTGCTCCCAAATGTTCCGGGCTGGCGTCACTTTTTCAGCCGGTGGTGTCCATGTCCGAGTCCTCTGTGGTTCTTGCCTGTCACTTCCTGTCAGAGGCGGTACCCGCAGGTGGATTATGGGAGACTTGTAGGGTATCGTGTAATTGAGGGACTGGGGATTCTTCAAGAACTCACTTCTAAACTTTCCCCTAAATTTTCCCTGGCCATGTAATGCTTAGTATTTTTCAGTCCAGCATTTTTTCGCACTAATAGAATTACTCTTCCTGGACCATGTCTTTTCTTTGCTGCTCAGGAGAAGGTTTAATAATTATTAGGGGTCCAAGCCTAGCGGGGTTGGAACCCTGTTGTTTTTTTTTTATTCTTATTTTTTATTTCGGTTGCCAGTGCCCATCCTCTGGTGTGAAAAAGCCCCACAGTCATACATGGCAGCCTCCACGAACTGGCTTCATGTGTGATTGAGCAGTTCCCATAGGAAATCATACAAAGGCTATCTCTAGTGTATGTTGCCATCTCCTGATCTGTGTGATAACCACCGCAAGAATAACGAAAGGAGAGTAGCAATGAAACTGTTCAGGTTTCAGGTTATAGAGAGAGGTCCCAGTCCTGTGCAAACTAGATGGCTATGAAGCCTTAAGGAATCAAATGGACTCATATGGGCTGATGTAGCTTGGGAACATACCAGGTTGCAGGGGGACTGAATCCAGTCGCCGGTTCTGTTCCTGAACCCACAGATTTGAGGCATGTTTGTCTGTCTGTGTGTCTGTCTGCACTGCTGCTGTAGTTATGTGCATCACAGTGTCGTGAAAACCTGTGGCCGTAATGCTCGCGCCGGTCAAGCTGATGTTGAATGAAGCGAATGTGGCCTGCTTGTGGTGAAAAGTCTGTCAGCCGAAGCATCGTCAAGTACCATCTGTCCCGATGAACCACCAGCATTGCAGCACCCCACGAGAGCTCGGTCGCCGCCGCATGTATGGCCGGGGCTGTCAATATATGTGTTGAATCACAACTTCGGAGGGTGGGGCCCTGACGTCTGCTCAGTAACTGGTGGTGACAGTCCTGCACATACAGCTTGAGTTTATATTTTAGAAAAGAGCGCTCTAGCGTGACGTATATCTGCTCTGATGTTATGGCTCCAGTACTCTCTGTCTCTCTGAAAGGAAAACCTGACATGTTTTCTGTTGAGGTGGGGCGTATTACTCCTGGGTGAGACAAAACACTAGTCTAAAGTTTGGACACACTTCACTTGCATTATTGTACTTTGCTTTATTTTAAAAAATCCTAATTGTTTTCGGTTGAAATATTTTAAAATTGACCAGAAATACAATCTCAACCTGGTTAAAAGTATACTTTGCCGACTTTGTATAATTACATTGTGATTTGCAAGTGCAAATAAACAATGCTTAATTTTTGTAAATGTTGCCTGGACTGTAAATTTTCATATATTCAGAAATTATCCATTGGATGACCCGGTGGACAATTTCTGGCTTTTGGGAGGTTGATCAACACATTTTTGGAAACTTTAGGATAGCAAATAGAAACTTGAATAAACCACCAAAGCTAGCTGGGCGAAACTGACGTCTCTGGTGCAGTAAGTGGAGTATCAAAAGTGTTTTCTAACAGGGCAGTATATCAGTAGCCAATGCAATCATGATGTATGCATTTTTATTTATGAGATCCAAACTATTTTGGTACTTTGCAACACTGGTGTAGCCATAACTGAAGATTGGGTAGGCAAAGAACATCATTTTAAAAGAATTATTCGTCCTGACTTGACTCAGTTTTCCTTATTAACAACACATTCACTATGAAAATACTTCACACCATCAGGTGTTGCAAGTATTCCTTGTTATGGTACGACTATAATCATTCATTTGTACGCGCAATTTAGCACATCTAAAAATTGCACAAAGGTGTGTCAAATCTGTGTGTTTGATTTAATTTAAACAATCATAACGTGCAGGTTAGATCACCTGATCCGCCAATAAGGTAGCTTAAGTTCCATAGCAGCTTACCTTTCATAAAGCATTGGCCTATTTGTGAGTAAATTATCTTTCTGAGCAGAATTTATTCTGTTATTTAATCGCCAGGACTTTGTGCTGTTGCCTCGCAGAAAGGATGTTTCGGGTTTTAGTTCCGGTGTGGGCTTCTCTACTGGAGTTTTCATGTTCTGTCCCTGTTAATGTGGGGTCTCTGTGGCTTTCTTCCCCTCCAAAGGACAAACATCTCAGGTCAGTTACCGATGGAATATGGCCCAGGCTTTGGCCTTGGAATCGGAGGCACTGCACTCTGGCTTTCCTTGACTTTTGACACTAGGTGACCTTGATGAAGACCTGGTGTCGAAACGCTTTGGTCTGTCTTGTTGGCTTGTTCACTAATTAAAAAATATCATCTATTCTTCATCCTTGATGGAGTGCCTTTATTTTTTCCTTATTTCATATTGGGCTATCAATTCACCTCCAGCAGAGCTCCTTCAATACAATGCTAAAACAAATACATGATTACAAGAGAATCGTTATAACCAAATCACACAGATACATAGGTTTTATCAGCTAAATATCTCAAATCAAATTTCTTATACTCACTGATATTTTTGTCAGGGAGCCAGTGGCGGTTTTACAGGGGGGCCCACAGGGGCCTGTGCCCCCCTGCCGATGTCCTGTGCCCCCGTGCTGGCCCCTGTGCTGGCCCCTGTGCTGACTGAATAATAAAATTATACTGTATATTTTTTACAATGATATGCACTAGAGCCAAAACCGGACCTAATGTCACTCAACATTCTACACGGACTGATTAGAGCGACCAAAGTGTGTTGGTTACCTGCGTTTGCTTTCACTGATCTCAATACGTTGGCTGGGATTTGAATATGAGCGCGGCAACCAGCAAGAACAACCTGTTACAAGAGACGAAGGATAGCTAAACAACTGCACCTTATAAAGTAATTTGTTGTAGACGTGGCCGTGTTACTGTTGTTCCCCATTCTGGCAACGAAAGGTTGTTGTCAAGTTTGTAAATGTCTCTTAGAATTACGTTACGAATCTCACTCGGCAAAGTACTTATGAAAAATTCCACAGGATGGTGCGATGTTAACCACTAACATCGGACTAGGCTGTTCCATTTTGAAAAATAATAGGCTACTAAGTAAAGTAATCAACAGCAGCCTATCTGCCAGTGCTACGTTTGGAGTGCACGTATATTGCGAGACGGCGAGTATTATTTTGTGCCATTCGGGTGGGCAGGGGTTACGCTGGGCTCTGACGCACACCTCCATTGTCAGCCCGCAGTCTGCAGCTGAGCGCGAGGGAGAGCAGAATTGTGGAGCGGCTGATGACCCCCACCCTCTCCTTCCTGGCCAGGAGCCGCAGCACCATCTTGCTGAGCGGTGGGAAGGACTCCCGTGAGTGTTCGAACCCTGCCTTTCCTCCTCGGATGTGACTACCTGAATGTCCACTTATCGCAGACATGCCCTGTCGCGTTCCTCGAGAGCCATCAGTCCTGTGGGTGTTCATTTCTGCCCTAGTATGGCACTGCTGTTTTTTGTAAGTCGTGAACATCTCCAGCTGTTGAATGCAGTGTAGTTTGTCAGCTTCTGAGTGGAAACCTAAAGGACAGAGCATTTTTTTAAACAGGGTTTCAAACAGAGAAGTATTGGGTAGTATAAATGGTCTATGAGTGTGTGATTTAATCTATACCCTGTGTTTGCTTGTTTGTGGGGTCTGAATCTATTTCCAATTGTCCTCCCCCCCCGTAGATTTTTGCTCCCGCTCTCACTCTGCCAACCCCCTGTCGGCCTGCGCTCACAGCAGCACCGGGCAACGGAAAGTGTCCGCCAGCACGCCCGACATCACGCAGCGCCAGAGGAAGCTGGAATTCACCCCAGTAAGCTTGGGCGACTCATCTCTGGGGGAGGGGAGCTCCAGTAGTGCATCAGCCCTGTTGACTGTGCTGAATACAGTCCTCTAATACCTGTATCTCAAAAGGCGGAGAAAAAGAAGAGCAAGAAGGAGAAGAAAGACAAGGAACGAGAGAATGAGAGAGAGAAGGCGCTGGCGAAAGAGAAGGACCCGAAACAGAGACCCCTGAAACAGAAGGCCCTGAGGCAGAGGACAGAAAGCAGGTGCTGCGCTCTGTCCTCATGAGGAGGCCTGCACACGCAGCTCCTGTCATGTACTGACTCCTAAATATGTCATATGGTCCTTGCACTGCCTGTGGAGTGTTTAAAAGCTTTGTGTCCAGACTGACTTGAGTACCCTGCCACGGCGACAGTATGGTGGTGTAGAATGGATTGATGAGGGGTCAGCTTTCTCCCTGTGCTGGGAGGAGTGCCTTAATCAAGAGTTGCAAACTAGGGTTTGGTCTTTATCTTATGGATAAATTGTCCATGAAGCTAGGTGAGATTAGTCTGGCTTTTGGAGGCAGACAGAAGTGGGTTAGGCCAGCCAGTGCTCTGGATGTTGAGAGACTAGCAGTGTGGAAGTCTGTTGCTCATGTAGAATGTGGGGCCTTTCAGGTGCTCCATGGACCATTGAAATACCAGAGAGTTCAGATAGGACATGTCAGTAATGATGTGAGTTGGGGAAATTCGATAGGTAGGTTTGACTTGGGGTCAAAAGGCCTTGAGTTCTAGTCCTTGCCATGACCTTTGCAGTTTGTTCTCGGGCAAAATACTTCACTCCCACACTGCTTCACTCCTCCCAGGTGTATAATTGGGTACCAGCCAATTGTCAGGGAAACCTGACTAAGATCTGTGGGGAGTACCTGCGATGGACTAGCATCCCATCCAAGGAGAGTATCAATACTCCTTGTCGCTTTATGTCACCAAAACTGGAGTTAAGCAGTGGCCTGATGGGTCACTAGGCTGAGAATGATGTGCTTTGTTTCACTGTTGTTGGGCTGATGTTCGGGAGATTAGGGATACTGGCATAATGTTAAAGTAGGGATTCAAATAAAATAAGTACCCATAAAATTGGTCCGTTTTGGCAATTTCATGATAGGTTGAAGGTATTCACTCATATAACAAGAGAAAAAGAGTTTCATGCGACTTGATGTTCGCTGACCAAATGTTGCTCCTTTTCCACCATAAACAGTCCGCCGACAGTCTCATTTACCATGATGTCACACACGGGTTGTGTACTCTGAAAGTCCCCAGATGTTCCAGAGTTATAATATAATATATATAATATATATATTATAACATGTATATTATATATATAATATAATATATATATATTATATATATAATATATAATACCTGAAAACTGTTTTCAATTTTGTTTTTAAAGCCTGACAAGTCAGAAGTCTTCATAGATTTCTTCCAGATCTTCCTGTAGTTCATAGTTTTAAATCCCATGTTTAAATCTTAATTTTTTAAGGTGCCTGCAAAAAGTCCTGTAGCTGTGCTGGCTATATGCTATACACGTACACATTGTCTAGTTTAGAAAGAAAATTATGTTTTTACTGGAGTCATGCTACCATTCTGAGGAAGGTTGGATAAGCCAAAGCTGGGCAACTAAAAAGATAGTATTATATGAACGCGATCAAGTGGTCTCTCATAACAGTGATTGACTGACATAGAAATATGGAGTGACAAGGTCGATGCCATTTAGAACGCAATTGTTGTGATGGTCCTGCCTTACAGGCCCTCCCCTCCCCTGCTGTCTGCACCTCCACTTCAACGAGCTACACTTGCTGCTCGTTGAAGTGGAGGTGCAGGTTAGACTATTTAAGCTCTGGCAGTGCAGCTACATCCTGTGTCCTGGAGCCCTGTCTCATTTTGCCGCTGCTTCTTTCCTGTTTGGTTTTAATTTTTAAATGAAAGAGTTTTATACTTTACTCAGCCTGCGCCTGTGGGTCCCTTCACTGGTCTTTGGGTACATGGTCCCAGTGCCCGCCTGAATTGTTGTCCTCTGCTGGCGGGGACAAAACCATGACAATCGTACCCCTCAAATATCTCCACTCAATACCTCAAAAGCAGCCTGAATCGTCTGCCTGTACTTCTCATGCACCTAAGCTCAATTTCAGGTCTTCATAGCTTTTTTATAGTTGTTGTATCTCTTCCCATGGTTCTGTCTTCAACTTCTAGTCCTTCCTCTTCCATGATGGCCAAAACGAAACAGAACCGTAAATCTAATGACGTTAGATAGTTAAAATATATGAAATAGAAAGATCTCACGACAGGCAGCTGCAAGTGCATGAACAATATGTATTCCTGCACGAGTTAAGAGAGAGAATACATTCTAAAAATCTTCCTTTCTTGTTCTGTGTTCACTCTTAGCAAGCATAATAAATTAAGGTATCAGTCCTTCCCCTAGAGTTTCCGCTACATAAAATTGATCATGGCGTACCGCCATGGCAAAATAAAAGCCGCCCCTGCTGAAAATTCTAGCTTTAAGCAGCCCAAGCTGGTCAAGCTGGTTTAAGCTGTGTTTTGACAGATTTAGTCGATCGACCAGCCCTTAACCAGCTGAGCTTACAATACCAGCTTAACTAGTTTTGACCACCTTCATCTAGCTGTAGAGACCAGCTTTAAACATCTAGACCAGCTATGACCAGCTAATGGTGTTGAAAACGCAGCTCAGACCATCTTAAACTAGCTTAGAATTCTAGCTGGTCTTTCCTGGTGCCACGCCTATGTAAAATGACTTGACACTCCGTTTACACGTGGCCAGCTATTTTCATAAATAAATATTTCACCGTCTCCATTTTCAAAAATAATATCATGCACACTTCAGTTTTCAGAAAAGTTTTCGTTTACTTGTACCCACGTATAGCCTATATGCAGTCAAGTGCATATCAAACCTGTAGGTGGCAGTGTAACGATAAGCTCAAGCCCATGTTAGCCGATCAGAATCCCGCAAATAGCAACAACAGAAACGAATCACGATCATCCATGATCACCACCTGACGTCGGCTACCTAAAACTCAGTTTTTCTCAGTTTACATGCAGACTTGCAACCGAAGTTTTCCCAAAAAAAAGTTTCCCAAACTGGCCGGAGTTTTTAGAAAGAATTGTTTTCAGTGGCGAATTCTCCTTTTGCGTGTGAACGAAGGGCACAAATGCAGGGAAATGTCTCGGTTTGTCAAAATAACCGTGCACGTGTAAACGGGGGCCTACATTAACTCCAAAAATCCTAAGGACAATCAGGTGTCGCCAGTTCTCATTGTTGAGTTAAAATGAACGCTAATAATTATTAACCTGCTGTCAATCATTTTGCTTGATGAACACGTACTCCAATGAATAAAAATTAGCCATTGGCAGTAAAACACTCTGATTTCTTCTTAATGCAATGTATGCAACAATTAGAGAGAAACTATTTTGTTCACTTTGCACTTTCATGATTATTTAATTCCAATTCTGGAGTCTGCAGTCATAAACAGTTTTCATATTATGTGAAATCCACCGTCACGCATGTGAAACTGATAAGCCTTTGTGCACAGAGACTTCAATTATTACATCACCTACGTGCTGGTTAAAGGAGCAATATGTAAGAAATGTATGTTGATTAATCATGAAATGGCCCGGATATATCGCCAGACATTAAGGAATGATGTTAATTTCAAATACTTATATCACTGACTACAGTAGTCCAGCCAGAATATTCTCATTACAAAAGCAAAGTTGCAGCCCACAACTAATGTTGATGTTGTCATTTTGTGTTTCGGTCTGTTGCACCGCCCTCCAACTATCTCCCAATCACGAAGTCAGTAGCATTTCGGCATCCAGGTTGCCAGTTACCACTGAGCTGCAGCTACCAGCTTTTTGGAGCATCAATATCTGATGTTACTAAACCTAGAAGGCCTCGTTATGATTCTGAAATACTTCGTGACAAAGTCAGATACAAAACAAGGATCTGTATAGGACATGCCTTTGAAAGATTGAGATGGCTGAAAGCAGAAAAGAATTTGAAGACTGACACTGAATTTGCTAATTTTCTCCTGGGCAGGTAAAATTCAGCCAAGTTTGGCTAACTTAATTCTATTTAATGTAGGCACGGATATTTCAAATAATCTCTACAGTTGAATAATATTGCACATGTTCGTTCATGATACGTTAGTGCGTATAGGTAGAAAATTGTTTGAGAAATAAAATCCGTGGCTATTCGTTGCCAACATTAGCAGTGCATTATTAGTCCGTTTCTTGGGCTTTATGCTGAGACACTGTGGAAACCGTTCCAACATTAGCACAGCCATTATGGCAGTATGAAATGAACTGTCTCAATAACATCGGTCAAACGAGTCCTCATTCATTCTTTACGCATATTACAGTTTGGACTTTAGTGGGCTATCCACACAGAAGAGTGACGAGCAAGTTGACCAATATGACCATTTCTAAAGTTATTCATTAGTCTCGATTTTTTCTGAACTGAACTGAACACAACCCTGTGAGAGCAAATCAGTTAAGTTTAAATAAATGTTAAAAGACAGATAAATGTTTCTCTATTATGATTTATCCATCTCAAGTGAAGTACGACTCAATTTTTCACCTTTAACAAAATATAAAGCTTAGAGAGAGACATAGTATTTCTATTAACATATAACAGAGCAGAGCTTGCAAAACCCGTATGTGACGTCACCCAAAACGGGCCAATTCCTAGTGTCACGGAAGTGTTCATGCTCGATGAAGTACTGTCGTTTCGTGCATGTTTCCATTTCCTTGTCTTGATGATGTGACGGAATGACATTACATTGTATTCTTTGCGTTCTAAGTTTTCCATTGATGTCGAAATTGCCATATTTCAGTTTTTAGCCCGCTTGGCCGACAGGCCGAAGGTTTTTAGTGGTCTTTAGTGGTGGTCTGTCGTGCGTGTGTGCGTGCCTAAACTTTTGGCTTGTCTGTGCTCTGGTGTCTTCAGTTTTTCACCGATCCTCTTCATATTTCATATGTGCATATAGTGTCTTAAGGTCCAGACCAAGTTCGATTTTCAGCCCAATCGGACCAATACTTTGGCTAATAGGTGGCGCTCCATTTTAGCTACGTTTGGCCAAGCGGGTGCAGTGGCTTTGCCGCTATCTTTCCTGTGAATCCCTACTTTAAGCTGGTTCGGTGTTACGTGTGCGTTTTAGTGTTCGGGTGCTACGGTATCAGTGACTGTGAGGATGATTTGAGTGTTTCTCCCTGCAGCACCCCGAAAGCTAAAAGCCAGCTCACTCCTCCAGCCAACACCACGCAGGCCAAACCCACCTCCCCAACCCCTGCTGCCTCCACCCGGGGCCCCAAAACTCGGCCCAAGAGGTCCAAGACTCCAGCCAGGGTGCAGCTTCAAGCAGTCTCCCCAGTTGCTATAGAGACGACAGGAGAGTCACGAAAGCCAGTCGACCCCGCTGACACAAAGAGTAAGTGCATTCTATGCCATGTGATGGGCTGGTGAGTGTTTCTGAGAATATTTTTTTTGGCTGGGGCTGGTACCCAGTCTTGGACAAACTGAATTATGATTAACTGTGGAATTTAATCAGAAAAAGTACACACTTATCCATTAATCCTGATTGATTTTTAAGTAAAGAGGTTGTTGCCTCTCAAGTTGATTGCTGACTCAGATCAAATGTGCCAGTTGCATTGTCTTAAAGAGTCTTTATAAGTAGGGCTCGTTACTGTATATCAATAAGCTCCTTCACATTTTTCATGGTTGACTAACTCCATTTTCTTGCCTCCGTTCCAAAACAGCCATCAGCAGTGTTCCACCAATTCTGGTGTCCTCCTCTCCAAACGTGGCTCCATTGCCAAGCACACCAATCACAAAGACCATGTCCCCTCAATCACCCTCAGCCTCCAGTCCCATAGGCCCTGCCCCCTCTCTCACAGTCCCAGCCTCCCCTCTTTCAGGGCCCACCTACTCTTCCTCAGGCCACACCCCTTCTCCCTCTGGCCCCTCCCCAGTCTCAGTCTCAGGCGTCAGGCCCACAGCTGGCACTACTGACCCGGAACAGGCGGCGCGCAGCCTGGCCGAGAAGCGCCGACAGATCCGTGAGGAGCGGGAGAGAGAAGAGCAGGAGCGACGTGAGCAGGAAGAGAGGGATCGGTTAGTTTTCGTGTGTCTGTGTGCATCAATGTCTGTACGCATTTGTGCGCATCTATGTCTGTAGGTATTTGTCCGCATCTATGTGTGTATGTATTTGTGTGCATCTATGTCTGTACCTATTTGTGCATATGAATGTCTGTTGGTCGGAAAATAAAAATTCCGCCATGGTTTTCGTCCACCCATGAGCTCAGCCAGCTGATCTCACTTGTTTGTCTTCTCTTGTGGTTGAAGAATTATGTTTAATGGCAAATCCAGGGAACTGGGACTTAAAGTACTCTGAAGGACATTTGATTTTCGAACCTAGGTTTTCTAACAGTGCATTTTTTAATGTGTTTCTGTGCGTTCATGCGGGTGATTGTTTGTTCCTTTTTTTGTAGCAATGAGCTGTGCGTGCATTAGTGAAGGAGTCCGTATTTGTATATGTTCGCATGGTCGTTTTCCTCCTCTGACCTGAGTGCGCTCACTGCTCAGGGTTTTACGTGAGGAGCAGTTGGCATGGGAGCAGGAGGCGAGGAAGTGCAGGGAGGAGGAGGCGAGGCGTGTGGCAGAGGAGCAGCAGGCCCTGGCGCAACGGCAAGAGGAGACTGCGGAGAGGGAGAGTGACCGCTTGCAGAGAATGGTGAGAGTAGATTCTCATCCATACTGGGGAATGTAGTTTCCATAAAGAGTTTGGACTACAATTTTGACTCCATTACCTTGCCAATTGCTTCAAACCATAGATGAACACTTTGGCAGTATTTCATTCCGTAGGGTTAATCCCTACACCCTACACCCTGCGCAATCACTTCCCTTTGTAGTGAAAACACTGAAGGGCAGCATAGGGTTTTCAAGTAACGGTCGTTTGGAATGTCCTTCGGCATATTTTGCGGCTGCTGGTTTCTGCTTAAGCAAGTATACACAAACGCAGCCAGTTCAGGGGAATACTGTTTTCACTGGCCATTTATCAGTTTCGCGGTAGATTTATAAGCAACTGCATAACTTTCATGAGGCGAAAAATAGCCGCAGGTAAAAATAAAAAAACTACATAACTAGCGATAGCCAGTTGACTGTTGTGAACCATCAAGCTCGGTTTGTCAGCTCTCTGTGCGCTGGCTAGCTATGCCATCGTTGTTGTCATTTTCTTGAATGACGTCGAATCACACACGTCACTAGGCTCAGGTCGTTGCACGGCATTGTGGGAGCAAAGCGACCTTCGCCTGCTCTCGGCGTAAAACTGCTGTTTTGTAGGGCCCTTTGAAGGAATGAGTTTAGCGTACTTTCGATTGGAATTCCCTTCAATATGGCTACGGTGGGCGTGGCCCTTATTATGCGCATTTTGAAGTGAATAACCCTTGCTTTTGGAATGCAGCCTTTGTCTTTGTGGTGTCAAAACTTGTCCAAAAAAAGCCTCTCGACTGAGGTTTAAGTAGGCCTGGCACATATGTTGGCTTGTCTGATTTATAATATTGGGTTTGTTAAGCAGCTGCACATTCCTATTGAATTGCCAGTTCATATAGCTGAACTTCATTTTAAATCCTCAAACGCATTGAACCTTCTGTCCTGCCCAGACTTTCGTATTTTGCAAATCATTGAGTAAACATGAATACAGTGCATATGTGACGGTCTCCATTATCTATATCAGGTTTTATTGACACTGCACGTCAACTTAATCCCTACTCACTGGAGTCCAAACTCCGTGTGTGCTCACAATGAGCTGCTCATTCTGTAAATGTCAACTTGTTCATATTTACTTTCTGTGAATGTAAACACTCTTATCAGACCAGGGGAGCAGAGCAAAAGGTTTGCAGCCAGTTAGAAGTGAGAAGCTGCACCAGATATGGAAGGCTTCATATTTCTATCCGTGGCACCAAGAGGATTGTTTCCTGACTTCAGGGAAACATGTTGAAATCGGTCCTAAGAACATTATACTTCATAGCATGAAATAGACAATTGTGAACTTAAAGGAGGAACTAGTTCTTGTTTAGTGGATCAGCATGGTATTTTCCAATGAGGATAAAACCGTTTTTATCAGTTGTAAAGCCCATAAGTAAAACTTAAATTTAGAAACAGCAAGGCCCTTGGGAAAGTTAATGTTGTCCAGTTACGAAGTGAATTTTAGATCTTATTTTGTCCACAAATTTTATTAATAGCTTTGAAGCCCTTTAGTGGAAGGTATAGAGGGAGCATCGAAAGTAAAATATTTGCCCAAGGAAGAATGTTAATTTAAGGTTAATTTAAAAGCAAAAAAAGTGTTGCTTTTAAATCAGTCTTCCTCAGTTCTCCGTACAGGCAACTGGTAAGATGATGAATATAAAGGGCAAAATTCCGTATATTTCAGCTGGCATCTTTCATGTTAATCTGATGGCACCATTTCATTTAAATGAGGTCATGCTAGACAATTTTTGCTGTCTTTTACATTTATAATGTTAACTCCATATGAATTGTTGGAGCCACATCTGACCGGAAATGCAACATATTCCTGATTTCACCAGAAGATGCCAACAATTAACCCCTTTCTGCAGATGTAGATGCCCGCGTCTTAGGGCTGGGCGATATATCGATATTATATCGATATCGTGATTCAAAGTAAAATATCGTCACGGATTTTGACTATCGTAATATCGTGATATGAAATAAGTGTTGGGTTTTCTGGTTTTAAAAGCTGAATTACAGAAATGGGTTGCATTTTTCTGCACTTGCAAGACTGTTGAAGCTGTTGCCTGCACCTGTTTCATCGTTATGTCAGCAGTACTAATAAATGGTTATCGAAAATATTATGGTGTACATATTTAGCAAAAGCACCAACATTTGTCCTGATGATATCGGCAAAATATCGATATCGAGGTATTCGGTCACCGATATCGAGATATTAGATTTTGTCCATATCGCCCAGCCCTACCGCGTCTATAGACCTGCACATTGGAAGTACGCTGTTACTGTACTCGATCACTAGATAGCACCCCCGGATCAGTTATTGAATGTTCACAAGCAAGCAGACCTCGAACGCGGTTCTGAATACGGTGAAGTTCACTCCACTCCCTGTTTTTTGAGAGCTGCATGAATTAAACTCCTCAGCTAAGCCTGATGTGCAAACTGGTCAGTATCCTTGCCCATAGTGTCGATTCAGCAGTTTGAAAAAACGATATCTTGGCACAGAAAAAATCGTTATCCTTAGTAGCAACCCGTTTAGCCACAGTGAGCTAACAGTATTCCAATTAGTAGTTCATAAAAATCAGTTTTCTGAGGCAAAAAAATCGACATGGTATTGATTCTCTCACATTCTATTGCCTATTACAGTTGTCCCATACAAAAAAAATTGTAGTTCCCTACCGTGGATTTACGCGTAGATTCCTTCATTGATAAATCCAGCGCTTCCTTATATCCACCCGAGTACTGGCGTTGATAGCCAATCACTCAACCATACACTCAAGCTCTTCTGCGTAATTGTAGAGTTACACTTCATGGCCTCCTGAAGTTTCCCTGATAACAATGTATTGAATGGCTCGTTTCTTATCCAATTCCCGAGTGTTTAAACATTTTAGAGTAAGTGAAACACATTGATTGGACAAACACAGAGCATACAAACCAATGCGTATCAGCATGCGCTGTTGTATCCTGTCTACGTTATGCACATTACGCGGCTAAAATAGACGGGATTTATAGAAAACGCGTTCGCAAAACTGGCCTTGAAGCGTTCAGTTACATTACAGGATTTAAATGAGAACGATATGCTCTATTGGAATTATTTCGAATGAAACAGGACCGGAGGGTTCTTGTTACTGGATACATCGCTCTCTATTTTATACAGTCAATGTCTCTGGAGGAGGGATTCACGAAAAAGGTCAGGCTGCTATTTTTGTTTGTTTTTTTTTTCTGTTTCAGAATGTATATGTACTCAACTAAGTCGAATGTCGAGGTTTTTTTCCTGTTTAAAACGCGAACTGCCCGTGCATTTTGGTGTGGACCCCCGGTACGTTCATTGCACGTTTCTTTTGAATCGGGAGACGCAATGGATTTGATATTCCCTGAAAGTGGAGTGTCTGTTCAGTTAAAATGAGGTATATTTCAGAATTCAGATATTACTGTGTTAGTGAGGTGTACTTGCTCCTTATAAGTGTTGAAATGGGTTCGTGAGCTTTGAAGAGGGGACTGGTAGCTTTCATTACAGGGTGAATGTTCTGACCGTTTAATAAGCAGTTTATTTAATGCGTGTTTGTGCTGGCTTTGAAGAAAAATGGCCAAAACTCTAAACTTTATTATGGAGAAAAGGCACGTTCGTATTTGGAGAGGTTACTGGTGACCATTCATATTCAACTGCACTGATATTTGATAAATTCATACTAAACTCAACCAGAAAATCATTCGTTCATATTAAATTTCATGCCTTAAAGCTTTAATTGTGTTAAATACATGATTTTTTTAATGATTTGACAGCAAATCATTTTGAGACTTTGGGGAGACACTTGGGTAGCTGTATAATTTGGCTAATAGCATGTAGGTAATCTAGAATGTAATGTTGAAGATGAATTCTACTTGTGCTCAAGGAGTTTATGATACCATAAATGTATAGTTTTAAGCCCCAGCAGTTTTTCAATCGTCAGAATTATTTTTTTTGCAATTTCAATGGTGAATTCTCATGAAGATTTTTTATGTTTGCTGCTCATTTTCTCTACCAAAATCATGAAAATAAACTGAAATACAATGTAATTCTAAATGCTGTAAGTGTCTTTCCTGAATTGAGCCACATTTTTCCTCTTTGTGAAGCTTAAATCTTGAATTATACAGCATTAAAGTGGGTAACCCATAAATAGCCAAATTTGGCTTCTGCACAAAGGGGTTAAATAATAAGTAATTTTATTAAAGATATCAAAAGAAATGATGTGCCATGATTGAATTTTCTTGTATTGTGTCATGAATGTGAAATATTTGTCATCACTTGCTGGGAACAGTTGGCATTGATAATAACTGTGGAGGCTGTGTGCTGTTTCTCACCACCAGCTTCCTACTCGTTGAAGGAAACTCAAAACATGTCAGTGGCAACGAAGTGAGACACAAATAAATGGATTTTATTTTTTTCTACCCACTCAGTTTGTAATAGTAATTATTTGCACACGGACTGTAGGTTACTGGACTCTTTGTCCCCGGACTTTTTAACACTGGACTTTTTGTCCCCGGACTTTTTGACACTGGGATTTTTGTCCCCAGACTCTGTCCCGAAGGACTTTTCATCCCTGGTCTTACCTCCTCAAGGACTTTTTGTCCCCAGTTTTTTTTCCCCAAATGATAAAAAATCGTGCCAGCATTGTTGACAGATGGACGATGAACAGATCACCATGATATAAGGGTTTGGGTTAGGGTTTGGGATATGGTTATAATGCAGGAAGAGGGCAGAGCATTATTGGGGCCGCACAATCCAGGGATGAAGAGATCGAGGGCAAAAAGTTCATGGGAACGAAAAGTCCGGGGACAAAAAGGGATGAAAACTTTGGGGGGAAAAAAATCCGAGAACAAAGAGTTCTAGAGCCCGGAATATGTGCTCTGTTCTAGATTTTTGTTGATTGACAGAGTTGCCTGTAGAATGCATAATTGCCTAGGGGCAGAGAAGCATTTACGGTTAAAGTGTGTTCTACACTTGACCGACTAGGAGTGCCAGACGTGGATTTCTCTGAAGGTTGCGGACATCTCTGATCTAAGCAGTTCATATTGCTGGATGAAGTAAATTAATTGCCTTCCCCTTATATATTGAATTGTTAATTCGTTCAGTTACTACATGGTAATATGTTGCATGTTTTGTTTGTAGAATGCTTGTCAACATCAGTTGTGCGATCGTGGCCTCAATAGCAACTACGCAGTATGTTACTCTGTATGCACGGAAATTTACTGGTATGTCAAAGATATTCAGAAGACAGACTACAATGGCCAAATTGCACAAAAGCCTATGCAGCCAGAGCTTTCTTCATGGCGTTTCTGTAGTGCAGTCAGTGGTGTAGCTACTGCTGAGACCCAGGTGATTACACTTGGTGGAATGTGTACGACCCAAGCTCGGGAAAAAAGTTGGGACGATATAGAAAATGCACACAAAAGCAGGACGCAGTGGTTGCTGAATGCAGTTTGATCAGTATTTAATTGCAGATTTTGTGTCTTCCCGACCAGATGTTTGCGTATGTCTTGAGGTCCCC
Organism: Gymnothorax reevesii; assembly: GCA_029721435.1. NCBI lineage: Eukaryota > Metazoa > Chordata > Actinopteri > Anguilliformes > Muraenidae > Gymnothorax > Gymnothorax reevesii. The sequence goes on from CM056577.1 coordinate 115,860,757, forward strand.
TTGGTCGTGAATAATTGGAGAGAGACAAAATCTTCATAAGCTGTCTTTATTCCAGCCTTGAATCGTGCAATAATCCAATCCCAGAGAGTAGTCCCTGGCCAAGAAGTACTAACTCAGTGTTCTTTACAGAGCAATATTTATGGGAAAAACTCAAACAACTTTGTTTCAATCATAATACATGGGTCGTACACACATTATCTCTTAGGTTTTTTCTTTCCCCTATTGGTTGGCTCTCTATAGATCTCTGGAAAATAATTGGTGGCGCACAGAAGTATTGGTCTCATAAAAAATGAAAGAAAACATGCTAAAAAGGAGGGTAAAATTACAGTCAAGAGGAAAAATACAGTCAAAGGAATAGGATACAAGTAGATACATAAATGATTCAACTGACAATGTTTTCAGTAACAACTAATGATTTTACTGAACAAATATTGATCAAAGCTACAGAAATCAAATACATTTAAATGTCTCTCCTGATTATGTTTTTTTATCAACTAAACCGAAGCTGCTTACTAATCAAAGCTACAGAAGCCCACTGCTTGTGTGTGTGTGAGCTGATCATGCATGTGTGAATTGAATTGCTTGTATGTGTGTGTGTCTGTGTGTATGTGCATGTGTACGTGTGCCTGTGCCCGTGTGTGTGTTACTGCTGCATACATAATCTGGTTATTGATTTACTGATGAATATGATGAGAAATATTGAAATATAATCCTCAGCACAGACAGCATGAAGACAATATATTGACTGTTTTGTCTGGTCCCATTCATTCCTGCTATAAGCGAGTTCGTAATTAGCCACGGAGGCATCCATTGAGTGCATCACGTGACAGATCACTGGGTCATGTGACCAAAAACTTGCTTTTGCGATCGCTGTACAGTGGTTTTGTGTGCATAACATATTGAGTTCTATACTGTTCGGTGCCTGATCTGTCACGCGTAACGCTACTAGTACTTTGGCAATCGATAATTATACTCCATCTCGTTTTTTTTTTTTGTTTGTTTGTTTGTTTATTGAGTTTCATTATGGCTGAAGAAGAGTTGTCGATCGATGATATTAGGTTGTGGAGTGTCAGTTTGTTGAAAGACTTTCTCCGTAAAAGGAATCTGAAAGTGAGTGGACGAAAGGATGAGCTCGTCGCTCTTCGCTGCAAAGAAGATGCCTGGGTTCGCAGCACTGACCACATCACAGGCTGACATGGAGCAGGAGAAGCGGCATCATCATCAGTCCCCCTTTTTAGTTGTTGAAGTTACAAGTACCAGAGCTCTCTACTTTCACGCATGAGATTTCGTGCTTCATTCATGTTCGCGTGCTGTAGTGAACAATTATTCAATCAACGCAATGCATGTGTTTCACGATCGTTCAAATTATTATAATGAAATAAGACCATTTGCAGCATTTTTATGCAGTTCCACCGCTTCCAACCCCTGAGTGAAGAAAAGCGAGAGAAGTCTGGAATCATAATTGATTTCCATATTACTAGTGGTGAAATCAACCGTAACACATGTGAAACAGACCTCCATGCACAATGACTTCAATTCCCCCTGAGAATCTCTTACAAACACGCTGATTGAATAATTTCTGACTATAGCACTTGAAAGTGAACATACCATTTAAACTCAAGCCGAATGCATGAAAGTTGAGAGCCCTGAAATACACAGTAAGAATAAAATATTTTAAGAGAGGCCACCGATCAGATAATGATACGCACGAACTGCATCACCTGATTATGAATCTGTTTGGTCGAAACCGACGTTTCGACCAGTCTTCCTCAGGGTTTGGAACCCTGAGGAAGACTGTTTGGTCGAAACGTCGGATATATATTAAACTTATTGAATCAGGGTGCGACTGCTTCTTTTTAAATGATAAATTCATCTCACATTCATCTCACACATAATTCATCTGTGCTCATCCAATATTTTCAATCTGCAAGAGGCATAATTTATCAGGTCCGAGCACAACATGCTCAGGGCTTATCCCTGCACCTCCACCTTCCATAAAAACTTGCCCAATGATGACACTGTACCATTCCCTGTGACCTCTCGGTCCATCTAGGCCCATTTGAAATGGTTTTCACATCTTTGTCGATCTTGCAAACTTGATCGTAATCTTTCGCGCTGTTGCTTTGGCCATGTTTCAGGCTGAAATCTTTGCATGGATCATGTTACTTTTTAGCAAAGGGCCGCGCTTAGGTGACGCCACAGTTAATGACTGTTAGCCTCTTTCCATAATTTTCGTTGCCATATTGAACACTTGTGCCACATACAAGATCTCTAAGCTCCTTTCCCTTGCTAATCACTGGGAAGCCCCAGTATTGCTGCAGTTTATCTCTTTGCCAGAGACATATATTGCTGTAGGACTGGTTTGCCTCCATGGTGTAATCACCAGCGCGTGGGTTTATTCAAAGAGTCTTTGAATAAACCTCATGTCTCATGGTCACTGAAGGAGTAACAGCTCTGAACAGCGACTGCGCGAAATACTGGAATACAACAGCAGAGTTAGGAGAAAAGTTGAGTGATAAACTTTCTCACAATCTCTGTAATCGCTATAATCCCTTTTCTTGAAACTAAGAAAATGGGTAGGCCTAGTGGAAGCAGGGAAGCCGGGAAATCAGGCTCACTGGATCCCGCAGCGGTCATGGAGGCTCTCGCTGATTTGAGAAAGGAAGTGAGGGAGTGGAGGGACAGTATGAGGGAGCAAGTGGAACGGCTGCTGGAGGAAAACCGTGATCTCAAAAAAGAGATTGCAAAGAAAGACACGGAGATTAAATCTTTAGAAAGCAATCCTGAGGAGCGGGAACAACAAGAAAAACGTAATGATGTTATCCTGACCGGGCTCAAAATCAAACCCAGGAGCTATGCCAGGGCAGCAGCGAGTTCAGAGAAAGTTAGCTAAAAGTGTATGTATTCTTCGGAAACTGCAGAAATTATTAAACCTCAAATCTCTTAAAATAATCTATTCAGCCCTCATAGCACCCCATCTACATTACTGCGCTGAAGTATGGGGTCACACTTACAAAAATACAATAGAACCTTTATTTAAACTTCAAAAAAAGGCCCTTAGAATTATTTACTGCGTACCGTATGGAACTCATACAAATGATTTGTTTATTAAGGCAAAGCTTTTTAAATTACAGGATATAGTAAAATTCAACTCCTTGCAACTTGTCTACTTGGGATATAAAAATTGCTTGCCCAAAAATGTACAAAACCTATTTCTTCAGCGTGACTGCATGCAGCACACCAGAAGTAGGATGTTATTACAATCAAGCAAGGTCAGAACGACACGTAGGGAGTATTCCCTATCTGTGGCTGGAGTCAGGGCATGGAGTGTACTTGATGATAATATTAGGATGGCTGGAGAGCTGAAGGTCTTCAAATATTTGTTGAAATGTGCATATCTGAGTAACTATAAACATGTTCAATCTTGTTAATTGTATCTTGTCACTGGACGCTTCAGACTAACTGTCCGAAAGGCAACTCACATGCCAGACATGCCCGGATGGGACATTCCCGACCGGTTACGTCATGGATTCATGGGGAAAGTGGCGTTCGCTGTGTTTGACAGTCCTGGACATGAGGATGTAGAGGATGTGCTTCCTCTCATCTACTCCAAATTAGCTGGAACAAATCGAATGATCAAGAATGGGGTTTTCGGGAAAATGTCGCTTTGGATCAAGAGTTGCATTTGAATCTAAGTTATATGAACACTCACTTAATCAGCAATTATAATTCTTATGATATTCATAAATTTCATGATCTTACTTTCTGACGTTAAAACGTAGCGTACATGGACATTAACTCTGCTGTGATTTATAATCTTTATGATATTTTAACCATTACCAAACTGTTTTTTCTGGAAGCTGGGGGCGGGACTCTGGTAAGCGATTTCGCTTCTCCAGCGACCCTTTCGGTCATGATACATGTTGTGTCGTGTTGAAATTGTCATGAAATGATTTACATTCATGCCGAAATAAAATTAAAAAAAAAAAAAAAAAAAAAAAAAAAAGAGCAAGACTCCTCACCAAGGACTAAGTTGTGGTATCAGTCACGTGGGTGCCCCGCCCCTTTAGATAGACTTGCGGCGGGTACTAAATGTATTGATTCCAATGGGGAGAAGTGAATATGAGCACAGATTTTTATCAATTATTTTGCCCCATTGTCACAGAATTAAATGTTGGACTAATTTTTCACTGGCCAAATATCTTCCAAACATTCTGGCGCTGCAAAGACATTTTTAAGACCAACAGATCTGGAGAAAATGAACTTTGTTCGAGACCTGAGTCTCTCAGCAGCGCTCACGTAACATCCAACAATACAGAAACACTGTATGGACTGCGGGAAACCACTAATAAAAATTTAAAACTAAAATAATGCTTGTATCTCAATGCTCAGTAATACTATAATTTTCTTTGAGGTTTTATCATTTTTAGAGGGGAAAAGGAATATAGCCTATTAGATTGCTGTGATCATGCACTGGGTTGACATCAGATATTAAAAAGAGGCAAAATAAGGCGCTAACATTAATTGTGTACCATATCTTGCATTGTTGTCCACACATGTCAAAAATACCAAAACATCGTGGAGTAATAGGGTCTAATAATAGGAACATGCTATCCATCTTTTCCTTTCTCAAGGATGCAGACAGGTAAAAAAATAAATGAGAATCTGTCATATTTCATTCCAGCTTCATGATTTTGAATGAACTAGCTGATATCGTTTCGTTTTGCAAAGACCTTCAAGCTCGCTAATGGCAATTACAGTAATTTGCAAATACCCTAGCTTGCCAGCTAAGTCATATTCATAATGCTTAATATAGACATTAGCTGCATAGAAAAAATGCCTGAAGAAGCAAAGTAAAATGAAATATAAAAACATGCAGATATAAGACAGATGCTTGTATATTCAAACATTTACTGCGAGCAGAATGCTCAAAATACTTCCGCGACCGCGCCCACTTAGGAGACAGGAAGTGTGACCAATTCTTTTAATGGGGGTCTACTGGGGATGAGGAGTCTTCCATCCTCTGGTGTTTTTGGTTTGTTTACGTGCCTTGACCTCTGATACCGAAGTAGAAACAAACTCTCCTGACATGCGCACTTGGAACTGTGAGCTTGCTTATTAGATTCCTTATCATTCCGGGTCTGTATTTCGATAGGTACAAAACAAAATATTATTTTAAAATACTAAAAGTTTCTCAATTTTGTGAGTTTGAGCTCAAAAAAAAAAAAATCTATTACATTTTTCATATTTTCAAGTACATATTCTAAATTTTCCAGCATTATTCAAGGACTTTTTGATGGTTTTTCAAATTCAAGTAGTTTTCCAGTATCATGTGAAATTCAAGGACTTCAAGGCTTTGCAAACTCTGAGGAACTTTGGCAAACATCTTGATATCTGCCTTTTACAATGACAATGATCTGCAGCTCCAACAGGCCAAGGGGCTTATGAGATGGGCGCTGCCATTAGATCCCTATGAAAACAGTTAATGCGAGTAAATATTGGATAGAGTTTGATATAAGTAGACAAATGAAATCTCAAAGCACCAAGGAAAACTTTGTAGATGACTTGTCAAGTTGTGGGGACTATGAGCTCAAACATGCTTTTAACAGCCAACAAGGAGTGAGTGTTTGTGGGTAATGTAGTTCCTTCTGTGTCCATCAGAAGGAGGAGGAGATGGCCAGGGCCCATATGGAGGCAGAGCGACTGAGGCAGGAGAGGAACAGGCATTTCCAGAAGGAGGAAGAGGAGCGCTTGGAGAGGAAGAAGGTGTGTAAGTGCAGTGAAAACACTGTTCGTGTCCTTCAATAAGTCAGCCTTTCTTGGGTCATATGGCCAGTATTACGGAAACAAAATAAATCAAAATTAAGCTGTAGTTTGTCAATGAAAGCTGTGTTAATGGAAAACATAACTCAGCATCAGTAGTGTTTGACAGTAGTTAGGGTGCTATGATTGTAGTCTGAGGTCAGTGACCATGCTCTTGAATTGCAGCGCCTGGAAGAGATCATGAAGAGGACACGCAAGACTGAGGGAGGCGACAAGGTCAGCACCCGTTCTGTTCAGCTGCTTTCTCTGCTGAAATCCGTCTTCTCCCAGTCAGCACGTTCGCCCATGTGGTCTCCTGCATTTGGGAAGTCACCCTCACTGTGCTCTTCCACTGCAGACCGATTCTCCTCCGCAGAAGTGTTCCACTGCACCAAGGGTTGATGGTGAAGAGGTCCAGAGATGCTCTGAGGACAGTGAGAGTAAGTGCGTACCACCTTCCTCTTCCGAGACTCTGACTACAGCAAGACCAGATTAAAGCCTGATTCTACTTCATCACACGGCTCCTTGCGAGGTGGCAGTGTTGTACTACCGGAGCTGCATTTTTGTCCGACATAACAAGGTGTCGCCTTAAACCTATTCTTCTACACCTTTAGATTTTTTGGACTTTGTGGATAACAATATGGTTTGTCATTCGTGGCTTTGATTGGACAATGTGTTTCTGGAACACCAAAACACGCTGTCACCAACAATGTTTTTCTTGCCAGAAATTCTACTCGAAGCTGCAAAGTCATCAGAAGTGTCAACAAATGTAAATAAGGTCTCATTTCCATGGAGACAACAGAACCCAGTGCAGACCTTTGCCAGTGATTAATGTACAACATCTCGTGGCATTTTTATCACTTTCACACAATTGTCTCAAGGGTTGAGCAAAAAATTATAATTCAGACTTACTGTTCAGCTTGGTTTTCTTCACCTTCTGCATCTGTGTTGGTTTGAGCTGTGTTTTCTGTGCATTTTTGTTAATTTTTTGTTTTTTTTTGTAGTACCCCATGATGAGAAGTATAATACACACACAACGCAGTCTAACAAGGTGGCAGAAACTGTGCAGGCACAGAGTGGCATGAAAGAAAGGTAAAGCGGTATTTAATTGCTCTGGCTATAATTTCCAGCCCAGACACACTTATTAAATATAACCTGTAACAGCTCTGGTTATCATGATCTGGGAAGTACAGGGCTGCCAGTATATATCATGGAAACGTTATGGAGAGAGTTTCATGAGGACTTTGACTTCTGTCTTGTTTTCTTTGCCTGGCGCTGTTAGGAATGGTGTCCAGACGAAAAGGCACCACAATGGCCTTTCCGAAATGGAAATCATTCAGTTGGCCAATCACAGGGGTGGCAGCGATGAAGGACGAGTCTTATCAGAGCCCGGCATCCCCAGTGGTCCAGTCCAAGTTCTGGAGAGCGGGGAGCCCTTCCTAATGAAAACCGGCTCTTTAAAGGCCCAGCATGTTGCAGGTAATAGAGCCTGTGGGGCAGATGTAGACATTCTGCAGTTGGCAGATTGAGTAATGAAAATTGTAATCGAGTTGCTTCTTTTCACAGGAGTCCTGTGAAGCTCTGGCTGTTTTGGAAGCCTTAATAAACCAGCAGAGGGGAGAGATGGCTCCGTTTGGCAGCACAGCCGAAATCCATACCTGTGCCAAATAACAGGCTGCTCTAAGAAGCCTCAAGAATGTATTCTCTGAGTGGGGGATACATCTCTGTCAGAGAAATGTACAACAATATATGTTCACAGTTCATGGTTTCATGGTGCATAGCTGTTAGATTTTATTGAAGTATTTTATTCTGCACCTTAAATGACTGACAGCATAATCCATAGTAGAAGACATCAGATCAGAATATCTATTTGAGAAAGGCTATGATTTCCAATCATGCTCTGTAATTGTTATTATGATTTATTAATATATAATTGTTGTTGTAATTACCACTAGTTTTAAGAGCTGGACTGAAAGACGTCTTGGTCGTAGTTGAAAAATATTTGTGACATTGGGTGGGGCGTGGATGATGATGTTAAAGAGGGGCTGTGGAATAAAATCCTTTTAAAAGCAGAATGCCGTTGATTCTCTCTCTCCCTCTCTCCCCTCTGTTTGTGTGTGTCTGTATTCTTGTACAAGCTACACATGCTACAAACTTTTTTGTGTTTTTTTTCCCTACAGATTGGGGACATTTTTGGGAAGTGACAACTATGTAATCAAATAGTGATTTATTATTTCAGGTTAAGGGTTAGGTTAGAATTATGGATACAGTGGCTCCAATAAGTATTTGTACACTACTTGAAAATTCGACTGCATAACAGCTTTTGTATATTCGGCTAAATGCTTGCTATTGTGTGTAAATGTGATTAAAATATTTGATAATCAATATGTTTTAAACAAATATTTAATGTCTAAATGGCATATTTGGTCAGAAAGGAGATTATCTTACCCAATAAGTATCTGTACAGTTCCATTAGTGAGTCACAAAACTTATAATACTCACCTAAAATTGACTCAAGATGTTTACAGGACATGGTTGACTCACTTGGTCTGATTTGGTCAAGCGTGACCATACTGGACACTCCCTCTGTACACAGACTGGCCTATGTAAATGGCCTGACCATGCCCATAATGTATTCCTGTGATATATGGCTAAGACAGGCGAGATACCCCGTGGAATGCGGGAGCAAATCATTCAGCTACATAAAGAAGGCCAAAGCACCAGAAAAATTGGAACTCGGCTATCGTTGCACCACACGACCGTGCAGTACATCATCAAGAAGTACAAACAGTCTGAACGCATAGCCAATGCAGCCAGGAAAGGACGTCCCAGGTAGACCAGCCAGCGCACTGACTGGTACATCTCCCTGCTGGTACAGAGGGAGAGACAGTCCTCGGCCTCCAGTCTTGCCACCAAAGTGGAGGAAGCAACTGGAAGCCATGTTTGTGCCCAGGCCATCCGTAACCGGCTCCATGAAGTACAGTAGTGTACAAATACTTATATGGAGCCACTGTAAATCCTTATTTTTTGAAGATTGGTATGAGAGGAATATATGGTCTATAGTTGACTTGATGGACACGAATGGCAATTTCTTAACTTATGAACAATTCTGTATGAAATATACAGTGGCTCCAATAAGTATTTGTACACTACTGTACTTCATGGAGCCGGTTACGGATGGCCTGGGCACAAACACGGCTTCCAGTTGCTTCCTCCACTATGGTGGCAAGACTGGAGGCCGAGGACTGTCTCTCCCTCTGTACCAGCAGGGAGATGTACCGGTCAGTGCGCTGGCTGGTCTACCTGGGACGTCCTTTTCTGGCTGCATTGGCTATGCGTTCAGACTGTTTGTACTTCTTGATGATGTACTGCACGGTCGTGTGGTGCAACGATAGCCGAGTTCCAATTTTTCTGGTGCTTTGGCCTTCTTTATGTAGCTGAATGATTTGCTCCCGCATTCCACGGGGTATCTCGCCTGTCTTAGCCATATATCACAGGAATACATTATGGGCATGGTCAGCCCATTTACATAGGCCAGTCTGTGTACAGAGGGAGTGTCCAGTATGGTCACGCTTGACCAAATCAGACCAAGTGAGTCAACCATGTCCTGTAAACATCTTGAGTCAATTTTAGGTGAGTATTATAAGTTTTGTGACTCACTAATGGAACTGTACAGATACTTATTGGGTCAGATAATTGCCTTTCTGACCATATATGCCATTTTGACATTAAATATTTGTTTAAAACATATTGATTATCAAATATTTTAATCACTTTTACACAGAATAGCAAGCATTTAGCTGAATATACAAAAGCTGTTATGTAGTCGAATTTTCAAGTAGTGTACAAATACTTCTTGGAGCCTCTGTAGGTTAAGGCTTTGGGTTAGGCATACATCCCGTATTGTAAAGACTGGGGAAAGGCTGCACAGACACAGGAAGAATGAATGGAAGTTAATGCAATGTCCTCAAAAATATAAGTACCAGGATGTAGTTGTGTGTCTGTGTGTGTTTATGTTTCGGGCAAGGGGTGGGGAGTTGTCCACGAATGAGTTTGCATATTCAAATATGCGTGGGTGTTAGGCATCTGAAACAAATGGAATAATTCTGTGTTAAATCTAGTAGGTTTCATCCAGTGGCGGTTGCTGAGCAGAAAACTGAGAGGGGTGTGCCAAGACGTACTGCTGAAATTGCCAAATAGGTCATCTTTTTTTGTAAGGCGTAGCCTAATTAAGCTGAAGAGCAAAGCATTTTTGGTTGAGTTTATAATTTATTTGCCCCAGCATTGCTTTATATAGACAGCGGTGTGTTCAGCTGTCAGTGTTCTGTTCGTATCATTGGAAAACTGACTGGAAATGATTGAGAGTATTCATCAGGTTTAAGTTGATAGTTTACTGCCTCTTTTTTGATCAACATATGTCACGCAAATGCAGAGCAACATCTCCGCTGAAAGCAGCTGACCCCGGATAACTCAAATTTCTAAGATGATCAGAAGGTCTCATAATTTTTATCCCCCGCCGCACGATTAGCGCAAAGAGGGGGATATAGCTTTGGGGTCCGTACATACGTACGCACATCCGTATGGACACATAAAATTGAGGCAGCGGGGGATATTGTCATGTTAGTGGCAAACACTTGTTTCATTTAAGTTTGGTTAGTTAATGGAGAATTCCGGTGTGAAATTGACTTGGGGTGTATTGAAACATAATGAGTACGAACTTTTGTCGAATACCCCACCTCCGTACACACGCCACTTTTCAATATAAATGGATTTTTAGCCGAAGCTCCCAACAGGTTTACAATGGTTGTGAATCGGGCATCACGTTGCCATGCAAAGAACTCGCTTTTTTTTTCATCATTAACAAGGCTCAAAGTGGCATTCCGAGGGCCACTTCATCGCTAGAATTCCGAGGGCCCTGACATTTAAAACAAGGCACTGAGAACTTTGAAAATGCACTGGTAATTTATTAAAAAATACTATTTATGCAAACAGTACCTCGATGTTGTTTCCAGTCGCCTCCATCTTGAAAGTCACGATAAGTTGATTGACGAGCACGAACGAATAGATTGCAATCTGTTCCCCTATCCTTCCTATTGGTTCTCAGTGCCTTGTTTTAAATCTCAGGGCCCCCGGAATTCTAGCAATGAAGCTTCGGCTAAAAATCCATTTTGCGTACGGAGGTGGGGTATTCAACAAAAGTTAGTGCTCATTATCATGTTTCAATACACCCCAAGTCAATTTCACACCGGAATTCTCCTTTAACAGTGGCTCCTAACCCAGTCCTCAAGGACCCCCTGCCCTGCAGTTTTTTTCTCTCTTTCTACTCTTTCACACCTGATCCATTTAAGGGCTTCATGCTGATTGGTTGAAAAAGATCTAATTGAACAGGGCGTGCATAAAGGTGCATTGGGCCTTGAATGGATAAAGTGTGCAAAAGTAAGGCTGCAACAAAATCCTGTTGGACAGGGGGTCCTTGAGGACTGGGTTGGGAACCACTGAGTTAATGCGGTCTGTGTCGAGCTCCAATGTGGAGACAAAGTGGCGTGGGAATGAATAAAAAAATAACATGTTATATGTCTGAGTGATACAAATGCTTGCGTTACACGTGTGAGAAGCCAATAACTGACAGCTGCTCGGACCCATGATTATTTTCGCATTCTGGGTAAATAACCCGTAAGTAATTGAATAACAAAATTGATTCACTTCCCCTTTAAGAAAAAGGAAGGCGGTAACAAGAACGAGGAGGGACGTGATTTGCAACAGACGGGACATTCCAGGATCCCGCTTGCAGGTTATCAGCTAGCATTAGCTGTTGGCTAGCTCATTGGTGCCAGGTCACTATCGCCAGCTAACCTATCCGGTTGACGCTACGACAAAATATCTTTGTAGATTAATTTCACGTCTCCTGATTCCATCGGATCGCCCACGTTCGATTTAGGCGAATGAGATCCTCATTTAACGCTCCGCGTTTCCTGCTATGCGGAAATAATCCCATCTGACTGCAGTCATAAAATTTACACAAACATTGCTGGCTAACGTTAGCAGTTGAAATAGGAGGAAGCGCTTGTCGGACTGCAGTATCTTTGTCGAACAGGTGAGTACAAGCCTGTGTTCGGCCTCCCGTCGCTGGCCAGCTCTCTGTCCAGATGTCCTGAAGCGCTGTTCATTAATCGCGTAGCTGTTGAACTGTTTTAAGCCGCTTTCACACCGGACGCGAAACGAATTTGTCGCGCGACTGATTACATTCAAAGTCAATGCGAAGGCGCGAGTATTATTCGCGTCTTCGCATTGACTTTGAATGCAATCTGTCGCGCGAAAAATTCGTTTCGCGTCCGGTGTGAAAGCGGCTTTAACGTCGACGAAATCCGCGAATCATTTCAATCGGCGAAAATTAATGTTCGCCTTAGTTATCGTGTTAACATGTCGTAGCTACTACAAGACATGTCATGGCCTCTTACGGTAACGTTATAGTTAGCTCGCTGGTTGCTGCTCTATTAGGACTTAAGCTAATTTGCTAGCTAGCTGGCCTGTTAACTAGCGAGCTAATGGAAATGACGACGTCTGCTGGGGGAAGACTGGGTTATGACCTGGTTAAAGTGGTCTTCTCTTAAAGCTTGAATTTCATGTGACTGATCTAGATCCAGTGTTAACGTAATTGAACGCCAGCCAAATAACTTATTGTCGCGGCAGCCTATATAGTGATAGAAATAATTGGTGAGAGTAACCAAACTGCTAGTGACGTTAAGCTTCTTTTATGTTTTTAAAAAGGTTAGCTTTTATGGCGATGATCTTGCCGTTTGTCCGATAGCAGACATTACGACGCTGAAATTTATGTGAAGACCCTTTCACACATTTTACGCTTGTTTCTCTGTTACTGGTCACTAACATGTCGGTAATACTTGCAATGTTAGTTGGGACGGTCTCGCTTACTACCTAATGCGTACTACGTATTTCCTTTGCTAAACATTTACATAGACGACCATCAGCTACGTGTATGTCAGTACGTTAGTTCTGCAAATAATTTGCAAGGAATCCAGATGAGCCTATATGCGCTTCATTGGACTTCTACAAATTGCGTAATAAAGACACTAGTTTCATGTTCTAAAGTACCATGGCATGCGTAAGGTCTGTTGGAAAATGGGGCCTTTAGCATTTTTCCCCAATAGTAAGCGGGGGCTTTGCATTTCTATTTTGATCGAGATATATCACCGTTCCCCTGGTACATTAGCATCTAATTCTGGCCTCAGGCTCAAAGATAAACCAGACTTTGCCATGCTTGGCTTCAGTGGGTTGGCATGAGAGGAACTGTTTTCGCTGGCGTTGCGGCTCAATTTACATTTTATGTATGACAGCGGTAATAAAGCACGACTGTTCCTCCCACTACTGATAACATTATTAAAGTGAACCAACGGGCTTGTTTGTTCCTGGGCAAATAGATTTTGCATGTCCTGTGTTCACTTTTGTCCCTAATGTGTCGTCTAAAGCCAGGGAACTAGATCCAGAAGAAAACCACCATTACGGAAAATTTGATTTTTGTGAATACTGAACTAACATTGATATCATTATGAATTCAGTTGCTAATGGTACGTTTTCTTGGTCAGAGAATCAGAAAAAATAGATGAAATAAATGTAGGACTAATATTTATGTGTTAATCACAACATGAGGGGAAATGTTGCATCATAAGAAAAGAAAAAAACAAATGAAGCTAGAAACATGCAACAGACATCTTTAAACAGCCAAGACGCTGTGGAACTAATATTGATATAGCATTATGAATCAAATTGCCATGTTTTCATGGTCAAGGAATCTAAAAATGAAGATAAAATAAATGTAAGACTAATTTCTATGGTGGAAGTCGCAATATGAAGAGAAATGTTGTGCTTGGCGGAGGTCTGCGCTCTCCGAGTGCTTTTCTAGTTTTTTTATTGATAGATGTGTGTTAGAAACGAACAAAATCACAATTTCTATTCTTAATAGGGAATGCTTTTTTTATTGGTCCTAGAATGTTGCGTTCAAAATCGGTAAAAAATGGCAAAATCACCAAAATTAGGTTTTTGAATGCTTGTATTTCTGTGTGCTCTGAGTGAGCCAAATTGATTTTAATTTGTGCAAATCCATCGGGTATGGACGCTCCAAAAATGTGAGAATTTTGGCAGCTGACTCAGGGCGCAGCCCATAGGTGGTGCTGCAAATCACTACATTTTGTAATTATGCACACTTTCCCTGGGGTTGTGTGGCCTAATTCAGCCAAGGTATTTTATGAATGTCATTATAGGTTAGGACCTCTGACTGTAACTTTGGACCAGCTCATAGAAGGGGGTGATATGTCACGTTCCAGGAGGCCACTGAAGTTTTTTGTGGTTGTAGATACTTTGTCCAAACTGAATAACTGACAGTTTTTTCAGAAGACCCCTTCGGGGTGGAAATTACAGCCCTTTTTAGGGTAGGGGTGAAAAGGGCCAAAATAGTGACATGGTCAATCTGGACATTGACCTTCAAATATATTTGTGCGCCCTCAGTGACCCCCCTTGCTCTTCTGGTATATGAATAGTCAGGTAGAGTTTTTCCATAAAGCTTTATAATTTTCAAGGGTTACTGAGGGCGTCGCCTATAGGTGGTGCTTCAATTCATGACTTTTTGCATTTTGGACTATATTCGAGTCCCTCCCAGGGCCTGCGCCCTCTGTAAACCTTGCGTATTTATATGTATTTGGATATAGTGGGACTACTTCTTTACAAATTTGTATAAATAGCTGTGGTTTAGTTAGGGTGGTTTTGCATAGGTGGTGCTTTTTTTGGCAAGAATGCGGTTTTAGGTGATTTTCATTTTGCCGTACCTTGGTAGTTTCCACTCGCCTCCATCTTGAAAGTCAAGATAAGTCCATTGACGAGCACGAACGAACAGATTGCAATCTGTTCCCCAATCCTTCCCATTCTTTCCACAAAGAATTGTATATTTTCAAAAGCATGACGTGGCCAAAGACTAAGTGGTAGGCTGACCAACTAATATTTCAGCAGCATTACTGCTGGTCGCTTGCTGAACTTCAAAATGCTTTTGAAATACTGCAGATATTTGTAAATGTTTGATTGGCTTGGAGCAGAGATTCCCAAACTTGATCCTGATTCAGCATGCTGTGTCTCTTTTTTTTTTTTGTTCCAAGTAACCACAATTTAACTGGTGGCATTTATATTTAGATTGCTTATTTTTTCTCCTAATGCAGATTTCAACTGTCAACTGATATTTATTCCATATGCACTTTGTGATACATAGAAACAGCTGCATAAAGAGCAAAAATTCAAAGCAAACCATGATTAGGTCTGTAATTGGTGAAACTGGACCGTTTATTAGGCAAGTGAGTGATATTTTGAAATGACTGTAAATTGGTGTTCAAAACCTAATTTGGAGCTGACTGAATTTCTCAGTGTCTAATTTCATCTGTTTAATAATGGTGTTATTTGAAACTGCTTGCAAAATACAGAGGTAAACGAATGCATTCAAGGGACTCATTCTTTATGGCACAGTTGGCTATTTCGGTTAAAATGTTGCTTAAAGCTGGAGTTGGTAAGCTTGAGTGGAGAGTGGACGTTGCTTTCGAAGTTCAAAGGGTAAAAAGTCCCTCCCCCTTCTGTGCTTCAGTTCTCTCTCTAAAGCCCCTCCCAGCAGAGAAGGCAGTCATGTATGTGCAGGCTAGTAACCATGGTAACTGATGAGGCCAGGGAAATGAGGTGACTACTAGAGACTGCTAGATAACATTTTTGTCCAACAACCACAGCCTATGCATTGCGAGATACACTGTCCGACTGGCAAGAATATACATTTTCGCTTTCGAAGTAATCAATAGCAAATTCATTTCGGCAAAAGAACTAGCGTGACCTATTGTAGTGGTTTGGTGTTGTATAACGGCAATTATGGCATAAACTAAGCAGTAAAACACTGATTGAGAACATTAAGCTGTGTAGCACTGACTGCACACATTGATATAAAGACAAACTCATGATCAATAACACTTCTGGGCACTTACAGGGACATTTTCAGCAAATCTGTAATAGAGCAACACTAACCAGTACCCTTAACATTAGAAATAAGCTAATGTTAGCCCGAGTGCAACATGTCTAACATCAATTGAGGGCTATGGAGTGTTACAGCAACCGCAGCGAACTTTGCAGTTAGCACTCGGAACTCCTCGGCAGATTTCGCTACTCTTCATCAAGCCTCTGATGTGTGACAAAAAGTTGATATGCTACTCCGCCTGACATTTCTTTGTTGGAAGACAGCTTTAGCAGTTGTCCAAATCCGCTGACTACATCGCCATCTAAAAATGGAGGGAAAACTGACCTTTCCAAAATCTATGTGCGGCGACCCTTCATCTTGTCTTGACACAAGGCAAGAGGATGTTTTCACCAATTTGACATCAAACCCTGCGCTGCTGCCACGGGACGCCACCATGTTTCACCAGAAAAAAGAAAATTCTGGCTAATGGCTTCCACAGTCACACATCCGAGGTTTGATGAGAAACGAATCGGCCGAGGTTTGCGGAGTGGGCATTTAACTTACACCAGGGACGCGAACAACTCGCTTTTCGGCGACTCTCGCTTTTCAAGTTGCTGGCTGTAGGCCAGTAACCTATTGTCGTCACTTTGCGTCTGGCAGCATTCGTTTAAAAAAGTATCTCAAAAGCGGTCTGTTGAATTTTTTTTTTTTTTAAATTTGGGGATGTGATCAAATCGTTTAGACTTGGCGGCCATTTATGTTGAAAATAATTTTGGCACTTAGGTGCAATTTTCTCAAAAACTGTCTGATGAATTTTTTATCGCAGCAATGGAATCAGTATCATGACCTGTTTCAACGGTGTAAACAGTGTTTTATTGAATCGCTCCTTCATAGCGCCACTTAGGCAATGTGTCCGGACTTCATCATTTTTCGGGGTGTTTTGCGCTATAAACTCTCTTAATATGGCATTTAGAGCTTAGGTATGCATGATGTACCTATTGAGAATCAGGTATGCCGAACATTATGAGTCAGTCACATTTTACCTTGGGTCTCCAGGTCAAACGGCAAAAATGTTCTATAACTCTCATAACCCCTTTGCACAGAAGCCAAATCTGGCTATTTGGCGGGGATACCTTATTTACGGCTTTTTAATTCAAGATTGCAGCTTTACAGACAGGAAAAGAGCGGCTGAATTGAGTCTAGACACTTGAAGCATTTAGACTCCCATCGTATTTCAGTTTATTTTCATGATTTTGATAGAGAAAGGGGGGGTACAAACACAAAAAAATCTTCATGAAAATTCAACATTGAAATGGAAGAAAACAATAATACTGAGAATTGAAAAACTGCCGGGGCTTAAATCTATACATTTCTGGGATCATAAACTCCTTGACCACAAGTATAATTCATCTTGAAAATTACATTCTAGATTACCAACTTGCTATGAGCTAAATTGGACAGCTATCCAGGTGGCTCCCCAAAGTCTGAGATCCCTCAAACTGGTGCACTGTCAGATCATAAAATCATATTTAACACACAATTTTGAGGCATGAAATTTAATATAAGCTAATTATTTTCTGGTTGATTTTAGCATGAATCTATCAATATCATTGCAGCTGAACATCAGTGATCACCAATAACCTCTCCAAACACAAAACATGCTTTTTTTCCATAATAAAGTTTAGAGTTTTGTCCATTTTTCTTCAAAGTCCCCAAAGCCAGCACACACACTCATTAAAGGACCTGCTTATCTAAGTCAGAGCATTCACCCTGCAATGACAAGCTAGCTGTTCCCACATTCGAGCTCACAACCTTATTTCAACACTTTCACCTTATAAGGAACAAGTAAAACTTACTAACCAACTGTAATATCTGAAATATACCTTATTTTATCAGAACAGACATTCCACTTTCAAGGAAAATCAAACGATATTTGACTCCTTGGATTCAACACAATAATGCAATGAACGTACCAGGGTTTTCACCGAAATGCATGACCAGTTCACATTTTAAACAGGAAAAAACCTTGGCACTATTGAATATGGTATATAATCAGAAACAAAAAGCAGTAGCAGCCTAACCTTTTTCATGAATCCCTCCTCCAGAGACTGATCCAGTAGAAGGAACCCTACTGGTCCTGTTTCATTCGAAATAATTCCCACTGACCATGTCCTTACCTCATTTAAATCCTATAGATGTAACTGAACCCTTCAGGCCGGTTTTGGAATTTTTTTTTTTCTATAAGTCGTGTCATTTTCAGCTGTACAATCGTGCTCAACGTTGAACGGATACAACCTACCTTGCTGATACGCATAGGCTTGTATGCTCTTATGTTTGTCCAATCAATGTCTTTCAGTTACTGTGGAATGTTTAAACACTCGGAAATTGAATAAGAAGCGAGCCAATCAGTATATTGTAACCGGGGAAGTTTCACGAGGGCATCAACTATAACTTTGCAGTTACGCAGAAGAGCCTGAGTGTATAATTGAGTGAGTGGCTATAAACACCAGTACTTGGGTGGATATAAGGAAGCGCTGAATTTGTCAATGGAGGAATTACGCATAAATCCATGGTAGGGAATACAAATTTTTTGTATGTGTTGGTTGTGATTGACAGTAGAATGTGAGTGAATCGATACCATTTCAAATTTTTTGCTTCAGAAAATTATTTTTCTCAACCACTTATTGGAAAACCGTTGGTTCACTGTAGCTAAAGTGGTTACTACAGAGGACAACGATTTTTTTCTGTCGCAAGAGAATTTTTTTTAACTGCTGGGTCGATACTATGGGCAAATATATTGACTAGTTTGCACATCAGGCTTAGCTGAGGAGTTTAATTCATGCAACAGGGAGTGTAGTGAACTTCTCCATATTCTAAACGCGGTCCAACTCTGCTTGTGTACTGTAACTGCCTGCTAAAATTTGCAGTTCCATTGATGCAAGCGTCCACATCTGCACAAAGGGGTTAATATAGTATTTGGAGCTTAGGTATGTATGAGATACCTGTAGGGAATCAGGTATGCCGAACATTGTGAGTCAGTCACGTTTGACCTTGGGCCTCCGGGTCAAGGTCAAATGGCAAAAATGTGCTATAACTTGCTTAATATGACATTTAGAGCTTAGATATGTATAAGCCACCTTAAGGGAATCACGTATGCCAAACATTCTTGGTTGTTCGAATTTCACCTTGAGCCTCAAGGTGAAGGTCAAATGGCAAAAATGTGTTAATACAGCTTAATGTGGCACCTATAGGGAAATCATTTAAGCCAAACATTCTCTGCAAGTTGAATATGACATTGGGCATCAAGATCAAATGGCAAAAATTGCTGTAACTTGCTGAATTTGGAATTTGGCAGGTAAGTTTGGGACATCTATAGGAAGCCGTGTATGCTGAACATTCTTTGACAGTCAGTCAAGTTTGGGCCTAAAGGTCAAGGTTATATGACAAAAATGGCCCATATTTGTTTCATATTGTTTGTAGAGCTTAGTAATGTGTTGGGCTCTAATAGCAAATCATGTATACTGGTTGTTTTTGACATTGGATTTGACCTTGGGCAACAAGCTCCAGGTAATGACAAAACAGCCTAAAAGTCCTTTAATGTTGGCTTTAGATCTTTGGTATATATTGGACACTAATGACAAATCATGTATGCTGATCAAACACACCATATTGGATTTGACTTTGGTCATCAAGGTCAAGGTCATGACAAAATCACGAAATCTATTTATATCCGCCGAATGGCGTTCCGGGGATATGTTTTTGGTCCGACTGCCACCGCCGCTGCACTACGTGTTAACGCGATAACTTCAGTAATATTTCAATTACAAATTTAAAATTTGCACATAAGTATCATTAATAATCGATTTTGGACAATTTACGATGTCTAGATTGGCCACCAGGGGCCAAAAACTGATTTAGGTGTTCACGCGATAACTGCAGTAATATTTCAATTAGAAATTACAAGTTTTGCATATAAGTAAGTATCCTAAAGAGGAAGAACTCATTTGATTTTGGACAATTTACAATTTCTAGATTGGCCACCAGGGGCCAAAAACTGAAAAAATCACTTTTTATCATATCTCTGGAAATATTTGTCCGATTGACATCCAATCAAGTGCAAATAAAAGGTCATGACCTGAAGATGTGTCCCACGATGACATTATACCTGTTTGAGTCAAAATTTTGACACAAGGTGGAGCTTTGTCACAAAATTCAGCATTTTTTTTGCCATATCTTTGGAACTATTTGTCCAATTGACATGAAACTATTTACAACTGCAAGAACATGGCCTCATGTGTCACATGATTACCACATACCTGTATGGTTCAATATTTTGCCACCAGGTGGCGCTTTGTGATGGAAAATTACAATTTTGGCCATATCTTCAGAACCATTTGTCCGATTGACCTGAAATTAAGTTCAAATGAAAGTCTAATCACGGTCTATTCAAGGATTGGGGAATTGGAGGATTGGGGGCGTTCGGGGATATACCCCCAGCCATCGCCAGCGACGGCTTAAGCCTAGTTTAATAATGTCTTTAGAAATTAGTATGTACTAGGCACGAACCTATTTATAATTAAAATTTTATTCAGGCTCATTGCATAATATCTCTACTTATTGATTGTAAAGTTCTAATTCCCTTCAGTACACTTTAAAACCATATTCAGTCATATGAACCCTGAGTGTTAATTTTTTTTCTATCTTGCACAAAATAAGGAGAAACTGCAGCTAAAATCGATGTTTTTCGTGTTGTCCTTTTCATGTAAGGCGAGTTACGCTATAATTGGTGTTAATTAAAGCCATATTATGAAATGAAATAAATTTGTTGACACTTTTTAATAGCTTTTACCAACACCTTCCAGCACACGCACGATGGGGTTCGAACATTCATCATTTTAAGGTACAGGTTTGTTGATTTGCACCATTTGAGTTGCTAAAATTTTGTTTTGTACTTTTCTGCAATGACAAATGCTGATTCTGAGTCTGAAATGCACAGAAATGTAATGTGAGTCACAGTGGAAATGCCCTTAGGATGTATTTCAGGAGGTCTTATAAATGTATCTGAACGTTTATGTAGTGACTTTGACATTGACCTTCAATGTTTCAAAGGTCAAACTTTACATTAAATTTTCATAACTTGTATCATCACTATAAGATTGCTTGCCGGGAAACGATAGGACTCTTGGTCCTATTTTTATATGTGTGTATTTTTTTTCCTTTTGGGTACTTTTTAATTTGCTAATTTCTCCAGCTGCTTAATAATTCAAGGATTTCTAATTACAATGGCTTCTTGGCTCTTCTCTGTGGAATGGGGCAAAACGTAGATAAGTGCATTTGCTTCTGAATGCCTTGGTCTCCCTGCATAATTGAGCACAGAAGTGGGGGAGTGTCAGTGTTGGGCGTGTGGCTCTGAGCTCTCTGCACAGAAGTGGGGGAGTGTCAGTATTGGGCGTGTGGCTCTGAGCCTGGGAGACCTGCTTCCCACTCATGTTGTCAGCTGTGGCACTGAGAGCATCTTGGAAAGACACTCGATAATAAGGAAGCTGAGCGAGGGAGCTCTGCCAATAGGGAGTTCGGTTCAGAACTTTATTCCAGCTCGGGGCAGTAGCATATTAACGGAGCCAGACTTTCTCTCTCTTGATGGGCAGGTCTTGCGTCATATTTTATCGCTGAGATGTCGAAGGACCCGAAATCTCCTTCCCGTTCCCAGTCCAGATCTGCTTCCAGATCCCGGTCACCTTCTCGATCTCGGTCCCAAAGCCGTTCGAGATCACGCTCCAGAAAACGCCGCTACAGGTACTGGTATGGCGTCTGCCTTTGGGCATGTGCTGTTTTGGGAATTAGGCCGGGCACTGACCTTATCGCTTTGTAAAGCGCTTTGTGACAGTCCTCCTTGAGTTGAATTTAATGTGTTATTCTGTGGCTCGTGTTGAATATGCTGTAGACTCTGTGACGAGTCAGCATCTTTCTCTTTCTGTTCCTCACTCACCGTCTCTGCTCTGGATATCTCAGCTCCAGGTCTCGGTCCAGGTCACACAGTCGGGAAAGGGGTTACCCAAGAGAGTACCAAAATAACCGCGGTTTCCGTGGCTACAACCGAGGATTCCGGAGACCGTACTACTACCGTGGACGTAACCGTGGCTTTTACCCACGAGGGCGGTACCAACGAGGGGGTGGCAACTACAGTGGGTACAGGCCCAACTACTGGCACCGCGGGCCGGACGATCAATACGATCACCATCAGTACAGCCCCAGAAGAGGTCGCTCTCGCTCCCGCTCCCGCTCCAGGAGCCGATCCCGAGGCTCCTCCTCGGCCCGGTCCCGCCGGTCCTCCTCCTCTTCCTCCTCCTCACGGTCCCGCTCTCCGCCCCGACGATCTGCCGCAGCCAAGCACGCTGGCAAGGATGTCAAAGAGGCCCCGAGGAGCGAGCCGAAGGACGGCAACAATTCAGAAAAGGCGTCCGGGGGCTGGCAGGGCCTGACCGACTACAGCACCAGCCCCAAGCAGAGCAGCCCCCAGGTCCGCTCAGCAGTCATCGTCGGTCAGGCCTCGGCCGCGGCCCCTTACGCCGCCACAAAAACCAAAAACGCCAGCCCGGCCACCGGTAACAGTGAAGCCTCCTGGAAAAGCATAGCGCCTGTGGCCTCCACCAGTAAGCCTTCCCCTCCCTCTAGCTCCACCAGCACTGGATTTGGGTTCTTTTCCAAGGAGGGGGTCAAAGCTGGAGACAGGAGCGCGTTATCTTCAGCCTTTCAGAAGTATGTTGGGTGTCATATTTTTTTTTTCAAAAACTACAATTTAAAAAAAAAATGCTCTTTTAATTTTTTGAAAATTATCTGCGATGTTTGGTTATAATCATTTCTTTCAATTTGTTTAGTCTGTGCACAGCTTCAAAGGTCCTTGGAAGAATAATATTTCCATCCCTCTTAATTAACAAATGCCAAAGTGGGCTCTTTGTGTCTCAGCTGTGAATTAAAGGACGTTGTTTGCTACCATAATTGTTTAGGAGGTGTCAGAGTGAAAGAAAAAGTAAGTATGCCCATTTTACTTCAATTCTGGTCTGTTGTATCTGTCGTGTAAAACGCTGTAAAATCTGTCTATATTGCTCTTGGTGTTCTAAACGACTTTCATTGAAACTAGTAATGACCCATCTCTCCACATTCCTAAAACCTCTGAGTGTTTTGGTGAGACCGGATTGAACAAGGTCATTG
Source organism: Gymnothorax reevesii (assembly GCA_029721435.1). Lineage (NCBI taxonomy): Eukaryota > Metazoa > Chordata > Actinopteri > Anguilliformes > Muraenidae > Gymnothorax > Gymnothorax reevesii. The sequence goes on from CM056577.1 coordinate 115,883,762, forward strand.
ATGAGAGCAAGGTCATTGATGTAATGCGTTAAATGTCGCTGTGGGGGTAAATCGGTAGTTTTGCATATAGAAAAGATTCCTTGAAGGCCAAACAGCCTGTTGTTGTGTAGGTAAGGAGCAAAGCCTTACGAGCTTGAGCGCTGAAGCGGATTTTATTTGATGAGACCGTTTTTTCCCCCGCCTGGTGGAACAGGTTCCTGGTTGAACAAAAGGAGAAGCAACAGGCCTCTCAGCTGGAACAGGAGCTGAAAGCCACTGGAGAGGAAAGGGGGAACAGCACCACCAAGAGCCTCTTCCCCATCAAGGGCACCTCCCTCCAGAAGGGGCCCCCGTTCCTGGGCGGCGATGATAAAGAGCAGGAGGCGGGCGCCAAAGCGCACTCTGGAAAACGCAAGAGCAAAACCTCCCTTTCTGCCCGCGACCTGTATGGCCAATGGGATGAGCCGGAACCCCAGTCCCCGGTTGAGGGACGGAGCCACAGGGGGGAGGACAGTGAGGATGACGTGGAGCCGGACCTGGGCCGTAGCCGCGTGCTTGGGTCCGACCACGTAATCTCATTGGCTCGTGACAGGGATGCGGGCAGAAAGGAGGCCACGCCCCCTACCAAGAGCTCTGGGAAGAGGGGAGAGGAGTTTGATTTCAGCATAACCCCAGGAAGGTAATTTAGGTTTATTCATAAAGCAGCCTGTATGGGGTGTTAGTGTCAAGACATCTGAAGAGGCACAGTTTTGACACCAATCATCACAGATGTGGCTAAAACTCCCATCCGGCATTGTACACTGATGAAGACATGTTTTCATCACTAATTGTTTGTTTATATTGGCCAAGTTGGCCATTTTGACTAAAGTTGTCTTTTTTTTTTTTCTTTTTTTTTAAACTTGGTGACTTATGATTTAATCTCCAAAAAATTATGACTATGCCATTGCATAATTCCCAGGATTATGCTGGTGCTTCAATGATAATTGTCACGATAAACTGATACATAATTCTCCTGACATAAAAATAACCATCACAATTTTCAATGAGAACAATTTTGCAATTGTGTGGAAGTTCAGTGCCACAGGTGTTGTTCAGCATAGTGCAGTTGTACTGCTCACAGTCCAGTGAAATATTCAAATTGTGAGGTTTGGAAGCTCGATGAGGGAGTGTGGTTATTGGTTTGGGTTCCTTAATTTGTAGTGCTGCCAAAGCTGGTCCTGATTGGAGAGACCATTTTAAAGTTATTGGGAATTAAGGGAAACATCTGTCAAAATCGCCGACTTTGCCTATGCAAATTAACTTATTAATGAAACCAGTAAAATTTTCGCCCAAAAAATTAGTGCAGGCCAGTGTAGTAAGTGCTAAGCAAAGGTTATCAGACGAATGCTGATTGTTGGTCACTTTCTTGTGCGGAATAATTTTGGAATCTCACTTTTCCAGCAGCTCAGCAGGGCTTGTTGGGAAAGAGCGTCGGATCTCACGGGACATGCTGGATCCTGGCAGAAGGGATCAGGAATTCCGCTCCATTTTCCAGCACATCCAGAGCCCCCAGCTGCGCCGCAGCCCCTCCGAGCTGTTCGCCCAGCACATCGTCAGCATCGTGCACCAGATCAAAGGCAGGCCCGCCCCATCATATAACGCACTCCTAACCACATACACGCACTAGGGTTCCAATGGCAACTGGCAGTGGGAAGGGTCTAATGACTGTTGGGACCTCTTAAACCCCGTGACAGCTGTTGTGGCACCCTTTTCTACCCTAGTACATTTAGACAGCCGTGAAGTGATTTGATGTACATAAGCAATTATTATCTCAATTTAGTCATTGACCAGTTGCGTTAAGATGGTGTAAATTTAGTCTGTATTGTCTGTAGTCCACAAACAATACTAGCTGTAACCTCCAGCAGTTGCAAATATTGATTAGATTTTACAAAACAAGATATGCAGCATTTTTAGCGCATGAACTACTTTACGATGAAGGGTAGGCATAATAAGCTATGCTTGTTGTTTTTTTTCTTCTTTTTCTATTCTTTTTACCTTCTTTATTTATGTATATTTTGAAAATGACCGAAATAAATAAACTAGACTTAACTAAACGATCGCATATTCAGCCCTGCAACTCCAAAAAATGGGCTTAGGACGGTGGTCGTGTTGAAAAAATAAGACCTTCTGTTTTAGACCGACCTAATATGGATAAAGACCTGTAATTTTGCATGTAAGTAGTACACAACATAGGTTGACGTGGTGCGCGTCAAAATCACACCAGCCAGTGACGTGGTGTATTCCTGACGTGGTGCGCGTCAGGATTACAATACCACGCGCTTTTCTTCATAGGAATACTCCAACCAGAACCCCTGACCAAGGAACTGGCTTTAAAACTGGAGTTGGTCCCCTGGCGCTGCTCTGTGGCTGCCCACTGCTCATAACTATTGGATGGGTCAAATGCAGAGGAAAAATTACCCCACAGGGTTCAATAAAGTATATCTTATCTTATCTTCTTTATTTCCTCTCGTGCCTCACTGGAAAAGCAATAAAAATCAATCAATTCTTCAATTTGCTGCAAATACAGTACATGCCTCACCTTTGTGTTTTTAATGGCGCTGAGTATGTAACACATTTGGTACTGTGTATCCTAAAGTCATGATAGTTGATGCAAAATATGGTGTCAATTGCAAAAGTGAGCCACTTAAGTGGCTTCCAGGTGGTGCTATTGGCAGGCAAAGTGAGATGGGGACCTAAAAATTAGGCTTTTTCTGTGAGACACCTTTATGTGCCAAGTTTCATTCAGTTCCAGGGGGTCAACTGCACTCCAAATGTCAATTTCTCATGGAATGGCTCTTAAATTGTTGTGCTGGTTTTTCTTGAAGGTAATCTAGGAAAAGACATGCGTTTTGCAATAAAGTGCAGTTGGATACAGAGCTGTTTCATCTTTTTATAAATTGCATTCAACTATGATTCCTATCTTTTAAAAAAAAAAAAAAAGTACTGTAATCAACCGTAATTGTCCTATAATCATGATTTTTGTAGGCTGATTACGATTACACATTAATAAAAAAAATCTCTGATTACGATTACACACATTCTAGATTTTCTGATTACGATTATGATTACACAATCATCGTAATCCGTAATCATGATTATAAACGTAATGGGACCAATGCCTGGCAGTCCACTCCATTATTCTAGGTACATCTCCTTGAATTGTATATTTTTGTAAACCGATTTCGGTATATTTACGAATGAAGATTTCTCTCCTCACAGCTCAGCACTTCCAGTGCTCAGGGCTAACGCTAAGTGAGCGTTTTGCTATGTACCAGCGCAGAGCTGCAGAGGAGGACACGAGGTCAAGGAAAAGCCCAGAGATTCACAGGTAATAATCCACAGGTCCAACACTCGGGGGCAGAGACTCTGAAGTGACAAATACTTGACCCTTTCCCACCATGATCTGTTCTGTATTTTTCTTCTTTTTTCCTGCAGGAGAATCGATATTTCTCCCAGTGCTTTTAAGAAGCACTCTTACCTGTTTGAGGAGATGGGAGACTTCAGGGAAAGCAGCTACAAGGTGACCAAACGTTTTTGAAATGTTCTGGAAGCAAGCACAGAGCCAACCTCTTAGGCTTCCGTCTTTGTGTCTCTTTTTGAAGAAGGTGCTTAACCCTGAGACGGACAAGCTGTCGTCTGTCCCAATTGCTCTTTCTGTTCCCTCCACGTGTCTGGTATGATTTAATGGGGGTGCTGATAAAAGGGCACCAAAAACAAAACTTGAGGGGTCTGAAATGGAAATGAACTTTGACCCTGTGCCAAAGCCTATCAAAGGAACCTAAGCATTGTCATCGTAAGTATTTTCCTTCCCAAAAATAATAGTCAGCAGAGATAAAATTAAACGCGTTCTAGTACTAACAATTTCTTGTGATGAAAACCTGGAGCATGCTTCTCTTGTTACCGTTTTGTACTGGGTCTGGCCAGCTAAACTGTTATGTACTGCCTGAAATCTCCACACTGTAGCTGTGGTGTCATTGTGACATGTTCTTATTTGCTGTCTAGAAGCAAATGTAACCCCCTCCAATCAGGCAATCTGCATTGCATCTTTCTGTAATGCATATTCAGTGACCTTGGGGAAATCTACCACTTAGATCTTTGTAAAAAATTGAAAAGAATTGTGAGCTGATTATAAATCTGCAGTTAGGGTATAGTGGTGTGCAGTGATGATTATACTCTTAACAAAATGAAGATAACTCAGAAACCAGGCACTATTCAAGTATTTATTTCATGCAACATTGGATTATGTAGATGAAAATAAGTAAATGGATAACGATATTTGGTAGAAACAAAAATAATGTTTTTTTGAGAGAAAGTCACTCTCTAGTATGGTCACCCTGCTTTGATTACAGCATTGAATCTTACAGGTTTAGTTTTCTCTCACTTTTTTGTTTATTTCCTCACTCACTGAACCATTCCATATGGTTGAAGTTCATACCAAAGAGATTCTTTTGGTGTTTGAAGATTTGCTCAATCGGATTAAGGTCTGGATTTTATGACCAAGTCATAACCTTTATGTCACCTGATGTTTCTTTCCAACTGAGAGAATTCTTGCACAACTTAGAAATGTGTTTAGGGTCATCATCCCATTGATTATTTTCACCGGCCAATCAATTTCTTTATAGTTGGCAATGCGTGCCTCTCAAGGATGCTAGGATACTTCTTTTGATACGTTATTCCGTCAATTTTTGACATCACCGGCTTCTTTCCAGTAGACTGAACCATAATATTACCACCTCCATGCTGTACTGAAGGTGTTAATGTCTATATTTTGAAATGTTCTCCAACTTAACGGCTCACCCAAGTTCTGCTTTTGGGTGAGAGAATTTCACATTTTGATTAATCGGTCCTAAGGTCTTGTATCCAGTCTAGTGTCCAGTCTTTGAATTTCTTTGCAAACTCGTCTTTTTTTTTTTTTTTTTCTATTTATTTTTTACTTGTCATGCACAGATAACGAACATCAGAAGCACTTGACTTCTGTTTTGCAACACTATTGCCACTAGTATTCAGCAAACCAGTCCCTTTGAAGTGTTTGGCGTTTCTTACAGTGCCATGGCAGCATTTAATGGCATCAGCATCGTATAAGGCCACAATGCGACTACGAACAATCAGAGCTCATTCAGTTGTGCCATCATGTGTAACTGTGACACTGGTCATGTGACCTTATATACTGGAACAGCTGACCATGAGAGGTAATTTTGCAGATTAATGTTGCCTCAAAGCAGTTCAAACTTTTTTTTTTTTGCATCAATAATCATGGAATGAGCCTTCAAACATGCATTCAGGCTATGGGAGAGTGAGGGGGAATTTGCGACACCTCTCAGTTGTTTAAAAAATGGATGTTTTCTGCGTTTTTTGCTCATTACCTATATTTTTACCTCAACATACTTGTTCTCTTTCTGTTCTCTTTGCCCACAGTAGCATTTTTCAATACATCTTCACCAAAAAATTATACAGAAGTAATATATTAGGACCCCCTTTAGATGAAAGTGGTGGTGTATAATCATCACTGCACGTAAAGCTTGAATCTCTGGGACATTTTCGTACCACATAAAACTTCATTCCAGAACTGTGTAAGTGCATTATAAGCTAAGTGTCTTCTCTCTGGTGTTAAAACTATTAAATTCCTTCAGCTTGAAGGTCACATGATGTCATATTAAAAAAATTTTAAATAAATTTTATAATTGAAATCAAACTGTACTAACAGCCTTCACCCACTGATGTTTCCGCTCAGGATCCACATAAAAAAACGAAAGATGACCTTGTGGATCTGCAGCTTGAGCTCAAGCAGCGGAAAAAACGCTCTAGCAAGGAGCAAGATCATGGATGGGCTGGAGGGAGAGATTCCGGAGACTCCCGGGGATCCAGCCGGGAGAGATCAGCAGAGAAATCCTCCAAACGTCACAAGAAGTCCAAGTACGTGCATGACATTCAGGGCTGTTGCAGTACTTGCATGACTGGATACTTTGAGCCTCTTTGTGGGTGTCATCATGAAAGCAAAACTAGTCAATCATGTTCTACATGCCAGAAATATTACAACCCCAATTCCGAAATAGTTGGGACGAAGTGTAAATTGTGAATGAAGTCAAACTGCAATGACTTTCAGATTGCATGAGCCAATATGTTATTTACAACAGAGCATAGATAGCCTTTCAAATGTTGAAACTGAGACATTTTACATTTTTACCCACAAAATGAGCTTAGTTCAAAATTTCTGGCTGCAACAGGTCTCAACAGTTGGGACACAGGCAAAAAAGGGCTGAAAAAGCAATTAATATATGAGAATCAACTGAAAGAACATTTAGCAAGTAATTAAATTAACAGCATCAGGTGTGTAACATGATTGGCTATAAAAGGGATGTCTAAGAGAGGCTGAGTCTCTCAAAAGTAAAGATGGCCAGAGGCTCTCCAACCTGTGAAGGCTTGCGTAGAAAAATAATGGAATAATTTATAAACAATGTTCCTCAACGTCTTTGGAGACTTTGAAGGCCTCATCATCGACAGTGCATAACATCATCAAAATATTCAGAGAAACTGGAAGATCTCTGCGCGTCAGGGACAAGGCGGAAGACCTTTACTGGATGCCCGTGTTCTTCGGGCCCTCAGACGCCACTGCATCACTCACCGGCATGATTCAGTCATTGACATTGCTAATTGGGCCCGAGATTACTTCAAGAAACCACTGTCTGTAAACACAGTCCGCCGTGCCATCCACAGATGCCACCTAAACCTCTATCATGCAAAAAGGAAGCCATTGTTGAGCATGATCCAGAAGCTCCGCCGTGTTCTGTGGGCTAAGGCTTATTTAAAATGGACTGTGGCAAAGTGGCCTGTGGTCAGACGAGTCCAAATTTGACATTCTTGTTGGAAATCATGGGTATCGTGTCCTCATGGGCTAAAGAGGTGAAACACCCCTCCTGTTATCAGCATTCAGTTCAAAAGCCAGCATCTATGATGATATGTGGATGCATTAGTGCATATGGTGTGGGACCCTTGCATGTTTTAAAAAGCACCATGAATGCTGAAAGGTATACAAATGTTTTAGAGCAACATATGCTCCCCTCCAGGTGACATCTATTCTAGGGAAGGCCTTGCTTCATGGTAGAAGAGTCATGGGAACAGCATGGCTTCATGGTAGAAGAGTCCGTGTGCTGAACTGGCCTGCCTGCAGTCCTGACCTTCACCGATTGAGATTATTTGGCGCATAATTAAACAAAAAGTCCGTCAAAGGAGACCCAAAACTCTCCAGCAGCTGGAGACCTGTATTAAACAAGAGTGGGATCAAATTCCAATGGCTAAACTTAAGAGACTTGTCTCCTCAATGTCCAGACACCTCCAGTCTGTGTTAAAAAGAGGAGATGGTACACCATGGTAAATAGGCCCCTGTTCCAACTTTTTTGAGACCTGTAGCAGCGATCAAATTTGAAATGAGCTAATTTTGTGGATAAAATTGTAAAATTTCTCAGTTTCAACATTTGCTAAGTTATCTCTGTTCTATTGTGAATAAAATACTGGCTGGTGTGATTTGACAGTCATTTTGATTTTATTCACAATTTACACTTTGTCCCAACTATTTCAGAATTGGGGTTGTACAAGGAAACCGTGCGATGTTTCATCCAAACATATGAAGCAGATAAAACATACTTGCACTCCCGTGGGCAAAATTCAAAATGGCATAATATTATGGTTTCAGTGGTCTTAAAAGTAAATCATTTGCAGTCCTGAGACTTCCTGCGTCTCCATTTGCTCGTTAACTTTTGCAGTGGTGAACTGTCTGGGGGTCAAGCTGGAACCTGTGTCACCATAAATCTGAGCTGCTTCACTCTGAAAAGTCAAGTATTGCTCCAGACTACAAGAGCTCATTGCAGAAAGGCTTGCTTCCCTCACTTGATAACATCTGATCATTCCTTTTGAAAAGAGGCTTTTTTTACTTTTTTTTTAACCTGACGCTGTTCACAAGTTTACCTGCACGGCTAAAACATTTAAGGAAATCAAAGGGAGATGCTGTCCTATAAAAAGTTACTTATTCTGTCTGTTCAATACTTGGTGAGGCATAACAACAGCAGCCAAAAAGAAACCCTGTTTCTTGTTTGTGGTCACATGACTGGGTCTCCATCAAAAATGCCAACCCTTATGTTTTTAGCCACTGTTCAGAAATGCAGTATCTGGATTTTGAAGGTTTTTTTTTTTTTTTGTGTGTGGCAGCAAAAGCACTAAGTAATTGAAATAATACTGAGAGAATGCGGTCACTGCGATGGATGGCAGTTATACTTTTCTCCACTTCTGACGATACTGAATTAAGAAAATGCAAGATATCAGAACAAAACTTTGTGCATGTATTTTATGCATAGTCTAGATGAGCCCTTTGCTACATGGAAATGAGTTGGATTTGGACTCTGTACAGAGATTAGTTTGTTTCTGGAGCACAACTCAAAAATTGTCCATTATATCTTTCTGAAACTTTGTCTGTGCATTACCTTCCAGATCATTCCAGAGGAAAGTCACATCAACATTCTTGTTTGAATTTTTTGAAGGTGTAGGATTGACATGACTTTCGCAAATAAGCCGGGGCTGGAGGGATATGTCATCTTCTGATTACTCTTGTTTCATTTGACTATAACCTACATATGTTTTTTTTCTTTTTTCTTTTCTTCAAACGATATGCAACTTGAATAGGCTACCAGTGTTTGAAACCTAATTCCACAGTCATGCCATTACACTTTAAAAAGGACACATTGTGCTGGATTTTAGTTTCTCTTTCCAATCATTTCAATTGTTTTGGGCGGTTCACTGTCGAGAATAAGGATTAGGATTGACTGCAGGCCTAAAAAACATTCTTAAAAGAATAATCCTACCCACCAACTCTACCCTAAATTCTTGACATGACCGGAAACAAAAGATTTTTTAAAAATTCTGTTCAATTTCCTGACCAATGATTAAAGGTTTTAAATTCTTGCCATTTTGGGCTTTACCCATTTTTTGACCAAGAGGATATATTTTACTTATCAGTCTTAAAGTGGTGAGAGATTCTAAAAACGCTGAAAGGCTGCATTCTTCTGCAATGCAAGTTGCATCCCCCAAGACTCAATATTCAGACCTCTGTTTTAGCTTAAATGAGAGGGAAACCTCAACCATAACGGTTTCTTTTCACCTTCTAGGAAAAGCAAGAAGAAGCGTGACCGTTCACGGTCGTCCTCTGCCGGATCTCCACGCTCCCACAGAGCTGGAGATTATCCCAGCGAGGAGCCCATGGAGGAGGGCTACAGCAAAGCCCCACCGGGACCCAGGGACCATGGGGGCCCGATTGTCAGAGGGCCAGGTCGAGGTGGCTTTGTAAGTTTCTTCAATGCCTGTGGATTTGCACTTTCTTCCTATTCCTCTTAAACAGATAATTTTGTTTAAGTTCTAAAATCACTTGGCCTTTTAATTACCTTAGATCAGTGGTGACCAGCCCTGTTCTGAGAGATTACATATGGTAGATCTCAGGGAATTGGGTAAGTTACCACTGCGCCAGATCAAAGTCCTGTAATCCTGGCCACAGGATCTACAGGACTTGGTATCAGTTCCGGACCAAATGCATAATTTCAAAGAGCTTCTTAAATTTATCTTGCCTTGCATTGTTTCTTGAGTCTGAACTGGTCGCCAGTTTTTTACGTTAAGTGGAAAACCAGAGGAACTTCTGGCTTCGCTGGCCCAAGGTTTCAGGCCCCCGATTTAAATTAAAGGTATTGGTTGACTGTTCAAGCTCTTGTTCTAATTTCAGAAAATCGGAGGCAGGGGGTGGAACAAGATTAGTTACCCAGGGTACAACACTGGGCCAGTGGCTGCCACAGGTGTGCCACAGCGTCCCCCTGAGGAAGAATGGGACCCAGAGTACACGCCCAAAAGCAACAAGTATTACCTGGTGGGTGAGTCCTTATGCAATTGCGTCAATATTGCTATTGCTTTGACTATGAAAATGGAGTACTGGCATTACAGTCTGAACCGACGGCATTCTTTACCATTTGTAGTTTATGCGTAACTGTTAATCAGATGAGTATAAATTGGTTGGAAGAGTGATAAGGATGTCTGTTTGAGATTATAAAATCATTGGTCCATGACTGTCTTACCCTGTGTCTGGAGCTCTATCCTCTTGTAGATTCAACTTTTTTTTTGCCAATTTGCTGTTTTTAAAGCACCCCAGGGTTTCAGCTACATGTAATTTGATCATGGTGCACCGCCACGGCAAAGTAAAAGCTGCCACGCCCATGTAAAATGACTTCACAAATTCCAGAAATCCTAGGGACGATCAGGTGTCGCCAGTTCTCCTTTTTAAGTGAAAATGAGCGCTCATAATTCTTGACCTTTTGTCAATCATTTTGCGCGATGAACATGTTTTCCAATGAATAAAAATTGGCCATCGGCAGTAAAACGTGCTGCTTTCTTCCTAATGCAATGTGTGCAACGATTAGAAATATTTTGTTCACTTTGCAAAACTATAAACTACAATATTATCTTCTGTGTTTGCTCTGAGCACATCCTGCTCTACCTAATTGTATCTTCATGATTATTTAATTCCAATTCTGGAGTCCGGAGTCATGATGGGTTTTCATATTAAATGTGAAATCCACCATGATGCAAGTGAAACTGATAAACCTCCAAGCACATAAACTTCAATTATTACATCGCCTACGTGCTGATTAATGAAAACTGGCCACACCGGATAATGCTGAAGCCCTCCACCACAGTTTCAAAAAATCCTGGAGGAAATCCTGCTCTCACTTATGAGGCAAGCCCCATGGGCCTTGACAACGGTGGCCTTCTGCCATCTTTGTGCCCCTCCAGCATAAAGAAAGTGGTAGGTTACAATTGTTAAGTGCAAAACTTCAAGATGGTTCTCTGTACTGTGGTCAGTTATTGGAGCAAAAGCATTAACCACAATGAAATCTTCAGTTCTAAAACAAGGATTATCACCAATCATGGGTAGAAGTCGGAATAATTGACGAGTGAGGGAAGAAATCGATGTCGGTACTGTGACAAAGTAAACCTAGTAAAGAGTTTCACATTCATGTTCATGCTTGTCAAGTCATTACAGGGAAGACTGCAGCCGTCTTAGAATTATTATTAATACAGTATTAATATACAGGGATAGTTCACTTTTTTGAAGTGGGGTTGTATGAGCTACAAATTGCCACTACTTACATTAGATGCAGTAGAAAGCTCTCTGATCTCCTCCACGTAGCCGCACCAGCGCATAGTGCTAGGTGGAAATTTAGGCGATACACTGTTGTGAACAGAAACACAGAAACGGCGTATATTCACGGCCTAAAAGAGGTCCTACCTGAAAATAATACACCATTTCAATTGTACACTATATTTATATTTAAATAAAATTACAGCACTTTAGCTGCTCGAAAAAAAAACACAGTTGCTCTTGAACTAACCAACTGACGTATTCCTGTGTGAGGCGCATTATAGTTCACTGTGCGCTGTAGCGATCAGCTACAAAAAATGTGTGCAAAAAATTTGTTTCACGTCCAGTGTGCAAGTGGCTTAACTGCGGTTGCGAGGTCGGACGGCCATTTAACTTGAGCAAATATTTCGAAAATGGTCCGTGTGCATCGCTCTCTTGGACGTTAAAGCAAAACTGTATCCTGGTGCACTTACAGCTTCCACCGCTTTGAAGTTCGGCAAAAGAGCTCTGTGTTTGCAGTATTTATTTTTCCAAAGAGGATTTTGTTTGGCTACATTCAGGGAAATCTCAACGGCGATCACTGCTGTACCCATGCATCAGGTGAAAGAGTGAAACACCTGTGAAAAAGTCTAATGTAACATTGCAGAACCAACTGATATAGCATAGGGCCCACGCAGCCACATACTGTGTACAGCACTCGCCATAATTATTGGCACCCCTGGTTAAGATGTGTTCTTTAGCTTCTAATAAATTAAGTTTTTTTCTAAATAATATAGGACCCCAATGGGGAAAAAAAGAGAAAAATCCAACCTTTAATTCATGTGCATTTTTTAAGCTCTATCTTGGTCTCATTTGACCAAAGCATACGGTCCCTCTTGAAGTCCCAGTACTGCTTGGTGAACTCCAGATGTTTGCATTTATGATTGTGAGTGAGAAAAGGTTTTTACTGTGCATTCCTCCCAAACAGCTTGTTGGCTTGTAGATGGCCCCTGATGGTTGTTTTGGAGACTTTGTGACCCCAAGATGCTACCATTTGTTAACAGTGAGCTTTGGAGAACTTTTTATTTCTCTTACCATCCTCCTCACGTGGGTGGTGGCAAAATAACCTTGCGTCCTCGTCCAGGCTTGTTTACCACTGTTCCAGTTGTTTTAAACTTCTTAATGATTCCTCTGACAGTAGATATGGGCAGGTGCAGGGGAGTGGCTATTTTCTTGTAGCCATTGCCTGACTTGTGAAGGTTGACACCCATCTGCCTTACTTGAATGGGGTGTTCCTTTGTCTTTCCCATGCTGAAGAGTGGATAAGAGAAATTGCCTCTGTGTCACGTCATATTTATACCCCAGGGAAGCAGGATGTGATGGATTACTAATTAAATGTTCCTAGATACTCTGATCAACTTTGTAAACTACTGTAGAAATGACAGAAATACTTCAATTACATTTATTTCCCAGGAATTGTTAGGGGTGCCAATAATTGTGGAACAGGTGATTCTATGAAAAATTATTATTTCTTAGTTGGGGATTTTTGTTTCCTTTAAAATACACTTGAGTTGAAGGTTACATTTTTTAATAATTTTCCGTGTGAGACTATGCTTCTGCAATTAAAATTGAATTTATTTTAAGGCCTTTAACACATCTTAACCAGGGGTGCCAATGATTATGGTGGGCAGCTGTATCTGCTGTGTTGGTTATTATGGGGAATTTTTTTTTTTTTTTTTTTAATTTGAGACGTGATTCTTTGCCATTGAAATGCTGTCAATGCCGCAAATCGCTCAGTCTGACCCAAACAGCTGATCGCTACTGAGCACGGAGGAATACTTCAGTTGGTTAGTTCAAGAGCAACTGTGTTTTTTTCCGAGGAGCTAAAGTGCTGTAATTTTTAAAATTTAGCGTGCAATTGAAATGGTGTATTTTCAGGTAGGACCTCTTTTAGGCCGTGAAAATACGCTGTTTCTCTGTTTCCATACGAAAGTGTATAGCCTAAATTGCCTGACAGCACTATGCGCTGGTGCGGCTACCTGGAGGAGATCAGAGAGCTTTCTACTGCATCTAATGTAAGTAGTGGCCATTTGTAGCTCATACAACCGCACTTCAAAAAAGTGAACTATTCCTTTAACATGTTACTGAATTATTGTCTTTGACTGTGCTATCTTCGAAACTATCTTTCCATGCACTGAACCCAGAAATCTTGACACCATTTGGTTGTAGCTGTACTTTCAATCTTTAAGAAATACTGAAATGGTCAGTTTTTTACCCTTTACCTCCTGAGGGTGAAACACCAATCAGGCCCCACCTTTCTGAAGCAGTTTAGCCAGCTACTTTTTAAAGTACTCTTACAAAAAGCTCTGAACACCAAAAACTACAAGCTAAACATTGTTACTACGAAAAGTTGTAAGACGCACATTGGACTTGCATCTGATTGTTTTAATTGATAGATTTTTTTTATGTCTGTATAATTTTTTTCGTGTCTCCGGAGTACTTTTATATTTACAAAAAAATCTTCTGTTTGAGAGCTCGGTGCTCAAAAATAATTTTCTTTATATGCTTTTGCAAGAAGCCCTTGAAGTCCAAACGTTTGAATCACTGTTGAATGGTTTCTGCCATTTAAATTACTAAAAATAGTAGGCAAAAATCTCATAACTTTTGATTGTAGCTATGCTGTATAATTATGCTAATTTAGCCTATAAGGCTTGTTCTGATATTTTAACCCTCTATTAACCAGCGAAGCATATCTGCTACATGAAGTAAAGGGGTTAACAGCCTGGACACGCTGTTGGTTTTGTTTATTGCCAAATAAACATTTGAGAATAACTTGAATGGTATGTCACTAATTTTTTCATTAGCATTATTACCCAATGTAGCAGATTTGCTACAATTTGGAAAGGTGGGCCAAATGTGTCATTTTTTTTTTAATCTACTGTTTTTCAAATAATGGCCCAAAATAAACATTTTTGCACAGGAAAATGATTTTAACACGATTGGAAATGGGTTTGGTTAATAGAGGGTTGAGACAGGATAGCAATCAAGTGAAACTTAGAACAAATGTTTTGATCGGTCCAAATATAGCAACTTGGAGTGCCTTACGGTACTCTTAGTTTTTAACCCTATACCTCCTAATAGTTTTGTTCAACCAAGTAACCCGACAAATGGGAATTTTCTGCAGACGTCAAATGAGCATATATTTAGCTGCTCACCTGGGTTGCTGATCGGCTTAATACTAACTATGGAAATCTTACAAATATATTGAACCTTTGTGGCTTTCCAAGGCAGCAGCGCAATTCTGATGCGTTTTGAGATGTTCTGGGAACTATGAAGTTTCTAGGTCAAGTTCCTAGTCTTTCCTAACAGCCTTGTGATTAATATTCCATGGTACCTGTCTCTGTCCTTCCTGCAGCATGATGTCAGAGAGGGGGACAAGTGGTTGGATGGACGTGGGCGTGGCCGAGGGAGGGGCTTCGCCCCAAGTGGCAGAGGCAGATTTGTTGCCCGCAGCAGCAGCCCCAAGTGGGTCCACGACAAGTTCCAGGGGGGCATAGAAGAGGGGGAGCTGCCGGAGAGTGAGCAGGACCCCGATGAGGGGGACAGGAAGGGGGGCGGTTTGTCAAAATAACCCCTTCAACTTAATTTTTTTTTTTTTAACTGAGCCCCATAGTGTACAAATGCCACCAGTTTGTCTCTTCTGTTGCTCCCTAGTTTACTCTACCAAAGTTCCTGTCTGAAACCTGTGCTACCATGATTCTGCTCTGCCTGTTTTCCTGTCTCATAAGCTTGCAGTCCTCTCTGCTGTCACCTTCATGCCCAGAGGGATTGAAATTGAGGGGCCATTGCTTTTTCTTTTGCTTTCTGCAGACCCTCTGCTTCCAGTAGCTGTTAAGGGACTCCGTATTAACACATGAAAACTGCACTTGTGCCTGCAAAAGACACGCGTAACAAAGTGAATGAGTTTGCTTGCACTCTGATAATAGCACCACACTTGTTTAGCTATGGAGTGTTCTTGTGGCCAAGTTGTAGTGCAAGGACTCCCTTCATTGTACTGAAGTTAGGCATTTTGGACCTGAAGTTCATTGTTTTAGTATAGTCTCCTCTTCCATGTGGCAGTTTGTACTGTCTGGATTTTATGGAGATGCTGCAGATTTTTTTTTTTTTGTTGTTGTATTTTTAAAAACAAATGGAAAATTTTAAATCTGTTGAAAAAAAATCTAAGTAATGCAGGAGGGTTTTGTATAATATAATGGTCGTGCCTGTTCTTTTTGAGAATTTACTCAATATCCATATAATGATAAATACAATTGAAGACTGAAAACTGAAAATTGTAGTCTTTGCATTTTTTTTTCCCCTGTGAACTAGAGCTTTACTGTTTGAGCTTGATTTCTTTAATTTGTACTTGCCAATCTGGAAGGGGCAGGCAAAGGTACAACCGAAGCACAGAAAATGGGGTGAAGGCAGGTTAAGCTTTGCTGGTGTGTTCTGCTCGGCGCTCTTCAGATGCTGGATATACTGTATGATGATGTTGCCCTTACATTAAATCCTTCTCCAGTGGTTCTGTATCATTTATTTCAAGAGACGATGTATAAAGGACAAACCAATCACTTAAATGTGCTGATGCATGAAAACATTCAAAAAAAAAAAATCCCTTAAATTTGACTCTGTACTGTTTACTTGGATCACTACTGTAAACTACATTGGGTAAAGCAAGTGAAAGGTTTTCCTTTGCATCATTTATTAAAAAGATTTCATATATCATGGTCATGCAACAAGAACGCAAGTGTAATCACTATCCCCTGCCACGATCAAGGGCCATAAATGTGCATATATATCAGTGGCAGCTCAAAACAATCCCGCAAAATTAATGATTGGTCACAACCGGTTTTCATTCATTCATTACGTCTGCCAAGGATGTAATAAAATTGCCTCAGTTTTTTTGTCTGTGTATCTGTCTGTGAACAGGATAACGTAAAAACTGATGAACAGTTTACCATGAAAATTCTCACATATGAAGATCTCATAACTTGGAAGACCCCATTAAATTTTGGTGTTGATCCGAATCCGGATCACGATTCGGCGGACGTCAGAAATCTGATTGCTCTTGTTTAAATTACTTTTACAGAAACCTCAAACTCAACATTATCAGGTGTTTTCATTAATAACCCATACCTGTCAACTCTCACGCATTCGGTGTGAGTTTAACCCCTTACCACTCCGGTAAAATTTTCCTAAAATGCCTATAAAGGACGTGCTCAAGGTAAAATGAAATCTTTTCTTGTTTTTAACTTCTCTGATGGGCCCGTATACGGGCTGTCTGAGTGTTAAGGGGTGATCTGGGGTTAAATGAAAAATGACACCAGGAAACAACTCAGAATTAATCTAAAGAGGTATATGTAATAACCACCAAAAAAGATACAAGTTGGCATTTTTCTGTTCATGCGGTTTCCATAGTAACCGAGCAAGCTCATTAAATATGCTGAAAACTTCTGGCACCAATTCCTCTTAAACTGAATTCTATCATAGTTATTCTTTCATCTTTTATTTCTTTTCCCAATTTATCCGTTTTGTGATTTTGGGGCATTTTACTCAAATTTTGAAATTATTTTGCGCAGAATCTGATGAATATTCAAAGCATGTAACAGGCATTATTTCCCTATGTCATTGCATTTCTAATGCCTGCAGCCCAAATTTCATTGATTTTCAATGATAAAGTTATGGCAGCCACACGAGCAATGTGGAAAAAGTAATACCTTAGGATATCTATGGAAAATGCATTAAACCGCTTTGAAAAGTTGAGCTCAGTTTTTAATACTTGTAGCAATTAGTGATTATAAATGTGGGTTATTACAGAACATTTTTATTCAAAAAATTTTTTAGGAAAAATAATCAAATTTTGTCCATTTAACCCCAGATCACCCCTTAAGTGGCATATTTACGTTCCTCTGCCGTAGTCAGCAATTATTCAATCAACGCGTATGGAAGAGATTCTCGCATGGAATTGCATAAAGACGATTCAGATGATCTTATTTAATTTAAATGATTGAAATGCATGCATTGCTTCCAATCCCTGAATAAAGAACAGCGTGAGAAGTTGTAATCTGTATGCATTACAAATGAAAACTGGCCACATCTGATAATGTTGAGTAATTGGACTTTCTGTAAAGGTAATTTAAATGAATGACTGAAAACAGATTGTGACAAATCATTCATTTTAAGGGATTGTTTTGAGCCTCCCCTATCGCCAGTTCACCAGCCGATATATATGCATCCTTCTACATCCATTTTTGAATTTAAAACAGGTGATGACTAGCTTATTAAGCATACAAATGGGTATAATGGTTTCAGAAAAATCTTGTCCTCATTGTGGCCCAGACAGACCACAATCTAATCTTCCCCGTCCCGCTCATGGCAGGGGATAATGATGAGCAATTTCCTCAGTAAGGAAGGCCACTTTTGGCAGGTTTAAATTTTGTTATTCCCCAAGTAACATGAAGCCATTGATTTGCTGCGCACATGTAGGCCTTGGGATGAACTGACAGTAAGACTCAGGTTTCCCAGGGAGTTATATGGGTGGTATACTCCAGTTTAAATGCATTCTGTTCTGTGAGAACTACACCTGTAAGCATCATGTCTGCTTTGAATTTATTGAGACTGATTGCACTTAGTGTTCAATGCTTTTCAAATGTTAACCCACTACGTGAACCTGAGGTCTCGCTTCCTCTGATGTTGAATCGAAGGTCCATTTTCGGGCATCAAGCTCCAATGTGCAAGTCAGTTCTCTCGATCCTGTAAGCGGACATGTCCATTTTTGAAACAAGTGATTAGGCTGGTTCTTTAAGTCCATCTCAAATTAGTTCCCACTTGAGATGATGGCAAAACAAAACGATCAGGTTGACTATGCAAAAAAAAAAAAAAAACCATCCTCAGCAGTCTGGCACCTTTTGCAGCATACAGGTGAGGTCATTTCTTATATTTGCCATACTCTGACCTGCCGACCATCTTCCCGCCGAAATTTCGGACTCGACTTATCATCTTCAACTGAGCTTCGATTGTGCTCATGATGTCCACGTCGTCTGGAATATGGACGTATCTGACGTTTCGGCCTGTGATGAACAGGTCAGCCAACTTGCTCATCTGCCCACGTCGGTCCCTGTACAACACATCCTCCAAACGGATGTTCATGAAGGCATCAACGTTGACCACACGTCCTCGGGCAATGCTCTCGTCGCGTAGGTCCACAGTGGTCACCTGGCCGCGGAGACCCTGCAGAAGAATGACCAGGCTGTTCTCGGCGATGGTGCGCTCGCGGACCGAGTGCGCCACCTCCATACTTCTACGGGAAAATAGCTTGATGTGAGCAGAAATGCACCAGACAAACCACTTTCACCAATTCCACAGTGTATCCTTTACTGGATCTCCGAATATGCAAAACGCAAAACATTACTCAGCTTCGACATTGGTTCACTAACCGATAACATAGCAGCTAAAGCGACAGCTCTGACATTTGTTCGCTCGCGGTTAACAGCAGCGAACACTGGTTAACCTTGCAAACCTGGAAGTGAAAAGCATGTTCCGGAAATAATATACTTTACGAACATACACAGATAGCTAACGGTGAAAACAGATTACTGCTGCAATCAAGCAAGTCAACCCTAAGAGCGCGAAGTAGGTTGCTAACGTTAGGGAACAGTTCCAAGTCATGGATATTTCGTTTGCGGTGACATGTTACTTTTAACGGGTGCTCGCTAGCCAAGCAAAACTAACCATCCTTTTACATTTTAAGAAAACGCACCTTAATACTCGTCCAAACTCAGAAGCTTATGTCTCTAACAATTTCTCTGGTGTTAGAACTGCAGAAACTATGTTGGTTGCAGTCACGGCAGGCTATTAGAGATGCAAAGTTAATGTCGCTGAATGATGACGTAAAGTCACTTGTAATACACGTCTGAAATGCCCCTACAGCGCAGGTCTTGATACTCAGGTGCGATTTTTTTGCTTGTATCCGAGTTTTTATGACCGGCATCTGCAATTAAATGTACTTTTAAAAGTGACCCATATACAGGTGAAACTCAGAAAATTAGAATATCATGCAAAAGTTCATTTATTTAAGTAATTCAACTTAAAAGGTGAAATTAATATATTATGTAGACTCATAACATGCAAAGCAAGATATTTCAAGCCTTTATTTGTTATATTTTTGATGATTATGGCTTACAGCTTTTAAAAACCCCAAAATCAAAATCTCAGAAAATTAGAATATTGTGAAAAGGTTCAATATTGTTGCTCAAAGTGTCGCACTCTAATCCGCTAATTAATCCAAAACACCTGCAAAGGGTTCCTGAGCCTTTAAAAGCTCTCTCAGTCTGGTTCAGTAGAGTTCACAATCATGGGGAAGACTGCTGACCTGACAGTTGTGCAGAAAGCCATCATTGACACCCTCCACAAGGAAGGAAAGCCTCAAAAGGTAATTGCAAAACAAGTTGGATGTTCCCAGAGTGCTGTATCAAAGCACATTAATAGAAAGTTAAGTGGAAGGGAAAAGTGTGGACGGAAAAGGTGCACCAGCAGCAGGGGTGACTGCTGCCTAGAGAGGATCGTCAGGAAAAGGCCATTCAAAAGTGTGGGGGAGATTCACAAGGAGTGGACTGAGGCAGGTGTTAATGCATCAAAAGCCACCACACACAGACGGATCCTGGCCTTGGGCTTCAAATGCCGTTTTCCTCTGGTCAAGCTGCTCCTGAACAAAAAACAACGTCAAAAACGTCTTACCTGGGCTAAAGAAAAAAAGAACTGGTCTGTTGGTCAGTGGTCCAAAGTCCTGTTTTCTGATGAGAGCAAATTCTGCATCTCATTTGGAAACCAAGGTCCCAGAGTCTGGAGGAAGAAAGGAGAGGCTCACAATCCAAGATGCTTGAAGTCCAGTGTGAAGTTTCCACAGGCTGTGTTGATTTGGGGAGCCATGTCATCTGCTGGTGTTGGTCCACTGTGCTTTGTCAAGGCCAGAGTCAACGCAGCCGGCTACCAGGAAATTTTAGAGCACTTCATGCTTCCTTCAGCAGACCAGCTTTATGGAGATGCAGATTTCATTTTCCAACAGGACTTGGCACCTGCCCACACTGCTAAAAGTACCAAAACCTGGTTCAATGACCATGGGATTACTGTGCTTGATTGGCCAGCAAACTCACCTGACCTGAACCCCATCGACAATATAAGGGGCATTGCCAAGAGAAAGGTGAGAGACATGAGACCGAACAATGCAGAAGAGCTGAAGGCCTCTATTGAAGCATCCTGGTCTTCCATCACACCTCAGCAGTGCCACAGGCTGATAGCATCCATGCCACGCCGCATTGAGGCAGTAATTCATGCAAAAGGGGGCCCAACCAAGTACTAAGGACATATGAATGATTATACTTTTCAGATGGCTGACATTTCATTTATTTAAAATCCTTTTTTTATTGATTTCATGTAATATTCTAATTTTCTGAGATTTAGATTTTGGGGTTTTCATAAGCTGTAAGCCATAATCATCAAAATTATAACAAATAAAGGCTTGAAATATCTTGCTTTGCATGGTATGAGTCTATATAAAATATTAATTTCACCTTTTAAGTTGAATTACTTAAATAAATGAACTTTTGCATGATATTCTAATTTTCTGAGTTTCACCTGTATGTGACACATATAGACTTGCTGAACGCTTTAGACAATCGGCATGCGTACACGAGGATTTGTTATCCGAAATGAAAATGAACAACCAGCCGGCACTTTACTTTCAATAGGTCAGCATTAGCTGGTGACACAGTTTTGTATTATCTGCATTTCTAGAAACCTCATTCCCGAATATATAGTTTATTTCAGAAATGAACACGGCTGCCGTAAATAATGCATTTGGGATTTATGGTGCTTCATGGAATGGAAAATGCTGATTATTCGTCCCTACTTCGCTTTATGTCATCTAATGCCTACCTTTTCAATGGACACAAACGAAACGGAAATAATTCAATTGCCTTCCGAGGCCAGTGAACTGTTGGACACATTTTAACGCGGAGAATGAGGGGAACCCTGATCGGCTCCGAGAGATGTTGACATCTGAGAGGATCGTGTTGCTGCAAACTTTGATCGGGATCTGAG
Organism: Gymnothorax reevesii; assembly: GCA_029721435.1. Taxonomy (NCBI): domain Eukaryota; kingdom Metazoa; phylum Chordata; class Actinopteri; order Anguilliformes; family Muraenidae; genus Gymnothorax; species Gymnothorax reevesii. The sequence goes on from CM056577.1 coordinate 115,905,066, forward strand.
AGAGAGTGTTTATGCCAGTTGTGCCCCAAAAACTATGGGTCATTATAAAGAGATGAAGTATAAGATTATCACATTTTCAATTAGTTACGCGCGAATCGCATTTGACGGGATATCCGATTGAAATCCGATTTATTTCCACGTCAGAATGAGGACGACTGATCTGAGAATTTCCGATCCCCTGTGCCTTTCCCACCTAGGTCTATGGCCCAATTGTACATTCATATCCGATCTGTGGCCTTCACAGGTGAATAACTGTGATACGAAAGAAGACTATGTTTGAGGTGGGCGTGTGCTGACCTCTAATTTAAGCTATGCCCGCTTCTGTGATGGCTGGTGATTTCCTATATGGACTCTAGTTATTATAACAGTTACACTTGCCATGCTGTTTCACGGTCAGGTTATTAGACAGGAGACTCAAACTGCGCTGAACAAAAATATAAACGCCCCATGTCAAATACTGATGCCACACGGAGTTAACAACTCAAAGAGAGCAGATGTTGAGTTTTACTAGTACGATAAGGATATTTCTCTTGATTTGTGTACCATTTTTATTCCATCTCTCTGTCAGTGAGCATTTGCTCAGTGATGCAGTGATTTTACTCGGCACATTGGTGTGGCATTTTCAGACGGTGATCAGACAGAATGAGCAGTACCCAGACGCTCCTTATACTGGGGACAATAAAAGGCCTCCCCAAAATGTCAAATTTTGTCAGAAGTCATAATGCCTCAGATGTGTCAGGTCATGCGGGAACGTGCCATTCATCCCTGGATGAAGGGATGTCCACCAGAGCGGCCGCTGTGCAGCTGAATGTTAACTATCGGATGATAGGCCGTTTGAGAACTCGCTTGCGACAGATGGGCAGTACTGCAAATCAACCAAATCCGTGTCGGCCACCTGTGGCCACACCAGCACAAGATCGCTACATCCGGCTCGTCCACCTGCGGGATGAGCTCAGATCAGCGACACGCACAGCGGATGAGACCGTTGGTCTGCACAACAGACGCATCACACCACAGACAGTCCGTAACCTCCTGCGAGAAGCCAACTTGCATGCTCGGCGTCAACGCAAATTTGACATATGGCGTTTATATTTTTGTTCAGTGTATTTTCACGCATTCCAAGCACGTTTGTATCATTCTGTCGAAGATGCAAAGTTGCGACACAGTAAATGTGTGCAAACACTAATCTTTAAAGGTATCCTTCGCTGTAGATTTAGGACTGAAAATGATAAAATCAGAGAAAAAGACAGCGGGTTCATCAACCAGGGTAGAGTATTTATACAATGCATTATGATACAAATCATGTAACAGAAGTCAAGATGAATCACTGTCCTAGTAAAAATTCTTTGGAAGGTTTTCTTAAAAAATAGATAATTGACTGATATGACAGTATAGCATCTGAAATATACTACAAGCAGCAGGACATGTCTCTGTCAATACAAATATACATACTGTACACACTGACTGAGCACTTTATTAGAAACACGTGTACCTGTTTATTCTCATAGTCATCCAATTAGCCAATCATGAGGCAACAGTGCAATGGATAAGATTATGCAGAGAGGCCAGAGGCTTATAATATTATACTAGCCAAGAGCTAATATTCAAAACAAATATCAGAATCTGGGATTAAAAAATGCAATCACAGTGACTTTGACCGTGGCGTGGACTTCAGTGCCAGACAGCACTTTCAGAAGTACTCAAACCAGCCTGATCTCCTGGGATTCTCATGCAAGCAATTCTTAGACGTTAAACAGAATGGTGCGAAAAGCAAAAAAAGATCCAGTCAGTAGTACCTCTGTAGACAGACGCCAAATTGATGAGAGTAGTAAAAGGAGAATGGCTTTGATTTCACACAAAGGTGACGGTAACTCCAAAAGCCAGGCTTTAAAACAAAAGTAAGCAGCAAATCATCTCAGAATGCTCAGCACGTGAAAACTGGAGGTGGATGGGATTCAGCAACAGGTGACCACTTTGAGTACGATTTCGGTCATCCAGGAACAGACCTCTGAGGCTGCAGTGGGCACAAATTTACCAAAAGCGCACAGTTGTCGAAACCTGTCCTGACAAATCTCGATTTCTGCTGCCACACGGGGAGGTACGGTCGGGTCGGGTCGTACTTTGAGGTAAACAGCATGAATCCACGGACCCTCCAACCTTGTGTGTACAGTTCAGGCTGGTAGTGGTGGTGGTGTAATGGAGCAGGAAATTTTTCCTTCGCACACTTTGGGCCACTTCCTATAAATCACAATTTGAATGCAGTCAGCATATGAGCATTGTTGCTGACCATGTCAATGACTTCTTGCGCACAAATTACCCATCCATCCTGCGCAATAGAGCACCATGTCTCAAAGCAAAAGACATCTCAAACTATTTTAATGAGCACGAAAATGAGTTCAGTCTACTTCAGTGGTCTCCCCAATTGCCAGATCCGAATCCAGTAGAGCACCTTAGGGATGTGGTAGAACTAGAGATTCACAACATAAATGTGCAGCTGATAAATCTACAGAATTTATGTCAACAAGGACGAGAATCAATGACGAAAAAGGCATGCTGCATGCATTGTGAGACCCATGCCACAAAAAAACAATGCTGTCCTGAGTGCAAAGAGAGGCCTAACCCAGTATAGGCATGGTGTGTCCAATGAAGTACTCAGTAAGGGTAGGTGCGACACATTGAATTGACGTGTACATATTCATTTATCAATTCAAACGAATGTGCTAACAGGGCTGCAGCATAGCGGCAGCAGGGTGAATACAGCATACTGCGATGAAGTTCGTTGCATAGACATAAGAAAATTGTGAAGCTGTGCGCTAAAGCTTTCTCCATCACAGCCCATCCATCATGGCTAGAAGCTCCTCCCCTTTACTGCTGGGGTGCTGCGTGGGCTCCGCCTCCCTAGAGAACTCTCCCATGATCCGAGCCAGTTCCTCATTGGACTGCTGGTCCTGAAGAAATAAATTTAATTGGCCAATTAACTGCATATGTCACAGACAAAATCAATAGAACTGATGAAAGAGCTCCCATATCATGTCCTAGCTACCACTGTCCAGGTTTCACAGCAGCAGAATATCGTTATTTCAAGCAATACAACCAAACTACAAACATTAATTTATGATAAGCTGACAGGACCTGCACCGAAAGAAAATTGGGGTAATATCCTCAACAGTTAATTCTTATCCACAGTAATCACTTAATGTACAGTAATAAAGAACATCCAGGTACAGATGTTGGGTTTTATGCAAACATAGTATCCCAAAGTTTGTCATTCGCTAATTACATGAGCAAAGGACTTGAAGAACGTCAGTCTGTGCATGAGAACCTCATATCTGACAAGTTTTTTGTTCCTCATCCATGTGGACTATCAGTAACAACATTAATGTTGAACAACAGAAGCCATTTCGTGGAGAAAACCTCATGTCCTACCTGTATTGCGTGGATATTCACAACTTCATAGGACAGCTCATCAGGTCTAGACAAGAAGGCCTCCCTGCAGAGGAATAAAGAGTGACATGGTCACACAGTAATTGTGTGGTCTCTAAAAAACCATCCCCTGAAGTGAAGTGTGAGTACAGTGAGACCCGTAGAGAAGGCAAACCAGTTCACAGTAAACCGTAGCTCATATGGACACAGAAACTCTCTCACAGGCAGAAACAAAATGGTGGCTGATGAGGGACTCACTTTTCCTCCTCGTCTGTGGAAAACAGATTGACCCTGAACCTGAAACCAGAGTGAGCGGGACTCTGAATGTCCAAATGCCCCATCAGTCTGGACAGCAGGTTGAGCTCCTCTTTAGCCAGAGGGTTGGGCGCTAAATTCGTCTGGTGAGGAGACAGACAGGACACGAGAGAATTGGATTCAGTCGTGTCCGCTTACTCAGAGTGCTCGGATCAATCAATACCCTTTGAGTTGAAAATAAAATCTATAGTTCAGGACATGGCTATTCATCGTAAATACATGCACCCACATATACAAGAACACGTTTATGTAATTACATGTACAATGCTTCGCATAAGTTTTAGGAATATTTAAAACAATTCTGAGAGGCAAAGTTGCTTCAAAAATTTATTTAAAGATAAGTTTCTGAATTTTGAAAATACAAATGATAAAAATCTGTGAACTGTTCAAAACTAAAGCAGATCCATATTTGCTGTGACTACCCTTTGCCGAAAAATTAGGGACACCATTCTGCAATTTTGTAGCTTCATAAGGTAATTGGCTGTTTGGTTGTTCCAAGCATATCGAAGAACTTGCCACTGTTCCTCTGCAGACTCAGTCTCACCCTAGTCTGTTTCTCCAAGCAACCTCAGACAGCCTTGATGATGTTGAGATCAGGGCTCTGTCAAGGCTATATTATCTGTATCAACTGTTTCTTGAAATAGAGACACTTCTTGGATGTTTGGTTTTTCTCTTTTTAATTAACATCTGGTGTCTCAAATGTGCTTTGCATTAATGAGGAAAATGAAAAATTAACATTCATGACCAAATTTAAATAAATTAAAAAAAAATCTAGGGTGCCTAAAACTTTTGCACAGTGCCGAATATCATTATGCACTATTAACTCAGACATACAAACCCCAATTCTACCTCGGCTTGTTGGGCAGAGCGCTTGGACTTTGCTGAGAGGTGCGTCTCCACAGGCCGGCTAACGCAGTACCTACAAAGCAGGATGCATTGAATGGTGAAGTGGAGTATTAGATTTAGGGTAGATCCATCTCCAGATTCTGACCAAAGGCCATGTAAATCTGAACGCCACACGTACATGTTTGTGCCCAGCGTCGTTATTCTGTCTCCGAACATGTCAAAGGAGCCCTCGCGTACTGCACTGGAGTAGCTTCCAACAGCCGGAAACCGAATCCGCTTCACTTCCCTACCCCCAGCACCAAATACCCTGGGACAGGGGTGAGAGGTCACAGGTCAGACAGAGAAAAATAGGACCTTCATAATGAACCAATTCCAATTCCCAATTTTTCAGCTCCTTTCTTTCCTAATCCTTACGCCCACCCTGGAAACTGATCATCACCCAGTTTCAACAAGGTGACTCCAATTGGATAAATCTGCCTTCATGAAGGTAAGAAATAGTCGAATTGAACTTTCCAAGGATATCTTGTGCTAGGAAACCTGAGCGTGCCATTTGTCTGAGTATTTTTTCAGCAAGTGTGATGCATAAACGATCGACCCAATGGGTTTTAGCCAGTCAGGCCCCTAGAGTACCTGATTAAGCCAGGAACCTCAGTCCCACAGGGAACCGGCCCTGCGGCAGGGAGGGCGAAGCGACCGTTGGAGTTCTGCACTTTGTCCTTGAGGAAAAGGGACACCTGAGAAGGAATAGTTTTGCACAAAATGCCTCGGTTTTGAGTCACTGTGTTGACTGTAAAGTCTGATGAAGAGATTTCATTGGTTTATAGTGCACTCTCACCCTGATATGCAGGTCCTGCAGGAAGAGAAGCAGCGTTTGTCTGATCAGCTGAAGCTCTCCTGCTAACAGCGGCATGTATATCTGTGGAGGAAAAGAGATTAATGAATTCAACCGTGTGCGGAGTAAGTTTTTTAAAATTACATCCCCACCCAAAGGGGGAGGGGTGCCGTTTTCAGTGGTATTGCTTTGTCTGTTGGTGCAACTGTCAGCAGTTTATTTTTAAAAAAGTTGTATGAAATTACCCTAAATTTTCAGGAAAGGCGTGCAACTCTCCAGGGATCAACTCATTAAATTTTGGACCTTACTGGGTGGAAGTTATGGTCAAGGTCGCCAAGAAACCGAACATTGTTAAAACGTCAAAAACGTTTCCCTCAGGCAGGATATGCTGTGCCTGACACCACTTGTTATTTTCTTATTTTTCATAATTCCTTGTGAAAAGATCATTTGAAATTTGTCATCAGAAGAGACTTAAAAAAAGGAAGCCGCGTGATCAAAGGAAAATCCAAACAAAACTGACAAGCACAGATAACAAGAAAAGCAGCAGAGTACAGTCCCCGGCACAGTAATGACATCAACCTGAGGTTGACCCAATGTGCTGCTCGTGTTATGTGAGATATTAAAGCAGTACTTACAGAACAGCACAGAAACTGTACAGCAACACCAACATCAAAGCATAAATGCAAGATCTACCTTGTGCCGCACAATACTGCCAGGACAGCAACTCATTGTAATTCACCCCTGCAGGAACTTTCTGCACCAGCTGCAAGCCCCACCTCAATCAGCAGCCTCTGTGTCTCCTCCACCTGGTTGAAGATGCCAGGGACGTCTCTCACAAAATTCTTCACCGTGTCCAGGTGGTTGAAGGTCACCAGCAGCAGGTCTCGTGGCCGTGGGCACAGCAGGACTTGGTATTTGAAGGCCATGACCATCAGATCATAGAGCTTTGAGACAAGAAAAAGAGCCAGGAGAGGCCAAGCAAAGCAGATTTAATGTCCCAAGATGGCTGCCGCTCCGTGATTTTGTGTTCTATCAACACTCAATCGTAAAAAAAAAAAATGGGCCAAGCCCAAAATGGTGAAATATTAAGCTTTTAGAAGTCTTAAAACCAATCAGTGGTCAATTAACTGCATTGTCACAGAGAAATGCCACAATTTGAGCGATTCCCCCCAACGTCCAGACCAGTGATTTGTTGTTCAGACTATTAACCCCATATAACCTACGGCCCGATATGTAGGTCTATCAAATGCAGCCACTGTATTCAAACCTGTGGTACTTCATACCTATTTTAAATTCCAGAAGAGATCCCAGAGTTTCAAGTGATCCAAAATATGTCCAGATGAAATACACAGAAATGTGTATAAAACGGTGCACTGGATCAATATATTTTCCATTTGATGTAATGCTATGGTCATAAAAACATGGCATTCCGGGTTTGAATATTTCCTTTACTATAAGTTTGATGTACCAACAGTAAAGCGCTGCAACCTAGCAGATGCAGAACATGTATGTGACATTGTCCTACAATATAAAAAAAAAAGCTTTTTCAACTTCGAACCTACCTAAAGTGTATATGTCACAGATTTTTTCTTCCTGTTTCTGGTTGTTTGAAATATGCAATAAATGGAAACCTTTTTAGAAATGACAAAAAAAATACACTTTTCCCTCAATAGCTGCCCTTGACTATAGAATGCCAGACTCATTTTATCAGTGTAATTGATCACAGTCTCAGCACGGTCCAGCTTTGAGTCATTCCACTTACATTTGCTCGCCAAATCAATGCGGTGCTGGTGCACAAATTTGATCCATTATGCCTTAATATTGGGATCTGAGGGAAAAACGTGTTGATATGCCTGAACTGTGTTTGTTTGGTGCTCCAGTCACACACAATATCAGCCTCCTTCCTTCACTGCCTTCCTTTTGCTTTCTGACATGTTTTGTTGAGTCAAATCAACTGACTTCACCAGAGGAAATCCAATGTGACGCACATCCTTGCGACAAATTTTAAGTCAAACTTGCAGTAAAATAGACTGTAAAAAAAGGGTTCAATTAAATCTTATAAATGTTTTAATGTCAAAATGTTCTTTATACAGGGCTTAACAAATTTATTAGACCACCACCCAATCATGTAAGGTTTATGCCACAGCTGCCCTAAATTAACAGCGTTGGTATTTACCTAAATTATTTTTATGTTTCTGTAAGGGTTAATCCACCAGTATGCGCAAGCTTTTTAACAGAAATTATATTTTTAATGCTAAAATATAATTATAGTTGTTATCCATTAATTTTCAAATTTACCGTTTTACAAAAAAGCAGAAAAAAAATAGTTAAGCACATTAATTTTTTTTTTTTATTAAGATGCCAAATAGGTTATTTTTTGCATTCCTGAAGATAAAAATTTGTTTTAGTGGCTGAATGCAAGAATGCCGTTATCAAGGCCAAAGGAGGCCATACATAATATAGATTTTTTTTTTTTTGCTTTTATGTGTCAATAAGGACTATTTTGTGGTTTCAGGTCATTACTTGCCAAAGAAATAACGAAATAATTTTTAGTTTTAAACAAGTTTTTTGAAAATTTCTTAAAAATTCATGTTTTCTCTTTTTTTATGACAGGTGGTCTGATACATTTGTTAAGCACTGTACATATCAAAGAGTCAACTACCTGGAAAAAAGTTAGAAGCATATATATATATATATATATATATATATATATATATATATACTTTAAGGGAAAACTTGAGTGAAAAATCTGAGTTCAAGGGGTTTAAAGCCTCATACTAAGCCATTTTGGGCTCGACCCATTTTATTTGCTCAGGAGCGTATGTGTCCTCTGTTGCAGCAGAATGACAGGCAGAGAGTCTCATTGCTGGTAACAGTAACAGTGTCCCCACACAGGAACACTAAGAGCATCCCCTCTCACCTTGTCCATGCTGGCAGGATTCAGCCTCATGATAGAGGAGTGGGCCAGGCGCTCGAACAGCGCCCTCAGAGCTTTGTTTGAGTAAACCTCCTGAGGCCTCAGCAGCTCATCCAGAAACTTCCTGTTGAACATGGTGGTGATGATGTCATTCATGACTACAGGAAAGGGGGAGATTCCGCATGAAACAGTCAGGGAGATGGAGGCTTTCTCATGGCGTCGAAACACAGAGGGAAAATGGCAAGGCTGCCAGCAACAAAAACATGATTTGCATAAAAGAACAGCATGCAGTGTGAAACACAAAAGAGGAAGAAAAGCAGATACAAATTTGCAGCATTGGCTACCCACAGCCTCATTCCAATACACACAGGCCAAAAACATGAAGCCCATTGCCTGACAAACAGCAGTAGCAGCTTTGATGAGGTTTTTTTTTATTGTTATTATTATGTTTCTTCAGGATCTAGAATGTTCTTGAACTTTGTAGTTTTCAGTTACTGGCAGTGATGGTAATATCAGCATGAGAACATTCTGTCCAGAATATTCTAATCACATATTTGTCATCTTTTAAGGACTCAAAATGAGAAAGGAACTGAACAGTGGCAGAGTCATGGACCACTGTTGCGTACAGCCCCTGTAAAATATGTAATACTGCAAACTAACAAAGTTTCTGCAGGCTGCTGTGTAGTCAAAAATACACTGGAGTATACAATGTCAGAAACCATACGCATCTTTTTACCTAATAAAGGGAACTGTTACCAGCTAGATAGCTACACTGTACAACTAAAAAACAAATAAAATGTGGAGGATCAAATTCCCATGGCATGGGAGAGTTTGGTATTGTGAAACTGTCCATGATCATATTATAGGAAGAACTACAAAGGATGGGAATCAATTACGTCACTACAGTGGCCTAAACTACATCACTAATCAATTACCTCTCTTCCTGTCCTCCACAGTCCAATCAGCTACCATGGTGCAGTTGCAAAAACAATGTATTCATAAAAGACAACACAATATCCAGTATTGGGGTAATGTATACTGAAGTGACTTTTTACATTAATATTATTACTTGTGTGAGTAACCAAGTCATTTAACAATTTACTATGCAAATTAGGGTAATATTATTACAGATACCACCCTAAGTAATATATTACTCTACCTCTATTAACTTTTTTTTTCCTTGGTCATTAAATAAATTTTGGCACACAGCTAGATGTACACCAGGAAAGGTAATACCACAAAGCAGCATTACTCCCTGTTATCAGAGAAACTTAAGATATTGGTTTGTTCTCTGAGAGGAAACAAGCTCCTAAATTTCATGAAAGAAAAAAGACAACAACACCGTTGTAAAATGCCGTTTTTGCCCAGGAAATAAGAAATTGTACAGAGCCAGACACTCAAACTAATCTGAAAAAAAAAACATTTGGAAAAGGTGCACCAAAAAAATAGGAAAATGAAATCATTGTTCAGTGCACAGTTGCATAAATGTTGGATTACTGAATAAGTCATGATACAAAAAAAAATAAAAATGATTATGATTATTATTATAAATATGTATGGCTAACGACATTCCTCTCAGAAAAATATTGATCAAACCTATGGTAAGAAGGTTAGCTAGTCATTAATGTGCGGTGACTTTGGGGATATTCATCTGCCGTATTTATTCAACACGACAACTTTCTCAGTTCAAATCAGCCCCTTATTCCAAAATAATGCCTGCTTTGTTAGAGATTGTTCTGTAAAGGTGACGCAAATGTTACTCAAAGTAATGCAACAAATTGCTTGTCATAGAAAGTATTACAATGTGTTTTCATTTTACTGTAATAAGGATCATATTCGTTCTTGAGTGCAAGTTCCTCAGCACTAACAATCCTGGTGGCTGCCAAAAATGTGAAATGGTACGGCAGGTCACATCATGTTACGGTCAACAAGTGACGTACGTATGTGGGCAAAATTCATTCCGTAAAAGCGCATGGAAAATTATGTCCATGTGACATTAGATATACCAGCAACTCCGCACAGAAACTAACGCTCACGAACACCCGCGATCTTGACTGACATCCCCACTTTGTGTTAATATATTTCAGCGAAGGTTACCAATTGACCAGGTGGGCACGGTGAAACCGGCAAACCAAAAATACTGAGAGCTCTAGTCATCGCGATTAGAGTAACTGAAATACAATATCTTTTGAGCCAAACTTTAGTAAAAGCATCCTTCGCAGCCTCATACTCTTACTAAACATCGATGAACGATTACAAGTAATCACCTGTAACGTTACATCTTCATCACACAGCAAGTTCAACTTTATCCCGAATGATAGCGCAGCTCTGTAACGTTACGCGTGAAGTAAAACTAACCGAGATGCCTGGCAACGATTTTAATCACGTCGTATGATCAAATTAGCCAGAACGCTGTCTATAAATATTTAATATTTACCTTTTTTTGCCTTATCGACGGGTACATTCTGGGCTTGAAGGCGCTGATCCAGGATATACAGCATTTCTCCGCCAAGATTAATAACTAGCAATGGTAGCGTCCTCAGTGACATCTTCACCGTCCACTGTGTATAAGAAACCAATCAACTACAGCGCAGATACGGATCACTTTACATTTACTAAAGGCCAATAACAAACAAGCAAGCTAACTGTCCGACTGTAGTAGATGGCTAACAAACTAGCTAAAGCGTCTCGTTACTAGGTCACATTAACAACCAATCAGAAAGACGGATGATTACTAGGCCATTTACCTAACCAATTATTAGCTAGCTGGTTGCTACGCACCTATAACGACCATTAACGATACTGTTTAATCAAGTTAACCCAAACAATCGATGAGTCAACTGTAAGCCTGCCCACACATTATGATAACTTCACTGTAAATAATTATTAGAAAAACAGATGCATGCATAAAAGAGAAATGTTTTATATTACTTTGGGATATCAAGCATTATTCTGATCTTTTTCAGATCTTTCACCGTTCATATGTTGCTTATTGTTTCAACGGCTGGATTTTAACGTTAATTAGATTTGGGGGTTTAAAATATAATTTGAATGAATTAAACGACGAATTTTGGGGGCGATAATTTAGCTTTATGAATAAAAATATTAATATAAATAAAAATATGCGCACAGCCAACTAAATTACAGCAGAATAATTCCAAATGAGACAGTACCTTTGAATACAATACATAAGTAATGTGTTTCTTTCGATTTAGGGGGCATAGGAACAGACAGGTACATTATTCAGACTTAATTCGTGGGCTCTTTTGTCAAGTGTTGTAGTTATTTTGTCCACCTGGAGAATTTTCCTCTGTGAGGCACGGTAAAATGAAAGCATTGTTATATTTTTAGTGTAAGAGGAGAGCAGGAGGGCACCCGCAACAAAAGCTGTTGGTCCGGCACAATGTTCTTGAGTCAGAATAACAATTCTTTGGATTATGCATTGGTTACATTTCTGAACCAGGGAAGTAGGGGAATAAAGCTGTATTTAATGTAGAGCTGACTGTAATTTTGTAGTTGTTCTCTGTCATCTAATTTGTGACCAACAGGTCAGTTTCAATTACAGCGAAAAATGTTTCCAGAACTCCAGAAATGCAATAGACAGACAAAACAAACAAATAAATATGTATAATTTAGGCCAATAGCCTATTAATTTCAATTAATTGCACAACATAACAAATTTAGACTTTTTTTTTGTTCCTGTTATTTCCCTATTGCTTATACTTAAAGTATATGGAAAAGACCTATTTTCCTCCTCAAACTTTGGTTTTGTGACCTGGGTAGTGAAATTTTCAAATGTATCCATTTTCCAGAGCATTAAAGGTAGATTCAGCAGTGACTTGCGAATAGAAAATTTTTTGGAGCTTACAAGAATCTTCAAGAACTTTCTAGAATGCAGTAATTTTCCAGGATTTTGTAGAGTTTCCGAGAATTTCAAGAACCTTTTAAAATTTTCTAGACCTTTCCATAGTAATACGTATGTTCAGGCAACTATTCTCTCTAGAATAGATTATGGAGATTTATATGCTCTCCGCTCCCTCCTTGCTGAAGTCACTTGACGCAGTATACCACACTGCTTTAAGGTTCATAACTGGAGATGGCTTCCAAATGCATCACTGTAGTCTTTATTTCAAGGTCGGTTGGTCTTCATGGGCCATGAGAAGGGAGCAGCACTGTTGCCTTTTTATAAACAAGGCATTGTTAGGTAAGCTGCCAGGATATTTGAACAGTTTGCTTAACTTGAGAAAGGGAAAATATGGTCTGCACAGTCTTGACTTTTTGGTTTTAGATGTCCCAAGGTACATATTGAACTGGGTAAAACTGCTTTTATGTATTATGCTCCACAGAGATGGAATAGGCTTCAACAGTTTTTAAAGTTGGAAAATCTTATTTCAATTGATTGTTTTAAATGTCTTTTATTGGCTGCCACAAAGCCGGAATGTACATGTGCAATGTAGTCATTGTTATTGTTCTTGGTTGTTTGCTGTTGTTCGCAACTGGGCTGCGATGCAAAAGAGAGCTTGCTCTCAATCAGACTCCCAGTATAAATAAATAAATAAATAAATAAATATACAGCTGCTCATCACTCACCACCTCAGTTTAGTTCTAGCTGCCTAAGTGAACACAGAGACATGTCTGAATTTTTCAGAGATGGCATCAAGAAGCTGGAAGCATTCTCCAGATACACTGTGCAATGCATGTGTCAATTTATCAAAACAAGAAAAATAAAGTTCTCTGAGCAGCATCTGCTAAAATGCTTGGCAAATATCGCAAAATGTAAAGTTGTACATGTAGGTAATAAAACATCAGACAGGATTACTTCATGGGAGGTTTAAAACTGGAATGTGCTCCACATGAAAAAGTTCTGGGAGTGATTGTTGACCAAACCCTCACAGGTTCTAGCCTTTGCACTGCAGCAGTTAAAAAAGCCAATCATATGCTGGGATACATTGCCAAAAGTATTAAAAACAAATCCAAGGAGTTCATACTTCTCTTGTACAACACATTCGTCAGACGACATCTGGAGTATTGTGGACAGTTCTGGGGACCATACTTTAAGAAAGATATAGAGGCTCTAGAAAAAGTCCACAGAAGAGCCACTAAGCTAATTCCAGGTATAAATGATGAAAGCTATGAGAAGAGGCTGAAGATCCTTAATCTCTATAGTCTCAGGAAAAGGAGACTCAGGGGTGATCTGATTGAGGTCTTTAAATATGTCAAAGGGATTAACAAAGTGAATTATGCAGAATTCCTTCAGCCAAGTTTTGTTAGTAGGACTCTGGGTCACAAATGGAAGTTGACCTAGGGTAAATTTAGAACAGATATAAGGAAATATTTTTTCACCCAAAGAGTAATTTCGATGTGGAATAGCTTGCTTGACCATATTGTTGAGGCAAAGACCTTGGGAATTTTCAAGAGCAGGCTTGACTTAAAGCTAGATACCATTATCTGAGGTGATATATTCACAATAGAATGAAGAAACTGGCGAGCCTTGTTGGGCTGAATGGCCTGTTCCTGCCACTCAAGTTATGTTTTGTCAAAATGTATGAAGCTTACAAGGTATATTTTGGCATGCCTGTCAGGGACCAACGCAAACTCTGGGCACCTCATTTTACTGTGATGAACTGCAAATAAACCCTAGAGTAACACAGATAATTTCTACCTGCTTGAATGGGAAGGTTTGATATTATACAAATTTAATAAAATTTGATTTTATTTTGTTTTATTCTGACCTTATGTAAATAAAAATGTGCACATTTGCCCGTTTTTACGTAGAAAATAGGCAAATTCTTAAATGTCATTATCCAGGTCCCAAAAGCAAAGTTTTAATGGAATATTGGGCATTGTCTATTCTTAACAACATAAGCAATAAAGAAATAACATGCACTATCCAGGAACCAAATTTGTGTCACATAGTGTTATTTAAGCAGTCAAAATATATTATTTTCAGTTGACTATCTATGTTGTCTGTAACCATGTTCCCTTTTTGTTGTGGTGTCTCTTATTTGTCCTGGAAACATTTTGATTCAGTTGATTGACAGATGTAATTAATTTAGTAAAAATAGCATGAGAGTTTGCTCAGATGATACGCCATGATACGGCGTTACATTTTTGTAACTGACCGATCTCTTTTCTGCCCTGAGTTCACTTTGGCCCTGCAGTCCTACTTTCAATCTCTGGCTATGTGGTTGGACTTAATTTCAGTAAATACTCAAGTATTCATTAATCCTTGATTTCCCAGGAGTATTATAAATGACCCTTAGGGGCCAGTCATGTGTTCCAACCATCAACAACAAACGTGACGCTTTCTAAACTTTCTGCAATATGAAACTGCTCCAGGAATTTATTCATTGTTCTTTAGAACAATTAAAGTTGTACCATCACCTCGGTGATTAATGATCAAATGTTTTCAGGTAACAGATTAGTTTGCTGACCAGCTCAGAGAGGCCAGTCTGTTTAGGTAATTATTTCCATTGACTTTCTGAGCCCTGAACTCTGTGATTTCATCATAAAGTTCAGAGACCAAAAGGGAAAAGGGAAGCAGGTGGAGTAGGGCAGGGTGGTGATGGAAAAGAGGTACGGCTGTAGAGTAGAGAGATGGGGGGGATGGTCAAGAGGTTATAGATGGCGGGGGAAAGACAGACTGGAAATTGAGAAAAATAAGGGCAATATCTAGATAGGGATGGTCATGAGGCTAAAGAGGGAGGTGGGAGAGGGTATGGTAGACTGATTACTGACGATGGGGGAGTAGAGGGGGTGGACATGGAGGGAAAGGTGGAGAGGTACCAAGAGAGGGAGTGGGCACAGTAGACATAAAGGTGATGGCAGTGCAATTACAGACAGAGGGCTAGTTGGTCAAGGTGGATATGGAGAAGACGGTTGCATGGTTAAAGACGGAGCTGAAGCAGGACAAAATGTATTTCTTATATTCACATTGGCTGTGAGGATACTACAGTGTATTAGACACAGTGGCTCATGTATTGTTGCGATATTGCCAGAGATAAAGAGGGGCAAAAAGTGATATATCAAATTCTGGCTGACGATGATATAACTTATTCTTAGATAATAATCCTGTCACAAACAGACCGGCGTCATGAAGATCAGACTTGTCATTTCAGTCTGATGCGGAATTGCACGAGATCGTACTTCAGCCTGTCACGTGGAGGGAGTATAAATTCTGATATCCAGTAGGTGGCAGTGACGTGCTTCACAATGTCTAATCTCACTGAAGTAAAAAAGAAGAAGAATTCGGTTCCCGTGGCAAAGCCGTCTTTTTGATTGTGTGTTTTTGGCAGAAATGCAGCCTTGAAACGAGATGAAAGATCTGTAGACTCCCAGATGACACGTGCATCTGTAACACGTCCCGCTGTTTTGGCTGTGGTAATACAGCCGTCGTCAAATTTGTTGCGTGGGAGCAGCGGGCTGGAGTTTGTTTTTCTGTCCTGGCTAGCTGGCGGAGTCAGTAGCTAGCGGCTTGTGTCGGCGAAGGTGCATTTTTGAGTCTACGTTTAAGTACCAGCTTCTAGATTGACCTGTGCGCTTATTGTCAAACTGTTCAATGGGCAATCAGCTGAAGACCAAAGGGAGTCGGTAACTTTAGCACCATTCGCTGGCATAAAAAAACATCAATATGTGGCAAAGCGTTGGACTCACGGTGTTGGTCATCGTGGCGACCCTGGTCTGCGTTTTTCTCTTCATGTTGTTTGGTAAGTTTTTTGGTAAGCGAACATTACCTACCTAGTTTTAGCGGCTATTTTAATTTAGTTGGCTACCCACACGTTGCTAAATAATTAGCCTATAGCTTACACGAATTAAGTTACATGGGTGACAATTGTGACACCGGTACCGAAGCTCAGTTTGTTTAAATTTTAAAAAATAAATAAAATATATAGACATAGAGAGAGGGAGAGGCAGTTATGTTAACTAAAGCAGATTAATTGCGGCCCAATCCAATAATCCCAAGACAAGACAGTGACTCACACTTGTACAGTGTAATGTAATCTCTTTCATTCTATACGAGTTATATATTCACTGTGTAGCAGTGTTATTTCTCGACCTTCCGAAGTATTTTCTTCCGTCAGCTTCCAGTTGTGTCACTGGGGGGTTTTGAACCCACAAAGTGTCCGGCCTCGATAGTTGCAGCGTCATGACAGTCATCGAACTGCTGCCCCAGTTCATGTACGCTGACGCTGACTAAGCTGGTTTCTTCTGGGAGCAGCAGCTGGTATTGTGTACACATGACTTAGATAGCGGACGTTTAAATTTAGTTGAACTGCCCTTTTCCTGAACACATTATGTTCTCGGAGAGACCCTCACCTGTGACCCGAACTCGCGAAAAAACGAAAGAAGTGGCTGTAAGCTGTCATTGAACTGGTGAAGATTTGCATTTAACCCCTGACCTCATGTCAAATGGATTGTGCCCTGTCATCGCTCGTACTGTATGCCGCATACCACAGCCTTCTCTTCAAATATGGTACAGAAACATGTACTCTGCAGGGGCAGCCGCAGATATAAGACTTTCTTCCGGGATATCGCGGAATATTTTACTGAAATTTAGTAAATCCGATTTATTCTAACTGCACTGCCTTTATATCGTCTTCCGTTACAGTGTGAACTAATTTAGTGGTGTCTTTTTCCTGCCGGTTAAATTTAGGTCTCTATGAGATTGATTCAGACAGTGAATTACTGGTCGTTACAAGTAACCCTCAGGCTCTAGTTTTGAAACCATCCCACTGCGATTCTTTGTTTTGGCTCACTTGCAGTTGTCCCCAAAAGTTTGCATACCCTGGCTGAATTAGTAAAATGGGTAACTTTTTTGTTTTTTTTGAGAAAACATGCAAAACACATTTCTTTAATTTTTTATTGGATACATCCACATGTAGGTCATGTACAATGGCACAATCTTCAAATAAAACATGTCAATTGGGGGAGGGGAATTCAAATCGTTGCGTACGGGACAATAACAGTCTTTCCACTCGGGACACTGCAACATGGATTTCTAGAACTTTTGGGAATTTTAAGAATCCTATTCAAGGAAAGAAGCTATCAAATTGATATTCACTTAGGTATTAGCCAGATATTTGCTCTACATTTTTGCCAAACTGGATTTTAATCTGACCCCTAATTATGGAGTGAGCTCATTAATACTGTGTTGCATACGGTACATACAAAAACTTTGCCTACGGGACAGATTTGTAACACTGCTATCTAGTTGCTACAAAGCATCATTGCTAGGGTAGTCTAACTGAAATCCATGTAAAAATGGCTAACAAATGTCATATGATCATAGAACATATATATTTATTTTAATGAGTTATCAGTAACAAAAATTATTGATTGATTATTCCTAATCAATAAAAGCACCACAGAATGATCTTGCTGCCTACCTACATATTTTATCTTAACCATGATGATGATGTCAAACTGAGTTAAACCTGAATAAAGTATCATAATAATGTACAATACCGATTACTACATGATGTGAACAATGAAAATGAGGGAAATTGAGAAGAATGAAAACATGATTGGAATGTTTGTGTGCAATGCGTTAAATGATAGAAAATGTCAGTCAACCAAACAATTGGCCTTTGAAGCCAAGCAAGTAAGCAACACCTAGTTTGTCACTGAACTGAGCGATTCTAGGGATGAGCCAACAGTTGCTTGCTGATCTCTTGAACATGGGCTGATTGTGTCTTATTTAATCACTTTAATTAATTAAACATTGTCTCCAAAGCACAGCAGCTAAGCAAATGGCACATGACATAAAGTTTTTGGAGCTGAATGATTCTTGGCAGGTGAATCATGAGTGCTTGCTGAACACTGCAAGCGAGCATTTAGTGTGGTCAAGGGTGCCTATTGTCTTTTGTTTCTTCAAAACTTCCAATAAGAATGAACCTCCGGTGCATTCCCTGCGTGAAACAATTTTGATATCTGAGGATATCAGTTCAGTTTCACTCATGGAAATATATTGTCCCGTACGCAACATTTTCGTTGCGTACGGGACAAAATACAATTTTTTTTTTTCCTGAAATTCAGTTTACTCTTATCTGTCTCCATCTCTAAGACCAAATCACGTAGAAGACCCATGTTCGTGTTAGTTTTGTAGAAATGAAAACACTCTGTTGTCTTTTTGTGAAATTTAGTGAAATCTAATTTTTGGGCCAGAATTTTCAGGACGTGTCAATCACAAATCACATTTTGGTTCTGTGACAAAGTCAATCGTGTAAGAGGCTATACCCTGCCCAAATATGAAGTCAGTAGACCATAAATTGACAGGGCCACGACAAAAAAACAAATGTTCCATACGCAACGCTAATTTGGCATAATTTCATATTAATTACTTAACATTTGAAAATATTTTGTGAGAGCTGTAATATTTACATTTTCAGAAGTTTAAGGTATTTAAGAAAATGTTTCCATAGCGGTCACACAGCAGAACTCTTTTTATTTATTTATTTATTTATTTCCCCAAAACCCATGTCACAATTACTGTGAAATGACCTGGGGGGATGAAATGAACCCTGTTCAAAAGTGTGCATTCTCTCAGTTATTAATAAACACTGTGTATTGCCTCCTTTAGCATTTATAACAGCATGTATTCTGTTGTGATGGTTGTCACTGAGGCCCCTAATTCTCTCAGGTGGTATCGCTGCTGACTCTTCGTCGCAAAATGCCTCCAGCTCCTGCAAATTCTTGGGTCGTCTTGCACGATTGAAATTTCCCCAAAGCGGCTCGATGATAGTGAGGTCAGGAGACTGTGATGGCCACTCCAGAGCCTTTACCCTTCTCGTCTGAGGGTCAACTTGTGCTTTGGATTATTGTAATGCTGGAAAGTCCAAGAACGTCCCATTTGCAGCTTTCATGCTGAAGAATGCAAATTGTCTGCCAGTATTTTCTGATGGCATGCTGCATTCATTTTGCCATCAATTTTCATCAGATTGTCTGTGCCTGTAGACCTCACTCACCCCCAGAGCATCAGAGAGCCACCACCGTGCCTTACAGTGGGAATGGTATATTTTTCACCATGGGCCTTGTTGACTGCTTTCCGAACATGGCGCTTATGGTTGTGACCATAAAATTCTGTTTTAGTCTGTTTTGGTTGTGACGTGTGTCAAGGTGTTGTCTGGCATATATTAGGCTGGCTTTTTTGCGGGATTGGTGCAATTATGGCTTCCTTCTAGCAAGTCGACTATGCAGCTCATTGTTGTTTAAGTAATTCCTCCTTGTACTCCTTGAAATGACCACATCATCTTTTCCCAGAGCACCCTGTGTTTCTCTTGAGGTAGCCTGTGGATTTATCTTTGTCCTGAACAATTCTCCTGGCAGTTTGGGCTGAAATCTTTCTTGGTCTGCCTGACCAACATGTCCCCTAAATGTCCACCTCTTAATCACACACTGAACAGTACTGACTGGCATTTTCAAGTTTTTGCACATCTTTTTACTATCCTTTCCCATTTTTGAAAAGTTAAACTACCTTTTTATGCAGGTCCTTGCACAGCTCTTTTTTGCTCCCCATGGCTCAGTGTTTCGCCAGATCAGTGCCTCCACTCGGGAGCTAACAAACTCATTGACTGTACACAGACTCTAGTTATAATTTAAAATGCCTCAGGTTTGGACATTTAAACTTGAATGTGTCTCCTTATGTCTATATAACAAGGTCAGACAAGGGTATGTTAACTTATGATCAGTGCTGTTCGGGTGATTTCTGTTAAAATTATGATTTAAAAAGAAAAAAAAAGGAGCCAAACACCTATGTGATGATAAAAGACTTCACATGATCCCTATTCTTTAAATAAAAGACAAGTTTTTGCATGATGAGTCATATTTTCAAAATAAATTACAGCATTTCACAACTTCAGTTAAAGTATGCAAACTCTTGAGCGCAACTGTATGCATGTCCATGACCTGATGACAGTTTTTTGGTGCAGTGTAGAAGGAGCTCTATGGACAGGGGAGCAAAACTAAAGAAGACCTTAGGTTTGCTTTTCAGAAGTTTTGACGCACGCTGGGATTAGAGGTCTGGCTCTCGCACTTTTGGTGTCCTGGGTGAGATTAGGATTGGGAGGCCCCCCTCCAAAACCTGTCGCTGCACTGTATTGACAACTGCCGCCAGAAACGATTAAGTTTAATAATCAAACAGACGCATGAAATAAAACCACACATTATAACATCAAACAAACGCATGAAATAAAACCACGCAATATAACAAAGCAAAATAAATTTGAAGTTGTGATGAAGGTTTTGCGTAACTGTTAATGTCCTAGTGACCACTCCTAAAACATCCACGGAAAACTTGCTGTGTTCAAACAATACATCCATCCATCCTCTATTCCACTTCTTCTTCACTAGGGTCATGTGGGAGCTGTAGCCTATCCCGGCTGAGTATGGATGAAAGGGAGGGGCCCAACCCGGACAGCTCGTCAATCCATCACAGAGCGCACCCACCATTCACGTACACACTCATACCTAAGGGCAATTTAGAGTCTCCAATTAGCCTGACATGCATGTTTTCGGGCTGTGGGAGGAAACCGGAGTACCGGGAGGAAACCCACACAAACACGGGGAAAACATGCAAACTCCACACGGAAACGTCCCAAGCCATATTCGAACCCACAATCTTCTTGCTGTTAGGTGACAATGGAAAGCTCATGCATTTAAAGCTAGCTAATGCATGTGATATCTCGACTTACTGATACTGTTTCTAACCACTGACTTGATCATCATTGTTGCGCTCACTTTCTCTAACTTATCATATGAAGGATATTTGGTTTTGACATTGCCCCTAATGGATATTGATTTGAATTCCTCGAATAAACATGAAGTACGGAAGTGCATAATGCAAAACACGCCCCCACCTACTTCTTGGCTTATGAAGATGATGTTGAGCAAATCCGACTTTAATTGGATAACTTTTTTTTTTAATTGAATGAATGGACATTTCGGTGTTTTTCGATGAATCGTTTGACAACCACAATACAAACCAGCCTGGAAATCTGCTGCGATTGTTGGTTTGACTGAATCGGGGCCCTAATTTGGCCCAGTTATTCTCAGCCAAGCAGGGCCACAATCCATCTGTGGCTGAGAGAAGCTGCGGCAACCAGTATCAAACACTGCCTGCACATGATGGATCTGCCTGTAAATCAGGATCCACTTAACTGATACCAGAGATGAGTCAAAACCAATCTGGAGCTGTGCTACAGTGACTGGATTTATTTATAGGTGTGGGCTGAGGGGGCGGGGCTAGACTCAGGGCAAAAGAGTCACAGCCGGCCAATAGAAAGCTCTGCAACTAACTTCACTCCCTGGGCCACAGTGTGAGAGCCAAATAAAATGCTGTCACAGTGCTTAAGTTACCTGGTGCAAAACACCACTGTCTTCAGATTTCTCACTGTCATTGACTCTTCTAAGCAAATGACTTCACAAGCCTCTCCTCAGTGACATCATCAGTCTTTCCTCCTAAGGAACACCTTCACTGTGTCAGCCTTTAAAATGAGGTGTAGTTTGTGCTTTTGGCACACTGGAACTGGAAAACGGGCTACTCTTTGAAATGAATAACGTGTTGCTGATGAGATTTGAGAGAATGTATTTGAGATATTCAGCAAAATCTTTTGAATACATATTTTTACCGAAAGCGCAATGTTATCATCTATTCGTCTATTATCTATTCAAAAATACTTGTTTCACCTTAAATTTAATGCATCTTTAGAGTTTAATGTGTTTGGAGAACAAGATCGAGGAAGGATTCAGTGTTGCCCCTGGTGGAAATAATATTTCTGTGATGCAACTTTTAACATGGAAAATGTTTTTGTTTTTAATGGGAAACGTAAATACAAATGCAAATATTTAGACTCATGCTCATGGTGTCGTTTGTGAGACGTTTATCTCCATAGCTAATTTTTCAAAAGGTCCTTTCATTGTTGAATAATTTAAAAACATCAACTTCCGTCAGTTAACTGCTGTTGATGCTAAGAAGTACGTTGCATTTAACAACATACGTGAACATGAGAGAGGAGAACAGGCCTTACAGCCCAACTAGGCCTGCCATTTTCCTATCACTTCAGACAGTCGAGAACTTGATGGTATTCTGCACTATATAAGGCCTGGATTTGAAAACCCCTTGAGTTTCTGCCCATACAATATGGCCAGAAAAGGTATTTCACCCTGTGATCACTCTCTGGAAAAAATATTTCCTAATATCAGTGCTAAATTTACCTTTGGCTAACTTCCATTTGTGACCCTGAGTTCAGCAAACAGAACTTTGCCTAGATAATCCTGTATAGTTCACTATGCCTCAGTCAGACCGCCGCCCCTCCCCCAGGCCACGTTTACTAACACTGAAGAGATAGAGATTATTAAGCATCTTTTCATATTTTTTATCTTTTATACCAGGATTTTACTTTTTTGGCTCTCCATTGAATCTTTCTAAAGCCTCTGCGTCTTGTTTAGGCATCATCCCCACAACGGCACTCAATAATCCATAAGTGTTCTAACAAATGTTTTGCACAAGGGAAGTATAACCTCCTTAGATTTATGGTCAGTACTTTGGACTCTATATCCCAGCATCCTGGTGGCCTTTTTAACTGCTACAGCACTGCGGCTAGAAACTTTACAGGTTTGGTCAACAATCACCACCAGGGCCTGTATTCATAATGATTCTCAGAATGTACTTGCCCCTTAAGGATTCTTAAATCAGGTAGTTTTTCTAAGATTTCCCATGAAAAATTCTTAAATGGCCAAGTGCTATTCATAAAAATTTTCATCATCGAAGAATTTTCTTAACTCTAGGACCTGCGAGGACTCCTAAATCGATGGAAATTTAAGAATTTTTTTTTTATTTTTACCGTAAGCGAATATACGGCTACTCATTTAAACAGACGCTAGTTTATGGTACGTAGGAATTGTTTGCAAGGGTGCAGTGATGGGGAGTTTTGAGATCGATTTAGAGTGAACTTTGCAAGCACACGGTGCATCGAACCACTAGGTTGGAAATATACTGCAATAGACCGATCCATAGCTCCGCCCACCGCCTGGCTACGCATGGCAACGGCCGGACGCTAAATTTTTTTTTGCACCTCATTTTCCACACGTGCATTTCTGTTTGACGAATCAGCGTCTTTCTTTATAATTACGTCATTAGCGTGCTTGAAACAACTGTTATCAGCGACTGTGAATATTGCTCAAAACAACTGGCAAATACAGCCATCTTGGAGGTAGGTAAACTACTTAATTGTGAAAAAGGATTATGTAATAGTTATACCCTATTGGCCCTCTCTGAGTTATTATAGAAAGCTTAATGAAAGCCTTGCTTCAGCACTCGAAACCTGCCGGCTCGTCAGTTGAGACTCTAATATGTCTAATAATACTAATAGACTGTGTATGTAGGTCTAGGCCCCATACGACGAGCTCAGGCCTTTTTGGCACCGACGTGGGCCTACAGCAGCTACCTAGCCTAATCCCTAGCTATGGTTTCGCTGCGCCTACGGTTTGTGATGGTTTAGGGTGGCCCCAAATTTAAGTTAGGATTAAGATTAGGGTTCAGTTGAGGGTCGGATTTAGTGTTGGCATTAGGGGAAGGTATAACATCAAGTTTTCAACAAAGCTGAATGAAGCGCACTGATGGCCTAATGGGTAGTACCCTGGATTTGCAAGCTAGAAACTCTGGTTGGAATCCCAGTGAAGGCAGTTTTTTAAAATTTTTTTTTCCTTTTTACCCCTCAGCCCGACACGGGCACGAGGGGTATTGTCGTCCCTTTGGTGGGCGGGCAGGCAGGCAGCTGCCAATTTTGTCCAGGCTATTTCTCTGTAACCACTTGGGTTAGAAAGTTCATATTGCATATGTGGACTCCCCATGGGGAGATGGGTGTGCCTTTTTGAGGTTTTGTCCCAGTTTGACCTTTGACCTTGCAGCAGTGACCTCCAGGGCTGAGGGGTATTCCTCACTTTAGCGAGGCCCATTTTTAACTACTTGTAATATTTTCATTTAGTTAAGTAGCTAATATATACATTTCATTTTTAATGAGCGAACAAAGGTTACCAAAGATAAACCGAACAACTGGTGAAAATGGAATCAAAACAAAGACGCTGATTCGTCGAACAGAAAAGCAAAAAAATGGAAAATGAGGCGCGCAAAAAAATTTTTTTGGCTCGACCTAGGTCAAGGTTTGCTGAAGATGGCGCCAAGGTCCCTTATAACCTCATTGGAAGCGCTTCCTGAAAACATCAATCTCAAGTTTTTAAAAACGGATCACATCACAAAAAAAGAAAAAGACAAGGGTTATAATTATTTTTCTGGGTATGTTCACAAAGTGTCATTTTCTGTTATAAACGCCCGTGAAGTTGAAGCGAAATGCAAATGCTGTCGCTCAATGCTGAAGTCCCAGAAGCCACACTCATTGATAATAATGATCGACAAGGAACAGAGCAGCATTGTTCACGGCCAGTGCTCTTGCAAAGCAGGGTACGTAGCTTTCAATTTACATATGGTGTGATAAGATCATAAACCTTTTCCAGAGCACCTAAGTGTTATTGCCCAAGACAGTCTTTGAAACGAAGCTCTGTGTGAAGCCTGCATTAATCGCATCTGGTGTGTTTCTGCTCTGTTTGAATGAAAGCCTGCAGCCTCTTGACCCTTTTATGGTCCAGTGCAAAGCCAACAAGAGGCGTTATTGTTCGAAAATAACGCGAGTTGAGCTTTCAGAATAATGTGTAATTATTAGCAAATAAATTGCCATATCCAGCCCTCTCCCTCCTGAAAGTAGTGTTTACGACCCTGTCTGGCTATCTTGTGTCCGATTCACTCTCACTGTAACAATACCGCTTTGCCATTGTGAGATTTTATAATTACAATAATGCGAAAACGAAGTGTGAATGTACTCTTCCCAATAGAGAAAGCAGTTCGGATGAGTCTTTGTTTGTCCGAGGTTATGGCGAGCGCTAACTGGGTGCAGTCACGTGACTGCAGCCCTGGATCTCATTGGCTGGATAGGCCTTGGTGGGCTGTACACTGAATCGGTCTATTGGATCTAAAAGGAAGGGAGCTCGACGCAAAAGGTTTTCCTTCCTGCATTTCCTGGTCACAGTGGAAATGCAAATCTGGAATGGAGATGATATGGGCGTCTCTCAACTAACTGTATCAAGGGCTGTCTCTGCAACTCTGAAAAGGCTTTCCTCCAACTGACTTGTGACACAATTCATAATATTATCAATCAAAATATTTGTCACACGTAAATATTTTGCTAAACTGAGCACCTTGTGTAACGTTAGTAAAATCGGTAAGGCCAAGTGCTGATGGCAACCTAGCTAAGTGCCACTCTCTAAATGAATGTTACTTAAATAGCTCGCCAGCATGCAGGCAGTACATTTCCATAACCATTATGTCATATTAGTTTGTTAGCTAGCTACTCAATTGACTGAATTGAAAAACCCTCGATGGCTAATTCAAACTTGCATATCTGCGACTAGCTGACTGAGTTGCAGAGTGATGTTGCTGACTCTTATGCGAAGATACACCGAATCGGAGTATCAGTAAAGGCACTAACGGAAATTGTGTTTTTCCCCCATAAAATGACACAATTCAGTCGCGATAAACAAAAGAATATTAAAATGCCAAATTTGGCTACTGAACTTGTGACATAACTTTCATATGCGACAACCATTTGTGTAAGATCCTCCATATGGCCGGTACACACTGTACGATTTTAGCAATCTTATAAGACCATTGCATGACACACTATGCGACTTGGATCTAATAAACTTTGGTACGATGTCAGGTTTGATGTGTGCAGACTGCACAATGGCATTTTACTGAATCACAGGTTACGACGCACGTCAATATGCGACTTCTTTAGCGTCCGACATCCATCTGCGCTACCATTTGTATTGGCTGATTAGTAGACATAGGTCGTAGCAGTTGTCACACTGTGAGAGAGTCATCCTAAATTTCTGACACCGTCACAATTTAATCTTCGTTATCTTTGGTCACAAGACGCTGATAACGGTTGTCCTTGAACCTGTCTAACAGTGCAACGTAAGACCACCGTTTTAGAGCCACGACCAAAGATTTCTCCTCGTTTCTCCTACGATGATCATCTTTCGTCTGGGATGGCCCAATATCGTACAGTGAGTACTGGCCAATGCATAGAGCTGTCAATTTGGAGACCTACTTCCGTATTTCTGCAACAACTTGAATGTACCTGTTGTAATTAGCATTCTCTTATGAGCAGCAATTTCAGCTTTTGATCGGAAAAAGATGTTTTGACATCTTTTCTCCACCTCCTCAGGGCTTCGCTTCACAGCGGTGAAGGCATCATTTAGACTTTACGTTATCATCTCCACCTCGCCTTTTTCCTTTCAGAAGTTAAGATCACACTCTGCTTCCCCCACAGAACGTGGTTATATTCAGCCACATTGTTACCGAGAGGCAAACACTCGTAACTTGCCCAGTTTGGCTTTCGCTTCTGACTTCCATTATCGTTGTCATCTGTAAACTCAGATGTGTCATCAGCGAATCCACGTTCCGAGCAAGTGATTATGAAGCCTAATTTCGGTAGAAAAGCTACCTTCATTTTTAGAGAGCTCTCCTGTTTCAAGGGTCAAGCATGAAGAAATGTTATACAATCAAAGAAATTTTTAAATAAGAATCTCTTAAGAATTTTTATGAATTCATATTTAAGAATTTTTAAGTAAAAATAAATTCTATAAAAGCATAAATTCTTAACAGATTTCTTAGAATCTTTATGAGTACAGGCTCTGATCTTTTTCATGTTGAGTACATTCCAGTTCTAACCTCCCATAAAGTATTACTGTCTAATGTTTTTATTTTTGATATGTAGAACTTTACGTTTGTTAAAGTGCAATTTCATTTTCCTTGTTTCTGCCCACCTGTGAATTCTATCGAAATCATCATGAATTATTTTGGTAGACTCTAAACGGTTCGTCAAACCTCACAATTTAGTATCATCTGCAAATTTGTGTAATTTGCTTTGTGTTCTTGTCAAGGTCATTAATGTAGATTTCTTACAATTAGTGAAGTATGGGGGGAGTTTTTCTAAAGGGAAAGCTGTAATCTACAGAAAATTAAAAAAAGAAAAAAGTCATTTTGTGCCGGGTATTCTGGAATACTAAAACCATTTAAAATGTTTTTTGGGCATCGTCTCAAATTTCAGCGAAGTACAGTATCATCTCAAAATGCACGTCTACCCAATGTCACCCTTTTCATTGGTGCCTCCCTTTAACATTTTTGTGTCTTTATGTTCCCCTGCAGGCTGGTATGTGGTCTGGCAGCTCTTTCTCTCCAAGTTTAAATTCCTGAGGGAGCTGGTAGGCGACAGCGGGTCCCAGCGAGGCGAGGGCGAGTCCTCCCAGCCCGAGACAGACCGCAGCTCTGCATCCGGTGCTCGCCAGCGACCCAAGACAGCCCGACAGAGGGCAGTCTCTCCAGAAGTAGCAACATAGACCGCCCTGCTCTGTCCATCTCTCTGCACCCCTAACTGAGCTGCTGACATTGATGTTAAAGGCCATCAACATAGGATGCACTCCTACCGTCCCCATCCACACCCCACCCCCCTCACTAGTAGCATTTTAGGCAAACCCACCTGGGCAGTAGTGTTCCAGGGTAACCCCCTCTGTCCAGTAATACCTCTTGGCTATTTGGCTGACCCCACAGTATGCACCACTTCCATTGGCTGCTGAGCTCTAGCCATGTACAAGGCTATTGGTCATCCTATTACACAAAGATGATGTGTGTGAGCGTGTGTATGTGTGTGTGTGACTTGGCTTGAGTAGAATATAGATGGAAAGAACTCTGTGCTTATATACTTTCACAGGGAAATGGCAACAATGTGAAAGACTGTTTGAACTGACAGCTGAGGTTTTCAATTACTGTAATCTGACACATTTTTTTTTTTTAAATGTAGCTTTGGCCCTCTGAGAAACTTTGTTCCTCATGAGAAGAGAAAGGTGTGATTGTTTTAATCCAAAATGGTCAATGAAAGAGTGGATCTGAGTTTTCTGGCTAATGTCCTGAACCACTGTCCCGGGACCCTCTTGCGACCACTGACTTTCAGAGACTGGCGCGTGCTGTGGGCAAAGATGCCATAAAAGGGCAGCTGAGGTGGCGTGCCTGCCTGCTGTTCATCGGTTCCTTTGTGCATAGAAAAACAGTTTACATGGGGAATCCTTATGGATCTATTCTCCCTATCGGGCCTTGCCAGCATTATGAACGGACATTTTTCATGCGGTCTTCATTTTAACTTTTAATTTAACTTTTTTGTTTTATGCAAGAGCTGTAATCGAACATCGTAATAAATATTTCTTAAAAAATTAACACTTAAAGTTCTTCTTCTAGTTTATGCAATGTAATGCGGCATCTGTAGGGCTTAAGCGGCCCCCACAGGTGTTTTGATGAAACTGCTGAATGTATAGTAGTTACTACGATTTATCTCCAGTTCTTTATATGTGCATAACTGTCTAGATGGCTTTGCTATTGGCTTCCCCTCATGAGGCTCTGTCTCTTCATCTGTGTAAAGAAATTTGTACTCCCCACCAAAAGGGGGCGTTAGCATCCACACAATACCCTTTTCTTATGTAAGCCTAGTGCTCTCACTGCTTGTCTCCTTAGGAAATTCGGTAATGAAGAGCTGGGTTCAGCTGGGCTTGCTGTTGGAGGGCAATGCATGTACTCATTGGGCTGGAGTTATACCCAGCTAACGACCATTTCTGTGTCTACTATTGCTATGACTTTAATTTTTCGCCTATTAACGGGCTTAGGTATTGGTTTACACCAAAGGCAAAGGCCATCAAGAAAGCAATATGCTACCTCCTTTCTTGTACCAACAATAGTCCAAAACTAGCGTTCTTAGAAACGACTGAAGTCAAGCACCGCCTGTCTGTGGGTCCTGCTGTTGACTGTAAAAATGTGAACAATTGTTGGACCTTAACGGCTTCAGTTGGCTCTGGGCGGTGTCCCCCTCAGACAGTACGCCAAGCACTGAATGAGACCCCATGCTAACAGTCATGTCCCTGAGACATTACTGCACAAAAGTTAAAGTAGAAGACCTGGGAAGAAGCCAAACAAATGTCCTCCATTGAGATGCTCCTGAAAAGGTCAACTGAGCATGCTATGCCCCTAGTGGAGTGCGCCGTCAGGCTCGCTGTAGGGGGCCGGCTGCTGCCTCTGCTTGTGCAGATTGCACGATGGAAGCAGTGAGTTTGCATTTGCACCTCCTTAGCCTGACCACAGTGGAAAATGAACAACCAATCGGACTTTGAAAATGCACAGAGCTTCTCTACTCCATCATAGAATGACTCCCTACCTGAGCATCTTAAACTGTCAGTGTATTAGAATGTGTGGTGCTCCGAAAGGGTCAAGGGCTGCGTTAAATTTATACTTCCCTATGGGTGCCATCTCAGCGCAGCAACACGTGGAGGCTTGACATCCGTAGTGCGGCCTTGTTTACGATAAGGAGGCAGAAGAGACTGCAGACCCAGGATGGCTTGCACTGAGGCTGGACCTGTCCCCTGACCTACCTGCAGGGTAACGCTGCTGCTGGTATAGAAGCTTCTGCTGAAACTGAGGATGAAGGTGAGAGTCCAGCTGCTCTGCAGCCTTTTGCATCATCTCCAGCTGGTCAACCATAGATTAGATGTCAGGGCCGAGAAGCATTCCTCAGGTGGTGCCGTTCACAGTCCCTCAGGGAGGACAGACCCAGCCAGAAGACTCCCTCGAAAAAGAGATTTTGAATCTCAAGGGATTTTCCTGGTTAAATAAAGGTTAAATAAAATAAATAAATAAGAAGTGCTCTGGCCAACCTGAGTGGCACACATGGAAAGAGTGTCATGCATTATGAATGCTTGCAACGTGTGTAGGACAGCCATTGATGGGGGCACTCAGTTGTCCCTCTCCCAGGCCTCAACAGTGGAATATGGCTTATATGCTACTGCTAGGACTGAAGCGGTCAAGGGAAAGGCCTACTCATGCTGTTTGTAGTTAAAGATGGATGCCATTTTGGGACATACTTGAGAGACGGGAGCACAGTGCATTGTGGGGTGGGAGAGAGGACCTGTGGTAAAATCTTTGCCCAGAACCTGGGAAAGTGGCTGAGAAGGCGGTAGAACCACTATCATGGTGGTGGCAGAGTCAAATCAGCCAGGCAAGTTATCCAGCGGGTTGCGGTGGGATGTTTGCGGGTCTTCTCTTCAAGGAAAGGACTGTCTCTCCTGCTGCTCCTCAGGCAGCATTGGTAAGTCACAGGAAGTGCTAAACCTACTTGCAGACATGTTGAAGGACACATTTTTTTTTCTGCAGCACCAGATGGTGAATGAATTTTGCTGGTGACCTTTTTTTCTCAAGTATCTGAGTAAAGGAGGGAGGCGAGCAGGAGGAGCGCTGTAGTCATACAGGGGAAGGGTGGTGTGTTAATGATGCCCCCCAATCAGGCAGTGTGTCCAAGTTTCCTATCACAGGTGTTACATGGGACCCCGTGAAGGTCAATCAACAGCAAAGCCCCTATGAGGGCTGAGCATGTATGACATCGAAACAGATATGGATGTAGACCTCTTGTGAGCGGTCATAGAGTATTTGTGCCTTGTGCTGAGAAATCGATTGTACTGAAATGGAGCTGGATCTTGAAGGCATCCAAATTAACGGCAACAATTACTAACCTTTTTTTGCTTTCCTCTGTATTTTTCTTTATGGAGGACATTTCTATTGTTTGTTTTCCCTTCTTGTGACCTGTCTCATTCCTTGGCTCCTGTGATCCAAGGATAGTAAGTGAGCATGGAGGCAATGCATGCTGGGTAAATGTAATATCCTTGATCAGTAGCATGTCAGTTTGTGGCACTGAAAATTGCAATATGGCTAGTGGAGGTGAGCAGATCCACAGGTTGAAAATTTATACTTAAGGCCCCCCCCAAAAAAAGAAGAAAAAACCACTGAAAATGTACCCATCTCCTCGTTCAAGCCTGCCTTAGGAGACCCCTAGCTCTTTCAAAGAGCATTTAACAGGTTGAATGACAGACCTCAATCAAGCAAGGTATAGGAAAATGTTCGAATGTCCCTCCTCATTATCTATCACAGCGATGGCTGTATCACTCTCAATTTGTGCTGCAGTGGCGTTTGCATGTTTGAATACCTCCCAGCACCCTGGATCCCTTCTGCTTTCCCGTTGTATCATACTGGAAATTTAAAAGCGAGCTGGAATAAAATGGAATTACTGCTTACAAAATCCAGGACAAAGTGCCAAGGAATTTGAATGCAAGGTTTCTTTAATTACTGGGTTCACATTTTCAATATGAAATATGAATTTGACGCTGCAGACACAGAGGCTAAACAGAAGATGGCACTGTTGCATTTATGTTTATTGTTCCGAGTAGGATTGAGAGTTTTTGCCTACCTTATTTAGGTTAACCACCCGACAGTGAGCAGTCTTTCATAAGCTGAGTTACGGTTTGGGACTGTTCACTCTGCAGGTGATTTGATTTCGAAGCCGACATCTCTGAGAGAGTGTGCACATAGACACATGGGGGCAGCATTTCAGTGGAAATGGTATTTGACACGAGGCAGCACTGAAAACCCAGAGTGAAGCTGCGAGGGTATGCTGAAATGGCTCACCCTCAGCACCAACACTGGGGCTGCAGTCCATAGATGCCTAACAGGAAATGACTGCGGTAAGCCAAGGAAACGACATCATCTCACCACCGCTCTCCAATTGGTAATAGACCCGAGCCTCAATCCGGGCCGCCATCCCTCCGCTGGATATAAACACGGCAGGAGGGGCGTTTCGAGCGCTGATTCAGTCCTCAGCCATGTTCGGTTGTGTTTTGACTGGCTGTCTCAATATTTCCATGGTTTTGGTTTCATTGAAGCTCAGCAATGTGGGTTGCATGTTACAAAATGCCACTTGTAATGAAAACCCACACGCCACAAGCCGATTGCAGAGCATCATGATGCTCGATTAATGCATGGCACCGTGACCTTCACCCGCACCTGCAAACATTTAGGACTCATTGCAACATAGCTATACTCTTATCCAAGCACTACTTTCGAGTGTTGGTATTGGTCTCACTCAAACACGAGTTCTCAGGGCACACACCTCATAGTGAGACGACCCAACAGTGAGGGAACTTTCAAACAGTGCCTCAGAGAAGACACCTTGGCACACTGTTAACACAAAATGCACCTATAACACCAAGGCCTAGTATCCTAGCCAACTATCTTTCACCAACAGTCTACATGGAGGACACACTCCCAACAGCAGAGCTGTTAACATTGAGCACAGGCTTTTTTATTTTTGTCAAAAGGAGAACCGTCACAAGGATGTAAACTTTAGATGTACTGTATACATGGCAAATTCTTCCCCAAGTATTTGCGTCCCCCACTGGAAAGTTGGGCGTGTCTCAGACATAAGCAGTGTGTTCTCAGTGGGCACTCGCTTTCACCCCACAGCCACAGGCTGGGCATTACCGCGTTCCTCAGACCGACAGCTGGGTTGAACCAAAAAATGGGAGACGTGCAGCAAAACGGATGAGGCGGAGCCCTGGGAGACCGATTTTGCTTTGACCGCGCTCGGCTTTCCTTGGCTTCAGCTCCACGTCTGTTTTTCCAATCGGTGGGAATCTGATTTCCCTACCGGGGTCCGCTGAATGATAGATTGGAAGACAGAGGTGAAACGGAAATAACCTTTTTCACCCCTCCCTCACTCGAAGACAGCAGGTAATGTGTGGTTTCTCACCACAGACTTCTGAATATGTTGCGGTAGAGTCATTAGCTTATGATCATATATTGCCCATACTGATGGATACCTGTCTACTTCATGGAATTTCTCACCAGCTTTAGAGACCCCATCCTGTTTTTGTTCAGGTGTGAGCACTCCTATATGTATGCTTCATTATTGATAGGTCTGGCAGAAGTGTCCAAATCAAATCTTATTTGGTGTGGGTAGGTTCCTGGTATTTGTTGCTACTGGATAGTGCTAACCAATCAGGGCCTTGACTAGATCAGTATCGTTTTACGGCTTTGTAGCACAGTAGATCAATAACCCCCTTTTCTCGTATATTGAACAACCCTGTTCCATGTTGGTCTGGATTTATGGGTTCTTTTTCCCTGGAGAGGCATGTTGAAGTAAATTAGAACTCCAGGTACTGGGGGGGATTCTGAGCACGACTAATCAGTTTCTTTACTGGCTTACGATGGAGATGGCCAACTGTGCTGCACAGTCAGCCATCTACAAAAAATCTGCTGGCCTTGTGAAACTATAGTTTTGGTTCTTAAGTCAAGCTTTTTGATTTGGACCAACATCTGCTGCAGCACTGAATGTCACATATATGTTTAGATGCACACTGAAATTGCAGATACAGTGAGGAGATGTTTGATGTTTTGAGTACACTAAGGGCCGTGAGTGCGCTGTCACCTCCTGGTTCAGTCCAGTTCCTCACCACCAAGAGGGTTGTGGTTTGCTCTTCTGTTCCAGCATCAGTGCTGCCAGTAGCACTGAGCTCATTTTATTGCCAATGTTAACTGCAAGGGGGATATTTCAGGCATAATTGCTGGCTTCAGAAAGAACATAGTGTATTTATGAATAACACTCTGGTCATGAGGCAACACTGACTGATGGCACGATGAACTAGTATAATCAACTTTATTACTGTCCTGCATGGGCGTAGCGTAGGCCATCGCTGTTGCTCCCATTATTGAAGCTATTCAACTCAGTTTTGCAGTTGAACCCTTTCTGCTATGAGAATAAGAAAACTAGAGCAATATGTTTGGATTTTCATGTAAAACTCTGATTATTTTAGAATCTAGTTGGTTAGGTGCAATGTAGAACGAACCTTTGACGAAATGCAATTGTCCACATTCCTCAATCCTAAATCTACTGGTTCATGTACTGACTTGCCTGGCCTGCTAGATATTGCATTGGCAACAATTAGATGCATTTCATCTTCATTTCAGAGAAATAACTCAATTTGTTTACACAGTATAGGGCCGCAAACTACTTCAAAATACAGCTTGACACTGTACGCGTTTATTAACAGGTTGAAAGACAATAGCAGCCATATTCTGATGGACAGACAGCAAACTCACTGGCACATAGCTGTATGATAGCACTGCAGTCGGGGCTGTAACTGCCACTCCGGTACACACACACTGAAGTCACACACTCGGTATTTTTTTCACTTCCGTATCTAAAGCCTATATTGAATTAAAAAATATATTTAATTTTTTTATATTAAAAGCGATAACATTGGTTGTAATTGAAAAAGGAGGATGAATAAATGGTTTTCAGTATTTGATAATGTATAGGCCTAATGTGGAGACATAATGACAGCATTTGCACTGTGGCGGCGAAGACCACCATCCTACTCCAGTTGAAATTCTTGACCACACTGCTTTTAAACACCCCTGACTGCTGTTACTGAAAAGTAATAAGTTCTGAAATCTGCCTCTGCAGAAATAATAATGGAAAATAGCCTAGTAAAGCCTGTCTGAAGAAAAAAAAAACAGTATCTGAATTTAAGCAGAATTTTTTCCATGTGAGCTTTCTCAAGATGCATGAAAAGGAAAGATTACATCTAGCATTTCTGCAATGGCATATGTACAACAAGAAATGAAGTCACTGAGGTCTTCAGAAGCAATTCAGTCTGGGAATGAATCCAGCAAATATTTGCAGTGGATTGGTAGTAAACAGGCCACACAAAAGCACGAGGGAGCACCCTTTGTGACATCACCGATGGAGGCCCACTCCCTCAGATAATGAGCGACAGTTTCTGTAATAGTAACACACACCCATCTTACACACCAATGACACAAGCATCCTTTGTAGTGTCCCTCCATGGGAACATCAGACTGTTTACACACAAGTACTCTCACCAGCCACTAGTGCACCATTACTTCTCTAGTCAGAAGAGAATAAAAGACATCTTGTAAGGTGCGTAATGTATTATGGACAAAAGAGCAAGTAACTAAAATGAGTCCATGTTTCCCTCTTGGCAAGTCCTCACTATAATACATTTATATAACAACAATAATAATAATATTTATAATTATAAATCAATCTACAGGCAAAAAATGGAGCCAAGTATTTACAGAACGGAACTTTCCGAAAAAAATATACAAACAGAAGAAACCCCCCTTTGATATGTGACACGTTGAAGTCCGTTTTTGAATAATGTTCACACAGTCGTGAGGCGTGAAGGCAGAGCTTCAGCAGGAAGCCAGCTGCATCAGTTGAACTTTGAACTGCTGCGCCTGGTGGGATAGGTCGGTGACCCGATCCACCATTTCCTGCAGGGCGGCGGTGTTGGGGTAGTGCAGGGCGGCCGTTTTGGTAGCACCCACCACGGTTTTGAGCAGCTCGCACAGGGCGTTGCTGTAGTTCATGATGTGGCCGGCCAGGTTGGGCCCGGAGGCCTGGCGGGACAGGGTGTCCCCGATGAACACCAGCTTGTGGGCGCTGAGGATGACGAACTTGCTGTGTGCCACAAAGATGCGCGGCGGCTGCCCGGCGCTAATGCAGCCAAAGAAGGCGTCCACAGCGTTGAGCAGCGTGACGAAGTGCGCCTCGCACTGCTCCGAGTAGAAGCACAGCAGCTTCCTGTCCCACTCACTCATCTGCGAGGAAGACGACGATGAGGAAGAGTCTGAGGAAGGGGAGGGGCCTGCGGGCTGCTGGTGGGAAATCCACTGCGTGATGTCGTTGTCCACCGGTTTGATGACTTCCTGCTCCAGCTGCTTAAACTGGTTGAGCTGAAGGTAGAGGAGATGGCAAACATTAGTACTCAGATTCCAAGCACCGTCGTCAACACTGTTCCCAAAAACAACAGAAACCGTTAACCTGAGCTCTTCCCATGGGGCTGGCATCATAAAGCTGGATAATGTTGCCAACCCCTTAATCCCGCTTTCTGATCCAGGCCCCAGGTCTTCATGACTCAAGATCAGCCCCAATGCCAGCTCAATAAAAGACAAAACTGCCCACACAGAAGTAAACTCTCCATAGAGGAGGGAGGAGATCTTACCTGCTCCTGCTCCAGCTGGACTTTGCTCTGTTTCATGATGTTCTCCTTCTCCAGAAGCTCTTTCTGCTGTCGCTCAAACTCATCCTTCCCCTGTGGACCAATCGGAATGTCAGATGGGTGGACCAGAAGGACAGGTTTACACAGAACCATGTCCAAATGCAGCCAAACACACACACACCTATAATCTATATTTACCTTTAGTTTATGTAACTTTGGAAATCTGAGAAACCAGCAATCCCCTATTTGTGCGTAACATATGTATATGTACTCATAGTAATTACAAATGAAATACAAAGCATTCAAGACTTATTTTATGTCAATACAGTGGCCACAAACAAAATATGCAGTGCTCGGTACTGTTTGGGGAAAACGTTTTTTTCTTGATTTGGCTCTAAATTCCACAATTTTAGAATCCATGTCAAATAAAGCTTGAATGAACAAAGGGCAGATTTTCAGCTTTTATTAAATGGTATTTTTTCATTTTTGTTTCATACTGTAAAAGTGACTCCTGTTTTAAAATAGTCCTTGCATCCCAGGGGACAGTTGCTTCTTTCCTAGCAGATACAGGAGGATGGTCAGTGTCTGGTCTTGATTATATGCCCTTGATTGCCTTAGGAGTTTTATAGGTCTTGTGTCCATGCTGTGACCCTAAAATTCAAGTCGGCCATGATAAGGCTGTTTGAACGTGGACACAGTCATCTCAAAGTGCCCAACCAGTCAAAAGAGATGGCAAGCAGCCTATGTGGGTTTGTCCCAAACATTATGGAGCATACTTCAAAAGTAAAAGAATACCTGCTTTTTACATACATTTTGCACTTTGACGTAGTTCTGAGTTCTTCTGTTGGCTGTTAAATTTTTCTAGCTATTACAACTTTAAATTAATTTAAAAGAAAGGAGCCCAAATTTCAGTTTGTTTCTAATCCAAGTATGTCATTGTCAGGAAATCGGTGGGAACTGGTAGCAAAAGGACACATTTAGCCCATCACTGTGTACAGTGTGAGCCGGGCTGCAGTAGCGCCTGCTCACCTGCAGGTGGACATAGTCGTAGTCTTCCATCCAGCTCTTCACACACTTCTCACTGTTCAGATTGTCCTTCTCCTGCTGCAGGCTGGTTGGGACGGGGAAGGGCGCGGTCTTGTCCTTTTCCAGCTGACTGTCGTAGATCTCGTTATCGTGGGCGAGGCTAGTGTTGGTGGGGGCTCCACCTTGCGAGAGGGGCCCTGAGACCGGCGCCCTCCTGAACAGCGCCTCGGCGCTGCCGCTGACCGTGGACACCAGCTGCTTGACATCGTCGGGGACTGTCCGGGAGACCATGACGAAGCGGTCGAGCTCGTCGCCGCGGCTGTGGGGCTTGGCGCCGGGCTCGGCAGCGTGGCCCGTCTGCAGGAGGATCTGCTGCGAGTCCTCGAGCCGCTGCAGCTGCCGCCGAAGCTTCCCCTGCAGGCTGCGGTCTGGTAGACTGAGCGCACAGGCAGCTGCCACCCTCCCGAAAGCCAGCAGGTCCCCCACGGCCCCCCGCACTCGCTCCAGCGACCCCTGCACCTCCTCAGAATTCGCCGACCTCCAGTGGGGCAAGGCGGCCAGGGCCAGGAGGGCGGCGACCGCGGCCTCCACGCCCTGCTGTAGCTGGCCCAGCCGCTGCACCGCGCTGTCCAGGTCGGGCCCGGCCCGCGGCTCGGGGGTGGAGGAGGCGGAGGAGGAGGTGGACATGCTGCTGCGAGCGCTCCCCGTGCTGGAGAAGGACAGGCGGTTCACGCCGTCCGTCACCTCCCCCAGGAGACGCGGCTCCTGCGGCGGGACATCATAGTCGCCGACTCCACGTGGGACGTCGTAGACGTCGTTGCCTTGCGTTCCAGCAGACAGCTGGCCAGGGGGGACGTCGTAAACTCCAGCGTGGCTGGGGGTGGAGCCACGGAGGGGGGCAGGGTCAGAGCTGGGCGGGAAGTCGTAGTTGGATTGGCCAGAGGGTCGGACCATCATGGTGGGGGGCACGTCATACACGCCACCTGGCTTGGCCTTCGCAGGCTGGGGGAAGTCATAGTTCCCCTCCTGCAGGGCAGGGTTATTTCGGCAGGGGGGTACAGAGTAGATCTGTGGGCACAAACGGTCTTATCAGGCCACATTCAATCAAAGTATTACGTACATGCCTAAAATAGTAACTGTAAATGGTAATATTGAATATGCAAGTACACAATAACTAGCAAGGACACTCAGTTCTCAGTTAAATTACTCCAATTTCGGAAATGCCAATGGCAGTTCTGTTTCTGAGGTCTTTTCCAGGAAATCGTATCCCAGCTTGTGTCTATGTGCCACAGCCCTGAAAAAGTTTCTCCATGCTGAGGACTCGGATAGGACCAGGCACTGTTATATGTATGAGATCAAGAATACGTGATTAGAATGTACTAAATTTAACAACCTAATGCTGATGTCATAACTACTGGCGAATGAGCAAAATGGAGGTCTTGAACACAGAGTATTAAAAACATTCCTGAAAACCTGCTCTTCTAAGGGTTAAAGGTGACACCCGGTCGAAGGCCTATAATATGCGCACTGACGTACAAGTTGCCCGCAACAAAATGGCATGGAATAAAAAGGGAATCGGCCGCAAGTCGTTTTCGGGACCTCAGGACGGACTCGGCCGGGCTGTAATTACGGGTGACGCAAATAGCAGGCCCCTGCATCTCTGCCCTGACTGAAAACGGCAGCGAGCCCGGCTGGGCTTGGAGCGGCAACAGGAGAAAGCAGTGCCGCGCGTCTCCGTAATTATTCCCACTTTCCCACCACAGTGGAGGTCAGACCCCAGGAATGTCCTGTGCGAGCAGGGGACCAGCCTGCTCCCCTCTCCTAACAGTCCCTCGCCTGGTACCAATTTAACACTATTATAAATGATCTCACCTCATACACACACACACCGTTCACCAAAATGGCTGAGCCGAATAACACGACTAGATTAAGAGAAGGCACTCATTGCTAAATTAAAACATGGGCTTGCCAGAACATTTTAGAATCTGTTTTACAGTCATACTGTTTGCTCAACCTTGCAAACTCAACTCCGCATCTGATTGGTGGACATGATCCCTTCGGTCTCTTACCCCTTGTGTTGTGGGTGGGACATCGTAGAGGCATTGCGTTGTTGGGGGGACATCGTAGAGGCTTTGCGCCGTCGGGGGCACGTCGTAGAGGCCTTGCATTCGGGGGTCTCCCTGTTTCCCGGAGAACTTAGGGCCCTGTGTTGCTGGGGGTACGTCATACACCTACAAAAGCACACTGCATTAGGGTAACCATGGAAACACCATGGGTCATGACAGTGGCTT
Organism: Gymnothorax reevesii; assembly: GCA_029721435.1. NCBI lineage: Eukaryota > Metazoa > Chordata > Actinopteri > Anguilliformes > Muraenidae > Gymnothorax > Gymnothorax reevesii. Next base: position 115,944,721 of record CM056577.1, read on the forward strand.
GCCCTAAAGGCGATCTCTTGTATGGAAGCCCCTTCATCTCTCAAAGCAAATGACTAACATATTTCTTGAAACAGATGTTCTTTTTGGATATTTCTGAATCAAAATTTGCATTTATGTATGCCAGTGTACTACATATCGTAGCAGTTTTTTTTTTTTTGATTCTGCTGCATTTATTGTAACTGTATTGGTTTTACCAGTACCAAATTAGATTATAATAGCTGCTGAAGATGGAGCATAGCTAATCTTGGAAAAGACTGAATTAAAAAACAATAAGCTTTAACAGTAATAATAATCCGTAACATCAATGGCTCAATCGACGGTATTTTTTAAATCAAAGTAAAGCAATCATCGCACCTCTGTGGCCTCCTGTTAGAGTAAGCTTGTGACTATACTAGTTTGACTGCAGGATGCGCAGCGACCGAACAGCTAGTCCACTTGCCAACACTAGACGTAGATTTTTCAGCAGGGCGCTTTCAGACATTGGAATATATCACAACGCGGCAAAATATAATAACAGAGGTCACCATAATTCATTGGATAATGACACATTTTTGTTATTTTGGTTTTGTTGGCCTGGTCAATCACCGGATCTAAATCCTATAGATATAATCCTATTATATCCTTTCAAGCTCAAAGTGCTTATGTGCAGAACCGAAATAAAAATGTGTACCTGGACATTGATTATGATACTCACTGTGTATTACAGCAACTGACAGACTGTGCACCTGCCACAGTTACCTGTCACAGATCACGAGCGCTAGCAAGTGGAAATCAAAATGAGGTCGCTGTGTGCTGGAAACTAAGCTCCTTTCGTTGTTAATTGTGGGGGTACAGTGCAAGGCTTTGTCGTCATACTTACCCCCTGGGGCCGCACTGGAGGTACGTCGTAGACGTCCTGCTGGTGGCGCGGGACCGAGTCGTAGGTGTAGGACTGGCCCACCCGCATTGGGGTCACCACCTGTCAGGACAGGAGAGGAAAGACCGAGCTTTAGCATGTGATCGCGAAAGCGCTATTTTTGCCTCGACACAGTCAAATTGGACACGCCGGGACATCTGATTTTTATTACAACAGTTCTCACTCCCCACACACTCTGAAACCACAACCCACTTAAGGTCTGTGATCTGGAATCTTCTTTTTGAGAAAAAACATATAAATTGAACAGGAGGAGGATGAACAGACTTACTGAAAACTGCTTTTAGTTTCCAACTCACAGTAAAGTGATTTATTCACTCAACTTGACAAAGTCACACATCATCTTCTTGACTGAGTTAAGTTCTCTGACTGTAAGGGACAAATGACTCTTTACATTCTGTAACAGATTGAGAGGGGGGAACCATTCAATGAAGAGAGGACCTTTCACAGCAAATACAACCGTCATGTCAGGAGGTGACAGAAGTACTTCAGCCTCACTCAGATGGATGTTATATTGTTTTGTCTGTACATCCTGTAGGTTTTCACTTTAAACCTACTTTGGCACAGTAACTTGCCGATTAGCAGCTCAACCTAGAACTTTAACAGTTAAATAAGGTTTACTTTGTTAAAGCAGGTGTGAAAACCACGAAAAACAAGTAGAAACCATCTTGCGATGGAATCGCACCACCTGGATAAGCACTCAAAACTACTTCAGCTGTAATTCCCACTAAAATACATTTCTCCAGGACCACGTATTGTCAAAATGACTCAAACACACACACACACACACACACACACAAAGACTCACAAGGTGAAAACAAGGCCAGTGGACACTGTCACTGCTGGTAATAAACACAACAACATCCAGCTCTAGGGGCCTCCCCGTTACCAATCTGACCCCTGTCAAGTCACAAGGTCATTATTATCTTAAATCACAGTTTGTGGCACCACACAGGCATTCTGGAAAACTCCATCAGCTCACTGCCGTATGTCAGTGCACTGTGGGTCTCACGACTGCTCTTTTTTTTGTTTGTTTTCAAGACTTGTTCTTCAAAAACATCATTTTTTTTCCTGTCTGGAAAAATTCACACACCTCACACGCAACCGCAGACATTTGAGTGCCCTTCCAGACAGGGTTGGGGGCGAAGCGTTGCTGACATCATCTAGCGCTGACCCCAGAGGTTTCACAACAAATACAGAGGGGTTGAAAGACCCCATAAGTACAACAGGGTACACCCAAAATCCTACCCCAAATACCATGACCAGGGCCAGGCCACCAAATATGGGGGGGGTGGGGGGACTTTCGTTTAAGAGTTTAAGGTCCAGTTTGCCAGCCAGGCATTAAAAGAGAGGGGCTGACGTAATGTCTTTCTTCCTGGTGTCGTCATGAATCCCCCTTCCCCCTTTAAGTAAATCCTGGACTCCTCCTCACACTGGTGTGATGGTTTCCCAGAATTCTGTGCGTCAGCAGACAGAAAAGAATGCGTGGAATTCTGTTTCCGGTCCCTCTCCACAGCTGGTGAGGTAGGGTTGGGAAATTCGCCCAGTACTGTCACACGCTACCCCTGTATCCCAGTCTTTCTCTCCTTCTGTCTCAAACACATAAACCAAACCATTTCCTCTGATATGATCACTCTCACACTGACGAGCACACAAACTGACACAAGAGATATTTATGCCGGCATGCACAACACACAAGTCAGTACCAAGACTACTTGCACTCACACTATAGTTCTTAGTTCTACTCTCTCTCGCACACACACACACATTCACACACACACCCTCACCCTCATTATGAGCCCAGGCTTTGTTTACTCTAGTTTTAGTGTTGGCCACTTGGCACTCTCGTTGATGACACAGAATGTTTGCTCTGGAACTGAAGGCAGTCCTCCAACACACACACTCTCTCTCTTTCTCTCTCTCTCAAGAGTATCCATAAAAAGTGTGAGGTCACAGCAGCCGTTAGTTCACAGCAATCGTGACTCATTTTCAACAGCATTCCTCTTTCGCATAAAGGAGTCTGTCACTTAAAAACCATGTCTTGACTGCCGATTCAAATTTGATTGTTGGGTCTGTCAATTCTGAGAGAGATTTCTGCTTTTCAAACGTCTTTGCAGATTCAATAAGACTTATGAGCCAAGAGAGGAGCTGTCAGATCCACCCACTGCTCACGTCACCTGGCTGAGGTGTGTGTAAGACCAGAAGTACAGCTTGTAAAATATATCTTTTTCCTGTCATAATAGTCAGTTGTTTAACAGGTCATTTTGAGAGGCTCAGAAGCACAGGTAATAGAACTATGCCCAGGAGTGACCTCAATCCTGAACTCTAAAGGACCACAGACACACACCTGACATCAGGGGAGAATTCTTTGCCGATAACTGCATTCCAGAACTCATGGGTCCACTGACTCGTGGCTCCAATGTAAAAAGCAACAGGACCACTGACACGTGGCTCCACTGTAAAAAGTAATAGAACCACTGACACATGGCTCCAATGTAGAACTGAAGAGGACAACTGACACATGGCTCCAATGTAGAACTGAAGAGGACCACTGACACGTGGCTCCAATGTAAAAAGTAATAGAACCACAGACACATGGCTCCAATGTAGAACTGAAGAGGACCACTGACACGTGGCTCCAATGTAAAACGTAATAGAACCACAGACACATGGCTCCAATGTAGAACTGAAGAATACCACTGACTCATGACTCCAATGTAGAACTGAAGAGGACCACTGACACATGGCTCCAGTTTAGAACTGAATAAGACCGCTGACACAAGGCTCCAATGTAGAACTGAAGAGGACCACTGACACATGGCTCCAGTGTAGAACTGAATAAGACCACTGACACAAGGCTCCAATGTAGAACTGAAGAGGACCACTGACACATGGCTCCAGTTTAGAACTGAATAAGACCACTGACACAAGGCTCCAATGTAGAACTGAAGAGGACCACTGACATGTGGCTCCAATGTAAAAAGTAATAGAACCACTGACACATGGCTCCAATGTAGAACTGAAGAGGACAACTGACACATGGCTCCAATGTAGAACTGAAGAATACCACTGACTCATGACTCCAATGTAGAACTGAAGAGGCCCACTGACACATGGCTCCAGTGTAGAACTGAATAGGACCACTGACACAAGGCTCCAATGAAGAACTGAAGAGGACCACTGACATGTGGTCCCAGTGTAGAACTCAAAAGGACCACTGACCCATGGCCCCAGTGTAGAACCCAACAGAATCATGGAAAAACCACTGTATTCAGTTCAGGATTCAAGGACTTTCAAACAGACAGACGTTAGTCCAAAACACACAAAGCCAGAAACGCACATAACCGACCTCTGTACATACCAGAACATTCCACTCTTACAAATGCCACTCTAAAAATCCTGCACAAGCTCAGAGGGATTAAAATATATGGTCTACCATTAAAAATGAGCCCATTTCTACAAATCAAATGAACAGATTTTCTCATAAAAACTCAGTAGCAAGTTATTCCAGTAACTTGAGAAAGAGTTTTGGCTACCTTCCATGAAACTCCATTCAGGCCATGAATTCATCACATTTCAATTAATGGGTTTACAAAACTAAGTTGAAAAGTAAGAAAAATACAAGCTCAAACTCATTAACAGACAAGCACAGAGAGGGAGAGAGAGAGAGAGAGAGAGAGAACCTTGAAGTCACACTCACAGGTATGCAGACACTCTCCCTCTCTCCCCTCCTGATAAAGGGGAAAGAGCGGAGACTTTAGGTAATAGAAAACCTGAGGGATGCATGAAAAAACGAAGTATGTCTGACATCTGAAGGAAAAATGTATGTCACCTCTCAGCCAGGCATTTCCTGCTCCCTCCTCCAGCACTACAATGAGGTAAATACCTCCGCTGCCACAGGCTGGATTTATGACCTCACTCCTGGGTCAGATTGAAGAGGTCTGTGATTGGATTGTCCCCGACAGAGGGAGAAGAAATTCTCCCTTTCAGCTGTCAAATTGCTTCTCTCGTGCCTCAAAGCAGCAAAGTCGTCAAACAGTAAACACCACACTGACTCACATTGCCCCTAACAAACAAGTAACAAAAAATAAAGGCATTCCCGCTAGGGCTGACAGCTGTGACTTAAAGAAGTGGATAACACATTACATCACATTTCTTTGGCAGAGTTCATCCAAAGGGATGGAAAATGACCGAAGGTAACCGGGACGACCACCGAGCACAAGTCAGACAGGGTAGCTTTCATAAAGCAGCAGTTATGCATGGCCAGGAACATCGCGTATCGCTCGGTAAGTACAGGCTGTCAGAAAACTTGCGGCATGTCGTAACTACAAGTGAGACATGATTACAAGGGTTATAATAAAGAGCTGCAACACCTGGAGGTAAAGGAAAGTTCCAGAAGATCAAGGTGCAACTGTTACGTGAGGGTTGAGTAGCGTGGAGTTAGTCAAGAGACAGTATAAGGAGATATTCAGTCTGGAGAGAAGGTGAATACTTGAGCAGTTTTAGCAGTGGAATGCAGAGGTCGTTCCATCACTGGGAAATTGAGTAATAACCTCCACAGTTAAGACAATCGAGAACCATTCTTGCAAACCGCAGGAAGTACTACTGAATCTGCCACAGCAGAGTGTAGTTGTCGAGCTGATGAGTAAGGTACTAAAATTACCACAAAAATAGGTGAAGTAAACAGAATGGCGGCATGTATGCATGAGCCCAACCTACATCTTTATCTTTACAGCATCACCTGCTCGTACAGGACACCTCGGATAAGGATCCACAGAAAGACAGCTCATATCCTGTGGATGAGCGAAGCAGCTTGTATGTTGTTGTGTGCGTTTGGGAGAAGGGAGCTGCGGTTACACACCTGAGCCACTCCTCTCAGTGGTAATAATGAGAGAGTATCTCGCTCACAGTGTGGGGGTATATTCTCCTTTCATTTATTAACCACTGAGCTCAGGAAGTGATGGTGCTGGTGCACATGCCACCTATAACATTCTCATGAGATCACAGCATGAGTATGCACCGCTTTCAAAATGTACAATCTTTATTTGAAACAGATCACCTCAGCTCAGAGTCAGTCCAGCCCTAGAGGGAGGCTTACAGCGGCATGAACATTCCACAGGTGACTCACATTTTAAATCATGCTCGCAGTTTTCAGAAGCATAAATGGCTTATTAATAAATAAATTATTTTTCTGTACTGAATTTACCCCATGATTTCATCGCTGTTAGATCGCATATGGAGAGAAACCGTGTCTTCAGTTGCCAATTACAATAATTGGAAAAATGCGTCAATGAAGGAAAATGATTGAGAACTAGCCAGGACTAATTCTTGTCATAAAGGGACATGTCTGCGCCCCCCAGTTCTCTATTCTAGCACTGGGCCTGCTGGTGACCATGTGCTGGAGATAATTAGCATCTTGCATTTCAGACAGAATTGTCAGACTCTGCCATCAAGGCTATGAGGTCAGGCCCAGGCAGAACAAACCCAAGTAAAATCAATGTGTACAAGAGATTGTTTTTAAGGCAAAAAAAAAACAAATGTTTCCCACCACCCCAAGGCAGCCGCCTCTCATTGATGTTCACAGACATTTAGGAAGGAACTAGAAAATTAAAAAAAAAAAATTAAAAACCTCAAGATGGCAAAAAGTACATCTGTAAGACCTGATGCAAATGTGTGCAAATTGTCATGGAAATATATCAAACTGTTTCTGAGTTATGGGCAAGAAATGGTGAGAACGCCAATGCGGATGCCCACACGGACAGACACAGGAAACCGGACAAAAACGATATGTGCCCCCTCCCTTATAGGGGAGACATCACTACTCAACAGCACTGTAGGGGATTGATCGGATTAGATCAATCTAATAGATTCTAGATTATTATAATAATATAATTATCTTCTAGATTATTCCAGCCTTTCTAGATTATCATGGAAGATCCTGCTTTCTACCTGCTTAAACAGCTTCGAACAGACACAAACTAAACGAGCTGCAATGGCCCAGTTATAATCTGCTATTAATGCTGAAAACAGGCCTTAAACTGGCACAGAATCCTAGCTGGTCTTTGCCAGGTATTTATTGGCAGGAAGATGGTCTAGTCCAGGGCGCGCGGCATCAGCTTGCAGATGAAACTCCTCTTCTCCAACCTGGCGCAGAGAGGATGAGGGCGGGATAAGGACTTTGGATATCGCACTCACTTCACGTCCACAAAGCTTCCCGGCCAGCCAGGGCGAGACTCCCAAAGCGCCAGGTGTTAGCAACCCTGTTTACACAACTAATACCTCCAGATTATCACGCAGCTGCCTTTCACAGACAGGAAACTCCACTGTTGTAATTATTCTAGTCCCGCGACAGAGCAAAAGCCTTTGAGATCCTGTTAAGCTCCTTGGAGGACTCTCGTGCACGTGTGCCGTATGGTAAACACCTCCTCACATCTACACAGTGCACTTTAAGCCCTTTATGATTATGCTTTCAGGAATGTGTTTTCAACATTCTCCAATTAAGACAGTGTTCTAGATCTGTACTGTATTCACTGACCTACTAGCAGGTGATTGTTACATATTCATTAGAATGTATAGTTCAGAACAATATGGTGTTTGTGATCTTACACAAAAATGGTGGGGCCAAGCGCCTCTGTAGAAGTGCACTTGTCTTATTTCTGCTCTCTGGTGTCCTTTGAAGTCTGCCGAAGCCTGTCTGAAAGCCCCAGACAACCAGCCAACAAGCTACTGTAAAAACCCCAAGCCCAGCTGTTTATATTGATAGGCTTAAGAGTAGTCTTTTGACTCCGCCCACGCACACAGATGTTACTGGGAACAGATTCCAGCCAATGAAAGTTGCTGCTGGGTGCAGATTCCACCCCCGAGATAACTGGCACTGTGCCCAGAGTCGGCCCCCCTGAATACTCTAAACCAGACCCTGACCTCCCGTTCAGGAGGCCGCAAGATGTGAAAGGTCTCGTAATCTTCGCACATTTCGACTATGTACAGCCAGCTCAGCTCTGACCGCAACTCTCTTCATGCTGCCTTACATAACTTCTGAGATACAAGATATTGAACTATATGTTTTACATTGTTTTTTGTATTCTAAATCTACAGAAGAGAAAGCAGAAACAAAAAAATAAGATTGTCCTTAGCCACAGCTGTGACTCCACTTCAGTGGGCTTCAAATCTCCAGTCCTTCAGCTCAGAGTGAATCCAAGTCCAGCTTCTTTGTATGAACTATTTTCCATTGAAACTACAATCCCAGCATTGGTCTTTAAACTCATTAGGCAGCAGATCTGCAATCCGAATGTCCCTCTCTCAGGGCTCTTCCCACCAGTTCAACACTCTTTGACCTCTTCCAGCATTAGGTCCACAATCCAGGAATTGCTCAGAAAACTCTTCCTCCTGTAGCACTACTATCCCAGCATCCTTAGACAAATTCTTCCTCCTGTGGCACTTCAATCCCAGCATCCTTCAACAAACTCTTCCTCCTGTAGCACTACAATCCCAGCATCCTTCAACAAACTCTTCCTCCTGTAGCACTACAATCCCAGCATCCTTACACAAACTCTTCCTCCTGTAGCACTACAATCCCAGCATCCTTAAACAAACTCTTCCTCCTGTAGCACTACAATCCCAGCATCCTTACACAAACTCTTCATCCTGTAGCACTACAATCCCGGCATTCCTTAAACAAACTCTTCCTCCTGTAGCACTACAATCCCAGCATCCTTACACAAACTCTTCCTCCTGTAGCACTACAATCCCAGCATCCTTAAACAAACTCTTTCTCCTATAGCACTACAATCCCAGTACCCCTCAAAAAACTCTTCATCCTGAGCACTAAAATCTCAGCCTCCCAGCGAACAGTGCAGTGCCGGTTCAATCCCGTATTTTCTGGTGCTCACATGGCTTGTGTAGCCCAGGCCCATGAGGCACTGTTCTTGCTCTTCCAGATTATAGCATCTATTCCCACGTGTCTGTCTGCCAATATTCACTCTTCTTAAGTCTTCCATTATCTTTCACTGGCTGCCAAGGATCAGTCCAGTAAACCCAGTAAAAGCCATATGGGGAAAGAGGGAGCGTTTCTCACCTTGCTGGTGGTTCCGTCTGCAGCCCAGGGGCTCCTCTGTGGGACCTGGTACACCCCCTGCTGCTGGGCCGAGGCCGGAGACGCCCCAACCTTCTGCTGGTAGCTGAGGCCTGACGACGAGCCGTGGGAGGCAGGGGACTGGGCCTCAAACATGGGCCCAATGAGCAGCTTAAGGCGGTTGCCGGGGGCGATGCCCTGTCGGCCATGCAGCGAGCAGAGCCACCAGCCCTCCAGGCCGCCGGTGTTCTGCTCAATCACCGTCAGGATGTCCCCCTTCCGAAAGGCCAGCTCTTCAGGGGACTCCGGGACATTGTCGTACAGGGCCTTGGCCATTAGGTTCTGGAACAAGCAGGTGAATGTCCTCGGTCAGTGTGTTTACAGACGTTACAATCATACGAATAACGCTCTGTGTTCTAAATACCTTAGTATGTGTTACAGACAGTCCTTTCAATCTATAATAGAACTCTATGTGTTGCAAACAACTCTTTAAGACTGAGTGATTCAGACCTAAGAGTACTTCAGACAACTGGCAGTGTAGTTCAGACTTTAGCATGACAACAAAAAGTGTTTCAATGTTACAGACCTCAGTATGTTACAGACAACTCTTTCAGTCAGATTGAAACAAGCCAACAGGAGTAACAGACAACTCTTTTAGAGTATAATGAGCCATATTTTGTTATAAACATAAACAATACCATCAGTCAGTGTCTTACGGACCTCAGTACGTTACAGACAACTCTCGAGAGAGTGTTACAAGCCTTATTTTGTTATAGACAACAGCATCAGTCAGTGTGTTAGAAAACTGAGTGTGTCACAGGCAACTCTATCAGTCAGTGCCTCACAGACCCCAGCGTTACAATGAGCAACACACATCTCCTTCAGTGAGTGTGTTATAAACAGTTCAGTGTTGCCAACAAAAATCTGTCATTGAACACAGCTCTCTTTTAGTGCTTTACAAAAACACTCCTGTTACTGCATTTCATTTCATCATTCCCCCAGAGGTTAGTTTTGAATGCTGTGTCGTTGTCAGAGAGAAACTTATCCCTACCGGTGGTAAAATACAATCAACTTTATTGCAGGGAAAATGGCTCAGTAGCCAAGTCCCCGACAGATTCAGTTATCATTGGCTGCCAGTCGGTCTGTTCCGTGGGAATTTCCACAACGCACAACCAGAGGACAAGCCTTCAAATCACAGCGCAGTGGCGATAACCCCTCGCAAGCCCTTGCAGTTTATTGCGTCCAGCACTATGCTAGCGCAGGGGTGGTGTTTATCGCATATCCGCTCATAATGCCAACGCTTTCCGGCATTTGGGAATCTGTCCCAGCGACCACACCGCCTGCTAACCCGCTCCTAGGCGGATTACAGCATCACCATGTCAACTGCTCTTAATACCATTATTACTCCAGCTGACCCCCTGAACCCCCCAGCATTTGGCAGTGTTTGCTCCACCACTGGCAGCTTGGCGCTCGTTCAATATCTCCCCCACATTGTAGGGCAGTGCCCACCTATAGCCCAAACTTTCAGTTAATCACAGCCAGACTGCTCAAGAAAACATCATGCAATAACAGGGACAAAATTCCCACTGCTGCACAGCAATCGCAATGAACTGCACTCGTAGTCTTGCAGCTAACGCCGTTTTTCAATTATCACTGCCTCCTCTATGATGTACAACCCCAATGGAGGCATTGCACTGGATGCAGAAACCATAGTGTGAGTCACGTGATCCCTGAAGTAACCCAGGAAGATGGCTCTGATAGGATGGGATTGCATCGATTTATTATTTATTTATACAAAATAAAAATGCATTTCCTTGCTCTAAAAGGTCGCACGTCTAACCGGATATTGAACCTCAGGTCCAAATGCTCTGCCTTACACTAGCGCAACAGACTATATATTCACTGGTCGACTTAGCACTTGTATAGCTGTGCTGTGTTTGAACTTCAGCATATCGGCGCAAGGATTCTCAGTCATAAACCGGCTTTGAAAGCAACAGTTGAATATTTATTGATTAATTATATTGAAAATACAAAAAAAACAAACCATTTAAGTGATTATACTGCTGAGGTCTTCCAGTACATAGCATAATGGCGAGAGGACTCTCAGATAGACAGGCTAAAACAATAGCAAGCGCAGATTTACCCACAAACAGCTTTTATGATAGAATATCAAAAGAAAGGTAAGAAAAATGTTTGCTCATCTCTGTAGACTGTAAAGTGTATGCCTGCTGTTCTTTGAATGTGGTGGCAATTTAAAATGATAAGGCTTATATCGCTGGACTGTCCTTTTTCTGTGGACTGTCCTTTTTCATTTGAGGTATCGTTTGTATGCATAGCACAAATTCAGTAGAAATGCTTGTGATAGAGCACTGATCTTATTTTATTTAATGTTTTGCTAGATGCTTATTTACTTGCTTGGTAGTTGAATTGTCTTCGGTTTAGGTAAAAACGGTCATCACATACTTTTTGCTGAGTTTCTTTGCTTAAGACAGGGGTGTCCAATCTTATCCAGAAATGGCTGGTGTGGGTGCTGGTTTTTGTTTGAGCCCAACACTAACAAACCTGATTCTACCCACTAAGGCCCTGATTGAAACCCCTGATTAGTTAATTACTGGAATCAGGTCAGTAGCACTGCTGGATAAGACAAAAACCTGCACCCACACTGGCCCTTTTCGGATAAGATTGGACATCCCTGGCTTCAGAGGACATGCCTCATGACGAGGTTGCTATTAGGAAACATGATGTATTTATTATGCAAATTCATTGCCCCCATTACGGGGGTGTCCAGGCTTAAGGTTAATATTTGTATTCAATATATATTTATATATATTGATTAGGGATGCACCGAAATGAAAATTTTTGGCCGAAACAGAAAACCGAAAATGAGAAACACTTGGCCGAAAACTGAAAACCGAAACACCGAAAGAAATTATGCCAATATTTAGTACCATTGCATTTATGGCTATGACTGTGTACTTACCTAACTAAAGTCAAGGCATTGCAATGGCATAAATTAACATTCACGCTTCAAAAAATAAATCTATTACAAAATTATGAAAATATTTATTTAGCACTGACATTCCAACAAAGCACAATTTAAAATAAAATTATAAATAAAATGTTTAACTTGGCCCCACTCATGGATAACCTACAGGCCTATAACTGACTGGCCTATTACTGGCTGCTGAAAAATTGTAAAATATGTTACATGACGACAACTGCAGCCCTGGCTGCGATAGACAACTCGCTTCCGCATTATCACTAGGAAACAGGCTTCACTTTCCATCACTGAAACAGGTCTTAAGATTGTGGTTTTGAAACGTGTGTTGTTTTAGGCAGCTTGATAAATATACTGCGCATTGCCTTACCTTTCAAACAAGGTTGCGTTTGTTCACCGGAAACAGGCTTCACTTTCCATCATTGAAACAGGTCCTCAAATTATGTTTTTGAAAAGTGTGTTCTTTTAGGTAGCTTGATAAATATACTGTGCGTTGCCTTTCCTTTCAAACAAGGTTGTATTTGTTCACCGAAGCTACTGCATTTATGAAATGCGTTTCTTTGTCCGTGATCCTGTTCATAGCGAAATTAGAAGCAACGGCGTTGTGTCCGATTCTGTTTCCCCAATTCCCCTTGAGAAAGTATTTATGCTGCCCCTATTCTACGAAAATTGCGTACTCTGCCATCTCCCACAATTTGCGCGTTTGCCACGTGTTTTGCCTTCACTTTCAAAGTGGAATGTTAAATGACGCCTGCATGTCAAGCTAATAAACAATAATTGTTTTATCATGTGTGTTATTTGCTTCTTTGTTATGAAGGAAAAAAGGTAAATTAACATCCGTGTGGTGATTCCATATTTTTCCAGGGGTTGTAGTTAGATTATGGAATACTGATGGTACACAAATGCCTTGAGAATATATTGCCATTGTCTATGAATACTCTATGCCTTTTACGGATATCATTGCTTTGTGTTTATATGTGGTACGTATTCAATGTGCAACCGAATCGGACACAACACCAGCTGCTATCCTATGCATCGGGACAGTATCAAACAGAAATTGCAACTCAGCACTCACAGACTTTAGTGCCATAAAGTGGTGATAATGGTGCGCGTCCCCTGATTTAAAACATACAGACAGGCGTGTGCTGGCCGCAGTTTTTGCTTGCGTCATCACAACATTCTGTTTCGGCCGTATTGTTTTGGAGTTAAAAGTTTTTCGGCCGAAAACCAAAAATGCATTTTTTTGCCTTTTTCGGCCGAAAAGTTTCGGTGGCCGAAAATTCGGTGCATCTCTAATATTGATATAATATATAGAATCTTCACTTCAAAACCAGTTTTCATTGAAATAAAACCATTGACTTACTTGTGAACTTCTGGTACATGAAGCAGCCTTTCTCGAAGTGCTCTGAGCAAAGAACTGAATGTTTTGTTGATTTGTAAGGTTTTCCACGGTCAATTCTTCTTAATTTAACAAGCCTTTCTTTCAACAGGGCTTCGTTATTTTGCGGAAATTGATGGAAACTTATTTTGCCGAATTTTCCAGACGAATTAATGGCATTATTAGTGGTGCAAGCAAGAGCAGCACAAGATTTCACCATTTTCACTGCTGCGATCAACCTTTGTGTATATCTTGCTTCGGGGATCACGTGACCACCTACTTAACTTACAACGACTTTATTCCGAAATAGCTGGGACAAAGTGTAAATTGTGAATGAAATCAAAAACCAATGACTTTCAAATCACACCAGCCAGTATTTTATTCACAATTGAACAGAGATAACATAGCAAATGTTGACACTGTGAAATTTTACGATTTAATCCACAAAATGAGCTAAATTCAAATTTGATGGCTGCTACAGGTCACAAAAAGTTGGGACAGCGGCCTGTTTACCGTGGTCTAGCATCTGCCTTCTTTTAAACACAGAGTGGAGGCGTCTGGGCATTGAGGAGACACGTTTCTTGAGTTTAGCCATTGGAATTTGATCCGACTCTTGTTTAATACAGGCTTCCAGCTGCTTGAGAGTTTTGGGTCTCCTACGAAGGACTTTTAGTTTAATTGTACGCGAAATGTTTTCAATCGCTGAAAGATCAGGACTGCAGGCAGGCCAGTTCAGAACACGCTACTATGAAGCCATGCTGTTTTAATAGCTGAAGCATGTGATTTTGCATCGTCCTGCTAAAATACACAAGGCCTTCCCTGGAATAGGTGTCGTCTGGAGGCGAGGACACGACGCCCATGATTTCCAACAAGAATGTCAAATTTGGACTCGTCTGACCACAGGACACTTTGCCACTTTGCTACAGTCCATTTTAAATGAGCCTTGGCCCACAGAACACAGCAGCGCTTCTGGATCATGCTCAACAATGGCTTTTTTTTCGTATGACGGAGTTTAAGGTGGCATCTGTGGATGGCACGGCAGACTGTGTTTTCAGACAGTGGTTTCTTGAAGTATTCCAGGGTCCATTTAGTAATGTCAATGACAGAATCATGCCGATGAGTGATGCAGTGGTGTCTGAGGGCCCGAAGATTACGGGCATCCAGTAAAGGTCTTCGGCCTTGTCCCTTACGCACAGAGATTTTTCCAGTTTCTCTGAATCTTTTGGTGATGTTATGTACTGTCGATGATGAGACCTTCAAAGCCTTTGCAATTTGATGTTGAGGAACATTGTTTTTAAAGAATCCACAATTTTTTCACGCAAGCCTTCACAGGTCTTTACTTCTGAGAGACTCAGCCTTTCTAAGACATCCCTTTTATAGCCAATTATGATACACACCTGATGCCAGTAAACTTAATTACTTGCTAAATGTTCTTACAGCTGATTTTCTTATATATTAATGACTTTTTCATCCCTTTTTTGCCTGTGTCCCAACTTTTTTTGTGACCGGTAGCAGCCAGAAAATTTTAAATAAGCTCATTTTGTGAATAAAAATGTAAAATGTCTCAGTTTTAACATTTGAAATGTTACCTACGTTCTATTGTAAATAACATACTGGCTCATGTGATCTGAAAGTCATTGCATTTTGATTTTATTCAAAATTTACACTTTGTCCCAACTATTTCGGAATCGGGGTTGTTCAATGCAAGGTCCTCTTTACCGTTAGAGTGCTGAATGTAAATATGTGTATATATTATGAATATGTATATGTGTGTATATATTAAACTAGGCTTATGCTGTCGGAGGCGACGGCTGGGGGTATATCCCCGAACGCACCCAATCCTCCAATTCCCCAATCCTTGAATAGACCTTGAATAAACTTGCATTTGAACTTAATTTCAGGTCAATCGGACAAATGGTTCTGAAGATATGGCCAAAATGGTAATTTTCCATCACAAAGCGCCACCTGGTGGAAAAATATTGAACCGTACAGGTATGATGCCATCATGTGACACGTTGTGAGGTCATGACCTTGCAGTTGCACATAGTTTCATGTCAATTGGAGAAATAGTTCCAAAGATTGAATTTTATGTGACAAAGCTCCACCTTGGGTTGAACCAAACAGGTATAATGTCATCGTGGGACACATCCTCAGGGCATGACCTTTCATTTGCAATTGATCTGAGGTCAATCGGACAAATATTTCCAGAGATATGATAAAAACAGTGATTTTTTCAGTTTTTGGCCCCTGGTGGCCAATCTAGACATTGTAAATTGTCCAAAATCGAATCAGTTCTTCCTCTTTATGATACTTACTCATATGCAAAACTTGGAATTTCTAATTTAAATATTACTGCAGTTATCGCGTTAACACGTAAATCAGTTTTTGGCCCCTGGTGGCCAATCTATAGATCGTAAATTGTCCAAAATCGAATCAGTTCTTCCTCTTTATGATACTTATGTGGAAAAGTTGAAATTTGTAATTGAAATATTACTAGAATTATCGCAGAACAGTGATTTTTTCAGTTCTTGGCCCCTGGTGGCCAATCTAGAAATTGTAAATTGTCCAAAATCGAATCAGTTCTTCCTCTTTAGGATACTTACTTATATGCAATACTTGGAATTTCTAATTGAAATAATACTGCAGTTATCGCGTTAACACCTGAATCAGTTTTTGGCCCCTGGTGGCCAATCTAGAGATCGTAAATTGTCCAAAATCGAATCAGTTCTTCCTCTTTATGATACTTATTTATGTGCAAAATTTGAAATTTGTAATTGAGATATTACTGAGGTTATCGCGTTAACACATAGTGCGGCGGCGGCGGTCGGACCAAAAACATAATATCCCCGGAACGCCATTCGGCATTCGGGGATATAATTATCTGGTGCTGTTGAAAGACTATCATGTGTCAACTTGTTTAAAAGAGATCCCATGCCAGAGCTCTTTTAAACAAGTTGCCACGAGATAGGTTTTCAACAGCTTTGATATCTTACATCACAGAACAACAATCGTTGCATCTAGTGTTCTAAGGGTTGATACACGTATAGAGTGCAGTGTGTGTGTGCTTATTTTTTTGCACAGAAAAGGACTGTTCTGCTTGGTACAAGTTTACCGGGCATGCCCAGGGACCTCTCTAAGTCATGGACCGGACGGGCCATTCCCAACAGGGTTTACAAAGCATCCCAGAGCCGCGCAGGGTCCTCCTGCGGTGCGGCAGTGGTGGCGGCCACGAGTGACTCACTTTTTAAAAAAAAATAAAACAGGGCTCAGAGAATATCCACAGAATTAGCACACAGAGCCATTACGAAACCGCCGAACACTGCGCAAGGCAGGGCCCACCGCTGACCCCCGCAATCCCACCACTCCCATCCTATCCTGGACCTGGAACTTTCCAGAACCCAGCACTGGCCCAGCAGCTATGGGCTGAGACACAGCTGGCATTGACCAGGGGCAGAGGAGGGGAGAGAGGAGCAGGCATTGTAAAAGAGGTCCAGATAAAGGGCACACGCTTAAGGGGTTGGATTTGCTCTGCTAATGCTCAGAAGGAGGTGCTGTGGGAACCTTCTAGATCTCTTAAAAACAGACGACCTCAGTCAGAACTTAGTCAAGATGAGAGTCTTGACAAAGCCATTTCTGACGCCATTATTTTAGACACTCAACACCTCAACTCGGCAATTCTCACTCACAATTCTGCTCGCTTTCCCACTCTGTCTCTCCCTCGCTCTCTCTCTCTAGCTCGCTCTTGTTGGTGCTGGAGTGCTGATGATGCACTGAGATTCTGCAGAAAAGTGCAGCATTCGCTAACAGCTAAAAACCACAGCTTTGACCCAGTTCTTGCTAACTTGAGCAAATGGTAAATTTGTCACCGCTGACTTTTCACAAAAGCTGACTGTTCACATCACGACCACAACCTCTGCACGGTAGCTACCTTTCTGTTAACCATCTACTGAGAGTCCATTCAATCGACAGCGACTCACATCTAAAAATACCAAGAAAGCAAACTAGAAAACAAACTTCAAGCAAACCTTTTTATTACATGTATACAGTACATGCACAAAATGTTTTCATCCACAAATAAGTATCATTCCCTGGCACTTAGAAACCGCACCTAAACCATCTGCATTAAAATACAAAAATGTTAGGGCACACATACGCGCGCACACACACACACACACACACACACACACACATAAACATCCAGCTCACACTTGAATACCCAACTACTGAAAGTTCTGGTTTTCGGTTTGTCAGGGGAATTCCATTTCTTTAAATAGCAGTAATACATATTTAGAGATGCGCTGGTATGGCTGAAACATAAGTTTAACGGGTTGAAAAAATAAACCTCTCCAGAGCACTGGCAGAAGAGATAAGAGACTTGCCTTTCGCCATGGAAACTGCAGAAAGCAAAAAAAGAAGAATCAGACTAACACCTGCCCTCCCTCTGATTCATACACTAAACTGTGCATCTATAATTCTTTTAACAAAAGAATTCACAACACGGTTATATCTCCATATTTTCCAGCTGTCAATGCCTCTTCAAGCCAGAAGTGACAATATAATGCAAAATTTTTGAGATTTTGATCAAAATGCATCGATATAAATTACTTAGTTAATTGATAAAACTGAAATTAAGTAAAAATTGACCAAATTGATAGGGTTGCTCCTCAAGTGGTTATAAATGTGGCTACCAAATTTTAAAACATTTCAATTAAAACTGATAAGTCATTGTGTTAATATAGAAGGTCTGTGCCAGCAGCAGTGGCCGACATATCAGGGGTTTGGGTGAATCCATAACACGCTCAAATGTAATTTGGGGCCATAACTACAATATTATGCATGTGTGATTATTATAGGGTTATGTACTTGTACATCACCCATCCGTACATAACCTTGCCTGATTATGCCTAGTCAGGGTCATGAGGCGGCTGGGGCCAATCAATGGGCCAGCTCCAGGATAGTTTGCCAATCCATCGCAGGGCATACATACCCAGTCACTCAGAAACACATACCTATGGGCAACTGGGCTAAGGAGTCTGTAGTTAGCCTAGCATGTATGCCTTTGGACACTGGGGGTCAATGAGAAGCACCCATAGAAAACCATGGCTAACTCGGGGAGGACATTTGAGGCAATGGTGCGACCGCAACACCACTGTGCTGCTCTTGTAGGTCCCTGATTATGTCACCAGGCGCACAGCTAATTAGCCATTATGAGGCAGTTCAAAATCTCCCCTTCCTGGCATCACAAGGGGGAGTGACCATCCAGAATAATGAAATCTGATTGACTGCTTGGCTGAAGTTGATCAGCTCTTCTTGCCTCTGGTTGGTTACTTTCAACTTTCTTTCAAAAGGGGATTCTGAAATGGCTTGTAAAAACTGATTTGGCTGTGCGCCTGGTGACAAAATAGGGGACTTTTGATAACAATATTACAGATAGCTGCCGGATAGCTCACTCAGTTAAGGCACTGCGTTGCAATGCAGAAGTGACTATCACGTCGTGGATTCGAGTCCCAATCGTACCAACCGGCAGTGGTCGGCAGCTTTTTCAGAGTAACGCACAATTGGCTATAGCGCTACAGGCTTTCAAATTGGGAAGGGACTGTCGGAAAGGGAAATTTATTCGTAGCTCAAGCGCCTCCCGTTGGTCAGACGGGCGCTCATCAGGAAGATTCTAGGCCTGTTCAAGTCCGGGTATCATCCGCCCTCGTTCTGAACTTGCGAAGATTCAACCAATGAGTGTATAAGAAGCGGTGGCTGACAGGCACATGCTTCGGAGGAGAGCAGTGAACTGTCTTCGCTTTCCTGAATTGGCAACAAGGGGTCACAAACGAGAAAGCCTTGTACATAGTTCACCAATTGGGCATTCCAGATTCGGGTGGGATTGGGGATGCCAAATTTATACAAAAAAAAAATATATATTTCAGATGAAGTGCAACTGAAGCTCCCTGTACAAACAGGCCCGTGGGTCTTGCTGCCATGTAGCTGGGGGCTCTGGAGTGTCCCTGTACATGTGAGTGTAGCGACAGGACTGCACACGTCCGGCTCGGTGCTCCAGTGGGCGATTCCGGGAAAACACTCCCTTTCCTGGTTTGTATAATCAACTCCTGGCGGTAATTCACCACGGCGTGCCCGACCGCGTACCCCTTCGATGGTATCCAGGGCGTGAACACAAGTTAGTGCAGATTACAGATAGCTGTTGGCTGCTGTTTATACACTGGTAAACACGCAATTGCTTGCGTATCTGGGCAAGTGGACTCTTCTACACAGACATGCTGCAAACAGCCCTGATCCACAGCAAATGTCTGTATCAATCACTGGTCAGTTTCTTGTCCACTATTTTAAATGTGAGTTTTCCAGCAAGTAACCCAGAGTGGGATGCCTAAAATTCCATTAAATAAAAACGCAGAAAAAAATTCAAACACTTGAATGCGGCGGAAATGTTGGCTTATTGATATCAAAAAAATTAGACAAAGGGTGATGGAAACAGATTTACTGAATAAACTGATATGCGATGGGGATCAAAGTAATATTGTTCTGCCCCACATAGACATAAAAGGCCGTCGTCTTCTGATTACGTAATCGTGTTCACCTTCCTCAGAATCCACGTAACAGTAGTTAATGTAAAACAAACTGCTTAGCAATTTCTTCTGCTGACTTTTGAGAAATTCGCCTTTAAGTTGCAAAACACTTGGATGGAAACTTTTCTACTGTAATGAGCGTCATTATCTCACAGGCAGAGGTGATGTCATCGCTCAAAGGTGCCAAAAGCAACAGCCCCAACACGGTGATGAATATTTCGATTTCAGATGAAGTGTGGCGTGTCTCAGGTCGCTGGCAAGGGGTTTTGCCGCCCTACCTCAGCACATACTGCCTACATTATTTGAGGGCTCCTCAGGGTGCTGAGAACCATTGCCCCTGGTTACAGCTCTGCTGGCGGTGTCCATCACAGAGCAACACATTCTCATCCAGACTCATCATACCGTGATGCTACCTGATCAAGCGTCGATATACAACAAAAATATAGCTCTAAACACTTAGATAAAACTTAAGTGGAATGTAATTCCTGTTTTTTATTTTGGTAGATGTAATATTTTATAATCTTTAAGGGTGCCATTAATTATGAATCAATGATTTGGAGGAAATTGATTTGTAATTACATCAATAAATGACTTTGGCTGGTTTCATCAGAACATTAATTAATGAATTAATAACAGTTTTTCTCACATGTTGTTATTTAGAGTTTCTCTTCAGTATATATTTTTAGAATTTTTTAAAAGTATTTTTTGTGCATTGCCAGTCAGGGGTGCAATGAATTTTTAAGCCCACTGTACATTTGATTGTTATAATCAGTGACAGGTGCTGAGTGGTAGTATCAATAAAAGGCGCAGAGTTATTATCTCTAATCAGTGATGGGTGAGTCACCCATAACAGGAAGTTAGTGCTGTGACCTCTTTCTCTCAAAAACGCATATTCACAAACACACAGTGGCTGTGTCCGGAAGTGCCTCCTACTTACTACTTGATTGCAGATTGTGGTAAAAAGTAGCATGCAGCACACAGCACATGACAAACATTATATGTACTTATATTTACTGGCTTATATTTAGTTATATTTAGTAGAACACCAAAAGCACTTGGATGACACACACTACTGGTCAAAGTTTTAGAACTATTCACTCAAGTTTTTGTTCTGTTTCAGTGAAAAATTTTAGTGAATCATAGTGAAACATTTTAAACTCACATAAATAACCTAAAATCGCATGAGGCAAGATGTGAATAGTGAGAAGCCAAGAAGAATCTAAAATTCTACTGACTAGTGACCTAAATTTTGGAGTGAATAAAAAATTGTATTAGGCAAAGTAAACAGGTTAAGTAATTATCTCCAGTTTTGAACAGATGATGTAAAATCAGTCAAGGATGGACAGAAAAATCAAGAGAGCAAAGCACAAGTTCAGCACATCCTTGAAAACTTTCGGAGAATCGTCAAGCCATATGAACCATATGACTGTCCTGTTGAACCATATGACTGTCCTCGTAGAAAAAAAATCCATGCATCTGCTAAGCAGCTTATACGGTTTTCTTAAACTTTTGAGCGGTAGTGAATTACAATAGCCAAATCTCACAGTACTTCCGAGGCACAGGGGGTTTTAATCGCCTGGTGCTTATGTGTAATACACAACATGGATACTGGCACTGCAGTAGTGTGCAGTGATGATTATACACCACCACTTCTGTGTAACAGGCATCCAAAAAATTGCTTCTTTACAATTTTTTGGTGAAAATATAAAATACTATTGAAGACAATGAGAACAAAAAAATCATTCCCACAAGTAACAAGGTTAAAATATGGGTCATAAACAAAAACATCAATTTTTTTATAACATTTGAAAGGTGTCACAAATTTTGTTTATTTATTTTTTACTCTTGCATAGAACGAATGCAAGTTTGAAGGCTTATTTCATGATTATTGACATTAAGAAATTTGTTTAAACGGGTTTGAGGCAACGTTATTCTGCAAAATTAACTCTGCTGGTCAGTTGTTCCAGTATATAAGGAGACACGAACTTTGAGCATCGTCACAATGTTTAACGTGATGGCACGACGGAAGCTCTCTGAGATTGTTCGTAACCGCATTGTAGCCGTACATGATGATGGTTGGATACTTGTAAAAATTTCTGAAGATGTTAAAGGAGAACTCTGGTGTGAAATTGACTTGGGGTGTATTGAAACATGATAACAAGTACTAACTTTTGTCAAATACCCCACCTCCGTACGCAGCCAACATTTCGACATACATGGCTATTTAGCCGAAGTTCAAAACAGGCTTACAAAGGTAGTGATTGGGGCATAGCGTTACCATGCAAAGAAATCGCTATTTTTTTCATCATTAACAAAGTAGCTCCACACTAAATTGGTAGAATTCCGATGGCCCTGAAATTTAAAACGAGGCAGTGAGAACTTTGAAAATGCACACGCAGTTTATTAAAAAAGACTGTTTATGCAGACAGTACCTTGAGGTAGTTTCCAGTCGCCTCCATCTTGAAAGTCATGATAAGTCGATTGATGAGCCTGAACGAATAGATTGCAATCTGTTCCCCTATCCAACCTATTTGTTCATGCTCGTCAATCGACTTATCGTGACTTTCAAGATGGAGGTGACTGGAAACTACCTTAAGGTACTGTCTGCATAAACAGTCTTTTTTAATAAACTTCCTGTGCATTTTCTAAGTTCTCAGCAATTTCCTAGGATAGCAGTGCTATGCCCCATTGACTACCGTTATAAGCCTGTTGGAATCTTTGTGTAAAAAGCCATGTATGTCGGAATGTTGGGCACGTACGGAGGTGGGGTATTCGACAAAAGTTACTGCTCGTTATCATGTTTCAATACACCCCCAGTCAATTTCACACTGGAGTTCTCCTTTAAATGTTGTCATGGCACTGTAAGAAACACCATCAAGTTTTTCATAGCTTCCAATTTGCTGAAAACTAGTGGGAATATAGGAACAACACAGAAGTTAAGTGCCTCTGATGTTCGTTATCTGTGTTTGACAAGTAAAAAAAATTGATAGTAGGATGATTCCGTGACGATATTAATAGCACCAGAAGTGAAGAGATAAAGGTATCAAGATCTACTATTTCTAGACGCCTGTGTGAAACTGATCTGATTGGTCATTGTTGCTGCCAAGAGCTGGCAACATCATAAAAAAGTTCTGTTTGCTAAGAAATTCAAGGATTGGACACCCATGGACTGGGAACATGCCCATTGGACTGATGAATCGAAATTTGAAATCTCCCATCCAAACGCAGAAATTATGTACGCTGTAGAGTTGAAAACATTTCAAAAATTAGTTTTTAACCCCTTCAGTAAAACATGGAGGTGGTAATACCATGGTTTGGGGTTCAGTCTGCTCAAAAGATGCCAGTGATCTCATAAAAATTAACAGAATTGTGGATCGAAGGAAGTATCGCAGCATCCTTGTGAGGCACGTTTCACCATCTGGAAAGAGACTGATTGGTCGGGGATTTTATTTTCAACAAGATAATGGCCCTGAACCTACTTCTAAGCTGTGCAAGAAGTATTTCAGTTGGACAGAATCATCTGGTGACATCAAAGTCAGACCCTACTAAAACTCCAGACCTTAATCTGGGATTTGCTTGATACCTAGATTAACAAATCTGCTGTAACATCAAAAGAATCTCTTTGGAATGAACTTCAAACCAAATTGAATGATTTAGTGAGTGGGGAAAATAAAAAAAGAAATATGTGAGAATTATGCCCTGAAAGATTAAATCCTGTTATCGAAGCAAAGGGTGGCCACACTGGATATTGACGTTTTCTCTCAAAAAGACAATTTTTTTGTTTTTACTAAATATTGTTATCTATTCACTTATTTTCACCAATAGAATCCAATATTACATGAGATAAATACTTGAATAGTACTTGATTTCTGATTTATCATTACTGCGGACTAGTGTACATACTACAAACTACAATGGAAAGTGGCATGTAGTATCCAGTATATACCTGTTCAAAATGAAATATGCAGTAAACAAGCACGCAATTCTGAAAATAGCAATGTCACAATATTCCAAACCCGAAACAGAGGCCAGGTCGCCTTCACCCCAGTCCCAGCTATGTGCCATGACTCAATCCTCATACTGCGTAAATATTTCTCCACCATCTCATTTAAGAACAAACAGCACTCCTGTTTGAACTGTATAAGACACAGACACAGACACAGACGCTGACATACCTAAAGTTCTCGCGAAGGTGAATGACACGCTGAAATGGATTGTGGGAACTGTGCTCTCGACAGACTGCGGAATTAGCCTGAGCTCTGAGGAGCTGGCCTAGTGACCTCACTCAGCACTGTCTACAGAGCCCCAGCTGACCCTGAACTGCCAATCTACACTGCTATTCCACCCACCTCCAGCTCACTCTCAGGATCTCTGACACCATTAGTCTCTCTTAAACACAAACACTACCAATGCCTCTATCCACTGTCAAACAAATTTTAACAAAAACAAATGTCGCAACAAAGAAAATGCAAATTCGGTGCGTCAACATCAACTAAGGGGCGAATAAACTTGGCTCCGCAAATAGTAGTTTCGTCAGAAGTTGACGATGTTATGCACTGCTATCATAAACGGAATAGAAGATGAAGAGATTGAGTACTGGAGAGAGAGCAGTCATGTCAGCTAAATGCTCACTACTTCAGAACGTATTTGGCAAAAGTTTCCACCCCCCATTTTGCACGTTAACCCTTTTTTGAAAACGGTAAAAAAACCACCTCAAGTCAGCGTAAAAACTTTTCTGCAAAATTGAAGAAGTTAGTTTGAATTTTAGCACGTCTAAGGGACCTTTTTTGATTCAATGTTTCGAAATGTTCAAAAACGCATGAATGGAAATATGGCCACACAAGACACACGCAGACCTACACGATGAGGCAATTTTGTCTTAACAAATGTCTCAGTCTTAAAGTCAAATTTATCAATATTTTTTGTTCAGTCTGGTTGAAAATATTAGCAAGTCCCTTTACCAGTGAAATCGTCTTACTGCTATTGCAAATCTTGTGGTAAGTGAAACTCACTCGGGTGTCCCACCTCACTGGCTATATTTTGTTGAATTTAGAGAAACTGCAAAAAAAAGAACATTTAAGTCCAAAAACGTGACTACACAGCTAAGATAGACCTTTTTGTCTGTTTCTGCAGCATACTTACAGGCACGCACGGGGACTCACATACATAATACATGCATAAACACACACACACACACACTCACACACAAAGGCCCACACAAACTATCTCCAGACAAACCATGAATCTCACAGATATACTTCATTTCTATGGGGATTACCTTGTGCAAGAATTCTTCCTTCCCCACGGGTTCAGCATAAAAATGACTGTTCTCATTGTTGCTGAAGTAAGACAGGCTTTTACACAATCCAGGGCGCACAATGCAGTCTGTTTCTCAGGGGCTGCTTATGTGGGAATAGTAATGTCCTGCCCACGGCGCTAAGCTGTGGCAGGAATTCACCTCTGTCTATTCACAAAAGAGAGCTGAACTTCGCGGCCATGAAGGACAACCAACCACATTCGGTGTTTTTAATGGGACCACACAGTACTGTCAGTATGGACGCTGTACTGTATACATGACACAGCCACAAATACACAGACAACAACATTTATTCTCTCTCTCACGCACTCACACACACACACGCACACACACACACACACACACACACACACACTCAACCATTCAACTTCCTCCCGCTCTCTTACCCACCCTCTAATTTTAAACTTTTTTTATCAGGTTAAGAGTTCGTTTCAGGCACCAGAGTTAATTTTGAAATTAGAAACCAAAGCTAGTATTGTACGAGTCAGACAATTCACAAGAGACGCAGCATGACATCGCCGTAGCCCCGTCTTTGGGCTGTTCCACTTAAACAAGGTCAGATTCATTTCAGGGAGTGTTGGACCCCAGATGACCCATATTAAAACAATGCCGCTAAGAACACTGACGCTGCTGTATAAAACAATGAGACTTGGCTGTCTGGAGCACTGAAAAGCGGCCGTCTGAAGCACTGGTACCCCGAAGCGGGGGATTCAAACTGCAAATCCGGAGGGCACAGTCTTAAGAGGTCTTGCGATTGCCTTTCCATCATCTGCCAATTTAGGCCTTGGGGATTCTTCAGCCAGCCAGCGATTTAAATTAAGTACATATATGGTGCAGGAACACACAAAAAACAGCAAAATACAAGGTTTGCAGGATTTGAGCTGGAGATCTTATCCCTGCAAGCCTGAGGCTGTAAGACTGACCGTACAGCTGCGGACGCCCTGAGGGCCACGGCCTTTCCTGGAGCAAACAGCCAAAGACGGCTGTGGGGAAGTGCCCAGACCGGGGGTGGGATGGTCTGTGAACCCCGCCCCCTGCCTCCCAGCCACTATATAACCCCCGAGAGCTTCCCCTCGCTTTCATTTCCATAAAGACAAACACAGCTTTTCTTCACTTCAAAACACCATTACCATATCCTCCATAAACCCCTCTGCCCCCCATACACTACCCGACTCACAACAACCCCTCAAGTATTCTATCCTCCCGTCCATTTCCTCTTCCTATCCCTCGCTTTCCCTCCCCACCCGCTCCCATACCCCTCCCTCTCTCCCCTATCCCGCTTGGACCGTTGCCTGGAAGCTGAGCCCCCCCCCCAACCCCCTCCGTCATCCCTCCAGAAAAACATTACTCCGGTTCACCTAATTGTTTCTCTCTGGAACGCTTAAGCTATTTTTGTCACGGTTACATAAGTCTGAAAAGAGCAAGTAAAGAGTGGTGGAGGAGCCAGTGGGTGTAGAGGGGGCAGAGTGTGTGTGTTGAGAGAAGGGGAGCTTATTTGTGTTACAGAGATACGTTTGTGAGAATGTGTGTGTGTGTGTGTGTGTGTGAGAGTCTATATGTCTTACAGAGAAATGTGAACGTTTGAGAGTGTGTGTCTGTGTCTGTGTGTGTGTGTCATAGAGAGAGAGAGAGAGACAGAGAGAGTTTGTATGTCTTATAGAGAAGTGCGTACACGTTTGTGAGAGTGTGTGTCCGTGTGCGAAAGAGAGAGAGTCTATACGTCTTACAAAGAAGTGTGTAAACGTTTGTGAGAGAGAGTTTGCGTGTCTGTGTGTGTCTGTACGTGTGTGTATGTGTGTGTGTACATGTGTGTAAGAGAGAGTATTTATGTTCTGCAGAGAAGTGTGTATACCTTTGTGAGAGAGGGTCTGTGAGTGAAAGAGAACGGGAGATGGAGAGGAGTGCTTCAGTTCTGGTATGGGAGAACATGCACCCAGAACCGTGCTGTATGAGAGTAAGCAAGCCACCATTAATAAGAGATTTCCTTAAAGGTAAAATTAAAAATCTGTGCAGGCAAATGTTTAGAAAAACCCAGTCTTTAGACGGCAAGATACCATAAAACTTCCAGGATAATTCTGTGTGACAGCTAAGCTCGCCATATAACGAGCTGCACCTCACATTAGACACCTGCTGCTGGGAAACTTGCTCTCATCACCCAGCACTCAACTGATCCTGCTGACCTTTAACCCCCATGGACCCTCTGCATCTATGGGAAATGCAGTTCCTCAGCACAGCACATAGTCTGCTCTACACTCTAAACTTAGCTGGAGGTTAAGAGTCAATGGTACTGTGAAACAAGGAGAAGGCTGAGGCATTATGAGGTGGCGGGGACTCTCTGAGGATGTGAGTGGCATAGATAACGCAGCCGTGTGAAAATGCCTTCTCCCACAGAGCAGTGGAAACACTGATTTAAACCTGCAGCAAGGATAACAGCCACTTCTGCGCACTGAACTCCACCCAAATGCACATCTGTACACATGCACACACACTCGTAAGATTTACTGCTTATAATACACAGTGAGTATGGAATGGCACGCAAGTATTGCACAAAAATGCAGTCAGTATTCAGGCACAGATAAAACACATGAATCTAATCCTCATGTCACACATAAGTGTGGAAGCACACACACTGCTAGTTTCCAGAACATACATAAATGCACATACACATTCATACACGCCCTTTCTTTAAATGTATCCATTGTGCCCAGCACAATACAGACCTCAATCTGCCCCGATTTAGGACCAAATCCCATGACGGCTACAGCCTGTCCTGATTTAGTCCTATCTGCTCCGCAGATGGGACCTCACAGCCAAACCTCAAAACTGCGCAATTCCTTGCTGGCAGTAGGGGGCGACCTACAGCAAATTGAACCGATTTTTCAGGGTTTAGCGTGAACGTGCAAGGACCCTGCATTCCTATTATGGTCTGATAACAACCTCAAGTCCCTCACACATGGGTCTCATAAAGCGTTGAGGGGTTGGGTGACTGGAGAAAATGACTCGAGTGGAACACAGTCTAAACAACCCAGACCAAACCTCTGCAGTCATCTGGTGCCAAGTGCCCCACATTCCACAGATAGCGCGATCCAGACAAAAGCATTCCGTAGAGGAAGAACCACTCTACCTCCTTCCATAGTAGGAAGTAGTTCTTCTCACTCACTTTTACACCTTATTGCGAATGTTAACGATGAATGAAGGACCGTTAACTCCGGTCCATTGAGCCAAGACCAATTACCAACAACGCTCTTCTGAACTGTTACAAATAGCTTACTGATTATTAGCATGCATTTCTGAAACGGAATTTTTTTCTCCAATAAAACAGGCGAAATAAACCAATACACAAATACGGGGAAACAGTAAGAAACGGGGAAATAAAACTGACACCAGAGACAACATTCTCAGGCTAAAATATATCAAAAGTCACATTTTTAAAATAACTGAAGCCTTCGACCTCAGTATAGGCTAATACGAGCAGCATGAATGTGCCCACGTACGCAACGTGCTGCAAGTCTCAAGGGCGAAGAGTAAATCACGTAGTTTTACTGTCCGTCCCATAGACTGTATGGTCAGCCCTGCAACAGAAGTTCGGGCATGCATGAGTCTGACTTTATGACCCAGGATAAATCATTAATACATCACGGACGGGGCCAAAGACCAAAGACAAAGCACTACATTCTAATTTGTCTAAGCAATTCTCACTCCAACGCTCTGGCCGTACAATTTAACCGGGAGAGGTAACTACTCTTAGCGCCTCCACTGCTCGGCCAACCCCTGTAGATGCAGTGCAGCCGGTCTAAGCGGCGTTCAGGGGTGCGCTGAGAAGAGATTTGTGCAGAGGTCCGATATTACAGCAGAAATCCTGGAACGTGGACTACAGTAAGCATATTACACAACTCCACAACGCGATCAAAATGAAAGCTGTTTCACCTATTAGAATCGATGCAAAGGCATGACAACAAATATATGAGTGTGTGTGTGTGTGTGTGTGTGTGTGTGTGTGTGTGTGTCCGATGGCCCATTTAAATAGGCAATGATAAACGTAACGTTAATCCGTTATAAAAAAAGAAAACATGTAACGTATACAAAGTTGAAAGTTACATTTCCAACACCCATTCCAAGTTCAGCTGAGATGAAAACACTCATTCCTTCAACCTTGGCGATGTGGTGAAGAGCGGGCTAACATGGTACTCACTTTATACTTCATCCTCAGGACCCGGGATTCAAGATCTCAGTGCGTCCAGAAGAGAAACAAAACATCCGCTGTGTTTATCACTGAGAAATCATGTGAAAGTGACGTGGAGCGAGCGATGGTTAAAGTAGTACAGCCATACAAAAAACAATCTTGTATCAAGATGTTGGAGAAAAGTGTTTCCTCCAGCAGCGAAGGATAAACTCCCACTCAGCGCAGTCGAGGCAGTGCCGTGGAATATAGTGCTTAATAGGAGACCGCGCGCTCCCATCGGTGACTGGACGGCTCATTTACATGTCAGAGCCGCGATTGGTCAATCTGCGCCCCCCGCCCCCCGCCCCCCGCCTCCTCGCTTGTAAATGGCGTAAATGGCGTGTGACGTAGGCCTGTGGAACCCCGTCCAGAGAGCACTTCTATATACACTCACCGGCCACTACATTAAGTACACCTTGCTTGAACCAGGTTGGAACCCTTTTGCCTTCAGAATTGCCATAATTTTATCGTGGCATAGATTCAAAAAGCTGCTGGAAACAGTCCTTAGACATTTTGGTCCATATTGACATGATAGCATCACGCCATTGCTGCGGATTTGTTGGCTGTACATCCTTGATGAAAATCTCCTGCTCCACCACATCCCAAAGGTGCTCCAGGATATCTGGTGACTGTGGAGGCTATTTGAGTTCAGAGATCTCATTGTCACGTTCAAGAAACCAATATGAGATGATTTGAGCTGTGTGACATGGCAAGTTATCCTGCTGGAAAAAGATGGGTACACTGTGGTCATACATGGATGGACATGGTCAGCGACAATACTCAGGTCGGTTGTGGCTTTAAACAACGCTCAATCGATCGATTGTGGCTTTATACAACACTCAATGGATAATATGATGCCCAAAGTGTGCCAAATAAATATCCCCACCACCACCACCAGCCTGAACCATTGATACAAGGCAGGATGGATCCTGGCTTTTGTGTACTTTACACCAAAGTCTGACCTGTCCATTTGAATGGTGCGGCAGAAACCAAGACTCATCAGACCAGGCAACGTTTTTTCACTCTTCATTGTCCACTCTTGGTGACCCCGTGTGAATTGTGGCCTCAGTTTCCTGTTCCTAGCTGATAGGAGTAGCGCTCGGTGTGGCCCTCTGCTGCTGTACCCCATCTGCTTCAAGGTTCAACATGCTGTGCTTTCAGAGATGCTCTTCTGCATACCTCTGTTTTAACAAGTGGATATTTGAGTTACTGAAGCCTTTCTATCAGCTCGAACCAGTCTGGCGATTCCCCTCTGACCCCTGACATCAACAAGACACTTTCGCTCAGAGAACTGCCACTCATTGGATATTTTCTCTCTCTCTGACCATTCTGTGTAAATCCTTGAGATGGTTGAGCATGAAAATCCCAGTACATCAGCAGCTGCTGCAATATTCAACCCAGCCCGTCTAGCACCAACAATCATGCCACGTTCAAAGTCACTTAAATCAGCTTTCTTCCCCATTCTGATGCTCGGTTTGAACTTCAGCAGATCATCTTGACCATGTCTACATGCCTAAATGCATTGATGTGATTGGCTGATCATTATATATTGACGTCAATGACCAGCTGAACAGGTGTACCTAACAAAGTAGTCAGTGAGTGTATTTAGTACTAATACTATGCTGTCTCTGAAATGCACGTGCCAACACCGCCATTGTGTTTATTTTGGATTACTGCTTCTCAAAGTATGTTTACGGCAAGACAGGTGATGGAGTTGTAGACAACACAACAAAAAAAGTACCCAAGGGGTTGAGTTGATGACACAAAAAATTAATCATCAAATCAATAACTGATTAACAGGATCCAAGTTTCCATTTACTTGATGCCTTAATTGTACATTAATTTAGTCTTCAGTCAATTGCATTTACGGAAAAAATATCATTGTAAGAAATGTAGATAAATCACTGCACAAATCAAAAGCTTGGGCAAACCATACCTCTGTAACAGTACAGTAGGCTGCTCTGTTTTTCTTTTTAGTAACATTCAAGTTGTTCAACTTATGTAAATGGCCTCAAATGGCACATTGAAAGGTAATAGAGCCCATAACTTCGGAAATCTTAAAGAAGACATAAAGGAATGGAAAAAACCGAATAACTTAAAAATGAATTTAAATTCCATAGCCATGAATGTATAAAATTTCATAACCAAATGAGACGGCCCTTGCAAAACATATATCAGAGTACGCAGAGCAATAATTATTCAAAATGGTGGTCAGTTTGACTGATTTGAGATTAGGCTAGTTTTAAATAAAAGGTGTTTATTTCTTTTAAAAAATAATTATTTGAAAAATTTGGGCGACTGTCTCAGTATAACTATGATCTCTTGCCAGGCTGATAATAATACAGTATTTTTGTGTTTGCACTCCTGTACATTCTCTGAAGATATTACTAGATTTATTATTGATAACACTTACCATAAAATAAGTAGTCCATGAATATTGCATCATATTAAGCTTATCTAGACAGAGATGAGTTCATGGCTTTTTGATCTGTCAATCCACAGTCTGGAATAGTCAAGTTGAGGAGCACAAGTATAGATTTTTTAATAAGCCAGTATGAAACAATATAACACCAGTGTTAAGTGATGTGTGAGGAATTTCAGCCACACACAAATTTAGCAAAGCATGTCAGTTAGACCTCCAAAAAACCAAATAAAGATTTAAATCTGAAGAGTTTAGTAGCTGCCATTTGTAATCTGCCAGCCAGTAGCGTGTCTTGTCACCTCTTTATCTCAAACGGGAATCCAACAGATTCAGGTATGAAGGAAGATAATGCAAGTGAACTGTATATTATCCTCTTTATCCATGGCTGGATTGAGATAAACCCACACAACCCCAGGTGTACCCCATGGCTGGAGCTGAGGCAGGTTTCAGGATCTGACGTGTGCTGGGGCAGCGAGAAGACTTTCATCAGCCGGATACACAATGGCGAAATATAGGTGAAGCTGTTGTAACTTGTTCTTAACTTAGAAAAAAAAATGTGTGTTCACTGTTTCCTGTTTCATTTTCCAAAAAACCTTCCCTGGGGCATTGAATTAAGAAAGACAAGCAGAGTGATTTTCTGCACTCCTGTCATTACCTTTCAAACCTTTTTTTTTTCTAATTGTATGCTTTCAGCGATAACTAATGCGCAAGATATTGACAAAGCAACTCCAATTAACTAGAGGAGGTTCTTTGGAAGTAATATGTCTGTGCAAGACATCAACCCCCATATTTTCTTAAGTAGAAAAGGCGTGTTCATGAGGTCATGGTAGTCGACCACGCCTCCTTTGTCAGAAGCACTGACTCATTCTACAACTGCCCATAAAGTAATCTGATTACATCACCCCATAATTGCCAGGCAGACACTCATATTTCAAGCTGTTTATCGGGCTTTCAATTTTACATTCTGATAACAAATGGATCTTTGCTCCAACAGATTATTTGAAATTTAGCTTAGCTACGAGAAAAGCTGTGCTTAGAATTTCCTATGAGTAATATCAATTGGATGAGTGTCATTAATTAAAATGTTCAAAAAGAGATGAGTGTCATTCTTCAAAATGTTCAAGAGGAGAATCCCATGATATGTAAAATCCCTGCTATGAACAATGCAGTCTAAAGCCACCACCCGGGCTCCGATATCTGACTCCCCAATGAAACTGTTGAACGCGCAGTATTCAACCAAGTTTTCCACTTCCTCTTGTGAAGCGATCTACTTGACCTCAAATAATATGGTTTCAAAGCCAGCCACATCAACAGAAAATGCTTCCTTCTGAGCTGAAAAACTCATTCAGTCTGCAAACGGTCTCAAGTCCACATCTAGTGACTGCATTCAATTCACTTGAACCATCATGTCAGCACTGTGCTGCACCCAAAACATGACAGGTGTCTTGGGTGCTGCACTCAGTTGGATGTGGTCCTAGGCCGGCCCGGACATGCAAACCAGGTGACTAATAAGGTTCCATTGTCGCAAAGCAGGAGTCACCATATGTCAGTGCTCAATCTGTAATTAGTGCTCGCAGCCTGTCAAGGTTTTAGTTTAAGAGAAGAAGAGGACTCCAATCACTGCACAGAGGTATCAGGTTACTTGATAGAAGACTACTCCCCACGGGCCATTGGATATTCCTCACCATTTTTTTTCATCCAAAAGAAGTTATTCACCCAAGTTTCAACCAAGTACAATACCTCTAAATGTCAGTTGTTTGGTACATGAAAGCCCCTAGAAGGTGTTGCAGCTGACAGACCTCAATGGCATGTAAAGCTGTATGTTGAAATCCCATCTAACATCAACAACCATCACAAACTAAGGGACTCCACCTTCAGTCAAGTCATGAGTCAGTCACCCAAAATCATGCAAAATTCAGCCTTTAGGTCACCAATAACAATAATGAGCCGCTCAAGGCAGTCCTTTGCCAAAATAATAGCACATGGAATATACAATCAGTTGTGCTTGAACCATTTCATTTAAATGAAATAAATATCCATGGGATCTACATATTTCTCACTCCCATCTTGACCCTGTTTCTGCCTGGCTTAACCACAGCAATAGGAACAACATTGTTTGAAATTACAGCCATTCATGCCAATATTTTCTCTGAAAATGGTGCCCAGCAAGCGCTGTTTTCACTGGCGAAAGTACAAGGCTTAAGGTTTGGAAGCACAGCTTTGTCCTTTCGAGTATGAAAGTTTTGAGGTTTCTCTGGTAGGGATTCGGAACACTGAAATAGCTTGCTGATGATGGTGTCAGATTCCTTCCTGGTGTATGTGGTGAAGAGTCCAGCATGGTTTAATTCAGTCAGAAAAGGGGAAAAAATGACTTTGTCATTAGTTTATTTAAAGATTGTCACCAAAATATTGAGCTCTTTGATTTCCATCTTTCTGGTTAAAGTCAACAATCAAATATAATTATATTTAGCGTACCAATCCTGATCTTTCTGGCTAAACATTTTTTCACATTCCCCGCCCACTCCGAATCCTTGGCTGGATTTTATACAAAACAAAACTGAGTTCTCATGGGATCAATAAACAAAGCATGGTCAATGTTCATAACTAAACAAAATTTCAAGATAGCTTGCAAAAAAAAAAAAAAAAAAAAAGCTCGTCACTGCTGATGCGCTATTGCATGCTCGCACTCAACTGTGATGTTTGCTCCATCATGAGTGGCAAACTGTTCTCTGCACAGGATGGGGTGTCTCTTCACACTTCAAAAAAATGTTGCACCAGCAAAAATTATTCAAACCACAGTTGTGAGAAAAGTTCAGATACAACATTATCCTGTTGTCCCATGTTACAGCTTTAATCACAAGTTTTTGTGAAAATGGCCAGTTATTGCATTAATTTCTTTTTCATACAACAGAAAAAAACAGGTTTAAGGACCAAAAAAGCTTTAACAAGCAAGTTAATATTTGAGAATAATCACAATATGAACACACAAGCACTTTTTATGACCCAGCATTCAAAACACAGTCACTCACACTCATTATTTCTCACACACAAATGGACACACACACACACACACACACACACACACACAAACACACATACAATGATGCACTGGGGTTTTGAAGACTTAAAATTTTACTCATAATTCTCTCTCTAGATGCATTTATCACTCTCTCATAAACATACCCCCAAGCCCCAACCCCCACCCAAGCAGGCAAAAATACAAACATATACTCTCCTACATACATCATGTTATGATGCCAGCTGACAAAAGGCAAATAAAAGCTGCATTGATGCGGACTCACCCTGGCCTGTGTGTGTCCCTGACGTGTTGAGGCAGATCTGGAGTGTAGGGTGATGAGAACTGAGAGGACACACCCAAGTCACTATCAGGAAATGGCCACCGCGAGGATGCTGGGGACCCATGTGACCTGACATCAGATACCACACAAGCCCCCAGCTCACACGGCCTCCTATCCCCTCAACCACTCACTTTCATGCCGATATACACATCATTCATTTTGCTCTTACAACCGCTACAACCTTTCTAGAATAAATGCAATTATTTGTTTTAATCTTGCACCACATACATCCTTCATCTTACTCTTAAGCTTAATATATTGTTCTATTACTCTCGCACTAAATACATCCATCATCTTACTCTTAAGTGAAATGCATCTTTGATGTGACTCTTACACCAAATATGATGATAAATCCAGTGGAGGGCCTTCAGTAACCTCACCTTTTTCTGCATGATTGTTCTCAAGTTGTTCCCATTTAAGTATGCCCAATTAATAATCACATATTACATTAACTGAATATCAAGACCAATACATGGCCTATAATGATGAAGAAATAGTAATGACAAAATGATTGCCTATAAGCCACATTGATAAAATTGATGCGACATTTTTTGTTTATAATTTTTTGCATTTATTCAGATTTTGCTGTCTTTACAATCCCACCTCGCTGCCTATCAACGCACTTTATTTGTGACTATATTCATAATTTAACATGGCCTCTTAACATACCTTATTGCTAAATTAGCATCGCAAACTAATTTATGCAAAACTGTGCCATTTCATGTGCTGCATGAGCTTAGAGTATCTGAAAGACATATTGATATTTTACGTCATCATTCATGTACAGAAGAGAACGCCTCATAACTTCGTAATCCACAGTACAAACAATAGCTGATTGTTATTGAAAATCAATTTGACAGTTATTCTTCAAATTAGTCTTTGCAACAGCAGCTAATTAGGCAAAATAAGCCGTGGCAGTATTACTTAATTGTAGCCTGACGAAGTCAGGCGGCTACTATGGATTCATGCTTGTCATCTCCCTCTCGACGCTGTCCGTAGACATTTCCTTGCGGGAGCTCTACAGGCTGTAATTTTTGACTGATTACTTTCATTTTTGTTTGGACTTGTGTTATACTTCACTAATGTCATCTACCGATTCCGGTTGCCGTGGCAACAGCATTGGCAGAGTAATGCACAAATTTGTGCTGAAACATAGACACTTCCTTGTGGACGCTGCACAGGCTGCATTTTTGACCAATTACTTTCATATTTGGTAAGGACATGTGTTATACTTATGGTATGACTTCTATCGATTTTGGTTGCTACGGCGACAGTAATAGCCGAATAATACGCAAGAAAGGGGAGAAATGGGCTTTCGGGGGCAGTCAC
This sequence comes from Gymnothorax reevesii, assembly GCA_029721435.1. Classification (NCBI taxonomy): domain Eukaryota; kingdom Metazoa; phylum Chordata; class Actinopteri; order Anguilliformes; family Muraenidae; genus Gymnothorax; species Gymnothorax reevesii. The sequence continues at coordinate 115,981,305 of CM056577.1, forward strand.
GGCCGACCGGACTGTCTAGTTAAGTACTGAAAGCTGAGGTCACCAAAGGCTTTTGATATCGCCAACAGACAGCCACTGAGTTCATCTTACTCCAACACAGGAATTATTGATAACACTTTATAATAACGGTACGAATTATATACTTACATATTGCTTTGTTCATGCATGACTAATGATGATTTGAAACATGAATTAATTCTGAATGTATCACGAGTTCGTGTTGCTCAAAATTAACAAATGGGCCTGTCACTGTCACTTTACAAGATTAGTTCACACTTGATAAATCAGTTTAGCTCGACAGTAGTGCCGTAGGCCAATCCAATAAACTGAGATCTGAGTGCCTCCCTTATGAAAAAATACAATAGTTCTAAGCTATAGTAATCCTATAGTAAATGGATGGTATTTTTGCCACCTTAGTGTAGTATTATTATAGTGATACTATAGTTATTGAAACTTCAGCAATACAGCTGTGTGGACTAAAGTAATAACATGGTACTGTTGACTGTGGTTGTGTGCAAACTATAGTAATACTATAAAATAAATACTATAAAAATACCATAGTATTACTGAGGAAATAACAATAGGATTTTTTCATAAGGGCTATTCTAAGATGTTTTTGATCAGAGGATAAGCATAATCCTAAAATATACTTTTATGTAAAAGCAATTCTGCAAATTTGATTGCTTATCACTTCATGTAATGTAGTAACTGTGAATTAAAATTCCTTAAATGATGATTTGATAAGTGTAAACAAATCAAATAAAGTTATAGCTCCCTTGATCATTTTCTGACAATAAGCTACAAGAATTCAAGATATATCCTAATCAGGGTTGATAATCAGATTACAGTTATCAGTAACACGGTAATGTAACGCATTACTTTGATAACTTAAATAATCGCATTACAGTTACAAAAACATTAATTATATAGTTACTTGCATCATTTTAAACTCTTCAACTACAGGAAGGGAGGTCAGAGGAACACCTTCTTCCTTTCAGTACACTGGGACCGAGGACAGAAAAACAAATCAAACGTCCTTTTTCATGTGTGTTTATGCCAGAACTGTAGCTTTGCTCTTGACTCACTTCTCTGTGACATGCTGCTTGGGCTGATTTTTACAACTTTGCTGTTGGCTTTTCTGCATTAACCCTCCCCAGGCTCATGTTGCAAATTTGCAACAATAAATCAATTGATGACTGACTATAAAATATAAAGGCCACATGGGAAATGGTTTGATAAAGTTACCCTTCCAGCTCAGTATTGCACAAATACAACGTTAGTTTCCCCTGCAGCCACTAGCGTATAAGAACTTTTCTCCATGAATGAAATATTTTTCATATCTCAAAATAATAAATTGGGCTGGAGAGGGTTAAAGAGCATGGAAGAGAGATCTTGTGAATAAAGAATAAAGATTTATGCTGATCTGGGCATATGGCAGGTTTAAACATAATAATGCTAATTCATTAAGTTATGGTGAATTTCAGATGATGGTGCGTAATCCAAAAGTATTGTAACTAGTGGTGTAACTATTTACTTTCAGCAGTGAGTAATTAAGTAAAGTAAGGGATAACCTTTTTAAAAAAGTAACTAGTAATGTGTAATGCATTACTTTTTTTGAGTAACCATCCCAACACTGATCCTAAATCATACATCAAATCATCACGAGTCATGCAATAACTAAGGTTTATGCAAGTATATGTATTTTCCACCTTTCTCATAAATTGTTCACAAAATATACTTTATCCTCCTCTGAAAGGTACATATATCCCTCAGCTTACTCTGAAGTTAAATATAAATGTACAGAAAATATTCATCATCCTACATGGAACAACCTCACTCTTATGCCAAAACCGTTTTTCTTTTTTTTTTTGTCTCTCCACAGCACCTAATATATATACTTTATCTCACCCTTACAACAACTAATCCTTTATCTACCTCTCATTCCAATTGCTTTATGTACCTCACTCTTATGTAAAATGCAATCCTTTATCTCACTCTTACACCAATTGTACCCTTTCTCTCACCCTTAAAGCAAATACAATCCTTAATCTTCGTCATACACAAAATATATTTTATATCACTTCTACACCAAATATATACTTCATCTGACACTAAATACCAAATACATCCTTCATTTCACTTCTCAAATATGTCTTCATAGTACTCTTAAACCACATACATCCTTTATTTAACTCTTATACCAGACACATCCATTATACTCTTCAGCACTCTGCCTCTGCCTGTTGGCTGTCTGTGTCTTGTCAGACGATTCAGCTGCAGACCTAGAATTATGGATGTACTGCAGCAGTGATGAGTCTTAAATAGCTCCAAGCCTTACCCATTGGATTCTGTCTTACTCTGGCAAAATGTGGATGATTGAGCAGAACTAATGTTGTTTTCAATAGAAGTTTTCAAGCATGAATCACACTGTGCTCTGAATTTTATCCGTAATGGCTGGGCAGCACAAAGCGTTCTGTGATTGCCCGTTAAAATGCAATCCCAGTTTATATTATGCAAACGGAGTTCCAAAGGGATTTCAAAATGTTTTCTTACCCTCACAGACATTTTAAAAGAATGTCAAACCTGTTAGTGTATATTGATATAAATTGTCTTGAGCATGTTTGCTTCGTTTTGCAGCAATTGTAAACTCCCTGCAAAAAAAAAACCAGCTTACAATAGCCGGTCCTGGTCAAGCTGGTTTAGTCCTTGTTTTCTCTTTTGGTCAATAAGTATCCTGTAGTCCAGTTGTGGCCAACCTAACTCCAGGAGAGCAGCAGTGTTTGCTGGTTTTTGGAAGGGGTGCACGATATATCGGCATTCATATCGGTATTGGCCGATGTTCGTCATTTTTTAACATATCAGCCTCAGTCCAATGAGTAAAACTGGGCGGCATTTGGCCATGCAGTAATTGTTTGGGCATGTGACAGTGTCAGTGACAGGAACGCAGCACAGGATTTTGGGGTGTTAAACTGAAGAGGGAAAAAAATATAAGCGGCGTGATCGTTTCTCACGGTGTCAAAACAAGATACTCGAAAAGCAGTACGCAACACATGCAAAGTCGAGGTAATGCAAAGATGATGCATTGACGCAAATTGATGTTTGTTGGCGAGCCTTGGATGTCACTGGGGCAGTACCCTCAAAGGTACTGCTGTTGTACCTTAGAAGTGGGTTTTCATTTGTTTTGGAACATAAACGAACCTTTTAGACCCTAAAAAGGTTCAGAAAGGTACCTTAAGGTCCTATAATTAGCCCTAAAGGTTTCATAATACCTTGGGGAACAGAAATGGACTCCTGCTGTACCCCTATTTCTGAGAGTGCAGGACCACGGTTGTCCACCCCCTACTATGGTCTGTCCACTAGTCCAACATTCTTTTCATCAGAAAATTCAACTAGCTTTGCTAACTTTAACCAGCCATAGACCACTGACGGATCATCTATAACCCGGTAAATGTGTTATAAACATTTTTATCCCTTAAATGATGAGTAATCGATGTGACACAACCCATGAGAAACAGGTTTGGTATTACACAGATGTAATTCTGGGTTGCCACCAAAAGCAAAACGTAATATCTCCTTGCTTTATTTGCGGGAGTTTGACCGCCAGATCATTTTTATTTTTTCGCTTCAAAGGTTTGCCGCTCAATTCTCATCAAGAATACATGAAGAGTTTGGTTCCAAAATGCAGTAATTAACAAAATTACAAAAATAGAGATAATACCATACAGCGATAGCCCTGTGCTTCTTACACAGGGTGCAAATTTTCATTTTTTTAAAATTCATACTATAGAGTGTATTTTTTCATGGTCAAAGTTTGTGTTTCTTTATAAAATGCAATGGGTGCCAACATAGAAAAAGTTAATTTACTCAAAATGAGTAAAATGGATATATTGCGTTTTGGAAACAAACTCTTCACATTCACTTCTATGGGAGAACAAGTTGGTAGAGGATTGACATGAAAATTCACACCGCTGACCAATAAAAATGTTGGTCGAACCTTGTTTAGACTCAAGGGGCAGTACTTCCTGCAATCCCCAGAAATCAAGTTGGCGACGCCGATGTTACTATAAACATAACATTTTACTTTATGAACATTGTACTCGCCTGAGAAAAAAATATTTACAAAACTGTTGATGTTGACATAATCTTGAGCTCGACCACTATGTTTTGTGAAAGTGTGTTACAGAGGTTATCTGATACAGCTAACTCGCTGTATCTCAAGCAATGCAACTAACTGCGATTTGAGTATGTAGCTAAGTAGCCTAGCGAGCCAATGTTGCTGCCAGTAGCAATGGCACTATTCAGAACACTGCTTTACTCGCACAATTTTTTCCTCGACAAATATTTTGAGGTGGAGCAAAATGCGAAATTCGTGCATTTGTGCTGTTAGCACATGCCATTTGCGTTACGCTGTATCTCTGTGTGATTCTCGCATCGTGATTAGTCAGATTCTATTCATTGGCAAACGCGGTAACGTTACCAATCCTCCTGCCAGTAACCATTAACCATCACTAGTTTTAGTTTCTAGTTTGCTTTTATTCGAGTCAATGGGATGAATAACTCGCTTGCTAGGAAGCTAGTTCTTTTTGCCATGAAAGAAATAAGTTATATGATTTGCTGTTAAGTTAGAAACTTGAATTATTTTCCAAATAATACTTACTTTAATTTTCCAAATAATACAAAGCAGGCATAAATGGGACATACAGGGGATCTCTGATGAGTCAGCCAGAGGTATCCAATCAAATTTATTAAACTCGAGTGGTAATTTTCATGAGAATAAACAAGAATTACTACTCTTGTTTAATACATTTGGTGTCTTAAGCTTACTCATTCGAGATCCTCTATGTATCCTAATCGATTTTTACCTGACATTTAGCAAGACTGCCCTTTAAAGCATAGTTTTCTAATTATGGGGCAATTTGTCCAAAACAAATAGTTTTTAATGCGACTTCCTATTAAAGAAAGGACAGACATGACAGAGGATTATGAGGCTGGTTTCACCACTGCAAAGCTATGCTGTTTGGTTCATTATTTTTTTCAGAATCTACATTTTCAGAGCCCCATGGTGAGAAAAACATGCAATTGCTTTTCTGCACCTGTTTCCTACACTAACAGAGCGCCCCCTCCATGTCCCTCTGTTTTTAAAATAAACACAAAACAGTGCAACTGCAACTGAAAGAAAGCAATTAGTTTCTCACCCATTATTTTCTTTCACAGATACATTTTGCAGCTACTGCTTAATCATTCTGCACTTCTGCTGATGTGAAATGCAATTAAAATGCAGCTGGCTTTTACGCACACTCAACAACTACCGCAGAGTAAATAGTGTAACTGCATTATAAGTGCACATTGCATAATGCCGAGGCACAGTTTAACTCAAGTAAAATTTCAATTTTCTCCATAAGGGTTTCTGTTGTTTGAGGCAAAGTTGAATCAGATATGGAGCCTTGGACTTGCTTTCCATTTTGTCTGCTGTCCAAGATATTTCACTTTACTAGACTGCGGGGAGCACTGGACAGAGATAAGGAGAAAGCAATATGCAGAGGTTTCCAGAGGGCAGGGGCAGGAAAATGAGGCCCAAAGCAGGGCCAAGTTGTGTAACCCACCAAAATCCTTTATTTGATGTGTCAGAATGGAAGCAAAACAGCCCAAGGGCCAGAGACAGATTAGCTGGGGCACCGCGCTACCATGGGTATCCATAGCAACCGTTTCCATGGACGAAACACTCCCACTTTTACTGTACCGGCCATCCGGGGCAACAGGCTGCGACTCAGAGAGCATCTCGGCCACGTCGTTAGCACATAATTTCACACCGCCATTAATTAGCGTCAGGCTACCTCACATTCCATTAGCCAAGCAGTTGGGTGCAGTTGGCTCAGCTCTCTAATGCATGGGAATGAATAGATGTTAAATCAACTCCTATAGTGCGTATTTGAGTCTGCAATGACTGGAGCTAGCATGTACAAACTGTATCACTGGTGGAAAATCCAGGTTTAGAATCTAACAGTTCCCCCAGCACTGCCTTATTCCAATTGCTAGGATTTGGTATTTGGTCCAACTCTTCAGCTAAAATGTTGAACAAATGAGTGCATTCCTTGGAATGAGTTCATAGGCGAAAAAAACACTTCTGGACTTTTTACTTTCTGACCCCGTGACTCTTCACCTCTGGAGAGGGTTAAATGAAGGCTGACTTTCATTTCAATGCACATTAACAATAGTTCTGAGTTGTTCACCTCCCCCAACCTTCCCCAGAAGTAAGACTGGTCACAAAGACGTACAGGGTTGACAAATGCCCATTAAAACATGTGTAAAGGGTTGTAGGGTGTGGATGTCAGTGGTGGTCAGCACCAGACTGGGGTGGGGTGGTGTTAAGCCTAGCACAGTGGCTGTTCTGTATTTGGGAGTTGAGGATATTACCCGCCCCCCCCCCAAAAATTGTACCCTCCAAGACCACCCCTCCTACCCCTGACTGCCGACCCCCCAGAATGACGTCCAGGTTCAGCGTCAGTCAGTGCCCCCTGACCCGCTGACCTTCAACCCCAGGCCCGACAGTTTTGTTTCTGTGAGTGTGGCATGTGTGTATAGTGGTGAGGCGGGGGAGGGGGGCTGGGGGGCTAACGTGCTGGGCTTGGTCTGTCCTCTCTCCCACTCGTTTATTTATTTATTCTTTCAATATTCCTCTCTGTTCTCACCTCACCCTCACCCCTTTAACAGACACAAATATTTCCCTTTTTTTAATATGTATTTTTTAGCCAATGCTGGCAGATTAATTCATCTTTTGTTTATTTCTTTGATAGAACAGTTTTTGACGCGGATAATAATTTTATTTCAAAAGCAAATATATGAATTTGTTGCTTCTGGTCGGGTTAAAACAATTAGAAAAACAGAACGGAAATGGAGAAAACAGGCGAGCACCCAGATGGCAGTGAATAAATGACTGTCTGGCCACAGTAACAGTGAAAATGTTGTTTTATTTTTATTAGCACACCCGGAAGGTCACAACCCCTCCCTCCCCGTCATAAGCTCCTGGAGCGCCATTGCATGCTGGGATAGAACCTTACAGCTGGATTTTAGCTCCAGGTTCCCTGATGGCACGTCTGAGGGATTGAAAAGAAAGCAGGAAGCCGTATGCTCACTTTAAAACGAGTCCGGATTCAGCTGAGGAAATAGGAATGTCGCTCCTGGGAACTGCACACGATACCGCCGCCGCTTGCCAGATCCATCGTCTTCGTCCTTGGCCGAGGGTCTCGGCCGGGTGCTATGGTAGCACTTTTTTTTTTTTTTACCTGGGAGCATTTGTGCTCCCAAGATAGGATCACACTCGTGCAGCCCAGTCCCTAGATGTGCTCATAAATTAATTTCCAACAAGCACACATCAATTTTCAGGAACCGGTTCTCCCGAAATAAGTGCACTGTAGAATCCAGTATGGTTTGTATTGCTTAAGATGTTTTGTTGCGCTTCAAGTCAGACTGATGGGATAACGCTGGTGACTCAACATTCTAAATATGGTCCACCTTAAGTGGACACTGCCTCACACCACTTGCTGTTGTTATTGCAGACTTAGACATGGTACGTTCACTGTTTATGTGTAAATGCAAAATGCAAACAAAGCCACACCCAATGCAAAAGGATTCACTGCTATTTTTCACATTTCTTTGTCGCCGCGCACAGTTCACTCCATATTCTGAGGAAAATTTTGCATTTACACTCATTCAGGGCCGCAAAATAGATGAAGTAATCCAAAAGAATGAAACATCGGAAAAATCTTCACATTGAACTTGGACAGGGGTGTCCAATCCTACTTGATAAGAATGAACGCAGGCAAATATATTTTAATTAGCTCAGCTCTAAGAAATCAGACTGTACTCTCTGAGGTTTTGATTGAGGACCACTATTAGTCAACTAGTTAAAACTGGTACCTTGGAGCTGAGCTAAAATGCAAACATTCACCGACACACACTTCCCCTTTTAATATAAATTGAACTTGCCTGCATGCTGGTTTTCTGATGATATCCCTCACTTCACTTCCCTAACAGTGACCCAGCAACACCTCTGCTGTCATCTGTCCTAATTGGCCTGTGCGCAGCTATGCTGGACATCTGCATATAGCTATTGACAGTGTTTGTTTGGCCCTTATTGCATCCACGCGAGAAGTAGGTGACATCATGCCCCCAAATAACCTGAGACCTGAGATTCCAGTACATATTTGTGGCCATTGTTGCTGCTGCTGTTGTTCATAGTTGTGATGACCCAGATGATCATTTTTATTGCTGCTCTGTCATGTCTGTAGTGAATGTGACAAATATAATAACTTGTTGATAAATGTGAGGATCCACAAATGTGGGTGAAATCATGGAGGCAAACTCATTTCTCATTTAGCACCAGAACAGCACAGCTTGTGTTTGCACTTTAGGCTTTTGTGTGAGAGAGGACTTCATATACCTGAGGGTCTGAAAGTACACCTACACGCATGAGAGATGTGTGTGTGTGTGTGTGTGTGTTTGTGAGAGAGAGAGAGAGAGCGTGAGTTGGAGTAAAGTTTGGCATGTTCCCAGCATTTGATTTATGGACAAAATCTCTCCAGTCTTTGCATTCCCCTGGCAGACCCTGTCTGTTTGGGGGTTGTTGGAATAGGGGTCGACTCACCGGGGCTCCTTTTGATGTACTGCGCTGAAGACAGTGTTTTTTGGCCAGTCTCCCATTAGTAACCAACCCTTAGCCCCCCCCCCCCACCCCCAAACAGCCCGCCATCCAGGGTTTCTCCTGAGACGGCCATTTTGTTTGCAGACAAATGGCCTGCAGTCGTTTAGGCCTCCCTTTTCACCACAGCAACACTGACCTACTTCAACCTTGCCAGACTCCCAAAGTCCCAGCATCCTTATTCTTTCTTCCATTCTTGCATAGAGCTCTCACTCTTTCATGACTCAAGTCACTCATAAATACCCTCAACCTTCGACCTGTTGCGCCAGAGATTGCTCTCCTAAAAGGGGAAAAAAAACCTTATTGCATATAGCGGAAAAAATGTTGCAGTTGTAACCACAGACGGGAGCTGAGAGCTGTTTGTCAGAGAACCTGCTATGTGTCCATTTGAGGGATAAGCTAAGGTATAGACACAGGCACAGTACTCCAGTATTGAATGTATAGAAGTGCAGTATTATAAGCATATATGTGGCAGACAGGGCAGGTTCTTGTTGGGTAAATGAATAAGACTCTCTTCAAACAGAAAAACTGAAGCTTTACAATCTAACTGCTCTTTCCTACAGGTCAAATTTTGCCCCATTTCAATTTAAACTATATTGATATCATTTATGAAGGCAACACACTTCCTCTGTGAATAAACATCATTGTGTCTTTCTTTCAAAACAGTCATTTGATGCCTCGAAGATTGCATTGGACTCCAAAGGTAGCATACTGTGCCAGCATATTTGCACAAGGCCAAAAATTCACTTACAGCCTCGCTAGCGGGACGCTGGAAGGTAAACTGGACATTTTCAATGAATTTCAGGACGACGGTAGCGGCACAAAGACGGAGGTGACCAATCTACCCGAGAAATGGGTCACTCCGTTCCCGCAGGGCCGCCCTGTTTATTTGCCCTCTCCGGCTTTCCGCGCCGGTGCCCGCGTGCACCGTGTTTGCCGGTGTCGGTTTTCTGCGCCGGTAGCGAGCCACTTGCCTGGCACCTCTCCATGCTGCTCGCACTGAGAGCTTTAGCAGCCACGCGGCCTCCAAACAGACAAAACAGACGAAACGCTCAGCAGATGGAAAATTCATCAGGTGAAATGCCGTCAGCCAAGAGCCTCTGTCTGGGCCGATCCAAACATTTGGTTTATGGATCGGATTGTTTGAGTATAAATGCAGAACCATGTTCATACCAATAGCCTCTCCATGAGGAATGAAATTTTTGGCATGTTTTTTTAACCCAAAATTTTCGGTCTGCTAAATTAAGAAAAAAGAAACAACCGCACTTTGTGGAAAAAAATGAAAAAAGCCAACTATACATGAACAGCAGTATACTTCCTCAGGAATGTCTCCACGTCTTTTGTTGCAGTATTTGGATTTAATGAGCTGCATTATGTTCCAAATGCTATTTTTATCAGTCCCATTATAGACATTTACAAAGCTAATAAGAAACAGAAAGCCACATGTTGCATGTCAGACATTATCTTTGCATTGTTATCACTGCTTTCAGCATCTTCATCATGATTCATCATCATCACTGTTTGCTGTCCTGCCTCTCATCACCATCATTATGATCATGATCATCATTGACATCATCGTTTTCCTTTCACCGAAGCTTCTGTACACCCCGGTGACTCTCAGAGCGCTCATCACCTCCAATATCTGAACTAGCATTAGCAATCATCATAAACAGACTGCACTTCACCATTAAACAACACAGTGATTCTCAATCTTATCTACTAACAGCCAGTGTGGGTGCAGGCTGTCATTCCAACCAGCCAGTTACACACATGAAAGTGATGAAAATAATAAGGCTGAATATTGTAAAATGCTTGAAAAGATGAAAAAAAGAGAAGCAGAAAAAGAAAAGACTCCATAAAAGGCAAAAGGCAGAAAATGCTAAAACCAATCCTGAGCATTTTTTTCAACACTGTAGAATAAAAAGGGAAGTTTGGGAAGCGGTCAAACGTGCCAATAGTAAAAATGGATCCTTGCTGCATGAGTATTATGGAGGGTCACGCTGTGATATAAATTTGTATTTGGAATTGTTTGCATTATTTGAGTTCCAGTTCCAATGGCCCAGCGTCTATTAAAATCATGAATGGGGTTTTTGAAGATGGGCGAAAATAAGGTCCCTGATTAAATTAATGCATGGAAAGCATAACCTTTTGTGTATTGTGATAATCAGCGGCGGGTGGTGGACAAGGAGGGCGTTAAAAATGTCTTTAAACTGCTTATTGGTCTTGATCTGTTTTCAGTCAATTTCCCCGGTAAAAGACACTTGAACTCTCCTCTCTCAGGTTCAGCTAATTGTCTTCGTTAAGACGAGAAATCAAACGCATCAGTTGAACGCAAAAAAAGAGCGCATTTCAATCTTTTCCAATTAAACAATCATTATGCACAGGTTCGATGACTTAAATAATAATAATAATAATACATTTTATTTAAGGGCGCCTTTCAAGAAACTCAAGGTCACCTTACAACACATAATTAAAACATACATTAAAAGAGCAGCAATAAAATAAAAATAAAAAATACAATAATATACAACAAGCATTGGACTATATAATCAGAGGGAGTATGCACTACGAAAGAGATGAGTTTTAAGACCAGATTTAAACAGGGGGAGTGACCTGGTGTTGCGGAGGTCAGGAGGGAGTGAATTCCAGAGCTGGGGAGCAGAGCAGCTGAATGCTGCTCCCCATAGTGACAAGGCGGACGGAAGGAACAGTGAGATGGATGGAGGAGGTGTTAGAAATCGGTGATTTGTATGTTTGTTTTTAGAATGTTTTAGTAATTTTAATTGCTATTTATTTATTTATCATATTTATTCTTTTAGAGTATGTATGTTTCTGTAAGATTGCGCTGTCTTTAGTCTTCAGTGTCTTCCTCTCGTTTCTGTCTTGTGTGTCTTGTCTTTTTCATTACACTCTCTTCCCTGTATTTCGGTGTGGTAATTCCACTTCCTTCTTTCTTGCTGTTCTCATTGACTATCCACACCTGAGAGTAGTTTAGAGAGGCATGGGTGATTAGATAGATCAGAGTTAGAACTCCACCTTTTTCCCCTCTCTCTCCTATCACCGTCCTTGCTTTTCTAGTTCCGCCTCTCTCTGCAGCTGTCCTGTGTTTAGCTGGGATTCCACTTAATTAGTTTGTGTTTAAAAGACCCACTTTTTCCCCAGCTTATTGTCGGCTTGTTTCTTCCCATGGCTCGTCTTGGTTAAGTCTCGTTTCTGCGCTTTTCTGGTTTCGATTGTTGATTGCTCGTTTCTTGTTATATCTCCCGTAAGTCTTGTTATTGATTGATTGATTGTTTGTATTACGTTGTTTGATTGTTGGCTGATTGATTAGTACTCTGTTCTCCCTTATTCCCATTTTGTACCCAACTGTTTAGTTTCTCCTTTGTTCTCCCTTATCCCATCCAACTCCCTTTTTCCTTCCCCTTCCATTCCCTTAGATCTACCCCTTTTGTTACTGTCTTTGTGCGGATTGATTTCCTGGTTACCGAACTATTTCTGCTTGTCCCCTGACTCTGATTCTGACTATTCTGCATTACCCTGTTTGCCTGGCTATCGATCTGTTTTTGACCATGAGCTGTGTGAATCCTAATAAACGCCCTGCCGATGCTGAACTGCATATGGAGTCTAAGCCCGTTCCTTTCAGTAGGAGGATCGAAGTGAGCGGGCTGGTATTACAAGGTGAATTAGGTTTTAGACACACAATACAGGCAGGGTGAGAAATTTGGCAACGCAAGGAATCACTAATAAAATGCTGTGATCTAATTTTGGGGCAAAAGGGATGAGACACACAAAGATGGGGAAACAAATGCACGTGGGAACTGAGAATCATCATCCCACAAAAATATGGAAAAGGAGAAGGAAAAGAAAGACAGTCAGCAAATCCGTAACAACAAACCAGTCAGTTAAACGTGCATTAAATGTAAATACTGGGATCTATAAGACAAGTTGGAATTATTTCATTAAAGCAACAACATTCTGAAGGATACCCAACATTGCTTTAGTAAGGTAAGGTCATGCCTGACTAAGACTTATGACTAGAGCAGGACTTACAGTATCATATACTTGGATTTTCAGACAGTCAAGGGGCTTTATGAGAGTAATAATTAAAATAAGGACCTTAGAAATTATAGGACGTACAGGCTAAAAGTTTGGACACCCTCTCATTCAATGCGTTTCCTTTATTTTCATGACTATTTTTATATTGTAGATTTGCGCTGAAGGCATCAAAACTATGAATGACAGAACACGTGGAATTATATACGAATGTATCATCCACTTGTCAAACAGGGCTGTCGGCTGTGTATCAACCTGACTTCTGCACAACACAACTGATGGTCCCAACCCCATTGATAAGGCAGGAAATTCCACTAATTAACCCTGACAAGGCACACCTGTGAAGTGAAAACCATTTCAGGTGACGACCTCTTGAAGCTCAAGAGAATGCCAAGAGTGTTCAAAGCAGTAATCAGAGCAAAGGGTGGCTACTTTGAAGAAACTAGAATATAAGACATGTTTTCAGTTACAGGTATTTCACACTTAACTACATAATTTCACGTGTTCATTCATAGTTTTGATGCCTTCAGTCAGAATCTACAATGTAAATAGTCATGAAAATAAAGGAAATGCATTGAATGAGAAGTGTGTCCAAAATTTTAGCCTGAACTGTATTTCGAAATGGATTCGGAACTGATTATGGGATAGAACCATATATATATATAGAACACTAGATTGCTGATAGGGTAAAGCCAAGTGAAGCATCTGTTCCAGGAGCCCAAACACCCAGAAGTAAAATTCGCTCATAGACTCCCATTAATTTTCGCCTACTTTAAAATTACATTTCAAAAACACTTGCATGTGAATTGGTGTTACTTTGGTATCGCTGTGCAGAGCAACATTTTGTCTCCCTAAATATGTGCTTTCCGGAGGATGGAATGTGGCACACTTACTAAAGGGAAGATCGAAATGTGACTCGTCAATGTTAAAGTGACCGAGGCTTTTAATGATCCTCTGATAAGATAATTGCTGGCCAGTTTTCGCCGCTATAAGAAACGTTGATGAATGTCCATATATGTTATTCAATTACTCTCTGGTTTCCTCAATTCATTGTACCCTGATTGAGCATATTTGCTGTCAACCGAATTTTTTATATTGAATCATATGGCTAATGCCAGCCTTATTAAATTGAAGCGCTAGTTATCTCTGGCTACTCCTTTGCAAAGCTTCATCTTTGCCCCTGTCCCGTTAATACTGCTCTCAAAAATTATCACTGCACAGCAAGGATTGAGGAGATAGAGAAAAGTTTTTTTCTCCTGATTTCTAACAGTCAAGCCTTTCTCTCCTCCTTGTCTTTTGGAACTCTGTACAAACAGACAAAGCGACTTGTCCACTGTTTTAAATATTATGCAGGTAAGAAGTATTGTCATTGATTGTCAATTACGAGTAGCCAGCTTCTTAGCCACCTTGTTAACTTTATTTACTGCAAAGTCAATGCAGTCCCTGCGACATTAAGGATACCAAGGTAGCTCGCTGGTGACCGTTATCAATCACTAGCGTTTGTTGATAGTCAGCGGTCTATCCAAGACAATGGGATGGCTATATAGCTAGCTGATTTTCATGAAGAGGTTGGGTGTATCAATATGGCGGCCGGGTGCTTCACTTTGGATAATGTAAATATCATCGGCAATCCAGTGTTCTAAATGTATATATCTATGAATAGAACGCTAAGAGTAGTGGTCAGAGGGATCTCATCCGAGCTTGGCACTGTGGGAAGTGGAGTCCAACAGGAATTGGTATTGGGACGCCCAGTCTTCCTCATCTACATTAATGACATTGACGGGATCAGTGAAAGTAGATCAATTTGCAAAATACTCATTTGGGATCTTTGGCTTACAGTTTAGATTCTGCTAAGATGATTGAGAATGATATAATCCAGAAATGCACCGAAACATGGCAAATAAAATTCAGTGTTGCTAAGACTGAAGTTCTATATTTCAGAAATAAAAATTAAAAAATTAAAAAGCAGGATTACTGGAGGTAAAACTGGAATATGCTCTGGTTGATTCCTGACTAAACCCCGAAAGGATCTTAATACTGTGCTGTAGCAGTTAAAAAGCCAAACAGGATGCTGAAATATACAGCCAAAATTATAGAGTATAAGAGGTTATACTTCTCTTGTGCAATTCCTTCATCTGACACTGCAGTTCTTGGGACCGTTCTTTAAGAAAGATATAGAGCCTTGAAAAAGGTTCAAAGAAGAGCCACAATATTACTTCCCAGTAAAAAAAAGGATAAAAGCTATGAGGACAGACTGAATGATCTCGATCTCCCCAGCTTCAGTAAAAGGAGACTTTGAAGTTATCTGATTGTGGTCTTTAAATTTGTAAAAGGGATTAATGAAGTTAACAAGGCAGACTTGCTAAATTCTGTTTTCAAAACTCTGTGTCACAAATGGAGGTTAGCCAAGGGTAAATTTAGTACTGATATAGCAAACATTTTTCCACATAGAGAGTGGTCATACTGTGGAATTCAGGCAGAACCTCTGGGAACTTTCAAGACCAGGCTTGATACAGCGCTAGCATCTAGTGTATAAGGTTCACTTTCGTGATAGGATATTGGTAAGCCTACTTAGGCTGAATGACCTGTTCTCGCTACTCACGTTTCATTATTTTATGAGCTTACACATGACTCTTGTTATCAAAGTCTTAAGTTAAGACTCTGGGGTTATTAGCAGAAGCAGTGTGTAACTGCTTAGCTGGAGCAAAAGCCTGCACCCACACCAGCCCTTAGTGAAAAAGACTGATAACCCCTGACTTTGCGCAGCAATACATTCATAAAATCCATCCCTGACTCTGTTAAAATAATGGCAACTTTTTCCCTAAACTTGGTTCCCTAAACTGTTATCACTCATCTTCATCTCTGCAAAAGCAGCAGGTGGTTTTGTGTGTACTTGGCATGGGCAGCCAGCCATGACATCGTAGGGGTCCCAGAACAGGCTTTTGAGCATTGGCTGGCTCAAGTCCTGAACCTGCATTGTTGAAGTCAACTATTTAATGTGCACTTTGAATGGAGCTTTCTGAAGAAAAATCCCTTCTGACTGTGTCTCTCTTCTCTCTTTGAGAGCAGGGAGAAGGTTTACATATCCAACTCAGTCTCAAAGCTTCTGATCAAAGGCAGATCCTGCAGATTATTATGAGGCTTTGATGACATTGTCCCTTGTGCTTGCACTGACATGAACATCAGTTTAACAAACTGTGCGCACTGAGATCAGAGCACGTGGAGGTTTTCACATTGTTTGTTTTTTTTTTGTCATGAAGGCCCAAGTGATTTCTCTGAGTGGATCAAACTAGCTCTGACCCAGACATTGTCTGATCCACAGCTGTATCCTTCTCAGCTTCTGTGAACCCCGCTGAAAAACACCAGCAGTGACCGGCATGGAATCCATGCTGGATGGGGATGGTTTTTCAGCTGGGGAAGGGCTCTTACATGGAGTTCACCCGGCTGTAACCAGGAACACACTTTCAAGTAGATAAGGTGAGAAGTAATTCTGGATCACTATGGTTGGCCTTATCCTCCCTGTTTTTGCTACTAATGTGTGAGCAAAGGGGTGGGGGAATCTGCCCGTGTTTGTTCTGTGTGTCTTCATGGTTGTATGTCAAAGTCACACAGTAACAGAAGCTGGTTGAGCAGTTTACAGAGGGTGGTGGGGCAGTCTCAAAAAGTTCCTCACCAGTGACATCATAGCCTGCGAAAAATTCTAGCTGACCTCGCATTTTGGGTTTTCAGAACTGAAAATCAGAACCCGCTTTGTTGAGACATGTGTACAGAGTAGAATTTTTGTAACCATTAAAAGATAGAAAAAGTTCTTCTCTGATTGCATGCCCTTATAAAAATGTAACATGCTGCACCATGGTATTACCATGGTAAATGTCCCACAGCACAGTATGGCAAATATACCATGGTACAGAATGGTACACATCCCAACCCAGCTGGCATTTTAACGTTTTTTCACTGTTGAATAAACGTTATGGATCATAGTTGAATCACCGTAGAATTATGTTTTGATTTTGAAAGATGAATCAACGTTGATTTTCCCCGTTGGGCATGAGTACCACACACAACCTCCACTTTTTTGAATTTTTTTTTGGCCAGAACAATTTTAAATGGGGGCACAAATATTTTGGGGAGGTTTTAAGAGTGAGAAGGGGGTTTAGAATGATGGGGGGAAAATTTTAAAAGGAAGGGTAGATGCTGCGTGAGGAAAACATTTCTTGCAGTAATTCCAGTTTCCACCACCGTATTCTTCCCTGGGGACATGCAATCTGTGTACAATCCCTCCAACCTTCTCTTTTAATGCGTTACCTTTCCTCCATCAGTGAGGCTGAGAACAAAGGTTTACATGTTAGTGTCTGCAGCAGGATTTAAACCTGGGAGCCTGTGGACAAAGAACACACCATACACTGTAGTCTTAACCACCACCCCAACTGAGTTTGTTGTCAGCTCAGCGCATCAGTTTCTATTCATCGCTGAAGGGTGAAAGACAACCAAAGGATTTTTTTTCTTTTATTTATTGTTGTCAATGAGGAGATGTCGAGTGAATATCCATTTTGATGTGTTTCATGCTGGTGAGTCGGCTGATCCGTTGACCCTGGGTAGAATAGTTTGAGTAGAACAAACCATTGTTTGTGGCTCAGTTGGGTTAAGGTTAGGGTTAGGCACAGGGATAGCATTCCTTATGAGTTGGGTTAAGGTTAGGCATTGAGATAGGGATAGCATTCCCTATGAATTGGGTCAAGGTTAGGTCAACAGTGTCATGGCTGCCACCTTTATAAGCTTGTATAGACGCTGTAGAAATTAAAGTGTAAATTCTCTTAACTGGATGTGCGCACAATGGTTTTCCACACCCGAATATTTGACTTGGTATGTAAACATTCAGGTAAGCCAAAAAGGTTGTGACTTTTTTTCGATTTTGCTGGAGGTTGTGTGCGGTACTCTTACAGAAACGACAACTGACATCATTTGAACCACATTTCTACGTTGAAAGTCGGTTGTTTGCCGGCTGGGAAGATACATCGTAAAGCACGTTACAAATCCCACGGTGTCATGGTGCGAACCACACGGTACAAATCCCATGGCACAGCATGGTACATTTTTATAAGGGAAGTGAAAAATTCTGCAGTAATGCTGTTAAACAATCAATTAATCAAGCTACAATTTTTTTCTCTGTACATGACTTGCATACATCTTAATGTCGCTTAAAGGGATAGTTCAACATCTTGGCAAATCAGCCTATTGCCATAATCCCTATGGTTATATGAGTAGGTACGTTACCTTTAGTTATCTGTGCCGTTGTTTTGAGATTTGAGGGGCGAAAGACACAAGCTGCGAAGTGAACATAACGAAAGTGAACGGCACAGGTCTCTCCCTCCTTCAAAACTCATCAAATACACAATCCAGCAGCTCCAAAACGCTCTCATGGACAGCTTGTGACCTGCAAATTTGCCACGCTAAATTCATAATGTATAATTTACAATAGAGTCTACCATGGTACAATTCAGAATTACCATAGATATACCATGTGTACCATGATTTTACCGTGATATTTGCATGATACAGCATGGTACATTTTTATAAGGGTGGTAACGTAAGCACAAAACTCCATTCATTTGGGAGGTCTATCGCTCAGTAGCTAAGGTTCGCATGCACGTGGGTATTATTGAAAGTGTAGCTATTTCTTCATGTTTGGGCCTTTGTCCACATGCAAACTGCATCTTTAATCACTGAAAACTAGCCTCCATTGCAGATGTCTTATGGGCTTCATTTCTCTCACACACTAACGTCTGCACGCTCGACCAGGGTTTTGTGTTCAACCAATGAAGACGTCTGCAAAGGAGGCTAACCGAGACTAAAATCTTAAATGTTTAAAAGGTGAAATTTGTCCAAGTTTCTTGGCGTTCTGTTTCAAAAATAAGTTCTTTAGCTACAAAGCAGTGCTCTTCGGTTGGCGCTTTGGTAGTTTTTCGACATTTGACGCGGGGCCAGTTGCTATCATGGTAAAGTCGCTTCATTTCTTTTCTGTTCTCATCCAGTCGGCTTTTTAATTCTTGAGAACATTTCTAATAAACAGTAGCATCCTGTATGGCACATGAACAGTTTGCTTGAGATTCATACAGCAGCATTTGTGAAAAGAATACGACTTCTTATTGAAGGTATATCAAGTTGGCTTTTTCCGTATACACGTATTTCATCTTTCTTCGATCCATTTCTTATTATAAATACAAAACAAACATCATTATCAACGAGTTTTTTTTTTTTGTGGTATTTCTGTACCCACCGTTTTTGTTTTTTAACATTTGACTGTGAAATTCCAAATGGACTATCATTCAACAAGCATTCTGATTTGCTAATTTCGAACAATAACATTACATCACAGAGCTGAAAACCCACCTCAGGTGCGCAGACGTTGGTGTGTGAAGGAAACGAACCACATAAGATGTCTGCAACAAAGCCTGTGTGAAAACAGCGTTGGAAAATGCTTTCCAGGGTGAAGATTTCCTGAAACTCCATTTTCATTGTTGCTCGTGGACAGTGAAAATTGAGTTTTTAACTCATGACATCAGAGAGTGTGCATATTATAGCTAATTTTAATGCTTTTGATTTAAACTACATAGTTATACATTAAATAATAGCATTGCCACTTGTTGGTTTGGCATGTTATTGACATCGCTTTAATTGTGTTTTTGAGTCATCTTGTGGACAAAAACGAGGAGAAAAAAGGCAATTTTGAAAAATACACCTGTAGCTAAGCGTGGACTAGGTCCAAGATACTTGACTGGGTCTGGGAAGAAAAGATTCCAAGTCGCAGTATATCTACAAAAAGATCAGCTATTGGGCCCTTGAGTTAGGCCTTTACACAGATCAACTGTAATTCACTTGGGATAAAAGCGTCAGCTAAATAATTGAGCGGGGCTGGTTTTCCCCAGTGTTGGTGAATCTGGCTCTGATGGCACAACCTGACCTACATGTAGTCCTCCTCCTAGGCAAATAACAGGGTTCGGTAGAATGACAGTCCGCTCACCCCCGCTCCTTTTTTACCCGTTAGCCACCCCAGATGAAGCCTCTCCCCCGAATTTTTCCTCCAAACACGCACAGGGGACTACATGTCAACATCTCTTTAATTGTATCCATTTAAAAAAAATCCCCTCGTCTCAAAATGATGGCAGCATATTTCTTCCCGACCGTAGATCATAGATATAACACGCGCGTAAAGAATCCCATCGTCTCTCCCCCGGCTCTGCTCAACTCATTTTCCGAGATCTAAGTGACCGTCTGTCAGGATCCGTGCCAAGCACCAGAGCTGCGCTGTGTTTTCCCTTTAAAAACGGAATTCATCCTCCGTCCCTCGTTCTCTCTTGCTCTCCAAGCTACTCGGCCCGTCCCAATTTTATTCCACCAGGGAAGTGAACCTGGCTTTTTATGACAGGTCGACATCTTTCATCTGTCACTTCAGCGCTGTCGTCCCGGCTGCCGAGGGGTTACTGAAGACGGGTTCGCGTGCAAACGTTTGAGCTCCCCCGCGAAGCCGGGTCTCGCATGTTTGCAAGTTGGCTGGACGGACGTGGAAAAGCCGTATATGTCTGGAAGAGGGGCCTATCTCTCGAGCGCAGTAAGGATTCTCTCCACAGCAACGCAGCTACATAAAACCGTGTCAAGGCCAAGAACTGGAAAACAAACAGAGCGATGCTGACAAGCGAAAACAGAGAGAGACACGCAAGCAAACAGACCGGCTAAAGGGCATGCACAAATACAACGGGATCGGAGACACCCGTGCACGTGCATAAGCAGATACACACATACACGCACAGATTCAGACGCATTGCTTCTTATACATACGCACAACCGCTGATAAAGACAAACAAGCAATATCCTTTGCGCAACATAATTGTTCATACAAGGTTGTACACATTGACACGCACACTCAGAGGCCACTTTATTATATACAGCTAAACACATCCTCATTAACGCAGATATCTAATCAACTAATCATGCGACAGCAACTCCATGCATAAAAGCATGCAGAAATGGTCGATAGGTTGAGTTTTTGTTCAAGAACCAAGAATTCAGAATGAGCAGAAGATGAGTCTTTGACTGTTGAATGACTCTTGCAGCCGGACCCCGGGGGGGATCGACATTTCAAAAACTGCTGATCACCTCAGGCTTTCACACATAAAAGCCTGCAGAGTTTAAAGAGTATGTTATAAAAAGAAAAGTAAATTTAAAAAAAAGGCCAGTGAGCATTTCTGTGGACAAAAAAAGTTTTGTTAATGAGAGAGGTCTGAGGACATGGCTAGTGCGGCTCAAGCTGACAATAGAGGTGACCTTAATTTAGATAGCGTCACATTATGACAATGCTTTGCAAAAGAGCATCTGTACATCCACAACACATTGTACCTTGAAAAGGGTGAGCTCGGGCCTCAGAGATCTATACCAAGTTCCACTCCTGTCAGCCAAGAACAGCAACTGAAGGCCACAGAGAAAGGCTCGCCAGTACTGGAAAATATGAGATTAGGAAAACATACAGTAGCCTGGTCTGACGAGACTCGACTTCTACTGCGACATGCAGATGGTAGTGTCAGAATTTGGCAAAAAAAAAAATTAAATCTATGGATCAAACCTGCCTTGTGTTCGCAGTACAGGCCGGTGTTGATGGTGTAATGGTATGGGAAATACAAAAGTATTTCTTGGCACCTCAATAGGTCTCTTAATGCCACTACCTGAATGTTGTTGCTGACCTCGTGCATTGTACGGTGACAGTTAACCCACCTTCTTTACTTTATGGCTACTACCAGCAGGATAATGTACCATGTGACAAAGCGCACTCCTTCTCAAGCTGGTCTGATGACCATGACAACCAGTTCAGTGTCCCTCCAATGACCTCTACAGTCACCGTATCTCAGTCCAATAGAGCACATTTGGGCTGTAGTGGAATAGGAGATTTGCAGCCTAAATGTGCAGCTGACAAATCTGCAGCAATTATGTCATGATATCGTGTCAACATGAACCACAATGTCATTTGTCTTGCTACTTGCTAGATGTCTAGCTACTTGCATAATCAGCGCCATGAAGGATTTAAGCTGTTCTGAGGACAAAGAGAGATGCACTCAGTATAAACAAGGTGTACCTAATAAAGTATAAGATACATTTAGGTATGCCTTCATGAATGTTGACCTGCACACATGGATGCACCACTGACGCACTCGCTCACACAAACACTCATGCATGCACAAATACTGCTATACACACACATTGTTGTGTGCACACAAACCCACTCAAATACACACACGCATACTCTCTCTCTCTCTCTCTCTCTCACACACACACACACACACACCTCAACAGAACAGCTTATTTAACAATCAGCTTGTATTCAGGAAACAGGCATCTGCTCTGACTCCTGCAAGAATACTTGTCCCAACAGGGCTGCATCATTGTCAGGAAATATCTAAGGTTATTCGACAGTCATCCACTGAGTGTTAACCTAGAATAGATTCAGCTCAGGTGGGAATGCCAGTACTAATAACCCCCCCCCAACACACACACACACACACACACACTACTGTCTGCTTAACACTAGTGGTACCTTTTCTTTCTGCACACAAAGTGCCATTGAGTCTGAAGGGCACCTGTAGGGTTTATTGCGTAACGAGGCTTAAGAACAGTCCCCGGCAGGTTTTTGTTTTCGCCCTCCTTTGTCGCCACTGACAACAGGCCATAGAAACGTGGCTTGGAGCTGAATTAACAAGCCCTTTTCCCACGTACTCCTCTTTCTCTCCCTCCGTCCCATTAGCGGGAGTGGCGGAGCGCTCGGAAGGGGCCGGCGGACGTTCCCCCCGTGCTCCCATTAAGCCCTTTCCTGTCCTCCAACAGTCTTCTCCAGCAGAGGAGAGGGAGGCCTGTGCTATTATTCATTAAGGGAGGGCACGGCCATTTCTGCTAGGTCTTAAAACTGAACACATCCAGTGCAGTATTTCCACCGTTAGGTGGACCTCCAAGTGAAGTGGCGTAGCCTAGCCTCCATACAAGTATGGGAGACACCTCTGTTATGGGGTCAGGTCAGGATGTCCTCAGTGTGGGATGCAAACTGTACCCTGGCCAGCTGAGCTCTACAGCTATTCATGCATCTGCATGTTCATTTGAGCTACAATAAGTACGCTCCTGAAAGGAGTTGTGAATGCTGATATTCTGCGTGAAATTTGAAGTGCAAACAAGATATCGCATTGCCTCCAGGTAGCATTATACATTTGCCTTACGTAACCTCATTGACATTATCCGTTTGTTTATCCCATTCCCTGTACTTTTGATATCATGAAAGTACTCTGAAAGGAACTCATGCATGGAATTCAGTGGTGAAATGAGCAATAAGAGCATTTTGTGTTGTAATTACAGAAAATGCCGGGCTTATTTCAGAATACTCTGTTGCTGACTTAGCTCTTGAGACTTGCTATTTCTTAAGATGAAGCTACAATAGACATACTGAGTATATGCAGGAATTGTGCTCACCGTAGGCGGTTCTGTAGTACTCTGAGATAACTGGAGTTTGCTAAGATTATTGCAGAACACTGAAATGACTTCACTGTGCTAATGTGACTGCAATATACCGCAATGACTACAATACGCAAAGATAACTGTAGTACACCTAGATGAGAGCAGTATTGCAGGATTACTGCAGTGCACTGAAATATCTGCAGAATGCTGAGATGACTGCATTACGCTAAGGTGACTGGAGTATGCTGAGATTACAACTAAACCTGAGATGACTGAAGTATGGCGACATGACTACAGTGCACAGAGATAGCCGGGGGGGGGAATGATTGATTTCCTTATCATTTTATTGATCGGGTGATGGAATTTGGATTTAATTTAGTTGATTCATAACACATTATTACGCGTGGGTGGAGAAACAATGTGTAAATCATTTTTTCTTTTCATTTCCTTGCGGGTCACTTGGGAGCTATGCCTCTTTACCCTGAGATGACTCCAGGATGCAGACCTGACTCCCACACACCTGTTTAACTGCAGCGTGCTGAGCAGAAGTCAGCAGGCCAAGATGACTACCCTTATTTCATTTTATGGCTGTCATAGGAATGTGACCACAGAGTGAATTCTGCCTGCTTTCAAGATCAAAGCATTCTAAATGACAAACAGGAAATGGACTGTGGTTCTGTGGAGAGGAGAGCTCCCACATTCCCCGGAAAGGGTATAATAGGAGGAAGAATGTTTTGATTTCATGGAAGCACCACTCGTTCATTTCAGACTGGCAGCCACTTCAAATTCTTGATGCTTTTCTTGACGGCAGGGGCTCCACTTAGAGAAATAAATACACTGTAGAGGTGTATTCCTCTTATTTAATGACCAAATTAGTGAAATGTACCTAGAAGGGAAAATTGCTTTCCATTTAGGATTGAATTCACTTGCAAAGAAGGTACAAAGGAGTTCGGATAGAACTTAACGTGGGATACCCGTGGGATACCACCCCAGTGATAAACACTTTTTGTCTTGTTTTGAATGGTCAGTCAAAATAGCTTTGTTGCATAGTCTCACATGAGCTAGACGAAGGGAGAGACAACTTTCCTGTGATGCAAGGCAGATCTGTACAATACTCACCTGAAACCTGTTTAGGAAAATTATATTATCTTTTCATGCTCGCACATTTAGTTAATGAAACCTCCCTCCCCCATGCATACACCGCAGTCCTGTGTGCGTCAGACCTCCAGGAAGTCCCAAAAGCCATTGAACACCAACACATATAAGGCCTATGGGGCTCCATTGTGAGGGCCCTTCAGCTTCCTGTCCTTGGTGTCCACAGTGCAGTCAGGCCAGGTGCTCGTTAGCATTGTTAACCACTAAATGTCTGACCCTGTTGGAGAACAGGCACACACATATTGTTTAACAATTGTTTGTATCCAGTATATGCATCTCACAGCTGTTTGAACCATTGACTGTGTAAAAATCTATGGTCTGAATCACTGCTATATCAGCCCTTTACTTTTCTCAGGCTTGGTGAAGAGTATTTTGAGACAATGAGGTGCAGGCAATGCCATACTGTGTGCTGTTATGATCCAGATAAGGAACCAGATGCAGACATTGAGTGTTATCCAATTGTAGGGTTTATTGATAATAATACGATAATGACTGTGATGGACGGAGCCCAGTGAGGAATGACACAGTTCAGTTCAGACGGTAGTGGGCTTGGGTGTGGGGCCTATCTGTGCACAACTAGTGCCTTCTTTGGAAGCAAACTTCCATGCTTAACTATTATTGGAGGTTACAAAAAATTCCCGAGCACAATACATTCTAGATTAGGAAAATACTGACTGGTTTCATGTAGGGCAGGGGTGTCAAACTGACCCGTACCGGGTCAAGAGGCTGCAGGTCTTCAATCCTACCAAGCGGAAGCTCACCTGAAAGCACTGATTTAATCAACTGATTTAGGCCCGCACGACTGATTATTTGTATCAGGTGCGCTTCTGCATTGTTGGACTGAAAACCTGCAGCCTCTTGGCCTGTTTACGGGTCAGTTTGACACCCCTGATATAAAGCATATAGCAAATGACAATCCAGCAACTTAGACATGTAGGGTAAAGGGTGTATATATACACTAACACACATGTAAGGGAGTGGGGAACACAAATGAATCACACCTGGCAGGGCAGGCACGCAGGACATCAAACCCATAAAAAGAAACAGTATATTTTAAAGATATGCATGCTGCTGGATGGATGGAGACATGAGAGGGATTCATTCGAGGGCTGTAGCAGTGTATTGCACAATTTGGAGCCAGAGTCTGCATAGCTCAGTATTCGAGTACAACATTCGTATGTACCTGGAAAACCTTTTTTCAGCAAAAGTGTGATGAATGTATGATTTTAACCCCATAAAACCCATGGACCCAGATATTTGCTCATACGTATAAAATGATGGGCAAGATCTAGATATTTTCCTTTCAACGTAATGCTGTGGCTACTGAAACATTCCACCCTAGGTTTAAATCAGGGGTGTAAAGTCTGGGTTCAGAAAGTAAAAATCCTCCCCAGAGCTTTATTCCAACCACCTGGATTTACTTTTGACAGGAGATGGAGCCAATATGAATGATCAGCTCATTCTGTAGGAAAAAGAAAAACTTGGCAGGATTTTTACTTTCTGACCCCGGGATTTTACACCTCTGGTTTAAATACATTGCGCAACATAAGTGTGAAGCACTGCCGTCAGCAGGTACAGAATCTGTATATGACATCACTCCTTCAATTTGAAAAAAAAAAAACTCTTTTCTGATTTTGAACCTTCTAAAGGGAAAACTTAAGTGAAAAATTAAACTAGTATAGCATGAGAGTGAAACGTTATTATGTGCGTTGAAATGATAAAGCTGTCGTGACAATGTAATTTCTTGGAAAGGATTATTAAAGTTATTATTATTATTATTATTATTATTATTAGAGTTTGAGGGGTCAAATTTAAATAGGAGGCAGAATATTTCTTAAGACAGACCCATTATTTGTTTAGTTTTCTGGCGGTACAGGTAGGATGATAGCCAGCTAGAATGACCTTGTACTCAGTAAATGACACATTTAAGTATTCTCCCAACATAGCTGTCACAGTACAGTGCATGAGTCACAGAAATGGCCCTGGGTCAGTTTGCTGTGACTGCGAGGACACTGGAGAGAGTCTCGGTTTCCCTGCTCTAACACAGAGGGACAGGGCAGGCCTGGGGCCTTGGCTCGGGAAGAGCTCGTTAGCTCCAGCGGAGCCTGAAATCGGAGAAGACACCACTTAGAGACGCTCGGAGGAGCGTGTGAGCCTCTGAAAGAGGAGTTCATTCATGAGTCCCAAGGGAGGACAGGAAAGGGGAACACACACACACACACACACACACACACACACACACCTGCCTCTGTGTCTAAAAATATGACCCTGAGTCATGTTCTTTGCGTGCAAAATGTCGATTACTGCGCCTTCAATGCAGTAGGATATCGTGTCACGCAAAGAGCAGGTTAACTATCCGCTGGTGCGTCATATTGAATGAGGCATGAACCTAGAATACTGACAGCGCCAGAACAGGATGCTCAGAAACATTATCTTCAGATCATTTACGCCCGTGTGTTTATGCCTACATGTGCCTGTACGTGTGAGTTTGCCGCTTAGAGCGTTTCCGCGTATGTATGCGCGTATGTGTGTACACGTGGGCTTGTATACTTGTGAGAACCAACTCTTGAGAAACCACAGATATTGTGAGCATATTTGGGGTTGTGAGGATATTTTGGGTGATCCTCACTGACTACAGCCAGTAGGTTGAATTTAGGGTTATGCTTACCGTTATGGGTACGTTCAGGTTAGGGTTTGGTGTGATTTGGTTTATGAAGATAAGTCAATGCAGCATACTCAGAGGTATAGCTTTACAAACGTGCATGCATATGGGGCGCGTGTGTGTGTTTGTGTGCGTGTTTGCAGTGCTTGTGCGTCAGAGCTTGTAGGTAAGAAACCCCTGTGAGATTCACAGTATTGTATAAAACACCCTCCACACATCCTTACCGTCACTGCACCCAGCCCTACAGTCAGTAATCAGTGTCCCTGGACAGATTCTGGCTCTAACGTCACAATCGCACAATACCTCTGTTATGGGACCACCGCTGAATTGCTGTGCGTCTGCCAGGACCTCAAACTGCGCTTTGCCCTCTGCGAAGTTTCACTGGCAATAGCTGCCGTCGTCGCGGCAACAATGAGCAGTCTGGTGGTTGGATGAAATCCCAGCTGTGGAGCATGACCTGAGCAAAGCTCCGCCCCCCGCCTCTGTGCAGGGAGAGGGACGAACTCAATGAGTGAGTGTGTCTGTATATTTATTTGTGTTTAAATTCATTTTTATTAATGTGCCTACGCTATTCTTTATAATCTCATCAGTCAATGTCAGAAACGGCAGAAAACTACATAAAATAAACGGATTACATCACTATAAATTCATCATTCATATTTACCGTATGAAGTACATTTGTGTGCACGTGTGCGCCAATGCGTGTCCGTGTGCGCATTGCTGTTTGTGTACGTTTAAGCGCGCGTGTGTGTACGTCAGTGCATGCTTGCGAGATCTCGCAACAGTTTTTGCGTGGGGGTGCGCGCATGTGTTTGTTTCCATGTTTCTGTTGGTGTGTCTCGAGCGGTATGAGAGAGAGACTGCGCCGCCGAGACACAGGCCTCATGCTGTTAGCGGTTAGCGTGGTAATGATGAGAGAGCAGGAGGATGAAACTGAGCTATGAACTCTGATTCTCTCAGATTATCCAAGTCTCTCTCTTTTTTTCCTCTATGTCTCCTGGATGTTTGACAGTGGTAAAGCTACAGACGAGCCCCCCTCCTCACAGACAGCCAATCACTGAGGATGGCGGGAGGGGCCAGAATCCACCAGCTACCGCTGTGAACTAAGCAGCTCGTCTGGGGGAATTTACTGGCTCTGTTTGTCCAGCCTGTCACCATCTGAGCCAAACGCGGCTCCCGGAGCAAACTGTGAAAAACAGCCTTCGCCGGAATGCCAGCGCAGTCCCCCGGGAGATAGGGTACGGAGAGAAGAGGGGAGGGAGGGGGATTTTCTTGGGACGGGATGAATTGGCTCCGCTGCTCACCGCTTATACCATTCAGTGAGAGGATTCTCCTCTGTAGGAGATAAACCAATACAAACATGCTCAGACATTCTCACGCTCACTCACTCTGAGGAAAACACACAGGCATGGCACTTGCACGCTCATGCACACGCCCGCACAAACACACACAATACACAAGCAAAAATATACACACGTGTAGGGATATTCACAGGTCTGCATGTGAAACTGCAGACAATAAATTGCATTCTTACCCCAATAACAGTGAGTGACTGGTGTAAGGCTGGGGGAGGGGTGTGTGGCAGTGATATTTGGTCAGTGTGGTTTTGCAGATGAGAAATGAGTTCACACTTTCACACCTGCCTGTTACTACAGTCATGCTCAAGTGTCAGGCTTTCTCATGCATCTGTCAGTCAAAGCCCAATGTTATTCACACAATTCCTCAAATCAACCTTCATTCCTTTGGGCCGATGGGCTGTTATAGTCATGTCTTCCTCAATTAAATTCATTTTGCATCAATTCAGTTCAATTTTGTTGATTCCTGCTAATTTCATTTTAATCCAATTCAATGCATGTCTATTCATTACAATTCAGTCTAGTTAAATTTACTTGAATTTAATTCAGTTCACATCAATACAGTTTGAATCAATTCAGTTCAGTTATACTTGTCGATAACGGTTTTTGTTTTTTTTTTAGAACTGACTTGCTTTTCAGAAATTTGGCCTGTCTCATCATTGGCAGTTCTGAACTAATTTGTCAGGAAACAAACTGTGCCCCTCTCTCAGTGAGATGACTGCCTTTAATTGGAACTGATTGATCTCAGAGATATGTGCTGCTAGCTGCTGGAGTAAACAGCCTGCAATGTCACTTCCCGTTTCTTCAATCACATGACAAAGGGCTCTATCAAATCAATTTTAACATGCCAAATTGGGGCTCAGTAGACAGGAAATGAGCATTTAAAGTGCTGTGAAGATTAAAGGAAAAAGGAAACGGCAAAATGCTGATTTTATGCAGGCATGGCAGCAACAAAAGTACAGCCTTCATACTTCAGACAGGTGTCTGAGACACTTTGGACACAATAATCTCCTGATACAGTGGACAGTCTTATGGCACATATAGTCATACGCAGTTGGCAGTTGTATAAGATATGCGTTCATGTCCAAAGAAAAAAGAAAGGCCTAACCCAAAATAGCAAAACAGGAAGCTTTTAATGGGCTTGGCCGGTGTACAATCACATACAGCAGACAGCTGTATTGAGTGTATGAAATACACAGTAAAGCTAAGAGGTGAAAGAGATGTAATCACATCCATATAAACCAAGCAGGTGTTTTCAGTGGCCAAGCCACTATTCATCCAGCTCTAACCAATGGGCGACAGCTGAACTGGAATGGGCTTGGTTAGCACTTTGATGTGACACTGCCTGGGAGGTGTGTTCTTCCATTTGGGCGCAGTATCCCTCCAATAAAAATGCCCCTTTGCAGTGATGGGGATACTGTACCCAAGGAGACCTTTTTATTGTAGAGAATGTAAACCAGGGATGCTCAAATTCATCTGCAAAGGACCAGTGTTTCTGATGGTTTTTACTTATGCCTAGCACTACAACACCTGATTTAATTAACTAATGAAGGTGTTCAATTAAGACCTTTATAAGTACAATCAGACATGTTATCCCTGGATTATAACAAAAAATAGCACCCACACCAGTCTTTTTTCAGATAAGATTGGACTCCCTTACGTGAACGCATCAAGTAAAAACTGACATTTCATGACACTTGGACTTTTTTGACTTTTTGCTATACTTTGTCGGATGTCCACATAAAGTATTTGATGCCAAATTTAGAGTGACTCACCGATTACTGTCAGTGAAATCAAGTAAGAAGTAAACCGCTATCGTAACCTAGTCAAAAGTGCCCCAGTCTAACAGCCTTTATCTCAAAATCGCAAGGTGCTGTGGAATGTCAAATTTTACTAGATGCGCTAACATATGCTAAACAACGGTCCTGACTGACTGCGGTCATCAAAGATCCCATGACTCTCAGTGCAAAGACTGAGTTTAATTCCCAACCTGGCACGTTCAACTCGCCTTAATCATCCTCTGGACTACTTGGTTGAAAATGGTTCCCTATCTCTTGACCCCAGGTAATGTGTAATGAAGGTTCTAACACAAAATGGCTGCTATGCATCAACCTAGTAGGTGCTGCACATTGTGACTCCTTCTCACCTCACACTGTGCCGTCAGTCCCAGCTTGAGAGAAAGGCACTCCTTAAATTCTGCAGTCATTTGTGTCTGCAGCTTATTTGCACCTGTGAGATATGAAGCCAGTCCACAGACAGTGAGGCAGACTGTGACAACAGTCAGGCTCCAGCTCCGGCACCACATAATGATTTTATATAATGTTATCAAGCACACGTGTCTCCATCCTGCCACTACAACAGTGCAGCCGGCTGACCAGACCGGGCCAAATCTGATTAATACTAATCTCCACATCCGGAGGAAAGAGGGAAATAGAGAAAGAGAAATAGAGGAAAAGAGAGTGAGATTGACAGTGTGCTCCCCTTCTCAGGAGGCTGAAGGCTGGAGCTCACATATCTGAGGAGAAAACATATTATAACAGCCGGTTATACATTTTATAATGGTGTCATGCAAAATTTACATTGATTGCTTAATCTGTGGCTGGATTTAATGTTTTGGCTCATTTGCTCTCTGGCCAGTGCTTTATCTTAATTTGCCCTATAATATGATGTGATGTTTGACGATGTAAATACAGGGTCTATCAAAAAAAAAAGTTTACACTTTGAAAAATGTCTCAAATTGATATAATACAAGTGAATTACCCGTGGCGAGAATAATTTCTTGTGACGACCTACGTTCACATACCAACTTTCATGAATACGGTGACCTTTGACCCGCGTGACCTTGACCTTTGACGGAACGGACCTCTCGCGGTCATTTCTTGTGACGACCTACGTCCACGTACCAGCTGTCATGAAAATCTGTCCAGGGAGATGGGAGATGCGAAAAATTGACCTTTGACCCCAGTGACCTCGACCTTTCAAAAAACTAACCCCTCAAGGACAATTCCAGGGACAACCTACATAGACCCACCAAGTTTGGTGAAGATCTGTCAGAGGACCTCGGAGGAGTAGGGGAACAAACAGACCGAGACAGACAAACAGACAAACGTTCCTCAAATTATAGCATGATAATGTTCCAAAAATCTGCTATGATGTATTGATGGACCATCCCCTCATGTTCCCATTGACACCTTGTTAATCGCCTGCTGTTCCGCATGAGTGAACATGGGTTGTTTATTTTCACCCGATTTAAACTGGCTTGCGGACAGAATTGAGAGGGTTGAAAATGAAACAAACACGATAGTTGGTAAGTTCAGGCTTTTAATTTCTTTCTCACCAATTTTCATGAAAATTAGATTAATCGTTAGATTAAAATAGCAAAATGTGAGTCCGATGTTAGTGGGCTGGTAGCGGACAAAGGGTGAATCTAATTTTCATGAAAATTTGTGATGAAAAAAATTAAATGTCCAAACTCGCCAACCATTGCGTTTGTTTTGTTTTTAACTCTCTCAATTCTGCGCATAAGTGAAAATAGACAATCTGTGCTCCCTTATGCAGAACAGCAGGTGATTAACAAGGTGTCAATAGGAGCATGAGGGCGCGGTACATCAATACATCATAACAGATTTTTGGAAAATGATCTATCATTTTTGGAGACAAATCATTTTCAAAGTTGACACTTTTTTTTTTAATCGATAGCACTCAGGATAAATGGTTTTATTTTTCCTCCATTTCTTTTTGTGCGAGTGCCCCTTTAAAGTCAAAGTAAAAAATAAGCTTTTTGAATAAACAATAGCAAGCAACTGTCTTATTCTATACAAGCTTATAGCAGAGGCCATTCTGACTGGCTGTCTCCGGCTAAGCCAAATTTGTTGGAAAAAATTAGCACAGTATTAAAATGTGAGAAAAGTTAAGGATAATGATAATTGAATCAAGGCCTATGCTTGGCATGAATCAGAAGGTTGTAGCTATCATCTGTATTGAGTCAAAATTTCGGTTCAGTTTGACTGGAAAATGAATGCAAGTTATCGCTTTATCCCTCAGGAGAAGTACAGTTACTGTGCTGCATCAGTCCACGTACCATATATTGACGGCAGCAACATTCATGCAGAGCAATTTAACTAAGGTGTGCATGTATGCCAGGCTTTTTAGTGAGGGATAAACTCTGACAATAGTCCTCATATCTCCATAGATTTAAGCTAAGACTCTTCTATCCATGCATATCTCACTTATATTTTCAAAGGTTTTTGGTTGTCAGCTTTTTTAGCCTTTTATTTTGGCATTAGAAAGTAGTGAAACTGCTGTGTAAAAGGATATGTGCCCCTGAAGTCTGCAAATTCCTCAAGTTTATGACACTAAACACCCATTAATGCTGTAATCTCCCACCCTCCATCCCTAGCGGAACACTCAATCGCTTAATTATGTCACTAATTTGCATTTTAATTCCAGCCCAACACGAATTAGATGGGAACGATTTTCCCGGCAGCTAAAGCTCACCCCATTTTCCCCGCCACAGTCTTACCCTATCAGAGCTCATTAAGCTCTCGCATAGCTAACAATATGCAAATGAGCAAAATGCTCAGCCAACCAGACTTCATCACATTCTCGCATGGAAATGAGTGCTGAGCCCAACCAACCGGGAAAGATGAAAAACACCATGTCCGTGTAAATAAACAAGGGAGTGAAAAAAATTGATGGGAGATTATGGGAAAACCTCCAACTGCGACAAAGACAGATGGCTTTCTGAGAGTTTACTGATGAGTTTACTCAAGTCTCCCATGCGGTACAAACAGAGCTGGAGCCTTTTGCCTTTTTAGAAAGCGGACTTCAAAAGAAACCAGGATCCACTTCAAAGTTGGCGCTAAAACAGACAAGGCCGAGGTTGAGAAGCTGTTTGCTGGCTAACTGATCTTTGATTCTGCTCGTCTTGGGATCGAGGTTGGGTGTGACATGCTAATCTAGAGGCTACACTGATAGTAGGCCTAAACGACACACTGACAAGGACAAAATGTCTTTGGTCTACATTACATTACTTATAATGTATTTGGCAGATGGTATTATCCTGACCAACCAATACCGCTGGAAACTTCTGTTCCCTAGACTGCCTCAAACTGCCTGAGTCACATGATAGCCTAGGGTTACACACTGGACTACGTCACCAGCTTGAAATGGCACAAATCGGCAAGAGGGATTTGCCAGTGACCTAAATTCAAGATAAAACATAGGGGTCGCTATTTCGCTATTAATTGTTCAATCAGCGGTAGAATGCCTAATCTTTGTAGAGTTCATTCATTTTTCTCAAGACAATTTCCATATAACATTGCGCCAAAAACTGTGCTTCTGAGTCATGAATCAGATGTTTGTTATCGATACTAAATTCAGTATTTTTGTATTATCCATGCACAACATGCTCAATTTGTGTTATTTTTAGAATACATTTTATCATCATATTCTATTCAGAGTGTTTGTTATTCATTCGCTTGCTTGTTTCCTTCAGAAATACATTCTGAAAGTGACAATAATTCGGTGTCCGTATAACTCCAAAATTCGATGTCAAAAATACGGAAATTACCTGGATTTTCCAGGGAGCAGAGGTAATCTATACATAATGAGACTAAGTGCTATTTGGTTAAGTAGCATATTATGTTACGAGTGGGTACCCAAAGTAATTGTAGCAACGAGGTATAACTTACATAAAATATAAGTTAGCTTTAGCTATGTTAGCCATATATTTGGTTAGCCATCACCTTACCTATCAGGTAGTCCACTCTCTTACATCAATATTCTAATTGATCGCAACAGTGCACACAGCAGAACCCACCTGTATCAGCGGATACCATCCTCCAGCATGGCTGTCAATCACGAAACTCATATTCACTTTCTCCGCAGAAGTGCAGCCCAGTGCTCCTTGCACTCCTCTAATAGCCTCTGTGATTAGTATGAGAAGCAGAGCGTTTTTTAAACAAGTCTTGGCAGAAGCCTATCCAGCGAAAAAGTTATTGCCCCCTTCCAGATTTGCTCTGTTTTTGCTTATTTGTCATATTTAAAGGTTTCATATCCTCTAACTAATTTGCATATGAGACAAAGACAACACGAGGAAACATAAAATGCAGTTTTTAAATGATAATTTAATTCCTTGAAGGTAAAGAGCTACTTAAAACTTGTCACCCTCATGAAAAGAAACATTTCCCCAATAAACCTAAGAACTGGTCGTGCCAATCTTGGCAGCAAAAACTGCAATCAAACGTTTGCAATCACAGGTAATGAGTCATTCACATAGCTGTAGAGGAATTTCCGCCCTCTTTTCTTTGCTGAATTGTTGTAATTCAGCCACAATGGAGGGTTTTTGAGAGGGAACCGCCTGGATAAGGTCAGACCACTGCATCTCAATGGACACTAGTTAGAACTTTGGCTAGCGACTCCAAAACCTTCATTTTGTGTCTTTTGAGCGACTCAGAGGTGGACTCCTTGTGTGCTTTGGATCATTGACCTGCTGTAAAACCCAACTACACTTGAGCTTTATGACCTGACTGATGGCCAGACATTTTCCTTCTGTTCAGGGAAAGAGCAGAATTCATGGTTTCATCAATTATGGCAGCAAAGCAGCCCCAGACCACCACACTGCCCCCTTCATGTTTGACTGTTGGTATTAAGTTCATAGTAGAGAATGCTTTGTTTGCACAAAGCCAAAGATAACAGGACCCGTGTTTTCCGAATAATTCAAATTTTGAGTTATCAGTCCACAGAATATTATTCCTATAGTCTCAGGGGTCATCGAGATGTTTTTTGGCAAATGAGAAACAAGCCAATGTGGGTTGTTTTTTTGGGGGGTCAGTGGTGGGTTTCGCCTTGCAGCTTTCTGATCACAGCTATTTTTGACCAGTCACTCCCTTACAGTTGTGAACACACTCCTTAACTGAGGCAAGTGAGGCCTGCAGTTGATTAGATGTTAGTTTGAGTTCTTTTGTGACCTCTTGGATGAGCTGTAAATGCGTTCTTGGAAGAATTTTGGTAGGCTGGCCAATCCTGGGAAGATTCAATGCTGTTTTCTCCATCTCTTGATAATGGCTCTCACTGTGGTTTGCTGGAGTCCTAGAGCCTTACAAATGGCTTTGAAGCCCTTTCCAGACTGATCGATGATGACAACTTTGTTTCTCATCCTTTCTTGAATTTCTTTAGATCTCAACATCATGTTCACATTACCAGACAAGAGATGTTCAAATTCAACAGTAATCATGCATGGGTGTCTCGCATGAAATTGAACCCTGTCATGAATTAAATTTGTTCACTTAGTTGATTTAATGACTAAAGGGGTCATTAATTTTCCACATAGGGCCAGCTAGGGTTGGGTAGCTTGTTGCCTTCAGTGGACAAAGTCATCATTTAAAAATTGCATTTTGTGATTATTCAGGTTATTTGTGTCTACTATTGAAATTAGTTTGATGATCTGAAACATTTAAATGACAAATATGCAAAAATAAAATAAATCAGGAAGGGGGCAAATACTTTTTCATAGCACTATACTCGCAACTACAAGGGAATTTTTCTATATATTTTCACTCCTACAACCAGGATGACTTTATTTTGTGGTGAAGGTTTGTTGTTTGATTGAAGCAATTGGATATTCACTGTATTTGAGGTACTTCTTCAAGACTGCAATAGCAATGGCTTCCCAGAATACAAACCAGATATGTTCTGGTTATAAATTTACATTTCCCAGTCAGTACAGACAGAACAGGCCAAAAGGATTAGGCTTCCTGTGGTTTAAAAAGAAAAAAAAAAAACTAGTTGCAGAAGAATGCAGATAATTGAAGCACGTTAACTGAGTAGCAGACCAACATTTTCATTCAATTTCTTACCACAATAACATTCAAAATATTGACACAACTCCTATAAACTTCCCTTCTGTCTTAATTGCTGTGAAACATAATCCTGCAGGTCTATTCAAGCATATTGCAAAAAGTTGGGTGGAGGAGTGGGCATCAGACCTATATATACAGCCTATTAATTCGAACCAATGGCAGAATATGAAAAAGCTGGCTCAGAAGTTGTGGGATTTATGGTGAAAAAAGAATGAGTTGGCCTTCGATTTTTGTAATCCACAATTCAATAAAAGAGTTGAAGTTCACAAAATCTTCTACACCTGAAATTAAAAAGCATATGGTGGACTGATACTTTTTGCCTACACAGTATGAACAACAATAGCAACCATGTGCCAACAAACTGACTCAAGTCTTCAAAGAACCTTACTTTTACTATGGTGAGTCATACGCCTACAATGAAAACACACAAATACAACTGACAGTAAAAAAAAAGAAATAAATTTAAAAAATGGGTGATTCATCCTTGATTCCTCAGCAAGTCCTGAGCTCTTACTTTAAAGAAGCTTTAATGCCAAAATAGGAAGTGATACAAAACAAGGAACCACTCTCTCCTCACTCTGGTTATTTACCACTTGACACAGCTGGGATGAATAAAAAGGTAGGCAGACAAATTTATTGAATGGAATATACAATAAATACATACGCAAAGTAATTGTAACAGTAGAAGAACATGCATCAGATAAGCTCTGCTTCATGTAACATATCGGTTTGTTCATAGAAGTAAGCAGCAAAGCGCAAAATTGATCGAGTATATTTGCCAAGTCAAAGGTCATGATCGAAAAAACACAACCAGCACGACAAAAAGTAGCTCAAGACCATGTAACAACACGAATGCATAGGATAAAATTACATCAAGAGCTTCAGTCATGGTAGAATTTCAGGGTGAAGGGGGTGCAATGCAAAAACTAGCTTAGGCACTGTCTGAAGTGGTACATGGTGCTAAACGCTGGCACTGAAGATGTGACAGAGGTGTGTATTGTCACACCTGTCTCTCCCAGTGGGGGAGAACAGCTTTGAAACCCAACAGAGTCAAGAGTCTGGAGGCGGATGCCTGGAGGATTTCATCTGCTTCAACTTCCTAAAGAAGCTGCTCTTTTGATCGGAGAGGCTGAAGCTCTTGTTGGCCAGCGTGTGATGCAGTCTGGGCTGCAGACCCACATCTAAGCATCGCGTTAACAGTCTGTGCAGACCAGCCTCTGCAGACCAAGAAAGAAGATCTGTTGAATGGCCCACTCACACCACTAGCACACTGGGCTTCAATTTCCCAAATAATTGAAGGGAACTGTCTCCACTGAGAGCCAGTATCCGGCGTATATGAGGGAGAAGCGAATGTGGCACTGAGCTGCTCTCTTTTTTGATAAGACCCAGGAAGATTTGATCAGGGAATCAATGAGCCAGAAAATGCTGGGATTCAGTGGCAGATAAAACTGCGCAGCGATGCGGCCCGGGCCTAACGGTCCATGAAATGACACAGGACACTCCCTCCACTCCTGTCTGCTGGGGCCCTGAGAGGCAGGAGCCTGGGGAGCTGAACTGCAGACAGCACTGACACTAAGACCCGGATTAGTACGCACATTCAAGTCTCCCCGAGGCTCATTATTACATGGTCCTGTGACCCTGCTTGGGCTAATTATTACACAGGTGTTAGATCCCTGCCATGGCTGACTATCGTACAGATATATGAACCTGTTGAATTTTATGGAGAGTCACAAACCGTGCAAAAGCTGATAATGCAATAGATCTATGGGCTAATTATTCCATCGATTTTTCAACCTAATGCTAATTACGCAAGTAAACCTGACTGAATTTGATTATTACATAGAACTGTGAACCAGGCTTGGGCTTATATTTACTATGTTTCAAGAATAATAAACCCTGCTGAGGCGTATTACCATATAGATCTGTGAACTCGACTGAGGTTGATTATTACACAGACCTGTAAGCCTTGTTTTTAACTTCCCTGATGGGCCCGTATTCGGGCCGTCTGAGTGTTAAGGGGTTAAAGTTAACCTAGGAACCTGAAATCTGTCGAATGGCATCATTCCTCTGACCATTCGTTAAAAACGTCTTTGTAACATTAGAACTGCACTTGTAAGAGGGGGGAATCTGGTTAGTATTGTATGAAAGTTGGCTGAATTTTAAAGTCTGGGGAGTTTGTAATGTAGCATGCATGACCTTGTTTTTGTGTGTGTGTCTGTATTGATGTGTCTGTGGGCATGGGCATGCTTACGTGCAAAAATATAAGTGTATATTTCTGTCTGTGCACACACACATTGTATACATGTAGCCATGCCTAAATACGAGAATGTTTGTGTCTGTTTACGAGCAATAAAGTTGACCAATCTTTATTTCACTGCATCGATAGGAGTCATGGTTTTGCTCTTCCAGAACACGGTGCTCTGGTAGACAGTTTCTCCTGCCTCAGACCCCATTGGGAATGCATGATCTGGCAGAAAAATGCAGTGTCTGTATTGAATGTGTCAGGCAAAGCTTTCTCCTATCAGACCCATATTATCTGAATGCCAGTCAAACACTGGCCCGAGGACATAGCTTCCCTCAAATCCTGGTGCCACATTACACAGCACAGGTTACCAATAAACCCACCCCCAAGGCAGAAAAAAAATCTTCAATGTTAAGAAATATAAAACACAAAGCTCTCTGCATGTCTGAATTTGCTTTCAACCTTGTAATGTATATGAAAAGAAGGGTCTGTGACATGCATGAGGATGCACTGTTGAACCACAGCCGAGGCTATAGTCTAAACCCGGCACTGACAGCAACTACTTAATTAAAACGTCAGGTGGCCTTTCCATGCGAGGTCAACAACATATCATCAGTACCGAGAATTTCTTCCCCTTCCTCTTTCTAAAAACCGAAAACTTCTCTTTTCTCTTTCCTTCCATGTGCAGAGAATCTCTTGCATCTTTGTGAGGTCTGTGGTAATGTCACCTCAAACAAAAGGACACCGGTCCCCTTATGCACCGCCTCTTTCTCACATTGCCACTTACAGTGAGAAGTGTGTGCGCGCGTGCACGTGTGTGTGTGTGTGTGTGTGTGTGGCTGAACAAGTCTGTGTGTGCAGTGCTTAACAAATTTATTAGACCACCACCTTTATGCACAGAACATTCCTTTTTAACAATTATTAGTCCTGAATCTCAATCATTTTTCTGAATTAAAAATACAATCACTGTGAAAACACTCTCAGGTCTTACAAGTTTTCCTCGTTAGGGTAAGGCAAAAATTATTCATTTAGACACGCGATTTTGTGTATCAGCCTAATTCAAAATTGTGTAAAGGCATTTTTAATCTTTGCCTTTATAATTTCAACAATTTAAACAATCACGGGTCAAAGCTTAGATCTCCTGATGTGCCAAAAAGGTAGCATGGATGCTCCAGAGCAGTTAACCTTTTGTAATGCAAAAGCCTACTTATTAGACAATTATTTTTTCTGAACTGAATTCAGCCCATTATTTAGTCGCCCTGTGATCACATCAAGAGAGAAGCCATGTTTGTAACTGCCAACGAATTATTTGCGTAATTGAAAAAAAACGATTCAGTAAAGGAAAATGACTGAGAACTAGTCAGGAGTAATAATTGTTTTAAAGGGATGTTCTCTGCCCTCCCAATGTTCAGTTCTGGTTACACCACTGGTGCTACAACCCTCGGGCCTGTGACCCACCCACCCAGAATGAGCACAGTAAAGCACAGCACAGACAGCTCTTAGCACAGAGAAGAGCAGAGAGAATGACAGCCCCCACACACCCACACACAGATGTTACAGCAATGACACATCTGCTGGATCAGGGCCCATGTCCACCTAATGCTTTTTTCTGCCAAAAAAAAAAAAAAAAAAACTTTGGTCGGGCGCAGTGCAGTGAGAGATAAAAATTTTGCACATGGGTGTTGCATCTACAATGACAAAATTGTAGTATCAACACATCACCACTCCCGCCATTACATCACAAACTACTGTTGCCGCAGGGTGACAAATCCCGCCAATTGTCATACACGACTAGTTGCCTGAAAATGAGCGACAGTGATGAGACCAGCGCCATTTTGTAAAGTTCAAAGATTTTCAACGAGAAGCGCTCGGAGCAGCTGGACAAAAAAGTCAGAGCTCTCTGAGTGAAAAGGCTGGGTTTAGGACTTTTTCTCAAGGGGGCCGCGTACGCTCTCTCTCCACATTGACCAACTGGAAAAAGATGTTGGCGGTCAGAGAAGAAAAAAAAGCTGGGAGGACACAAGCCCTCATAAAGCCCACTCTTTTGTGCCCCAGGAAAATTTCACATGAAATGACTTCATTATTTTACAGCAGCATTGAATTAAAACGGTATTAAACAGCATTATTTCCTAATTAAATACACTGAGGTGCGTAGAGATTTGGACAGTGACACTCTGAAAGGACTGTCAGTCCGCACTTCAACGTGAAGTTATTGGAATCTGTATCCAGTGAACAGGGTAGGAATTACAGCCCTTCAGAACTGTACCTTGGTGCTAATTCTTACATGCCTTTCAGTATTATTGATACTCACCTTGTTAAAGAATGTGTGAAAATATAGCTGGCAGCACTAGAGGTTATAATGATGATGATGATAATGATGAAGACGACTGTGACTCACCTGTGACTCAGCGGTCTAAAATCAAGCACCTGAGCTCAAGTTCAGGTCCGTCCCATCATCTCACCAAGACGAATCCAATATGTCAGAGACAAAGATCATTCACCGTCTGAGATCAAACAGTCCCAGACAAGAGATCCCCCAAACCACACACATGCCCCCGGCTGGCTTTGAACCGAGCCTCAGACTAACTCACAGTTCCCTTGTGTGTTGAAGGTCTCAGATTACCAGCACAGTTCCCGACAAAGGTGGGGCAGACAAAGCCGAAAACTTATTCATGCAGGAGGCATGACTTTAGCGTCATACAATTCAGACACTTCAAATACTGCCTTCATACACCTTTCTATGTGAGGTGGCAGCATGGCATCTTCAAACAACACACAACCTCTGCCATTACAAGTATTCAGCATGAATCTAACCAATAAATAAAATGTTGCAGTTGAAAACATGCTCAAATTCAATTATCTTTGGTATGCATATACAAATATGTTAACACGTAAATTACCATAACTTTCAAAAGAGTGATCATATGGAAAAACAATCTCTTAGGGAAACATTACCCTTATATGTACAACCCCAATTCCGAAATAGTTGGGGCAAAGTGTAAATTATGAATAAAATCAAAATGCAATGACTTTCAAATCACACCAGC
The DNA here is from genome assembly GCA_029721435.1 of Gymnothorax reevesii. Lineage (NCBI taxonomy): Eukaryota > Metazoa > Chordata > Actinopteri > Anguilliformes > Muraenidae > Gymnothorax > Gymnothorax reevesii. Next base: position 116,022,867 of record CM056577.1, read on the forward strand.
CAGTATTTTATTTGCAGTAGAACAGAGATAGCATAGCTAATGTTGAAACTGAGAAATATTACAATTTTATCCACAAAATGAGCTCATTTCAAATTTGATGGCTGCCACAGGTCTCAAAAAAGTTGGGACAGGGGCCTGTTTACCATGGTGTAGCATCCCCTCTTCTTTTTAACACAGAGTGGAGGTGTCTGGGCATTGAGGAGACAAGTTTCTTGAGTTTAGCCATTGGAATTTGATCCCACTCTTGTTTAATACAGGCTTCCAGCTGCTGGAGAGTTTTGGGTCTCCTTTGACAGACTTGTCGTTTAATTATGCACCAAATGTTCTCAATCCATGAAAGATCAGGGCTGCAGGCAGGCCCGTTCAGCACACAGACTCTTCTACTATGAATCTATGCTGTTGTAATAGCTGCAGTATGTGGTTTTGCATTGTCCTGCTGAAATACACAAGGCCTCCCTTGGAATAGATGTCGTCTGGACATGCTGGCTTTTGAACTGAACACTGATAACAGGTGGGTTGGTCTTTCTCCTCTTTAGCTCAGAGGACACGACGCCCATGATTTCCAACAAAATGTCAAATTTGGACTCCTCTGACCACAGGACACTTTGCCACTTTGCTACAGTCCATTTTAAATGAGTCTTGGCCCACAAAACACAGTGGTGCTTCTGGATCATGCTCAACAATGGCTTCCTTTTTACATGATAGGGTTTTAGGTGGCATCTGTGGATGGCATGGCGGACTGTGTTTACTGAAAGTGGTTTCTTGAAGTATTCCTGGGTCCATTTAGTAATGTCAATGACAGAATCATGCCAGTGAATGATGCAGTGGCGTCTGACAGCCTGAAGATCACGGGCATCCAGTAAAGGTCTTCGGCCTTATCCCTTACGCACAGAGATTTTTCCAGTTTCTCTGAATCTTTTGATGATGTTATTAGTCTAGTGGCTTAGCTGCCAGGAAAGCATATTTGTGCACTTTTGGAAGCAAGTATTAACTTCTGCATGCAGATAGATACTGTATTATCATGGTGATTTGTTTTTGCTATAGAAGCACTTTCATAGTGCCCCCTGGTGGTGGCTGGCGCCACATATTTGTGGCACAGACTTTTCTAGCAGATATTATTAAATAATTGGTCATTAATTTTGATCTAGATATATTTTCTTCATTCTGGTTATGTAAATTAAATACGGATATTCATCTATGCCGCTCGACTATATGCACTGTTGATGATGAGACCTTCAAAGCCTTTGCAATTTGATGTTGTGGAACATTGTTTTAAAGTATTCCACATTTTTTTACACAAGCCTTCTCAGGTTGGAGAACCTCTGGCCATCTTTACTTCTGAGAGACTCAGCCTCTCTAAGACATCCCTTTTATAGCCAATCATGTTACGCACCTGATGCCAGTTAACTTAATTACTTGCTAAAAGTTCTTTCAGCTGATTTTTTTATATATGAATTGCTTTTTCAGCCCTTTTTTGCCTATATCAAATTTATGAGACCTGTTGCAGCCAGAAAATTTGAAATAAACTCATTTTGAGGATAAAAATGTAAAATCTCTCAGTTTAAACATTTGAAATGTTATCTATGTTTTATTGTAAATAACATATTGGCTCATGTGATCTGAAAGTCATTGCATTTTCATTTTATTATATATATAATATATATTTATTATATTATTAATTTATTATATATATATAATTCTTATAGAAGAATTTAAATAGATGCAAGTCATTGCTGCTCAACCATGTTCCAGGAGATGTACCGTCCAGTACAGCATCACTGCAGCCCTGACAAAGCACACATCGTTCAACATCAAGAGAGATCTAATTGAGCCGCTAATAAGTACAATCAGTTAGGTCGGAAATGAAAACCTCCGGCAGAGTAAATAGCCAGGAACAGTACAAAGGAACTCTGCTTTGGATTCACAACCTCAGTTAAACAAGAATAGGGAAGGTATTTAAGATGTAAATATAAACAGACTGATTTGTAAATTCTCATTTACCCACATTTAGTTAAAATCAGGGAAAAGATAAAATATGTAAAGTTTCATCTTTATCAACTGTATCTATTTTTGTAAATATGTGCAATTTTCAAATATGAAGTCGTCAACACGTTCCAAAATGATTGGGACAGGGGAAAAACATCTATAGCAGCTAAACAGGTGAGCCGTGGTGTTTTCAGGGACCCCCTACTATATTTATTTTTATTTTTTCAGCAGGATAACGCCAAGCCACACCCTGCATGTATTTCAACAGCGAGGCTCTGTAGTCACAGAGTGCAGCCAGGACCTGTCTCTCATCAAAAATGTGTGGTGGATAATGAAGTATAAAATATGGGATCCCGTCATCTAAAGTCCTATATTAGGAAAGAACAATTCATATCTCCAGTTCGAAATAGATGACTAGGTGTTATTAATAAGAGTGGTGATGTAACACGGCGGTGAACACGTACTTATCCTGGCTTCATTAGAACGCGTTGATGACGTCACATTTTGTAATGTTATTTAAAAAAATGCTTACCTCGTCTCCGGGTTTTTTTTTTTTTTTTCAAATGAATACAGGTTCAAAGGGATTTGATAACTATAGTTAGCTGTTTTTATTTACATTTTACACATTGAAGTGGGGTTGTAAGTAGAGGCTCTTATCTAGATTGAAATATCCATTTATACAGCTAACTGGTCAGGACGCAACCCTAGTGGCAATAAATTATCACGCTAACTGAGGGTATGCAGGTTTATCCAATTATTACACCTATGACAGATCACAGTATCGGCACTAAACAGGTCTTAACTTCCATTTATTCACTTCCTGTTAATCATCGCGAGTATTTTTGGTTTAAAGACACATTATCGCGGAGTCGAAAGGTCGGCAGCCCCAGTCACGGCAAACTTCTAATATAAATTCAAAGAAATGTGGACAACAGCTCCGCCTACTGGTGAGAAAAAAAGACCAAACGCATACTCAAGCGCTGCACCTTCGAAATCATCCATTAATAATGGAAACTTAAATGCTTGATTTAATTCTACCTACGGGACGGAGCTTTCATCGGGAATTTAATCCCCTCCCTGGAATTTATTGTCAGAAGCGGAGTTCTGAGGCGACGTTGCCGTTTCGTGGTTCAGTTTGTCATCAAAGTAAGAGATGGTTGGTTGGTCGATTAGATCTATCTTGTCGTTTGAAATACAGATGGATGTGGGAAGAAATATGTCTGCAGTCTGTCACTTGCCGAGGAGATTAGTTCAAAGGGAAAGCGGCTGGCAAAGATTCAGGCCTTTTGGATCGGAGTTAAAGTCCATAATTACAGCAGGTCTATAGGCAACATAAACCTTTCATCTTGCTAAGGACTTCAATAACCAACAGTGTATTTCGCAATTTTCGGTCATCCATATTATTTTGCCATTAATAACATATGGCAGAAGTGGTAGGCCTGTGTTGGTTGCCTAAAGTGCACGATTACTGTGCATTTTACACACTACACACTTCATCGATTGACTGGTCTTTTAACCGCATGATGACTAAACATGTATCCATGTAATACTTTCCTCCCACAACATTATCCGATCAGCGCAAAAAAAATTTTTTGCTCTCAGCAATATGTGCAGGTGACAGAGCAGTAATGGAAACACCATAAATTATTTGTACTGTGCCTGCTGTTTTCTTATATACAGAGGATGAGAGAGGCTTTGCCTTGGGACACTTGTGGGGTGCATTTTATTCAAAATCCTTTCCTGCCCAGCTGATGGTTTTTCCATCTGGGTCTCAGACACACTGTTATAACAGACAGGAATTTGCTTCTCCATACATTTTTACAAAGTCTAGCAACGGTCATGGCTTTGTCTCCTCTTGCAGAGTGGGTAGAGAAATGCACAGATTGTTTGCCCATTGAGTGCGGATATGTTTTTAAGCTCATTTATATCTTTGGGTATGAGTTCTAATCAATGTTGTTCCTCTTACTGTCTCGATAAATTATTGTATCCATGGGAGATTCTGAAAGGGCTGGACACGCTTAGCTGTATCAACACTTTGAAAGTATGACACCTCATCCTGCCATAATCGTCCATCCATTCAACCGTTATCACGCCAGCTTATTCCCAGGCAGGGGGCTGGAGCCTATCCCTGCACCATGATAGTCCACTGCAGGAATCCGTAATCACCCTCAGATCTGAATTAGAATGCAGTTTCTTGGGATACTGTGCCTAAAGCTTGCCAGCTGTGTCATTAGAGCATTCCCCTTATATCTTGCACAGGAGGATAAGCAGAAGTGTTCATTTTTGTTGCATAGTGCAGTGGATATATGTGTAATGGAATGGAGTGGAGTATGTACATTGGCGACACACTCATACACATGACCCCCGCCTAAGCTCTCTGTGATGTCATGAGGGTGCAGGAAAATCAAAAATTCTAGGAAATTAAGGGAAAAGGAACTCTTTCACATCCTAGTGATAGCCTGTGGGCCGAGGGGGGCAAGATAGCAAGATAGGGGGAAAAAAGGGGGTCTCCATTTCCCAAACAATACACCCCTGTCTATCATAGGTTCGTCAGTGGGGCAGCGCACAGACAGAGCTTCTGTACGGCAGCCAAATGCCGTCCCTTACGCCTCCCCCCGTCGGATGGGTGTAGCTGTCATTGCTTTGAAAGAAGTCATATGTGAGTCATATTTGCTTCGTGTACATATTACATTACAAACAACAAAAAGAGGAGGGCTCCATTGTGGGCCATTGTCTCTGGCTCCATTATGTGACACGGTATTCCATCAAAATCAAAGTTCAGCTGAATGCAGCTGATCACATGACCTTACGGGAGAAGAGCGCGGTACGATGGAGTCGCAGGGCTCAGTGAAAGACCAAAAGACTTCAAAGTACGCCTCCAAGCCTCTTTGAAGTTCCCTCAGCTTCAGTAGCCTGCAGTTGTCATCTCAGACTTCTAATAGACGGACTGTACAGTGTTCTGTCACTGCCATGGTAACGCTGGACTGCAAACCAAACAGAAGCCCTTTCCTGATTTGTAGTGTAATTCATGTGTGTCTGTATGTACATTACCCTCCACTAATATAGGCTGGCTTGGTAAATATAGTCGAAGAAGGCTATGAAAAAATATGATTGTTATTAATCCTTCTTTTTCCAAATCTAATAAGTATATTAAGATATATTTTAAAAAAATAATTGAAGGAAAGAACTATACTTATCTGAGAATAAATACTTCCCCCAAAAGTGTTTGCCGGAATCACTGGCTCCCCAAGAAAATCTTATAGGAACAATCTAATTGAAGCATATTCTCGCGGTTCACTTCTTTTGAAGGTCAACAGAAAGATTAGGACAAGTTAAATCGTCATCTACGACTGCCTGGGGCAAAACGGTCACCCATGACTGCCTGGGGTTTCTCTGGGATGTAAATACGAGGTGACCCACCAATCAGTTTCTCTCAGGCATCCATCACCATGACTCAGACAACAAAATAAAGCAGTGATGTGTGACAGGAGGCTGTTGGGCTACATAAATTGAACACTGGTTTGAAGAAAATAAAATATTAATGAAAATGAAAAACTCCCATTTTGACTCTTGAGGTAATAATGCTGTTACCTCTCAATATGAAGTCCGAAGAGATGTCACTGTTGCTGGATCAAGCAAGCATTATGCTGAAATACACAAACATATACACATATATATGTATAAAACCAGCAGAGAAATAGTGAAAACATATTGTGTGGCCAAATCACCGAATTGGTGCATTCCTAGAAAGATTGAATATGCTGGTGAGCTCTGGAACACCAAAAGACCTGGAAGTCCACGGATAACAACAGTGTTGAGTGAAAGGATGATTTTCCTGGAGAAGACAGTTGGATGACAGCAGATGCCTATCTTAAGGACACTTTCCAGGAGATTGGCCTATCCGAGTCAATGACAACAATCAAGTGAGTGCCTCACCAGAGTAAATACAGAGGGTTTAAAGGAGCTGTATCTCCATTATTGCACAAGCACAAAACATACGTCCCAAGAAAGTGAATTTGCTCGACTGCAAGTCACAATCTGATTCCATCTTTGCCAATCCATCTTTGTTTTGCATAGTATTTATATATTTTAGTTACTCCGGCATTTTGCTTTTTATATAAAGGAGCTTTCTACAGAAATTTGGGGATTCAAGCTACAATATTAAGCTTTAGCTAAGGGATATAAAGAATATACACTGACTGCCATCTCCTATAATCATGGGAGAAGTAAAATACCTCCTTCTTCTGTAGAGATCTTTTTTTGGGATTTTTTCCTTTATTTTGATCGATATACAGTCGAGAGTGACAGGAAAGTTGGGGAGAAAAATGGGGGAAGACATCGAGCTGGAATCGAACCCGGGTTGCCGCGGGAAAGACATAGCCTTAATGGCGCACGTGCCTAGACCAAAGAGCCACCAGGTCACATCTTCTTCCTCTTTGATTACTGGGGGTGGCAAACCAGTTTTCATTATTCCTATCCTTTGGCTAAAACTTAACATAGCACTTTGAATCCCCAAATTTGCATTGAAAACTCCTAAATATAAAAAGCATAATACCCGTGTAAGGAAAATATATAAATACAATGCAAAACGATGATGGATTTGCAAGGATAGAAGTCGATTTGGACTTGCAGTTAAGCAGATTATGAACATGCGGTGTAATAGTGACACAGCTTCTTCAACATAATGCCTCAAAAACAGTAAATTTGCTCAAGGCCATCCACAAATGTCTGCATAATTATGGGGCTGTATCCTACTGAAACAAAATGATGGAAAGGGAAAATATGAGGAGGGGAAGAAACTGCCCATGATCCGGAACATACCACCGCAGTCAGCTGTGAAACATGGTGATGTGTCGGCATAAGCTCACGTGGTCAGCCTTCAGACGGTTGAATAAATTGATTGACATACTGTATGTCTGTGTTGTGTTCTCAGTTCTTCATGTGCATCCAGTTTTGACAAAACTGTAGACATAAGACAAAAAGACCCCCCAAGTGTTATTAAAAGGGAAATTCCCCATTTACACTCATGCACATAAAAAATGCAACACTCAGTGATTGTTAATATTTTTTTCAGCATCAGTAGATCTGTATTGCCTGCTGCCATTCAGAGGATTTCAATCTGCTCAATACAAACTTGTGGAAATACTAAGTGTTCTGTGGCATAATTCCCAAGTCCAAATTTAAATATATTTCTTAAAATTTCGAAAATTTCCACATGTTGCGTTTTTTAGGTGCATGGATATATATCCTGCCTCAGTATACTGGAAAGGTTTGGCCATCTGGAATATTAATCCATGTATGAATAATGCGACTGAATTCAGTGCAACAGTACCTACCCCAGTCAGTAATGGAGTTTTTTTTTTTTTTTTGGGCAACTCATAGGTACATCATCACAACGCATCTGTGAGTCTGTGTGTCAATATTTATATTTTATCTCACAAATTTTTCAGGTGCACACACACACACACACACACACACACACAGGAACTGTGGAAATTGAACGGCAATACAAACAGTACCTGTTCAAAATGTAAGTTTAAAAAAAAACTCAAATTTCCTAGGGATAAAGGCTGGAAAGAAATTCAAATCCCTGTGTAACAGATCTCCGTGCCAATCTTTCATACCCCCGTCATATCCAACTGTATCCATTGAAACGCACGTTTGGTGTGTACTCACCTTTAAGACAACACTTGCCTTTAAACACAATGTAAAAAAAAAAAAGCCAGAGCTTCGTCGGCGGACAGTGTGCGCTGCGCTCTCCTCGCACTCACCATGGCTCCGAACCCGCTACTGCTACAGCAGAATCAGGACAGAGAAGACGAGCCACTGGCCCTTCCCTTCGCCATCCAAAGACGACCGCCGAGCTGAGGCAGCGGCTCCAATAGAGGGGGGCGCCCCGAGGATGAAACGTCCTTCTGTCGCCTCCTAGATGTCTTCTCCGAGACCCTCGTACAGTAATTTGACAAAGGGGGGTGCGACCCGGCGCGGCGGTGGGAGAGACATGAGCCGGGATTACACCATCAATCTGTCGGTGCGACAGGTTTTGGGTCTGTGGGTCCAGGGCTCGGTACCCACTCTTCAGCATTTCGCAGGTACGAGGGGGCGACTGGGAGTTGCCGGGGTGTTCGACTCAGGGTTGCGGGGCGTAATCTCACGAAGCGCTGAAGCTCCCTTGCCGGTCACCGTCTTGGCCTGATTGCCAGATTAAAGGGGACATGTGATGCTGTGGAATCCATTTTTAAAGGGGCAGGAAAAGCTACTGTATTTATGTCTCTAATCGCTCCGCCGCTGCCGGAGGAGTGTATGCCGAGAATCTCATGCGTTTTGCCAGCTGGCGCGACCTGCCTGTCCGGGGAAAAAAAATTAACAGTTGATCGTAAATACTACCGAATAGGATGCAGAAATCTTGCGCACGGAGTTAAGTAGCCTTATCTGTTTTTGGCTTTGTAATTAGCTGGTTATATCGTAAGAGTTTGGCCGGTGTAGCTTTGCCAGCGATTATAATGGAACCTCAGCTTATGACCACAGATAAATCCATCTCCTTTTGTCTGTCTGAATTAATTTAGCGCCGATGGGTTGTGTAAATTTCCACGAGTGAGATGAGCTTCCTTTCTGCTGCTCTCTTCCGCTGAATGTGCCCCTCAAGATCTGTGCAGCTGAAGAAGTAATACTATTTTAAGTGATTTACATTATTTTCTAGAAATGGGGCGTGTATGCTGGTTATGACATTGCACAGGCGTCGCCGCTCAGATGGCAACGTGCGCTTGCAATGATCCGCTGAGTGGCATCACATTATACGCAAGACTCCATGAGTATGACTTAGATGCGCGTGGATACGCGCGTTCAGGTGAGTTACAGGCGATCATAATTGATCCTCGTCGATGCCGGTGGAGATGCTCGCTTGATATGATGCTAGATTAGTGGACAGTTGTAGTCCTTTGCTATAGGACATGAATCAGCGGCTGGCCGCAACCAAGCATCTAAAGAAAACCCCTCTTTGAGCTCAATGTATCAGCAAAAATAGACAATTAGGCCTTATCCTGTTTGCATACTTGTAGGGGTGGCCAACTCTGGTCCTTGAGGGTCATGGATGAGCTGGTTTTCAATTTCACCGCCCAGTTTCAACCTTAAACCAGGTGTGGTCAGTTTAACCAACCTCTGTAATTGATCAATCAAGTGCCAAGACACTGAAAAACAGAAGATTATGGGTTATTCCATGCTAAGTGGAAACACTTAAGGTACCTTTTGGGCCATCATGGTCTCAGATTTTTCTCTAACTGTGTATATTTGTTCATTTGAACACAAATGATGGGTATCACCAATTTTTTCACAAACGGCCCACTGTTATGGATTTTATGGGCCTCTGAAAAAATAGCCTGTTGGCGCTTTTCAAAACATGCTGTAGAAAAAGTCTTCTATCTTTGATTCTATGACAGATACAGATCTGGAGGGTGGCTTGATCCTTGACATGAACCTTACTCTAGGCTGACAATCTTAAAGGTTGCTTGTATCAGTGGTGAATACCATGGAAATTAAGGTCAAAGAGCCCAAGTTTAAGGGCCTGGCTCGCTCCCGGGGGAAAGTTGCACTGACACCACTTTACCTGAATTACACTGCTATGGGCCAGAAATCCAGTATATCGTCTTGTTTCCCACCAAAAAGCTGGCCTAAGGTTGTAAAAATCATTGTTTTTCTTTGCATTGAAATGTACATGGCAGTGTACTACTATGTGCTGGAAATGAAGAAACCCGCTTGAACATCGTGTGGGTCACTTTATTTGAGCTGAAAACCTGATATTGATATTCTTTGCAATTATGTTAGGGTCATCCCATGCCAAGTGGAAAAACACCTCGGCCATCTTAGTCTTGGATTTTACTTTTACTTTGTCTATTTGTTCATTTTGGCCTATATAATGGATATATCTGATATTTTTTGTGAACTGCCCTCTGGTATTGCTTTTATGAATCTCTGAAAAAGTGCCCTGTAGGGGGCGCTTTTCAAAATATGCTATGGGAAAACCCTCATATCTCTGGGCCTTTTACTGATGCAGGTCTGGGGTTTGGATGGATTTGTAATATGAGGCTTCCTCTAGCACCACCAGCATTTACAATGGTTGTATCTGTTCTTTTTTCCATGCAAACTGTGATTGGTCAAATTTGAGATTTTTCACTTTTTGTGTCTGTTTTTGTGGTGAAAAAGGCCTGTATACTGGACCAATGGTGAGTTCCAGTATAATTCAGGTCACCTGACATGCAACAGGTGCAAATTCATAATGGTACAACCTTTCCCCGGGGATGGACAAACCCCTTTAACTTGTCTTTTTCTGTTGTAACCAACTTTGAAAGGGTTAATCTGATAAACTATGATGTTCTGATTTATTTTTTTAATAAAAGTGTCAACGATGTGAAATAAAAAGTTTCTTTTGTCGCTTCCTCAGTATCACCAGTAATTGGTGAGTAATAAGGGTCAAAGAAGTGGAAAAAATCTCAAATTTGCCCAACGACAAACACGGTTTCCATGGAAACAAGAACATATATAACCATTGTAAATGACCGTGATGCTAGAGGAAGCCTCATATTACAAATCCATCCAAACCCCATACTAGTATCAGTAATATGGCCAGAGATACAAGGGTTTTTCTGCATGATGTTTCGAGAAGCGCCCCCTACAGGGCATTTCTTCAAAGGTCCATAAAATCCAATACCAGAGGGCAGTTTGCGAATTAGAGACATCCATTATTTGGCCAAAATGAAATATAGACGAAGTAAAAGTAAAATCCAAGACCATGATGGCCCAGGTGCGTCTCCACTTGGCATGGAATGACCCTTCTGTCGCTCTCCAGGACCCGGGTTGACCACCTCTGGAATATTATCAATTCCATGGTGTGAACAAAGGATGAGTAATTGGTTCTATATGAGTAATTGGTTCTATCTTCCATCAGTGAGTGATAGAAGGTAGTGATTTATCTAAGGCGGGGGTGGGGAACATTTTCCAGAAGGGCCGGTGTGGGTGCAGGCTTTCGTTCCAACCAGGTAATTACACACCTGATTCTACTAATTAAGGTCCTTCACAAAGATTCCAGAGGGTGATTAGCAGAATCAGGTGTGTAGCTGCTTGGTTGGAATGAGAGCCTGCACCCACACCGGCCCATTCTGGAAAAGGTTTCCTACCCCTGATCTAAGGAGATGCTTTCGGTGGATGAATGCCCACTCGAAAGCCAACGAGAGAGTCAGGTGTGGAGTTTAGTGGCAGACATGGCCATCAACATTTTGACTGTGCAATGTCTATCAGGTCAAAAAAAAAAAAAAACATTTGTAAAGCTGGATTTCTGTGTGACCTACATAATTGCCATGAGTGTAACCCAGAACTGTTCTTCACCGCAGTCCTTTTTCCAGATTTTGGAAGGTTTTACTCTGTATAGTTAGGTAGCTGATCCTACTTTGTCAATCTGGACTCTGATGTTTATTTCCAGGATCTGTGTCAAAATATTATCTGTGTTTATGCCCTGTGTGTGTCTGTGTCCTGTGTGTAAATACTGTCTGTGTGTTTGTGTTTTCTGTCTACATACAATGTGTGTTTTCTGTGTAATGTGTGTCCATGCATTGTCTCCGTTGTCTGACTATATATACATTCAACAAAAATATAAACGCAACACTTTTGTTTTTGCTCCCATTTGTCATGAGATGGACTGAAAGATCTAAAATTAATTCCAGATACACAATATTACCATTTCTCTCAAACATTGTTCACAAATCTGTCTAAATGTGTGATAGTGAGCACTTTTGCTTTGCTGAGACAATCCATCCCTCCTCACAGGTGTGCCACATCAAGATTCTCATCAGACACCATGATTAGTGCACAGGTGTACCTTAGACTGCCCACAATAAAAGGCCACTCTGAAATGTGCAGTTTTGTCTCACAGCAAAATGCCACAGATGGCGCAAGCATTGAGTGAGCGTGCAATTGGCATGCTGACAGCAGGAATGTCAACCAGATCTGTTGCTCGGGCATTGAATGTTCATTTCTTTACCATAAGCCGTCTCCAAAGGCGTTTCAGAGAATATGGCAGTACATCCAACCGGCCTCAAAACCGCAGACCACGTGTAACCACACCAGCCCAGGACCTCCTCATCCAGCAGGTTCTCCTCCAAGATCGTCTGAGACCAGCTACTCAGACAGCTGCTGAAACAATTGGTTTGCATAACCAAAGAATTTCTGCACAAACTGTCAGAAACCGTCTCAGGGAAGCTCAACTGCATGCTCGTTGTCCTCATCGGGGTCTTAACCTGACTCCAGATCGTCGCCGTAACAGACTTGAGTGGGCAAATGCTCACATTCGATGGCGTCTGGCACGTTGGAGAGGTGTTCTCTTCACGGATGAATCTCGGTTTACATTGTTCAGGGCAGATGGCAAACAGCGTGTGTGGCGTCGTGTGGGTGAGCGCTTTGCTGATGTCAATGTTGTGGATCGAATGGCCCATGGTGGTGGGGTTATGGTATGGGCAGGCATCTGTTATGGACGAAGAACACAGGTGCATTTTATTGATGGCATTTTGAATGCACAGAGATACCGTGATATCCTGAGGCCCATTGTTGTGCCCTACATCCATGAACATCACCTCATGTTTCAGCAAGATAATGCACGGCCTCATGTTGCAAGGATCTGTACACAATTCTTAGAAGCTAAAAATGTCCCAGTTCTTGCATGGCCAGCATACTCACCGGACATGTCACCCTTTGAACATGTTTGTGATGTGCTTGACCGGCGTATACGACAGCGCGTACCAGTTCCCACTAATATCCAGCAACTTCGCACAGCCATTGAAGAGGAGTGGACCAACATTCCACAGGCCATTATTGACAATCTGATAAACTCTATGCGAAGAAGATGTGTTGCACTGCATGAGGCAAATGGTGGTCACACCAGATACTGACTGCTTCTGAGTCCCCAGACCCCCAATAAAGCAAAAACTGCACATTTCAGAGTGGCCTTTTATTGTGGACAGTCTAAGGTACACCTGTGCACTAATCATGGTGTCTGATGAGCATCTTCATGTGGTACACCTGTGAGGTGGGATGGATTGTCTCAGCAAAGCAAAAGTGCTCACTATCACACATTTAGACAGATTTGTGAACAATGTTTGAGAGAAATGGTAATACTGTGTATCTGGAATGAATTTTAGATCTTTCAGTCCATCTCATGACTAATGGGAGCAAAAACAAAAGTGTTGCGTTTATATTTTTGTTGAGTGTATGTAAATGTTTTGCAGAGATTGGGCACTGGGTATAAAGTATGTTTGTGTGTGTGTGTGTGTGTTATAGAGACGTGGGTATGCTATGGGACTGAGTATAAAGTCTGCAGAATTGGACACTCCAGGGGTCAGAAAGTAGAAGTGCAGCCACGTTTTACTTCCAGCCATGAGCTCAAGCAGCTGATTTCCCAAATTAGTTCAACCTCTGAGCTGAAGGGTTGCTGCAATTATTAGATCCAGGCGGTTGCAATAAAAAGTGCAAAGGATTTTTGCTTTCTAGAGCTTGATTGTCCACCTCTGGAAGTGTGTTTAATTTTGGACATACAGTCAGGTCCATAAAAATGTGGAAATTGACAACATTATTGTTATGTTACCAGTGGAGCATAGAATATGAATTTAAATTATAAATATGAGCCCAAAATGTAGACCTTCAGTTTTGATTTGCAGATATATACATTGCCCATCCAAAAAAAAACAAGGTTGCACGCTATAATATTTTGTTAGGTCGCCTTTAGCCTTGACCATGGCGCTCATGCCTTGTATTATTGTTTTGACAATCTTATGCAAAGTTCCAACATTTATTTCCGCCCAGATTTGCGGTCGCTTTTGGCCGATACATTGTACTGATGATGGGTGACACAGTCCACTTCATTAGTCCTTCTCCCGCACATCCCAAAGACTTTCAGTGGGTTAAAGTTCGGAATCGGAGGCGACCAATTCATGTGTGAAAATGATTCCTCCTGCTCGATGAACCACTCTTTCTCAATTTGAGTCCTATGAATCTTGGGATTGTCATCCTGGAATATGCCTGTACCATCGGGGAATAAAAAGTCCTTTGATGGGCGACTGATTATTCAGTATATTCAGGTACACTCTCAGAAATAGGGGTACAGCAGGAGTCCATTTCTGTTCCCCAAGGTATTCTGTACCCTTTAAGGCTAATTGTAGGACCTCAAGGTACCTGTGTGAACCCTTTTAAGGTCTAAAAGGTACTTTTATGTTCCAAAACAAATAAAAACCCACTTCTAAGGTACAATAGTACCTTTGAGGGTACTGCCCCAGTGACAACCTGTCACTGGGACAGTACCCTCAAAGGTACTGCTGTTGTACCTTAGAAGTGGGTTTTTATGTGTTTTGGTGCAAAAACATACCTTTTAGACCCTAAAAAGGTTCACACATGTACCTTGAGGTCCTACAATTAGCCCTAAAGGGAACATAATACCTTGGGGAACAATAATTGATTCCTGCTGTACCCCTATTTCTTAGAGTGTAGTCTGCTGAATTCATTTCATTGCTGCAGAACAGTGCTGAGTCTTAACCTGACCAATCAGATTAACCTCAGATCATAACTGCCTCCTGAGGCTTGTACTGGGGGCGCTATGCATGATGGGTGCTTTACTTCACGGGCTTCCTCTCTTACCTCGATGTGCCCATCACTCTGGAATAGGATTAATCTGGACTCATCAGACCACATGACCTTTTTCCATTGCTCTTTGATCCAATCTTTATGCTGCATTGCAAATTGAAGTTGTTTTTTTCCACAGTAATTCTCACTAACAAGTAGCTTTCTTGTGGCCACACAGCTATTAAGTCCTGGTCCTCCAAAGCCTTGCTGCATTGTGCATGTAGAAATGCTCCGACCTTCACGATTAAACACAGCCATGAGTTCTGCTGTTGATTGATTAGATGAGACTTCATTGAGAATTTTACTGTTCTTTGATTTTTCTCCAGCCCATTTCTTCCGCAAAGTTGACAGTTTACTTCTGTCCTTCCAGGTTTTAATACATTTTTCGACAGTTCCTGACCCAATGCCAGTGATGTCAGCAATCTTTGTTTTCTTTGCTTGATGCTGCCCAGTAATTTGCCCCTCTTGAAACACAGTAACATCTTTTCAATGACAATGAGATACGTCTCCCAACATGGTTTTTTAAGAAATGCGAAGTTTCATACTGAATCACTCTGGATTAAAAGAATTACTGCCATTTGAGACGTGTTCAGCACTGCAATAATGATTCGATCATAGGATCTTGAGTATTTGCTTATTTAAATCCAAAACATGACTTTTTTCCCCTTTTTAGCCGGGCAGTGTACATTGGAATTGGCTGAAGTGTTTTGGAATTAGCAGTGGTTATAAACGCCCTTTCCTTTTCAAGGGATCAGAAGTATTTGAGCAATTGGATGTTCTGTTGTTCCATGGCCAAATATGTTGTATTCCTTTATAATTTCATTTAAAAATGGACACATAGATTGTTGATTTCAAGTGCTGCATTTGTATTTGGAATCTGTTGCTGTTTAATGTTAAGTTCAAAGAGCTGTGACTGTCAGTGAAGCAACCATTATTAGGCGGAAAAATCAAATGAAACCAATCAGAGCAAACGCAGAACCATTAGGTTAGGCTAACTGAACCATGTGATTCGCTCTAATAAAGAACAAAAGCTCTAGAGAGCTCAGGAATACAAAAAGGCCTGGAAGATTGTGGATAACATCTGTGGTGAATGACAGAATATTTATTTCCCTTTTTGACAGAAAAAAAAAACCCTCAGAACAGTTAGGCAGATCAACGATACTCTCTAGGAAGTGGGCATATCAGTGCCAAAGTCAGCACTCGTGCAAAGACAACACCAGAATAAATACATCAGATTTATATCAGGATGTAAACTATTCCTAAGACACAAACACATGATTTTTGTGAAAAAAGCATTTCACTCAGTCAACTCATGATGAAATGTTTGAAACAACAGTGGAACATAGTTCGAGTATGGCGTCTAAACTCTGGCCTCATCACTCCCTGCAGATAAGTTTATATGAGGTATTGTGGAGGACTGATTCAGTATCTCCCCTCTCTTTCAGCCAGAGCTGGGGTGGCGGCGGGGTGGAAGAGCAGGCAGCCGTACTAGTGTGAGCAGTGATGCGTGTGCAAACACAGAGAGCTGGGAGAATTTCTCAGCTTAAATAGACTGCCATATTGAGAGGAAGTGGCTGTAGGGTATATAGATCGTGATATAATACAGCAGCTCAAGGACTACCTTAAGCAGCTCACAGACATCACCCCATTTTAACTCATTGCCTACAGAATACTTTTATATAAAATTGTCGCGTTTGTACGGAATACTTTTCCCGAGAATTACACAATATAAACACACGTTTAATTAAACGTTTGTATTTTCAAAATAAAGGTTTTTAACAGGTTCATATGCAAATGTCAAACTAGCAATGTCATTTCGGGTATTTGTAACATCATTCCAATTGTCATTTTGGTTGCCTGCTACTTGACGCTGAGCAGCTCCTCGACTAGGCGCTCGACTACGTGCTCCTCGACCACGACCTGTCCTGGCTCGGCCACGGCCCCTCCCCTCCTGTGGTTGAAGTACAGGTGGCCCATCACCGGGATCGTCAACTGATTTTGTGTTTTCATCGGAATGCAAATGGTCGAGGTCACTATTACTGCTGTCAGATTGGCCAGATTGACGCGATACTCATGTATTATGCATGTTTTCAATGGAACTCCGAATGACGTCATCCACACCGCTGGCACCGGCTTACCATAGGGAATGGTAGAATTCGCTGCGCCGTTGGCAGCGGCTTGCCGTAGGAAATGAGTTAAAGAGCTGTGTTCTGCAGCAACATACTGCGGACTGACGGGACAAAGATCAACTTGTACCAGATAGATTGGAAGAGAGGAATATGGAGAAGGGAGGTGAATGCTCATGACCGAAAACATACCTCACCTGTGAGGAGCGGTCATAAGTGGGCATGATTGACTGCCTATTGTGATGGTTCTGTTACGTTTACTGGAGATGTGTCTGTTGACAAAACCTGGAGGATGAATTTGAAATGGTTTAGGGCAATAATATTTGCTCGTATTCAGCCAAATGCTTCAGAATGCATTGAAAAGCACTTTACAGTACAGAGAGATGATGACTTGGAAGCATTCTGAAAACAAGGCAAAGTGGAATATTCTGTAAGAGACAAGTCAGATAAATGACTTGAGTCCAATTAAGCATGCATTTCACTTCCTGAGGGCAAAATGTACTGACAACAAAGCAAAAACTGAATACAGCTGCAGACTGCAGCGAAGGCTTGGCAGCACATCACTAGGGAGAAAAGCTAGCATCTGGTGATGTTGACAGATTCCATACTTCAGGCAGTTAAAAATAATAATCTATTTGAAGATTCTTAGTTTGTCCGATCACTTTATAACCCCTAAAATTGAGGGGACGGTGCTTAAAATGGGTGTAATTTCCTACGTGGTTGAGAAAATATTTTTGATATAACCCTCAAGTTTAAGTTGGAAGTCTGGATTTAAGGAGCATCTTAATTTTTTTATTTAATCCATTGCGGTGATGTACAACAGTTAAAACAAAGAAAATTGTGTCACTGCTCAAATATTAATGGACCCAACTGTATACTATGAGATGTGGAATCCGCCCTCTTGGTGATGAAAGCAGGCTGTGCTGATTGGTGGAGCAGTGGATGTCTGAAGGTGTGAGAAATGGTAAATTGTCTCGCATGAAACTGGCCATTCATGTATTAAAATGCCCTTTTGTTCTTAGAAGCAGAGCTGAGCACTATGTAGTATTTATAGAGAGATTCACAGATTAAAAATGCTTTCACACCGGGTGCAAAACAAATTTTTCGCGCAACAGATTACATTCAAAGTCAATGCAAAGTCTTGTAATCTGAAGCTCAGTTCTCAAATGCCTTTAGGTTTTACCACTGCTCCTAAAAACTTACGTGGTATGAGGAAAAACTTGGGTAAAATTCAGGGGTACAAAACAATAACAAAAACAAAAAAAACTGAAAGAAAAAATAGTAATAGAAGATGAAAAGGATAATCAAATAAAAAGGGGACATGCTCTTATCGTATTGGTGGCCACAAGGCTGTAACAATGGTGTTCTGTTGTCATGGGGATTACAGGGGTTTAGACTCATAGTTTATGACCCTCCGCTCGCTCTCATGACCCTAAAAGGGTCACCTCTGGAATGCAAACATGAGGGCTAGAGATTGAATAGACTACATTTCTGTAGTTAGGTGGGACCCATCGACAGGGAATGCACAAATCATTATCAATCAATTATTCTGTTCTACTCTGAAGTATAGTCAACTATACTCAGCAACAAAAGTTTCTGTGACACCAATATTGTTAATTATTTTTCATAACGCAATTATGAAATTGTCATACATGGTGATATCAGACTGAAACAGTACACGTAAACACAACATTGAAATGGAAATCATGAAAATGCGAGAAAATGACTTTGCACGTGAAAATGTGCGTAAATCATGCTTGTGGATGGCAATAAAAGAGGAGAATTTTTGGAATGTTCACATTGTGCCTGATGAACGACGGAAGCATCACTTATCGAAAACACAGCCATTTCGGATCAGGAACTCTACCCTCTAAATGCGAAGACTGTCTGAAAATGATCGGTGGAGGGCCATTGGGATGATTGAATCCGGAACCTCGCAGAGGGAAGTTGCTCATCGCCTGAATGTCCACCGAAACACCATTTGGAACTTATGGCAGCGTCATCAGCAGACAAGACATGTCAGAGACCGTCCTCGCAGCGGCCGTCCACGAGTAACCACTCCCAGACAGGACAACTGGATTCGAACAATCCATCTCCGAAATCGATTCCAACCTGCAACCATAACTGCAAGAACGATACCTGGTTTGAGGCGACTGTCTGCACAGACAATCCGTCGCCGTCTATGTCATTTTGGCATTGTCCCACGTCGGCCAGCAAGACGTCCAATACTCACAGTACAACACCGACGACTGCGTCTACAGTGGGCACAACAACATCGACGGTGGATCCAACGTCAGTGGGATCTTGTACTCTTCACTGATGAATCAAGATTCATGCTTAACCGATGTGATGGTCGTTTACGTGTATGCCGTCGACGTGGAGAACGTTATGCCAACAACTGTGTTCAGGAATTTGATCGTTTTGGAGGTGGTAGTGTCATGATTTGGGGAGGGATCACGGCTAGAAACAGAACAGATTTGCTTGTTATTGATGGAAATCTGACAGGTCAAAGATATCGCGATGAAGTGCTACGGCCATTGGTGGTACCGTTTTTGATGCAACATGGTCCCGGAATAACGCTGCAACATGATAACGCCAGACCACACGTTGCAAGGATTGTACAGCAGTATCTGATGCAACAACATGTCAATGTCCTGCCATGGCCAGCCAGATCCCCAGACATGTCCCCAATCGAGCATCTTTGGGACGAGATGGATCGACGTTTGCGGCGGTTGGATAACCCGCCAGCTACACTCCAGGAATTGCGACAACGTCTACGTCAGATTTGGAATGACATCCCACAGCAATTTCTGGCACATCTGATTCGGTCCATGCGCCGGAGATGCGTTGCTTGCATCATGGCACGAGGAAGTCCCACCCGGTATTGAAGTGTGAAGGTCACAATTGGTTAGACGTCAGACAAGTGCTTCATGACGCATGAAAATGACATTTTTCGTTTTGAGTGACGTTGGCACTGAAAAGTCAGTGTTTCTCCTGTTAAATAAACATATTGATTGCATTGAGATCTTTGCGTGTCATTTATAACATACACATAAATGGTGTCACAGAAACTTTTGTTGCTGAGTATAGTATAAACACTAGTTGCCCCACATATGGTACTGGGTATAAATTCTGTTTAGTTTTGGGTATATGTGTCATAGAAATGTGGTATTGGATATAAAGCCTGTTTGATTTTGGGTATATGCATCGTAGAGACCTGGAACTGCGTGTAAATCCCATTTAATTCTGGGTATATGATTTGTAGAGATGTGGTACTGGGTATAAAGTCTGTTTGATTTTGGGTATATGTGTTTAAGAGATGTGTTACTGGGTGTAAATCCTGTTTATGTTGGGGTGTATGTGTTGTAGAGATGCGGTACTGGGTGTAAATCCTGTTTATGTTGGGGTGTATGTGTTGTAGAGATGTGGTACTGGGTGTAAATCCTGTTTATGTTGGGGTGTATGTGTTGTAGAGATGTAGTACTGGGTGTAAATCCTGTTTATGTTGGGGTGTATGTGTTGTAGAGATGTGGTACTGGGTGTAAATCCTGTTTATGTTGGGGTGTATGTGTTGTAGAGATGTGGTACTGGGTGTAAATCCTGTTTATGTTGGGGTGTATGTGTTGTAGAGATGTGGTACTGGGTGTAAATCCTGTTTATGTTGGGGTGTATGTGTTGTAGAGATGTGGTACTGGGTGTAAATCCTGTTTATGTTGGGGTGTATGTGTTGTAGAGATGTGGTACTGGGTGTTCCTGTGGTGCCTGTTCTCCTCTCTGCTGGTGCACGGTGCGATGGCTCTCCTGATGCTGGTCACCCTGCAGCGGCACCGGAGGGGCCGACTCATCACCCTGCTGCTGGTCAGCGTTGGATTCCTGGCCTCTCTCACTGGAGGGGTTATCACCAGTGAGTGACTGAATCTTCCCTCTGCCTGTCCCTCCAACCCTCTGCCTGTTCCTGTACCCCTCTGCCTGTCCCTCCAACCCTCTGCCTGTTCCTGTACCCCTCTGCCTGTTCTTGTACCCCTCTGCCTGTCCCTCCAACCCTCTGCCTGTTCCTGTACCCCTCTGCCTGTCCCTCCAACCATCTGCCTGTTCCTGTACCCCTCTGCCTGTCCCTCCAACTCTCTGCCTGTTCCTGTACCCCTCTGCCTGTCCCTCCAACCCTCTGCCTGTTCCTGTAACCCTCTGCCTGTTCCTGTAACCCTCTGCCTGTTCCTGTACCCCTCTGCCTGTTCCTGTACCCCTCTGCCTGTTCCCTCAGCTCTCTGCCTGTTCCCGTACCCCTCTGCCTGTCCCTCCAACCCTCTGCCTGTTCCTGTAACCCTCTGCCTGTTCCCTCAACTCTCTGCCTGTTCCTGTACCCCTCTGCCTGTCCCTCCAACCCTCTGCCTGTTCCTGTAACCCTCTGCCTGTTCCTGTACCCCTCTGCCTGTCCCTCCAGCCCTCTGCCTGTTCCTGTAACCCTCTGCTTGTTCCTCCAGCCCTCTGCCTGTTCCCTCAGCTCTCTGCCTGTTCCTGTAACCCTCTGCCTGTTCCCTCAGCCCTCTGCCTGTCCCTCCAGCCCTCTGCTTGTTCCCCTGTGAGTTTGCGCAGTTGTGCCTGTGTGTGTCTTTCTGTGTTGTTTTCTGTCTGAGCTCTGACCAGCACTGCAGGCTCCAGCCTCATTCCCAGATGTGTTCTTTACTTAAATAAACCAGAGTGCTGTACTTTACTGTATTGTCTGAGGTTGCACCATTTTGCCCCTTGGGCCTTGAAGACATGATCAGCTGAATCGCCACAAATGTTCCCTTGTTCTCCCTGAGCTGTGCTGAGCAGAATGTATTTCCCCATCACCACCGCTTTCCCTGTCTCTGAGGAGCTCTCTGTTACTGTACAGTGGTTTATGGACATGCGCCTCCTCCTGTGCTTGTGTGTGTGTGTGTGTGTGTGTGTGTGTGTGTGTTGTACAGGTGCGGCTGTGGCTGGGGTCTACCGGGTTGCAGGGAAGGACATGGCACCTCTGGAGGCCTTGGTGTTCGGGGCGGGACAGACCACCCTCAGCGTCCTCATCTCATTCTCCCGAATCCTTGCCACACTCTGAGAGGTATCTTCTTCCAACCAATGACTGATGGAGCTGGGAGGGGCTCGGCTCAATAGCAGAACCAATGGAAGACTGGGGATGGATCCAGAGAGAAGACGACGGTCCTCCCTTTGGCTGAGAGAGTGACACGCACCCTGGAATAGGGATTTAGGAGACAACATGGATGAGCCTCGTGTCACATTTCAGGTCTTGAGCTGGTGCCCACAGCACCTCCTGCCTCTCTGCTCAAGCTTGGTGGCCTCTTGGTGGCCCATTCCATCCCAGCATGCACTTCACCGACTGAACGGCTGTCAGAGTAGTGTTCTATTCCTGGATGGGAGACCTGCTACAAGGAAACTATTTTGGGGATTCATTTGTCCTCAGTGATGGGTCACTCTGATGCTGATGTAGCATTTAACGTGTTCCTGCCTCATGTGCTTCTCGAAATCTCCCAGACTCCTTTTTGGCGCAAAAATGGAGGGCATGAGGTCATTTCCCAAAACTGCAGTTCAGTATGAAATGCTTTTACAAAAACAAAAGGAGTATTTTCAGTTATTTTCTAAAGAGACAAAGTTAGTTCAGTCACACCTTTGTGACCGTCTTTGTCCTTGGACCAATGTGAATAGGATTGGCCGCGCATCACCAGGAAAAATTGGGTTATCAGTGTTTAAACCACACTCCACTTTCAGAACAAACAGCCAGCTGCATCCTTCTCGAAATTTCTCAGAATTGCTCAACGTGTCCCCCCTTCTGTCGATTCTATTTATAGGTCATGAACATGGTGGCACCTGCTGTGCTAATCACTGATGCTAAGTTCTGCAGTAAGAAACAAGCATCACTGCACTTGCTGCTTTGTGCATCTTTTAAAGCAGGGATCCTCAAATCTGGCATGTGAGTCCGAATTCGTCACTAGTTATGTCATCCCTACTCCAGGACTATTTAACTAAAACTAAGCACTGCTAATTGGCCAGTCTGGCTTGACACCTGACTCTCAGGTAAAGGCAGTGCGGTAAACCATCAGTTTTCAGCCCTCGAGGATTGTGATTTGGAGGACGGGGCTCTGACGGCTGAACAAATGCACTTTAAGGAGGAGACCGGATCCCCTTGACCTCACAGATATTGGGGAAGAATATGGCGGCCGGCCCGTTGGACATGGTGGGATTGTGGATAGGCGCTGTGAGAGCAGTATCAAGCACAGTTCCTGCACCATCTGTGCTTCTGTACTTATAGACGTCTTGGTTGCTCATTTCCCCTCGTATGTTCAGCTGTGAGAACTGTTCTGGGTGAGAGGTCGCGGTCTTCGCACTTCTTCTCACCCACTTCCTGTGAAAGTTGCCGCTGTGCTGAATGTGACCAGAAGCCAAGATGTAGCACGCTGGGAGATGGGAGGATTTTGTTCTGGTCTTGACCTTTGATCAGCTGGTTCGCCTGTATTGCTTAAAACAGCTGCAATATTGATTTATTGCAGTTTTAAATAGGTTTTTGTACCACATGTGAGTGTGACTGAGAGAGTGTAGAGGACTCTTGGGTGGTTTAAGGTGTGTTTCAAACGGTTCTAGCAGGGCATCAGGGAGGTAACGCATTCGAATCTGGCCTGGAGCCTTTCTGTGTGGAGTTTGCTTGTTCTGCCTGTGTTCAGGTGAGGTACCACTGAGCACTTTGACTTCCTCCCACAGTCTAAAGACATGCATGCGAGGCTGATTGGAGACTCGAAACTGTTAAATTGTCCAGAGTGTGAGACTGAATGCTGTGTGCTCCCTACATTGCTTTAATAGGAATAATATGATTTGCACAATATGACAAAATTTTGAAAGTGCTGTCAGACATGTAATCTATGAATGCTTCTGAGCTGGCAAAGCAGTTGACCAAATTAGTGTAGTAGTTTTTTACTGACAGATGCTCAGCTGACCTACCAGCTAAAATCACCTAGAAGTATTGAAAATAATTCTGTCTAGCTTAAGCTTGGATTTGGTTTCAGTTGGGTGGTAATTGTGTGATTCAGGCTGAAGTGGACCGGAGTTCCCTGTCTGTCTCTCTCAGTGCCGGCGGGATAGCTCAGGTGTGGATGGCATGGATGGGGACTGTATGTGGAGGTGCATTAACAGGGTTTGCACAGGTCTATGCGCTTCAACAACCAAGAGCTGTTCGACTAAAGATGGGGAATTAACTCAGTCTGAAAACCAGCAGGGTCTGAAACCAAAGTATTTTATTTTGTATTAGCTTTGCCCTTTAAGGCTGTGGCTATTGGGTTTAGGGTTTTAGCCAGTAGCGACATGCTTTAAGGGCTACGCTTATACTCAGAGTCTGGGGTTACAATATGTTAATGTTTTTTTTAAATGAGGCACTAGTGCCTCTAAGTTATTCTTGTTTCTGAAAGGTCATTATCATTAATAATAGTAATAATAATAATAGGGCGACACAAGATTTCTGTCAGTTAAGTAAGACCAGGTCTGTGGGAGTGTGAGGTAATGGGCGGCATCTGCTGATTTAGAACTTGAAGTTTGTAAAGACAGGTACAGCTGGAGTGAACCAAAATGTTTCTAGAGGGGTGTACTCGGAAGCAAGTTCATCTTAATCAGACTTTTGTGGTGTGTGTGTGCTGGCTGAACTAACCCAAAACTCACAGCCAGAGATTTTACTATTTCAATGGCAATTTGAACAATTTGAAGTTAGATAGGAGCCTTGTTGGAGACATTGAAGAGCCAGAACTTTGGCCCTCACCTTAATGTTTCTGTGTGGATTAACTTGTGTTTGCATGAGTTTCCTTTGGGTACTCAAGTTTCCTCCCACAGTCTATATCCAACCCCAGTTCCACAATAGTTGGGACAAAGTGTAAATTGTGAATAAAATCAAACTTCAGTGACTTTCAGATTACATGAGCCAATATGTTATTTACAATAGAACACAGGTAACATTTCAAATGTTGAAACTGTGACATTTTACAATTTTATTCAAAAAATGAGCTCATTTCAAATTTTCTGGCTTTTACTGATCTCAAAAAGTTGGGACACAGGCCAAAAAGGGCTGAAAAAACAAAATACATATATAAGAGAATCAGCTGAAAGAACATTTAGCAAGTATTTAAGTAAACTGGCATCAGGTGTGTAACATGATTGGCTATAAAAGGGATGTCTTAGAGAGGCTGAGTCTCTCAGAAGTAAAGATGGCCAGAGGCTCTCCAACCTGTGAAGGCTTGCGTAAAAGAAATTGTGGAATACTTTAAAAACAATGTTCCTCAACGTCAAATTGCAAAGGCTTTGAAGGTCTGATCATCGACAGTGCATAACATCATCAAAAGATTCAGAGAAACTGGAAAAATCTCTGTGCGTAAGGGACAAGGCCGAAGACCTTTACTGGATGCCCGTGATCTTCAGGCCCTCAGACGCCACTGCATCACTCACCGGCATGATTCTGTCATTGACATTACTAAATGGGCCCAGGAATACTTCAAGAAATCACTGTTTGTAAACACAGTCTGTCGTGCCATCCACATATGCCAACTAAATCTCTATCATGCAAAAGGGAAGCCATTGTTAAGAATGATCCAGAAGCGTGTTCTGTGGGCCAAGGCTCATTTAAAATGGACTGTAGCAGAGTGGCAAAGTGTCCTGTGGTCTGACGAGTTCAAATTTGACATTCTTGTCGGAAATCATGGGCGTTGTGTCCTTCGGGCTTAAGAGTCGAAAGACCACCCCTCCTGTTATCAGCGTTCAGTTCAAAAGCCAGCATCTCTGATGGTTTGGGAATGCATTACTGCATATGGTGTGGGACACTTGCATGTTTTAAAAAGCATCATGAATGCTGAAAGGTATACAAAGGTTTTAGAGCAACATATGCTCCCCTCCAGACGACATCTATTCCAGGGAAGGCCTTGTGTATTTCAGCAGGACAATGCAAAACCACATACTGCAGCTATTACGACAGCATGGCTTCATAGTAGAAGAGTCCATGTGCTGAATTGGCCTGCCTGCAGTCCTGATCTTTCACCGATTGAAAACAATTGGTGCATAATTGAATGAATTATGAATGAAGTCCGTCAAAGGAGACCAAAAACTCTCCAGCAGCTGGAAGCCTGTATTAAACAAGAGTGGGATCAAATTCCAATGGCAAAACTCAAGAAACTTGTCTCCTCAATGCCCAGACGCCTCCACTCTGTGTTAAAAATTAGAGTGGATGCTACATCATGGTAAACAGGCCCCTGTCCCAACTTTTTTAAGACCTGCAGCAGCCATCAAATTTGAAACAAGCTCATTTTGTGAATAAAATTGTAAAATTTGTGTTTCAAAATTTGCTATATTGTCTCTGTTCTATTTTGAATAAAATACTGGCTAGTGTGATTTGAAAGTCATTGCGTTTTGATTTTATTCACAATTTACGCTTTGTCCCAGCTATTTTGGAATTGGGGTTGTACAAGCATGTAGGTTAATTGGAGATTATAAATTGCCCTTAGACGTGAGTGTATGAGTGAATGGTGTGTTGTCCTGCTGATGGATCGATGTTCTCGCGAGGTTGTGTTCTTGCTTCTCGCCCATTGTATTCTGGGATTCCGGTGCCCAGATGAACCTATAAAGTGATAATCGGCTAAAAAAATGGATGAACGAATCTTTTCTTAGTTCCATACCTTACATGGCCACTAGAGGGAAGCAAACACCGGAGTGGGAACTCGCATCCTGAGGGACTTCAGTGTCTGCGGGGTTTGGTGATTCCCATCTATCAGCAGGCTATTAATACCTGCGATTATATGTTTGTGGGCTTGAATGCGACCATGCAGTGACTTAAATAATTCACTCATGCGGAAACGCAGCAAAAACCTGCCAACAAGACCGGCGTTTCCCATCCCTGCTCTTGAAGAGAATGAAGGCTGTATTCCAATGGTCTGTAATAGACAGCCCTTTTCCTTTCTTGTCCACTTCTCAGTCTCCTTGCTAGAAGGCATAAAATGGGTCAAGGGACAGTTGCAGGGAGATTTCAAAGGAATTTGGGACATGTTTAAGGTGTCCTTTTTTTCCAATCCATCATGAGCTTTAGAGCGAAGATATCCCTTCCAATTTATCGCGCACAAATGACACATCCAATCGGTACAGTTCCAAAAGATTATGGTCAGTATTCAATCTTCCTTTATTCCAAGGTTGGTCCAGTATTATCTTGCTGGAAAAGATGCAACACTGGAGCTAATTGTCTACATTCCTACATGAAATGGTCAGTTCGGACACACCTTACCATGGCTACCAGCTGAACGACTTTCGGTTCACGTTCATTTACGAGGAAGGTTCTTTGCTCATAAGAGAGTTTGGATGCACCCTAAGTCTGCAAAATCTCGCTAACTAGGGCTATTTCCAATCACTGAGTGTCCCTCGTCTACCTGCCTGAAGAGGAAAGTGTTTGAGGAATTTTCCGTTGAGAGGAGTGAGCACTAACTCTGCTGTGAGAGGCTTACCTTCCTACAGGTTTTCAGTACCACCTTAACCCCTTTGCGCAGAATACTAATAATGCCCATTTTTCCTGTTGTTTATGGGCCTATTTAAGGCTTTATAACTCAGTATTTGGGACACAGAAACTGTGGAAAATCATTCCACTGAAGCAAAACATTTTTCAATTACAGCATTATTAAGCAAATATATTTTGGAATTTATGGACACCAGCGTCTAAATCTGCACAGAGAGGCTAATTTGGCACATCTGACTCCACAAATGGGCAGCTGAATGAGATTTCCATCTTTTGAATGAGATATGTTTGTCAGGTTTGAGTAAAAACCGATAAAATAGAAGTTACCCTGGAAGCGAGGTGGTGATTGCTGTTTTAGAAGCTTTGAGCCAGGAGCTAGGAGTTTACCAGTGGTAACATGAGCAGGGAAGCATGTGTGCATTTATTCCTGAAGAATTTTCTTGAATGTTTAACATGACAGTTTGGAGCAAGGTACCAACACAATGAAAGGATAAACAAGAGGTCCCAGGAACTACACACCCCACTCAGTTTTTCAGTGATCTTGACCTTGACCCATTTAGGTCAAAAATTTTATCAGATAATCCTTGAACCACAGCACCCCTCCTCAGAAAAAATTGTGATTTGAACGAACCAGTTTTGTACTACACTAGTGACAGACAAACATATGAACAAATATACAAATTCCACCGGGAAAAAAATCCCTTTGCCCTTCGGGTAGGGTAATAAAGTTAAAAATAAACCATTAGAATTAGCCCGTTTTGAATCCACGCGATCTACAGGACAAAAACGCCACAAGGGGGAGCCAAAGCCTATTCTATGTGAATTTGTGCGTTTACCGCACGAAATTTTGGAAGGTTCCATTCTCCGTGAGCTGTGCGTTACCGTCACTTTATGTATTTAGGAATGGAGACAGTTTTGTTTCATTGCACTGTTTATTCTCAAAAGGAATTTGGAAGGGATTTGAATTTTAACTTAGTGGTCTGGGTACAACATTTTGTTCTCAACCTTTTCCTGAGAGAAGCTGTGTCTGAAATGAATACTGTTTGGGTAGTTAAATGCTCTCTGAAGAAAAGGGTAAAATTAATTTATATCCGGATAAAATGGATGGGTCTTTTTTAATTGAAGTCTTTGCAAACCATTAATGCTGACTGAGCCAAGAACAAGATGTTTATTCTCTGTTTATGGGCAATACATTTGTCCCTATATGTGCTTTCCATCATACAGCTGGGTTTATGACCATCATGCTGGTAAGGCTTTGAAATGAGGAATTGAAAAATGTTAACCATTTTGTTAGGAGATGCATGAACTCTAGAACATGCTGGGAGTCTTTTCTCCCAAAATCATTCTGAGGTATTGTTACGACTTCTCTCTTATATAGCTGTAGTTTTAAAACGGTATTGAGATGGATGCATAAGTGTTTGCTGTTCTCAGCATTGTCTGGTAATATGGTAATTGTGTTCATTTGCTTACTTTTGACATTCAGTGTGATTCAGTGATGCATGCTGGGCTGATAGATTCTCTGTTGGTCATTAATTTGTGAATGTCTGATGACCACTGTGTGTGGAAGACTAACGGCCAGGGGGAACGTTGTGGTAATGTTTGTGTTTTGTGCGGTTTGTGTCGGTCGTATGGTACGTTTCACTCAGTATGCCTGTATTTATGCTCATGAGAACTGTTGAGGTACCTCTCCTGGCACATGACCTATTTTGAAGGCAAAAGCCTGGTTCTTCCCATTGAGAGGGGAGGCATTTTGACATAGTGGGGCCAGATTTACGCTGGTACAGCTCAGGTATTACCCATGTCTCCCCTGGCTGTGCCCTCATCAGCATCAAAATTTTCACTTTCCAATCAAGCTGGGTTTTACCTGAACGACTAGATGGTGTTACAGTTACCTCCTTCCTGACAAAAAAAATGTGAATAACAAAAACTGCAAAAACAGAATTTTTAACAAAATCTTCCTATACATACCTGGAACATGGGGGGGAAAAAATCGAGCGTGCTCCCCCAGCAGTACTGAAACAGCCAAACTGAAATTGCACATACAGGTTTTTTGCGGCCTGCACTTTATTCCCTGATATAGAGCGCTCAAACATTAGTGAGATGTTGAGTCAAATCTCATCTTTCTTTTTTTTTTAACCTCCATTTCTTCTCAGTTTTATTATTATTTATTTGTTTCAGGCTGATGCTGTTTTATCGTTTTCCATTTCTGGAACAGTTAGAAAGTCTGCTGCTATGGACTGCTGACTCTGTATAATGCTGATGCTGTGTGTTGAATTCATGCTTCATTGTCTTAAGATGCTCCAGAAAACTCCCTTGAGAATGTATCAGAAGTCGTTTGCAAAAAGTTGGTTTCATTTATTCAGCATTTGTCAGAATGTTGAGAAATAGCCAAAAACTGTAGCAATAGTTTTGTGCTGCTAAGAAAAGGGGCAAACAAATATTCCCTTATTTTTTTAAGTCAAAATTTTTTTGGCTTTTGTTCGGTTTTAACAAGCTATACTTAAATCATCCTGACCACAGATACAGTATCTTGCCTCTGTTGGCCTGATCTCAAAATAGATAATAGATTTATCCCAAATTTCCCAGAGAGATTTATCATTATTATGATTGCCACTGTACATATCCCAATGTAAAACTACCACTGTGGAAATAATAACATTGAGGTACAGCACACTGTAAAACTAAAGCAGCGAATAGTTTCTTCACTGACGTGACTATTGCACAACTTGGGGTGGGTGGGTGGTGGGGTAGCGAACTTGTAGAATGTATCACTGTATTCCATTTCTCCAAGTGTTTTTCAATGTTCTCCCTTTATTAACCAACCACCCCACCCCGCTAGATTGTTGCCGACCCCTCACTGAGATGGTTAATCAAAGCCAAGCCAGTGTTATCCGCGGAAATATTGAGAACCAGATGGCCTGTGATTTCAGTGGAAAAAGTGCTAAACTCAAAATGTAGTGCGATGGGCCTGCGGCAGGCAGTGATGTGAGCACCGCCGTCACAGCATGACTGCTATCTTCCCTCCTGAAAACTGCGTTTCTGGCGACATATGTCTCAACCGGACAGAGAATTCGCATGTAAATACTGTACGATAGTTTTCTTTTTCAATTTTCTACAAGCAAATGGTTTTGGTTTGTAATTTACGTATTTATGTTTGGACATACTCTTGTACATAACCAAGTTTGGAATAAATGAAAGATTTTGCAGACCCTGGCTCGGCTCGTCTCGTCTCGCTCTTGGTCCCTAGAGTTGCTTTGTAGAGAAATTTGTCGATTTAATTATGCAAAGCTAGGGGATGCACTATTTGTTTCTGAGGTGTGTGCGTGTGCGTGCGTGTGTGTGTATGCGTGAGCGTGCACATGTGTGTGTGTGTGTGTGTGTGTGTGTGTGTGTGTGTGTGCGCGTGCGAGAGAGATGTATTTTTAGAAGATTCTGCTAAATAAGACAACGAAATGTTCAAACAATGACTGTGAACAGCGTTTAGTTAATCATAGCTGTGAGTCTTTTTTTGTTTGTTCGTTTATGTTTGCTTATTTTGGACTCTTCTGCAGGATATGGGCTGTTTCTTATGGGTTTGGGCGTGCGATGAGCTGCTCCACTTTAAAGGAGCATGCGGACGTCCCGCTGCGACAGCCCATCTCCTCCCTGTCGCACCGTCCGACCGTCGCCCCCGGCCCACCCCGCCCTGCCTCGCACCCCTGCGGCACCTCATCTTTGTCCAACCGCCATGCTCATCTGAGGAGCAGCCTTTCTCTCCTGTTTCCTGTGATTGTCTCCCCCTGCCGGGGACTGCAGGCAGAGCACCTGACTCAAAGATCTTGGCGTCTGGATGTTCCATCTTTGTTCAGCTGGGGTGGCGGCAGGCGTAGCAGTAGTCTGTTGCAGTCCGGGGGCCGCTAACGGACCCTTCTTTGAGATTAATCAACCCACTTCCCATAAGAGGGAGCACAGTATGCCACAATTTAGGCCAGAGGTGGGGTTAGTAGGCCTAACATTTGGTTATGATATGTAACAAGGCAATATAGAGTATATTTGGCTAACGATAATGTTAGCTAACAGTAGGTGTTCTTAAACGCACACTAGTGAGTTGGTGAGGAGTTTAAGGACACAACTTCATTGCTTTCAATTGCCAGAAGTGATCATTACCTTAGAATGTCCGATGTCACATTTGTGACCTCATTCCCTAAAATTTCAGGCATGGTTCTTTCATTCAACAAAGGAATCAAGCAGCCATCATGTGACCAATCAGATCTTGATACCAAGAGCTTAGCTGGAACAAGAGGCGCAATCACAGTGTCCTTCAAAACACCCATTATGTTATGTTGTGTCAGATTTTTCTGACATTATCATAGCCCCGTCATCAAGCTAATTGTAAATCATTTATCTCATGTTAGCTGAGGCGAGACGGGAGCATTCCGATGGTATACGCCTGTAATCGCCCCGCACCCTCCGCTCTCCAATCTCAGCTGTTTCCATAAACACAGACACTGTGAACCGGGGCGGTGGAGCAGCCGCCGTCTACAGAAATGTTTCCCGTTATGAGCTACTTAGACTGGGGAATTTCCATTCTGCCTGTAAACAAGAGACTCCCTGTACTGTTCTGTACAGCCTATATCCCACCGAAACAAATGCCCTCTTCCAGTCACTGCAGCGCTTTTACCATTAATCATAAACGTACAAGATTTTATCTTGCGGTTGAAAATGTCTGCGATCAGTTTAAAGTTTGCAAATATTTTGTTTTGTTATGATTAGTTAATTTCATTCCAGGATTATGTCTTTTCATTGTCTTGGTTATGCAGTTAGGAGCTGTAATCAGTGAGCTCATGTTAAATGGAAATGTGATGATCTATTGATGATGTCATTGAATCTGGTGAGCAGACCTAAACCAAACAAAAATGAATTTACCAAATGTATTCTGATTCTGGATAACTTCAGTACACAAAACCTTCTTCCCCTCTAAACCTATGGCTCAGGGAGTTTATTTTCCCTCTTGACTGCATTTGAAAGCCTGACGTCATACACTTAGCCCTGTTTTAGGGGCTGAGTACCAAAGGTTTTTTTTAATATACTTAGGACATTGATGTCTACAGCAGCCCATAGAACGACATAGTATAACACAGCGAAATTTTATACCCCAATAGGGTCAGTTAACCATAGAGTCGTTGTGGCGAGACCTCCTGTCTAATATTGGCATGTAAATGCTCCAAGCATTTGTGGACTAAACTAAACCACATTGCAGTTCAGCAGGGGAACAAACTTTTTAATAAAGAGGTTCCAGCTAAACAATGGCCGCAAAAATCATTTCCAAGGTTTGTACAATGAACCATATAAAAACAGGAGCCAACAGTTCCCTTCACTGCACTCCTGTCTTTTCTTTGCTGAAAAAACTTTTTATACCAGAGATTTAATTTGTTCTATAGCTCAGGTATTTCATCAGAAATGCTCTAAAGAATAGATGTTCTTCAATTTTCTATTATTTCTGAGCATATCGAACATTATACACTCAGTGTCCAAGGCTGCCATATTGTCTCTCAGCCAACAGACAGCAGACCCTGCCGAGCCTCTGAGATTCTGTTTGCAGCTTTAATATCTTGTGATTTAACTATCAGTAATATTGAGATAGAAGATGCCTGAACACAACCGAACTCTGATCAGTGAGATGCTGCCTCTCCCAGCCATATCCCTGGAGTCCCAGCCCACTGCTCTCCCTCGAAAGAAACCCCCACACTGCTGGCCTATTCTCAGAAGGCCACTTCAGTGCCCACCCATCCGAGCACCGCTGTGGCCCCTTCTCCCAGATTAACTCTGATGAGTGTAGATTTTTTTTTTTCTTTCCTCCTGCAATTCACAGTAAAACCAGCCTCTGTCTCTTACCACCACACCAGCCCTTAAGGCCCAGATGCAGAACATCTGAGCAAAACATTGAAAATTTTGAAATATATTCTGTCCCACTTACCAGGAAGCTGTGACAAGAGCGAGAGAAAAAATGATTTTTCAGACAACTCCAATGTCTGCTTTTGACCCAAAGTTCTCTTCAGTACCATTACTTCAGTACTCAACAAGACACGCTGCATCCGTTTGAGTTGATGCCCCCAATTAAATCATCTGAAGACGCCTGAAAACACATTTCCTGATAAGAGTATTAGATCACAAATCAATCGGTTTCTGACCGTTCTCCTTTTGTCCTGTGAGCCAGTTTGGAAAGATTTGAATGAGATTCCCTCTCATTTGAGCTTGAAGCCCACATGCAACCCATCTCTACACCACTCAATAAACGTAAGCTCATCCCAACTTTTCAATGAGTTATTTAATGTGATTCCAGTATTCTTTAAGTTACTAACAACTATTTAGCCACCAGTATTGTCCCTGCCTGCTTCAAACACACAGCAGTTCAGTTCCTCCTCACAAATGCACACCTGGACACCAGAATACTAAATGACTTCTGTCCCATCTCCAAACTATCTTTCCTGTCTTTCTGAAGTTTTAGAGGAAGCGGTTCCTCTCTGAGCTTGCTGAGAGTGTGAATTACAACGGAAATATCTGGTGTCTGCCTTCTTGTAGAAGAATGATGTGAATGATGGCTTATTTTGATTGAGGCACAACATCGTGAGGTGAGAACTTGTTTGATTCTTGGGCCTATAAAGGTATCCCATGTTTCCTACTCATGCTAAAGAACCGCTGACTGGCAGCCTACCAGCAATTCATAGAACCACAGTTACTACTATGCAGTCGAAAAGCATTTGCCACCTTCCTAATTACCTGGCCCCTCCCCTATGTGTGTGTGTGTGTGTGTGTGTGTGTGTGTGTGTGTGTGTGTGTTTCTGTCAGTCTGTCTATCAGCCCGTGGCTGGGGCCAGGTCTGCTATCTCTGATTGCCTTGTTTCTTCTATTTTGCCTGTTTATCACAGTTGAATGTTTCAGATCACCAAAGTAATTTTAATATTGGACAAAGATAACTCATGCAAACACAAGAAGCAATTTTTAAATTATAATTAAATTTCTTGAAGGAAAAAAACCAATCTAACCCTACCTGCTTGGATTGGTAATTGCCTTTTAAAAAAGGTATTTGCCTTTTTTAGTACCAAATCAAATAATTCAAGTTCATCTGATAACTGGGTTCAATTTCTCCAGACACAGCCATGCATGATTACTGCCAGCCCTTTTGAATCTAAACATCACTGAAATAGAACCTGTCTGGCACTGTGGAGTTAGCAAAAAGCGGCACATGGTGCCGCACTCTAAAGAAATTCAAGCACTGATGAGAAACAAGTCAGTTGTCTCTATCAGTCTGGAAAGGGTTACAAAAGCTGCTTTGAAGGCTCTGGGACTTCAGCCAACCACAGCGAGAGCCCTGACCAGCAAACAGAAAAAACCCGAAACGGTGATGAACCTTCCCAGAAATAACCGGCCCACTAAAATTGCTTTGAGTCCATTAATGACTCATTCAGGAGGTCACAAAAGAAGTAAGACTAACATCTAAAGAACTTCAGGCCCCACTCTCCTCAATATAGGCCAGTGTTCGTGGCTCCACAGTAAGAGAGAGACTGGATGAAAATGGTATCCATGGAAGAGCTGCAAGTAGAAAACTGCAGCTGAAATGAAAACCAAAATGAAGACAAAGGCTTATCTCCCTATTGCCAAAAAATAACTTGATGACCACCAAGATCTTTTGGATAACGTTCCAGGGCCTGATAAGTCAAAAGTGGACCTTGTTGGATGACATGCATCCAGTTTTCTGGAATAAAACTAGCATAGCTTTCCACCTTCAGAGCTTCATACTATCATTCCAAAGCAGTGGTGGTGTTTGTGTGATGGTCTGGAACTGCTCAGCTGCATCAGGACCTGCCCAACCTGCCATAATAGATACACTGTGTGATGTGCTCTCTACCAGATAATCCTGAAGGACAACATCTGTCCATCAGTTCATCAAATCAGCGCAGTTTGGTCATGCAGCAGGACAATCATTCAAAGCTCACAAGCAGGTTCACCACTGAATGGCTCAAAAGAAACAAAATGAATGTTTTGTAGTGGCCCAGACAATGTCCAGACACAAATTTGATTGAGATGCTGTGGGATGACCTTAAACAGGCAGGTCATGCTTGAAAAACCCTAAATCACTTGATTTAAAGCAAAAAAAAAAGTGGGCCAAAGTTTCTCTTTAGCGATGCAGTAAACTCATTTCCAATCAATGTAAACGTTGTTTCTTCCAAAAATGGCACAACCAGCAATCAGGTTAAGGGGGGGATTATTTACAGTTTGGTGATCTGAAACATTTAAAATACAAGAAATCAAGTCGGGGGCGGAATACTGATTACTGCACTGTATCTAACTCATGACCCCCCCCCCCTCCAGCTCCTCTGAGTTCACTA
Source organism: Gymnothorax reevesii (assembly GCA_029721435.1). Lineage (NCBI taxonomy): Eukaryota > Metazoa > Chordata > Actinopteri > Anguilliformes > Muraenidae > Gymnothorax > Gymnothorax reevesii. The sequence goes on from CM056577.1 coordinate 116,058,509, forward strand.
CAAACAAACTGGAGCAGTGTGTCAGTCACAAAACAAGCAGATCAGAGCCGATCCACACACAATGCCCAACCTTATTCCACCATCTTAACCAGCTTTGACTAGAAAGACTGGCTTTGAAACTCAACAAAACCATTTGCGAGCTATGCACAAAGTTTGATCCACCTTTTCAATCCCAAAAGCTTTAATTGCTTTAATTAAAGTTATTTTTCCCAGTAGCGTATATCTTGTATAGCAAGTGGCTGCTACATTTCTGTAAAAAGTAAATTGAAGGATAAACATCACTCTAATCCTTTCATTCCTTCCCCAGCCACCATTCAGTACTGGTGTGTGTTTTATAGATTTAAACCCCAGCTGACCCTGGTTAGGCCATACAGCACGTGCCCCGCCATCCCATCTGTTTTCTCGCGGAAGTGGCGACGTGCCTCAGGAGAGATGAGGGTTTGGCCAGCCTGTGTTATTGACAGAGAGGGTTTCGCCCTCTCTATTCATCATTGTGTCTGGCCTGTGTTTGAGCCCCCTGGCAAACGCCCGCAGGACGTGAGCACAATGCGGGAGGGCGAGGGTCGTGGGGACGACGGGCAGAGTGGACGAACGGCGCGAGGTGTAATCAGAGCATGGGAGGCGTCTTACCGCTCTGCCAACCTTTGTCAGTATGATAAAGACAGATAAAAGACCGGAGAGCATTGTAAATAATGACAGCCTTTTAAACCTTTGAAGAGTAGGTTCTTTGGAATGTTTCTGTCTCAAAATTCTAAGTCTGTGTTCAAGAACTCCATTCCTTTCAGTTACCGCGGTGATTGTGACATCAGCATTAGAATGTTCTCTCTACATTCTCATCACATTTTATCATACACGTGATTACGCTAAAGAGCGGAGTTTGCCTTTCCTTCAGGATAACTGGAGAGGTGTTTCTCTGGCCTTCCCCATCTCACCCCAGTGGCCAGTCCCTCTTCTCCATACAGCACTCCAGCTGCCAGTTTGGATCTGGGGCTGGATTTATTTAAATCTGATCCAGAGACCTAGTGCTTATTCATTACTTCTTCATTTATGGTACTATGGAAGAAAGCTCCCTGAGGTGCAATGCAATGCCTTCCATGTGGTACAATAGGGCTGTTATTAAATGTCCGGCTTTTTTTTTGGGATATCTCATATTTCTGCCAAAAATAGGTTATCTAGTTTGGGACACCCTTTGTTTCATATTTCCGGCAACTGTACCAACTATTTATGAAATACTGCACGCAACTCGCACAAGAAAATGGAAAAAAAAAGACCAAAATTGCTGAAGTATGAGATTGTTGGTAATAATGTACTAATTAGCAGAAGAGTCCAAGAAAATAAAGATCTGTTTTGTGTTTTCATCCACTCATAAACTCAGCTGATTTCACTAATTAGTTGTACCTCCTGGCTGATGATTGGTGCTTTTTTCAAGGCCCTTCATTCTGAGCCTGGATTTTTATACTTCTGCTAATTTCAGGTCACATGGTTACTGTGTGCTGAAAATGTTACCGATCAGAGAAATAATCATGAGACTTTTTTAGACGATACTTAGTTTCATAAAAAAAACTAAGTTTTTTGTTTCTCATAGTACTGCACGCCTGCTTGTTTGAAATTACTTGACGATTATTGACAATTGAAGTGCCTGTACTTGATGAACAAATCTTCAAATTATTCAAATGATCATGATCTCATGCTGACTTTTATTTTACTGAATTAAATAATAACATAAATTTGATTTTAAATTTAGACCCAAGACTGAAATAACGATTGCGATTGACAGTTTTTTAGAGTAACGTGTGACTCGTGCAGCGAAAGTAGCGTCAGGAATTAAGACTGAGGATTTGGCAGTGATTGGTGGTACCAGAAGTCCCAGATTTAGCTCTATCACAGTACAACTGATGAGACGGCGAGAAGTGCTGGGAAGTTTACTGGTGACCCAGGGTACATTAAGACAAAGGGTCTGGCCTCATTACAGTTTTTTGTTCTGTTTTTAATGCGCCTCCTGTCGCCTGTGCAGGAAGCTGCAGTTTAATAGTCAGACCAGGCTGCCCTGGATGTCAGGAGATAAAACCATAGCAACAGCGGGAGGCAGGTAAGGGCTTTCTAATAACAAAAAATATTTTAAAAAATCATAACTAATAAATATTTGTCTGCGTACTTTTACTCAAAAATTTTATATCCCAACAGAATGGGGAAAGTTTTGGGAAGTCAGGACATTTTCGCCAGTCCTCATAACTACAAAGGAAAATTGTGACTTAATAGTTAAGTTTAGGGGTAAGGTAATAATTAGGGGTAGGTTACGGTTAAGGCAAAAGTTTGGGTTAGACATACATTAGTTTCCACTTTGTAAATGCTGTAGAGGTACACAAAGAATAAATGGAAGTCAATGTAATATAGCATAGAGGTCAGAGTTGGGTCCAAGTACCAAGTACTTGGATCCAATTCTTGACAGTACTTGAACCCAACTCTGATAGAGGTACAAGGATGTATTTGTGGGTTTGTATAAATTTCCTTGTGACAACAAACTTCTAAGAAAACACAAAGTTATAAGGACATTTGGGGTTATGAGAACATTTTGGCAGGTTCTCGCAGATTTCAAAAGATTACGGCTAACTGATTGCAGTTGGGTTAACAGTTATGTTTAGGGTTAGGTTAAATTTAGGGTAAGGCAAAAGGTGCACGGAATGATTTTAAGTCAATGCAATGTCCTCACAAGTATAGCTATTCAGCGTGTGGGTGTGTGTGTGTGCGTGTGCGTGTGTGTGTGTGGGTGCATGTGTGTGTGTGTGTGTGTGTGTGTGTGGGTGCGTGTGTGTGTGTGGGTGCGTGTGCATGTGCGTGTGCTCGCGCGCGCCTGTGCTTGTGTACTGATAAAGGAACCCAATGTGAATAAAAACATGCAAAGTTCACCTGTTCTCTTCCGGTATGCAGTAAGTAGTGCCTGATAGGTTTCCTGTTTTTAAGACCTCGGTCACACATCCAGCAGATCATGGTTTTTCCCAAAATGCATTTGGCCAGGAGCTCACAAAAGGTACATTTGGTAGAACTGAAGGGTGAGTGTCCTCATGGATGAGTGTCAGAGTTCCAAGGGTCCTGGATGTTCATGCAGCTTCAGAAAAAGTCTATTTTTTATACCAACTGATCGTCAGAGCAGTTGACCTTGGGGCATTTCCCCAGTCCTTTCCAAATCACCCTAACAAATTTGACATAAACTCAAAGCGCAGTCACGTCCCGGACCGTCATTCTGTGATGCTTTCTGCTCGAGCATCGCTGCATAACAAAAATAGAGCCTTTAGGCGTCCTTCTTTGATGTCGTTGCTAAAACAAACCCCTATCCCTAACCCTTAACCCTGTCCTGAACCCTGAGCCTAAATGTCAACGATGAGAGTGTGTTGAAACTCCATCACACACAAACACACACACGCGCGCTTCTGTAACTATACGTGTGAGGACATTGTACTGACTAAATTATGTGTAATCATAACTATAACCATAACTTCATCCAACATACTATTAAACAGGAAACCTCTGTCAGGATGTCCTCGCAACTCCAAATGTTCTCTCAACATCCTTGGTTTCTCAATGGTTGGTTGTCATAAGTATATCTATACACCCCCCCCACAAACACACACAGACACACATACATGCTTTCACATGCGCACACTCACACACACATACACGCACATGCACCTTCACACACGCGCGCACACACACACACACACACACACACACACACACACACAAGATACCCCTGTATCTGTCCTCCCATCCAAAGTTTTGAAATTTAAATTACGCCCCAGCTGGTGTCTTGCCCCACATGTTATCATATTTCCTGCAAAGTTTTTGTTTAGTGACTAGTTACATCCATATTCTAAGTCAAATCAAATTACCCTTATTCATGGAGCACAAATTATCCAGAATGTGGAGCTCATTGTGCTTTGCGAGGCACACGAGCGAGCAGAACAAAAGTTTCGCCAGCAAACACCCACGTACGGTCAATTACTGGCCACTGCCAGGCATTTCCTCTATTCTCTCTAGAAAAAAGGAGTTCTAAAAATATGCAAACAAAGACTTCGCTAATGTTAAAACACTGACCTGTCAGCTGCTCCCACATGATAGATTGCTTTTTATTTTAATTTTGCTCGGTGCTGACTGGTACTGCTTTGTTTTCTATGATCAGGCCCGACTGCCTGAAATACGAGTCCCATCGAAGCACAAGGGCTGGGCTTCTTCCTTAAGGCGCCCCATAACCTTGAAAATCACCCCCCTCCCCTTAACTGTCTGCACCTCTGAATTATCATCTACACCAGCTAGCGAGTGTTGATTGGCCCACAGTCAGGCTGTGCGGCCCTGCGGCTTCAGTAGCTGGGAGCCCCAGTCGAGGGTAGAGAACCCGGGTTCAGGAGGTGAAGGTCCCCTCCAGTATTATGTTCTAATGAGCTTCATTTGTTATTCAGCACAAAGCTCCAGCCAGGTGGTGAAGTGCATCAGGGAAATCAGCACGGGTGGATAAAACATTTACACTTGGAGTCTCCTCCATCCATCCCCAGCAAACTACTGCATTATACAGCCAAAGGCATAAATACTTCACTGAAACATCATTAAATTACGCAGGAAAGAACCATTATTAAATTGACTCTGAGGTTATTATTGAATTTTGAGTGACTTGGTCAGCTTGGTATTGACCTTCATTTGAGGGTAAAGCTATTTAAATCTGTTAAACCATTCTGTAGAACATATATACCCTTTCACCCCCCTCACTATAACTGGTGGTTGCATTGAAACTAATTGGAGTTGGGGGGGGGGCATGTCCTGAAAGGGCAAAAATTTCCAAGTCATGCAGGGGAATTGTATGAACATGCCCTCAGATGAAAAATGAAATTCTGTCGTTTTTTAAATTTATTAATTTTTTTTATGTAACCCTTATTTAGCCAGGGAAACCCACTGAGACTGAGGTCTCATTTTCAATGGTGCCCTGGTTACATAGAACACATTTCACAATCATAGAACAAGACGACAATAAAACAAAAAAACAATTTCAAGAAAAATCAGCAATAAGAAGACAGTAAAACATCAGTACTTAAAACATTCACATACCTCAACATCAAGCTCATGAAACAAATTTTTGAATGTGCTCAATGAGACAAAGGTATTTACCGTAGTTCAGCAGTCTCCTGGAACTTATTCCAGGCGCTAGGTACACAATAGCTAAATGTCGTTTTTCCCAGTTCATATTTGACTTGAGACATCTCAAGGACAAGCCAATCCTGAAATCTTGCCTGATAGGGATTGGAACGCCATGCAGTGAGAGATGTTAAGTAATTGGGTGGCTTTGAAAAGATAGCTTCATACGCATGCAAAAGTAAATGCTTCCTTCTCCTAGCAGCCAGGGATGGCCCAATCCACTGCCTGGTAGAGGTTACAATGATGTGTTTTGAAGTGATCGCCAGTAATAAAACAAAGGGCTGCATGATAAACAGTATCAAGCTGTTTCAAGGTGGTCCTATCAGTGCATACAAGCCAATTCATTCCAAATCCAATCAAAAGATCAGAGATTTAGAATTTATAAATGACAATTTTCTGTGTGTGTCAGTGAGGTTTTTAGTAAAGCGTTCACCCATTTATGGCTCATTGTATATGAGACAGCAGGGCAAAGCTGAGTAAGCAACAAGACACTGTCCCAGATCCCTGAAAATGAACCAGTCTCCTCTTTAGCCTGTTACTGTGGGCCTGTCTGAATCTGCCTTCCCCAGTTCCCCATTTTCTGACACAGAACCAGTCATTACTCATGCTCTGACAGTAAACCTGTCGGCCTACACTCACCTGCCTCATTACATCCCTCTGTGCCCCTGCCCCACCCAGCAAGCTGTGAATTTGGGCCTCGCCATAGAGACCAACGAAGATGACAGTAATAAATAAAGCAACACAGTGATTTATGTTGTTTATCAAAGGCAATGTTTGGTGGGAAGGGGACAATTTAAAATTGAAGTCCACATAGCGGCTAGTTTCATCAGTAGTCTCCATCACACACCGTACACAGCGATTATCAGAACTGCTATAAAGCCGTCCCAAACCTTGCTGTAAAGCCTGATATCTCCACTAGATGGCAGAAATGTGGAGTTAATCTCACCACTGGACGAGGGAGGGGAAAAGCAGTACTAAAATGCGTAGGGCTCTCACTTAGACGCGGTGCGCTGGTGCAGGGATGATTTCAGTCTCTATTCGGATGTATAAAATCAAATTTGTCATTTAAAACCTCGCACGGAAATTTTTTAAGACGCACATACCAAAAGATTCTACGTTGATCTTATTTAATCAAATGAAATCTGCATTCAGTTTAGCTAACCTGTAGTTTTATAAATTGGGATATTTTTTTTACTGTGCGTGGTTTTTTCTTTGTTGAGTGTCCGTAATATGTAGCTTTGAAATCCATGCGAACTGTTATAAAGAAGACCCCGAAGCACTTGCCTACTTATGTGGTTGACCAGTCCATACAATGATTAATTAATAATTTTAAGACCCTTATGATCTTCCCTGCACAACCCCAATTCTGAAATAGTTGGCACTAAGTGTAAATTGTGAATAAAATTAAACTGTAATGACCTTCAGATCACATGAGCCAATAAGTTATTTACAATAGAACATAGATACCATTTCAAATGTTGAAACTGAGACATTTTACATTTTTATCCACAAAATGAGCTCATTTCAAATTTTCTGGCTGCAACAGATCACAAAAAAGTTGGGACACAGGCAAAAAAGGGCTGAAAAAGCAATTCATGTATAAGAGAATCAGCTGAAAGAATATTTAGAAAGTAATTAAGTTAACTGGCATCAGCTGTTTAACATGATTGGCTATAAAAGGGATGTCTTAGAGAGGCTGAGTCTCTTAGAAGTGAAGATGGCCAGAGGCTCTCCAACCTGTGAAGGCTTGCGTAAAAAAAATTGTGGAATACTTTAAAAACAATATTCCTCAACATCAAATTGCAAAGGCTTTGAATGTCTCATAGTTGACAGCGCATAACATCATCAAAAGATTCAGAGAAACTGTAAAAATCTCTGTGCGTAAGGGACAAGGCCGAAGACCTTTACTGGATGCCTGTGATCTTCGGGCCCTCAGGCGCCTCTGCATCACTCACCGGCATGATTCTGTCATTGACATTACTAAATGAGCCCAGGAATACTTCAAGAAACTACTGTCTGTTGCACAGTCCACCGTGCCATCCACAGATGCCACCTAAAACTCTTTCATGCAAAAAGGAACCATTGTTGAGCATGATCCAGAAGCACTGCCGTGTTCTGTGGGCCAAGGCTCATTTAAAATAGACTGGAGCAAAGTGGCAAAGTGTACTGTGGTCAGATGAGTCCAAATTTGACATTCTTGTCGGAAATCATGGGAGTTGTGTCCGCCTGGCTAAAGAGGAGAAAGACCACGCCTCCTGTTATCAGAGGTCAGTTCAAAAGCCAGCATCTCTGATGGTATGGGGATGCACTAGAGCATATCGTGTGGGACACTTGCATGTTTTAAAAAGCACCATGAATACTGAAAGGTATATAAAGGTTTTAGAGCAACATATGCTCCCCTCCAGATGACATCTATTCTAGGGAAGGCCTTGTGTATTTCAGCAGGACGATGCAAAACCACATACTGCAGCTATTACAACAGCATGGCTTCATGGTAGAAGAGTCCGTGTGCTGAACTGGCCTGCCTGCAGTCCTGATCTTTCACCAACTGAGAAAATTTGGCGAATAATTAAACGAAAAGACCATCAAAGGAAACCCAAAACTCTCCAGCAGCTGGAAGCCTGTATTAAACAAGAGTGGGATCAAATTCCAATGGCTAAACTCAAGAAACTTGTCTCCTCAATGCCCAGACGCCTCCACTCTGTGTTAAAAAGAAGAGGGGATGTTACACCATGGTAAACAGGCCCCTGTACCAACTTTTTTGAGACCTGTAGCAGCCATCAAATTTGAAATGACCTCATTTTATGGTTAAAATTGTAGAATTTCGCAGTTTTAACATTTGCTATGTTTTCTCTTTTCTATTGTGAATAAAATGCTGCCTGGTATTATTTGGAAGTCGTTGCGTTTTGATTTTATTCACGATTTACACTTTTTCCCAACTATTTCAGAATTGGGGTTGTAAGAGAAATGCCATGAATATGCTATGCAGTTATGGTGAAATGTGAATTTTGATTCACATTTTTTTATATTTAATTTTCCGTCTCTGACTGCTAGAAAACTGTGTGGGTGGCGAAACGTCTGACCAGGACATTGATTCACATAATTGTTGGAACTGATTGACACTGATGGGATTGGGAATCACAGATACAGAAGAGTCACCTTCCTCAAAGACATCAGGGCCTTTATTTACAGCTTTGACACTGCCGTTCATTGGCAACAGCCATAAGTACTCGCTAAGAATGATTACATTGTAGTGATTGAGTTAGCCGAACCTCGGGTGAGAGCATAGAGAGTATAAACACGTTCCAGGACTTCTGTCATTGCATTTTTTTTAAAACAAGAATGATAGAATAATGTTTGACAGAATGAGTGAGCGTACTTGCAGCCTTTTGGTAAAATCCTGAGACTGAGGATTGTATACTCTTCCAAAAAAGAAACAATACATTATTTTTAGTGTCAATTTATTATACATGAAACGTTTTGAAAAATGTGGAAAACATATTGAAAAGAAAGTGTAATCAATAATTCAAAATTTGTATAGTTTCTTTTTTGGAAGAGTATATTTCAATATGTTTTCCACATTTGTCAAAACATTTCATGTATAATAAATTGATGCTAAAAACAATGTATAGTTTCTTTTTTGGAAGAGTATAATTCAGTCTCTCGACTCTTGGCTGCATGTAGAGTAACATCACCTTTCATGCCATGTCACTCAGCAATTAGCTCACCGGTAATTTACATCCAAAGCATATTTTTACACCCACCCCCCCCAAAAAAAAAAACTAATGGCCAGATTCACCCCAAATTGGGTTTAGGGATCGCCACTGACCCAGAATAGATGCCTTGAAAAGTAGGTCAAAGTTCAACATGTGCAAGGGGCGGGGTTTGTTGTGCCCGGCACCACTTGTTATTGGTTATTGAGAGAAAATGCAGCAATGTAGTATATCCACTCTCAAGTTATTCAGCACCATTAAAAACTACAGAGCTATGCACCTTGTCAACAATATTCTCGATAAAAGAACTGTAATTTTTCTTTACAGGGAAAAGGTGGTAAAATTTGCATCAAGTTCTTTTTTTCCCAAAAAACCGGCAACATTTGATTGAAAAACTCCAGCAAATTCGGATTCAGCCCCCAAGATGTTAAGATTCTGATTTCTGCTCATGACAGGCATTTAGATATAGCAGGTTAATGTGACACAATCCCTGCTGAAAAAAATCTAACTAAAATGAGTTGAGTTTCTAAACTTGTTTCAGCACTTAAAACTGGTGACAGCTAGTCAAGTCACTGTAAAATTATAAAGTCGTCTCAACTTCAAAAACAGCCCTGCAAAGTGGGCATTACCCCTCAGCCCTCGGATTGTTTGGAATATATATAAATTGATAAAGGCGTTTTCAAGTTATCGTGCAGAATACAAAATTCAAGATGGCGGCTGTGGGGGCCATACTGAACATCCAAGCGCCATCAAAATCGATAGTCTTCTGTAGGTACACAAGACCAAGCAATACAGCAAAGATGGTGTTGATTGACGAAGGCGTTTTCAACTTATCGCGCGGAGTTCAAAAACGTACGTGACAACAATAGCCTCCTGCCCCCTAGTCAGTGCTGAGGGGTAATGAGAAGCAAGGTGACCAGCTGCAAAGCACTTTTGAGTCGGCTAAACTTCAATTTCCGAGTTCTTTCAAAATTAATATGCGCAAACTCAATAATAGTCGGCAGCTTATTGCTCTTCCTTTTTTCAGTTTCATTTTTTCCCACAGTGTGCTTCTTATATCTGGTCTTTGGCTGCTCGACGCTGGGTAAAGCTGGTGAAGTAAGCTGGCAGCCAAACTGGTGCAACACAGCTGGCTTTAGGGTGTTCAGCAGGTTAAAAGCAGGGCAGCCAACTAAAACAATCAATAAATGTTTAAAACAAACAAACAAACAAACAAAAAACAGCTTAAAACAGTATGACCAAATCAAATTGATTCAAGCTGGACCAGTTAGGGGGGAAAAAAAGCCAGCTAGGCTCTCTTTAAAACTGCAAACCCGCCTCTTGTCCCCCACACCCCCCCAACCATCCATGATGCCATTTGACCTTCAGCAGACTTTGAGTTCTAAAGACTGTGTTCCTTGTCCTTCAAGATTTAAAAACTTTCCTTGTTACAATAGAGGAGCCCTATCATTCTTTAGGCTTTCCGGAACAGCCCAGCACTGAAATTTCACTGACTCACTGCCAAGATTCCGGAGCAGGACGAGGGGTGACTTATTTACCTGGCTATTCCAGTCAGTCCCAGCCCACACAGGGCAACCTTTTCTCCCCAGGGTGCCGAGGCGGGCCCTGCTGGCCTGTTTTGTTTGTGTGTGTGTCCCTGAAAGATTTGAGTCGGAACAGAATGTTTTATTGGCTGTCAAACACACAAACACACAGCTCACTCGTTCTACAGCCCTCAGTTATGTTTGCTTAATTGTGCTCACGCTCACGTTCTTACTTCCCTCTTACGTGCCAGTCACAAACCATTCAAACACTTTTCTGTTTTGTTTTGTTTTGTTTTAATTTAATGTACAAATTGTCCTCAGTTTCAAATAATATCTTGTCAGTTTCATTTCCTCTGGAAAAATTCTTCCCAAAACTTGTTTTGAAGTTCTGATTTTGAACCCAGGTGTATTATTTTTCAAAGCTTTTATTTACCAGCAGTGAAGGTTGCAACAGCAGTAGAAGGCTTCGATGAAACTATTGTTATTGAGAATCACAGTGTGACGTATATTTGTGTGCGGTCTGATTATTATTATTATTATCATCATCATTATTATTAGCATTATTTCAGTTCAGGTTCCAGTGGTCTAGTGTCTGCTGAAAAAACGAACGAGGCTTTTGAAAATTGACGAAAAAAAGTTCCATGACTAAAGTAACGTCGCAGATTTAGCCTTTGGGGTGGCAGGACAGTATAGTGTAGGTTGCCTGACTGGTAACCAAGGAGTTGCTGATTAAAGAATGCAGTGTGGCTTGGGATTCTGACTTCATCTGGAGAGATGAAGTTGGGAAGAACCCTGCTGCTGGGCCCTTGAGCTATGCCCTTAACCCCAAAACTGCCACAAGGACTTTATTACCACTATTTCTCTCTATCCCTCCTCACTTGCAGCTGTTCCATCTGGACTTTTTCTTAGGGTATCCTTGAAAAACAGAAACATGCTCTCAAAGCAATTTCCCTGGTAAATAAAGGTTTTTTTAAAAAAAAAGAGTGTGGAAAGCATTACCTTTTCGTTTATTGTGATAATGTGATTGAATACTCAATTTTAAATGTTTTCAAAAATAAAAGGTTTTGAGATGGTAAAAGTTGAATGTTAAGGTCAAAGTAATGTTGAGGTTAAAGTAATATGGAAGTACATCATCCGCTGGTCTCACTCATCAGTCCATTAAAATGTCGATCATGCTGCAGTTCAAATATTGAGCATGATTGCATATTGTTAGCAACATGCGGATTTTTATGGACATGGAGAGTTTCATTTTTATTCAGGTGGTTGTTAGGTGATGCATATATTATCATTTTGTACTGTTGGAACCAGAAATAGAAAAATGCTGACAAAGCCTCATAAAAAATGATGATGGGGCTGTGACAATGGCTCTGACTCCACTGGTAGCTGAAAACAATGGACTTCCTGAACATTGACTAAGAACTCTTAAAAAAAGAAATATAATATTTGTGACATTCCATAAAACCTGCACTTAAACACGTTAAGTACGGGGGAACAACTTTGTTTACAAATAAATAGGGAACAGACTCTTGGCTTCAGTGCAAGAACGTGTGCTACACTCAGGAATTCAGTCCTGACTGTGTCAGCACCATCTTTGGCCCGCTGCCTTGTGAGGTCATCAGTACATTGTCTGGAAGGCTGGTTTGAGTCTTATTTTTCAATCCACCCCCCCAAGACAATGCGACCATCGCAGTCTTCCTGCATGAGTTAGTCACTGACTAAAGCTGATGAAATGCACAAAGAATATGAACTCACTTAGCACTTCATTAGGAACACCATATCAAAACAAGGTAGGCTCTAAACTTGCAGTCAGGACTGCCTCTGTTTTTGTGGCAAGGATTCCACGAGGCGCTGGAAACATTTCTTTGAGAATCTAGCCCATGTTGACAAGATTGCATCAAATAATGCATGTAGATTAGTCAGCTGCACATTCATATAGCAAATCTCCCATTCCACAGCATCCCAAATGTGTTCAACTAGATTCAGACCCAGGGTCCGAGGATGCAAATGCAGCGCATTGAGCTCACAATCAACTCTTGTAACCAGAGCATAATCATTCTGAGAATAGCCCGAAGAAGATGGGTAAATTTTAGCCATAAAGGAATGCATGTCATCCACAACAGTGCTCAGATAGGCTGTGATGTTCAAACAGAGATCGATGGGTATTAAGGGGCCCAGAGAGCGCTGTAAAAATATCCTACATACTATCACACCACCACCACAAGCCGTAATGTTGTATCAAGGCTGGTTGGGTCCATGGATTTGATTTATCTGTCAGAAAATCTATGCCTTGCCATTAGCAATTTATAGCACAAAGTGACATATATAGTGTTTGATATGGAATCAGTTAGACACCAGATGCGGGAAAAGGGAATGAGGATTTTATTTTAAACAAAACAAAACAGGCACAAGGGCCAACGAAAAACTTGGCCCAAAGGGTTGCAAAAGGACAAACTAAAGTACGCTACACAGAGCAGGGAACTAAGGATCTAAAAAGACAAGAACAAAAAACCACTGGAAACTCCAGGCAGAAATCCAAGAAAAATAAACAAGACTATGGCTATATTTACAAGGGCTATGAACATGAGCAAAGACTTGAACATGAAACGAGACTTGACTAGAACCAAAACTTGCAAACTAGAACTTGAACACTGAGCGAGACGCGAGACACTGTCTGCCAGCCAACTTCCACCGCATCCAGATAAAGGCTTAGAAATCATGACACATGAAGGGCAACACCTGGAGAAGGAGAAACAAGAGGCATGGCAAGATCAAGACATGAACAGAGATTGGATGACATGACCTGCTCATTAAGAGAATGAGCGTGCTCAGCTTAAGTACCAATTAAGTATGCAGTTTGGAAGCCAGCATGAATGTTAAGAACAGAAAAGCACAGCAAGATCTTGAAATAGCAAAGCAGGAATCATGACAATAAACTCCCTGTCTAAATTAGTAATATTAGTAATGTGCCTATCTAAAGAATTACACCAACCCAGTGAGTGTTAGTAAATGTTAGTAACTTAAAAACAGTTAATTGTCAATTAAGCTTAGAGAGCCCCAAATCAGCACAGCACAGAAGGAAGGGGAAATACCAAAGCCAACCAGAGCTCTGAAAAATGTGCAACAACGAAGACATGGGGCGGAACGCAGACACGCGGTGGAGTGGCTTGGCAGACCTGGCGAAAACAAAAACATGGAAAGTAAAAACATGGACAAAGAACATGAATTATGGAATGCAATGACTGGATACAAGAAACTGTTAAAACTGACTATGAACTATGAAACTATGAACTATGGAACTATGAAATCTTGAACATGAAACTGTTAAAACCATAAATGCTGTCCTGGCCAAAGGCCAGGACCCCAGAACACAACAGTGTTGTGGATGAAGTATTTTCCCCCTTCCCAATTTCTCATATTTTTGCATATTTGTCTTACTGAAATGTTTCAGATCATCAAACTAATTTGATAACCAGAGTATACTCAAAATGCAGTTTTCAAATGATTTTATTTCTGAAGAAAAAAAAAACTATCCATTTCTACTGTCCCTATGCGAAAAAGTAATCGCCCTCTTAGCTGCTAAATCGATCAATTAACCTCTTACATCCAAAGGGGTAAATGGATGAAATTCTGCCTAGCTTGACTACTGTCATAAAAAGCGTTGTATTCCAAAAACACTCCAAATGCCAGACATATGGTTCAAAGCTTGCTTTTTAAACTGGAGTCATTTCGCACCGAGGTCCAGTTTCTAGAACTTGTTTTTATCCACGTATGTCTAAATGCCAAAAATGTCTAAAAAAAAAATTAAAAATCAAAAATCTAATTTAAATTTTGGAGATTTTTTTCATTAATGAAAAACAGTAGGTTGGGAGGAAATAACACCATTCTGCAGTATATGCATGTCCTCAAAATATTCCTGAAAAAGTATACTGAAATCTTCAATAATTCAAATTTTAGACAACTTTATAAAATAACATAGAAAAGAGCCCATTTTTGATCAATTTTAATTTATTATCTTATAAAACCCAGTATCTCAAAGGCCAGGAAAATAGTTTAATGCTTTTCTTAAACTGGGGAAGACCACCTTTATCACAAAACAGTTGGTATTAACTGAAGTACGGTATCTGCTTTTATTTTTCCCAATTATGCATGTCCATAAAATAGAAAATTTTTTTTGAACAACTGCTTGCGATCAGGTTCTCGAATTTTTCCCTGATGTGGTACAACAATCTTGGATGAAATGACGCTTCTTCTGGGTTCCTGTATATGCTGAATACTTAAAAATAAAATAAATCAATATTTCTAACCAAAGAGACTGGGTATTCTTCTTTTCAGACAAGCCCCGGTTTGGTTAGCACAGTCTCTACAATGAGTGCATAATTATTTTGAAAACATGCTTTATCTCTACACTATAGTGAGGTGATAGTATGACAGACGGTGCACTTAATGTTAAATATACAAATATCTAATATTTATAGTCTGAGCCTCTCGATGCTATGTATAAATGTTCTAGTTATGTCCAACATTGTGCTGGATTTGAAATGACACATCAAGCTCATATGGGATCAATTAGGTATAAATTAAGCGTATATAACTTGTAACTTATTACAGTATATTTGAAACGGCTAATCAGTCACCTTATCCAGCATCTAACTAAATGAAAAAGGACTGCTTCTCCTCTTATTCCCAGGTTTCCCTAATGAATCAAACGAATGTCTATGAAAGAAGGATAATAACATAATTTTGTCTGCACAGCAGTAAAGGCAAATATATGAGGGTAACAAAACTGAAAAAAAAACTTTTGAAATAAAAACACAACCGCTCGTAAGAACTGTCAACTCTAGTGAATACGTGGCCCCTCCAAGACATCCAACTGTACCAAGGTTACAGGAAAAACAAGCCCGGATGGAACATTGATTACTCTGGGGACAACTTAGTGATTTGGCTGTATGAGAAGTAAGTGACAAAGTGTTAACCAGTGAAGCTCTAGAATATTTAGCCAAACTGAATGCAAACATTTAGTGTAGCCAAACTGAATGCAAACAAATTATGTTTGTTTTGTATTAGATTGCGCGATTCAGTTGTGATTAACAGAATCTTAAACTCTTGGTCATCTCACATGAAAATTAAAGCTCGCAACAAACCCTAAACTTACTCTACTAGTTTCATAACTTTCATATGAGAAGACCTCTCGTGTACGATCCTCCGTGTTCTTATGTGAGCAACTATTTGATAAGCAGGATTATGTACAAAGAGATGGTCATGCTATGGCATTCATTCTTGATGCCAAGACCTTTAAGGGAGTTGTCGAATGCCTTCGTGTATCCCAGGACACAGCGTCCCCGTACACGGTATCAATTGCAACAAGGAAAATGGCATCACAATTCAACCTCATTCCAAATCAGGAGGGCAGAGTGAGATAGAGTGTTTGAGATTGATTTAAGAGATAACCGGCTGAAATTGAAATATTAAACGGTGATGACGATACTCTAGCTGGAGAGAATCTGAAAGCATATTCTTGGGGGTAGGCGGGGGTGAAGGGCAGGGAGGGCTAGGGAGGGGGTGCAGTAATGAGTCATTACGCAGCCCCCTCAGCTCCACTGTGTGTGTGCGTAAATATAGCAATGAGAGTGGGCTTGCGCTTATATACACGGCTAGCATTACGTAAGGAATGACAGAGAAAAGCACTCTGATCATCTATAATTTATCAGTGTAGGACAACACTATCTCAGACCCAGCTCCACTGCTACTTCTGCGTAAGGAAAAAAGCCTTTCTTATAGGCAATCTACAACCTCAATTCCAAAATAGTTGGGACAAAGTGTAAAATATGACTAAAATCAAAACGCAACGACTTTCAAATCACACCAGCCAGTATTTTATTCCCAACAGAACAAAGATAACATAGCGAATGTTGAAACTAAGAAATTTTTAAATTACACAAAATGAGCTCATTTCAAATTTGATGGCTGCTACAGGTCTCAAAAAAGTTGGGACAGGGGTCTGTTTACCCTGGTGTAGCATCCCTTCTTTTTTTAACACATGCTGGAGGCATCTGGGCATTGAAGAGACAAGTTTCTTGAGTTTAGCCATTGGAATTTGATCCCACTCTTGTTTAATACAGGCTTCCAGCTGCTGGAGCGTTTTGGGTTTCCTTTGATGGACTTTTTGTTTAATAATACCCGAAATGTTCTCAATCTGTGAGAGATCAGGACTGCAGGCAGGCCAGTTCAGCACACTGACTCTTCCACTATGCAGCCATGCTGTTGTAATATGCAGTATGTGGTTTTGCATTGTCTTGCTGAAATACACAAGGCCCTCCCTAGAATAGATTTCGTCTCGAGGGAAGCATATGTTGCTCTAAATCTTTTATATATCTTTCAGCATTCATGGTGCTTTTTAAACCATGCAAGTGTCCCACACCATATGCAGTAATGCATTCCCATACTAACAGAGATGCTGGCTTTTGAACTGAATGCTGATTACAGGAGGGGTGGTCTTTCTTCTCTTTAGCCCGGAGGACACGACGCCCATGATTTCCAACAAGAATGTCAAAAATGGACTCGACACTTTGTCACTTTGCTACAGTCCATTTTAAATGAGCCTTGGCCCACAGAACACGGTGACACTTCTGGATCATTCTCTAAAGTGGCTTCCTTTTTGCATGATAGAGTTTTAGGTGGCATCTGTGGATGGCACAGCGGACTGTGTTTACAGACAGTGGTTTCTTGAAGTATTCCTGGGCCCATTTAGTAATGTCAATGACAGAATCATGCCGGTGAGTGATGCAGTGGCGTCTGAGGGCCCGAAGATCACAAGCATCCAGTAAAGGTCTTCGGCCTTGTCCCTTACGCACAGAGATTTTTCCAGTTTCTCTGAATCTTTTGATGATGTTATGCACTGTCGATGATGAGACCTTCAAAGCCTTTGCAATTTGACATTGAGGAACATTGTTTTTAAAGTATTCCACAATTTTTTTTACGCAAGCCTTCACAGGTTGGAGAGCCTCTGGCCATCTTTACTTCTGAGAGACTCAGCCTCTCTAAGACATCCCCTTTATAGCCAATCATGTTACACATCTGATGCCAGCTAACTTAATTACTTACTAAATGTTCTTTCAGTTGATTCTCTTATATATTCATGGCTTTTTCAGCCCTTTTTTGCCTGTGTCCCAACTTTCTTGAGACCTGTTGCAGCCAGAAAATTTGAAATAAGTTCATTTTGTGAATAAAAATGTAAAATGTCTCAGTTTCAACATTTGAAATATTATCTATGTTCTATTGTAAATAACATATTGGCTCATGTGATCTGAAAGTCATTGCATGTTAATTTTATTCACAAGTTACACCTCATCCCAACTATTTCGGAATTGGGGTTGTAACAATCTGTCCGTGAGACAGTTCCTTCTATCACCTGTGTATTTGTCAGTTAGAAGGTCCCTTCAGTGGCTGCCTGTCCATTGTTGTAGATACAACGATTCTGTGGAGGTGGCCACAGTGTTATGCTCTGACCCCAGAGGACCATGCAATAATGACCTCTGAACTTTCTCCTTTGCCGAGCCAAGAATTGACAGATATCAATGAAGAAGGAACCAGAGCAAAAGCCAGATTTACTCTGTCTCAGGCTAAAGGAGTAGATCTCAGCTCTCGGAGCCTCTATATCAGGGGTTGGGAACCCTCTCTAGAGAAAGCCACTATGGGTGCAGGCTTTCATACCAACCAAGCAGCTACACACCTAATTCTACTAATCAACCTATGGAATGTTTGTAATGGGCCTTGATTAGTAGAATCAGGAGTGTAGCAGTTTGGTTAGTATGAAAGCCTGTGCCCTCAGTGGCTCTTTCTGGAGAAGGTTCCCTACCCGTGCTCTCTTTATTGGTTGCCCTCGAGGAATGCACACAGAAAATGAATGATTCTCCTCTGCAGTAGGCTGTAATGGCTCTACTCCCCCACAGAGGGCGCTAGAGGGCTGAGGACTCTGCTGCTGAAAGCTGCGACAGCCTGCTGCTTTTGCCTCCCACTCCTGACAAATTTATCAATGAGCTTCAAACGGCGCAGAGGAGCTGCGGCTCTCACACTGAGCCAGGTTCACCCCCGAGTTTCTGTGACATCATTTCCTGTTTTCAAATCCTACCCTAGTTTTGCTGTTATTTTATTTTGTTCGTGCTTTTTTGCCGGTATGAGTACTTGTTATGCTTCTCGTTTTACCGTACAATTTTAGACGACCAAGGAGCTCTTTCAGCGAATTTGGCATTCAAGGTAATCACTGTTTTTATGTTTTTGTTGACACCAACACAGACACCCACGGTAGGATAACCAAGACAAAAGCACAAGAATAAGCATCTCCCCAAAAAATAAATCTTTTAAATTAAGGGGTGTAAACAGAGTCACGTGACCGCATCCTAGTTTCCATGGTGACACCACAGTCGGCGCCTTCTTCAGATGAATTGAATACGCATCTGGGCTTAACTGTGCCAGTTTCCTTCAGGTAGGAATCTGGATGGCATGCTTTTTTTCCATCGAGAAAGTTTATGAATTCTCCTTCATCTAGTTCTTGTTTTTGAGCTGTGCTCCTCATTGAATTAAATTTTGACATGGTGGAATGAGTCATCTGTGCTGTAGGAGGTGCTGGTTATTACTGATGAATGAACCATTTCTATGCATGTACTGAAATTAAAGCCAGCTCACAAGAATAGAGCTAAGCCTTGGCTTCCATGAATAAAATTAAAAACACATACTCTCTGTTCACTTCCACTTACATTGACTGTATTCTCAGTTAGATTATGCTGATGCTTACGCAATGCAAATAATTTCATTGTTGGTCGATTCACATCGCAAATATCCAGTAAATTGAACACATGAGGATTCAATCTAATTTTATTTATATAATGCATTTCACAAAGGATTGTCACATTACGCTTCACCAAGTATCCTGGCCTAACCTGCACAAGGCAAATCTGGCAAGGGAAAACTCTATGATTGCAGATAATAACCAACTGTTAAAGGATCCTGGCTCGGGTGAAAGATGTCAGTCTTTCTCCGGAAGGCTCAGAAGTGGAGTTGAAATCTCCAGTTTGGTCAGTAAGTCAGTCAGTGGACCAGTGGATAATCCCAAAGTTTTCCTGCTGCACAGCGGTGGTCCTGATGAGGCAGCTCAGATGAAGGGCACCTGCATTCATGCAAAATGTTTATGGTATTAACTTTGTTAAAAATACCAAAGAAACATACTGCAGCAGGAGCTTGCAAACCCAGCGGAGGGATTTGTTTTTGACGCTCTGTATATATACTGTGTCGTGAAAAAGTATTTGCCCCCTTCCTGGCTTCTTCTTTTTTTTTTGCATATTTGTCGCACTTAAATGTTTCAGACCATTAAACAAGTTTTAACATTAGACAAAGATAACCCGAGTAAATACAAAATGCAGTTTTTAAATGACGATTTCAATTTTTAAGGGAAAAAGCTATCCAAACCTACCTGGCCCTATATGAAAAAGTAAAAATAATATGTATGTGTGTGAAACTGTATCTGAGTTTGTGATGTGTACATTTGTGCATCTGTTTTCAAAGGTACAAACATCTGTGTCTCACTTCCAGTGCATTTTATTACCAAGTAAATTATGAATTTATGAGCACATATGACATCATAAACTTGAAAGACCACTACGTCAGAACCTTGTGCTGTAAAATATCATGTGGCGCAGGTGTGACTGGATGAGAATGAGCAGATCAGCTGAATGAGATTCCCAGGTTTCTGACAAGCTCACTTTCTCCCTCTCTCACTCACTCACTCACTCACACTGGTGATGGCTTCTGAGCTTTAAATAGGGGAAACACAAAAAATCCCTTTCCACTGCTAATTAGTCTTTCCAAATTGTCAGTCACTTTACTTTATTAACAATGTATCGCCTCCAAAAATACTTCACACTGTCAGCAGTTAGCAAGTTCTCCACATTACCGTAAAACGAGAAATAAAAGTCTTTATTTGCATTCAAATATGGAGGAATATACAGTGTGTCATTCAAAATTATGGACATGCGTGGCTAAAATTTGTTTTAATTTCAATAATCAAGCATATGTGGCCTGCACTGAGAGATATTTCAAAATTTAACACAGAAAAGTGCAGTTTCTCCTTTTTGGGACGTGCAGGCTACTTTGTCAATACAAAGTTTCTCTGGATTGCATATATTTTTTACTCGCTATAATTTTGGTTTCAGAAAGCAGTTGTGCAATAACCTGCTGATTGACCGTTCTAATGGTCAGAAAGCTTATTAAACAAGGAAAATGATGAAACATTCGTCCAGACTAATCATCTGTTTAAAGGGATTTGTTATGCTTCCCCTGTTTTTAGCCGAGGATTCGCCACTACCTT
The DNA here is from genome assembly GCA_029721435.1 of Gymnothorax reevesii. Taxonomy (NCBI): domain Eukaryota; kingdom Metazoa; phylum Chordata; class Actinopteri; order Anguilliformes; family Muraenidae; genus Gymnothorax; species Gymnothorax reevesii. The sequence continues at coordinate 116,079,286 of CM056577.1, forward strand.
AAACAAATAGCCACTCCTTCACTCACTCAGTCACTTGCGTATACACCCTCGATCGCGGACTCTCTCTCGATTGCATTCTCCCTCATACGCACTCTCAAAGTGCTCACTGACCACCACTGCACTGCTGTGGATATTCGTGGGAAAGTCTCTATTAATAGCTGTTTCACTCTAAAAATGCACAGGAAGCTGTCAGACATCAGGATGGAGACCCAGGAATAACAAATGAGTCACGCAGGGGACATCAAGTTCAAACTGGAAATCACACAACTGAGACATGCGCAAGAACACCGGAGAGTAAACACGAGTCCTGCAGAGGAGCTGGGCTCTGCTGAAAAGATATTGCCCTTTGGAGCCACAAATACATTTTGAGGGGAGAAGTCCATCCTTTTTCTGCATAGTGAATACCAGCAAGATCAGTTCTCCCTGCAAACTGTTATTGGCATCAACCAACTCGAACTGAGTGCTTGGGATGAAGATGAACCGGTGAAGTTATTACCTTTGGGATTCTTATATTAAGTAGGTCAGGTATCAGGACTCGTAATTTTATCTACTTTTTGTAAATGCAAATTGAATAATTAACTGAACCAGCAATATGTGAATTCATAAAAAAATTGCACAATAGCAATTGGTTGCACCAGATGGGACAATTTTGAGAAGTTGTTGATGTAATCTCTGCCAAAAATTGCATACAATTATCTCAGAATTAATTTCTGGTAAATTTAATCATGGAAAGGTTAGTGAAATTAAAATCACGGAGCAAAGCACAAAGTAGTTAATTCTCAGAACAAGGACTGCTAAATATGCAATCCCAGATGAGCTTGCAGTAAGGAGGTGCTGAATCTTAACTCTCCTGCAAACCAGGCAATGGTTAAATTATTTCACCAGCACCTTTCCAAAAAGCTTCTGAAGCCCAAAAAATTATGCAGTTGAACTAATACATAACTTCTCATTTTCACTCAAACTTGTGATATAATTTATGATAATTGCCACGGAGAATGGGAAATGAGACTAAAACAAACTAGATTAAATTGTTTCACTCCAAAGCATCCATTCAAAGTTGCAGAGTGTTTCTCCGCTATTAGCAAACAGAGAAGCTGTCGGTAGCACTGGCAATATGGAAACAAAATGAAATATCACAGTAATTTTGACATTGTAAGCATAGCTATTGGTGCTTTCACAAAGTATTTACACAACGAGATTGCTGGTAGAAAGTCATTAGTAATATGGACATGATTTCCAAGTACAAACGGGCAACAGAACCATCTAATATGCACAAATAATTGTATCCCTTGACTGTAGCCTTTAAAACTGAAAAAGACAGCAGCTACGTCACACAACAATATTACGACATCCAAAATCACAGACAATATCTCCTATCACAGTATTGTTATAATATTTATATCTTGCCCGGTCCTAACGGTTGACGGCACATTTAGGTACAGGACTGATTTTTCAATGCAGCATTAGAATTTTGTGGCTTTAACTCATCAGTGACAGTGCTGGTATCACCCGTTGCCCGCAGGCTCACAGTGGGATACAGTGCCACCCACACATGCTCGGACAGCAATGCTATTTCAGCTATTTGTTTCTGCACTGAAAAAAGTAAAACCTCAAATTTCTTCCTCAATTGGTCACATCTAAAACTTTTAAATTGACTCAACGTAATTTAATTAAAATGAACGAACCTAATGTTATTTTATTATGTTAATTTTATATTATTATGTTGAGTCAGTTTAAAAGATTTAGATGTGACCAATTGAGGAAGAAATTTTAAGTTGATCCAACGTTTCACTTTTTTCAGCGTGGGCTCCTCAGCACTGGACTTCAAAGCACTCATTATGAGGTCAGAGTTGGGACAGTCACCTTCAATTTGTGGGTTTTATGTCTACATCTCATGAGCTGGGAATGAAATGCAACCGCTTTATAGAGTGACTCTATCAAAATAATTACGGACTGCACTGAATACAGCTGTCATCGCTTCAGATTAAGAGAGTTGAGCACTCATGGATCCACAATCTGTTTACAAATTGCGCTCCTGTTATGCCATGACAGTGAACCTCAATGTGTAGATGGCTGGCAGGACAAATACACATTAATCTGAATCCCATTCTGCAGAAAGACTCGGGGGAGTAAGGCAGGCCAAAAGATACTCATGGCGATTTCGATAGAGAAAGCAAGGGACTGAGACGGTCAAAAAAAAAAGAAAGAAGCAGAGGCAGATCCTAACCAAAGGACAGGCCCACTGACCGTGATGTTGCCATCGGAAACCAGGAAAACCCAGAAAAGCTGACCAGAGAGAGAACGAGGACACCATGAAAAGAGGTGGGAGACTGAAGTAAATACTCATTAACAGAGCAGATATTCCCCAAAAAACACAATATACACTCGGCTTCCCACTCTAATTTCACACACATCAGTGACGCACAGAGTCTCTCAGTCTTGCACGGAGAGAGAGAGCCGCGCAGCCCCACTGAGATCTCAGCGTGATGCCTCCTGCCGCCACCTGCACGTGCCCACATGGACAAACACTGACCCCTCCTCACCAACGGGGGCAGTAGAGCTAATAATTTCATCTGGGTGGCACTACTGCTCATGGTGATGATGACAATGATGGAAAAAAATATATAACCAGGCTTCTTCTTCTTATTTTCTTCTTCTTCTTCATCAGTATTTGTTGTTATTAATACTATTATTATTGTTGTCATCATTGTTGTTGTTGCAGCTGCTATAGTTATTAGTAGCAGCAGTAGTAGAAAAAGAGGCAGTGATAGTTCCAGCTGTTGTAGTAGCAGTAGTTGTAGTAAGAGGTAGAGGGAAGTATTTGTGAGTACTGATCGATCTAACAACAGCAGTAGTGGTAGCACTGGCATCACATAAGTAGTGGATGCTTTAGTGCTTGTGGTAGAAAACAAAAGTGTAAAAATATGACATTTCACACCAACAATATGATCCCATCAGTACTCTTTTGCAGAGAGGAATTTATGGTAAAGAGTTTATGGTGCAGGAGCTTGTTTGTGCAACGTTATTGGTGTTAAACAAGGACAAAGAAAGAGACAGAGCAGAGGGAGAAAGGCAAGCGATGTTTTCTCTCTCTCTCGCTCTCTCTCTGAACAAACACGCGCCACGAAGGATGTGACCGAATGCTCTTGAGGAGTTCATGGCAACGGGCCGTTCTCTTCCAGGCAGAGGGCGGGGCCGTGTCCTAATTAATCTGAATGGCAAATTCCCCCCAGGATCACTGTGGCCTGCCAGGGATGTGACACGACACAAAATCATGGATATCAATCAGGGAGGAGACAGTGCAAGCACTCAGCACCTCAAAGCCTGGGGAGTGAATCCAATTTCTGGCTGCTGTACTGTCAATAACAACAGCAGAATAAAACGCAATGCTACTAGAAGCATTAGAAAAGCCATCAACTCAGTATAATGTCCAGAGCGCATTCATCTCCATCAAAGACGCCAACAAACGAGTTCAGTTGATTCCAACAGAGCTCAGTAATAGTTGACTTAACTCTGAACTCAATACTGCACAACAGGGGAGGAACCTGCAGATTGGTATAAAACAATCTTGATGCCAGATCAGGGGTATTTTTTTCCATATAGGCTTTAATAATATTTTTTTTTAATGTGTTTTTAATACTAGGATGATATGTCAAGCTGCTAACAAGGTCATTCAAGTTCATTTTTTATAACCAAACAAAAGTGGTGTTTCTGATTTTTTTTTTTCCAAGAAATGAATGACCCACCATTTAATAATGAAATTTCCCAGTTGTTCTCAGGGCATGAGTTACGACCGCCACTAAAAGCTGGCTGTAGCGAGCGGAGTCCTCGCTGTCATTAACGACCTCGGCTGGAATGAGGCGACAGATCTCTTGTCCCCCAAGTGCATTAACCAGTCATAACTCACTCGCTCACTCGTGTGGGACTGACCCCGGAATGTCCTCTTGGATGGGGCGGAGGGGCTTGATGGAGACAGCCTGTTGCCAAGAGCCTCTGTTGCGTAACTCGCTGCGATAGAAACACACCCACATGCCCCGCTCAACGTCGGATTAATTTGCTTGTCATTTTTTGAATGTACACATGCAGCTGCGATGGAATGAGTATGGCAATTACCACCTGGTAATTATACAACCACAACTCCGTCGTCCGCAAGCTGTCGGTGCGTTAAGTGCAGGGTAGGTGAACAAAAACTTCAATTTGCCTGAAGTACAGCCAGCAGTGCGCAGGGAGGGAGCACTAGTGACAGTCGCATCCATATCAAGGAAATGCAGCAAACCATCATTTTGCTGACCTGTGGTGCTAAAGGAAGGTCAGCACTTTCCGCATTAAGGAAAATTGGACGTGCTCTGGGAAGGAATGGATTTGGAACAGAAAACCTATGGTTAACGGTAGTGGTTAAATTCTCGACCGCTCGGCCTGTTTCTCATCAGAATTTCGGCAGCCTACTGATGTTCTCCAACTCTTTTGCTGATGTCCGCCAGCGAAACAGCCCAAGGTTATTAACAGTCATCGCCTTGCATGCTCGAGCAATTTGATCGCCGGCTCTTCCGTGACTGTCATTGTGTTACCCTGGCGTAAAACGGATGCGTTTTAATTTTGGAATCTCGCATTTCCATCCGCGAAGTCCAGATGGTACACTCCACTCACTGCAATTGAGCAAGTGATATCTTGGCTCTTTTCTCTATCGCTCAAACAAAAGGACTGGGAGCTTACTTTACAGCTTGCATGTCGTATCCCAGTGTTAGTCCCATGCAAATGTTTGACTTAACACACGAGGCCATGGTCGAAGCCTTTGCTGACTCCTGCAGTAAAGAGATGTCGCTGGTTAAACATTCTCCAGGCTGGTGAACAGGCTATTAAAATAAAGCGGAGGGCTATTGCCTGAGAAATTTTAATATTTTAAACCCCCACTTAACACCTTTGGGCTGTGTAAGCCTGTAGGCTTCGCACTGAGTAAGATACCCTTAATATGTTGTAAGAGAGAGGCCTTTTAAAATTTAAATTCAGGCAAGAGGATGCAGGTAAGGTAGAACCAAATGTCATATTGCCATTGAAGTTCATCCATTCAATGCAGACGAATACAAAAGCAAAGTTCATCCTGGCAGTGGGGAGAGATTTAGTAAAATTTGCTCACTCATTATAGGAAATTTCCTCTCATCTGGTTTGGGCAAGCCTCAAGAAGTGCACATGAGGTAAATGTGGTCACAGACAAATGGTGAGCTAAAGAGGATGCACAACCTAATTAAAAAACACAATCATGGCACTGTATTCCTAGATAATGAAACTAAGGTAACGCTAATTTTAAGATGAGGATCTAAAAGCTTGAGTGCATTTCCATTTCAATCCGAACATCAGTTACGTTTGAATAAATATCCCGTTCACTCCTCAATGAATTTGAATAAACAGTTTTTAGTCTGAACAGCATGGAAACAGCCTGATGTGAGTGTGAGTATGTCTGTATGTGTTTGTGTGTCTCTGTGTGCGTATGAGGGGGGAGCGGGTTGGCGTGAGGCGAATAAAATCCTATAACAAGCTGATGCTTTCTGGGTCAGATGGATGAGGCATTTTATGTCTTTTATCACAAGGGGCCTTGGTTAACTGTGACAAGAGGGGAATGGTAAAAAAAGAAAACGTGGGTGTTCCCATGAAATTTGCTATGCACAACATTATTGCTGCAGTCCCACATTTTCGTGCCTAGTAGGTGGGATTATACGTAAACCGAGGCTGACGTAAATACCTGACTGTTTCTGTCTGACTGCGACAGAGCTAACGGTATGAATATGTATTCAAAAATAGGTCCCCACAGCATTAGTCTGCTCTCCTCCAAGTTCTGAGCTGGCAGCCATTTCCTAGATAAGGTGTAAGTTAATGACCAATTATTTTCACATTTTGAAACTGTAGTGTTCCTGCCACAAAGAGAGGAGCTAATGATAGCAAAACTAGATTGATGTGACGGGAAAAGATACTGTGCTGTGCACTGACGGTGGGTTACTGTCAGGACGACGTCCCTAAATTGTTCATTTCCCGTTCATACTGACAAGCTACATCGCAGCATTGTCAAGAACCTGGCCACTGGAAGTGAGGGAAGTCTTCCAAAATGACTTTCCATTTTCCTTTTGGTCCTAATATTAAATGGTAATGGTGATATTTACATTAGTTTTGCTTTTTATTCTGGGGAATAAAAGAATGAATTTCAAAATAGAAAGTACAAACAGAATCAACTGTATAATAAATCATACTGAAGTGCTGAAATGTTAGACTGCTAGTTAGCATTATGCCAACAACGATTCATTACGCTTAGCACAGAACAGCTCAACAGAACTAAGTAGTGACTCCTAACATTGTTCCTGAATTGCAAAAGTAACCATTAAATTCCTGCCCCGCCACCCTCAGGTTAATAAGGCGCACAGACCTGGCCAATGCACATGACATTAAAAAAAATAAATAAATAAAAAAATGGCACTCACTGGACCGAGCCATCATATTCAGTTTTCAACAGTGTCCAATTCTGACCCTCGTGTGTCCATTGGAGGCGCTTTCAGCAGTGAACCGGGGCAAGAATGGTTTCTCTGACGGGTCTGCAGCTATGAAGCGCCATACACAGTAGGGCGAGATGCACTGCGTGTTGTGACACATTCCTCACATAAATATGATTAAAATGGTCTTGGACTTTTTGCCCTCTGTTGATTTGGACCAGATGGGATAACCTTCTTTGCCCTTGTCCGTCGATTTGTACCTTCTTGAACTACTATTTGTTGGCACCTACCACTGCAGATTGGGAACAAACCAGAAGGCTTGCCACTTTGGAGATTCTCTGACCCACTCGTCTGGCCGTAATGAACTGGTCCATGTCAAAGTAGTTCAGATCCCATTTGTCCAACATCCAGTATGTGTTCTACAAGTCCCGACTGCTTGCTTTCCGTGTAAGATCTGTCTGCAGACCTCGACATGCGCAGTGGTAACAAGATAGTTAACATTATTTGCTTCATCTGAGAAGTTTGAATGTTTTTGGCTCATCGGTGCATTCATTACTTAAATAATGTTAAAAATTCGTTCATTAGCTTCAGATATTGATACATGCACACAATTAAAACTGCGCTGGCAGTAAATAATATTAGCGCGGGCAGTGAACGGATGCAGTTCAAGCCAATTATGTTTACGGCGATGAAGACTCGTTGTAGGATACTCTCGTTCAGTTTGTGTGCATGCAATTATTCAGCAACTTTAAAGCGAACACCGGGAGCTGTTGGCGTTTTATGTTGTAGGGTATTTTACAGTCTGAAAACGGAGACAAAACAGTGATTTTTCAATGTTCGGCGCTCACTAAAACAGACAAGAAAATTAATAAATTGGCTAGATAAAACCAACACGAGAAGAAATGCCAGAATGAGCAGAATAAGGGCGTGTAAACGTAGACAAGCTTTTCAACTACGCCATGGACGATGAACTTGGAATCTGGCTTTGAAGTGTTACTTCACGGTTTGCTTTCCACCTTGCAGACTGAAATATTCTGTGCGGATTTTGAGAAGAAAAGGCCGTCTGCGAAGCGTACAGCTGGATTAGCCTGCGAAGGGAATCTGCATGGGAAAGCCCAGGCGGTAGCGAAGGGGCATAACGTGACCTGACAACAAGGAACCTCCGGGAAAACCGTCACTCCTAAAATATGTGCAAAGGGGAGGTTGTTAAGGGGGATATCGAAGAACGACCTTATATAGTAGACAATAAGCTAAACTTCTGTTTATGCCACTTGTGCCTCAGAACGCTGCAATATAAATCTCTCAGTACTTAGTACGTTAGCCACTCGGGAAAACCGTCTCAGTTGCCTCGACACGTATTTTTTCCTGGCAGTATTCGACCGTTGAGTGTCTCCCCGAGTTGACGTTTTGTGACTAGGAGGCGGAGACGGGACCCCCGTTGACGTCAGTGGGCCTGCCTGTTTCCTGCAATAGAAAGTGAGAGGGAGTACGGAGAGAGAAAACAGACCTTCCCCCTTTACCGTTAAGGTTTATCACCATATGAATAAAACGACAATAATTGGGAGCGCATTCGTAAGTATGAATGTCTCCGTTTTTATGCGCCGCAGTAACGTATGCACAGCAGTCGTTTAGGATGAATGGGGCGTGTGATTTGTATTTTTTGCTTGACGGAGGCTCGCACGTACCAAGCTAGCTTGCTAGCGACAACGGTTGTTGACGGGCGCTGTAGTTTACAGTGTAACGTTAAGTGAATGTGTCGATTGGGCTGCCGTTCAGTTACTGGGGTATAATGAAGATGATGCGTTTAAATTTAGACCAAATCGACCGGACAACTGTTCAGCGAATTTGAAAACAGCAATGCTTTAGTTAGCCATCAGGGTAGCTAATTGGCTACACGTAGACGTTTGCTGCATGTCAATGCAGTTCTTTATCTTCCTTGCTATTATTGTGGCTGGCGCTGTGTTGTCGATAGTTTTTCGTCTTCCCATGCGCAATTGCGCCAGCTCATTTTCATTACAATGTATCAAGGGCTGAATCCTGACAAACGAATGGAATGTAATTAGACGGAGCTGCGCTGCAGGTTTTGCGGATTGGGAAGTGCCTTCACGCGCCGTGTTGCAGAGGGGTTTTCCCCGGCTCCTCCCCCCCTTAACCGGGCGCGTTCATGTGACTTCAGAAGCCGCGGCCACAGCGCTCGAATTAATCCCGCACCTTTTAAAAACGATATTCGTGATGAAGGTCACTCAACTAACTATTGTACGCGGACTTGTGGTTTCTCATGCACAGCCGATTGCTTCTCTCGGCTTTTTTTTCTTGCCGTCATACAGTGCATGTACTGCATAGGTTTTCTGACTTGTGCAAGGAAAAACGTGCAGGATGAAGCATACATTGCTCTTTTGACACTGGTTTAGCAGATCTAGGATGTGAGAACACCGCGTGCTGGTATGCTTGGTCCGTGCGTATGTTGCATGGAATTACTTCTGTTATCCCGCGAAGTCTGGTAATATAATTCTCGATTATGTCTCAATCGGTTCCAGTTGTATTAATTGGTAATGTAAATAAACCATTATCCGGACTCAGTTACTTTACCAAATCGAGTATTATTCTTTAATGCAGTTTCAACGATTAGGCAAAATACACCCGCGCCAGGTTCTCTGTTTTTCTTGTCTGTCCTCTTAAGTTCTCTAAACGAGCTCGCGCTCTGTTGTCTCTGTAGGATGATGTCATTGCAATTGCGCGCACATGTACCACTGCAAGAGGAAAAATCCTATGGATGTTATGCAATATCGGCTGATGATATAATTTTCGGAAATCACAAAAAATGTTAAGCAGAATCATGCTTTAAGTTTAAAACGCAGAGATTAAGATGGTAATTATCACAACGTATCATTCTGTTAAATACGTAGGCCTCTTACTAAAGAAAGATGTTGTCTGGGTTTGCACTTGGCTCGACTGTCTTTGTCTCTGTCCTTTTCTCTGCCGGGTAAATTGGGTATTTTGTTATGATGTACTGAAGGTCATGGCATACTGGGGTTGAATCTTCATGAGGTCTGGCAGCAGGATTTAAAAGATTGCTGCCTGTAGCTTTGTAGCCTTGTTTTTCTTTTAAACTGGGCTTCACAATGACTTTAATTTTCCTGGCACATTTTCAAGAAGAAATTGAACCAAAAATTGTACCAGTGGCAATGTTACAATGACTCCATATGGAAAATTCCAGCATTTGCTGAAAGATGGTACAGTTTTAAACCTTAGATTGTCCTCAAGAAAGACCAATCGGGTTGAACCGTTTAATGTCTTGTATGGTTTTGCCTGGTGATTAGGGGAAAAATTAAATCTATTATGACAGATTGTTGTTTAAATATGAATGCTGATAATATCAGTATGAGGGAGTTCTGTCTTTATACAGAAGTGATGTATGACGTGTGTACATTTTCATTCTGAATATCTGCCTGCGTGTGTGGCACTGTGTTTTTGTAAGGGGCCATTTTCGAAGTTACATGCTCGTTTTGGTTTCCCTCCCCCCACCGTTTGTGTGGATTGTTGTTAAAGAGTGGTCGTTTGCACCTGAGCCAAAACTTGATCTTGTCTTAGTTTGTTTTCAGAGGGTGTTTCTCTGAAAATATCACTGCGAAAGCCGTTTCTCACACTGGCTTTAGAATGCCCCTTTTAGCGTTTGCATAGTGGTTATTGAATGAGGCCACTGAATGCGCAGAGGCACAGGGGTAACATGGACTGATTGCCAGTGCGTTTTGGAACCGCCTGCGGACAGTGGTCCGGTCCTTTTTGAATCAGAAACCTCAAAGGACTGGCAAAGTGTGTCACACTCACCTATTAATTACTGCTTGTTGTAAAATAATGTTGGGAATCCCGCTGCTCTCTCTGGCATAAAGGTTTTAAGAGGAGTACGTTACGTCAATTCAAAGTACAGAGAAGGTACTGCACTGTGCAAACGTTTTATGCACCCTGGATTTTTAAAAACTTAATTGTGTTCTTGGATTTTTATTTTTTGTTTTCCACATTGGTTTCTGTCACTGCAGATGAAATGTAAATTTGAAACGACAAATATTAATAATCTTGGAAAAAAAAGTCAGTATTTCATTAAAGATCATTGATAATGTTGTCTTGACCGAACCCTGATCACTGTATCATCAAGGCAGCCTGGGATTACCTGGAGAGACTGACACAAACTAAGACTGTGAGCCTGCTGAGGAACACTGGCAGGCTCTCCAATATGTTTTGGACAACCAAACAGCCAATTATCTTAAAGCTTCTGGACATCATTCCTATTTGTGAAGGGTAGTGATGTGACTTAGTTTTTAACAGTTCACAGCTCTTTACAGTGCATCTCTCAGTATTAACTCACCTTTCATTTTTAACAGTTCACGGCTCTCTAATGTACATCTCAGTATTAATATACAAAAGTACCTTTCATTTTCAACAGTTCACAGCTCTCTGTAGTACATCTCTCGGTACTGATATACGTTTCATTTTTAACAGTTCACAGCTCTTTATAGCACATCTCTCAGTATTAACGCACCTTTCATTTTTAACAGTTCACAGCTCTCTACAGTACATCTCTCAGTATTAACACACCCTTCATTTCATGATCTTTGGTAGCATCTTCGTGTTGTGGAATTGCTTTAAATGTTCCTAAAACTTTTGTCCAGTATGTTATGTGTATTATCTTACTTTACAGCGCAGAGAAGATGCATGGTTGTTTTCATTGGTTAAAAAAGTATACTATTGTTCTTTAACCCTTAAAGTGCTAATCGCTGCTGTAATCACACAGGGCGCAACATATATGAGGCAAAATTTCAGATTTCAGTCTTCAAAACGTCAACAATTTTTAGTTGGCAATGACCTTCATAAGGGTTCGGAGGTATCTGTATGTCCCTTTTAAGGTCATTTGTCAACTAAAAAATGAATGATTAATTTTTATTATACGCCCGTCATAAGACGGGACGTATTATGGAATATGATGTCTGTCTGTCTGGACGTCTGTCTGTCTGTCTGTCCGTTGCTTGTGTTCACAATAACTCCGCCAATTCTCAATCGATTTTATCCAAATTCGCACAGCATGATCATATCAGATGGAAATTTGATGAGTTCGGAAATCAGCCTGATTGGATCACCCTTCTACTCAAAATGAACCCTTTTATGCCCCAAAATCGACAAAAAGAGTACACAAAGTAAGGCGACAGAATGAAGAAATTCGAAAGACAGAAGCTAAAAAACATGCTGTGGCAAACAAACCAAGGAGACAAAGTGAAGATGTACCTTCCCATCAAACTGTTGTGTGACGGGCGTATATTGCTGTCTCTGACTGCTCTTGTTAGAGTGTTAGGGCGAGTAAAAAATTAAGCACTTTAAGGACTATGGCACAGAGAAGATATATTTATGTTCATTAAAGTCATTGGTCTTTATTGCATGGGTCTGTTGAGTACTCACTTGTGACTGGTTGAAGGACATTTTAAGGGTGTGCACTTTTTTCTGATAAATGTGCACCTGTTCAGTAGTTCCAAGTATGTTAGCCTTTTGACACTTTTGACCAGTGGTGGCTGGTGAGATGAAAATTGCTGAAGCGCAGAACATCCCTTGAAACTAGTGATCGGTCATGACCTGTTTTCAGTCATTCATTTAAATTAACGTTATGTATACTCTGAAAACACTCATCTGATGTGGCTAGTTTTCCTCATAAGGTAGCATGGGAAAGAAAACGCATAATTTTGATGCAAAATTGCATTACAGTCAACGCAAATCTTTTGTGGATATCCGTTGGTAATTTTCATTTTTTTGTTGAGATTGAACAAAGGCTCAGATTTGATGGTGCTGGATGTGCTAGAAGCAAACACTTGAGTTGGCATAGTTTATATTTTGTGTTCAGGGAATGAAACATTTTATATTTAATCGTTGCAACATTACATTGAGAAGGAAGCTGTGTTTAACTGCTGATAGCTTATTATTATCATTGGAAAACATGTCAATCAAGGAAAATGTTTGAAAACTGATAAAGACTTATTAGTTCTCATCTCACCTTAAAAAGAAGCACTGGCTACACCCGATGGTCCTGAGTGTTTTATTGACTTCACGTAATGTCACTTAGACTAAACTGTTGAAAACAGGTCGACATTAATCATTATTTTTTAGGGGTGTCCTGGCCTTCATCAGTTTTCAGTTCACCAGCTGCCACTGATTTGTACTTTTTCCCCATTTTAAATTCTGGGATAAATTTAATTGGCACTGTCACAGAGTTACAAACATCAGAAGTGAAGCTAAAATTGACACAGGTAGCATTTTTTAGTTTTTGTGATGTAACTATTACAACTTTCGCAGAGTGTGGTGATTATGGCAGATGTGGGAAAGCACATGACAATGACTGTCTGAGTGGAATTATGATGCTGTGGAATTAGTTACCATTGCTTTTATAAAGCAACAAATGGAAATAGAAGTAAGGATTGCACTATTGCACAAAGCAACTGAAATTTCAGCAGTTTCAAAGCACCCTAAATTAGCAGTGACGGCAGCCAATGGTCTGCATATAAATGGAATTCTTGGACAAAAACATACAAATTATGCCTGTAGCTTGGCATATGTGTGTTGTTACTGTGTATGAGCTCAATAAACAACCACATACCAATCAGCACATGAAAATAATTGTGCACCTATGAGATTATCAGACCTCTGCATCTTGTCGATACAGCTCAATGTAAAGCAGAGAGCTGTTAACCACTTGGGTGCACAATTATTTTTGCCTAATGACTGGCATGTCTTTGTCAATTGCTTACCCAAGGTCTTAGAATTTCAACCTCAGTTCCAAATATGTTTGCACATTTTGGACGACGCAAATAGAATAAAAATAGGAGTGCTTTGAAATGTCTGTCCACCCTCAGCTGTATTGAAAATGATGCAACAAATCATCACTTGATTCTTTAACATGCAAACTCATTTGTTCATTGAAAACATATTCTTGTTTCAAATTTTATTACATCTACAGATCCCAAAAAAGTTGGCTCAGGGGCAATTTGTCCTGATAATGATGTGGCGATCTCCAATTCCTCACGTGTCACTGCTTTAAAAACCGTGAGTGCCTGTAATGGATGTCACAACATGGACAAATACTTTGATGAAACTTTGCTCTTCAACACCATTCACTGTACATCCATTGATTCTAATTAAAGCCTCACAATGCAGCCAAAGCCATACAGCAACACAGTCCCAAAGCATTCCTGACTTCTCTGGGCTCTATGTCATCTCAGATAGATAGTAGTACGGTGAAGCATGTTTCATGGTTAGACAAGTCAACATTTCACATCTCTTTGGGAGAAATGAACCACTGTGTTCCTTGCATCAAAGATGTCATGGATCGCCAGAACTAGGTCCAAAACGCCTCCCGTGGAACATGCGACTTGCACTTTTTTGAGTTCACTCTTGATGCAGAAAGACATGCAGGAACTAGTATGGAGCGCAAAAAAAAAAAAACACGTCTAGCAAGACCATGCAAAATCATACTCTGCACAGAATACGAGTGAATGACTTTGTATGCAGAGAGTGCGCATGCGGTCCTGATCTGTCTCTGATTCCAGCAATGGCCAATGCAAAACAAAAAAAAAATGCCTGGATATTGAAATCTAGTCCCATGTCCGATGCTTTGTGGGATAGTTCGGGGACCAAGTTGCTTTCGGTCTCCTGCAGCTGCAGAGGAGAATTCGCGTTAGCCTGTGTTGTTAGGGGTACTTGGCCGTATGATACCGAGCGTAGAAGCCGTATTAAGAAGCTTTTGGCTGAGGAACGGTCATTTTCTCGAAGTTTCGGGAAGGGCCTTCCATGGCGATATTCAGGTGATCGATATAGGGGAGAGCCACCTTGACTGTAACGCGTCACAATTGTAACATGCAAGTTTTCTCTTGATTGGTCAATGCGGTTGTGATGTCATCACGTCAGCATGTGATGAGTGCCGTAATACACGTGCCCGGGAAGTTGCAAGTCTTTTCAACCATGCTGCCGGGAGATATCGCCAGAGATATTGGTTTTCCACAAAGCAAGTAAAAATTCACTCCCACAGTATTTTTTGACTACATATTTGTTCTTTAATGTTACAGTTCGTTACTAGTTTGCATCATTTTAACACAATTTGATTGTAAGGTCCGTTCTGTAAACAGCGCCAAATGAATGGTGTGCCGCAGTTGTGACACGTTACATTTAGACAACAGCAGACATTTGCCAGCACAGCTCAAATAATTTTGCTCTGTTTGCCTTTTTGTTTGTTTTACTGAGTGTCCCCACAAAAATCCACATAAAAAAAAAAATTCGCAAGATGCAGAACGGCACGTATTGTTCTTTGCACTGAGATGCAGGCTTAGTCCTACCTTGAAATTTAACAAGCTAACCTGTGTGGTTCTGTCTGTTGGCAAATATTATTGTAGCCTATTTTGGATTCTTGCAATAAAATACAATTAGATTGTTTTTCTATAGCATAGACTGTAAAAAAAAAAAAGTGATCTGGGTGTTGCTACGTAATTGACCCTGCAGAGTTACCAGTGCAGGTATGAATGGGACTTTTACAAAACTCATGTGCCATATTTGCCAATATTCTGTGTTCAGTCACCTGTCATTCAATTATATTCTAAATCAAATTAGGGTTGTATAACATTTTTCCTCCATCAGTAAACTCCACCAGTCAAAGTCGCTAACTTTGTAGGCACAATCAATGCATAGGAATATCAAGGAACTCGCACAAACGCTCCGACTGGTACATCTGGTAAATTTTAATAATACACAATAGTTTTGATAGGACATTCTTATCACATTATTGGTGTTAAAGAAACGTTAAACAGTTGCCTGAATGAAATATAACTGATTTGACTTTCAGTTATATTACTCAAGACCTGTTTTATCAATTGAAAAACTTTAAGTGGTTTATGATAGCAGACGTGTTGGTGTTTTGCCTGAAAATATTACATATGTAGGTAAAACAATCTCTTAGTAATAGAGTGAAAAGTGGAAAACGTGACAATTGTGGCGTCTCTTCCCTAATTTCTAGCATAGTTTTTGGCATTGCTGTCAAGAATCACAGATGATGTGGATCAGTGCTTCTCAAACCTCTCCCGGAGAACCACCTCTCATGTTTTCGATCCTTCCCCGCTCGCACAGATGATTCTGATTATTTGCTCATTATCATGCATCTTCACGGGTTTATAACGAGCTGATTATTTGACTCACCTGTGCTGGAGCAGGGAGAGATCTAAAGCATGCAGGAGAAGTGATGCTCCAGGAGACGTCTGAGAAGCGCTGATGTAGATGATAAGATCGCTATTGTTCAGTGTTATTATGAAAAAGTGTGAGGATCTTTTTGCGAACGAGCCACATCGGAGTATGTTTCCATTTTTGTTTTTATTTTTTTATTTTTTGTTTTGATGATTGCTCCAGTTGAGAATGTATCTTGCATTATGATGCCAAATATATGGCAACAAAGGCCTTGTACAATTTCGCAGCTGAAGACCTACATAAATGGAGGATTGGTGTTTTCACCGCCCAAATGCCTAATGAGTGTGAAGAAAAGGCATGATATTACTACACAGTGGTAGACTGTGGGCTTTGCCAACTTTTTTGGACTCCATTGTCTTCACATTGTATATTTTTCATAAGCAATTAAATTCACATTAGGACATCAAGTTATGTGTTGCAGGTACTGTTTTAAATACACTGGCGGGTAAATGGACTTCAAATCTAATAAGTAATCATATGTTTTGCATTTTCTATGTTGTGTCGACTTTTTCGGAATTGGGGTTGTTCTTTAAGCCACAGAGAATGCACTTCTTTGTTCTCTAAGAGAGAAGGTACACCATGAAAGTGGTCTGTGTGGATACTTGATTCGGATTGGCTGCTTGGCGTCTGTTAATTCCTAATATAAGCATGTCTATGCATAAGTAGTTCCAGGGAAATTGTTCATTGTTACCAGGGAAGATTTTGATGGCAAAAAGTATGAAAATGTAGATTAATGGTCATAATTTTTTCTTTGGTAAGTGACCATTATATTGGCAGGATAATGCCCTTTGAGATGTCCATTACAAGTAATTGGATGTTTTGGCAGCAACCCTCTCCCCCTGCACATCAGACAGCTCTGGCCTCCACAACATCCATTAATTTCAGATCAGGGCCACCTCTAAGGGCATCAGCTTTTACTTCAGGTACTGAAAACATACAGTTCCTAAAATGTATAGAGAAGGCAAATTATTGCTCTTAAAGGTATAGAGATTGATCATCATAGTTCTTTAAAGTACAGTGACAGTACATTGTTGTTGTTTAAGAGACGGGTACATCATTTTTCCTGAAGGTGCAGAGAAGGAGCAGTAGTGTTCCTTAAGGTACCGAGACGGTAGCTATTCTATGATAAACATATTACTCTGAAGGTACAACAGTATTCTATTTTGGTATTTCTTATCAAGTAAAACAGGGTCAGAAGAATTATATATTGCTGGTTTGGGTGCAGTTTTTGTGTGACTATTGGGTTCCACCCCAGTGATAAGAATTTGTGCTTTTTTTCGAGCACTTATTGTACCCTTTTTTTGAGAGAGAGCAAGAGAGAAAGAGTTGGCCTTATGTAGTTTACTTGTGATTGGATTATCAGTTTTTTTTTTTTTCTCTTTTGACCTTTTCCAGAGTTGCGCAAACTTAGACCCTGTGACACCATGTACCACGTTTTTCTGTCTTCATTGGTGCTTTAATTGTAAAAGAGAAGAAACTCATTTGCCGTTTCATCGGAAGGGCTTGCACATTGGTGCCGTTCTCTCTGTTTAGTGTTTCGGCCATATTATGCAGACTGTACTTGTTCAGTGACATGGAATAAAAAGGCTTTGCATGGTGCACACAAATTCATTTGAAATACCCTCAAATTAGGCTGACAGTCCCTGCCTTAATGTCATATTCTTTGTTTTCAAATACAGTGTGCTGGAGTACCACGACGAAAAGGAATTAAATTGTTGAAATGTCGGTGCACATGAACAGATAGCTGTCAGTATATAGGCTGTATGGATAGCACTCAGTATGTACAGAATATATGGATGACAGTCAGCATTGCTCTCAGAATATACAAACCCATTTCCAGAAAAGCTCGGACGCTGTGTAAAATGTAAATGAAAACCGAATGCAATGATTTGCACATCACTTAAACCCTATATTTAATTGAAAATGGTTCATATGTTAATATGTTAATATGAAATATCAATTGTTAAAACTGAGAAATGTGTTGTTTTTAGAAAAAATATTGGCTCATTTTGAATTTGATGCCAGCAACATGTTTCAAAAAAGTTGGGACGGGGCAACAAAAGATTGGAAATATTTTATAATGCTAAAAAAAAAAATGCACCTGGTGGAACATCTCACAGCTAATTAGATTAATTGGCAACGTGTCAGTGAGATGAATGGGTATGAAAAGAGCATCTCAGAGAGGCTGTGTCTTTCAGAAGATGGTGAGGGCCTCACCACCCTGTGACAGACTGCAAAGGAAAATTGTTCAACAATTTGAGAATGAAGTTGCGAAGAAACTGGGGACTTAATCATCTATTGTATGTTGTATCATAAAATAATCTGGAGAAATCTCTGTATGCAGTAAGGGACAAGCCAAAAACCAATATTGAATGGTCATGATCTTCAGGGTCTCAGGTGGAACTGTATGAAAAACTAATAGGATTCTGTGGTGGAAATCAATGCATGGGCTCAGGAACACTTTGGAAAAGCATTCTCAGTGAGCACACTTTGTTACTGAATTCGCAAATGCAAGTTAAAACCTTATTATGCAAAGAAAAAACATAAATAAACAAGATCCAGAAATGCTGCAGCCTTCCCTGGGTCTAAGCTCATTTATGATGGCCTGAGAAAAAGTGGAAAACTATCCTGTGGTCTGACCAATCAAAATCAGATTTTTTTTTTTTTTTTTGGAAAACAAGGCCACATCCTCTAGGTTAAGAAGCAGAGGGAATGTCAGGCTTTTTATCAGTGCACAGTTCAAAAGCCAGCATCCTTGATAGTATGGGGGTGCATTGGTGCACAGGGCATGAGTGACTTGCATATCTGTGAATACAGAATCATTAAACACGGGACGTGATGGTAAAACTGTGTGTTGTGCCAATAGATAGTATGCACCCGAGTTTACCTTGATTTTAAGAGTGGTGTGGGAGGAGTAACTCACTCAGGGGAAGGATGTCAAGTTTCGGGACGCATCATCAGTAGTGAACACTTTGAATTAGGGGGTGTTTCGGCCTTTCAACACTAGACACCCTCATCAAAGGCTGCGAGCTACGGGGTGATTAAGCCTGAGCTTCTGTCCCGTGCCCAATCATGAGTTTAGCCTAGACGTTTGAATGGCATATCACAAGTGATTATGCACGGCAGGGGCTTCCTCTTTCCTGAGTCAAGCCTAGAGCTGACTGCTTACCTTGTGCCCGTCCTCCTGGAGGGATCGGACCTGGGTTCTCAGGTGGGGGGAGGGGACGGGGGATAGTGCGTGGGTCATCTTGATGTTCTTGGAGCCCAGCAAGGGTCCTTTCGCTTGAGCCATATCCACTGGCTGCTTCTTTCAGCCGCTTCAGAGGCTGATTTAACTGTCTGCCGCGGAGCCTGTCCATGGCTTCCTAGCAGCCTGATGGTGGAAGAAGCCACTAATCCTCTGCATCCCACTTCAACTGGATAGACTTTCGCATTCCATCCTTCTTGTTGTGCGTCTGCTGCCAGTTCTGTGTAGCGCATTTTCTCGCGCTCATTGGCCTCTTCAACCGAATTCCCCCAGGGGACTGTGAGCTCTACCATGTACACGGACTTCAGTGAAGGGGACCAGAGTACCAAGTCTGGCCTAAGGCTGGTGGATGCAATCCCAGGTAGAAATCTTAGTTGCTGGCCGATTTCCACAAGCATCTTCCATTTTTTTTTTGGGTAAAAACAGCAAAAAACTGGTCGGTAACGGAGTCCGTTATCAACCCGTTTTTTGCCGTTTTACCCAAAATAAATCAAATAAACAAAATTGGCAATATTCTTGTTTGAAATACTCGGGAAGACCCACACAAAGCCATTTAAATTGTAACTCTGTCTTAATTAGTTTTGGAGCTATGATACAAAATACGCCAATTCTGTTACTTTGTCACTGCATGACCTGGCCCAAATGACATCTTACCAAAATTAAAGCAGGTATTAAATTTTACTTCTCTAAGTTTTATCTAAACGTTTTGGAACTATATTGAGCCAGTACATCACTACCTGTTTCACTAGGGTATAAAAATGAGGTAACACACATGCAATATCGCTTTGTCATCCAACACCATGAAGAAAACAAAATGGCTGTCAGTTAAAAAAAGACAGATGGTCATAGACCTTCATTAGCCTGGCAATGGTTACAAGAAGATTCACAAACGATTGGACTTGCCACTGAGCACTGGCGGAGCAATTATTAAAGAATTCCAAAGATATGGAACTGCTGACGACCTTAAGGATAGAGGACACAAGTGCATTTTGCCCCTCGGGTTACTGAGGAGGATGGTCAGAGAAACAACAAAATCCCCAAGAATTAGGGTGCTTTCACATTAGGATAGTCCGGGCGGGGGACTCTGTTCGATTGGGCGGGGAATGCCGAAAAATTTCTCACCTTCATTTGGTTTGTTTCATTTTCACACTGCACATTTGAAAACGGACCAAACCATCTGGACAACGTCGTGCAGTTACAATAGCTGCTCATTTGGGGCAGTATTGCCCGAAAGGAGCACTTGCTACGAAGAAAAAAGCATGAGGAAGAAGAAAACCCAGCTCATCAAATGGCCAGGACCTCTCTTTGGTTCACTTCCTCTCTTTGGTTCGCTGGATAGTCCGTTTGCATTTCCCTCTGTAAGCAAACCGCACCGGGGTTGGCTTGCAAGCGAACCTAGACCAACGTTTTCAGGCGGATCAGAGTTCGCTTATTTGGTCTTCACCAGAGTTCGGAAAAGCTTTCACATCTGCCCAAATGAACCGGCCTATCCGAAGAAACAAAATCTGGTCCGTTTAAAGCGGACCAAACAGCTCTGGTGTGAAAGCTCCCTTAGTGTGAAGGGATTGCAGGCTTGGTGCCATCTTGGGGTCATCAGGTTTCAAAAAGCACAATCAGGTGCCACTTCCACAACCACAGGCTCTTTGGGAAGGTTGCCGGAAAAAAAACCTTTTCTGACCAGAAGACACTGAAGCAAGTGCTTGGAGTTTGTCAAATATCATTTAAATTATGACTGGAACAAGGTGCTTTGGTCAGATAAGACCAAAATTGCATGTTTCAGTCAAGTACAGCATTGAAATGTTTGGCGTCGAAACAGAGATTCATACGAGGAGAACACCTCATACCCACTGTGAAAAATGATTGTGGGTTAGTAATGTTTTGTGGTTGTTTAAATTCAAGAAGTCCAGGGGTACTGATTAAGATTAATTAAAAAATCCACTAAGTATCAAGATATTTTGGCTGACAATCTGGCCTCCACCAGCAGACTGGGACTTAGCCATAGGTGGACTTCCCAGCAAGACAGTGACCCAAAGTATATCTCAAGATCCATGCAGAAATGGTTCTGTGACAACAAATTCAATGTTCTGAAATGGCCATCTCAGTCATCAGACCTCAATCCAATTGAAAGCCCGTGGGCTGATTTGAAGAGGGCAGCTGATAAATGCAAACCCAAGAATGTGAAGGATCTTGAAAGGATCTGCTTAGAGGAATAGTCCAGAATCCCTCCCAAATGTGTGCCTTAACATTGTCAAAAATTACAGTAAGAGACTCCATGCTTTTATCCTTGTCAGAGATGGTTGCACTCAGTACTAAATGAAGGTTGCCAATTATTATGAAACTTCGATTTTGTTGAAATTTATTTTGTATCAAATGATTGTTATGATTTTGGCCATTTCCATTGAGACTCTAATAAAGGAAAGTATTTAGTTCATTTTGGTATTTTCCTTTTCTCTCTAATTACGTGCAGAATTTTTTGTATTGCTTATGATTTGCCTGTCAGGGGTGTCAGTGATCTTGGGGCCCACTGAATGGACTGCATTCAGTATGTATACGGAGACACTCAGTATTGCACTCAGTATGTATACGGGCTACAGTCTATACGGACATCACTCAGTATATTTACCAATGTCACTCAGTATTGCCGTCAGAATATGTAGGATCACTCTCTGTATCGCACTCAGTGTATATACTGACTGCATTCAGTGTATAGGCTATACAGACTGCACTCAGTATATTTAGGAATGGCACTCAGTATTGCACTCAGTGTATGTATGTATATCTATATGTGTGTATATATATATATATATATATAGGGATTGCACTAGGTTTATTTGTGGGCAGGGGGCTTACGGATGAAAGCCAAGTTTAGCCCTCTCCATACATAGACCCTCTGACTTGTTCATTGTGTCCTTCTTATAGATGACTTCGCGGGGTCCCAAACCCCCCGGCTGCTGAGGTTCGACACCCGCGCTCTGTCGACGATGCGACTCTGAGCAGGAGGGAAAGATGCCGCGCACGAAGCAGAACCACCCCAAAAACCTGAAAGGTGAGCCGCTGGAGTAGTGGAGATGTGACCTCCTTCTGACCTGCTTGTGTTGGCTGAATCCCAGATAAATGATGTCTGCCATGACCTGAAATGTTGCCATGGTTGCTACCAGTATAGGTTCTGGTAACATCTTACAATATGAATTTGTGACACCAGTGACATTAGAGTCATATCAAATGCAATCGCAGAGAAGCTAAAGAAGGACTGGAGCAGTAGGTAGCGCTGTTGAGTCACAACAAGAAGGCTGTGGGTTTGAATCTTTCCCGGGCCTTTCAGTGTGGAGTTTGCATGCTTCTCCTGTGTTTGCATGGGCATCCTCCGACAGGCAATCCAGTTTCCTCCCACAGTGCAAAGACCTGCATTTGAGTTTATTTAGAAACTCTAAATGACCCACAGGCTCTAGAGTTAATGGTGAATGATCCTGATGATGGAGAGGTTCGCTCTCCTGTGTGTTTTCCTCCCTTATGCTGATTGGACGGTGAGATGAGCCCCTGCCCTCCTGAGACTCTGATCAGGATTTGATCATGGATGGGTGGACAAAGTAGTTAAATGAGCAAACTCCAGCTGGAATGACAACAGCATCTCATTCCCTTGAATTCCTCCTGGAATTATCCTGTACTACTGAGAATAGTCAGTTCTGATAATACCAGTATAATCAAATATGAATACGAATGGCGTGAAGTGGAAATGAATGTTCTGTTTTGTACTTGCATTGCTGACATAAAGATAGCAAGATGGGTTATATCCATGAGTGCTCGCTTCCTCTTTGCTGATGACTAGATATTTTCTGTGAAGACCATGCCTGTCTGGGGCTTTGTTTGGGCTCTATCTATGTATGTGGGGCAAAGTGAGAGTCATCAATGATTGAGCATCATGACGTTTAGTGCACTGAGGTGATCAATTCAATTTTATTTGTATAGCGCTTTTCACAGAGAGACTGTCTCAAAGACGCTCTACACTGAGAAAGTAGATAAATAAACAAAACAGGCATTGCCCAGCCTAATCCCCACTACCGCAAATGAGGCAAAAAACTCCCAGTAAGGAGAAACATTCTCAAAGAGTGGTGAGAAAAAACTCCCCAGTGGGAAGAAATCTCAGGAGGAACCCGGCTCTAGTGGGGGAGCCCATCCTCCGTGGGCAAGCTAGTTAATAACAAAATTAAGTTAATAATGAATAACAAAGTAAATAATAATAATAAAGTAAATAATAAAATAAAATGGATGGATCGTGTGACGTTACCACAATCTGCCCGTGCAGTTGGTGTTGGGGTGGGGTGTGTACAGATTACTAAATTTTTAGACTCTTTCCTGTAGGTGTGTATGAAAAGTCTGTGTGCATGTGAGATGGTAAACATGTTTGGGTGTATGGTTGGTGGTTGTGAAATTGCGTAATAAATAGGGAATGGTGATTTTGGAGCTTGGTCTGTTGGTGGAGAGCGTCAGATGATGTTAATCGTACAGTAGATGCAAAGGTGTCAGAAGTTAGTCTGCTGATGTCAAATAAGGGCTTTAGGACAACAATCATGCGTGCAGTAATGGTCTTAAACATGATTGCGACAGAGTTAAATATTGGCCTAATCGTGTCAAACGAGGGCGTGACATTGTGAATTGAGAGGCTAATGGTGTCAAGCATAGGCATGATGATGTGGAATGGCTGCATGTGGAAGTGGAACTTTTTCCTCCATTGCAACAGTGATAATTACCCCAAAACGGCACATATCCGAACAGGAACTCTACTGTAAATGAAGCGGTGGGAACCTGCAGTAGATGTTGTTGGCTGCCGCCTCGTATTACTTGTGCTCGCGGAGGGGAAATGAGGAAGTGGAGCATTGCGGGACCCTGCGGCTGGGCACGAATGCACAAGAGGAGGGTTTTGCATGTCCCGCCGCTGAGTCAGTGCCGCTGGCGGGAGGGAGATGGGGGGGGGGGGGGGGGGGGTCGACAAGTTCACCCCACAAAACAACATGTCCCGTTTAACACCACCTTCCGTGTTATGGAATCAGCTGAGGAGCAGACACATTCACTGTTTTGGTCAAGGTCATGTTTGGTCTTCCAAACTGCCGAGTCGATCAGCCTGTCGGAATTGATGAGGCGTTGCTGCCGGGTGATTATCTATTGTCGAACCCCACCCAATCACAAGCTGCGGACCTCTTTCAGCAGGGCCTATACTTCACAACTGAAGAGTATATATTAACGAGTCAGGGGCTTTGTGGTTTAATGCGCTCAGAGGATTTTAAAATTCTCTCAGCTGGGGTCTTGGACGGTTCTTTGAAAAGCTTGTACAGTGCTGCAGTTTGCATGTGGGGGATGTATCAGTAATGACTAAATTTTTTAACAGAGGCAGTATAAAGAGGGGTACCTTCTCTTTGCGGAATTTATGAATGACCGAATGTCGCCATGCCCTCTATGGGGCGGGGAGCGCAGGGCAGGTCATCTGAGAGCATGTCATGCATGTTATCACCATGGTTTCCGCATTCCTTTCCTGTGTTTCGTCACATGAAGTGTCTCTCAGTAAAGCAGTGCCCTCTTGCCTCGAGCGAACTGCTGAAAGTCACATGGTCAGTGACCCCCCCCCCCCCCCGCAATCCTCTCCCAGAAGGTCAAACGTCAAACCCATGTGTCACGTGACCATGGAAAATGGGGAAAAAAGTTTTTTACTTATTTATTAATTAAATTTTATTTTTTTTGGCGGAGAGACATAACAGCAGCATGCCGGAGCTCAGGCCCAAGGATCTGTAAACTGATCCCAGGCCACTTTTTGCCGCTCACCTCCTGACCAGTTCCACTATGAGTGGTGCAAGCAAAACTGATCCTAGGTCAGTGCGCTTACTCTGAGAAGTTCTGTGAATGGAGGCGAGGGTGCTGGCAGCCAGACGGAGCACGTGCCACTGAGAGCAGAGGAAGTCGAGCCAGGAACGTGTGTGAGGTGGAGAGGGAGTGAATATGGGGCGCTGGCAGCAACAGCAGGGCGTAGGGCTGTGTGTGTGTGGCTCCAGGCCCTCAGGTGAAGACTTCCTGATGACTCGTCTGGCACTGCTCGTCTTTGTGTGAATCTATGTGTGTGTCTGTCTCAATGTGTATGCAAGTTTGTGTTTATGTGAATTAGTTTGTGTCTGTTGTCATGTGTAGCTGTATTTTTGTTTGTGTGAGTAAGTCTGTGTGTGTGTTTGTGTGCTTGTGCGAATGCTGGATGGCTCTGAGGTCGTGACACGCTGAGAGCAGAGGAATGTTTCCGTGACGCACTTAGCGACAGGAAGTGAGGAGTGTCCCTCTTTGCGCGGGGCCTTCTGTTTACATTTCTCAGGAGCTGCAGAGGGCTCTCCCACAGCCCAGCTCCGCCCACCCTGCACCTCCCGTCCCGTCCTCCCTGTGCCCCGGTACAACCCCACCCCCCCAGCACCCTCCCTCTCCATGGGATAGGCCGATACCCTGCTTCTGCTCCATTCACCATTCTGCTCTACCTGCTGCGGCTACTTTATGGCCTTTTACATCGATGGCTTTAAATCTGTTCTGCTGAGTCAAACTAATGTGGAGAAAGAGATAATGTCTGTGTGCGTGTGTGTGTGTGCGCGCGCGCATGTGTGACATGTCTGTCTGTTTGTGCAGTGTGTGTCCTTTACAATGCCGCGAGGCATTGCCGGTGATTTGATTTGTTTCGGAGGGGTGTGCCCTTAACTACCGATGCGGGACAGCCTGTCTTTTGCACCTCTGTAGAAAGAACAGGGAAATGCAGGCCTTGGCAAGACTCCGAAGATTTTACTGTAAGTCTCTGACGCTTGGCTTTTTGCCATCTTGACCTGTTTTCATCGCAGGACCAAATTGCGTTCTTTGCATTTTCCTATCACGTAATGGTATCAGGGATGGATTTTAACCCACAAACTTTTAGAGGCAGAGCTGAAATGACTCGGGCCATTCACCGAAAACTATCTGACGCAGAATCAACATTGACTTTTTAACGAAGAGTAGGTATTGCCTGCAGTGGACCAGCGCAATCTGCGTTCTGAACTTGATTGTACCCTGAGCAACTTGACCGTATGTTGCCTTTATGATGTGCGGCAATTTACCAGAAATGGAGGGAAGTGAAAGCAGAACCCTGCCATATTTAGAAGCTGTGTTTGGTTTGTTAACCCTTTGAAGTGTAAGTATTGCAAAATCTTTTTTTCTGATATGAGAGTCGGGTTACAGTTTACAGGACAAAGTCCCTCTCTTACTGACTGACTGACTGGCAGATGTGCTCTGTTATATCTGTTACAATCACCAATATGGCGCCGCTCTGATACTCTTCCAGGCTGAGGTCATATTGGTGAGTGAGGTTACGTGGTATCAGAAAGTCGTCCTCGAACTGTCAGCAAGGGGGCCTCATGCAACACTAACGAGCCACAAAACCCCTCAACAATAACGCAACATGTCGCCGTGACCAAAAATGCAGAAAACGCTACAACTACAATTGTGAAGATTATATTGTAGTGGAGTCCAGGGCATGCTGGGAAGGGTTCCTGACAGTCTAGAGCCCGGGACTGTGAAATTCACTCTGTTGCATGTATTCCAAATATTTTACAGTAACTGAAGTATTATAGCCATTTTACCTCAGCCTTATATTTGTGGTAAATACATACACATATAGTGGCAAGAATCTAGCCATATGTGTCTTGCAAAGAATCGTATGATGCTACGCTGAAAGAGAGGAGGGGAAAAAACAGGGAAGTCATGCCTTCTCCGTTATGCTATAGAATTAATGCTGCAGCATCGGCTTTCTCCAGCCACTTGATTTTAAAATTAATTAATTATGTAAGCAAGTGGTGCAGTCCTCTCAGTGAACTCATAATGGTTCGCTGTACATCTGATGAGTTTGATATGAAAACATTTATACTGGCGCAGTAGCGTAAAAAGCTAGAGGTGGGAGTACAGTAACAGTGGTGAGACTGATCTTGACCCATTTTTAGCGATTTTCCTGAAGTAATACGTTTTCCAATTATTAGAATAATTCCTGTGAGGTAAACACATGACGCTTATTTCTCAATTCGGCTTAAGAAGGATTCAAAAATGAACACAGCTTTAGAAAAGAAGTTATTGACGAAGTACACTTAACGAAAAAAGAGACCATTGTTATTTCCCACCATAGCTTGTGGCTTATGCTGCAATGCAGGCTACCTAACGTGCACTATATTGTTTAAACTGGACAATTATTAGTTAAATTTATCCACTATTTTGTGCCAGCTGTGAGTATCCATCCTTCCATCCATCCATTATCCGTTCTGCTTCTTCCTCATTGGTGTCGTTAGGAAGCTTGAGCCCCTCCCGGCTGACTCTGGGCGAAAGGCTGAAACACACCCTGGACAGCATGCCAATCCATCGCAGGGTGCGCAAACCATTCGTGCACACGCTCACATTTCCAGGCAATTTTGAGTCTCCAGTTTACCTTGATTGCGTGTCTTTGGACTGTGGGAGGAAACTGAAGAACTCAGAGGAAACTACGTGATCAGTGTGGGGAACATGTAAACTTAACACAGAAAGGCCCCAGGCTGGATTCGAACCCATGAACTTGCTGTGTGGTGGCAGTGCTCGTCCATATCAGTGAGAATCGGCCACACCTGATGGTGTTGAGTGTTTTCGGAGTCAGTGCATTGTTAATTGAGGTCAAGACTTGTCAAGGTCAAGACTTGGTCAGTTTAAAGGGAATTTTTGTGCTGCCTCTATTTTCAGCTCTGCTGGGACCTCTGTAACTGACGAGTGTCTTCACGATATGGTGGCAGTAGTGAAAGCGATAATGTAAAGGTCGCCTAATTATCAATATGCAAGTAATATTTTGCTACTGAAGCACTTACGATTAATGAATAGCTTAATGAATAACCGCTAACATGATCTGTTTATAGATGAAATTTGAGAGCGATACTGTTCGATGGCCTTTGTTTTGCTTTTGTCACGTAATGTCTGCTTGATGTTCATTGGACATCCCTTGTCTGTCATTGTAGCGAGGTTCCACAGTTGCCACTTAAACCCAAACTTTCTGTCACCATCCGTCTCCAATCCTGACAGTTAACTTACTCATCCCTTTTGTGAGCAGGCAAATGTCACCTAAGACACTTCAGGCTGACGATGTCCTCATAGCTTAGCATATTTTAACGTTTCGCTGTAACCGCAAAGGGTGGCAGAAACCTGCAGTGTGTTTCCGGATTTGTCTTTTTTTTCGTGCCACGTAAACGCAGCTTGCTTGGTTTTCTTGTTTCATAAGAATTTTTTGTGTCAAATTGAGCTCTGTGCAGCATTGTTACATCAGCCTAAGAATGTTCAGATAAAATGACTCTAATGCTGATGTAAGAATTGGCAAATGCTACGTCGGCAATAGAATGCTCCGTTGAGAAAGTTCAAATCGAGTCTACGATGTCTCCACTTCAGCAGTCATTCGCCGTCTGTTTTGCTGAGGTGTTAAAGGGCTGTGCCGAGCTATAAGACTCTCTGGGAGATGGTGGCCGGTGTTTGCAAGTCTGAGACGGCGCCTATGCAGTTACTGCAATGGGCTCTGCGGCCAGTAAAGCGTGGGAGTCCCTCCGCAGCCGCGTGCATCGCTATCTCCCCCCCCCCACACTCACACACACACACACCTGTGCTCACTTCAGAGCCGGTCAGCTGTTTTCCACGGAAGAGAGGACAAACCACAGCCCCGGTGCATTCTGGGCGATTCTCACACCTGCTGTCTGTTGGGCATCTCCCCCGCACCCCCTCAGAGCTGCCTGACAGTGTATTTAAAACAGAAGGCAAAACCGCGGCCCAGTTACAGGGCTTCCACCGCCGAGACAGCTGGTGCCGTTACTCTCCTTCTGTGCGTATAGCAGTCAGAGAGGGAAATAAACTCCAGCCTCCAGCCAAAGGCTGCTACAGTTTATCTGCGGATGGTTTGTCCGCTCAAACTACCACTTTGGCTGGTGACCTCAGGGGCCTGTTAGTGCGGAAATATCTAGTCGTCTGGCGGAATGGGGAAACTGACTGATGAATTTTAGGACGCACCAGCCCCTGTGGCGAGTAGATGACAAAATTAGTTTGGATACGTATACTACGGCCGCCCCTGTGACCTTGCTGCCCCAAAACATTCTCACAAAGTTAATGGAAAATTTTGTCGGTGTTGTGTCTGCCGCTCCATGGCTGCTGATTTGTGTTTATGTTTTACATCAGGAGGGAAGTACAGGAACTCTGGAAATAGCTGTATTGTATGCAAGTAGCTGTAGGCGATCTTCTGAGATGTAATGGTCGGGGTAGCTTGGCACTGGTCCAGTTCAACCAATAAAGTGGTCGGGATGCTGAGGTGGCCAGACTGGAGTTTCACGACTGTGCTTTAGTCTGCATTTAGACCCTGCTGCTCTAATTAACCGCCATTTAGTGCCCACAGCCCAGCTCTGTGGTGCGGGAAATATATTACCTCAACAATTTATGGCCCAGGCATGTGTGAATGGATGGAGTGTGTTAACGAAAGTATGGGAGGGGATGTGGGTCAATGCTGAGGCCTAGACTCCTGCGCCAGTAGAGAGAGTGTGTGTGTGTGTGTGTGTGTGTGTGTGTGTGTGTGTATACGTGTGCTTCAGTGTGCATGCACGTGTGCGTGGACACTTGTGCGTGCGTGTGCATGGTGTGAAATGGTGTGCAAGCCCATGTCAGTGTGACCGTGTGTGTGCGTGTGTATCTTTGTGTTCGCATGCATGTCTGTGAGTAGCAGTGTGGTGGGCATACATAAGTGTGTTTTGTGCCTGAGGGCGCGCATGCTTTTTTTTTTTTTGTCTGTGTTCTTTTGTGTGTATGTTTGTGTGTGTGTGAGAGAGAGAGTAAAGGTGTGTTTGCTCTTGTGTAGGATTGTGGTGTACTTGTGCACGTGCGAGCGTGTTTGTGTATTTTTCTGTTTGCATATGTTTACTTGAGTATTCGAATATGTGTTTTAGTATGTGTGCATGTACTTTTGTGTTTGTGCATATTGGTGTTTGTGAGTAATTGTGTGCAATCGTGCATGATTGTGTGTGTGCGTGTGTAGGTGTGTGTGTGTGTGTGTGTGTGCGTGTGTAGGTGTGTGTGTGTGTGTGCGCGCGTGTGTAGGTGCGTGGGCGTGTGTTTGTGCACGTGTGTGAGAAGGTCAGACAGTAGAGCCCCAGGGCGGGCTGTTGTTCCTCTGGTAAACTCCTCCATCTCCTGCTCTCCGCACACAGCCGGTCCTGAGAGTCATGTCAGGTCAGGCTGGGCTCTAGCCTGGCCACACCCATTACAGCCCACGTCTAGTGCAAATCTGTGTCACTTAAGCCTCAGGCGGTCAGACACCCAGACTGAGAGGGCATTTTCCTCACACCTCCTGCACCCTGACCGCACACTCAACACCGGTGGAAATACCGTCACGTCATTTACCATCCCCAGTAGTGCAGAAGAGGGCATTTTTTTTGCCACGTCCAAGTGCTGCTGATTCTAGCGGTAAGAGTCCCTCGTCCGAGTTGAACTTTGATCTCTCAGACTTTGTTGCCCAAGAGTAGTGCTGTTTTTTTTTTTTCCGTATGCCTGGCCTCAGGACTCCAGCGAAAGAGTTAACTCCCCGCACTCCAAACCGAGCGGTTTCGGCATGTCCTCTCCTGCTCGTGCGGCCAAACCGGAATTTCCTCGGCGCAGGCTGAAATCAGAGCTCGCGAAACCATCGCCATTCGCACAAAGGGAAACTCTATCACTCGCCGGCGTGAATAACACTGAGTTTTTAGCAACAGTAACTACAACAAAAATGACTGAAACCGACTCGGGAACATCTGTTTAACGTAGCGCTAAACTCCGGGAGGAGGGAGGGGGGAGTGAGTGAGGAAGGGGCAGAGTTAGGGTGAGGACAGAGGGTATGGAGGAGAGGGATGGAGGGACGGGGGGAAAGAAAGAGAGGGCACAGCCAATTGAAAGAGGAAAGGAATAGATTGAGGTCTAAAGGTATTTTGACAGTCACAATTTTAAAAGGGCTGTTTTTAATTGCTTTGCTGTTTGCCTCATATGAATGTAAACAGAGTGCTAAATGCAGGCCCTTAAAAACGATTTCACTGTCCTGGTACTTTTGGACTGCAGCGTAAAATTGGAAGAGTTGTGAGGGCCGTCTGATGGCTCCGAAACGTGTGTTATGTTTGCAAGGCTCCTGTTGACGCTTCTTAAAATCTGACGTCACTTGAATTTGAATCCGACAGATTTGTGGTGATGAAAGTGCTTGAGTTTGAACTGGACCTCTGCTGGTGCTCTGTGTGCAAATAAATCTAAACACCACAAAACAAAAAAAAACAATCAAAGTCCAAATTTAGCATTTTTATGCAATATATATAATGTTATTATGATATAAAAGGATCATCAAGGATACTCTCTCTAGTCACTGCTCCTGTTTTGATGTATAACCCCCTTTTTTATATAATCCCCCCAACATTTTTATAATTATTTAAAGGTCTCGGGCTCACTTGTTAGGATTACTTGTTATAAAATTTTCTATTTCTATTTATTTATTTATTTATTTTAATTCTCAAATCTGTTTCTTTATAGGTAGTTATTGTGCTGGTTGTGTTGTATGTTGTGTGTGTTATGTCTTTAATGTTTTGTCCTTTGTGGGATTCAACGTAAACTTTATGCCTCTCGGCCAGTTCGCACATGTAAAAGAGACTTGTCTCATGTGATTTTACTGGTTAAATAAAGTTTAATTAATATGCATAATAATATATAATAATATCATATATTACTATAATATTCAATATTTTTTGAATATTTTTCAGTGCTTTGTTTCATTTTGAATTTTGCATCCATCATTCCTCCACAATGTAAAAATGTGACTGATCATTTTTCCATTGTGGTCTTCAACTGGTTTAGAAAAGAATCTTTTGAGTCCACTTGATGCTTACAAGCAATATTGCCTCTCCCCCGATCACTCGAGAGAACACCATTTAAAGCCTGCTGTCTGCGAAAAAACAAACAAACAAAAAAAAAACACTCAAGACCCCGCATTTCCCTGCAGTTGTGCCACTGTGGGGTTAGTAGCCCTCAGTTATTGTGAAATACTGTCGTTCGCCTCACCATTAGCATCGTAAGGCTGGTAGCTTGTGTCTCATGTTTATCTGAATGGCAGCGGACTGGTGTACCCATGCATCTAGCCATCATCAAGGCTGTCTGCATGTTATATATTCTCCTATACAGCCAAACCCAAAGGCACAAACATGCTCACACTTACTGGCACATTCATACTCGTGCGCGTAGCAGCTCACAAACGCAAACAAACTCGCCCTCCTACTCTTGTTAGCGCTCACACATACACGAAAGCACACATTCGCACGTACACTCGCGAGTGCGCTTGCTCAATGGAAAATATAACGAGGTTATTGTTTTGCATGGCCGCGATTAAGCGCCCTTCGTTTTTCTTCTTTTTTTTTTTTTTTTTTTGGGGTCAGCTTTTTTTGGCTGTCCCCATCGGTAGAGAGGGGATTTCTGCAACCCCGGCCACAGCTGGGGTGAGATGGAGAGTTCCAGAATGGGGCCTTTATGTCACGGTGTGAGGTTTGGGGGAGGAACGCCCCGCTGTGGTGTTGGGTGGGGATGTGGGGTCCCCAGCATAGCTGTCAAAGCCCCGATTAGCCCACTCTGGGCTTTTATGGTGACCAATCCACAAGGGTTAGTAATGATATTGGTTCAAAAAATGTTTGCATTCCCTTCTGAGCTCGTTCATGTTGGGGTATCCTCCGCCCTCCTTCTGGGCTTGCCAAGTTTCAACCAATGAGTGTATAAGAAACCAAGTTTTTGAAAAAAAATTATAAAATTTAGCGTTCTCATTTCAGTTATTGGGAAATGTGACCTGTGCTGGTCTTTTGTGAAGGACACTCTTGGTCTTTGAACATCCTGCCTCCTTGTCTGTACATTGCAAGCCAGCCCAGAGAGGGTATTTTTGGATGTAGGATGTATGAAGCACTCAGTGCCTTTATGTTCTCCCTCGCACACACACACACACACACACACACACAAACTCGCATACATAACACACGTCCCACTTCGGCTGGTAACAAGGCCGTGCTGACTAATACTGGCATCCACACCGCCCACTGGTGAAGGTTGGAACAGGTCACCAGCGCCTGTGTATGTGTGTATGTGTGTGTGTGTGTGTGTTTGCGTGTTTGTGTTTGTGTGTGTGTGTGTGTGTGAGTGTGTGTGTGTAAATGTGTGTGAGTGCATTTGTGTGTATGAAGATGTACTTCTGTATGGCATTTTGTGTGTGCATGCCTGTGCGTGTCCCTGTGATTGTGTGTCGGTGTGCAGTTCTTTCCGTGCATGTGTGTGTGTGTTTGTGCGTGTGTATTAGTATGTTTTTTAGAAGGATAAAGCACCCACTCAAAAAATAAAACTGTAAGAATTGACTGTGCAACTGTTATGGAGACTGATTTACAGATAGGAACTCAGGTCCCCCCAGTGTTCCCGGCTGCACAGTCAAAGGGTCAAAATCTTCACATTTTTGTTTTACGCAAGATTAACAAAGTCGATGCATGAATCAGCTTGAATGTGATGTGTATTTGTGTGTGTGCGTGTGGGGATGTTCACTGCAAAAAAAAGAAAAATAATTTAATTTAACTGCGCATTATAATCTTGTTTTTTTTTTTTTACTTAATGCACTTATTTCTATTAACCTTATTTCTTAGTAACATGAAAATTTGCCAATTGGATGCGATAAGTTTGACTCGTTTTCAGATTTGCCGATGGAAAAAGAAAATTTCACTTGTCAAGCAGGCGGTAACTTATAAGCCAATCGTTTCTATTCGCGAGAGAAAACATAGCAAATTTGGTCTCATAATAAGATTAACCCTTTGAGCGCTAAATGCAACTATTGTTGCTCAATGATGAAAGACATCAAAATGAAAGCTGTTGAAAACCTGCCATGTGGCGACTCATTTAAAAGAGCTCCCCCAGGGAGAGAAAACCTCTGAGTATGTTTTCAACAGCACAAGCTAATCAAAATTATATATATATATATATATATATATATATATATATTTTTTTTTTTTTTTATTGCTCGAAGGCTTAAAAGACTTGTAAAGGCAGGCACTTTTTTCAGTGTAAAAAGAGACAAGGTATCTTTTGCTGATCTATTCATATGTTTCTGCAGAAGTGCTTTTGCAATCATTTTTGCATGCAATCCTCATTCCTTGGAATTCAGCAGGTAACCCTGTTCATGCCCTTGACTTGTTATGCTTATTGTAGATAAACAGGAATGGGGGATTGCATCATGTGAACATGAACTGTCTGTGCAGTTAGCCGCACATTGTGCGGGATTATCTAATCCCAGCCAAAGGGACTGGGATTATTATTCCTGTGTATTACTGAGATAAAAGCACGTGCTCTAGAGTGTGGCAGCGGGACGTTTTCATCATAAAATCCTCGACCGTCCCGTTTAAAAGCGGCAGCGCAGCTGAGGAAAGGCCCTCAGGCTCAGTGTGTGTGCAGCGGCAGCGATCTGGGCACGGGCTTGCCCGCGGGGCACTCTCGCATTCTCCCATGGGGACGGCGAGGAGGGTGGAATCGTGGGACGTCTGATGGGAATTTGTGAGTCAGCTGTGAGTGGCTCTCATTTCCAGTCAGG
This sequence comes from Gymnothorax reevesii, assembly GCA_029721435.1. NCBI lineage: Eukaryota > Metazoa > Chordata > Actinopteri > Anguilliformes > Muraenidae > Gymnothorax > Gymnothorax reevesii. Next base: position 116,113,916 of record CM056577.1, read on the forward strand.
CGGACTTAACCCCTTAGGGCGTCGAGTCGTAAATAAGTGTTTAGAATGTTCTCAGCTGGGCGCTCGAATGATGATGTCACAATCACTTCTACAGTTTGTTTTAGTGAACTGACTTGATTTTTGAAAACATTCTGATGGAGCTCTTCGAAGAGTGAAATGACGCTGTGTTTAGAATAGATTGTCATGGATACTTGTGTGTGCGTGTGTTTGTGTGTGTGTGTGTTCTGGTTGAGAGTAGCCTGTCCTCTTGTGAATTTGAGACTGAAAGTAGATTGTTTACGTGTCCGTGCGCACAAACTGGGGGATGTGTGGGACAGCGAAGCTAATGTGCGTTTGTCTGCGTATTTGTGCCTGAGTTTTCATGCGCGAGATTGCAGGTTCCCCTTTTTCATGTACTTGTTTTTGTGTGCGCCTGTGGTTATGTGTGTGTGTGTGTGTGTGTGCGTGCATGCTCACAAATGTGTGCCTGCGTGTGTGTGTATATGTATGTGTTTAAGGGTATGAGTGAGAAAGTGAGTTATGTGTGTGTGTGAGGATGTCAGAGAGGAGGTGTGTTGTGTTTGTAGAAATGAGAGAGAAGTGGAGGGGTATCTGGTTGTGGGTGAGAAGGTGAGATGTGTGTGTTTTTGTGAATATGGGGAAGAAGGTGCATTTTTCTGTGTGTCTGTTGATATGTGAGAGAAGGCGTGTTCTTGCACTTGCTACAAAGTGAGAACCAAAAAATGTTTTTTGCGTATAGAGTGGGAAGATTATTGGGAAGTGAGGACATTTTCAAATGTCTTCACAACTGCAAAAGCAATTTGTGACTTATTAGTTAAGATTAGGGGTAAGGTTATAATTAGGGATAGAATTAAGTTTAGCAAAGGGTTTGTGTTAGGCATGCAGTGCTTCTTGTTAATATTAGGGAAAGGCTGTAAAGACACAGAAAGAATGAATGGATGTCAATGTCATGTCCTCACAAAGATATACACTGCCCTCCATAATTATTGGCACTCCTGGTTAAGTTGTGTTCTTTAGCCTCTAATAAATTCAGTTTTTTTTTTTCGAAATAAATGTAGGACCAAAATGAAAAAAAGAGGAAAATCCAACCTTTAATTCAAGTGCATTTACTCAGTGGGAAAAAAATCCCACATTAAGAAATAATTCTTTGACATCTAATCATCAATCACAATTATTAGCATCCCTGATGTTAATACTATGTACAACCCCCTTTTGCCAACAAAACAGCACCAAATCTTCTCCTATAATGCTTCACAAGATGGGAGAATACAGAAAGAGGAATCTTCAACCATTACTCTTTGCACAATCTCTCTAAATCATCCAGCGACCTGGGTCCTCTCCTCTGCACTCTCCTCTTCAGCTCACTCCACAGGTTTTCAATGGGGTTGAGGTCTGAGGACTGAGATGGCCATGGGAGGAGCTTGATTCTGTGTCTGGTGAAACATTTCTTTGTAGATTTGGCCACATGTTTAGGGTCATTATCTTGCTGAAAGACCCAGTGATGACCCATCTTCAGCTTTCGGGCAGAGGCCACCAGATTTTGATCGAAAATGTCTAGTATTTCAAAGCGTTCATGATGCCATGCACCCTAACAAGGTTCCCTGGGCCTCTGGAAGAGAAACAGGCCCACAGCATGACCGATCCTCCTTCATACTTCACAGTGGGCATGAGGTGCCCACTATCTTTTGTGTTCCGCCAGACCCACTTAGAGCGTTTGTTGCCAAAAATCTCTATCTTGGTCTCATCTGACCAAAGCACATGGTCCCAGTTGAAGTCCCAGTACCGCTTAGCGAACTCCAGACGTTTGCGTTTATGATTGTGAGTGAGAAAAGGTTTTTTCTGTGCATGCCTCCCAAACAGCTTGTCGGCATGTAGACAGCGCCTGATGGTTGTTTTGGAGACTTTGTAACCCCAAGATGCTACCATTTGTTGCTATTCTTTAACAGTGAGCTTTAGAGAACTTTTTATTTCTCTTACCATCCTCCTCACTGTGCTTGATGGCAAAATAACCTTGCGTCCTCTTCCAGGCTTGTTTACCGCTGTTCCAGTTGTTTTAAACTTCTTAATGATTCCTCTGAAAGTAGATATGGGCGGGTGCAGGCGAGTGGCTATTTTCTTGTAGCCATTGCCTGAGTTGTGAAGGTCGACACATATCTGCCTTACTTGAATGGTGGGTTCCTTTGTCTTTCCCATGCTGAAGAGAGGATAAGAGAAATAGCCACTGTATCACGTCATATTTATACCCCAGGGAAACAGGAAGTGATGAATTACTAATTAAATGTTCCTAGATACTCTGATCAACTTTGTAAACTACTGTAGAAATGACAGAAATACTTCAATTGCATTTAATTCCTCGGAATTGTTAAGGGTGCCAATAATTGTGGAACTGGTGATTTTATGAAAAATAATTGTTTCTTAGTCAGGAATTTTTTCCCCCTCAAAATTCACTTCAGTTGAAGGCTACACTTTTCTACAATTTTGAGTGAGAATATGCTTCTGCAATAAAAATTGAATATATTTTAAGACTTTTAACACATCTTAACCAGGGGTGCCAATAATTTTTGAGGGCGCTTTAAGTACAAGGATTTGTGTTGCTTTTGTGTGTGTGTGTGTGTGTGTGTGTGTGTGTGCATTGTGTGAATGTGTGTTTGTCTGTGGGCATGCGTGTGTGTGCATTGTGCGAATATGTGTGCGTGCATGTGTATGTGTGTGTCTGTGAGTAGATGCTGGAGTGCAGTGCAGGCGGACCTGAATAGTTTGCAGAAGCAGTGCTCAGTTAGTTGTTGCCACGGAAACTGAGTCTGTCTGCAGGTGGTGTTTCCTGTGTCCTGGGGGGGGTTTAAGAAAAAAATGGGGAAAATGAGGGAGCATGAAGAGATGTAGAGAATGAATAGAGCTGCAGCACAGGAGGATAAAGGGGCGATGGAGATGAGGAGCTCATGCGATACAGTCGGGGAGAGGGGGAACGGAGAGGAAGAGGGCCAAAGGGAGAAGTGGAAGAACTGGAGGAGGGAGGGAGCCTGAGGATCATGGAGTGAGAATGGGCTGGGGGATTGGATGGTGTTTGGCAGAGCAGTGTTTGGGAGTGGATGGTAGGGGGTTGCCAGGGCTTTTTGCAGCCAAGACTGAGTACTTTTTGGTGTACAGTGTGATGCTGTGCTTGAGCTGGCAGCTAAAGAGATATGGTGAAAAAGACAGCAGTCAGTGGGCGAGCTGTAGGAGGAGCTGGGGTGAGAAGCTTATATTGGGGGAATGGCTGGTTCAATCAGAGTCCATAGACAGGAGTTTGTGCGGGAGTGGTAGGTGGAGTTAGGTGAGGAGACAGTGTTTTGAGTAGAGTGGTAGGTGGAGTTAGGTGAGGAGACAGTGTTTTGTGAGCGAATGGTTGGCGTAGTTGGGGTGAATAGATAGTATTAGGAGTAGGTGTAGTTGGTGAATAGATAGTATTTTGTCGTAGTGGTAGATAGACCTGCGGAGAATAGACAGTATTTTGTGGGGTATTGGTCAATGGTGCAGGGGTGAACGAACAAGTTTTTTTTTTTTTTTGAATGGGGGAGTGCTAGGTAGATTTTGGGTAAAGAGACGTTGTTTCTGGGGGAGTTATACATGGTGTTGGGGAAATGGCGTTTGCATTAAAACCCCTTCCTAATGTGTGATGCAATATGTGTTTGAGCTCAGACCTATTTTCTGGGCAGAAATCAAGAACAGCTGGGCATTTTGGGGAGGGGGGTGTTACATGTGGAGTTCGGTGGAGGACTGCGTCTGATAGCCCTGCTGCAGCACAGGGGTGTGTTCCTTAGCTTGGGGAATACCCCATTTCCTGCCTCACATTGTGCAGACATGGACGAACGCCAGTTGTGCATTAGTGCAGCCTGTACCAGGATCAGTTTTGCATGCCAGTGGTTATTGTCGTAGTTCTGCACCAAACTGACTTGGGAGCAGTGGAAGGGCAGCCATGACACCCTTTACTCAGATTACTCAGTGAGGGTGTAGTTATGAGGGGTTGGCCCGGCCATTCAGTGCTGAATGATAATCGTTTTCTGAGCCTGTTTTGAAAAGGAACCTGAGAAAGTGTGAAAATACACAAAAGGAAGATTGTTGTTTTACCTCTGCACACGCGGATATACACTCACTGACTCATCCATACACACACACACACACACACACACACACACAAGTCATACAGACGCAGACAGGCTCATACCAAAATACACAGGCACACACATGCATGCACACACCGGCTTGAGTATGTATGCGCTTACACACACACACACACACACACACACACACACACACACAAAAGCAGTGTCTCCCCGGTTCTTGATTCTGAGCCAGGCCTCTCTGGCAGATATGAAAGTGAATAAAATAAATGCGAGGAATAAAGTCTGCAGGCGGTCTGTGGGAGTTTACTGGAAGCTCAGCGGATGGTAAAGTGTCATATTCTGTTTCCTTTTCGAGAAGCAGCGACTCTCTCAAGCACAGGGCTTCTGCTTTGTCTGTGTCTGTGTATGTACTGCTTTATATGTGGATGTGCCTCAGTGGTATGTTCCCAACTTCACAGGGTGGCTTTGGCTTGGCGAGATGATGGCGAGTGGTGCTGCGTCTTAGTCATTTGTGCCTGGTAGAGGTGTATGTTTGTTCTTTTCGGCTAAAAGCGGGTACAAAATTTTCGGCTGCCCACTGACGTCTTTGGGACTAGGGTACTTGTGGGGACAAAAATCCTTGTCCCTGCAATTTCCATTACTTCCTCATCGATAGAATAAACATTTCGAATGTACTCCCTGTGTCGACATTTGTGCGTGTCCCAGTTTTGGAAACGAGTGAAAAATAAGGGTATTCAGTGAGACTGTGTGCGTGGTTGATAATGCGTGTGCATTTGTGTCTGCATGCATTTGTGTATTTGTGTTCATGTCGGTGTCTGCATGTATAGATGCGCTTATTTGAGAGTATTTATTGACACTTATGTGTGTTTACGTGTATGAATTTGCGAGTGTGTGTGTGCACATTCGTCAACATTACCGTGTGTCTACATCTGTGTGTGTGTATGTGTGCACATTTATTTTTCAACAGTTTTGCACGTGTGCCTATATGTGTGTGTGTGTTTGCACTCTCGTGTGTGTGTGTGTGTGTGTGTGTGTGTACACGTACTGACTGTGGAGGTGAATGGGAGAAGGCTATAAGGACAGACAGCTGATAATCCATCTTCATTTCAGCAGACTTTGCCTGACTCACCTGCACAGTCCAATTAAACAGCTTCACTGTGCTAAACCAGCAGGAAGGAGAGTGAGAGCCCTTGTCGGCGCGGTAACGGGTCGCAGGTGCAGCGCGAATGAGATGGGTGCGAGTAGGTGGGAATCGGGAGGCGGGAGATGACACACGTATGCCTGCGTGCGCGCATGAGAGAGCCCGTGCGTCGGGGGAGTTCACCTGCTGGCAGTGTTTCATGCTATTACATAACACGTGGGCTGGCTCCTCGCTTAGCAACTGTTGCCATGGAGAGATGGAGGGGGTGGATTCCAGGTTCTCGGATTGTTAGGCCCCAAAGGCAGTGGGGATCTGTGTGCGTGTGTGTGTGTGTGTGTGTGTGTGTGTGCGTGTGCATGCGTGTGTGTGTGCGCGCACGAGTTTGTGCGTGAGTGTGTGTGTCTGCGCGCACGCGTGTGTGCGTGTGCTGTTGTTAAGAGACCCCGCTGCGTGCACTGAGCCGAGCGGAGAGTATTTTTAGAGGCCGTGAGGGCGTGGGAGGCTGTGAGGTAGCGGCTAATCTGACAGTTATGTTCACTGCTAGCGTAGCTCCCGCAGTACTCAGATCTGTTAGCGACGGGCCTGTTCCAGCCTCGCCGCTCCGCTCTGTTTGCGCTTCTGCAGAGAGGGAAGTCCAGGGCTCTCCCTTGAAGCGCCTGGGGATTATCCCTTTATAAAAGGAGAGAGCAAGAGAGAGAGAGGCAGACAGAGTGAGAGGGAGGGAGAGAGAGAGGGCAGACGGGCAGATGTCTGGTGCACAGCCTGTAGGCAGCTCTGCCCCGCGAGTAGGTCTGAGTCCGGAAGCTTCTGCCCGCTCCTCTTTGCCTCTGTGGCCCACAGACCACTGCTCTGACAGGTATTGCGGGCGTGTGTGTGTGTGTGTGTGTGTGTGTGTGTGTGTGTGTGTGTATGTGTATGTGTATGTTCTCTGAGCTGAGTGCAAGTTTTTATGCTCAAGCGTAGTCCCGTGTGAGAGTGTGCGCATGTACGTGTGTTTTGAGTTTGGATATTTATCTCTGTCTCTGTATGCATGCACCTGTACTCTACTATATGTTTGTACTGTCTTCAAGAAAACAAGGAGCTTCATTTGTCTCAAGGTTTTCTTCATTATGCATTATTTTGCAGGTGTTTTTCTTTGCCCTTGTCTTCCCTGTGGAGATGTTTATGGTTTCTGCTGTTTGGATGGGTGCGCAGGTGTGGGGCTCAGGGTTTCTGTCTATTTCTGGGGTTTTTTTGTACACTCCCAGGGATTATTGTTCTCTTAGGATTTTTGTGTAGTTCGGGGCATTGTGTACTGACAGGGTTTATACGCTCACAGTTTTTGTGCACTCTCATGGGTTTTGTATAATCAAATGGTTTGATTACTCACAGGGTTTTGTGTGCTCACCGAATTTCTGTGCTCACAGGGTTTGTGTATTTCTAGGGTTTTTTGCCTGTTCAAATCAAAGGAATTTTATACTTAAGGTTTTGTGTACTCATGGGGTATGTTTTCTCACAAGGAGAGAGCGCACAGTGTTTTTGCTCTCATACAGATTGTTTATTCACAGGGACTTTGCACTCATAGGGATTTGTGTACTCACAGGGTTTTTGAACTGAGAGAGATTTGTGAACTCACAGGGGTTTGTGTGCTCACAGTGGTTAGTTAACTCACATGGGTTTGTTAACTCTCAGAGGTTTGTTAACCCACAGGGGTTTGTGTGCTCACAGGGGTTTGTTAACTCACAGGGGTTTGTGCGCTCATTGGGGTTTGATAACTCACATGGCTTTGTGTGCTCACAGGGGTTTGTTATCTCACATGGGTTTGTGTGCTCACATGAGTTTGTTAACTCACATGGGTTTGTGTGCTCACAGGGGTTTGTTAACTTACAGGGGTTTGTCTGCTCAAATGGGTTTGTGTGATCACAGGGGTTTGTTAACTCATAGGGATTTGTGTGCTCACAGGGGTTTGTTAACTCACAGGGGTTTGTGTACTCACATGGGTTTGTTAACTCACTGGGGTTTGTGTACTCACAGGGGTTTGTCTGCTCACATGGATTTGTTAACTCGCAGGGGTTTTTGTGCTCAGATGGGTTTGTGTGATCACAGGGGTTTGTTAACTCACAGGGATTTGTGTGATGACAGGGGTTTGTTAACTAACAGGGGTTTGTGTGCTCACACGGGTTTGTTAACTCACAGGGGTTTGTGTGCTCACAGGGGTTTCACTCACAGGGGTTTGTGTCCTCACATGGGTTTGTTAACTTACAGGGGTTTGTTAACTCACAGGGGTTTGTGTGCTCACAGGGGTTTGTGTGATCACATGGGTCTGTTATCTTACATGGGTTTGTGTGCTCACTGGGGTTTGTTAACTCACAGGGGTTTGTCAACTCACAGGGATTTGTGTAGTCATAGAGATTATGTGCTCATGGGTATTTATGTACTCACAGAGGTTTTCTGTAAGGGGGTTTGGTTCAGGAGGAAGCAACTGTGTTTGCTGCCGGAAGTATGTATGCACGCTTGTGTGTTTGCGCACCTGTGCGTATGTGTGGGTGCCTGTGTGTACATGTACTTGAGTGTATGGTGGAGGGCAAGCTGGATTGAGATCCTTATATGTATGGGTCCCTAGGACTGTGTAGAGTATTGACCGAGTACACAGTTGACTGTATTGAGAGGGCAGTTTGGATTTTAGGAGCACTGTCTCTAGTGTTGAGTGTGATGGAGTATTAAGTATTGAGTGTGCTGTGAGTGGTCCTTATTGACTATGTAGTATGGAGTATTGAGCATGATAGTGTTCAGCATGGAGTATACACTGTTAAGTGTGCTGTGTTGAGATTGCGGTTTTGAATACGGTTTGTCTGATAGGTGATCCACGCCAGTGTTTATTAGCAGACGAGAATTTGTCTCTCCAGGTCTACTCCCAGCAGTGCAATTGACACGGTTGTTTGGTACTATTCTGATTGGGCTGTGTCTGTGCTCGTCCAACAGCACTGTCCAATCACACGTCAGTGTCAAACCTTGTGGAAACGCCCTCCAGCTGTGGCGTCCGTCAGCAGTCACTGCGCCTCTCTCTTTGCATTTCAGGTAAAACCACCTGTATCTGTGAATGAAACGACAAGCACTGCAGAAAGAAGAGCGCATCGCATGCGTTTAATTTACAGCAGGATTACGCCTCCTCCTGCTGTTCCTATGCTGAAAATCCCTTTATCCCCCCCTGCCTCTGACCGTACCCCCCCCCCTCTCTCTCTCTCTCTCTCTCCCCTTCGTCACTCTGTCGTTCCCCATGGTAAGGCAACATCTGGATAATTACCGTGTTGTTCACCTTCTCTTTCTCCAGAGTCTCTGTGCGGTTTGTCACAAAACATGTGACAGTGACAGTGACGTGCGACTCGGTCAAAGCAGGCGGTCGCTCGACGGCGGAGTAAAAGTGACTGGTGGAATATGTCGTGTGTAATGTGTGGCGGCGTATAGCCTACCGGCCTGAGCATTTGACTGGGATTTTAAGTCCCTGTGTTCCAGTGATTTAAATTATTTTTGTAGTCATTGGAACGGAGTCATGAGAAGAATATTACACTTACCTCACTGCACTCACACGTGGTTATTAGGTCCTATTTCTGCACGACTTTACATATCTTTTCAACTGATCATAAGGTCCCTCAGAATTTTGTGTAGTATGATACATCATGCAAACCCCGTTGTTTCCTGCCCAGCTAAAGTTGCTCAATTGTGCGCTTTGTCTCCAGTGGGCAGGAACATTGCCTGTCTTTGCTGTAGATATAACCTGATGGATAAGGAAAGCCTCTTGTCAAATAAAAATCTTATTCATAGAAAACATGCTTTGCCTGCGTCCCGAGCTTCGTTAGTTAATATTTTCCTTGAACTTATGGATTACGAATACTCGGATCTAGATATTTCTGGTTTTTCATATGACATGGGCAGTGTTAATATCCAAAGTATCTGTATTAATTAATGTAGTTAACTAGCTAATCGATTCAAATACCACATTTCCATTTTTTGTTCTTTCTCTTTCTTTTATTATTTGTTTTTGTAGCTTCTTTTTTAAATGCTTTGAGTATGAAATGAAGACATATGTCTCACGAAGCTGCTTGTGAGTAAAAGCGTCAGTGAACACCTGTGGTGCAGTGTTTTTTTTAGCGTTGCCGGAGTGTATGTGAGATAAGGCGGACGGAGGGCGATCCTCTGTGGTGTGTTTTTTCTCCCATGGGACGTCACTGTTGCTGCCTTTATCTGCTCATTCTTAACACAAATACATGGCTTATGCAACAGCACTGGGATTAGGGAGAGCTGCTGGATCAGCTGCTGTTTACATCTCCCGCAAGAGCCGGAAACCCTTCCTCTCCAGTCCTCACTGCTCCCTTATTGCCATCGACCCTCACTCCGCCAGTTATCCTTCAACTGAATGACTCTGGCTCTTGTACACCAGACCGCTCACATTGGGGCACATTTGACCATTCCTGCGGGGTCCTCCTAATGATTTTACACCTTCATGAGGGTCGTAGACTCCCTGTGGCTGTAGTATCACACTTTGAATATTGGCCAAAACTTGCCCCATTTAGGATTTTGGTTATTGAAAAGTGGGCTAGAATGTTTCTCTCTTATGGGTCATTCCATGTCAAATGTCCAAATGGCTCCCACTTGACCATCTCAGATGTGGCTTAAAAAATTCCAGCGGGTGCCTTCACCTCCTAATAGGATAAATACAAGATTTTATCTCTCAACTCATAATAGTTTAGTCATATAAATATTTTCAAAAATTAATTTTGACAAAATTAAGCAGAACACCATCACAAAGTTTGGATACGTAAAATAACCGGCATCTAATCTTTCTAAAAAAGTCAATTTGATGTTGGTGGATGGTGTCCTTTTTTTTGGTATAAAATGTTAAAAATAGCAAACATTTTTTTTCCCCCCCATTTTCAAGCCTTAATATTTTCTAAATTATTTATGAGAGAGGGGCAGAATTAGAATACAAAATACACAACATGTATGGGAAGCTGTATGTGCAATACCAAATCCCTGTCTTTGAAATTAGGTTTTTTACAGTCCTTAAAATATGCTACCACAGAGCACAGAGTAAAATTTTCGAGCAAATTTAAGCACCCAGAAATATATGATAAACAAAAGGGATACCTTTATAAGTCCATATTCCTCGAGTTACAGTAGCAAATTTTCACCTCTGAAATTTTGAAGGACTTAGCTGAAATACTTTTCAAGATATAGCCATTTGAAAGTAGCTCCTCGGAAATCGCTGTTCAAAAATGGCCAGAGTTTGGTTGCGAAAATATTGTTTTAATGGCGAAACTATTAAGAGTTGACAGCTAAAATTTTGGATTAATCCTACTAGGAGGTGAATGAACCCGCTGGAATTTTTCAGGCAAATCTGAGATGGTAAAGTGGTAAATTTCTCAGAGATTCAGGCATTTGACATGGAATGACCCTTATGTCAGTGGACAGACGGTGGTAAGATGTGAAGGTTAGTATGGCTCTGTAATTTGGAAAAACAGTGGTTAATAGTGGAGTTAATTGTGGCTGTGTGCTTTAGGCAGGCAGTGATTTATTAACCCGCCACGAAGCGGATCGGGGAATATTTGAATGGAGCTCGTCCGTCCGTCCATCTGTCCGGGTTCAATGGGGACAAGTTCTTGCGGAATCTATTGCACCTTCATGGGTAAAATTTTGTGTATTGCCAGTACTAATGACCCTATTGAATGGGCTCGACAATTGATTCCGAGAAATTTATTTTAACGAAGTTATGGCCCTTGACTCGGAACTTGGTGTATGGGTGTTGCAGTAGGAATATGGAATCTCCCGTGATCATTCTTCCCCTGGCGGGGGACATTGGTGACAATGTTGCCTTGTTGTAACTTAGTTTGACTCTGCTTTGGGCAGATGGTGATTAATTGTGGAGTTTAATTTTTGCTTTAGACAGGCATTGTTTATTAGTAAAGATTAGCTTGACTATATTTCTAGCAAGCAGTGGTTAGTAATGGTGTTTAATTTGGCTATGCTTTGGGCAAGCAGTGGTTAATAATCGCGTTTAGATTGACTATGCATCGAGCAGTCTATGGTTAATTATGGTGTTTAGTTTGGCTATGCTATGGGTAGGCAGTGGTTCATGATGGTATTTATTTTGACTGCTCTGGGCAAGCAGTGGTTAATAATGATGTTTATTTTAACTGCTCTGGGCAAGCAGTGGTTAATAATGATGTTTATTTTAACTGCTCTGGGCAAGCAGTGGTTAAAAATTACCAGTGTTTAGTTTGACGTAGAGCTTTGGAGAGTCAGTAGTAAATCTTGTTTCAGTTTGCCTCTGCTTTGGGCAGGCAGGGTTAATCATATTTTAGGTTTACTCTATATTTAAGACAGGCAATGGTAAATCTTAGTCCAGATTGACTTTGTACTTTGGGCCGGCAATGGTTAATCTTTATTTTTTTAAACTGCTACTATGGGCAGGCAATGTTAATTGTAGTTTAGTCTGACTCTGATTTTGGCATGCAGTGGTAAATTGTAGCTTAGTTTCAGTCTCTGCTTTGAGCAGGCAGTGGTATCGGTAGTATAGTTTGACTTCGCTTTGGGCAGGCAGTGTTTAACTGCAGTTTAGTTTGACTCTGCTTTTGGCAAGCAGAGGTTAACTGCAGTATAGTTTGACTTTCTTTTGGGCAGGCAGGGGTTAACTGCAGTATAGTTTGACTCTGCTTTGGGCAGATAGGGGTTAACTGCAGTATAGTTTGACTTTGTTTTGGGCAGGCAGGGGTAAACTGGAGCTTAGTTAGACTCTTCTTTGGGCTGGCAGGGGTTAACTGGAATATAGTTTGACTTTGTTTTGGGCAGGCGGGGGTTAACTGGAGTTTAGTTTGACTCTGCTTTGGGCAGGCAGGGGTTAACTGCAGTATAGTTTGACTTCCTTTTGGGCTGGCAGTGGTTAACTGGAGTATACTTTCACTCCACTTTGGGCAGGCAGGGGTTAACTGTAGTATAGTTTGACTCTGCTTTGGGCAGGCGGGGGTTAACTGCAATATAGTTTGACTCTGCTTTGGGCAGGCAGGGGTTGACTGCAGTATATTTTGACTGCTTTGGGCAGGCAGGGGTTAACTGCAGTATAGTTTGACTTCATTTTGGGCAGGCAGGGGTGAACTACGGTATATGTTCACTCCACTTTGGGCAGGCAGGGGTTAACTGCAGTATAGTTTGACTCTGCTTTGGACAGGCAGGGGTTAACTGCAGTTTAGTTTGACTGCTTTTGGCAGGCAGGGTTAACTGCAATATAGTTTGACTCTGCTTTGAGCAGGCGGGGGTTAACTGCAGTATAGTTTCACTCTGCTTTGGGTGGGCAGGGGTTAACTGCAGTATAGTTTGACTCTGCTTTGGGCAGGTTGTTGCTAAAAGCATTGAGTTCTACTCTGGGGATGTCTCTCCAGCAGGAGGGTGGTGGCCACTGCCTGACGTCAGTCTTTGTTGGGTTTTGCTCAGCTCTTCCTGCCAGTCAGGAATTCCCCTGATCACATGATCACAGAGCCTGGGGTGATGGGGCGGAAACTACACTTTTTTTTTTCTTTTTGAAAGTGTGTGTGTGTATGGGTGCGCGTTCGCAGTTGCGGGTTAGTATGTGCATGCGCCAAGACAGGTGTGACCGGCACTGCAGTTATACGCACTCGTCTGACTCCAGGAAAGCTTGGGGCTTTTATTCGGGGTGAGAGGTCAGCTGAGGTCGCCAGAAAGACATCGGATCTCCCCATTCGAAAGCATTCTTGGTCCCACGAGAGCTGAGGCGAAGACCATATTTAAAACGCAACTGAAAAACTCACAGAGAGAGGGGAAGCGACAGAGCAAGCAAGGTCAGTTTGTTTTTCCTCCTCTATTACGCAGCTCGTAAGCCTGCCAGAGAGCTCCTGTGAGGGGGTCTCGGGCTAAACATGCAGGTATTCCCTCACCTTCAGCCCTCTTTACTCCTGCCTGCTTAATGGGTCTCGTTGGAGTTCTTGGAGTTTTCAGAAACCAGGGGAAGGAGCTCTGAAAAAGGGGACATCATTTCTGAGGGTTCTGAGGGTGAATAGAGGAAACTGAGAAGGGGGTTGAGATGTTCGCTACAGCCTTACTTCCCTGGGTTTGCATCTGTGCTACTGCTGGGAGCAAAGTGTACTTCTGTAAATAGAGATGAGAAATTTTGCCCTGTGTATTCTGTAATTGTTGTTTTCCAGCAGGGTCGGTGCAGTTAAGTGTATACCAGGTTGCGTAAGAACGCCTAAGCCGAAAATATTAGTGTTCTTCTGCACTGAGACACAAACAGGAAGCTTCTGGAAGGCTTGCTGTAGCTGCATCGGCAGGTTGCAGGGCTTGCTCTTGCACCGCGGCAGTTTGTAAGGAGATCCAGCCGGGTCTAAACCTGTGGTTTTTTTTTTTTTTTTTTCTCGCTCAGCAGATGCTGCACGGCAAGAACTGGCACATTCAGCGGAGGGGATTTTCTTGTGTAAACGTTTCAGTCAAGCCCTTCGCACACAGTCCAGTCTGGCTCTGCATTCAAAGGTTCTCCCTATCTGCTTCTGCAGTTTTTTTGAGGGCAAACAAAGAATTTCCCAGCGAAGCTATCAGTAGTCCATCAATACAATGGTCATTCAGGGCATGCGGTACAAAGCGGGTGCAGTTTCAGAGGTGAAGGTTCGTCGTTGTGGAAATAAACGTTCCCATACTTGAGTGTAGAAGTGAAGTCACTTGAGAGCTGGGAGCTGCACGGTTAAAGTGAAACTCATCCATGAGCCAAAGTTTCACTTCCTCTCTCTTAGCGGGTCAGGAGGCAGGGGAAAGAAAAAACGGAAGCATTTTTGTTTTTGTTTTCATCTCATGCCATTTTTTATTTCTGTGTTAGGATTCCCACCACTAAGAAAGTCACGAGGTGTGGAAATGGCTCCAGTCTCCGCAAGTTACTTCCTGGTGTGGAATTCTGGCAAAATTTGTGGGAGCTACACCCTCCCTTCCATGGCACTGCCTCGGGCTACGGAGGATTTTCAGACCTCGTCACGGTAGTGATTGCCCTCGCTAATTGCTGCGCTAACTAAGCTCATGGCTCTCATGAAGTGCGCGAGATGGCCCAGAGCACTGATAATTAATCACGTTTATTGCAGGAGAGCGTTTAAGGAAGGCTTTGCTCTTTATCACGGCCAAGTGCTCCTTCCCTCCCTCGCCCACTCACTTTCCCCTCTACATGTGCCTTGTCCATGACCGGTGTAAAGACGGTCTGCTCTCTGGCTGTAGCTAACACAGATGAGCTCCCATTCAGACCCCATATAGGTTCAATTTTGCAAACGTATTTGTGCATCTTTCTATCCACACACAAGGATACAATGAAAAAGAAACATTGGGTGTAATCCAGGCCTCAACATTCCCCAAAAAATGAGCATGTTAGGTTGAGGAAAAAAACAGAAAACCTGAATGAGTTGGGGAGACTGACGTTAGGGGCCTTCCTCGTGGTGAAGGGAAGGTGGGCTTCAGATGTTGCCGTGAGTCCCGAGTGCAGGTGTTTACATTTACGTCTCTGTGGCCTGCCTGTTTTTGTTCCTGCTCCTGTTCTCACTCAGATCTGAGTTCAGGTCTCACCGTGGCGTTGGGTGAGCATTTGCCTTGTGTTTAAGCTGTACTGCGAAGTGTTTGACCTGGACTAGAGGAGCTGGCGAAATGAATTGAAGACTGAAGATGATACAATTGAAGAGTGGGGGACTAAAGTATAGAAATGAGAGGGGAACTAAAGAGTACATGGTAAAAAAAAATAGTGACTAAGGGTGCTTGTCAATTTTCTGAACTGTGAACGCATTCATTTTTGATCGTACGCCTGTCCATTTTTGGATGCGTTCGAGGCTGCAAACCTGGTCACTGTGTTCGATAATGAACACCCTTCCATTCATTTTCTGATGCGTTCATTTCCCGATGTGTTCATTCTCCGATGCCTGCCCAAGGCCTGATGCGTTCATCTATGTGTGAATTGAGCTTTTAGATTACGGGCGCGGATATTCTTTTGAGAACGACGACTGAATATGGATGACGGATTATATAAACGCTTGTACGGGCCTATTTCAAATTCTCAGTTCCTTAAAGTGAAATAGTTCTCATTGTCATTGTCAGGTTTTTTCCATATGAAGTGAACTTGTTCTCATTGTCATTGTTGTTTTTTTTTTTCATATACTGGGTATCTGCCTGCTAAAGATCATTTGCCAATTTAGGTGACGCTTCAGGAATAGGATTATATGCGACCTACTCCTGTTCTCTGAACAAAAACATATTCTGGTTATCTAAACAAGAACATATTAAACTTAGTTGACAGAACAAATTAAGTATTAATCGTGCACATCATCCAAAAGTCTTGTCACCGGTATTCCAGCGTGCTGCATGAATTGAGGACTCACTCAGTGATATGTACCCCTGAACCAGATAATCCCCATGGCATCACAAGACTACTTAGTAGTTTATCTTGCAATCAAGCTTATTCATTAATTCAACTGATTACACCCTTATAATAAGTGTTATATTCATAAAGGGGGAAGGGTCACCGCAAAATGAACACATGCTCGTTCGTTTTTGAACACTCTGCCGTTTGTTTTATAGCTGAACAGGAATGGAGACTTGTTCATTTTTGAATGCCTGTTTAAATTTGAATGCATTCAGTATATTGACAAGATCCCTAAGAATGAGGGAAGTGAATCATTGGGGACTAAAGTAAAAAAAAACAGCAGGGGACTAAAGGGTAGGTGGCAAGAGGGAAGTGAATAGTTTGGGACTAAAGTAAAAAAAAAAAAAAAACAGCAGGGGACTATAGAGTAGGCAAAAAGAATTAATGATTGAGAATGTGGGAAGTGAATAGCTGGGGAATAAAGTATTAGTTAACAGAGCAGCAGACTAAATTGACAAAAAAAAATTCTTGACTTAAAAGTATGGAACGAGGCATGTAAATGGATAAATGTATGCAACAAATGGGTAGGGAACCATAACTATTGGGAAGTGAAGAACAGGTGATTTAAAAAAATAAGCAATAATGGACAATGCAAATAAAAGAATAGGTGGCTTACGAGTGGGAGACTAAAATGTTAGCTGACTGAAGCATGGGGGACTAAATGGTTTGGTGGTTAAAAGGAATTGGTGACCATGAACTGCAGGACTAATTTGTTGACTAATGTTTACTGGTCCAAGATAATAGGCAAGCAAAGGGTAGGAGTTCCAGGAGGTGACTGAAGAGTCGGGTGCTAAGTATTTTTGACTAAATACTTGGTTTCTTAACGTGTTTGTGACTAAAACAGTGTGGGAACTCCAACTCAGGATGCATTTTTTGCTTTTTCTGGGAAAAAGTATAAGCTACAACATGTAGTGCAGTTCTGGGAATCTGTTGTGCAGCTAGCCTACTAGCCTGCGTGGTTCAGTCACTATTCGCCCCCATGGTTTCTTGCTTTTCTGAATCGTCTATAAGGAGTCCTTAATCTCGACAGACCTTGCGTGCTCATGTAGACGAGTCAAAGCCCTGGCTGCTGATGTGTTTAGACAGGTCTTCTCGCGTCATGACAGCCTCCTGTTTCCCCCCTCTGTGCCGTGCGGCACTGCTGGGACCTGTCATCTTCGGACACGCTCAGTACTCTTTCCCTCCTCCTCTTCCTCCTCCTCCTCCGCTCGGGATCTGCGGCAGCAGTTCTGCATTACGTAAGGATCGCCTTTAGCTCCTAGCACTCTGAAAACTCCCGCAAGTGGCGTAGGGAGCTGTGGGATTCACTCCATCAGTGCTGCCTTTGAGTGTCGGGCACTGAGGTCTGCTCATGTAGGCAGATACGGGAGGGGCTCGGCCTGCTCGCTTTCGATCCCAACTGCCAGAGACTCAACAAGAGTTTGAGGGAGAGCAGACCAGGATGGTGCTGGTGATGAGGGTAGTAATGCTGAGGATGGTGATGGGGGTGGTAATGCTGAGGATGGTGATGTGGGTGGTAATGCTAAGGATGGTGATGTGGGTGGTAATGCTGAGGATGGTGTTGTGGGTGGTAGTGCTGAGGATGGTGATGTGGATGGTAATGCTGAGGATGGTGATGTGGGTGTTAATGCTGAAGATGGTGATGTGGGTGGTAATGCTAAGGATGGTGATATAGGTGGAAATGCTGAGGATGGTGATGTGGGTGGTAATGCTGAGGATGGTGATATGGGTGGTAATGCTGAGGATGGTGATGTGGGTGGTAATGCTGAGGATGGTGATGTAGGTGGTAATGTTGAGGATGATGATGTGGGCGGTAGTGATGATGATGGTGGTGATGATGAAGATGATGGTGGTTATAGATGATTATGAGAGTGGTGATGACGAGGCCGAGGAAGAATTTGAATGCGGTAATGTGGGAAAAGTTACGGTTATGAGTCAGGGCTGGTTAATGAGTTAGTTGACCCATTTGGAATCGAGATGAGAGTTGTTTGGTTTTTTGCAAAGACCTCATCTCTGCCCATTGGCATGTCTCCGCTACATTTGTGCAGTTTCCATGCCTGGCCCACCATTTTTGTTCCAAAATATCTGACTTACTGGAAAATAACAACTGTTTTCTTTTCAGTCTTGCAGTGTTTTTGTGCCATTCAAACAAACACTGAACTTAAGTACCCCAGTGAGCCAAGAGCTTTTGCACAAAGTGACATGAATTTTCCACAGAAAAGTGTGTCAATTTTGCTGAAAAACGAGTGTTTACTGGCAACAGCCTTCCCAAAATGGGATGGAAAAATGAATGTTTTCCCTGTGCGGGTGTTTACTGCGCGCAAGCATCGCCGGAACATTCCAAGGGGATTCTGACCTTCTCTGGTGCGGAGGACAGAGCTGTAGAGCCCACCTGCTACGCCTCAGCGCTGCCCTCTGTAGGTTATGTAATGTAGTTTTTTTGTTTCCTCTCATGTGATCCATACATGAAGTTATTTTTTTTTTCTCTGAGTGACATTAACAAGCTTTTCAACAGACCAATGAGAACTCCAGCATCCAGTGCAGGAGGTGGGGGATATTTTCCCCATGATGTCACTATACCATTTTTATCAGTGTTTCAGGACTGTCAATGATGACCAGGGAAGCTTACACTTAGAGCTAAACCACTTTACTGTTTACTTAGGTTTATGTGCCTGACCTCATTATGTAAACTACTTGCCCTCTAAAAGATGCGTTTTCGTATCTCGGTTTGACCTGGATAGATAACACATCTATAAAAAGGTACCAGCAGCAGCATCTGAACGTGTACATGCTGATAGCACAAGTGGGCAAAGTACTGAGGCTGCATGTTAGGCAGCTCTTTGTCCTGAGAGTTTATTTTAAAACCAGGGAATTTTAAAAAGTCAAAGTCACTAAATCTGACTTTGATTGTTCTTACATCACATTGTACCATGTACAAAAAAATGAAGTTTTTTTTTTTCAGTGTTTTGTTTTATCTGTCATTTATTACTCTTTTCATATCTCCAATTTTTGTGTTCGTTATTTTAACCCTTTAAACTCTGATTTTCACTTTCATTTTCCCCTTAAGTAGGTTCAAAATCAGAAAAAGCTTTTTTTTCATATTGTAGGACATTGTCACATGCATATTCTGTATGTGCAATATTGAGAGAAATATTCATACCTGGGATGCCATGTTTTTATGGCTGCTGCATCACGTCAAATGGAAAATACTTATATCTTGTGCATCATTTTATATACATTTCCAGGGCTGTATTTCAGCAGGACACTTTTACTACTGTTGGAAGCCTTGGGATCTTCACTAGAATTTAAAATAGGCCTGAAGTTCCACAGGTTTGAATGCAGCTGCTGCATTTGATGGGTGCATATATGGGTCCATAGGTAGGATCAGATTAATTATAGTTAATTTGAAATGAATTGATATTGAATCATTGGACTTAAATCATTTGCTTTAGTTTCAACCCTTGTAATTAACATATGTTTATTTTTTCGGCAAACAGTCTCATTTTGAAGCGGTGCACCGATTATGGTTATTTCAGTACCAGCACCATTAATCCAGAAAACTGTGGCACAGCCGGAGGTAACTTCAGTGAAACACTGCTGCACCATGGATGGAGGGATATTTACTGCCCTGAGAATTAGCTGAAGCACTACTCTCCTTTCCCCGACCTTCTCTTGCTGTTTTTTTAAATTTTTTTTTTATTTTTGAGGCGTCGTCACCGTTCAGACGAACTTGGGCGATTGAGCCCAGCATACCCTATTCAGCGAAGTCATTTCACTCCGGCGGGGACCAAAAGCTGATGTTTTCACTGAGGGGTGCGGACAGACAGACAGACAGACTGAGTTGCGGACAAACGGAGAGGAGCGGAGAGCGGGCTGGCTGCTGTTGGGTGGAGCTGGAGGAGTCTCTGACACAAAGGGACAGCCGCAATAGGGGGGATGGTGTGGATGTGCTTTGGGTTGTAGGAGGGAGGGAAGCAGAGAGGGAGAGGGAGGTGTGCGGCACCAGTTACTGTGGACCCCAGCAATGGGGGTGGGGTGAGGTATTACATAACTGCACCCCCCTCTTTCTCTCTTCTCTCTCTCTCTCTCTCTCTCTCTCTCCGCTCCTTGCTGTAGCTGTTCGCTCTTTAGCATCCATCCTCGCGTGTGGGGGTGGGTGGGCGTGTTTGTTTGTGTGCGTTTTTGCCTGCGTGTGCACGTGTATGCGCTTGTGTGAATGCGAACTTATCTAATCTACGTGCCTGTTTCGTGTGTGTGTTAATGTGCAAGTGTGTGAGCTTGTGCAAATGTGCATGTCTGCATATATTCTTGTGTGTGTGTGCGTCCGTGTGTGTGTGTGTGTGTGTGTGTGTGTTTGTGAGTGAGCTGCCAAACATCAGGCTCTGGTTTTCCCTGCAGATGGTGGGGAAAGTCATTAAAACATCCAGCATGATGTTGCTTAAATGTTGAGCATTTTGTTGTTTAAACATTCAGCATGATGTTATTTTAAATTTTCAGGGTCTTGGTATTTAAACATTCAATATTGTATTATTTAAATATTCAGTATTATGTTGTTTATTTTCGTAGCATTATATTGTTTAAATATTCAGAATTACGTCCTGTAAATGTTTGGAATTACATTCTTTTTGACATACGGCGTAATGTTATTTTTAGTGTTTGGAATTATTTTGTTAACCTTTGGCATTATGTTGTTGAAACGTTCTGCGTCATGTCATTTAAACGTTGTGCTTTTGTTGGCCTCGACTCGCTTCCTTGGCAAGCGTTTGCCCTGGGTAAACTGCAGTGCCGTCAAAATGCAAATTACAACAACAGTGGAAAACAAATGTAAACGAAACCAGGCTGATTACTGCGGCTTTTACCACCCCAGGGAACATTATCCACAAAGCGTGTAAACGATCAGCCCGGACTGCGGCTCTGTCTGTCTGTCTCTGTCTGTCTGTCTCTCAAGGGCAGGGGCGGCACTGGCCACCTGTTGAATTTGATTGGCCTCCCCAGGTGCCAGTCAAGTGTTCCCTCTTCTAATTGCCCATAATTATCAGCAGTTGTGTGCCCCTCCCCCCTTACTGAGTCTGTGAGCCCCCCCCAAAGTAAACATTGGAAGCCCGGTCAGTCTGATACAGCAGGTTTGTTCGGTGTTGTGTTTGAGATGAGAGAAGGTGTTATTCAGAGAGCAGTGATTAATTGCTGCTCAAGTTTTAATAATAATGCATCAGTTTTATATAATGCTTTTCTTTCACAATGGATACATTATTCATTCACTCACACATTCACACTCTGATGGTAGTAAACTACATTTTTGTAGCCACAGCTGCCCTGGGGCAGACTGACGGAAGCGCAGCTGCCAGTATGTGCCTACGGCCCCTCCGACCACAACCAAACATTCTCACACAGCCATACAAGAGTGTTCCTATGTTGCATGTTTTTGTGGGTGGGGGAAACCGTAGTACCTGGAGAAAACCCACGCGAACACGGGGCAAACACTCCACACAGAAAGGCCCCAGGCCGGATTCGAACCCACGACCTTCTTGCTGTGAGGCAGTAGGCAATAGCGCTAACCACTGTGCCACCGTGCCGCCCCTGCCGTTTTGGGCCCTAATGGACAATTGCTGTCGCCTTGGAGAGGGTCCAGATGCAGGCTTGTCACTTGGGCTGAACCTGACTGTGCCCTTCCTAAACTGCTCTGTGAGAGAACCTCTAGCACAGTGATATCCTTGTTACCATAGCAGCATTGACATGGGGGCAGCCCACGTCTCTCCTGGTGATTTAACCCCCCCCTCATGTATACCCCTTGGGGAGCAGCGGGTTATTCTGGGCTCACTGTACCAACCCCTTCCTGCACCCCCGCCATACAGGTTCACACCGCCAGCCAACCTCATCATCTTGCGGACGTGCCGCACCGTAATGTTATATCAATAGTCTCTCAGCAAACTCGTCCTTTTGTACTTGCACTGCTGAAGATTTGTAAGAATTTTGATTGGCTGTCTGTCTCAATCGTTCAAGCAGTAAGGGAAATTGCTGCGTAAACAACCTCAACGAGAACATTCACGCTATTGCTGTTGGTTTTATTTGGATAAATTGATTTTGAGGAAGGGTGCATTTATAGTTGCAGTGTTCGGTGAGAACAGGCCGGAAAGAAGAGATGCGTCAATGCAAAACGACGCTGAAGCTGATTCGAGGAGGGACGAGTGGGCAGGGCCGTAAGG
This sequence comes from Gymnothorax reevesii, assembly GCA_029721435.1. Taxonomy (NCBI): domain Eukaryota; kingdom Metazoa; phylum Chordata; class Actinopteri; order Anguilliformes; family Muraenidae; genus Gymnothorax; species Gymnothorax reevesii. The sequence continues at coordinate 116,135,795 of CM056577.1, forward strand.
GCGAAGTCCGCTCGGCTTGTCTCTCAGGTGAAGGCTGGAGCCGCGTATGAGCGCTGCGTGTCTGTGTGAATGTGTGTGTCTGTGTGTGTCTGTGTTCTGGGGATTAGGGGTCAGCAGGCACTCCGCAATCAGCCCCAAACATGTGAACAAAGAGTGCGATAATGTTTGGCCCAGTGTTTTCGCACCGTTAATGAGGCATAAACCTCTCACTTTACAACGTTGATATAAATCGGATGTAAATCACCCGTAACTCTGGGGAAAGGCCCAGTCCGACCTTACATGGGTGTATCACCCACTCCCCGGAGAATAGTGAGCACTACAATGTCATACCCCATCTTTTCTGCACGGTTAGTGTATAAACGCACGCACAAGCTCACACATATGTACTGGCACGCAGACATGTGCCACCTATACACACTGTGCACATACACACACAACCCGTTTTTACCCCTCAGCCCTCAAGGCTGACAGGGTATTGCTATCCTTCGTGCGGTTGGGCGGGCGATCGAGCAGCGGGTGGCGGGCGGGCGGGCGGGCGTCTCCAAAAACTTCGACATCGGGCTGAGGGGTATTCCATGCATTGCACGCCTATTTTTCCTTATCTCTGTACTCTAAAGTGCCCTTCTGTCGATGCTGCTCGTCCCACCTGAATGTGTTTGTTTTTTTTCAGATGATTCTAGAAAGGGAAGACCCAGTTCCTCAGAAAAGTCTTTCTATGTACTAATTTCTCCTGAATTACTGTATGTCCGGTTTCAGTCCACCACTGACATGAGATCAGTTTGATTGGTTGACGGGGGCAAACTGCGCTGCTCTCAGCATGAGCTGTGGGAGCTCTGGTGTTCTAAATGGGGATGATGGAGTTATGTAATGTTATAGGGGTGACATCACTCTGCCTGATTTTCCCTCTCCCCACCAGGCGCATGGGATTCTCTCGCGTAACGTCTCAGGATTGTACCGACCGAGCGTCCCCGCTGGCCCTGGACCCGTCCGTGACATCGCCATTTTGGCCGCAGGCATTAAAGTCGCCGCGTTTGCCGCGCCGGTTTAGGCGACGCACTCGGCAAGCAGAGGCTCACTTCCCTCTCGCTTTGCGGGGGCGGAAAACGAAAGCCTCGTTTCTGCTCTCTGAGGGTTTTCGTGGCAAAAAAAAAAACGCCCACGGGCGAATGAGACCGCTGTTCGACTCCTTCGCCGCTCGAAGCCCCCTCCACCGCTCCGAAGGGCCCCACCCCCAACCAGTGTCAGGCTAAGCCCGCTTATGTAAGAAACTCAATTATAGCACTAATACACAGAGCGCCAGGCAAATGGACCTCGGCCCACACCCTGTAGAGGCCCGGAGAGCACGCTCTCTGTTCGATACTTAGGAATTATATCAGAGAGCAAAAATGCGCTGGGCAAACAGGAAGTCTCTTTCATATGACACCTTAACGCCTTCAAGCGAGTCACTTTCAACCACCTTTCATCACTGGAGCCTGTTTGGTGATCACATGACCTGGCCAGCAGGTTCTCCCTTTTTTTTTTCTTTTTTTTTTTGCTTTCCGCCATGTCGTATGTTTATTAATTTTGCTCAGCAAAGCATGATTTTTCCTTTCGGTAATCACAGCTCTCATCTGAAACTTAGTTTCTGAACCAAAGTTTCCAAAGGGAGGCCCCATATTGCAAAACTTTTTTTTAAGTCTGTTTCAGCAACCATTTCTGTCTGATACACTGACTCTTATATTATTTTTACCACTTTTTTTGTCAGACAGTCGGGAAATATATCTGGGCTTATTTTAGTATTTGCCGATGATGTCAGGAAATTTCACACAGCGTGCAAACGGTAACTTAACACCAGCTTATATTTTGCCCTCAAAAGGCAAGGATGGAGAAGGTCTTGAGACTGAGATGGTTGTTCAGGAGCTCTTCATTCGCCTCTGCCTGTGCCGGGCAGGGCTCCTCCCTAGGAAACGTGGGCTCAATCGGAACTGCGTGCGCCCGGCGCCCTCCCTCTGCCTGCGCTGTACATCTTGTGCTGACAGGAGCTTTTCTCCCCCTCTTGTTTCTCTGCAGATAAAATCGAGGAGGCGCAGAAGGAACTGACGGATCCTAAAGGCTGTCAGAAAGGTGAGCGCGGAGGCCGACACACAGGAAGTGACCTCGATCTGTGCGCTGCTGCGGGACGCCTGCCTACGGCATACTCGTACCAGCTCGAACCCAGGAAGCAGATTTGGCATCCTCAAATCTGCTGAATTTGCCTGCGTATTTCAGTAAAGATGCAGGTGTTTCTGACCACAGCCGGTCCCTTCATGCAAAATATATACCTGGGCGAAAGTCAAGCACTGCTAAACTCAGAATGAATTTTTTAAAATATTTGCTGATGTTGTTAATTCAGTCCTTTGGTCAGGTGGAACTTGGATCATGTTTATCTTTTGTCCAGGTGGATTGAATAAATAAGCGATAAAGCCCATATTTATAAAGCCCATTTATAAAACTGTTTTCCCCACCGACCTCTGCTCCACATCCAATGCAAGCAGAAGTCAAAACTGTTACAAAATCTGAGCTCTTGCTCTGTTAAATTTATGAATACAGGCCAGAATGCCTCCTGAAAGAATATGAAATGTCTGCAAAAGGCGTGCAGTCGCATGAGGTGTGAGGAAGAGTCGAGGATCTGACAGACTTGCACATTTGATGGAACGTTCCAGCATCAAAGTTTGCTCTCCAGTCATATTCAGAGGAGGTAGCCCCATACTTGAGGATATTTGGATGGCGATGTGTCTAAGTGGTGTAGGAGGGGAAAGAAATGGTAGGATGGGGTGGGGGGGTGTTGGTGTTGAGGGGTGTAGGTGGAGCGAGCCCTCTTCTCCGCGGTTCTGTGAGCAGTGATAGCGGTAAGCGAGGCCAAAGCGCGGTGTGGGGACACGCCTGTGCTCAGCATTAGCATTCTGCTGGCACTGCTCTTCGTCTGCTGGCACCTGTCGTTTCCTCCTTTGCACTATGTGTGTGTATTTGCGTGTGTGTGAGTGTTTATGTGTTCTTGTGTGTGCGTGAGTGTGTGAGCATTTGATTGTATTATTGTGTGTGTGTATATGTGTTTGAATGTCTTAAAATGTGTGTGTGTATGTGTTCGCATGTGCGTGTGTGTGTGTGTGTGTGTGAGCATTTTATGGTGTTCTTACGTGTGTTTGTGTGTGTCTGCGTGTGTGTGTGTTTGAGTGTGTGTGAGTGTAGGTTAGTGTGTGCCTGTGAGTGTGCGTGTGTGTGTGGAGGTTGGTGTGTGCCTGTGTGTATGTAAGTTAGTGTGTGCCTGCAGTAACTTGTTCGTGGCTGGAGTCTGCCTTATTCTTGTTTGGGATGGTGATCATCTGATGGCAGTGCGGGGGTTGGGAGGTGGTCAGGTTTTCTCGAGAAAGGCCTGGAAGCTCCCTTTGATGAGAGAGAGCAGGGCTCTTTAACCATTTTACGCCAAACGTGTCGTTGCCGACACAGATATGCGCGTAATTTTGAAAGTACCGTAAGTACTGTAAGTTTTGCGCAATAGAAAAAAAATTCCAACTGTTCCTGAAAGCTGAGAAGCTGTGCTTCAGCCCAAATACAGGATTCTATGGTATACACGGCAGCATGATTCTCTGCTGGGATTTTTGCATTAGGCCTTAAAGGGTTGAATTACACTCATGCACTCACACACGAACACACACACGCACTGTGAGGCACACAGGTATGTAGAAATGTGCACACACTTTTGTAAACACTTGCGCACACACACACACACACACACACACACACACACACACACACACACGAGTGTAAGCCAGAGATATACTGTTGGTTAATGTAGTTTTGGGGGAGATTTAGTGGCTGACACCGGTCACCAGTGATGCCAGATAATGCCGGGAACAAAGCATTCAAAGAATATGCTAGTTCATCCGCAACCATTAATACGACCCTGAAACTTGCTCATTGGCAACCAAGCCCTCTATGGCTACTGGGAGGACAGTATTAGACTGGATATTCAGTCAATGGAGTGACCAGCACTCATCTCCTTACCTCATCTCCCCCGTCTCGCATTTATGCTGCCAGTTTGAGCAGGTGTTAGAAACGTAATCCCATAATCCTTTTCTGAGCGACTGCCATGACTGAGCAGAACAGAGTCGCCCGTTGAGGTAAGCAGAGGGATTCACAGGGATGCGCAAACTCTGTAAATACCGCCCCAAAAGAGGTAGGCTGCTGATGTCACTGCTCTTATCTGTTTCACTTTTATCCCCAGGCTGCGGCTTCTTTTAGCTCCACAAGCACACCGCAGTCTGTTTCAGGTGCGTCTCGCAAAGCGCTGTGTGGAAGGTTTAGTAAGGGCCTCTCTGGACTCATTTTCAAACTGATTATAGGGCATAATTGTCAGCATAGTGATACTGAGCACCAACATTTTTAAGAAGTAAAATTTTCAGGCCAACTAAGGCAAGACGACATGGAGCATTTTTGAAAATAAACAAAACGCCCCTGCAGTGACAAGGCGGGTGCCAGATTAGCTTTTCATTCGTTATTGGTTCATACAGATTAATTGTAACGTCCTTGAGTGAGGTCAGAGCTACAAGGCTTAAGTTTTAATTTCATTTTTGTTCCCTAAAATAATCTTACCCAATTCCTTACAATGAGTGCAGAATTAAATATGATTTAAAGGTCAGTTGAGCTGCTTCTCAAGTTTCCCTCAGTTATTTAAGAAATGTCCCGTGCACTGGAAAAAATTTTGTTGCCTCTTGCCTTAATTCACAGTGTTGAACCTATTGGACCAGTATATTGAGAAATGGCACTGGCCACTATAAAGATTAAACCTCAACCTGCCTTCCGTTTAATTTGCAAGCCAAAGTTTGTGTGCTGAGTTTACCTTGGCCAGGTATAGGTGGTTTGCCCTTGAGCGAGTTTCACATAATGATTTGCTCCATAAACCTATACCGATGAGCCAAAGCATAATGACCTGCAATGCTGCTGATCCTCCTTGTGCCATCAAAACGCTCCATCAAATTGCCGTCCACATGAATGCTGGGACACCGGGCTCCCCAGCAGAACATTTTCTGAAGCATCACTCCACTTTCCCCTGATCTCCTTCCCACCGTGTATCCTGGTGCCATCATCACCCCCCAGGTAAACGGCACTCATGCACTCGATCGATGTAACTGAAGCAAGAAAAAAAAAAAACTCAATAAATGAATGGGACCCACCAGGCGACCTGCTTCCATTGCTCCATGGTCAAGTTCCGATGGTGATCAGGGGTTAGAAACGGCACTTTGACCAGTCTGTGGACTCACAGCCCCAAACCGAATAGCGTTTAATGTGCTTTGTGCTGTGACACATTTTCTTAATAACCATCATTAAAATTCTATGACACCTCTGCCACAGTACCCCTCCTGTTATTTTGGACCACAGGGACAGCCTTTGTTGCTTTCACATATTGATAAGCCTTGGTCACTCAATATCCAGTTGTCAGCTGGTGGTCTGTCCATCCTTGGACCACCATCAGTAGGAACTCACCACTGCTGACTGGGGACACCCCACTAGCTCTGCTGCTGCAGAGAGGCTCTGACCCAGTCATCTGGCCTTGTGAAAGTTGATCAGGTCCCATTTCTCCCACATCCTACTCGTCAACTACAAGATCTGACTGTTCACATGATGTCTAAGGTGTGTTCGTCAGGCTTGATATGTGCAATTGTTACAAGATAAACAATATTATTCGCTTCATTTGTGAGTGCTCGTAATGTTTGGCTCATCTGTGGAACGCATGTTCACCAATCGGCCATAACATTATGACCACTGACATGTGAAATGCATGACATTGATTATGTTATTATAATGGCACCTATCAGTAGGTGGGATATATTAGGCAGCAAGTGAATATTTTGTCCCCGAAGTTGATATGTTGGAAGCAGGAAAACTGGGCAAGCATAAGGATGTGAGTGACTTGACGAGAGCCAAATTGTGATGGCTTGGCCACTGGGTCAGGGCATGCCCAAAACTGCAGCTATTTTTTTGGGTGTTCCCAGCCTGCAATGGACAGTACCTACCAAAAGTGGTCCAAGGAAGGAAAACTGGTGAACTGATGACAGGGTCATGGGCAGCCAAGGCTCATTGATGTGCTCATTGGGCAGTGAAGGTTGGCCCTTGTGGTCTGACCCTAAAAAAGAACCTCTACAGCTCACATTTCTGAAAAAGTTCATGTTGGTTCTGATAGAAAAGTGTCAACACACACAGTGAAGTGCAGTTTGTTGCGTATGGGGCTACGTAGCTGCAGACCTCTTAGGATGTCCATGCTGACCTCTGTCCGCTGCTGAAGCATCTACAATGAGCTCTTGAGCATTAGAACTGGACCACAGAGTGGTGGAAGAAGGTGGCCTAGTGTTTTCCATCATGTGGATGGCAGGGTGCATGTCTATTGCTCACCTGGGGAAGACCTGGTATGGGGAGAAGGTAAGCCAGCAGAGGCAGTGTGATGCTTTGTGCAGTGTCCTGCTGGGAAAGCTTGGGTCCTGCAGTTAATATGGATGTTACTTTGACACGTACCACCTGTTGCAGACCGAGCATATCCCTTTATGGAAAAGGTATTCCCTAAGGCCAGTGGCCTCTTTCAGCAGGATAATGTGCCCTGCTACTCAGCAAAAATGGTTCAGGAATGGTTTGAAGAAAACAACAAACTGAAGTTGTTGACTTGCCCTCGAAGTTCTCCAGATCTCGGTGCAATCGAGTGTCTGCGGGATGTGCTGGACAATCAAGTGCAATCCATGGTGGCCCCACCTTGCAACTTACAGGTCTGACTTTCTTTTTTCTTTTTTTTTTATATAAATTTGGCATCTCCAATCCCACCCGATGTGGAGTTTCCAATCCGGGAACTATGCACAAGGCTTGCTCGTATGCAACCTCCTGTTGCCAGCTCAGAAGAGAGAGACAGTTCGCGCCTCTCCTCCAAACCACGCGCCTGTCAGCCCCTGCATTTTTACACTCATTGGTCGAAACTATCACAAGTTCAGAACGAGGGCGGACGATACCCGAACATGAGCAAGCTTAGAATCTCTCTGACGAGTGCCTGGCTGGCCAACAGGAGGCACTTGAGCAACAAACAAGGCAACCATTTTTTTTTAACCCTTCCCAGCAGTCCATTCCCAATCTATATTCCCACAGTGCTTTAGCCAATCGTGCGCTGTTCTGAAAAAGCTGCCAACCACTGCCGGTTGATACGATGGGGGATCGAACCCGTGTGGTAGTCACTACTGCTCTGCAAATGTGGCGCCTTAATCGAGCGAGCTAACTCAACATTTTACAGGTCTTAAAGGTTCTGCTGCTAATATCTTGGTGCGAGATACCACAGCACACCTTCAGAGGTCCAGTGGAGTACATGTCTCAACAAAACGGGTGAAAAGAGGGGACCGACACAAGATACAATAAGTTGATGTGGATAGAAATCAGAATATCTTTCATTGCATAATGGCAAACGAAGCCTTGATGATGGCATGGTTCATATCACACTGGGACAAACAATCTGGAATCATTGTCCAAATCATACCGCAAAACACAAAGAAGTCGTAAAGGACTATAATGCTCCCAGCCGTTGCATTTGCATTAAGAGTAGCATAAGGGCACTTCCAGCATACCATTGGACATGGCAGAGCTGAACAATAATGGATCTATTGCTTCACTGTTGTGTATTTCTCATCGTGAGAGACTGTAAGGCACAGACTGTACGTTTGGTGTCTCGATTGTCTGTGTGCTTACCAGCTGGGTCTCTCTGCCACAGCGGAAGTTCTCTTCAAGGACCTAGTGGTACAAGGAGAGCCAACATCTTTATTTCTGTTATTGTATTTATAGATGACGTAATTAAGAGCTTTGACATTGTATTGATAGTTTGATGTAAACGGAATCAACTCGATCAACTGCCGACACCATTCGTTTTTTGAACGCGGCAATAAGACACATTTTGAAATGAAGAGATGGGGAGAGGGAGAAGAGGGAGAGAGAGGGAGAGGGAGGGAAAGAGAGAGGGAGAGAGTGAGCTAGAGGGAGAGATAGTGTGGGTGTAATAAATAATGATGTGTGGGCCACAGTAGGTTTAGGCGCAGCATTCGAGCAGAACCTCCTGATTCACAGTAGCAGCTTCAGAGCAGCCGCAATCTGAGCGCGCACCGCCTCGAATCTGTGAGCAAGCCGCCTCGAGATCTTTGAGCAATTTGCAGTGGGATCTATGATTGACTAACTTGCCTTTGGATCTGTGATCGATTGATGTGCCACAGAAGTTATGAGTCATCTGTTGGAAGAGGGGTGATTTATCTGCCTTTAATGGATCTGCCTGTGACTGATCTCCCCTGAATCTACGATCGAGTGACTTCATATTGATCAGTTATCAGATCTGAGGATGATAGCATTATGGCAAGGCTTTCTTGGGCGCCTGCCCCAACAGCCTGACAATCGGCCTGATCTTTGGCTTATCAGTGCGCAGGCGTTGAGATATTTATAATCTCATATAGATTAACAAATTCAGGTATGGCACAAAGTATAATTTGTCTTAGTTTAAATGATTTGTATCAGTGACGGCACTGCCATAGATGTCTATGGTCATCATTACTGACTAATGTTAACGTCCTTTATTTATCCTGTTTTTTGGTCTAATGACTGTAATTAACAAGTACATTATTCTGCAGTCACTGAATGTTATTATACACTGTGCTGTATTCAGCTGTATTAGCATGTTTTTATGGAGGCGTTAGAACATTAGTGACGAGGTATTAGTGCATCGAGGAATATTATGCAACAAAACATTACTCCCACTACATCACCGGGTAATGTTGTTTTTACCAAAAGGCACGCCGCTTTCATTAATGTTAAGTTTTTTAAGGAGAGGAAAATGCATTTCATTTAGCATTATTATTGCTAATCATCACTTTATTGAATCATCACTTTATTTTTCCATGACTATATTTGTTATGCTTTGATATTGCGGAGAGTTAACAGAATGCCTAGCCATGAGACAACTGCCACGAGACAGCCGTATTTTTCCCAGATTACTCACTGATTTGTGGGGCACAGCAGTCGAGGGTTCTCATTCTCACAGATCATGCACCCCAGTCCTCCTTCTCCGAGTCTACATCCCACAAAGTGGAGGGGCTGTCTGCTGCGAAAATCCAGACAGCATTGTTGTTGTTGACCTCTGACCTCCCTGCAACGCGCCATCGTGCAGCAGATTCGTTGCGTTTTCACTTGGGTCGGAGAGTGGGAACAAATGAGGTCATTTGCACTGAAGTAGGGTACAGACAAAACTGCACTGGCTGACTGTGATTTCCACTCTTAGCTTTACCGCGAAACGCACTCAGAATCGGCAAGAAAACATTATTTCTGATTTCAGGCGTGGGGAGTTTTGGGAGACAGCCAGTACAGAAAGAAGATAAATGTACTAACACATGACAAGCTGTCAAGCTGCCACATTGGAGATTTGGTCCCAGGGAGTGTATCCTCTGCCTGAAACCCAATGAAAAGGAAATAAATAAAAATGCTGGATGTTCTTGTAGAGATAATCTGAGAAGCATCTAAAAAAGAACTTGATCTTGTGTTATTTTGAAATGACAACTGGCTGTTTGTCTCTTCCCTCTGGTGTGTAGGTGTCCCTGAAAGCAGCCGGAGGAGTGCTGACAGCATCAAAGGCCTGAAACGGAAGAAGGTGGTTGCTGAGAGCCAGCTGAAGAAAATCCCAAAGTCCCCTGTGAAGAAGCCCTCGCAAGCCAGGACTGCTGCGGCAAAAGGGGCTGCGCCTACCTGTTCCTTTACCAGTAGCTCCTCCCAGAACAAAACCACTGTGCCACTTCAGAATGGAGAACCTGACGATGACACGCGGTCTGTTCCTTGCCCTAGTGAGAGGCAGCCGGTGAGGGTCGAAGCCACCCCAACCAACAGGCCTATGCAGACGGACAGGCACGTTGGCCAGAAGCGGCAGTCCTTCAAGTCCAGCAATGAAGAGCAGGGTCTGGCCTTTGGCTCAGAGGGCTCTCTGAAAGATAACTGGGGTGACTCAGCCAGTAGCAAGAGCACTAGCACTTCCCAATCTACTGCCCCACTGGAGGTTCTGCTTAAGGCCATGGAGTCAGACCTTTGCTCTCTAGCTGAGAGAAAGAGCTCCTTTGCTATGACGCATAAAAGGACAGTGGGACCAACCATCACTGCCCAGGCTGACGTGGTCATGCCCGCCAGCAGCATGAGCATCCCAGCCCAGCTCACGTTAACGGCGCCCAACTTTACCTCTAAGCAGCCACAGTACTACCACAGTGTCTCTCAAGCTGTGGCGCTGAGTGGTCTAGCTGCAGGTCAGGCAGCTGCTGTACAGTATCAGCCCTCACAGGCATATCCACCTGGCCAAATACAGGAGCTAGGGCGCCCAGCAGAAAAACAGGGTCTCCATCCGAGTTACAGTGCCATGCCCGCCGCCGCCTCCTTGACCCATGCTCCTTCCCCTTCAGGTCCCAAGGTCCTCCCACAGAGCCAGTCAACAGTACAAACGTGCCAGTCTATCTCCGCCAGTGTGCCCAGTGCCATTCAGGTCCCTGTCACGCCCAACTTCCACCAGGTGCAAATGGCTGCCATTGTCACCCCAGGCCTGGAGCCGATGTGTAGTTCCTCAGCAAAGGATCTGAAGAACAAGAAGCAAGGCAAGTACGTGTGTGAATACTGCAACAGAGCCTGTGCTAAGCCTAGCGTGCTGCTCAAACACATCCGCTCTCATACAGGTGAGCGGCCTTTCCCCTGCGTCACTTGTGGCTTCTCCTTTAAGACTAAGAGCAACCTTTACAAGCACAAGAAGTCCCACGCGCATGCTATCAAGTTAGGCCTGGTAGTGCGCTCGGACTCGGGCAGTGGGACCCTGTCGCAGGAATCGGACCGAACGCCCAGCGCGCACTCTGATGCGGAGGAGAGTGGTGAGAGTGAAGACGAGAGTACAGCTGGTCTGGACCCAGAGTCATCTCAGAGCAGTGTCACAGGACTGTCCGAGAGCAGTATGCAGAGTGCCAGTACAACCCATACCAGCCAAGGAGAGGTGGATCCACCAGCTGCCCTGGAGACTTTAAAAACCAATCAGAAGGCGCTTGAGCCCAAAGTGACAGCCCCTCTGCCAAAGGTTGTCGTCTACTCTGTCAATGTGTCCCCCTTGCGTGCAGACAGCCCAAGGGTCACAGACTCAACACCAGAGCTGGCTCAGGCCCAGGCTCAGAGGCAGCGTGAGCCCCAGGTTACCAGCATCAGGTCCAGTGTCACGGTCCTGTCGTCTTTGACCGAAGTTGAGAGTCCTAGTCCTCAACAGGAGACTATAAGTGAGGATGATGACCGGCATGCTAGGTCACCCCCCAGTGGTGGGCATGCACTACTGCAGAGGCAGGAAGCAACGGACTTCTTCCAACTGCAGAGACAGCAAGCAACTGATGTTTACCAACAACAGCAAGGCAAGGTCTTGCTAAGCCCACGCAGTTTGGGAAGCACAGACTCCGGCTACTTTTCTCGCTCTGAGAGTGCCGACCAAGCCATGAGTCCGCCAAGCCCATTTGTCAAGATTAGCCCCCCAACAGACATGGATGTGTCCAAGAACCCGCTGATTAGTCAATCTCCTGCTGTCGCAACAGTCATGCAGGCTACATATGCTGAGAAACCCCCCACTGCCCTGGGTCAGATGCGACCGCCATTGGAAACCAAAACCCTGTCGCTCGAGGAGCGCATTTCAAAGCTGATCTCAGACAATGAGGCAGTGGTAGATGACAAGCAGCTGGACAGTGTGAAGCCAAGAAGAACATCTCTTTCCAGAAGGGGAAGCATTGACTCTCCAAAATCATATATATTTAAGGACTCTTTTCAGTTTGACCTCAAACCAATGGGCAGAAGATCCAGCTCCAGCTCAGATATACCAAAGTCCCCCTTCACCCCCACTGACAAAACCAAACAGGTGTTCCTCCTTTCCGTTCCCCCTCAATATCCATCCATGGACTGTTTACCTATAACAAGGAGTAACTCCATGCCTACAACGCCGGGCTTTTCAGCACTACCCCCTAATGTAGCCCATCAGCCCCATGTGCTGCGTGGTTGTCAATCATTTGATGAGAAAATTGCTACCCTCAGTGATGACGTTTTTATTTCAGCCCCTCCCACTCCCAATCCAGCAGTGCACACTCGTACACTTGTAAGACAGATAGCCATTGAAGATTTCTCTGGCAGTGAGGGACATAGCCTTCCATCTACTCGGTCCATGGATGAGAGCCGTCTTGGACCCAATAGTATGTCTACGGAGATCATGCAGAAGAGTAGGTCTTTTGAACATGCACCTGAGGTAAACAAAAAACCCCAGCAAGGTAAAGGAACGATGTTTGAATGTGAAACTTGTCGTAATCGGTACAGGAAGCTGGAAAACTTCGAAAATCACAAGAAGTTCTACTGCTCGGAATTGCACGGACCCAAGAACAAGCCAGCAACAGTTCGGGAGGTTGACCAAGATGTGTTTCTCCGTGGTGTTCAACAGCCTCCAGCTTTTAGTCGAACCACTGGTGCCACGGGTGCAGCTGATCAGCAATCATCAATACGAAAAAGAAGAAAAATGAAAAGTGTGGGAGATGATGAAGACCAGTCTCCAACTGAGACGAATGCCCCCTGCTCAGGAAGTTTTGACTCCTGTCAGCTTTCCAAGGACAACCGAGTGAGGACTTTTCCACAAGCTTCACTTATTGGGGATCTGCAGCCCAATAGCAGCCTGCCACAAATACCCCCTATGCAGCTAATGGGTAGGAGTACAGAGTCCTCGGAGTCCAGACTATCACCGATCAGAGAGGCTCAGATTTGCATTGCAAAAGATAGAGGGGACCTTCAAAGACAAGGTAGTGGTACATCTGTCATACGACATACTAACTCACTGAGTCGACCCAGTTCTTTTGATACATCGGAATCTATTGACAGATCCTCTCCTGTTGATTTTGTAGAAAAAGAGGTCCAAAGTGCGACTAAAACTGCAGTAGCAACAGCAGTTAGTATCCCTAAGCAAAGTCATCCTGAACTGGAATCTCTAAAGAAGTGTAAAGAAAGGGATTCGCCAGGAAAGGATCATCGCACGAACGTCACAACCGCCGTGCCTGGTGAGATTTATGCTCCCCCACAACAGTCCCGGTTAGTGCGACAAAACAATATCCAGGTACCGGAAATTCTAGTAACTGAGGAACCAGACCGTGAGCAGGAGAGTCAGGCTGTTGAGCCGGAGAAGCCACCTGAAACCTTCAATTGGCCCCAAAGGAGTGAAAGTTTGTCCAAGTTACCTACAGAAAAGCTGCCTCCAAAAAAGAAACGAATCCGATTGGCAGAAATGGAGCACTCTTCAGGAGAGTCAAGCTTTGAATCCACTTTGTCTCGTAGCCTCAGCAGAGACAGCAGTTTGTCACGATGTTCAAGTGTATCGGCTTCTTTTGACAAGGAAGAGCTTCAGCGAGCTGATAGCCCATCAAGGGTTGATTGTCCCACTAGGGCCCTTGATGTGCAGAGTCTGCCATTAGTCTGCAACACTTTAGGAGTCCCAGGCCTCAGAGACTCAAGAGAAATGAGACGAGCCTCTTCAGAGCAAATCGGCTGTACGCAGCCATCAGTGGAGATTGTATCTGAATACCGCAGCAAGTCTTTTGACTGCGGCAGCGTATCTCCCATCCGGTCTGCCTCACCAATGGAGACCACCTTGCGAAAAAGTCCTCCTGCTGCCCCTGTAGCTCAGATTCCTCTTATCGAAAGGAGAAGGGGGCCTCTTGTTCGGCAGATGTCCTTAAAAATTGGGCTTGAAAACCAGCTGCACCCTGCCAAGCCCCCAATGGCCCTACAGAAAGTGAACACAGCACATACAATCCTAGCTCCACAGCAAAGGTTTCATAATACGGGTCTGCCTTGCATTAGTCAACCTCTTGTTTTACAACAGTTGAGCTCTGGGGAGGCTCAACAGCAGAAGAATGAAGTGACTGTCCAGAGCATTAACTTGGGCAGTCAAATCCAACAAGCTGTAGTTCATGGCCTTCCTCACCCTTGGCATCAAAGCACTATGACTCTGCTGTGCCAGAGAGCACCACCAATTCAAGAGCAAAATACGGTGGGGCCACAAGAGAACTTGTCTGATAACTCTCATGACAAGAACTATATTCCCAAGTATCAGCTGCTGTGTGCTTCCCCAAAAGCCTCGCCCTCTATTTGCTCAAATCCAGTCGGGACCCAGATTACCTTGCCTATTATAACATTACCTGTTGTTAAGGAGGTTAGCAATATATCCAACCCAACTAGAGGAATTCAGAATATATGTGTGGTTCCACAAAGTCACCAGCTCATGGCTAATCCAGCAGCTTCCATTGTGTTGCCTGTGGGTCTCCAGGGCCGGGCAGGTGTGGCCCCCTTACCCCAGATCCTGATCACCCAAGATCTCAACCCTGCCTCCTCTGTTGCACCTTGTAGCCGGCCACCTCCTGTGCAGGTCACTGACAGCAGTATTAAAAATACCCAAATCCAGCGGGAGGAATCTGAAGTGCCAGCAGTACCTCCGTCCAAGTGTAGCTTAGGTCCTGAAGACCAGAATCGCAGCATAGAGTCCAGGAATGTGCCCTCCTTAGGCTCCTTGCACTGTGTCCAAAAAATGTCATCCATGGGTCTCTGCCCTCAGCCAGAGCCCACTGCATCTAGCAAACGCATGCTGTCCCCAGCCAACAGCCTGGATATTGCTATGGAAAAGCAGCAGAAGCGAGCTAAGGACGAACATGGTGCTGCTTGCCTCACAGATGGCAGGTCTCTCAACTACCTAAATTCCAAGATGGCGGAAGTAACCAGGCAGAGAAAACTAATGTTAGTCCGGCAAGTGTGTACAACTGAGCCTGCGACCAGCCCCATTGATTCGGAACCCCCCCTTCAGCATTCAGAGAAAGAAGAGGTTGGGGCAGTGAACACTTTCCCACCTGACTCCTCTAAGAGTAGTACAAATGTCCCCACAGGACAGACAGCTGAAAGAGACACTGCTGCAGTGGAAAACTATCCAGACACATCAGGACCAGCTTCTGCTCCTCTACCACCCAACAGCACACTCAAGTCTCTTGGCAAGTGTGAGGAGAGGCGGTCGGCTCCAAAATCTCCTGTGCGGATGCCAAGTCAGCATGGGCAGGGGAAACTGACTGCCTCAGTGTCTGTGGTCAACACAAGGGAAAGTCATCGCCTGTCCTTTCCTAGCCTGAAAACCACTACCACCCTCACCTGGTGCTACCTGATGAAGAGGAAACCCTTACACATTCCGCAGACAGACCAGAAAATCTCTGCTTACTCCACCTGGTCCATTAGCAAACATAACCCAAACCCACTGGGCCTTCCGACCAAAGTGGTCATGTCCCTCTTTAACTCAAAGCAAATAGCAAAGAAAACACACTACACGCAAGCCATTACGACAAGCCTGAAGTCTGACATCCTTGCCTACTCAAGCAAGTTGAAAGACCGATTGCCTAAGGTGATTCAAATTTATGCCTCGCTAATTTAGTTGAAAACACTGCTTCCTTGATGGTTTAGTTTTAGTCAGTGTAAACTCTATTCACTGTAACTCTGGTTCTAATTCCCCTGAATTCTGTCGCAGATCTTAACCCCGCAGTCATGCAGGTCAGCTGACAAGTGCAAACAGAAACCTGAGAGTCAACATAGCAATGAGTCTGACCGGGACTCCACCTCTTCCAAGTCTGAGCCGAGGCGAGTGAAAATATTTGACGGCGGGTATGTGTCATTCAGAAAAAATAGACCGTTCTTAATGACGAAGAAGCATATAATTTCCTGTAGCATTTTATGCTAACTTCTGTGGCCTTTTGTGTGCTTGGCAGGTACAAGTCAAATGAAGAGTATGTGTATGTGCGGGGTAGGGGCCGGGGGAAGTATATCTGTGAGGAGTGCGGCATTCGCTGCAAGAAGCCCAGCATGCTCCGCAAACACATCCGCACTCACAGCGACGTCCGCCCCTATCATTGCACCCACTGCAACTTCTCTTTCAAGACTAAAGGTACCCACATTTTGAAAATGGTTTGCCTCCATTTCAGAACAGTATCTTACTAAGTGTCAGGAATGAAGTACCCCTTTTTGAACCTCAAGATGTATTGGAGGCCCTTTCAGGAGCCTAGACTTTGCATAATGGTTGTTCGTTTTTGTAATCGTAAATTCAGTTTTCGATCATGAACCTTGCATTATGGTAAGCAAGAGTATAAGCTTCAATGTGCCAGTGTGTGGAAATATTCCATCCCCCAAGTGCAAGCTTTACAGAACTACTATAGCCTCAGAGCAGTGGCAATGAGATGCTTTCTTTCCATACAGGAAACCTGACAAAACACATGAAGTCAAAGGCTCATAGTAAGAAGTGTATGGAGATGGGTGTTTCACTAAGCTCTGTAGATGACCAGGACATAGACGATGCAGGTATGCTTCACATGGATGTGTGTATTTGCATGACCTTGCTCAATGTAATGTTTTGCGGGCATCAGAATTATGCATTGAAAACACGACTGGTGCTACTTGGTAGCTATTGAAGCAGTATGTCAATGGTAAGAAGTTCTGCACTGCAAGGAGGTATCCCTACCATAACATTTATCTTGCGGATGAACCAAGCATATGAATGCATGATTTCCCTTAGCTAGTAATAAGGATATGTTAGCAATAATTTATTGAATTGAAAAAAGGAAGGCAGCAATTGTCAGTTTTCATAATGTGTGGGTGTTGGAAAAAAAAATTAGATGTTGAGTCATTCACAAAGGGAGAGGAGGGCAGTTTAACATTTTACAAAGTACACACTGCCAACAGCATTCATCAGATTTATTCATATCCTCTGTGTCCTAACAAAAGGAGGCCTTGCTTTTAATAATCATAATGACAATAGCGGCCATTTAATGGGAATTGTGTGTTTGACTCGTCCCTGATTGATGGCTGTGCCACTATCCAATCGGAAACGTTAAACACAGCCCTCTGGCTGGTGACCTCAGGGCCCTAGTGGGTGGGAAGCACTGCACTTAGAAAGAGGAAATTACTGCTTCTAATATTAGAGAGAGAAGCTGGAAATCTCCTGCGGTATTTGTCGCTGTTTGTGTTTCTCTCTCTCAGTGCTGAATTTGGTTGGCCATAGCTATAATGCTTCCAGAGCCTGCTGTTTATTTTTCTTAATTTCTGAGGTTTTTTTTTTTTTTTTGGCAGTATTATCATTCTCTGCAGTGCCATCGTACTCCAGGCTTCCATACAAGAGCTGATTCTGCTTTTGATTCTACATGCTCAATGAAAACTTTTAGAAGTTTAATACCAATTTTCGCAATATTCATCCAATACTGTCTTGAAGGAAAAAGTAATTCTCAGGATACATTTTCGTCTCTGGCTTGACTTACTGACATGGTTTACAGGTAGTAATTCAAGATGCAATGACTGCTGTATTTATTCAGACACTTGAGTGGGTCATTACAACTGAAGTAAGAAATTTATGATAGAAAATTATTTTGCATGCAGTTCAGTCAGATACAGCAAAGAAAGAACCTTGAAAATAAATAAACATCAATTTTATAATTAGATAGCATTGAATATTCTGATATTTAACACCTGGCCTGTCAGCAATAGCTTACCAAATAGCGTGACGGATCACAAATGAGTTTTGTTATTGAAACAAAATTTCAGATTTCTACGGGAAGAATGCCTATTTCAGGTGCCCGTCCATGATGACACATGATTCAATAGATGAATTTATGATCTGAAGAGATAGATGCGGGATGCTTTTGGAAGGGAGTTAGCTGTGAATTTTGATAAAAAGCCTGTGTGGGAGATGCTGAGCTGGTGGAGTATGTGCTGCTCAGCTACAGCAACTGATGAAACTTCAGAATCTCCTCATCCACACGGTCAAGTCTTTAGCGATAGAAACCCACTAAAGAAAACAAAGAGCTGTTTCTCCTGCTTGCAGCTAAAGCTGTGCTCGTCGGTTATGTTCTGTACGTACTTTTACTGAAATGTAATCTGCTGCTGGCTAAGATATGAGCTGGATGTACGAAGAAGATTTGTTGTACGAATCTAATTTGAGATTGAACCTGCAGGCTTAAGTGAAAAAAAGAGACTCCTAGTCCATTTTAGCCATGATTTTCCTTCCTTTTCACCTCCACTAGGTGATCGCAGCCAAACGGGTAGCACAGACCGTCCCGGATCAGAGGGTGAGGATTCGGACGGTGGGGACGATGAGGATAATGATGTGGAAGACGAGGACGAGGAAGACAGCCAGGCGGAGTCGGGTCTATCGGCCACGCCCTCTGTCTCGGCCAGCCCGCAGCACGTCCCCACCGTGCCGCTGGACGCACTGCCCAGTGCACTTCTGGCCCAAATGTCCATCTCGGGGGCGCCCCCTGGCCCCATACTCCATCCTGTGCCCCCGCCACCTTCCTCTGACTCTCAAGCCTCCGACACGGAGTCCGTGACCATGATGAGTCCCGTCTCCCTGGCATCTCCCAGCCCCGCCTGTCTCTCTTTCCCCACAATCCCTTTCTCCCTCGTCTCCGCCCCCCTCTCTTTTGCCACTCCCATTACAACCGACTCCCACTCCTCTGACACGGAGTCTGTCACGATGATGAGCCCCGTTTCGCCGTGCCGGCAGATGTCCATCGACTACCCTGAGGTTGATTCTCCCACCACCCCTCCTGGTCAAGCGAAGGGCCTGAAGGTGAGCGTATCTCCCGTTTTCACTCTCATTTCTCTATGCAATCATGTTCCTTTCCCCTTCTGTATCCCCTCTCATTTCTCTATGAAGTCATGTTCCTTTCCTCCTCTTTATTCACTGTCATTTCTCAATGCAATCAAGTTCCTCTCCTCTTCTGTATTCACTCTCCTTTCCCTATGAAGTCATGTTCCTCTCCTCTTCTGTATTCTCTTTCATTTCTCTATGCAATCATGTTCCTTTCCTCCTCTGTATTCACTGTCATTTCTCAATGCAATCAAGTTCCTCTCCTCTTCTGTATTCACTCTCCTTTCCCTATGAAGTCATGTTCCTCTCCTCTTCTGTATTCTTTTTCATTTCTCTATGCAATCATGTTCCTTTCCTCCTCTGTATTCACTGTCATTTCTCTATGCAATCATGTTCCTCTCCTCTTCTGTTTTCACTCTCCTTTCCCTATGCAGTTATGTTTCTCTCCTCTTCCTCTCTGTCCATTACATCTCCTCCCAGTTTCTTTTACTGTCACCCCTTAAATAAATCTATCTACTGACCTGAAAGATTGCCCAATCCAGTGTAACTCTCTTCTATTACATGTATTTTGATCTACACTTTCTTTCACTTGTTCTTTCATATGGTACCAGGGTCTTCAGCTAGATGGCGTTGCACTTAAAACATGTCCTGTAGGCAATTATAGTTTATGACGTGCAGTAACTTTACTTACATTGCTTGTCTATGCTTACCGTGTGAACTAGGCTCAATGTTTATGGCTATGAATTACTGCTACGTCATAGGAATGGTCGTTTATCTTCATGTGTTGTGAGTGGTTTTGCCAATGACTTTTGATGAGTACTGACTTGGTAGCTGCTCATAAAACTGCCAGATAAATTTAATGTTATGTAACCATGTTAGCATTCTCTCTCTCTCTTTCTCTCTCTCTCTCTCTCATGTCTGTTCTCTGGTCTCTACCCTTTCTTTGTCCTCTTCCATGTTTTGACTGGGATGGAAAGATGTGCTTGTTTTAGGACTGACCTGTGACATTTTCCTCTCCCTGTCTCTCCAGGACATCCCTATCTCCCTGTTACCTCAGCAGACCAGCGAACCAGGGTTCCCCGTTGACCGCAGCACCCAGACCACCCTGTTGCCGCCGACACCCTACGACCCTCCCGGCTCCCTGCGCTTCCTGCCCCAGACGCAGATTTCTGATGCAGGGTCGGCAAGGGGGTCGCACACGCACCTGTTCAGCCATCTCCCGCTGCACTCCCAGCAGCCCCTGCGCTCACCTTACAGCATGGTACCCGTTGGCGGGATCCAGCTGGTGCCAGCAGGGCTGGCGGCGTACTCCACCTTCCTGCCTGTGCAGGCGGGGCCCGTGCAGCTCACCATCCCGGCCGTTAGCGTTCTCCACCGCAGCGGCAGCCCCCACTCAGCCTCTGCCCCGCCCCCCAGGCCCGAAGCCCCACCCCCTGCCGTGGCTGAGCCTGTGAGTGGTATGGTGCCCTGCTTCCCCCTGGGCCAGGTGGGCGTGGCTGGGCTGCAGCCTCTCGCGGGGGCGCAGACTTTGCAGCCGCTGGGATTAGAGGCGCTCAGTGTCGTGGGCGTGGCCAACGGCTCCCTCCCTTCGACGCAACTCCTCCCTCAGCCTAGCCTTGCTCTAAAAACACTGGGCCTGCAAGTGCTGGCAGCTAGCCCCGCCTCTCAGGGCATTCCCAGCCCCCAGGCGCACGTCCCTGGCCTGCAGATCCTCAACATCACCCTGCCCACTCTTATACCCTCCCTCAGCCCCCTTTCTGCTGCCTCGGTGACTCCCGCATCCCTGTCCTGTCACCCCGACCCCCCTGCTAGCTGCCCTAGTGCCACTCCTGCTGCAGCCACACCCCCTCAGCCTGCCCCCACCATGGCCATGCTCCATCACCCTGCCTCAACCATGGCCACACCCCCCCAGGCTGCTCCCACTATGGCTACGCCCCCTCATCTTGCTCCAACAGAGGACATGTCCCCTCAGCTTCCGTCCACCATGGCCAAGACCCCGCAGCTCGCCCCTACCATGGCCACACCCCCTCACCTTGCCCCAGCTGTGGCCACACCTCCTCAGCTTGCCCCGATGGTGGCCACGCCCCCTCATCTTGCCCCAACTGTAGCCACACCCCCTCAAATTGCCCAAACTGTAGCCATTCCCAGCCAATTAGGCCACACTGTAGCCACACCCCCTTTGCTTACCCCTATGGTGGCCGGAATCCCCAAAACCACTCCTGCAGTTCACGTTTCACAGGAAGTGACAACATGCAGTGTTCCACCTGTGAGTGGAGCCTCAGGACACAGTGCAGGCAGTGTTGAGCATGAGGAAGTGACGTTGTCACCTTGCCATTTAGTGTCTCCTGGAGTGAGTGCTCCTGTAGATGGAGCTAAAGAGCAGGAGCCTCGAAAAAGACTGACCTTCACCCAGCGGCAGGCGACTGTTGAGTATGATGATGCCTCCAGTGATGACGAAGACCGACTTGTCATCGCTACCTGAATCCCCCCAAATTTAAAAGCTCTTTTTACTAAATGCTTTGACACTTTGTAAAACTGAAAACACTTAAGAAGGTTTGCACCTCTGCAAATCATCCTTATCTCAAAGCACATTTTTTGACATTTCATATTGTATGTGCAATCAAACGATGACCAATCGCTTCATTTTATTTTAGAGCCTTTTTTGACAGCTGCAGAAAACTTTTTTCTTTTACTTTTGTATATGTTGTAAAGACAGTTGTGCCTTTTTCGAGTTTCTGTACATAATTCAGTATAAAATCACTTGTAGTCACTTGTGTTTATTTAGAGAAAATTGAAGCTACTACAAAAGTGGAGGAAAATTTTTATTTTGAAAGGTTCATGTCAATCATAAATATATGGGAAAATAAAATATATATGTTGCACTGATAAATGTACATTTCTACGGTTTTTGGGCATTGTTTCCATGTAAAAACTGACGTCGTAGTTAAAATATTTATTGTAATCCATATCTGGCCTTGATTCATGGGTCTGTGTAAAACGGTAGCTTCGCAGTGTGGTATCTATCAAATGACCTGTACGAGTAAAACTTTGTTTACAAATGTGCAAATGCCCAATGTCTTTCATTGCTCTCAAAGCTTTAGTTATCTGGGCGACATGTTTTGGAACGCACAGACATATGCGGTATTTTAATGCTACTCACATCGAAGAACCAGCTCCCCACCCACTCAAATGAAGCACTTTCCTATAAAGAAATTTGCTGCAGGATGGCATTATTGTCTTCAGTGGCACATATAGGATTTGCCTAACCCAATCGTTGCGATGAGTCTATCGCGGGTCGGGCCCCCCACTCCCATTTTAAAAACAGGACGGTGGTCTCGCGTCGGAAGTGACTGCGTCTTTTTTCTCTGCCCGTGATATAGAGGACCGATAGAGACACCTAGAGGCCAAAGAGCGTCATTGTTAGAAGAGTGCCCAGTTGGTGGGCCCGACGGGTGTTGCTAGGCTACAGCCGACCCAAAGACGAGGTGGCAAAGAAGCGTTGCAAGGCATTGAAATACCAACAAAAAAGTGCTTAGGTTAGCGGGCTTCTATTTTATTTGCCATTAATCTTTTTCCTCCTTTAACAATAACATGATGCAGGTTTGCCGATAATTATTATATCCCC
Organism: Gymnothorax reevesii; assembly: GCA_029721435.1. Lineage (NCBI taxonomy): Eukaryota > Metazoa > Chordata > Actinopteri > Anguilliformes > Muraenidae > Gymnothorax > Gymnothorax reevesii. The sequence continues at coordinate 116,158,141 of CM056577.1, forward strand.
TGTTTTTGAGTGTGTTAAAGTGATCTGATGCAATGTCTTGGAGATTTTGCTTTTTTTCTGACTTATAGGAAATTGATTATTGAGGCTGAATTTTGTCTGGAACTTTAAGCCTAAAATGTTTGATGCATTGTATTCAAACTTGGCATGCATCATCACCATGAGTCCTTGTTAACCTGCAATGTTGAAAGTGGTCCAACATATCTTCGTGGACATTTTGCCATTCTTTGACTTAAAAAATGTAGTACTGAGGGGTGAATTTTTCCCAGAGCTTCATTCAAAAACCGTACAGAGGAATTGTATTTAAATTTGGCTTGCCCTATAATGAGAGCCTGTGCACCCGCAATTTATAAAATAATTGGATTTATTTTCATGGAGATTTTGTTGTGTTTTGACTCTGAACATTCAGTATTGGGGGAATCATTTGAGTTCACAGTATATGGTAATGACTACTTCAGTCTAATGCCATTTTGAATTTGGGGGTTATTTCTTAGTCCTGTCTGAGACAGGCACATCCGTAATTTACAGTAGATTCATGGTTAATTATCTGCCTGGCAGTTATGATTGGTGGCCTGTTGTCTGGACTTTCACCAATTAGCAACCCCCTGATTCAGCTTGGTCTGTTATTTGACTAGTTGGAGATAATTTACTTATTTAATGCAAGTAGGAATACAGCTCAAAAAGTACTACATGTCCACAGGCATGGTCTTGTACATGTCAAGCATATAGCTATTAATGAAAAAATAATTGTTTTTCATAAGGGATTTGATTGTCACTGTGCTTGGAACAAAAAACAGGGGTACTCCCGGACAGCGTTTGGGAACCGCTGCATTGCATCATTAGATGCTCATCGTAGAACTTGATTTTATGCTGATGTCATCCTGCTGAATGTTACGTTAATGAAACGATCGTTTTGAGGTACGCAATCAGGCCTCTGGACCTGGAGTCTTACAGACAATTAAAGATAAAAATCAAGTGTACCCCTGCGGCTCGAGGAACATTCCAGTCAAACTGATGCAATGAGCGATTATGCCAAAACGCGGGCTAGATTTCCCCCTGCTGGTACAAATTAAAATTAATCCTCCGCGCGCCACCGGCTTTTTATTATTATTCTGATGCAAATAGAGAGCGACTTATGAATCAAATGTCAGGCTTCTTGAAGAACCAATAATTTTTGGAATATCTGATAATGAAAATTAATTACGAGCCATGGAAATGAACCTGGTTTTGAATAATTTGTTCTTCGATTATGAGATAAAAATTAAATAGCCTACCATGCGCTGCAAAATTAGTTAACATTACACAGGCATGCTTTGTTTCATCTTTTGTTGCTGTTTCCCCTGTTTATCAAACGTATCTAAACGAGCACAGATTTGATTTAAACGCGAAGATATGAGACAGGGAGCGATTTTAACCATCCCCCTTGAAAACGGTTCTATTTCAAGACAACAGTCACATTCTACAGTCCTTTGACCTTCTTCTGTCGGAAAAGCACAACCCGGACTCTTAAGACACATTTCTTCCCTTTGAGTAATAAATCCAAATGGAAAGAGATGGAAGCATTTCTCATTTCTAAAATAATTTGAAGTAATACTACTGGGCACGTGCAAACATACGATCCGAGGAACCAGAACGAGAGCCACACCTCGGGCGAACCTGTTGGGTAGTTAGGCGTTGACTATATAATTACTAAAATATATGTAGCCTATGTATGTACCGTCAAGTTCATTATATAACTTTATTTTCATATCACGCAAAGTAATGGCATAATTGACTAGATTTAAGCTCCACAAATTTAAAAATTCAATGAGTAATTCCGTTCTTCGGCTTTCCAAATGTCAATTAAGTTTTCTAATATGAATGAAAGCCAATGTCATCGCGCGCCATTTACTTTCAAAAGTAAATTTTTCATGAAACATATGAGTATGATATATTGTACAAAAAAGCGCTTCAAAGCAATAGGCTATTTACACTTTACTCTTGTGACATAAAAACAAGTTTACGATGATAAAATTTAGCCTTCTGTAGCCTCTACCTCGATAATACGTGGAATAACATCAGTATTATTTCAACACCAAATCTGAATTCTAGCAAATTATTAAATTTGGCTAGAAATTCAATAGAACTAAACATGGCTAATTTTTTCGACATATTAAATAATCTGAAATTGCACAGCTATTCTTTAAAATGCATGTCTTTACAGACGAATTATTACAGCCAATTCGCGCTGTGCCCGTGTTGCGCGCTTCAGATTCGCACCTCTTGCTGCCACTTGGCGTCTCCAGTCGTCCTCATCAACAAATGCGCAGTTCTTATCTTAGTCTGCAGGCAGCGTGCTTGTCGGAGAATGTTAACAAACGGCATTGTCTACTAAAAAGTCAGAGTACAAAATTGTTTACACGCGTCTGAGGGAGCAGAAGGGGGGGGGGGTGTTCGCATATATAGGACATGGCAGCAACTGTAGTATAATTACTAAGCGCACAGCCCAAGGGGAAGCACTCGTGCTCAATTTAGGCTTCACAGAAGCGGGGGTTTTCTTTCATTTGAAGAAGTGGCTTAACATTTTAGTGCATTTTCCAAACTGCTTTAATCTACCTATTATATGGAATACATTATTTTTGGAACAGAATATCTCACGAAGCAATCAAAAACTGAAAATCAGAATGAAATTTCGCACGGCTATCTCTGTGATTTCCATCATTATCGCTGGTCTTTTACAGACAGGTAAGTTCTAGCTGACTCATTTCAGAGTTCAAGAATGCTGAAGAATGCAAAAACGAGTGAATTTGATCGCCAGAACTGTAGAAACAAAGTCTGGGGAAATTTTGTTGGTATATATGCACCAGTGACTTGTCCAAATCAAAGCCATGTATGATTTAATACGTTTTCATTCGGTAATATAATGAGATCAGGGAAAAGAAAATAAGGAGAAAAAAGTGAAATGAATGAGCTTCTCGCGTTTAGAAAAATACAAGCAACAGTAGAAAAGACATATCTGAACTTTAAAGGCATTAGACTTCATACATCATCTTGCGGGTTCAGGTGCGGACAGACCTTGCGTTTATCAAATTATAGTAGGCTAAGTGCTAACAGCTTAGTTACTGGACTAAACCAAATACCCGCCTGCGCAGTGTGTATTAATTAATGAATTTCGTAAAACATTAGGCTGTAAATAAAACACAGGTTCTCCTGTAGCCTAATCTCCCCACCCGTAGCTATAGAGCATAATCGACACGTCTTGATGAAAGTTCAGCCTACTGTCATGGACTGTTCCCTCATACGTTACAATAACTTTGCGTACTGTTTCCATCAGCTGTAACCGCAATACCGATGTCTCAGGAGACGGAGCCAATGACCATCTCGCGACCGTCACCGCGCCACATCAGGACAAAGCGATGCTCCTGCTCCACGTTCTTGGACAAGGAGTGCGTTTACTTCTGTCATCTCGACATCATATGGGTCAACACGCCAGAGTAAGAGCTCTTGCGGATTACAATGATATTTGTTTTAACGAACACACTCTGACTAATGAATCTAAATTTCCTTGAATGTAATATTTTATTATGATTATTTTTATTATTCAGACGCACAGTGTCGTACGGTCTGGGAAGTGGTCCTCGAAAGAAGCGCTCGCTCGAGAAGCCCCAGCCACTCGCACGCGCACAGCAAAGAAGACGCTGTCAGTGCACGGACAAAGAAGACAGCACGTGCTTGAAGTTTTGTCAACCAGATCATATCCCAGCTCGGTACGTTTCAGAAATGTCAGTCCGACATTTGAAGGAATGTATAAAAGGAATCATATATTGATTAAAATCCGGAGTTCGACATGTATATTTAGGAGTATGATTTGTCGAATATGATTTGCCTTGGACTTCCCAATTTGTTTAATTTTTGTTATTCAACGTTTGGCTGTATTTAATGTTGACCACTATTCCCAGGGCGAAATCCTTTTTCACCCTAAAAATGCTTAGTTTTTGGTTGCCTGCAGATATGGATTTTTATCGATACGTTTTCATTCTTGGTTATTTATTTATTTTTTATTTATTTTTATTTTCCAGCCCTTGTGTAATTATGAGGCTTTGTATGTTTCGTACTTCATTCTCGCTAATATGCGCTTTTCACTCACAGGTTGCACGCAGCTAATCTTCCCGCCCAGGGCAGTGGATGCGCCGCGTGGCAATGCTTGTACAACCTGGCAGCCGACAAGAGTGAGATTAAACGGTAAGAAAAATAATAATAATAATCCTGCGAAGAAAAGAAAATACCAGATCTATTTGCCAAATAACTGTACAATGTAATTACAGTCTCAGGGCAGATGCATCTCGAGCAAGGCATAATCTTCAGCAAGTGAAATTTACAGAAACTTGAAGAGATTACCAGCAGAGATGAGTGAGGAGCACTTAGAGATTTGGCACTGCTAGTTAAGGGGGATACTGGCTTGATGCTAGAAGGCTGAGAATAACGAGAAAAAAGATGGCTGAGAATAAAGCATAAAACATTTAAAAAACAAATTTATCTCTTACAAATCATCAAAGTAGCAACAGTTGATAGGAGATGTCAGAAGCCCTGACAATAACATGAAGAGGAAAGGTTCCTAGTGTTAGCTTTGGTCATGTAGAATCTTGTTGAAAGGCAAAACTGAAAAATCTACGGCGCCAATGTCTTTTATTTTGACAGCTCAATGAAATGACAAAAATACCCCTCAATTTGCCTCTCATTTGGTTTCCACATCTAATTCTAGGTCAAATCGACTGGCTAAAATGGGTCGGTGGCAACAGTATGAGTGATGATCTGTGTTTGGAGCTATTCCCCTTCTAATAATAGAAAGTTCACAGCAGCACTTAATCCTGAAAAGTTTAACTAATGAAACATTGGCCAGAAAATCATCTGACAAAAAAAATGCATTTATGGTTATTATTTTGCATCACACAACAGGTTTTTAAGGAAACGACAAATCATGCTGAAACTCGGGTATAGTCATCATGGTGTGACAGGGTTAAGATCAGGCTGAAGAATATTTACTGCATTCTTTTCAGTGATGGGATAATAACTGCTTGATTCTTATTTTCTCCCAGGACGAAGCGTGATAAATTGAGGGGCAAGATGCGGGCGGCTGCCCTGAGGAACATCTGGAGGGCTATTGGTTTGCAGAGGGTACGGGGACGGGGGCGCGCCGACAAAAACACGGCCTGAGTCCTACTTCTCTCTGCCCTATCACAAAAGGGGTGCGAAGACCACAATGGACCAATGAGCAGGAGCTCCCCGCCTCCTGGTTGACATCTCCAGACGGACTGCCCTTTGAAACCCCTCACTCCAGTGTGCATAAGAAAGGGGGGTTCGGTCACAGCTGGACAGACGTGTCATCATCTCAAGCTCACGTGCGGATCGATCTAGATCGAGATTTGATGGATGCACAGTACAAGAACTACAGTGCGGGACCCAAATGCCTCTCCCTCTTTCCTGACAAGGTCATCCAGTAGCATTTACCCAACACTTCCCTCTTTGAAATGCTAAAGCTACCTCTTACTATACGCCCTGCTGTAGCACAGAAGTCGCCTGTTTTCTTCAGACAGTACAACTGTCAGCGTGTAAATGAAAAAAATGACTTCAATGGAGGTGAAGAAGACTGTAGTGTAAAATGATACTTAACCGCACTGTCTCTTGTCCAAGTGATGGTGCTCTCAATTCCAACTGGAAATAAATGGACAATTTCTAGCAAAGCAACAGCGGAAACTGTGTCCCCCATGGAAGAAACCAAATGAACATCCTCAAGACCATCATAGATAAGCCTCATCTGGGGACTTTTCTGAGTTCTTGTTATTGCTTTAAAGATGCCAGCATTATGAATGAGCAATCCAACATGGGACTGGGGTTTTTCTAAGCTTGGCCCAAATCTGTGTTGTATGAAATACATAGTAGCTTTCTATACACATTGTATAATGCCAAATATGCAAGTTGCAGTCATATTGTAATGCACATTTCCTTCATCAGAGTTTACTCATGTTAAATATGCATTGGAACTTGGCCATATTGGTCTATGATTTTCACTGTTTGTCATTTCTGTGAAATGGCTCGACAAATTAATGCCATATAAAAGGCATACTGTAAGAAATTAAAAAAAAAAGATTTCCTATTTAAACTGCATCCTCACGTTTCATTTCCTCCAATCACAGGATGGTTTCTTTGAACACAGTTTGGGTGAACCTCCAGGGATGCCGGTGTGCAAATGTGAGGACCTGAGACACAGAGCGAGATGAAATGTGATTGGTCCACCTTGGGCATGACAATGCCCAATGGCAGCATATTTTATTGATGAGGTTAGATGTTAAAGGACTGCAGGACAGCACTTGGGGCTTATTGCAATAACTTGTCCCCTGTCTTTGCTCCTGCCTGCATTGAAGTCCATCATCATAAAGGAGATTCCAATGCATGAAACAAGTTAGGGAAAAATGCATCATAGGATTTCTGGGGACATCTTGAGCACAGAAAGATGTGACCATCCTTGTTTAAATTTATGTTATAAACAATAATTTGTGGCAAATAAACAACTGGCCTATAATTCTGCTTCAGGGTAAAACCGGCAAAAAAAAAAAGTCTCAAATCTGGCATATGGATTGAGGAAAAAGAGCTCTTTTAGGTTGTACTGAGTAATCCAAATAACTTCCATTGTGCAGTTCTGTTATATCACACAGGGAACCCATTTTCTGGTTGTAGAAATGAGCAGGAGAGTATTTCTTATTTACTGGGGACCTTTAGCACTGTTTACTGGGTTAGCAGGAACTGAGAGCAACACTTACAAAGCAGTGCCAGACAAACACATTTATCAGAGCCAGTGTCGTCTGAAACAGGCACAGACAGACTGCAGAGAACAGTGCCTTTTCCTGGGGCTTTAGCTAAAGTGCTGCATCGCTCACATCAGTAAGTAGCTCTATAAGTAAGAGCTGGAAAGCCAAAGGAACCCGCATGGCCGTGTGTAAAATCTCCCATAATGAGAGTACAGGGTGCTTTCAGACTCCGGAGGATTACCTGCAAAAAAAAAGCACTATAACACAATCAACCCCCTCAGCATCCCATACTGGCACACCAAACCCATTCAGTCAGCAAACGCCCGCAGTTTTCTTCAGGTGCCTGAAAAAAAATGCTGAAGGTTTCCCACTTTTGCAGAATATGTTTGTAAGAGCACTTTTTGCCCCTAAGTTTTGAAGTTTGTGACTTGGAACACCAGTGCTGTCATTATCTGCAGTTCTGTTACATCACCACCGGAATTTTCAGCAAAGAACATTCTAGTCACCGCTCAAGCAGTTTAATTAAATAAAAATGTTAATGCGTGAGAAAAGGTGGAGTCCACGCGGCACGCCCAGGTGAAGCATCTGAGTGGAATTCGCAGCAGTCTTCTCCAAGAGTCCTCAGAGGTGATGCGCTACATCGACCTTGTAGTGTGACACAGGGAGAGCAGGGCTTCGGTTAGCTGGATAATTCTCACTCTTCAGTCCTCCCGGCTATCAGTCGCCCACAGTCTGCTTGCGCTAGCTACATGGGCTGAGGAGTTCACCGGTCCAGCACTGCCATATTAAACATGCAAACTGTCCTTAGGACTGCAGCCTACAGAGGCGTGGGTTGCTTATTTAGACCAGTGCACAACTTCAGTAAAAGGGTGTGCACAGTAAGTACATGACTTAAGCGCTTGAGTGCGATGTCAAACACCAAACACAGCAGCCAAGTTTCAGATAACGGCAAAAGTGCAACCCCCCTGACTTCACTTTCAACCAGTGGAACTGCATCAGCCCTTCAATTCATTCGTTCAGGTAATGCCTCGCGGACGAAACAATACATCACTCTCTGTAAAGACATAAATTATCAAACCAACAGTTGCAGATAAGTATTTTATGGGTTCAGGATTGCAGTTCCAATTCCAGAGTCATGGACAATATGTATAGCCCAAGGGCAGCCCCACATGAATTTAGCACATTCCTATTTGCCGAACTGTAAAAATAAATAAATAAATAAATAAATAAAACTGATGAACTTTATTCATTTTTTTGCCCCAGAACACCAAGATGGTGGCAATATTGAAGAAGACCATCAGGGCTTTCCACTCATTTGTACAAATTTCATTCCAGTACCCTCCATGTGCTTCAGGAGCAGGGCACAGTGTGCCGCACAAGCTAAGTTTCCAGTTTAGCAGGCGTTGCTGTGGTCTAAGAAGAGAGAGGTATACAGTCTCTGAATTGTAGAGCGTTACCCTATGCCTGCCCTCCTCGTCCTATGGGAGCCATAGTAGTCGTTACTTCCAGCTGGCGTGCTCCAATCAGCATTAATCACGCCCTGGGAGTCACTTTTGACCCAGACCCTCCCTCACAAAATGGACCACCGAATACTAAAGCAGATCTCCCTAATTCCTTGTTAAGTCTCTGACCCTGCTCCAGGTATTGTCCTGGAAATGAGTATCTCTCCCTCCCTCTCTGGAGTAGCACCCCCCCGCCCCCTCTACTAGCTGACTCATTTAACATTTGATTGACTGTCATGACCCTTGACCTGGAAGGTAAAGCCAACTGTTCATCCTTTTCCCTATTATTGCTGGGGACAACTGACAATGGTTATATGGCCTGCATAGCTCCAGGGGTGTATACACGGGATTATACTGCCCTCAACCCTTATATGACGAAACCTCCAGGCCCATCTTAAGACCCACCCGGGACTAACCTGTTTCTCAGTTTCAATTCTATTAGCACTGGAACATCCAAGGGTTAGAATACCAGCATAAAGCAAACTTTATTGCTATCATAAATGCACAAATCTGGGCGATTGCAAAGCAAACAATTAAAATTATTTTAAGATGATGGTAGATTTTTTTTTGCTTTATTTTACTTGTTTGCTAGGCTAGTCAACATGTCTCATATAAACTGCTGAGTACCAGCTGTTCTGTGTCAGAGCTAGGATTCGATAGTCCCACCAGTCAGTATCTCAGCCAGTAACAGTCAATTCCGGTTGTCTTCACGATAACCAGGGGAAACCTTGTTGGTAGTTCTTCCTTGATTTGGACAGAGGGAGCCTTTCAGTCCAATTGAATGATAAATTCAAGTTTGGTGAAAATGGATAAAAACAATTTGCGGTGGTCTAGCCGAAAAAAGCATTGTTTCAGCTTTAAAGCTCTTTTACTGTGAGTTTGCACCTATGGCAGAGCTGCCTCATCAATTAGTTAGTCAGTCATAGAGCTTTAAAAGAGAGTTGGCGAGAGAAGACTTGATGTGACATTCAGTGGTGCCTCGACGATCTCTGGCTGAAGGTATGGGACAGCAGCAACAACTAAAAAATGGCTAAAAGTTAGCCGGCCTCTTAACCAAAGTGATTGACAGCCCAGCTAAGTACTGTGAATCCATTATAAGCACATAAGGGACTGTGCCGCTGTACTCGAGGCAAATGAAGGAGCACTTCTTAAAAGGAGTCTTCAAGAACACCCAAATCTTTCACATGTTTTAAATTGCTCTCTAAACTATTATGTCACTCCACCAACAACTCCTGTCTGACAGCACTGTACTTGTTCCTACATGCAGTGGAGAAAAATGCAAGGCAAATATGAAGTAAAAACAAAACAGCCTTCCCAGACGGGATGGGTTAGACAGTAAAGTTCCCTCAGGTTCCTGATGCCCTTTTCGGAATTGAATATCAGTGCTATGAAGAGTAACACAAGCAATACTATCTTGCAGCAATGGCGTCAACCAAGGCGTATAAAGGAATTCAATATTTCCAACTTATCAGTTCAGTATCTTATGATAGTTCCAAATGTTCATGTGAGATCCTGTTTTTTTTTTTTGTTCTTTCGCATTCATAACATTTCCAAAAAAATAGCAGCTTTGTAGAGCTCAAAACTTAATCTCGCTTTTTTCTTTTTTTTAAGATGCGTTCAGGTGCAGGTCGTTTCAATTCAGTCGTGATTTCTAGCGCAGTATTTCTCCCAAAGGACTGACACTTTTGGAGAGCTTTGACTAGCGGCCAGTTATTTTTGCTGTGTTTTAGCATCTGGAGTTCAATAAGTTGTCATAATATTTTTTTTTGTGGTAAATAATTTATTGCAGTTTTCAAGTCCAACACACCCAAGATTCAGGCACCAATTATTTGACCCCTTTGGCACCCCTTTGGTATCCTCACTTTGTTTCGGACACTTCTGTATCAGCAAGCTGCTGGGTCTATCTTTTTCAGCAGGACCATGCTGCTAAGTAGTATTCAAAGTACTTTGTAACAGCACTGACCTCTCTGGATGCTTTTCCATTTGTGGCTCAGAGGCAAGACATTTTTCAGGAAGGGTGGCAAGGTGGTGCAGTGGGTAGCACTGCCGCCTCACTGCAAGAAGTTTGTGGATTTGAATCGGGCTTGGGGCCCGTCTGTGTGGAGTTTGCCTGCCCTCCTCATGTTAGTATGGGTTTCCTCTAGATAGCTCTACTTCAGTTTTCTCCCACATTTTTGAGACATGAATATCAGGCTATTTGAAGACTCTAAATTGCCGGTGTGTAGTGAATGATGTGTGCGCTCTGCAATGGATTCGTGAGCTGTCCAGGGTGTGTCCCTGCCTTTCGCCCGCAGTCAGTTGGGACAGGCTCCAGCTCCCCCGCCACCCTAGTGAGGGAAAAGCAGTATTGATGATGGATGCACCATTTCCAAGAATGTTTCTAATATTCTGTCCACTCCCTGTACAGCATATATTTTTGATTACAACACTAGACAACAAAGTAGCAAGATAATGTATTTTAAATTGCTGAAAGAAAAATAATGAATTTACAGTCATGGAAAATCTTCCCACTTTGACAGTCTTGAAGTAAACTTACACTCTGCGTTCTATGGGCTCGTCATGAACCTTCTGCCTTCACCCCATCCTCTATACCAACGTAGTTGTACAAACCTCCCAGCTGCAACACTTCTTTTGTGTCTGGGATAGAGGAAACGCCACATACCAACAACAGTCAGTTCCGTGCGGTTAGCTCCCAATGGATAAGTCATTTATTACCTAACCGCAAACAGACATTTGATTGAATATTTTATGCACACATCACAGAACCAGAAGATACATCATATTTTGGAATGAACATGCAATTGTGTATCCAAGGAAATGGTACGTGTGTTGATTTTACTTGGTTTCCTGTGTTGCACAATTACAGGGACTTTTTTTATCTTTAACTATTTATGTATTCATTCGTTGTGTATATAATACAGCATCCTCCATAATTATTGGCACCCCTGGTTAAGATGTGTTCTTTAGCTTCTAATAAATTCAGTTTTTTTCTAAATAATATAGGGCCACAATGAAAAAAAGAGGAAAATCCAACCTTAATGTTTATGACATAATGTTTATGACACGTTCATGACTGTGTCATGTAACAATTATGACAGTGTCATGTCACTCTTATGACGATACCTTCAAGTAAAGTGTAACCGAAAAAAGTGTATCTGAGGCGGAGTGCAGTCTTGAATCGCTTCGAAAGCCCTTTTCAGACAGTGAAACACAGGCATAGCAGCTGCGCTTTTTCACCGTCTTCAACCATTCACACAGCGACCACAAGCTGTAGTGCGTGGTTCTCACAAATAATCACGCTTGGTTACGAAACAAATTTGCCGGACTGTCATCAGTATCACAGCTGCTGCCGTCCGATGCTATTACCACATACAGCAGCATTACAAATTAGACTCTATTTCTTGACTGGATATATGTTTGATGTTTTTTTCGCAACCGAATGGTTCGGTACCCGAGCATTATTATCGGCCGAAAATGTTCTGATTTTACTCGATATTGATGGAAGCTAAATATGGTACTATTTACATTAGCAAAAAATCTGTGTTTACACGAAAACTGAACAGTAAACCACAAAAAAGGTGCAAAGTTCATTAAATTTTACGTACCAGGAAGCCACTACACCTGCAAAATTACCGTGAACTACATTTTCCCTGCAAAGTCGGTGAACTCTGACCTATTGTGAATGAATCACTGCGCTACAAGTAGTAGCGGCAGCTTAATCCTTTCAGACAGAGGGTGATGCATATCAGCTACTCTTTCTCGCCGGTGCTGAAACACATCAGGAGGTGTTTTACGGCCGACTCACTTTAGTGCCCCTTTTTGATGCCTTGCACCATTCGGACAGAAAGTGGAGGGGCTGCTGAGGCAGTTCAGGGTCGGCGTAGCCGCTCTGTCTGAATGGGGCTTAAGACTCCTCCAACTCAGTCTCCTGTCTTTTTAGGGCACCACCGAATTACCATAATACGCATGTACAAGCAGAATTCGTTTTGATACCTACTACTAAATGGTTAATGCATGGATATGTATGCACAAAATTGGACAGCACATAAGCCCACCATCTCACACATCTCCTAATCTGGTTTACCCATGAGGTAGTATAACTATCCTGCCGAAAAAATTTGAAGACACAACCAAAACAGGATTTGTGACGAGTATATATATATATATATATATATATACTTTTGCAAACAGAATTATTAAACCCCCATTGCAAATTGGGCTTACTGGCAAAATTTACAAACTTTCAGCTGTTTGTGATGAACAGATTAAACAAGAACATTTTAAATTGCTCAATACAACTAATATTACAAGTGATTTCTCCAAACTTAACTCAAAATGCCACTTTTAATGACTACTGCAGCCTCAAAATGATTCAACCCCCAGAATAGAATCCCTCATAAGAGCAAATTTGCAAGTGAGGTGTTGTCTCAAGCACACCTAATGCAGCTAATCTAGAGCTTAATTAGTTGCATCAGGTTTGCTTGCGATAGAGCACATCAAATACTTGCGCTCGCTAGGGGTTTGTTGACAGTGACATTTGACTGCATGTCAGAAATATGGCTGTCAAGAGAATTCTCCAAAACTCTAATAGAGGAGATCGTTGCCGGGCACAAACAAGGAAAAGGATACAAAAAGGTAGCACAGGCACTGATTGTTCAGAGAGATAAAGTTGGAAGCATAGTTCACAAGTTCAGAGTTAAAGGAAGAGTGGCTACAGTACCAGGATGTGGCAGAAAGAGGAAGCCATGAATGGCTGCCACCAGATTCCAGACGAGACAGGTGGTCAAAAACCCTTGGGTGACTCCAGGAGACCCGCAGCAAGCCTTAGAGGCAGGAGGCACTGAGGTTTCAGGTCACACAGTTGGGGGCATAATACCGTAAGCGTTGAAGGTCTACAAGACACACACCACAACTGATCCCAAAGCACAAGCTCAATATGCTCAAAACCATTCAAATAAGCCACAGAAGTTTTAGGATACTGCTCTGTGGAGCGATGAAACAAAACTGGATCTTTTCGGGCATATGAATCAGTGGTTTGTCTGCAGGAGGAATAAAGAAGCATATGCTGAAAAGTACACCCTGTCTACCAATAGGAATTGTGAGGGCTTTTTGATGCTCTGCATCAGTGCATGCTCTGGCACTGCAAACCTGCAATGTGTGGCGGGCAAGATGGATTCAGTCAAGTACCAAGATATCCAAGGAGAAAATGTTGTGCTGTCTGGAGGGAAACTGACGCTTGGGCATCATTGGACCTTCCAACAGGACAATGATCCTAAGCATACCTCAACATCCACCAAGGCTTGGTTTCAGAAGAAGTCTGGGAAGATTCTAGAGTGCCCATCACAGTTGCCTCACTTTAATCCCACAAAAAATCTCTCCTGGGATTTGAAGAAGGCAGTTGCAGCATGCAAACCCAAGAATATTAGTGAACTGGAGGCCATTGTCCATGAGGACTGGGCTAAGATTCCTTGGTAATGCTGCCAGAAGCTGTTGTCTGCCTATGCATCATGTTTCCAGCAGGTCATAGTGGCAAAAGGGTGCTCTATTAAGAATTAAAGATGCTTGTCATGAAGGTGTTGAATAATTTTTTGCCTGCAGTAGTCATTAAAAGTGGTATTTTGTGTTGAATTTGGAAAAGACACTTGTAACATTTGTTGTGTTGAGCTATTTAAATTGTTCTTGTTTGATTTGTTCATTGCAAACAGCTGAAAGGTTGTAAATTTTGCCAGTAAACTTAATTTGCTGCAGGGGTTGCAAGCCCCTCCTCTTTCCCTCAGACTCCTCCCCCAGACTCTCCACCAAATGCAATGCAGTACTTCTACACTGATGGACTTCATTCTTTCAGGGCTTTAAAGGCAGAATGACGGATATCCAAAGTAATGAGGCCCAGATTCAGGGCTAGGACACAGTAGTCAGTTACTAGGGTTCAAAATTCATCAGTGATGCATGCCATGCAAAGATCCTTGCCATGCCACTACAGGAGCCACAGATGCCACTACTTGATGTTTTAATCAGTTTTAACAGATGTTAATAGAAATTTATTAACTTTTTATTTTATTATTAATTAGCTAGCCAGCGGAGGATGGGCTCCCCCACTAGAGCTGGGTTCCTTCTGAGATTTCTTCCCACTGGGGAGTTTTTTCTCACCACTGTTTGAGGATTTTTCTCCTTACTGGGAGTTTTTTTGCCTCAATTGCTATAGTGGGGATTAGGCTCGGCACCGCCTGTTTAGTTCATTTATCAATCTTCTCACTGTAAAGTGTGTTTGTGACAGTCTCTCTGTTAAAAGCGCTATATAGTACAATATGTAGAGATAAGACCTTGATACTGAATGGTTTAACAGATAGGTCTTTCGTCACCAAACAATGGCTTCGCCGAAGCGATAGATGCTCCGTGCGCTGCAGTCTCCTGAGACCTGTCAACTACATAGTTCATTAGCCTCTGAATAGGTCTGCCTCAAACACAATGCCTCATTGCCCCAAATAGGAGTCCCAGGGACCTGTAGGAATGCTGTGTGAACAATGGGCCTGCAGTGTGCGTCACGAACTGACAGACGGGCAGAAGTCTCTGACGCATCAAACCATCGCCCAAAGAGATGTCTACACATCCTGGTATTCAGCTTCGACTAAAAGTGGGGGGGCTTTGTGGACAGTCACGGAATCCTGCACTGCGATCACATGACCTGAGTGATTAAGGCGCACGTCTCTGACATGCTAAATGAAAACTTTTTGTCAGCAACAGAACTGCTCAGGAATGGCCAAGGTAAGTATGTTGCCGCCGGTGCTTGCCGTTCTAATTGGCCCAGCGCTACTCCATCTGGAGCAGCGTGATGGCACGCTGTTCACAAATCCCCATTATCAGTATTTGCGGTGATACTGCTCTCAGCGGTGTCAGTGTTCAGCGCCTGCCTCACCCCACAGCTGTCCCTCGGGGTAAGCGGCACACAAACTGTCAAAAAAATGTTCCAAAATATTTTCCGCAAAACCTCTCATTTCAAAGTGTGAATAGCAGTACCGAGGCTGTTGAGAAAAAAAGCTGTGCGTAAAAAAAATTATGTGACTGACAGTGCTGAGCTATAATTGCCATATAAAAGTTGTTAACTGTGTGCATTTTTGCACATTTGCACACAGGTGAAGTTATTCTTCCTTTTTGGGAAGCGTAGGGAGGCTTCCCCCTTGAGGCACGGAGAGACACCGAGCCACAACTATCTAGAGAATTTTTCTCATGAAAACCAGTGTCTCTCAGCGGAATTCGCTCTGGGTTATCATATTTTCCGAGGTGATGTATCACACAGGCACGTCATGAGACAAAACTCTGGTTAAAACCTCCTACCTCACCTAAATAAGATATCTCCAATGACTGATCCTTGGTTCCTCTGGGTTGCTGTGGAATAAGTGGGTAATGTAACACAATAGGGAGGGAAGGACCTCGGCCCCTCCAGGTTCTCTGTTTGCGTTTTGGGCATACTGTGAGCCGCTATTTGTTTCTTTTGCTGGGCGGGTGGAGATTAAAAAGTTTTCTTTAAAGCCTCAGTTCGGCTGGAGGGAAAATGCAGTGTGAAACGTCAGTGCTGTGTTTGCCCAGATATTAAATGCCGCTAAAATATCACAGCACAATAGCCTTTCTTCATATCAATAACTGAGTCCATGGCATTGTTTCAAATATCTTCAGACAGGCTATTGTTAATTTATATCAGTTTCCTGGAGTGGTTAAGTCTTTTTTATTATCATCTTAATCACAGTGTCTGCAATTTATTAATAACTTTATCTGAAGTAAAAAAAAATGTAAAAATCATATATCTCAATAGCAGCAAGTCTACTGAAGCCCTCTCAGTCAGCATTGGCGGTTTTAATATTGAACAGCTGATGTGGATCCATACATGCATATACAAATTCTTTCATCTGACATTTCTGCAAATGCCCATTTAATACTGCTGGAGTTCCTTCTATATATTGTGCAATAAAACCACAGGTTTTTTTTACATTTTATTGTACTTTTATTTGTTCTTTAATACACAGTGAGAGTTTTCTGATCAATGCACTGGATGTGAGTGTCATAACTCAAGCACGAAAGTTGTTTCAAAATCACTTTTGTTTAAATGAAAAGTGAAAGCAGATTTTTGCCGTTCATGAGAAGTTAATCGTTTGTAGATGGGCAATTAATTTGCTCAGCACCAACAGCACAATAAGCTGAAATACTTTGAAAGACTAATTTGATTTGATGCGATTCTGTTGAGTTTGCCAGATGATTTTATGCCGCTGCCCCTCCCCCCCCATAATTTGCCTCAAAAAACTTGAATTCTAATGTACTGACCCAACAGTCTAGTATTAAATGTTATCTGCTGACTCTGGCTTGTGTGGTGACCAGCAATGGGACATGGTGTGACTCAGCAGTAGGACACATTTGGTTGCAGGGGTTTTTCTCTGCTGCATTACAAGAACAATCACAGTAACTGGTGGCCAATGACCTGGATACACAGTCAAATCACATCCTGGTCATGTGACCACCCGCCCATCCCTGAATTCCTAGATAGGGCAGACCAAACAAAGAAAGCTGAGTGTAATATCATACAATTCTCCCACCATTTTGTTTTTTATCTGTTGGCACTGGGGCATGGCCCGCCCTCACAGCAGGCTCCATGACCCTGGCAGTGCCCAACATGATTCCAAAGCCAGTGAGTCGGTAATTGCTGCCAATTGCTAATCCTGCGAGTCATAATGGCAAAGCCTGCCCTTTCTTCCACGCTTTGTTTGTTTTGTCCTCTCGTCTCGAGCTCCGCCAACACCGTCGCTCATGGATTCCAATCTGTCAATCTTGGCTCAGCTCTTTTCATCGACCCAACAGGCAGTTTTTCTGTTGGAACATGTAATTAATGTCTAGGACGATCACAGTGCCACAACTTCAAATCAGTCACGGGCAACACTGTCAGCCTTACCTCATTCTTGTGTTTGTCTGGATACAATTGCCATTCTTTTTAGGTATTGAGGGGGAAAAGTACACGTGACTCAAGATGCCTGAAGTAACTCAGGAGGAACTGAATTTTCCAGGTTAGGGTACAGGTTTTATAATAATATTAACCCTCTCATGCATGAATTATGATAAACTCAGTCAGGATTTTTTTTCTACGTGGTTTTATACATCCTTAGGGATGTAAAACAAGTTTTGAAGAAAAAAAAAAATCTTTATTCTATAAATAACCACTTTTTCCCATTGCAATGACCTGCCAATGGGATTTTTTTGTATAAGATGATGCAGTAGCTTCCCACTAGAGTGGACTATATGCAGCAGTGCCCAAAATTACAGGCACATATAGAGAAAAACACTTTTAAACAGCTGTGCACTGTAGTGACCACCATGCATGAACGGGTTAAATCTCCATTTATTGTTTTATTTATTTTTTATTTTGGTCTTGAAATTGTAGAAGCCCCTGGCCTTGCTGAACTCACTGCTGCATCAATCTAATTTAAATCCCAAGGCTTTAATAACCTGCTATTTCACAGGAGGAATGAGTACATCTCAAATGATGCCTCAAAGAGTGACTTTGCTGGCCTTCTGTGCATGCATCCATGTCAAACCTGATTGAAGCATATTATTTTAATATTTGAAGCTCAGTCAGGTTGAGATGCTTGGGAATTGTGAACCTTGGGGAGGGAGAGGGAGGTTGGATGCTGGGGGAGGTGTATGTATTCTGGGTCATACCTCAGCATCAGAGGCAGGAATCCACACTGGACAGCTCGCCAAATCCATCGCAGGGATTCATTGCACCACGTCGACAATCAAAATCGCGACCATGTTGGCCTTCGTCGCAAAGAGGACATGAGATCAGAGGTTACACGTGCAGAAGCGGGTCGGCTTCTCTCTTATCATCAGGCTTTACTTACTTGCTCTGTTTGGGCGGGTGCAGGCTGGCACCTGAGACGGTGCACATTCACGCAGAGACAGAGAGAGGAGCGCATTCCTTTCCTCTCCATTACAGTCCGGCCTCCATTCCCCCGGCCTGCTGCTCCCCACTTGACATCGCATTCCTTCCCTCGTCGAAAAGAGCAGGGACCATAAAAGAAAAGGTGCATTTTCCTCCTTTCAGGCCAGAGATAATCCCTCACTTTCGCCCTCCAACAGCCTCCTCCTCTCGGCGCACCCCTGCCTCTCCTGCTGATAGCTCATACTGTAGAGCAAAAGAGAAGCTAGAGGCAGGTATGAAGAGCACACCTTTGATCACTTTCCCTTTGATACACATTACTCTTTATAGTCTTCTTCGCAAGTGAAAGGTCAATTCAAATTAGATTAGATTAGATTAGATTGCATTAGACATTAGTTTTAAAAATGTGTTTGCCAGATGGTGATACCGATCTATGGCAACAATTGTACACGTGTAAAGTATTGTTCCAGGTAAACAAATACGGAAATGTCCCGTAAACTTCTGTTGGTTTCTGCAACAGATGAACTACAAAAATTTTCAAAAGATTTTTTTTTTTTTTTAACATTTACCTGCTTTAAAGTTTTTTGTCTTGGTCTTGGCTTTCCTCCGAAAAAAATCAGCACTTTCCAAAAACTGCATTAAATAATGAATCTGTGTTCCCAGTGCAGACTTTGGGATTTCATATGAAGGTACTTCTATCTAAACTGGATGAAGAGTATGAGACTTTCAGTTCTTTTTATGTATTACTATTTCTGTGCCCAAAAGTAATCAGTAAATTGGCTCCAGAGCTGTTCCTTGGCCTGGGGCGTGTTATTCACTCATTATTTATTACTTCAGCAAATGCATTTGGAATCTGTTGCTGCTAACTCTGGGAAGAAATTGCAAAGATTTGACACTCCCAGTGAGGCAAGCCATCGCTTGGCTGAAAAATGAAAACCAGCAGAGGAATAGTATGAAAATTAGGTGTGGCCACATCAACAATTTGGTTCATTTTTTAGTGGAAATAAAAAAACACACTGGTGAGCTCAAGAACACCAAAAGATCCAGAAGACCCTGGATAACAGTAGTGGTGGGCGACTGATAACGAGACACTTGCACAACAACAAACAGTAGTCGTCCAGATCAAGAATCTTTGTATCTTTATCTGGGTCAACTATCAAAAGAGGACTTCATCACCGATTTAGAAGCGGAAATTTTTGCTCTGCCTTCCCAACTGATTTATTGCGCATTTTGATTCCAGCTATCAAATTTATTTACTACACCCCTGTACTGACTACTGTGTCTTATTGGGGTGTAAACGATCTCTGATTTGTTAGTTAATAAGATGAGTGGGTTGTCACTTTTATAGCACATTTGTCTTAACTCATAGCAGTTTACAAAAATCCTATGTATTTAATGTGATTTGATTTAAAACTTGTTCAAAAAAATCTATGAATCTTTTTCATATAGCTATTGTATCCCGACGATGAGTTGGGGAAACAATGGATTCGTTTCATATTCTGCGAGGGCCTTGTATGTAGTAAGTCTTGTATGTAGTCTCGAAGCCTACTGATTTTGGGAGCCATTGCTTCAGGGAGTCTGGGGATACACTTTGACCAGCAGGTAACGGACTCAAGTTACTTGTTGTTTGTAATTTTCTCTCAGTGCTGTGCTGAATCAGGAGTGTTGATGGATGCAGATTTAGATAAGATAAGTTGCTGTCTTATGTTTGCAAGCAAGCACAGCAGACCACAGCACACTGTCTCTTTGAATAGCAGTCAGTTGGCTAATTTAAACCATTTCCTTTCACAGATAGATAATACAATTTATGAATTTAAACTGTCATTAAACTTCATAATCATCATGCGCCAAATTTAGACTCTGAAACATACGTCTCCAATAATCTGGTTAGTTTGGATTCAGATGCTCTGAGGCAGGCTTTGTTGCATCAAGAGCCCTGTTAAAATGACGCACGTTCTTTGCCTACTTCTCACCAACGCTTGACGGCACTGATTCCGCATCTGACTAGTGATTTAAATAATTGCACATGATGACAACCAATTTAAAATTGTTTCATGAATAGAAAATGACCAAAACAGCAAGTTCCTGCAGTTCAAGGTGGTATCGGTCATGGCAGAGGATGAAAAACTGTACTGCTCAGTGTCGTAGCTCCGCTATATAAGCCTCAAGCACTATATAGGTAAGACTACATTGGTGATTGAGCTATCCCCAACACTGTGAGAGTTCTTTCTCCACTCAGTCGAATGTCCCGATCCTTTTCCATCACACCATGTAACACGAGTGGAAAACAAATGTAGCAATTTTGGCTCATGAAAAATTATTAATCAAGGACATAGAAATGAATGAGTTTCTTTGGAAGTTATTTGAGTTATTTGTTGGAAGAAAAGAAGTTGTTCAGAAGTTGTTTACTTGTGAATTCAGCAGATATACCGTGACGATTCATTTTTAATATCATCAATTCTTTTGCGGATTCTATCTGAGTCGTCAAGGCTCATTTATCTCTTCAATATCGATTCCACCTTGTGCACTCACTGTGGCATCACAAAAATTCCACTGGCTAATATACATCGAGAGACTCTCCTGCAAAGCTGGCACAGATTGTGGTGCAATAAAAGTAGCTGGTTTGTTGATCAACGGAAGAAGAGAAATGGCTTTATTGTGGCCTGCTATCTCTGATCATCCAGGAGGCTTAAGGGGAAAAGATCTTCGTGACTGGACATCATTTCTCTCGCAAGCCACGTGCAGTGGCATCAGGGGACTCCACACTGCCCCATGGACTAAAATAGTTCATCAAATCAGTGTATATATGAAAACCTCTAAATTATATGATAAATGTGGGATAGTATTAATATTGTGCATATGCAAGCACATAGTAGTTATAAGGAGGTATACAGTGGGAGTAACCACAAATTGCGAGGGGCAAGTAAGCACAAAATGCAGCTTTTAAATGATAATTTTATGAATTGAAGGTAAATTGTTATTAAAACCTAAATCACCCATTTGAAAAAAAAAATTCCCTCCTAAACCCAATTACTGATTGTGTGATCCTTGGCGGTAACAACTGCAATGAAAAGTCTAACTAGCAATGAGTTTTTTTTTTACATCACCGTGGAGAAATTTTGGCCCACTCTTCTTTAGCCAAATTGTTTTAATTCAGCCACATTGGAAGGTTTATTTCAAGCAAAAACTGCCTGTTTATGGTCATGCCACAGGGTCTCAGTCAGATTGAAATGAGGGACTTTGACTGGGCCACTCCAAAAGCTTTGTTTTATTTCTTTTGAGCCATTCAGAGGACGACTTACTTGTGTGCTTTGAATCACTGCCCTGCTGCAGAACCCAACTGTGCTCGAGCTTTAGGTTACAAACTGTCAGCTGGATATTCTCCTTCAGGATTTTCTGGTCGGGAGCAGAAATAATGGTTCCATCATTTATGGCAAGTTGCCCAGGTTGCGAAGCAGCAGAGCAGCTCCAGACCATCACACCACCTCCATGTCTGACTGTTGGTATGATCTTCGTATGTTGGAATGCTGTGTTAGCTTTATACCAGATGTAACAAAAGATACCACTTTTGGATCATCAGTACACATAATATTATCCCAAAAGCTTTTGGGTTCACCAAGATTTTTTGGCTAATATGAGACAAGCATTTGCGTTTCTTTTTGTCAGCAGCAGTATTTTGCCTTGCATCTCTCCCATCGATCCCAGTTTTTGCCCAGTCTCTCTCTCTCTTATCGTGGAATCATAAACATGAAGGCAAATTAGGTCTGAAGTTCTTTAGATGTAAGTCTGGGTTCTTTTATGACAAACTGGATGAGTAGTGACTGTGTTCTCAGAGGAAATTTGGTACTCCAGTCACTCCTGGGAGTTTCACCACTGTTCCCAGTTTTCTTCACCTGTAGATAATATCTCTCACTGAAGCTTGCTGGAGTCCTAGAGCCTTGAGTCCTTAGAAATGGCTTTGTAACCCTTTCAAAACTGACAGATGTCGAAAACTGTGATTCTCGTCTGTTCTTGAATTTCTTTGGATCACAGCGTCATGTGCTGCTTTTTTTGTACTTCACATTGCCATGTAGATGATGTTTTAATTCAGCAGAGCTGAGAGTAATCATGCTTGGGTGTGTCTAGTGGAATTAAACCCAATCACTCAATGAATTTGTTCAAAAGACATGTCAATCACCTGACCTCAGTCCAAGTAAGTATGCATCTTACTTGCAGATGCCAAACTGAAGGCAAAATGGCTCAAGGACTAGCATGGATATTAAAAACAGCACCAGTATAGCCCTGGCAGAGCATCTACATGAAAGAGATGCAGCATCTGGTGATGTCTATGGGATACAAACTTGATGCAGGCATTAATCATAAAGGATTTGAAACCAAATATTAAAAATGACACTGAATTTCTGATGTTAGTTTTTGCATTTACATTCTAGCTCCCTAAAACTGAGGGTGGCGGGGGCAGGGTGGAGCTATGTATAAAAATGGTCGCAATTCCCAACCAGGTCATGCAATATTTTGACAACAGCTTCCAATCAAAGTTAAATGTTTACCCTTCAAGCACATCTTTAACTGGTGAATTTCAATTCCATTGTGGTGGCATATAGAACCAAATGAATGAAAATTGTGTCTATGTCCAAATACTTATTTATTTATTTATTTATTTATTATTAGGATCCCCATTAGCTGCGCAGAGCTGCAGCTACTCTTCCTGGGGTCCACCCAAAAATTACATACATAATAAATAAGGCACGAGATTCCTAGTATATAAAGAGAAAAAAAAAACAGTATAAAACAGATAAAATAAAAATAAAGAAGAACAAAAAGTCCAAAACAAAACAAAAAACACATTCAGTGTGATTTATATCTCAGTCAGATCCCACTTAGTCTACACACATGTAAAAAGAGATGGGCTATATATATAAAGGTTCACAAATGTGTCCATCTCATCTATGTATTATATATATCTATATATATGCACGTATACATACACATACACATATACATACTTACACATACAACAATGCATATACACATACAATATTCTTATATTATTATTATTATTATTATTATATATATATATTATATACTTAGATGCAGTTTTACGAGTCTTTTGAAATGACCTACATTTGGGGTGAGTTTTATATGATTGGGTAATAAATTCCATCCTTTCATACCCCTAAAGATGACAGTGTTTTTAATGGCGTTTGTTCTCGCTGTAGGTAATGTGAAGTTTCCTACCACAGCATGTCTGGTTATGTATCTATGATTTTCTGTACTAAAAGAGAGATTCCTGAACAAGATGCACGGTGACTTAGTGACAATAATATTTCTGGTGAAAATGATCAGAGAGTATAAAAGTCTGTCTTTGACCATTAGCCAGTTTAGATTTTTATGCATTGTAATGATATTTGTTCTATAGTTGCACTTAAGTGCAATACGAGCAGCTCTATTTTGAATAAGTTGTAATTTAATTATCATTTCTCCTGTGACATTCGACCAAACCGCTGGGCAATAGTCGAGGTATGTTAATATTAGTGCTTTAATAGCATAATTCATTGTCGTACAACTTAGAAACCTTGCATGTCTTCTAATAATAGATATACCCCTACCCATTTTTACAATAATATTATTTATATGTTTTTTCCATGATAATTTTGAGTCTACCATTACACCCAGCAGTTTGGTCTCATGTACTTGATTAATTGTAATGTCATTGATTTTAATGTTTAATACAGGATTTTTATTAATAGTACGACTGGAGCCAATAATCATACAGTTAGTTTTCGTAGCATTTAACACTAGCTTATTTGATATTACCCAGTCAACTACATTTTGCAGTTCAATATTTAAAACAGTTTCCAATTCTCTGCATGTGCGTGCTGATGTGTATATGGTAGAATCATCAGCGTACATCACTACATTAGCTTTATCTAAAATATATGGCAAATCATTCGTGAAAATTGTGAACAGTAATGGACCTAGGCAGCTCCCTTGTGGCACGCCACATGTTACACTTCTGGTACTTGAGAAGGTGCCATTAAAAAACACTGTCTGTGTTCTATTAGATAGATAGCTGTAAAACCAAGTGAGCGCTGATTGCTCAAAACCATAACAAGCAAGTTTTTCTAACAACAAATCATGGTCAATGATATCAAAAGCAGCAGAGAAATCAAGAAACACTGTACCAACTATATTCTGCTTTTCAGTCTCTCTGAGCCAATCATCAGACATGTGAGTCAGCGCCGTAGCAGTGGAGTGACTCTTTCTGTATGCATGTTGAAAATCATTGATTAAGTTGTTCGAAGAGAAGTAGTTATTGATTTGATCATGTACAATAGACTCTGTAATTTTTCCTAACACAGGTAGAATACTTATGGGTCGACTATTTGAAGTCGAGAACGGGAGTTTCTTATTTTTTGGCAATGGAATAATTTTAGCTTGTTTCCACGCTTGTGGGCAAGTACTGCAAGTAAAACTGAGGTTTATAATGTGGGCTAAAACAGGAGCAATAAAGTCAGCTGCTAGTTTAAGAAGCCTGCTGTCAAGGCTGTCGACACCTGGGGGTTTGTCTTTACAAGATTTGAGGAATTCTTTTACCTTATTTGTATTTACTTTTTCTAATTTGAACCTAGTGTTTTTATTTTTCATAATATTATTTCTTATTAATAGGTTAGATTTAACATTACTTAGATTAGGCATATTTTCTCTTAGCTTGTCTAATTTGTTTATAAAATAATCATTGATATGATTAGCAATTTCTAAAGGCTTTGTTGTAAATTTATTGTCTACCTCAAGAAAGGACGGGTTGATTTTGTTTTTCTTACCCGTCAACTGATTTAAAATGTTCCATAGTTTTTTACTATCATTTCCTGCCTTCTGAACTCGATCATCAAAGTAAATTTTCTTTTTCTTCCTGTTGAGTTTGGTGATAGAGTTCCTCATTTTACGATAGAGGTCCCAGTAATCATTATTTCCTGTCATAATTGCTGTTTTTTTCATCTGGTCTCTCTGTTTTATAGCGACTTTGATTTCATCATCTAACCAAGGTGTGACGATATTCCTGACAGCAAACTTCTTCAGAGGAGCATGAACTTCAACTACAGGCAGAAATAGATTATTAAATCTTGCAAGTGCAATTTCAGGATTGTGACTAGATAGCACCTCAGACCAGCAAATGGCTTTCACATCATCAACAAATTTCTCATTATTAAACTTTTTGTATGACCTTTTAAATATTACTGTGGGTCCGGGTCTATCCACCACAGTGGCTATTACTGTTATGATCAGATTGTGATCACTGCTGCCAGTGGGAACAGAAATAACTTTGCTGCACCGCTCAGGAGAGTTAGTGAAAATGTGATCAATACAAGTTGATGTTCTGGCACCATCATTCTTAACATGTATTCTTGTTGGTTCATTAACAACCTGAGTCAATCCACATGTAGCAGTGGCAGTAAACAACTTATTTTTTAAATGGCATTTTTGAGCGAACCAGTCAATATTGAAGTCACCCATAAGGTAAATATCCCGACCCACAGCAGTATTGTTATCCAACATTTCACAGATTGTGTCTAAGTATTCACAGTTGGCATTTGGTGGCCGGTAACAGCAACCTAGCAGAATTGGCTTGCGGTAAGATAAATGAACTTGCAACCATAATATTTCAATATTATATTTCATCATATCAGTTCTAATTTGTGTTGGTAAGTGATCTTGAATATAAAAAGCAACTCCACCACCAAATCTGTTTCTATCATTTCTGTAAATGTTGTAGCCTTCGATGTGCAGTTCAGTATTTTCAAAAGAAGAATCCAGGTGAGTTTCTGAAATAGCAAGTATGTGTAGTTTGTATTTGCACAATATGTTAGTGACCTCACAGATTTTGCTCCTGAGACTGTTAATATTAATATGAGCAATTCTTAGCCCCCTTGTTGGTAGTGTGTGTTGTGATATGATTGTGTTGGCATACAATGATGAAAACGACAGAAGAACTTTTATGTTGTCATACCTTTAAGTTTCAAGCTTACTTTGGAGTGCTGGAGCAAGGATGGATGATAAGCTTGTCATGTCTGAGATAGGCGATGTCACCTCTTTCCCGTGCCGCTTTCAATTTAGGCATTAGTTCTTTTCTTTTTAAGCGTACAGCGTCAGTGTAGTCTTCATTAATAAAAATTTTTGTGCCTTTGAGATTCTTTGCTCTCTGCAAAACTGCAGCTTTGTCCTTGAAGCGCAGGAATTTGACGACGATCGATCGCGGTCTATCTCCAGAAGCTCCTGGTTTACCTGTGCGATGTGCACGCTCCACCTCCATCTCCCTGTGTAGCTGTAGCTTTTGCTTGAAGATGTCTTTTACTTTTTCCTCTTATGGCCTGATAGCAGACATGTGCACTCCGACTTATATTCGTTTTCGCTCAGATCACACAGATAGATGCTGCTCCAGACACATATAGCTCAACAGCAGAATAAGGCCTACCCCATATTTGTAAGAACAGGAACAGACAAAGGTCATGCTAGCACACTCATCTTCGATCATAGAGCACACCGATGAACTGTCTCCATGTCATAGAATTTGTGTATGATAGTGGATAGTGAGTGTCAATGAACCCTTGTTCATTTTCTGAGAACTTGCAGTCCAGGTAGGGGTGGGGTGGAACTATGGGATTGGAGAAGAATCCATTTGCAGTATTCAGCCAATAAACCAAATCAGATAGCAGAAACCCAAACAACATGATCTTCAGTACACTCTGCACATAAAAATTTTAAATCAAGTACAGAGTTGTAAAGAAATTACAGTATTAGTTGTAATAATGATAATGAGTAAAGATGACATAGATTGTACGTCTACTGTAAGTAAGACTTTATTTGAACAAATAAGAAAAAATAATAACAATAAAATAAAAAGAAAAACAATCATACAATACAATACAATATACAAAATAAGTTTCTGTCAAACTAATCAGTGATGCTGAGCCAAAAGGACATTTCTTTCCTCAATGTCTGAAAAGGAGTTAGAGGAAGCAGAATGCTTTTCAAGTCTAACGCCTTATTTCTATATCATTTCTCATTTAACTCCATTTCATATGTAATCAACCTCTTTTACTAGTGCCAAGTCAAAATACATAGACCGGTCCAAATAAATCATCCATTACCAATGAAATCTCCAAAATTCATTTAACAATCAGCTATTTGCTAATCAATCAATCAAGGATAGAAACCATCAATTATCAATACTAGTATACATTACGTTCCCCTTCTTCTGGAATGTAATTATTGTGTTACACTTTTACTGTATTTAATGTCATCAGGCAGACCTTTCCATAATTTAACCCCACAGACAGAAATACACATACTTTTGTGAGTGGTGTGAACGCTAGGTTGTTCACCCTTCCTTGAACAGTTTTTGCATGTCATTTGGTAGTAGATTATTTTTTGCTTTAAACAGTATTTGTGAAGTTTTGAATCTAATCAGATCCATAAATTACAATGTCTGTAACTTTAAATATAATGCATTAGTGTGATCATAATAACCTACATTAAATATTATCCATATTGCTCTTTTCTGAATTGTGCATAATGTCTGCAGTGTGCTCTTGTAGGTATTTCCCCATACCTCACACTCCCTGTAGCTGTCTTGTTGTCAACAGATTCCATCCACCTGTCTCACTGTGAAACTTTAATGTCCCTCTACTTGTTAATCTTCTGTCGATGAGTGACTTTGTAGGTCCAGAGCTGGTGAATAAATCCTGGATCAGAGGGTACAAGTCCAATTCTAAAAGAGTTGGCATATTATCGAAAATGTGAATAAAATTTTTTTTAAAAGAATTGATTTGAAAAGTCCAATATTTTTACAGACTAACTTCATGATCAATTCAGTCGTCATTTTTAATAATTGATTGAAAATCCGTTGTATTCAATGACTGCCTGAAATCTGGAATCCATGGACAACACAAGACAATAGCTTTTCCCCTGGTGATACTGCAATGCCTTCATATTCGCTTGTCCTTGGGGCATTTTTCTTCACTATCATCAAGTAAAATGCATGCTGCATTGGATTCAGCTGAAGTGACTGACATGAATATTCAAGTCTCAAGAAAATTCCACTTTTTGCCTCAAGAAAATTCTTGGGTTGCTTTTTTAGTATTTTTAAGCAAATTGTCCATCCGTTCTGTGAAGCGTTCTACAATGAATTTTCAGACATTTAGCCCCATTTGAGTTTTTATTATAGTCCCACACATTTCAGACCCTCACATCTTGCTCTGATTGTTTGTAGTCAAATCTTCAATTAACACAAACAAAAAAACAACTCTATTGGCAGCCGTACATTCCAATGCATGGCCATTATAGATGAGGTGGCAGGCTTTGAATCATGAGAAGCACCTTCTCTCTGAATCCCTGTTGTTTCTTTGTTTGTTTCATCTGTCGATAGCATTTTGTTCCAGAACTGTACAGTATATATATATATATATATATATACAGTGCCCTCCATAATTATTGGCACCCTTAGTTAAGATCTTTGACCCTTCCTCTTTGCACAATCTCTCTAAATCATCCAGCGACCTGGGTCCTCTCCTCTGCACTCTGCTCTTCAGCTCACTCCACAGGTTTTCAATGGGGTTGAGGTCTGGGGACTGAGATGGCCATGGGAGGAGCTTGATTCTGTGTCTGGTGAACCATTTCTGTGTAGATTTCGCCACATGTTTAGTGTCATTACCTTGCTGAAAGACCCAGTGACGACCCATATTCAGCTTTCGGGCAGAGGCCACCAGATTTTGATTTAAAATGTCCTGATATTTCAATGATGCCATGCACCCTAACAAGGTTCCCAGGGCCTCTGGAAGAGAAACAGGCCCACAGCATCACCGATCCTCCCCCATACGTCACAGAAATCACTAACTTAGACTGGTTCTGCCAGGTCTGGTCCAAACCCGTCTCGCTCGCCTCCGACGAATTGGAGCATCCAAAATTTGCAAGAGTTGACGATAGATCCTCCTCTGTTTGCCAATAGCATGTGTACAGATTCTGTACATTTGTAGTAACGATTCCTGTACATTTATTATGGCTGCCAGAGTAGCCTGAAGGTCCGAAGCATGGATGTAATCCAACATGTCTGTTTACTGTGTGACGTAAACGCCTACGCGACGTGAGCAGAACAGCAGATCTGAGCCAGTTTTGCGACTTGGCCAGTTTAGACGGAAACGCTATGCCGGAGCGTATTCAAGTTTTCCACTTTCGAGGGTGGTTTGAGCTTTTTGCGTCTTCAAGCCCCAAAAACGCCGTCACCATATAAAAAAAAGGCACTTTCGTTAAAATATTTTGTCGTCTTTACTCGCAAGCGTCTTCGTGTAAACTGGGCCTTAGTGTGATACCCCGGCGCCAGTCGATTTTTGGCGCCATTCTCAAGGTCACACCGAGACATTGTGGATTTTCACACTGATAGCGTTGTCAGCGAGATATCTCAAGAACGAATCCACGGATTTTCTTCAAATCTCATGTCAACATGTATTAGGGTGATACCCCGGCGCCAGTCCATTTCGGTGACCTTCGCGCCATTCTTGAGGTCACACCGAGAAATTGTTCTTTTTGACACGATTTCACATTTTGTGGCGGGGGACAAAGACAAGTTTGTGTCAAATACTTGTTACATTTTGTAACTTTTAATTACATGTAATTAAAAGTTACATTTTTCTAAAATTTTCAGCGTGAGAGTATGCTTCTGCAATAAAGATTTCATTTATTTTAAGGCTTTTAACACATCTTAACCAGGGGTGCCAATAATTATGGAGGGCACTGCATGTATGTGTGTGTGCGTGTGTGTGTGTGTGTCTTTTCACGATACTGGGTTACAAGAGCGTGACCTTGAAACGAGCAAGAAAACATTGATTCATATTTCAATATGAATCGGAGTTTTTTTGCTCGTTTCACATCCTTCTCGATGAAAGTTTTTGATGTCATATTTTGGTGTCCTTATTTCTGCCAAAAATAACTTAAATAATTAAATTAACAAAAAAAAACCTACTTGGGTTCAAGTAGTAGTTTTATTCTCACTATATATCTTATGCGTGCTGAACTAAATGTAGATGAATTACACGGATCAATCATTATCTGTTGATAAGTTAACAATGAACAACCATCCCTGAAATCTCTCCAGTATTATGAAAAGAAATCTCTATCGTCAGGGTTTCATCTATCGGATGCCAAATGGCTGTCTGGTGGGCAGGAAACTGGAGAAAGGATTCAGTAGCAAGGATGCGGTGAATTAAGATTTAATAACAAAAGAAGCAATACAAAACAAAAAGGGAACAGGGTTCCATTAAAACATAAAACAGATACAAAGAAAACAATAATAAATCTAAATTAAACTAATGGATAAACAAGAGAGTGATAACAGCTAAAACCTCACCGCACAGCAGTGTGGACTCCAAATACCATGCAATCAGGGTGAGGGGAACTCGGCCTTATATGGTGCAACCTGCAGCTAATAGATAATGAGCCGCAGGTGCAGTTGATTGTTCACATTGCTACAGATGGGTCAATCATCTGGAGAGTGTCTTTACCTGGCCAACAGCTCAGAAGAGATTTTTATTTACCAGGGGAACTATTTTTTTCTCATCTACCACATTGATTATCTGCGGTTTTCCGGGCCTTTTGGATGTTCTGAGTTCACCAGTTTGTTTCCTCTTTCCATTAATGCTCATAGTTGATTTTGCTGCACCATAAAAGTTTTTCCAGTTTCTCTGATCACTATATTTAGATTTTTTTCAGCCAAATGATGCCTTGCTTCACTGGCTGTGGCAGCTCTTTGGACTTCATACAGACAGTTAATGGCAACAGATTTTGAATGCACATGCCACTCTTTAAATCAGATCTTACTCTTCATCTTTCGTCTTTTTACTGGTGCATTAAATTAAGAGGGAATAACACACACCAGGCCATGGAACAGCCATGGAGCCAATCGTCCAATTACTTTCATTCACCAAATTTGGATGAAAATGAAAGCTGAAAGTTTGAAGTTTTAGTCATTATTTTATTTAATCTCCAATATGCCGTCATAGCTGAAATAATATTAACTTTTCCATCGTCTAAATATTTTTGGACTTAACTGTGTATCTTACAGTCAACAGATCTTGTCTCTCTGTCCTGCAGCATACCAATGCCACGCTATCTCCCTGTCCACTCTTTCTGCTCATTCACTATGTAAAACTGCTCTTTTTAACGAACATGATAGTGACTTTGATTTTATTCAATTCTCAGCAAAGGCGAAGATCTCAGTCCAATCGTTCACTATCGTCTGCAGTGGATTAGGAATTTCACTGCTGGGATGAGTGGCCAACAAATATGATGCACGATCCAATTGAATGATCAAATGCGCAGAAAGAATGCATCAAGCACCTTTCTGAATCCAGGCCCTGAAGAATTTAGCTGGAATTTCGGCAGTTCTGGAGGCTAAAGAGGCACTACGTAGAATTTGGAAGGAGTACTTAATAAAAAGGTTTGTGTGGAAATGAAGACAGGACTGCATTGGTAGGAGTGTCAGTGCATGTCAAATACTATATATACTACAAATGTAGCTTCAGAGATTTACAAGCGATGAAAATATCAGTATATTATTAGTTCTTTTTCGTTGTTTCTGTGCACTGTGGTGATTGTTTGGGTTAAGGTTGATGGGATTTCCCTGATGACCCCATAGCAGTGAGTGACCAGTTGTGTTGCTCTACAGCCTGACCTGGAATGTACAAAATAACAAGAATATTTATCAGGTCCAGTAGCCTGCTTTGGGAAAGAAGTGACACACAACTCAGAGACATTACAGAGGGCAACCTGTTCCCAAAATATTTTACCTGACTGGCTGGGAAGCAAAGCAATGTTCACATGAAAAATAAGATTACTTTATTTAGCATTTTCCACCTGTAAAATAATGAAAGCCCCATGTAAATGAATGAAATATATATATATATATATATATATATATATATATATAGACAAACAGTTAATGAAAAAACATTATTTTTGAAACACACTTCCTGCTCAAAAAAAGTTGCGCACCCAAATGTTTAGTTGGAACCCCTGTAGCTTTGATAACAGTGCAAATTTGTTGTGTCAGTGTTTTGACAGCCATATGCGACATCAGAACATATATTTTCAATCAGAGCTGCACTCAGTTTTAGTCGAGCTCTTGTTATGGCGATAGGATAGTTGAACCACCCTGTTGGTTTCTGCAGCACATCACTTTCAATGCGTTTAAGGTCAGGACTTTGAAGCGGCTAATTCATTATATTAGTTTATCTCATTCCCCGTTTTCTTCGCTTGGTGCAGGCCAATAATTTCCCCCTTATGAAATACTGTAACATCTTTTCCCACAAACAAAGGATATGTCTTCCCACATCATTTTTCATAAATGAGCAGGTAAATGCTTCACTTGTTAGGGTAATAATAATGATTGCCAGCAGAAACACATTAATTGCTGCCAAAATGATCCAATCATAGTAACTGTTGATTTAAAATCAAAAGGTGACTTTTTCTGAATTGGCAGTGAATATAGATGTATAAAAATTAAAAACATTGCAGAGATTTTGTTTTTATAGCCCTCCTGAAAATAATACACTATTTTGATGCTTTTATTTGGCTAACTGGTGGTTCATTGTCCAACCAGCTGATATAACTGTATATTACTATATATAACTATATTATATACGTTGTTCACCAGAGACCAGCTGAGACTGGTCACAGAATTGCTGTTAACAAAAAGTATTGTGACCAGGGTTGAATCACTCATCTCAGCTATAATTTCTAGAATGTTACAGCCTGATACAAAAAATGTCTTTGGGAAGAAGAATTAAATTCAAATCCGCTTCTCAAATATTTTAAGATATATGTTGATGGGATTAACTCATTAATGTGCCAGTTTGACTACTGTCAGGTATCAGGTCAGAGATGCCAAGGGGTTCCTGATGAAGAAGTGATGGTACATGATGAGTGAGCAAAGAACTGATTTGCTTTATAAAGTGCTTACTGTCCTTCTAACATCATTATAGCTGCCAACCCCAAATGGGGTTGCAAGCTTCAACAACAAAATGGTATTTTAGGCCCATTCTGGTAGAGGGTCTTTAATGCTTTGCTGCTTGGTCTTCTTGAACAGATTCTGTGTTCTGGTGCATGTGCATACAAGACAGGAGAATCATCCTAAGTTTCGCAAGAGCGCAAAACAACCCAACTAAATGTTTGTGAAGAGACTTGATTTATGGGTGTACTTACATGCTATTAGTTTGAAAAGCACAATATAGAAAAAATCTAGCTCTGTCCTGCTTTCTAAATTGTAAAGTTGGCACAAGCTCAGAATGCTACCTTTCTGTATGTTCCCATTGTTTAGCTGCTGGCCAGCTCTGTCCTGCCCTGATCGCTTTTGTTAATTCCATTTTAAGTATTGTTTGAGTGCGCGGTTCTGTTCCCATAATGCAAACAATCTTGATGTTACTCAAGCTGTTAAAGTGAGCTGAAGATAAAGGTTTGTTCCCAATATCAGCACAATGTGTTCATTTTTAACAGTGCAGGTCTATGGATGTAGAGGAGCCCAATGCCAAGTTTTAGGCCCAACTGGCTTGTAAAATAAGCATCCAGGCTGTTTCCAAATGATTGATATACAGTGCTGTGAAAAAGTATTTGATCCCTTCCTGATATCATTTTTTTTGTGTATTTGTCACACTAAAATGTTTCAGATCATCAAACAAATATTAATATTATACAAAGATAACCTGAGTAAATACAAAATGCAGTTTTTAAATGATGATTTAATCTATTGAGGGGGGAAAAGCTATCCAAACCCACAGCCAGGTGGAGTGCACACTTTGCCAGAGTCAAACAGTCCCAATGGAGAATAAAGTAGCTTGAGAGGAGTTTAGTTCCAATCATGATGTCCCGAGAAGGACTGGGACCTTGTTCCTAATAAACTGGACAGAGAAATAGACCTGGAAGGGTTAAGAAGAACGGGTGCCCAAGCCCAGACCATGAATAAGTTTGGAAACTTGTATGAGTCAAGAATGTAAAGAGGAAGGCTTCCGCAAATTACTTTCGTTGATGGTCACCTTTCACTTCATGAAGACGAAAAGTTTTTACACGGAATACTGACTGATTCTTTGCTCGAATGACGAGTTACAATCCAGCAACTTGCAACTCAAAGCAGGGGGTTTAAATACACATCACAGAGCCATCAGGAGGCAACAATGAAACGAGACACAGCCAGGGACGGGAATGCACGCAAGACATAAACCAATCAAAGGAGACATAATTGTAATCGACAAATTGCTGAATATGAGGAAAAACAGAAGGCATTAACACACAGATTATGATGATATTTTATTAAATATACGCTTTTAATGATTTGCAAACCATTGCATTCTGTTTTTATTTACATTTTACACAGCGTCCCAACTTTTTTGTGAAATGAGGTTGTAAATGTCGTCTGTTGCTGAGTAAGCATATCAAACCAGAATTGAATGCAACAACTGGCTAATTTTCAAATGGGTGCAAAGTGGCTTACAGTAGGTCAGACATATTTACTGGAATTCGGGCCATTAAATAAGCATTAATTTTTCAGCATTTTTATATGACACACTCATGTCTCAAGGCAAATGCCCCACAACACAACTTGAGATGAAATTAATAATAAATGTATGTGTATAAATGTAAACAGGCCGGTCACCCTTGTTATTAGAGGGCGAGCAGCCTAAGCTGTCAGGACCCTATTGTTATCCTGTATGTTCTTCTTTCTTCTTCTTCTTCCAAGCAAATCCTACTACCCATGCGCGAAAAATCAGCAAACTTTGCACAAAGGTCCAGTCCCATGCCAGATTGCCTCAGCTGCAAAAGCAGGCCAATAGTCTTGATGGTGGCGCTACAGCAAGCCTCTAAATTTCAAAATTTTGAAAATTCACAACAAATCAATCGTATGTACTACCGATTTGCAACTTTCACCAAAATGTAGCC
The DNA here is from genome assembly GCA_029721435.1 of Gymnothorax reevesii. NCBI lineage: Eukaryota > Metazoa > Chordata > Actinopteri > Anguilliformes > Muraenidae > Gymnothorax > Gymnothorax reevesii. The sequence goes on from CM056577.1 coordinate 116,193,321, forward strand.
CCAATACTGAAGAAACTTTTGTACATTTAAACCTATTTCAAATTATGAAGTCCATCACTCTGTTTTTCTTTTCAAAAACTGTAGAACGTATTAAACCTATCTCCTCCCACAATTTTTGCTCAATTGACACCAAACTTACTACAGAGCATCTTCAGACTGTCCAACACAAACGATCCACACATATTTTTGATTTATCGAATATTGAGCCTACAGCGCATCAAAATGCTTGACTGTAAACGGTATTGTAAGCATATACTAGCAAATTCTTGCAAAATATATTTTCAATGTTCATTAAAAAAAATGATAGATGGTATCATGGTACGATGATGTGCGGAAAATATCAGAATTTTATCCCAAGAACTCAGCATTTTGCATTTCGCTCTCATGCGAGCAATTGAAGTCAATGCAAAATGGTATTTTTAAACAACAGTTTTTCACTTATGAGCCAATAAATCATTATTAAAAATAAATTACCAACATCTCCATGCTGTCTAGATGCAATTTGTGTATTTTCAAATATTTGTCTTAATAACTGAATCTTTGACAGCTGTTTGAAATCTGCCTTTACACGCTAACAGCTGCTGTCTTGCTTGCACACAGGTGACTGGCTTAATCAATTTGCGAAGCTACATGTGACATTTCCATTTGCCAATTAGCTCAGTGAGAGGGCATAGTCTCTTGTGCCAGAAAGTGTGAGTACATGCCTCAACTGATGTAAAATGCACATTAGAAAGCCACCTTTTTTCATCGTCCTACACTCTGATTGTTGCTCAGAAATGCCTTCATTTGCCTAAAATTGCCCGGGCCGATCATTGCTGCGCAGCAGCTATAATTTGTTTTTGTCATTGAGTGAATCAGTGATGTAATAATCCTAATCAAGCTAAATAAATGGGACATGATTGAGAGTTATAATCTATTTTTGGATAAAAATTACGAACAATTCCCTAGCTGGACTCACAATCAAGCTGCAAGCTGCATGTTGCAGCACCCACCAGGTCAGTGAGTCTAGACTTTGCTTGTCCGTGGTGGTAATTCATAGTGTCTGGTTCTGAGAAATTCTCAAGTATAATGAAGCTAAACTAATACTTGCTCCCTGTCCATCCCTTGCCGTTGTCTCTGATTGCCAGCCGTCCCGCCTGACAGCATCTCTGGTCTTAGTATGTGCACATCCTCATTCTCCAACCTCTGGGTTCTGCTTCCCACCTCTGGAAGAAAAGAGACCACATCAAATTTTAATTCTCACAGTCTGTTCACAACCAGACGTTTGGAGTCAAATCAACTCTGAAAGCGTATATTTGGCTCCACACTAGAGTGGACTCAAATTGACTGTTCGAGTTAATTCCAAACATTTTGCTGTGTTGGTTTGTGTGCAAAGTCTTAAGTATGATATTGTTTTATAAGTTTATATGAACAAGCTCCCAAGCCTAAGCAGGATCGAGGATTGGGACCTCATTCCTCTTAACTTCTCCAAGTCTTTTCCTCTCCCACAGGATTGGAACCAAGTTCTCCTCAAGCTGCTCCATCCTCCTGTGGACAGAGCGGTGCTGGCGAAGGCTGCACTCCACCTGACTCTTATCCCAGAAGCCAGTGGCCGGTGATTCATCGGTCGGTTTTGTCCTTAACATCTGCCCTGACCTCCGCTCCTCTGACTCAGGGTTCTGTCTCTGCCTCCTACTCAGGGTCCCCTTCATCACCACATAGGCAGTCTGTAAACTACCTGACACTGCCTTCACACCTGACTTCTGGTCTGGACCATGACAGTCAGTTAAGACATCTATTTGTAAAAAATCATGACATGTCCAAATAATCCATTACAATGCTAAATATTTTTATCAAGTAGTGCAAAATAAACAAATTTTGCACCAACTTTTAACTGAAGCTATCATTATGACCGTAAGTGTGAAACATCACAATTTCCCAGTTAAAGGTGCACTATGCAAGTTTGTCTACTTTTACTTCTGGTGACATTCGAACACAAGAAAAACAGAGGTAGCCCGCCCCTTTCTCCTTCCCATGCTTCTGTAACTGTCAACTCTTGCTGGTGATTGGCCTGGACGGTTTGTTATGTTATGGCGCACAGCCTGTGCCCCGTTTATTTTCAGTTTGTGACGCCTCTGCGGTCTCCAGAGCCCGGGTTTTTTTTTTACAGTGAATTTAGGGGCAGGCAGCTAGCGGATCGTCCAGAGATGTCGGCGAATTGAAACAAAAATACAATCGCGCAGAAAGTAAACAAACTTGCATAGTGCACCTTTAAGGGTCCGACAGTGGAGGAACCCTGATTTTTCTTCAAAAAATTTGGTGTGGTCTCTGGTTTCTTCCAGATCTGTAAATCCAAAACCTTGGATTTCAGTTGGAGCCTGATGATCAATCAATCACAGGATGTGTGATGATCAAGCTTCAAGGCTGTACATGCCCTGAACCTGCCTTTTCCCATTATCATTACCCCTGGTACAATGAACTTCAACGAGCATCTTTTTCACAGAGTCACTTGTAGCTCTTCCATCAAATACAAAGACACAAGAACCACTTTTCAGGCATAAGTTGAACTGAATGTTACTTTAAACACTAAATTATTTTCCCCCCTCCCCTGGATCTGTTAATTGCAGCTGTTGTAGTTGCATCCATGTTTCCTCTCAAATTTAGCTTAATTATATAGCTCAAGAAGAATCACGGCTTATCCCCTAGTGGTAACAAGGGATGTTTTTCACTTTTTCTTGCCTGCATCCCCACTCCATCACATTTACAGCAGAAAATTTTTTTTGTTTGTTTATATAAATATTGCTTTAATGTAATCCACATCTTATGCAGTGTCTATTGTCATACCAAAGCATTGCCATAACAAGTTGAGAATTGTTCCTGTGTTGCTTTAACATAATCTGCGCAGAACTGATATGGTGAGGTTTGATGGAGTGAACTGTGTAAATCTGTCTTCTTTTCTGACTGAACCAGATCAGAGAGAGCCGTATAATGTGGATTCAACATAAAAATGTGTGGTGCATCTCTTCACAAAGAATGCTGGAGCAAAAGATTTTGGCGAAATTTGACTTGGGACATTTCTGGACTGCTCTGGACTGCATTTGTGTTCTTGAGAGGTTTTAAGAGGCACAATTGTAACCGTAACGTGACTCTAAAATTGGAGACGAATCTTCCAGAAGAAAAATATTGTACATGATATGAATGTGTTGCAGGGGTGGATATCACTGTTCTGTTGTGAAGTACTGTAAAAAATCAATATGTAATAAGTGTGAGCATATCACTCAGCTGCAGTTATGTGATATTAAAATATGAGCTGGTGTGGGTGTTGACATGTAAAATGAGGGTTTGAACAATGCAGATGCGATCCATGATTATGGCTTTGTCCAGGGTTTCCCAGAAACGGTAAATTTTGCCTGCGGCTGAATAAAACTAGGTGTATAGATTCTGAACTACAGGAGGCAGATATGATATTGTCTGCTGAAATTTAAGTCTCATGTTTGGCACTGGTGGGACAGTCTCCTCGCAGCTATTGTCAACCACACAGGACATAGGGCTTTCAGCTCAGTAGCTAACAAAACCTTTTATGCATTCTAAGCTTTGGAACTCTGGAAGACTGAGCAGCAAGATGTTGCAGGATTATAAATTACAACAGGAAAGTTGTCTGGCGCCCCCTGGTGTCAGGGGTCCCAGCACACCTTTCTTTTCAGGTCATATTCCCCAGTCTATTCCTGGTTGCTTGGCTGCATTAATTGAACAACAAGAAGTTTAACATAACAGAATGACCTGTGACAATGAAGGTTCACAATGGACATGTAATCCTTTCTCATGGCCCACTCCATGTGCTCCAGCAACACACAATCCTGGTTCTCGAAGTTGGCCCCCTCTACGCCATCTGCGTCTCCAGTCCTCAGGGACATGGAGATCTCAGATTGGTTGGCTTCATCTGTTTAGCTTCCTGTTCAGACATATGAACTCTGTTGCTGTTTCTTCCTCAGGCTTCCATCTACAGAACGGTATGCGGTCACCGTGGGTTTATCTCGTTAGTCAAACACTCCGGTTGCTTGCAATCAGACAGCAGACATCCTGGCTCTTGATAGGCCAATGTCCCTTTCACTCTAAGACCATTCTACGCTAGCAAAGGCACACAAAAACAGCAATAAAACAGGAAATATTTGCCAAATCAAATCAAACGACACAGCTCTGTTATCACCCGCTTCCACATTACAGGGATTATGGGATGCTGTGCACTTTTGTGCTTAACACGGAAGCAGAGCCCGAGGCTTCATGTTTTTGAATTGTTTGTTGTCCTCACCATGGTAATTTCGGACAAGAAAAACATCACCGACAGTTCTGTTGAAAGCGCTGAAGTGCATTAAGCCGGTATCAAAACAAATAGCTTTTTGATGCAGCTCATTGAAGAACCAGAGCAAGTGTCACGCATGGTTTCCGGGGCTTCAGTTTGGTGAACAAGGGAAGGATTACTTGATGAACTGGGAGACTCAGAGAGGAAGGACCATGACACTCCCTAAAACCCTAACTCTACCTTCACAAACATACCTACCACTCCAGAAAAAGGCAAAACTCAGGTAAAACAACCATGTTCTGCGTTCCTGTAAAGAGATAATCAATCTCTCTCGAGGTCTTCACCCCAGCGTGGCTAATGGGCGACTGGGGGTTGCTGTTTGGAACCCCGTGGTGACAGCAGCTTGCACTGAAAAGACCCCTTTCTTTTCAACTGACCACCAGACTCGTCTTTTCCTCTGACTTCTTCCGTGAGGCGCTGAACCAGAAAGATGTATGTTTAGGTGAAAGGAACTAACAGAGAGCAGGTGGAGGGGTGGGAAAGGGGACGGAAAGGGGTGGGGAAGGTGTTAGGGAGGCTCTGGAGTGAGAGATAGACAGATGTTGGAAGTGTGTGAGACCGTTAGATGCACAGACAAAAGTGGGAAGTTGGCCACAAATCAGTCAGGACAGGATTTTAATGTATGGTAGCCGAGGTTTCTCACAAAACCCAACCTGCTTCAGTGGTCAGCATCAGGGCTGACCGGGGGATGTGATTTCCATGATTTCTCTCGCATGCTTGCTGCGGGGACCAACTTGAACTTTTGTTGTTTGTCAATTCAGGCGAGAAAAAAAAATGGAAGAGTGTGTTAAGAGTGTCTGATAAGTTCAGAACTGATGGATTTTTCGTTTAAAAGACGGCACAGCTTCCACTCATGATGCTTGACTTAAAAGAATCAGTCCCACAAGCTTATTTCAGCATCAATAGTGGATGGAGAGTGTGATAACTGTTCTCTGGAAAAAAAAGAAGAACATAGCAATAATGAACATATACCTGTCAGATAAAAATATTTTTAGGCTTAATACTCAGTTTTGTTCAAAAGGCACTGGAGCTGAGAAACACTGGGCTGTGTACAAAAGTATATGCAGTTTTCTCACAAAAAAGAAAATAATGTTCTGACGATTTTGCACCTCTTTATGGGATTTTGGGATATGTAGTAAACCGGGTCAATTCCAGCAGAATCCTGTCCGTCATCCTTCGGCAGGTCCCTGCTGGGGCCTTACAGCATGCCAAAAGGGAAGGGGGGGTGGGGGATCTCCAGTCACTGAGGGCAACAGTAGCGGTCCTAGGACTCAGGTCATATGTTAAGACCAGAGGGATCAATGAGATCAAAGTCCCCTGTAACCTCTCACCTGCATGCAGTCATTACCTTAATCCTCTCTGTGTCGAGACGGCGACAAAATGAACCTAAACATTTTTTAGGAATGATCCTGGCCTGTCATGCTTTCAGATGTGTCCAGGTATGACAGAAAAATGGACAGGAAATCAAAAATAGCCGTTACATTCAGCCCAACGTTGCTATAATTAAGGCTTGGAGACCACTGATGATACTACAACAGCCTGCAAAGCACGGGGCAGGCCTGGGGAGAGGTCCTCTTGATAATGCAACATGAACAGGCAAGGGGGCTTTTCTCCCAGGATGTGAATTCACAACTATTATTCTGGTTTCCAGTTAGCAACAGTATGACACAAATTCCTAAAATCATATAAGCAAGTGACCAGGCCTTTGTCCCATTTTGTGAATTCACAAATATTATAAGTTTTCTTATATTTCCAGTTGGCAACAGAATAATGCAATAACTTCTGAGTTGTAGTCATACATGGGGTTGTGAAGAAAGCTACCAGAAGCACTGGCATCTTGGCTATGCCAAAATGGGAAAACAGCTAAAGAATCAACTTACCATATTAGCGTGTAAAGGTTGGACAACAACATTGCCTCTAACCCCAACCATGTCCTCAATAATGAATATAATATTTTACCCTAAAATACACAGTAAAAATCATAGTGTCAATTTTACTCTTTAAGAGTTGAATTTAACTCTCTGTCAGATAACATTTGGTCCCACTCAAAATCAGTGTAAAATTTACTCTATAGCCAGTGTAAGATTTTTAGAGTTAATTTTACTCTATTTTGTGTCAAAATTAACAATGAGGTGCGTAAAAATATTTAACACTATAGGGAATCATCACCCTGCAGAGTAGATTTTGTCCTTGTGTGGAAGTGGGAATTAACTCTCACTTTTGACACTTCCATTTAGACGATTTCACTCTGCATAGTGCTATAACTACTCTATTCAGAGGAAAATAGGTTTACACTGCAATATTGACACTCCATTTTTTACTGTGTAGGAGACACAGGGTTCCATCTTTTAATAGGGTTAGACTGAAGCACTCTTTTGTGCACCAGACAATCCTAATACTAAGTATGGTGCTTAATCCGAGATCAAATGGGTCTTAATGGGTCTTAAATGGTGTATTTGTATTTTTATGATAAATGTATGAATTTTGTGATTGTATGGGTCCTGTATTATTGTGTCTTCTTGTGGGTAATCTTATGTTGTGATGGAGCTACTGTGACGTAAGAAGAATTTCAGACTTTGTCTGGCAAGAAAGTATTATCATATCATACCATATCATATGAAGGATTAGAGTTAATTATGATACAGGAGGTGTAGGGGTCCGTCTGGGATCTCGTTATAATGTGTTTTTATTCCCCATGATAATATGGGCTTAAGCTGATCCAGGTGGACCTAGAAGGACCCCTGATGGAAACAAAAAAAAAAAGCTGAAACTGAAAGTACTTACATTTCCACTTGTTTTTCAATGGCGATTAAATCTTTTATTCTTTGTTTTGTTTTTGAAAAAATGTTAACTGCAAATTGCATCTTTTATTTTCCCATTGTATAGACTGTTGCCAAGGAACGCCGTCTTTTGGAAATCAGTGTTTATTTTTACAGAAGCGTCATGTGTAGACAGTTGGGATATCCTAATCTAGCGCAGCCCGTGCTTGTTGAAATGCTTGTTATACGACAGAAACGCATACAGGCGCATGTTGTTGCCTTTTGTAATCCGACAGCACCCAAAACATCTTTATCCACATTCCTTATCTGCCCGTAGTAGGGGCGTAGTGTGGACCTGATGACTGATGGCGCTAATGGCAGCTGGCGGCTTTCGCCCGCCCATGACACACTCTGACGGGCCCTATCGTATCCCCGCCTGAATGCCTGTGGGACTCGACCACAGGAACCACCGAGTCTCTAATGCGCACATCATAGGCCTCAGCTTGTGCTGGTAAAAGGTGTCCCAACATCAACAGTGGGCATAAAAAGAATGCAAACCCTCATTTAAATTTCAGGTTTTTTGTATAATGTCAAACCAGAAAAAAAAATATCACGAATGTCAGACTCTTTCCATCTTTGGTGTGATTTTCAAACATACCAAAATCAAGTGAAAAATAATAAACTGCCAATCTTTTTAGAAAATTTTTACTTAAAAAATTTAACGAAATCCCAGTCGCATCCGATCTCTTACATAACTAACACTATTATAATCATTTTTTAAATGAATTTGTTATTGCCAATCCCACCCAGTGGGAATGCCCTGTCTGCAAAGCACCTACGGGCGAGCAAGCTCATATTAATTAGGAGACTGCAGACAGACTGCGGTTCTTCTCAGAAACACGGTTCTGCCAGCTGCCACTTCTTTACACTCCACAGTCAAAACATGCACAGAACAAAGGTGGAGGAAATCTGAGCGTACGTTTGTTAAGTTTGCTCGGGTCCTCCAGATGATTAGTGGGAGGCGCTCTGGCCACGAAGAATGTTGGCCCAATTGACTGTATCACGTACATTTTCCTGAGCAGTGCAGAGTCAGTTATTGGCTGTTCCTGTGAGGCTGCTGTCACCAGTCAGTATCAGCTGCTAGCCATATAGCTGAATTTTACCCAAAACTGCAATGGTCAAGCTGGCACTAAAAGTGGCATTTTTACTGAGTGGGTCAACCCAACATCATCAGAGCACCTTTCATATTTACGAAGGCAACAAGTCTTTCTGTCTGAGCCAGTATTTATTTCCATACCGGGAAAAAAACTTGTGTCATATACACTTTAAGCTGGGACAAAGATTCTTATCAAGAGTGGTTTACTAATGAGGAAATTCAAATATTACGGAATTTTTCTGCAAAACCTCCTGGCTTCTTCCAGAGAGCTGAAGATAAATTTCACCAGCCAACATAGCAACTGCCCAGAGGGACATCCACATTGACCCAAGGATGGCTTCTGAAAAGGAAAACCACGCCTGGGAATGGCCCAGTCTGAGCACAAAGCACAGTCCCATAAAAAATATATGGAATCCCCTCAAGATGGCTGTATCCTGGAGGTTTCAGGGCAACTTTATGATATTTTTTCCCGGCATTGTATTCTTTGATATGTGTTAAAAAAAAAAAAAAAAAAAAACATTCTAATGTTAAAACTCATCTAAAATTGAATTGAGTACTTTTCTGTGTTAAAAAATTCCACTATTTTGACTTGTACTTTGTTGCAAGGATGCACAACCAAAAAAGTCAGTTGATTTACTGTAGCGAGGTCAGCTGATTTCACTCACAACAAAACATGGCGGAAAACAAGAGCAGGGCAATGAAGGGAGGAGGCTGATATTGCGTGGCTGGAGCGCCAAACTGGAGTTTTACAAGTAATTTTACGCACTGGGCATACTGATGCATGTATTTCCCACAGATCCCACTTTGAGGGCAAAATGGGTCAAATTTGTGTGGCAGCATCGCACTGATTTCAGCAAGGAAATGTATGTGAAATTACTGAAAGCAGAGCTACGCCGAAAGTGCAATTAATTGCAATGATGTCATGAGTTATCCATTCACAGAGGACAATTTTAGTGGGAAAATCAGCTTACTTTTGGTGACAGAATGCACCATTTTTTTTGTCATTTCTAAAAGTTTTTGTTTATTGCATATTTCAGACAACAAAAAATAGGAAAAAAAATTGTGTAATCTACACATTAAGAGATGATAACAACCCCCACGCTTCAGTCTTGGTTGGTGATCAGTTAATCTAGTTCAAACACTTGTAATAGCAATGGGAACATGGTGACTGTGTATATCCATTGTATATACTGTATTCATTTTATGCAGTAGGTTCAAGGCTCACATAAATGTACATTAATAAAATTATTGTGACAACAAAATATGAGAATGCAGAATTTTCTGTGGTTGTGGCCCCACTGCAAGATCTTTTCATGAGGCCAATAGTCCTAAGTGGACCCCACGTGCAGATAGGAGGGGAGGCCCAAGTTATAGTCGTCAGGAGAACAAGATGGTGACACCAGCTCTGATTGTTATGAGAGTGCTAAGCATGCCTGACTCCACTTTCACTGCAGGTGTCCGCACTTCTTCCTGAGTTCTAATCCCTTCCTCCATCCTCACTTCCACTCTCACTTTCTCCATCTCTCTCTCTGCTACTCATACTTTCTCTCTCTTTCTCCAGCATCCCTTTTTCCGCACATCCCCCGACTTTATTTATTCACTCTCTGTCTCAATTTGTTTTCTCTATTTCAACTATGTTGCCTGATTGAATGAATCTTATGGTTCCATTGAACAACCCTATTTAAACAAAATAGCCCTTTGCATGAGAGCATTCACCCTGTTCAAGCCTGTACCAGAATGTTCCTCGACAAACCAAAATGGTTCCCTGAGATGAGCCGAAGAAACATTCTTTTTTCTTTGCTGAGAGTGTGTCCCTCACCCTCCTGCTCGTGCCACGAGTATCCTCTCTCTTTCATTCTCTGGTTCGCTCCTCTCACGCGAGCTGTGATCCTGTGGGTCGCATGACAGGCTTCAGATCTGAAACAGGCTGAAACAGCTTCATCATTATCCCGGCCCCAGGGAAGTCCTGGTGAAAGACAGGGCTCACCGTGCTAATCTGGATCCTGCCGGGTGCGGCCACAAGGCTATGGGGGCGGGGGGGGCATCCAGGACTACAGACGGTCTGTGAACTGCGACTCGTTTTCAGTATACTCCTCGAGTGAGAGTCAGAGGAGGTATTCCACCCCAACCCTCCTTTCCACTCAAAATTCCAGGAGCTATTGAATTACATGGGCCATTCCTAATTTCTGGGGAAATTTCTGAGGAGTTTAGGCAGAAAATTCAGTGGTACTAAGGGAGACTGGCAGGGGCTGCCACTGACTCACCAGCGCCAATCGTGGAGCTGCTTGCAACCGCATTCACTCCCACAGAAATTGAGCCATCAGTTTCTGTAAGGTACTTATACAGGGGGTCAGGGAGAGAAATATTTCTTGCGATAAAAATTTTATAATGTCCTCACTGAATGGCTAATCAGGTATAACGTTATCGGATGATATTTGACTGAAATGCATTTTCTGCAAACGAGCTCAGATATCGAGTGTAATTAACCCTTAATGACTTAATAAGTGATAAGAATATGGTCTTAACTGAGCACTCTGATGCTGGTAGAACAATCACTACTGTTGATGTTAACTGGAAATTGAGAATACCTAGAAGACTTCCCAATGCGTACTTCGCCAAGGGTCAAATGGGTCTTGAAGATAGGAAGCCTAGATTCAAGTTTAACAGTCCTACGTTAATGATCTCCATTTGATGCTTTTTACTTTTTGCCATTGGTCAATAGTGAGAAGCGAGTAAGGGCAGAGTAGTTAGTAGTAGAGAGGGAGAGAGTGTTAACACAGGAGAGAAAAAAATTGGTGGGAGAAAGATTTCAATCGATGCCGAATTACACAGGGTAGCGGAAGAAGCGTGATTGACAAAGTTAGTGATGGAAAGAAATACAGTAAGGGAAGGAGTGAGGGAGAAAGAGAAAGCCAGAAAGAGAGAGACACAGGCAAAGAACTGGAAAGAAACAACATTTAATGAACCCTTCCATGCTCAAGGGCAATGTTGAACAGTGAGCATCTACAGTACAGGTAGACAGGCTGCAAACCAGAGAAATCAGGAACGTAAAATTTCACTCCTTCATTTTCCTGTCTTTGCAATGACCCCAGGGGTTGACATACATTCCAGACATTTCTAACATTTGGCTGATTGTATGTACAGCAGACAGGAGCCCCCAGGCTAGTGGCCTAGTGCAGTAGGACACCGAGGGAACACTTAAGCATCAGCTCTGGAGGAAAGTGCTTTGTATTCATAACCATGTAGGTTGAGATACCATGACTCATTCTTTGCTACACCTATTCAGCCTGGCTAATCACTGTACAGCTGCTACCATGCATTTCACCTTTGATGGAATGAGTACTGGTAACGATGGCCACAAGTGCAAGTATCAATGCTGAAAAGTTATTTAAAAAAAGTTTATGTTTGAAATAAGAGTTGCGGTTTTAACATTTCCATCTGTTAGTGGCTGGTGTGTTGCCTGTCATAGCTGGTCTGCAGCTCTTCAGCGCTGGCACAGTAGACTTTGAACCACATTGACTGGCTAACTAGGATATTTCGCTAGTGAATGGCTGGTCAGCAAGTAAAACCCAGCTTAAAGTGTTAAAGACGCGACTTAAACTAACTTAACATTTAAGGCAGATTTAAGATGGAACAAGGGCGTTGTATTTATACCGCAAGCCATATTTTCACGTCTAGATCTTTCTGTGGGACCTCAAAGCCAGTGAAAGAACACGTGGGTGTCGTCTGTCATGGCTGGACGACCAGCACCTGGAGGAACTTTGCAGAGGTCAAAGGTCAAACCAATTGAACCTGAGTAACAACATCCTGTTTCAACACAGGAGCCTCTCTTAAGACCTCCCAAAGCAGGTCATTGTTTGAAAAGACAGTTGTGATTAAAGGAAGTTTGGCACCAAGAGACAGCGGTAAATAACCTAAACGATTTCCTTGTCTAATTGGTGTATTTTGCGTTGGCTCTCAGACCTTGTTGTACTTGGATGTGAGTGTGGACATGTTTCACTACTTTGCTTGGTTTCCTCATTGTGCAGATGATGGATTTGCATCCCATGAGGTTGCTGATTGAACATCAAAGGGTCTCGTGATTTAAGCCTTTGGAACTGGTCTTTTTGTCGGTGTGGTGTGGGTTTTGATCCAATTTCTAGCCGGATTATCCACAGCTGCAAGGAAAAGGAGGGGTTGTGCCCAATCACCGTGGGGCTATGTCCCAGTCTTTGAATCTATCATTAAGATGATGTTTGATCCCACTTAATTTCTGGGCAATGCCAGTTCTCCTGTTGTTTCAGTGCCCATAAAACCATTGATTAAGTGATATAATAATAGTGTTGGTGCAAATCAGGTCATTTGTCCAGCAGAGACCACGTGAAACTAGAATCACATCGAACCAGAGTTAGATTCAAGCTAATTTGCATCCTTGGGCAGGGAGTAAAATCAAGATTAATGCAAACAGTGAAATACAACACAGTACAAGGAATCACAATGTGATGCTCAAGGCTGCAGACAAAAAGCTGTACAGCAGATATTATAAGGTTAAGGGAGGGCCTTAAGTCTGTCTGTGGGCTTTAGGTAGACTGCCTAATACACTAAGGTCGAGACTAATTAATTAATGTTGCCCTACTTAAACAGGAGTGGGCAGGGCAGGGATCAAACTGAGGCACTAGTGCATAATCACTTCTTTTCTGGATCAATCTTTTCTTTTATAGGAGTTATTTCCATGGTTATTCTTGTTCCGTGCCGTAAATGAGTCAATCCTGTGGATTTATTGGGTTGGAGGCAGTTGAACCCGAGCCAAGGCGGAGTGGCCACCCACTTCTTCTCCCTGCCAGCTGGACTTGGAGCATTCCCATCCCAGTTCTGCCAGCAAAAAGGGAAAAAAACCTTCAGCGCCTTTAAGAAAGCCTGGCCAGGTCAGATCAGATACTGCGCAGGGAGTCATTGTCAACCCTAACCTTTTCTGGCCCAGTGCGCCACTCAGAGCCGTACACACAATAATAGGAAGCGTTTAAATACTTTAAAGTCACGCTGGCCATCTTGAGGGACAGCACTGGTGTGGTCAGGGCGAGAGCCCAGCCGAGACGGTCAGCATTCGCAGAGTGATGACCTCTTTTGCCCTGCTCCCTCCGTCCGCCCATAACGGTTGGTTCGTGAATATTTTATAGGCAGAGAAGATATCATTTAGGAGAGAAACAATCAGAGACAAGGTCCTGCCATTGGTGGTGAGCCCGTGATTGGTTTCTCGCCAACTATGGGAGCAAGATGGAAATATCAAGGTCAGGTCACACACACACACACACACGCACAAATACATGGAGACTTTTTTTTTTTTTTACTGTAAACACATTGCCAAAAAATATGCTGTTTGCAAGGTCATTGTAAGCAGTAATTATACACCGTTGAAATAATGAGGCAAAGAGTCCTGTCCAAAAGTCCTCTTTAAGTGGGTGCAAGTTCAGGTGAACAAGTTTTATAATCCTGGAAACCCAACCCAGAAATAAGATGAAGGTGTTTTCTGATTCCTTGAAGAGTTCCCTGTTGGTTCCAGCAGGTATTATCCCATCGCTAAGTCTGCGATCGCAGATAAGAGTCTTCCTCCTCTGGAGAATGCGCTCAGTATCTGCGCGGAGCAGAATAATAAACAAAACGCAGCAGATAAACAGCGTGGTTTTCTCAGCGAAGTTTGTTTAAACAAGGTCCGAGTGACTTTAAGGCGGCTGAAGTGGCCTGTGATAAATCCACACAATAAACAGCCCTGTTTCAGTTTAATCTCTTACCAAAAAAAAAAAAAAATAACACAATGAAAAGGTGGAGCAGAGTGGTCGCGCTAGCCAAGAGTTTACCGTCCGTCAGTCGCATGAGTGTGCGCTCCTCCAGTCTTATCACTTATCACGCCAATTCCTCTTTCTCACTTGCACTTTGGTCTCACTAAAGCAGGAAGAGAAATAACCTGTCCATTTGCGTTTAACACTACCACATGCCTCGAATCTAAGATGACACAGAATTTGTGGTTTTTCATTTATTTCCCATGCTGGACTCCAATCTAAAAGCAGCGCAAACAAGCTGGTTACAGGGACTACAGAGTTCCTGGGGCTTCACATCCCACAATCTTGCTGATTCCAATGTAATACTCTAAGAAAGCAGTAAGTATTTCCTTTAGCTGTAAATGTCCTGAATAAATGTACTGATCTGCCACCAAAGGCCTAACCCTGCGTTACGCTACAGCAGTGTTTGAAGGATTTATTTTTGATGCTGACCTGCCAATGCTGCTATTTGACTGTTACTGCCACTGGTCAAGCGGATTCCATTTCTAAGGTAACGTTCGCTTGTTTTGCATACTAGTTACTAAATGGGAGCGGAATAGAGGCGGGCAAGGCAATCGAGATTGAGCATAAACATTACTTTATTTAGATTTTTACAAAAAATACCTCCACATATACAGTGCCCTCCCCTAGTAATGGCACACTTGATAAATACAAGTGAAACGGGCTAGGAAAAAAGGTGGTTGCTAATCACACCTCCAATCTTCAATTTAAAATATTATCAAAATTGTAACCCTGAATTTAAAGAAAATGAAGAAAAAAAATTGTAATCTACAAATAAATGCCTCCAAAAACACGTGCGACACTATTATTGGCACCCCATGAAGACATTACAATAAAAATCAAATTGAAGTAAACTTGCATTCATATTTTACTTTTAAAGTTCACAATAACGATAACAAAAACTTTCATAGTCTCTCATTTCTGTGTCGGTGGTGTATAAATGTGAGGTGACACGCGGTCAGTTTCCCTTAGTCATCCATCACCACGGTGACGCAAAAGGTAGAAGCAATGATGCGTAATAGAAAGCTGTGGAGCTTCACAAATGTGGACATGGCCAAATTGCAAAAAATAAAAAATAAATATTTATAATTGAAAATACCCATTTTGACTACCAGAGCAATAATTACAATGTTGAAAATCCATCTGGAGGAGACCAGAGCACATGCGCCAAGACAGATCAAGTGTTGAAGGAAATTCCAAAGATCACAGATGAAAAATTGCATAAATTAATTGTGTCTCTGGGTCAGAAGGTCTCCAAAACTATGATAAGGCACCATGCAATTATACAAAACCATAAAATGTTTGGGTAGACTGCCATGGCATGAATAAGCTTCTATTGTCATCAAAAAGCAGATATGTGTTTGCCAACAGTTTGCCAAACAGGATTAGACTTCCGATGCAACCTGGTTCTGTGGTCAAGTGAGTCCAAAACAGAGTGCTTGGGTAAAAAAAACCACAGTTGGGTCTTATGTAAGAACAAAGACAGTCTTTCTAGAAAGAACCCCATCCTCACTGTGACATATGGTGGTGGATCTTTGATGATCTGGGGCTGTTTTTCATCTGAAGGCCCCAGGCAACTTCACTGGATTCATGGAACCTGACTGCTAAAACTAGGTCACAGCTGGATCTTCTGACAGGACAATGTTCTAAAGCATGCATGAAAATCACCACAAAAATGTTTCCAAAACCACAAAATCAAGGTTTTGCCATGGACCTCCCAGTCCTCTGACCTAAATCAAATAGAAAACCTGCGGGATGAAGGACCTGGTGAGGTACTACTCAGAAAAATTGTCTTAGATCCCCTGACAGCTCCTCTCAAACCTAATTGTAGACTAATGGAGGTGATTCAGAGCTTTTACCTCTGCAAAGGGAAGCTGTATAACGTATAATTTGAGTGATATCCAATTATTGTGGAATGCATGTTTTAGAGAAAAATGCTTCTTTCATGATAAGAATTAATTTTCTCTTTCAATCATTGTATTTCAATTAAAGGTTTTATTTTTCTTAATATTTCTAATTAAATGTCAAGTGGATAACCAATGAAGGCTCTAATTCAGAGGCACTTTTGTTAATAGTTTACTCATATTTCATGTTTTTACCAAGAGTTCCCCCCCCTCCCAAAACAAGCATGTAATTGTTGACTTCTTCAAAGGGGAATGGAAACATCAGGAAACTGCAAGCCCAATAGATTTATCTAGTTGAAACATATAATTTTATCAAGTAAGAACTCTAAGTATAATATATCATGGCCATTAGAGCTGTTTGAAAATTCGGCTACAGCCACTTGGCCCTTCCTGGCTGCGGCCATTTTAATCGCTGGTCTGCATGACGTCATTGGATGTAAAGGCACACAGTACGAAAAATGGGTCATGCACAGGGTCGGATCCAGAACTGAAAATTCGGCGACAAATCCATCCCTTTACTGTCAACAATCAGTCCTAGGTAGTTCTCAATTGTTTTCCTTTATTAACACGTTTTCCAATTGTAGTAATAATCCAGCATAAATTGAAGAAATAGCTTTTCTTTTCAGCAAGAGCAGCATTTCAGAGCTCTTCAGCGAATGAAGGTAATTTCGATGACAAGTACGTGGTGTCGTCCATTTACGTTTTCCAATTGGACAGCTGTCTATTTTTTTATATAGCAAGTTGTAGTGACCATGCTGCAAAAACAGGTGTACGTACACTGTTATAAAGTGACTGAATTTCACAATTAAATTAGTGCATTGTCTCCTTGTTATTTCAACTGAAAGCTACAGTCCCTCTGTGAGTCCTGCCTGCATTTAACTGTGGTTTACAGTTAACATATATTGAACCAATGTTACAAACTGATGATAAAATTACAGTTGAAATAACTTGCAAAAAAGGTGCCAGTTAAATTAACTGGCAAATAAGGTGCTAGTTCATAACTGTTTTCTTGTCACCGAAATTACCCTGTTCCCGAGTGCCCGAGGGAGAACCTGGCTGTATTACGAACAATCCCAGCTTCCAACGTGTTTGCATCGACTTTGAGGTGCTGGACGTGGCATTGAAGATGAGGAATGTCAGAGCGGAGACACTGAATCGACCAGGTGACCTAAGATGAATTCTTGTACAATTTGAAGTAATAAATTGCATAAACTGTTAAAATGGGCCATATTCATGAACCAGTCACCGAAGACACAATCGGTACCGTGCCACAGTACGATTGTACCCTCTCCCCTCGCCAGTCAGCTTTGGCACGACTACGTGTGCCAAAGCCACCGGGTGTCATTAGTAACGTGGATTACCACGTATAGGAGTACAGTACCAAATATAATGGCCGGTAGTATACGGAGGCCAAGCGCAACGAGGGAGAGAGAGTAGCACGAACACAGTACAAACACA
Source organism: Gymnothorax reevesii (assembly GCA_029721435.1). Taxonomy (NCBI): domain Eukaryota; kingdom Metazoa; phylum Chordata; class Actinopteri; order Anguilliformes; family Muraenidae; genus Gymnothorax; species Gymnothorax reevesii. The sequence goes on from CM056577.1 coordinate 116,210,753, forward strand.
GAGATTAATATGAACCAAACGCAAGTACTCGTGCTTCCAAAGGACATATAATAGTCCGAACTATTGAGATAGAAGAAGGGTGAAGAAACTCCAATAAGAAGTTAGAAAGTCATACCAAACCTGATTAATGATATCTTCGGCTACAGTGCAAAGTTAAACACAGACACTCTAGCTAAGGAGGTGTGCTGGACATCCTGCTTATATAGATTCTGGGGAAGCACCGCCCTAGCTCAATCAACCAGCTGGGTAAAGAATTCGATGGCCCAGGAATTCGATATCGTCCCGGGACGAGAGCCACAAAGAAAGGTCCAAACAACATGCAGACCTCACAAACCATGACACCAAATTTCATCCCAATTTCTTTTCGAATCTCCTATGATGATATTCCTCTTTCATGAAGCAATACTTTCCATTCCTTGGGCTGCTTATCTCTTGAGCCACAGAACACTGGCATTAGCCCTGGTGCATTATGCAGCACTTGGGGCTGGACTCAAAAACGTGTCTTGTTGCGCCAGAGGAATAGCATGGCATGATGATTTGATAATAAAAACCCACAAAATACATGAATTCCGGGCGTGTTTTATTTTTTCTTAGTGTGTGCCAGTGGTCGTCAACCCTGGTCCTGGAGAGCCGCAGTGTCTGCTGGTTTTTTGACGTTACTCTGCACTTAATTGATGAATGAAAGCATTCATTACAAGCCAAACTCATCACACCTGGTGTCTAAGATTTAAATAGGGTGGAGAAAACCAAACTCGGCACACCCTGTGGCTCTCCAGGACCAGGGCTTGCTACCCCTGCCCTATAAACTTTAATCTTTACTTTGAACCTGTACTTTGTCCGGATTACAACTATGCTAAATGTTCAACTACATTTACAAATCTTGGTTTCCACATAGACTTCGGTCACAACCTGCATGCCTGTTAAATTGGCTCTAGGAGTCTTGTGGGTAGTTCCTGGTAATTGATTGATTGGCTTAATATTCCCTCAGTGCAGGAGTATTGCTAACAGCACAGGGTGTGCTGAGTTTGGTTTTGTACACCCTATTTAAACCTAAGACACCAGGTGAGATGAGTTAAGGATGTAATGAACTGCTTTCATTCATCAATTTAGTGCAGAGTAACGTCAAAATCCAGCAGACACTCCGGCCCTCCAGGACCGGGGTTGACGACCCCTGGTGGGTGCAGTGCGGGCATTACTTCTGGTGTTATCCGGTTCATCAAGTCGGTCCTGAGCTTTTAAGGGGGCTATCCTTCAGCCCTGTTACATCCACAGACGTAACCGGAAGTCGTGGGCCTGATAAAATGCCCAATGGCGCAGTCCATGGCTTTAAAGCGGGATTTTAAAAACGTATTTATGCTGTATCTATGTGTTGCTGTAAGGGTCAATGCAGATTTCTAAAGCCAGGAAGGTATTACCAACCAAATAATGTAACTTATAAAAATGTTTCCATTCCCCTTTAAGTTTTCCTTCCAAATTAAGGTCACACTGCTGCATATGGTAGATGCACCTTTGCATTTTTGAGAGTTTTTGCAATATTTTACCAAGAGTTATCCCCATTCCAATACTATAATGCTTGATTAAATACCTCCCACCTTACATTCCATATTACATATCTGACATGGGATATCACTTCATACACCCGTACACTTCTAAAGATTCCACAGTCATTGAATTGTTTTTACTGACAATGTGCCTGATGATGGGCATATTTTGAGTTAACTTAAGCTCTTGTTTAAGTTTCCTTACCATCCCTTCAAACATCGGCAGAAGAAATCAATTAATTCTTGTAAAAAATTGAAAAACTAACATCAAGTCTGCTTTCACAAAGTTTAGGTAGAATTCTATGTATCTACAGGCTGAGCACAGATACAAATGAGACTTCGCAGCCCGGTAAGGACGGTGAGAGTTTAAATAAGCTCAAAGGGGACCTGTTATGCTAATCCTTCATATAATACATACAAGTAATGTTAAAATGATGGATGTCCATACTCAACCTCTGTAAAGTTTCTAAAGATAAGATGCAGGGGTTTTGCAGTAATCCGAGAATGTGATTTCCTGAACGCGATTTCCTCTCTGAACAGCTCGTCCCGAGATCTTCACAAGATCTAGGCAAAACCTGATGTTGGGTTGTGCCGTCCAATTAGTACAGACCAAGTCAGAGCCAATCACGGCGCTGTACCTGCCCACCCCAGAAACTATTCTGGCAGGCAGAAACAACCGCAGATCATATTATGCCTCAGTAGCATCTACACTTCCGGAAATACAAAAGAAGAAGGGGAGGAACCGCGGATCATTTGAGGTGCAGTTTCGTCAGTATGTCTCCCGAAGCTACTCGTCCATGTTTTTTGGATGCAAAAAAAAAAAAAACACAACAATTTTCTCCTCCAAAAGACAATGCCACCAGAAATCAATGGGTAGCTTTTTTATTCGCTGGCAACAAACAGCCACACTCAAAGGGAACTTTAGCTGTTTGTGCTCAGCATTTCACCGAAGACAGTTTTTTTTTCAGTAAAGGAAAATTCGACGCTGGATATGTGTCTCAGCTGCTTCTGAAACCTACAGCAGTTGCATCAATCAAGTGGTTGGAGCCACAAGCTGTAAGTAACCATATAACAGCAAATAATGTAAGTGAAGCTCTCGTGTTACGGGAGGCTAACAGGACTGCTAACGATAGTTAGTACTAACAACTGGCCTCAAACGCAGGCTTTGTAAAATATCTGACGATAAAGCCTGGATCGTTAGCAACTGTCCATGACTCACAGATGCAGAAGCAATAAGTTTTACCATTTTGTGTTGCTTTACTGCATAAGCCTACCTAAAGCAAGTATCTCACAGAGCAGCGAATGCTTATGAATGTAGCAAATTTTGAGTTTCGTCAGAGTATGAAAAGGGCTCAAAGCAGTTCGTTAAAAGTTTTTAGGATCGCAAACAGTTCTATTTGTCGCAAAGAAATTTTGAGCATGTTCAAAATGTCTTTGCGAATTTATTTTCTCATAAACAGTTGCAGACATTTGTAAAGAGTTGTTAGCATTTGCAAACAGTTGTAGCACGTGTCACTAAAGTTCTTTTTGGTTCGCCAAGTAGTGACCACTATAAAACAGAGCTACAAATGCTGACGAATGCAGTCAAATATTTGGTTTCGTGAGGATACCATCAAGGTTTCGTCAACGCTAAACTTTGCTAAATGTCACTAATGACACCTAGGTCCGTCCTGATTTTCGCCAACTTTTGCCAGAAAAGTTGGCGAATCCAGCTGCCGGGTGGCTCACACGGTTAAGGCACTGCTCTGCAGTGCAGAGGTGATCACCACGTCGCGGGTTCGAGCCTCGGCGTACCCACCGGCAGAGGTCGGCTGCCTTTTCGGAGTAGCGCACAATTGGCTATCGCGCTACAGGGTTTCAAATTGGGAAGGGACTGCCGGATTTGGGTGTTCAGCGACAGCTTTGTTCGTTGCTCCAGCGCCTCCTGTTGGCCAGACGGGCGCTTGTCAGGAAGACTCTGGGTTTGTTCACGTCCGGGTATCCTCCGCCCTCGTTCGTAACTTACGAAGATTCGACCAATGAGTGTATAAGAATCAGTGGCTGACGGACACGTGCTTCGGAGGAGAGTCGTGAACTGTCTTCACTATCCTGAGTTGGCAGCAAGGGGTCGCATACGAGCAAGCTTTGTACATAGTTCACTAATTGGGCATTCCAGATTCGGGTGGGATTGGAAAAAAAAAAAAAAAAAAATATATATATATATACATATATATATATATATATATATATATATATAAATATTAAAAAAAAAAAAAAAGAAAAGTAGGCGAATCCAAAATTCGCTACATTCGTAAGTGTAAGAGATACTAGTGTAACGTGATAGCCTGTTGAATGTGGCTGTAGCACTGCAGCAAACATACTCTTGCTAATATTTGTGTCCTAAATATGCAAGAGTAATATCAGGGGACATTCAACAGAAGGTATGTGAACACAAACCTTATTTGAAGCTAACTTTTTATTCTTGCTTGTAATTTGAATGCTTGGTACAACTGTTCACGGTTACAGAACTTACTGTCTGTAAAACCTGTATTGCAGGGTAACGTTTGTCTCTGTCGTTGCTTCGAGCGCTTAGTTACTAGCTACTGCATGTTAGTTCGCATACCATGCTACTTAAAAAGTGCTCCTGGTTGACTTATATGCAGTATTTCTGATCGGCATGCTTTTGTTACTTTGAATAGCATCAATGTGGCAGTATCATTATAACGTTGCCTGATTATAGCCACTACTGTTGAAGCTAACTGGAGAGGAGTTGTATTTGTCTGCTGAAAAGCCTTCAGTTAGACCAGACGAAGGTTTTTCAGAGCTCAGGGTATGTGCTTGGGTTTGTTTACTGGAACTGTAAAACGATCGTTTTACTTATCCATGACCGGGGTCAGCCAAGTACTTTGCCATTGTGTTGGCTAGCTGTCTGAGGCTGTCACGGTGACAGCAATCATTTGTCTGGTATAAGAAACAAATTCTCTGCATTGCCGTGGCGGAATTTCATCCACCTTTGAAAATTTTCAATTTTCACATAGATTTTTTTTTAAACATTAACTTTTGAGGCACTTCCTGTTGTTTTCAAGCCTCCATTGATTTCGAGATTTTGCATCATATTTCGCAGTAACTACAGATGTTGTTTTTCTTGACCAGAGTCAGCCATAATTTAAATCATTTAAATTTTTTGGCACTATGCTAATCCTCTTTGTAGTATAAACACAACACATCCCATGATCCTTCTGAATCCCTGGCGGAACGAGTCAAAAATGCACTAGAAATGTCCAGCCCCTTGCCATAGCTACTTGTTGCTTAGTCTGGCAAGACAAAGCAAATTAGTTAGCCACTCTATGTTCTACTTAGTTACACTTACCTTGCAAGATATCAAATTTTGCAACTAGCGCCAATTTACTTTGATAGCCAAGCGTCTTTAGCCATACCATACCATTTTATCTATATAGCTCATTTAAAAAAAACAAAGTTGAAGCAAAGTGCTGTACATGTTAAAAGACAAAACAATCAAATAACATGTAAGAACAGAAAACATACATGGTGTCACATGAGCAGTCACTCAGGCTATGTTTTTAAAGCCAAGAAATAAAAAAAAGTGATTTAAACACATGCAGAATGGGGGCTTGCCTAACATTCAGAGGCAGCTCGTTCCACAGCTTTGGGGCTGCCACTTTGAAAGCCTGGTCTCCCCTGAGCTTCAGCCTGGATTTAGGGACGGCCAGGAGAAGCTGATTGGAGGCAACTTTTTTTTTGCTTAAAGACTCGGTCGCCTGTGAACAAGCTAATCAGCCTTGTCAACGCATAACTGACCCAGCTAATTTATGTCTACTTGCTCTTTTAAAAGTAGTTATGTTCAGAAATAATTACTATTGACTGTTGCAATCAAACTGTTCGCTGGCTAACTTGAGATGGTTTAACGCATATTCTCTACTGCTAAATGATGCACTGTTATGCTAAAAAGCAGTCTAATTGTTCCAGATGCTTCTTTACACCTTTCAATACAGCCAGTAGATTTTCACACGGTTTTTTAATTGATAAGGAATTAACAAAATTCAAAGAATGTAACAATCATGTTCATAAATGAATTTTTTTTACTAGCTTGAGATGCAGGCCATTGATATTTACATTGCACAATCTTGATTTTAACATAGGAGACCAACTCTACGAATATTTTCACATACTTGAGCTTTAATTTGAAAATGTACCAATTAAGCAGATTTTGCTTTCCTGAACAATTAAGTATTAGGTATAATGAGACTAAGAGTGTTGCAAAAATGTTGGCTAAATCCAGATTTTACAGGGAACATGCTAAATAAATTTTTTTCACTCTGTAAAAAAGGGACTTATCTGCGGGATCCAAATGATTCTTGTAAATTCTGAAAGCATCTTTTGTGTCTCAGTGGCGGAAAGCAGTTTCCTCTGTCATAAACAGTCTAAAGTTCCCTGTTTATGGCACAATATACTCAGCTTTCAATTACAGCTCCCATTATAACCTTGGGAAACCTGGCAAGTGCAATATTGGCGAAGTCAGAAGTTCAGCAGAAAAAGGTCAGCATGAGCAAATCAGTTATATCATAAGGATTAATGAGATTTCCTATGCCCATGCGCTTAAAACACAATGACCAGAAAATTTAGCTGACTGACTGGCTCCTTACAGTCTTCAAAACAAATGTGTTGATAGATGAATGTTGCCACAGCTAGAGAACATACAGGATGTTATTTTGGAAATTATTTCACAGACACCTACGGAATATAGTGAGTGAGGTACTTTGGCAGTCTGTGAAATCCATGCGCAATCAACGTGACTGCTGTTTATTCAATATGGCCACAGGAAGCGATTAAAGTGTTTTGCTCTTGTCTCCAAAGTGACAAGAGGGTTCTAAATGCACACTGGGAAGAAGCTGCCAAGACACAGCTGTGTATCTGCGCAGACGGCTATGGTGTAATTACAGAAATGCAGTGAATTTATGTATGCCAGTGCCGTGCCAATAAAAAGACAGCTTTGAATGCCCTATGGTTAATGTTTTTATATCATAATAATCCCTGGGAGTAAATACGCAATGAGGACGTAGATTTAAAATCTTCTCCGAAAGGATTCACCGGCTGGCATGCAGAACCCTGAGCGTGGTGATCAACCATTCAGAGGGTTTTCACTTCAGTTCTAACTGGGCACCATTGACACTAGCACATCTGCTAATTGGCCGAGATTTCTTACTGCGTATTGTTCTTTGATAGGCTTGGAGTGCTGGCCGATCTATTAGGTTTACTAGCTAATGATTGCAGGGGAACTGAGTTGGAGAGGGATGAATAGCCTATAAAGAAGGTAGAAAATGATTATTTAACGTAACCATCTTCTGATTAATAAACTAAATTCATCCACAAACCTCAAAAGCTCATTGCACACTGTAATCATATAACTGGAAAAGAGATACAATTAAGCCCCACATTAGCTTGATTACCAATTACTTAAGACTTTGTTTGTGTTGTTAGTTGTTAAACATGCACTAAGAACCTTGAGACGCCGTTACTACCTTACATGCTGTATGCAACTGCAACCTCATCAACCAATTTGCATGTCTTGACCACAAATCATTCACATGTGTCTATTTGTGGCTACGTGGCTACTTGCTAAAGAACACATAGGACTAGCACACAGAGGAAGCAAGTCTTCTTCTGACTTGCAACTGGAAAGCAACTGCCCCCAGCCTTCTTTCCAAGTTTTCGGGAAGGGACCGTGTTTGTGTGTGGGTGTGTGTGCGTATTGAGGCGAACGAGCAGTACAGTCAGCCAGGTTAATTGTTTTCAAAAGCCTAAACAAAGTATGTGAAGTTCACTATGAGCTGGCATAGTGGGTGAAAAAAAAGCCTGTCTTAGCTCAACTGCTCACACAATCAGAATTGTTGTGGGGTGGAATGGGAGCACAGTGGATGCAGTGAGGCTAAAGGAAGGAATGTAGGGGGGTGGAAGGTGGTTGGTCTCAGGCTTGGGGGGGGGGGTTGGAGCACTGGGACAAGTGTCCGCAAAAACAGGAACCTGAACCTGACTCCTGCAGCCCGTCAGATAAGACTCAATCTGCCTAAAAGTCACACAGTAGCAGTGGAAACACAGTACTGAGGAAAGTCTAGGGGGAGCCGTCAGACCAGTAAAAACTACCAAGCTAAAACCACAAAAAAGAAAAAAGGGTAAGTGATAAAATAACTAGGTGAATCACAGTAGAACTGGGCTCCCCTTATGGGTCTTGGAAAGGAAAGATTGTGGCCATTCTGCTCCACCAGGATGTTTTCAGTGTTTCTAGTGGTAAAATCTGGTGTGCACTTCATTTTTGTCAACATCACACGGTCTTCACAATACAAGAACTCGTAAAAGTTTTGTGTAGTCTTTGTTGTCATTCCTCCATCACAATAATAGCTCTCTGCTCATTTCCCAATGCATGCCCCCAAAGAATGAGTAGACGATATCTGAAAGAAAAACACGGATAACACAACACAAAACAATCTACTACTGTATTCCAGGCTTGTATCACTACATATCCACAAGTGCATCACAATAATAATGCCATCACTACACATCTACGAGTGTTTCTCAAAACACTTATAGGACTTGAACGGTCATTAATTGCTTGGTGATATTTATTCACTTTATTCCCGAAAGTGTTCTCTAATTAATGCGATTAATCCAATAACTACCTCAGCCAAGGAGGTTATGCTTTCACCCGTTTATTTGTTTGCCTTTCCGTCTGTCTGTTAACAGGATATCTCAAAAAATTATGAATGGTTTGGCATGAAATTTGGTAGGATGATAGCTTGTAGTCCATGGAGGAGTTGATTAAATTTTGGAAGTGATCCATAACAAATTGAAGCACCTATTACAAAAACCCCATGAGTCACGCTTGACTTGACTTGACTTGACTTGTGGGGTTTTAGTAATCAGTGCTTCATTTCTGGATTCTTGATCCAGAAGAATTGAAGTATATCTGTCAAAAGCGGGTCTGTCTGATATTTCTGACCGGATAACTCAAAAAGTTATGAACGGCTTGGCACGAAATTCGGTAGTCCAAGGAAGAGTTGATTCAATTTTGGAAATGATCCGGAACATGTCTGGAACCAAAAGAAGAAATATGTGGTGTAATGGAGGTATGCAGGCTAGCCAGTGCCCTTTAGTTTAATTAATGTTCTTTAATTTAATGCATCCTAAACCTTGCACCCACATGTGAAACCAAGTTATTGTTAAGCACTCAACGTTACTTGACATAGATGAGCTGGCCAAATTACCGCAACCAGAAGAGAATAAGCCCTTGAAAATCGCAATTTATTTGTATGTATTTTATATATATTACAGTATATTTGCTAGCTTACAATATATTAATGTAATTTTGCTCTTGAGAGAACAAAGACCTGACCCGCTTTTTTTTTGTTGGCCAGATTAGTGACTCACTTAGGCTATATATTAGGGAAAAAAGGTGGGAATTTTTCTCCCTGCTCCAATAAAGCAGTAAAAGTTTCATCTTAGGGGAAAATCGATTAACATTTCCATTATTTTAGCTTTTAAACACAATTTAATATCAGCAAAAACCATTAAGGCGCCCACCCCCAGGATCAGAGCCATCACTCCAAAATATTATTTTATTCTTTTGTAACTACTGCCCCCAAAGGAGCAGGGCAAGGGTATTGTAATTGACTTGGCTTGTTTTTTTATTTTTCTTGTTTGTTTGTCAGCAAGATGATAAGAAAACCACCACCTCAGTGTATACCAATTTTTCCCAAAAAGTGGACAATGACCCAGAATAGATCCAATTTAATTTCTGCATGAATTGGGGCAAGGTCAAGGTCACTGAAAAAGTCAAAATTGTTTTTTGGCTATAACTCTCTCAAAAATCGTCTGATTTATAACAATCCAAGGCCAAAAGTTTCTTTTTAGAAATTTGTAAGATATGCTCTTACCCCTTGCTAGAGTGAAAAAGGCATAGTTTAAAAAGATGAATGGAGGTCAAAGTTCAGGGGGCACATGGTCATTGATCTGAATTGCCTAATTTACACTATATCTCCAAAACTACTGTAGATAGCCATTTGATTATTACTCAACACATATAGGAAATTTTAAATGGAGATTGAAATGACACCATGACCTTTGACCTTGAGTGACAATGAAAGGTCAAACCCAAGGTTGCAAGATTTCAGAAGGCCATATCTCATTAACTAATGTACATAGGCACCTGGCTATCATTAATCACTAATGGGAACTCATTTTTGGGAATCTGAATGGTACCATGACATTTGCCTTGAAGGGTCAAACCCAAGAGTGTATGTATATGCAAGTGGATCAGCTCATTGAACAGCTAAAATATGAGGGAGGGAGGGGCCTGGCACCGGTTTTCGATACTCCAATTAACTGTGGACACGTGAGTTGCCTGACTTGAAAACTGACAAATGCTGAAGCAAGGCGGCAGTAATGTCAGGGATCATACTGTGTCAGTTATGGTATCCATGACATGCAAGGGGTAATACAGATCCTGTAATGGTAACTAATTAATGTATTGTCAAAATACTGTCCCACTATTCTTGCCATATGTAAATAGGGGAAATGTGTCTAATGTAATTGCATTGTTGTAATGGAATTCGGGGTTTCTGTTCTAGAAAAAAACCACTAAATTAATAGGGCGCAGCTTGAGGAGCTAGTTTCGTCAGACAAATCAAGACATGCCCCACAGATTGCATAAAAAGATGAACGCAGCACCCAGGTCTGAAAGTGAAGCCCATGTAGAAATCTCAAAAGTTTGCATTCTATTTAATGGCCAGCAGATGGCGACGTCGGTGGTTGCAGAAAGAATTTCCTATTGAAATCTATGAGAAAATGACCCTACTTTCCCACCTGATTTATTATTTCACTAAGGATATTCCACATTACTTTATGGTATCTATCACAATTTTCAAGTCTCCTTCTATATATCATGAGGTTCATTCTTGTAAATTATGGTCCCAAATAGACTAGAATAAAGGATGAAGCCAGAATATGCTTTAGGGGCATGGCTATCCTCCGGTCCTCGTCTGATACGGTCAGATCCACCTGTAGAGGTACCCCTCGCTCCTACCTGGATATTCAATTCACGCTCTCGTTCAATAGGAATCACATCCGTTTTCAAAATGACAAAATGGCGCAATTCAAATTACCAAAATCGAGGCTTCCTAAATGGTATGCTGAAACCAATGACTGATGTCACAGTTCATCGTCCATGCTTCGTCCATCTTTTTATACAGTCTATGACATGCCCACATTCCCATAGACACTCCAATGCATATCAAACGCTGCTAAGGACCTCTGGTAGCTGTGTTATATATTCTGCTCTCCTGCTCCCGCTTTGTGGAATAACATGCCTCTGCCTGCTGCTGTGCTGCATTGTTCTCTGCTGCTGAATTACACATGACTGCTCCTAATACACATCCCATCTCCACCACAGCATCCATCTGAATCTCTCCGGGAGGGTGGGGGGTATCCTGGCACACCCTACTTTCTTCTCCTCAAGCTCGTTGGGCCACAGGGTGCGTCCGGGTCAGAGCCAAGATGCGAATTTGTCGTTGTTTCCATTTGTTGCAACTGCTCTTAAAGATTCACACATGAGTTGGCTTACAGAAATGCAGACAATGTGAATTTAAATTTTATTTTTTGATTTGACATATAAGTTAGGTTGGTCCAAAGACAAAATTACCATTTTTGGGCAACTGTCCACATATTTTGAATTTAAATGACTGACCATAACAAACATTTCTCAGTTGCAATGTCAGGCTGTTCCCCAGCCGTGAATTGCTCACTATTTATGGTATCACAAGAACTTACTCTTTGGTTCCCACATAATATTTTGATTACGTTTTTAAAACACAGATAATCGCTATGTTCAATAACGCAGCTTGTGTTTTGGGGTGGTTGGGGCCGGAAGGGTGTAGTTAAGAGGTGGGGGTGGTTATTTGGACCAAGTATTCCTTCCTCATAAATTGAATAGAGTCATGTCAGCTCTGCACAGCGATTGTGCAGATTTCCCCAGAGGAGCACATTAAATGTGATGCTGCCGAGGGGACATTTGGTGTATTTGGAGCCCAGGTTATACCTTAAGTGTTGACAGTGGTTGCTGCGGAAACCAGAGGCTTTTGTAGTAATAAAACTGATTAGATCTGCTGACAGATTTCTGGCACAAACAAAGTCGCAATGTGCACTGGCTTGTTAGCCGTAGCACATGGCCTCGCAATGCTCACAAATTCAGATTAATTATTATTAGTACACGCAAACATCTTAATATTTTCGTTTGTGCATGGAACCACTCCAAAATCTGGAATTTCTTGGAAGACATTATATCATAACATGCTCCTCCAAGAGCTGTGGGAGTGTCACCTTGCCATTAAGTATCTTGGCCAGTTGTACTGGTCTATTGTCGCTAACATGAGCCAAAATCAAATGATATCCTGCGTACTTTAAAAAAGGTTTAAAAAAGGTCAATCGACACTTATCTCCCATTGCTTTCCAAAATATGACTCTGGGATGCTTTTCTGAATGTACCAAATATGAGCCAGCTTTCAGAAAGCATGCTAGCATATTCAGTGTTTTTCACTTTCTCCAGTGAACAACCAAACAATAATCTGACAGGTCAGTGTAGAAGAAACTATTCAGTTAAGCTGAACTCTTACTTTTTCACCTCTGCATTGCAAAGGCTCTCAGGAGTTGTGCAGATAGCTCTGATGTGTGCACACAAGGGTGAGGTGTAAGGAAGATAAAGAACTGAGACAAAAAAAAATAATGCAAAAAAAAAAAAAAACTTCACTGTATATTTTTCCATGTCCAAAATCCATGTGTTCATATTCATCAAATTACATCAACTTGTTGGAACATTCACCTAAAATAAGCGCTCATCTTATGACACTAATCCCTTTATGATTAGTTTAAAACAGAATTGCAAAAGTATTAGTGTCACAGAGTGAGTGCATTTTTTAGACAAACATTCCAACAACACGTGGATGCAGTGAGACAAATATGGAGCATCTCTTTCTTTCTCTATCATTCTCCAAGCCACAGGTGCAAAAGAGGTTTTGCAGTGTAAAGGCAAATTTGCCCCCAGCCCAGACTGTCCAGAAAATAGATTTGAAATGTGAAATTTGCATACAGGAAGTGAACTGTAACCTATTTAGTAATCTCAAGATTTTTGTGGGGCAAGGCCTTGAAAGGTCCATATTTAAACCCATCAATGATTGTTCTGAAAACCCAGATGATTTTTAATTGCTGCATAACAACATGACAGACATTTTGATGACAAATATGTGAAAAACTGAAGAAGTTTCAGACAATTTTCCATTGAAAAATGCATCTGTCTTGACCAAAATTGATGCAAAACGTAAAGTTCATATTGAAAAACAACCAGGTTTCTATGAAAACACACCTAAGATATTTTCACAAAACTTGCCTCATATAGTTGGCTAAATAATGTGCGAGTGTCGTTAAATTGCGAGACCGGTAACATAGATCCGGACTGCAAAAATTGGAACCATCCCTGTATTTAGAAATTATTAGTGTCTCCTTTGGGTGTCAAAATAGGTTACTAAATAATAAACATGGAATGCTAGTTACAGATACTTATCCAAATTAAGAGAGTATATGTGCATGATTAATGAGACACTGGTCTTCCAGATCATTCTGGGTTACAACTACAATACATCGGAAACACGTGTCCTTTTAAGATTAGACAAATATAGATTGCTACTAAATGTAGTATGTGGTTGTTTTTTAATTTATAAGGATATCATAAGACTTTCAGGATCACCTGTAATGGTGATAAGATCAGTTAACAGTGGTGTATTCAAGCCATTTTTATTATATACTACATAAAAGCCAATTAGATGTTTTCATAACTGTTGTACATCGTATAGTTTCTATATCTCCCAGGCCTTGTTTTTACTCCATTGAGCAAAGTGTGGTCAGCGCTTGTGGTCACACTTCAATGATTTTGTGAAGCACAAAGCATCCAACATTATTGTTTGCCAGGGGTAGGGAACCTTCTCCAGAAAGAGCCACTGTGGGAGCAGGCTTTCACACTAACCAGGCTGATACACACCTGATTCTACTAATCAAGGCCCATAACGAACATTCCAGAGGTTGATTAGTAGAATCGGGCAACTTTTGTGGAAATATCCTAGGTGTGTTTCCATAGGTGCCTGGCTGTTTTTCAAGATGAACTTTACATTTTGCATCATTTTTGTCAAGTCAGATGCATTTTTCAATGGAAAATTGTCTGAAACTTCAGTTTTTCACACTTATGTTTGGTATGAAAATGTCTATCATCTTGTTCTGTAGCCATTAAAAATCTTTTTTTTTTCAGAACAATCAATGTGTTTACATATGGACTTTTCAAGGCCTTGTCCTCCAAAAATTTTTAATCTCCAAATAGGTCACTGTTCACTTCCTGTATGCAAATTTCACATTTCAAATCTATTTTCTGGACAGTCCCACAAGTAGGTACATATAACCAGAAGATGGTTCAAATTGGGCTGTGGGCATACTTGCCTATACACTGCAAAAACTCATTTGCAAGTTTGAGGGAATCCGGGCCATAAGAGTGGTACCAATGCCATGAGGTCATGGTGTCAGTAGTCGCATTAGACAAGCATTAGAGAGCAAAAACTGGTTAGTTTTTGCAGAGCCACACATGCCATGAAAATAATTGGTAAATTTAACCCAGTGCGAAACATCAAATTCTTCACATTTTGCAGGTTAGTGACAGCAAAAGCACTGGTCGTAACAGACTGCAGTGCTAACCACTTCCAGTGAAAGCCTAGAGCGGGGGTCTACAGCCCTATTCTTGGAGAGCTACCATCCTGAAGGTTTTCTCTTCAACCAAAGCAAACCACATTTCATTTTCCAGTTTGAGATCTTGATGAACTGCAAATTAGCTGAATCAGGTGGGCTGAGTTGGGGGTAGTGAAAAAACCTACAGGAGAGCAGCGCTCCAGGAGCAGGGTTGGAGACCCCTCGTAAACAGTATACTAGGGTATACAAAAACTCTTTAGTTCTGTGTATCCGGGTGGAAGTGCTGCCTCTCTCAGAGTACAGAAGGGGGCCAGTAGAGATCGACTGAAAACCCGGTGGGGAAAACAATGTGAAGAACATCTTTTCTCTCCCACAAGCTTCATACTACATGTGCTGTGGCCTGTCACTGTACTGTCCCTGGATGCACCGCCATGCCATCCTCCTGTGATAAACGGGAGTGCGGCACTGTAACTCTGAATGTTCCATGTACAAGGAAAGTGCCACACTTCCAGGCCATGATGCTTCACTCTTGCTTCATTGCTGCCAGATAGTCTGTTATACGGACATCGCTCTGTGAAGAAAAATGACAAATCAGCATTTAACGAGCCACACTGTAATCAAGCGTACCTGTGAAAGTAGTTCAATCCGAAGAGACTCAAGTGAACCCAGGAAATATTTGTTGAGCGTCGAGCATAAGTGGACGAAACACGTTTTGAGTTAGACAAGTCTTTGGCGCTTGGACTCTTCGGGAAGATTCGTAGAGCATGAGCACGGCTCAGAGCAGCTGCAGGAAAATCCCCCGCAGAGTCCAGACACTGGTGGCAGTGATGGCTGAAGGCTGTCAAAGCTGGAGCGCGAGTACGGAAGGTCCGACGAGAGCAGGGTGGCGTTGGGGAGGAGGAGGGCCAGAGAACGGCAGAATGAGCAAACTAGGGCAGAGAGAAAGTAAATTCTTTAAAAAGACAGCAGCAGAACGATTGGCTAGCAATGCGACTGTGGTTTGCCATGGTTGGATAGAGGAGATCAGTTGCTATGCCAGCTGACAGCTCAATTGACAGCCCCAAACAATGACCACAGAGATTTATAGGTGAGCATGCATGTGAATGATAGGAAAATATACAGAGTTGAAGTGCGCAAGTCTTCCTGATTGAACTTTCGCTAAGCTTCATGTGTCTCTTAGAGAAAAAAAGAAAAAATAATTAAGTCACGCACACCCTCATGGCTCACAGCCCAGTCTCTATCTGCCCTCATTGTGCTCTCACTACAAAATTCCACAGAACACCTCAGGTGTGGCGCAAGTTTGGCACTCAAACTCAAGCATACAAGGATGCTTGCATACGAATACCAAACACACTCACACGTATGCACACACACGCATAAACATGCAAATGCACACACGCAAATGCATCTACACTCAAACTCATGCATGAACACTATTCACTGCTGCCTCATTCTAATGTTGATTAGAACCACAGATTCATACTCCTGATATTACCTTTACTCTCCCACCACATAATCCAACCACTGCTTACATTTTTCACTCTCCTCTGTATATGTGTCTATTTTTTCACAAAATCAATCTTATTAGATCTCCTTTCAATGTATGGTCATAAAATAGGAAGGTAAATTCAATCTTGGCCCTGTTCAGAATATCCTGCGTTACAATATAATATATTTGTCACAACCGTCATGTTAATGCCTTGTGTCTCCCCTCATTCCATGACTTAAAAATAAGTCTGCTTTGATTGGTTTACATCTTGTGTATGCCCCTAGCCCTGGCTGTGTCTTGTTTCATTGTTACTTCTTGATGTACTTGTGACATGTATTTAAACCCCCTGCTTTGCATTGCAAGTTCCTGGATTTAATTTCCTACATTTGTGCTTAGAACCAGTCATATTTCCTTGTAGAAACTCTTCACTTTTTGAAAGTCAAACCTTACCTTTAATGATAGTTATTTGCCTTCCTCTTTACTTTGATAACAAGTAAAGAACAAGCTCCCAAGCCCATTCAGGGTCCAGGATTGGGACCGCGTTCCTTTTAACCATATTAAAGTTTGTTCCTTTGTCCAGTTTGTTCGAAACAAGCTCCCAATTCTTCTACGGTAATCCGGATCGGAACCAGGTTCCTCTCAAGCCCCTCCATCCTCCTTGCGGACAGTTCAGCTGTGGAAATGCACTACATCTGGAGAGCATCTGGGAAAGCCACCGGCCAAAGATTGGCTTTGCCCTGCTTTGTCTGCAACATCTGTACTGAACTGTAAATTCTCCCTGTGGGCTCCGTTCCACTGTTACCGTATTACTGCCAATTAACCTTACTATTAGCTTGTACCTGTCTCTGCACTTGATTCTTGTTCTGGATCATAATGGTACAATCCAGCCATGGAATGGTATCAGTGAAGATATCTAGCACGGTTCGTGCACTGGCTACCAGGGTGTGTGGATTAGTTGGCACGAGGATGAACTGCTTTGTCAGTCCATTGGAGCCCTCTCCAATTACTCGTGGCTATAACTGATATTTCACAAGAGTCTTCTTTAGCCATCCCTTAGCCTTCCCCACTGAACATTCCAGAGTTACATTTGTTATCACTGGCCTCTCTGGACATGTCAGGGATGATTTTGCCACCTGTTGGGAGGCAGGTCATCCTACTGAGTCATCATTTTCTGCCATTGAGAGGAAGAAGGTGTTTGACTAGTCCCGTGGCAGTCATGCCACTTCCATGAAGCTTCTCCAGCTGCGTTGTTGCAACCTGTCAGTGTTGTATTAATCCATCGACTTCCGCACCATAGCGGTCTCCACACACAGGGATGCCTGGACATTGTAAGACGAGTTGACTAACTGCATCCACCCTCCAGATTGGGACCAACTCATCAACGTGGCAATATGGATTGATGTCTAGCTGTGGAAGCAGCGGCTGGACTGACGGGCAAAGTCACAGGCATCTATTCTGCCTACATCTTAAGATGCTGAACCTGGAGCAGGTCTGGCTCCTCTGGTACCCATAGCTGTCGACCGGGCACGGCTTCACAAGCAGCCTCCTGAAGAAGGGCTGCACCAGATTAAGTTGAATCCCTGCCTGCACTGCGGAAGTACTGTGCCACCCGTGCCATTGCTGAATGCCCAGTTCGGCAGACGCAAGTGACATCTGATAAAAAGGTGCTGTCGAGTGCAGCCATCTCATCGTCTAGTCCACTCTTTCTTGTTCGCCTGATCTGGCAGGGCTGCCCAATTACCACCTGGGCTTTGATTGACTCAGGGGCTGATGGTAATTCCAAGCTCGACTGCACTGCCTTCCTTTGACCACCAGGCAGAGCTGCCAGACTTGAAAGGTGTTCCCCTCTCTATCACGACCTCTGCATGGCATTCAGCTACGCCTGAATAATGTCACTTCCACCTCACAGATGCTATGATTGTGCCATTGACTTCCTGCTTCGAAAATCACCCTCCAGATATTAGCTGTTCTCCCTGATCAACTAGGAGTCCCTACGGTACATAAATACCACAGAGCACATAAATCAGTCCGTGACCTCCTGAATAATAATGGCTACTTCATCACCAGCAGGAGCTGGTTTCTTCTTTGTGGCCAAAAAAGATGGGTTGTTACATCCCTGCATCGACTACCTGAGACTCACTGCTACTACAATAGAGAATCATTATCTTTTACCCTTGATGGACTCAGCAATTTCCAATCTCCAGGGATGCTGCTTCTTTACCAAGCTAAACTTGTGCAACGCTAAGAGATGAGTGGAAGACAGCATTTTACACCCCCTTAGGCTACTAAGAATATCTGGTGAGGCAGTTCAGAGTCGCTTACACCCCTACTGTGTTCCAGAACCTCATAAATGTCATCCTCTGAGACATAGTCTCCGGGCTCTTCTATGTCTAACAAGACAATATACTGGTATTTTTTCAAATTCTGGAGGATCATACCCAACATGTCCGTTTGGTCATCCAAAGTCTTATGGAGAATCAACTATTCCTGAAACTGGAGAAGTGCGAGTTCCACTGCACTACGATCTCCTTTTTGGGGTTTGTGGAGATGCAGGGTGACCTGGAGACGAATTGCCAGAATGTACAGGCTGTGCTGGATTAGCCGAACCCTAAAATTTGCAAGGAGCTGCAAAGATTCATTGGTTTTTCCAACTTCTATCGGCGATTAATTTGAGAGCGCTTCACTGTTACTTATCCTCTAACTAAGCTGACATCAACTAAGGTTCCCGTCGCCTGGACTCCTCGGGCAGCCTCCTCCTTTGACCACCTTTAGAGGCTGTTTACCACTACTCCCATCCTCAAGTTTCCAGATCCTTTGCTCTGGTTTATCGTGGAAGTTGACGCCTCCAACTTAGGCAATGGAGTTGTCCTCTTGCAGCGAGTTGACAATGGTAAATTACACCCTTGCGCCTATTTTTCTCATAAGTTGTTTGCTGCAGAGAAGAACTATTGCATCAGTGACCAGGAGCTGTTGGCAGTGAAGCTATTTGTCGAAGAGTGGAGGCACTGGCTGAGGGGTCCAAGCTCCCTTTCTTCAACTGTATGGACTATCACAACTTACAGTACCTGTCGAAAGATAAGAGGCTAAATCCCAGGCAAGCTCATTAGTCTCCCTTTTTTGGAAGATTAAATTTCATCTTCATGTTTCAACCTGGTACTCTAAATGTCTTCCACTTTCATCAGAATTCTTCGATGCCCAAAGATCCACTAGGCACCATTCACTGTCAAGTAGCAGTCTCGTAGCTGTCACCAAGCTGCAAGTGGAGAGGGAGGTCAAAGGGGCATTGCAATCATGTCCCTCTCCACCGGACACTCCGCCCAATTATCTCTCTGTCCTTTTGAAAGTAAGAGGCAAGGTCCTAGCCTAGGGCCACGCCTCTCAGCAGGCATGCCATCCCCGACTGTTTCAATTTTACACACTTGCACGGTAGTGCCTCTGATAGCCCACCATCTGCCAGGATACTTGATCTGTCATCACAATCTTTATAGTATACACCAACTCCAAATCAAGTGATTCATGAACCTGCAGTCTGATGCAGCCCTTGGAAGTTCCCAACTAACTATTGGCATGGATCACCATTGATTTTGTTACAGGGCTACTGCCATCTAATGAAAATATGGTCATTCTTAGCATTATTGGTAAATTAATAAAAAACCAAGAACGTTGTCCCGATGAAGAAGCAGAGTCCGATTGTTCGTGTCAAAGAGCAGGAAAGAGTTTATTACACAGCCGGCCGTGAGAACAACAGCGTGATGCAAAGTTCTAAAATTCCTTCATTTTGTAAGAAACTTTATACATGTTAAAGTACAGACATTTGCATATGATTTCTTTAATGTTATCAGAGGTTGTTGCTGATTGGTTCCAGGGTTTACACATTGATAAAAAGCAATACTCTACAATTGGGCCTCTCCTGAACCACCCAACTTAATTGGTTCAATAGATTCCCAACCCCTGGAAGTGAGCTCCATATGTGGGCATACGGAACCTCCAACTAAGAGGTGCTAGTGTCTATTGTCCTGTCGGAACTGAAGACAAACGGAGATTCAAGCTGGAAGTCGCAAATAGGCGATATGTCCTGCCGGACCAGACGGCTTCTCTTTATCACCTAATACACATTCATTACCTATTGATCAAATCGTCTGGCTCCCCGTATTGCCAACACCTGAAAATCCTGTTTCCCAACAGTCCCTACTTTTTGACCCAACAGACAACGAATGATGAGGTCAACTTCAGAGTGAAATACTTAAAGAAATTATGCGGATACCAGGCCAGAGACCAAGAAAGCAAGCCAGAGGCGACAGTGGCAAGGAAAAACTCCCCAGTTAAGTGGGAGAAACCTTGGACAGACCCAGGCTCTCGAGGCCCAATGTCATCTGTCAATGACCGGCACTGGAAGGCTATATGAAATAGACTTGAGTATGAGATGTAGAGGACCCACTGTTAGTGATCGGCTGTGCATAAAAGAAAAGAACAGGCAAGAAGTGTCAAAGAAACATTTTTAAAAGTAGATCATGTACATGGCCTATTACCAAGTACAGGCACTGCTACTTAGAGTCCACAGACATAACAGCTCTGATTTGTTGGCATGTTTGGCTGTCGTGTACTGGTCGCAGATGTGAATGCCATTATTGTCAATGGCACAAGTCCTTTTGAATTCTACAACAATGAGCTGTATGATGAGCAACATTGTTGTGGTGGGTTGTCTTGTGCAGTATTCTTCTGGCACAGGAGTTAGCGGCAGCGTGGTTCGAAAGCTCAGCGTCATGTCCACGGCAGCGTGATCTGGTGCAGGTGTCCTCAGCAGTGTGGTCAGGTGCAGGTTTCCTCTCCAGTGTATGAGGGAGAGAACAGAATACATTGTGAGGGTATTATTCAAGTACACCTGATTCATCACACTTGGGTCTATATTCTGACTGCTGTTGGAGTCCTGTCAGAGTGAACAAGTTACTCGCTTTACCACAGATTAATTTATTGAGGATGAATTTCACGCCTTAAATTAATAGGATAAGCATATATAATTCCAGTATAATTTGAAAAATGTATTCATTCACAATTTTACCGAGATTACCCAAATAGTTAGGCAACCAATCAAGAACGCATGCACCTGATTAATGAAGGCTGTGGGTGTCCCAGGCAGCGTGGTTTGAGTCAGCCTTCAGTAGTTTTGGTGGTGTCTTCGGGTGAATGGCATGGTTTTGCATGGGAGTGGTGGATCCCAGGATACCTGTAACTCGAAGAGCGGACTCAGAGCAGTAAATGCTTCTTTACACTCATGTGCCCAATCAGCTGTTTCCAGTGGGCGACATGGCCATTTAAAAAGAGCATTGATTGATTCTGCAATAAGAGAAAATTCAGATATGCAGTTCCCGCTAAAGTCAAAAAGTTACAGAATCTTGAGGACATTTCGAGCAGCGCGGGGTTGCAGAGCAGTGGCGATAGCGGTTCTCTCTTTAAGTGGGCGTAATCGTCATTGGACGCGTGCGCCTTTGTGAACTGATGTTCCCGGTTCTCGGGTGTGTAGTCATCTTTGGAACCGTGTGCCCTAGGTAAAGCAGCTAGACATTGTGGTGCCCGGTGTCTTTTTGCTACGTAGCGAAAGCATTTATCATCATCCCGGTTTTGATGAGTGTAACGCCTATGTTTCCTGTGGTCCCTTCCTCTGCATTGATGAGCCTGATGACCTATTTTTCCACAATTATCGCAATTTATTTTATTATTCGGAATATTGTCGCGCAGGGCTGCAATGCGATGAGGAGTAGTCGCATTTTTACGGATCTGTTCCTCTAAACGTGAAGCCCACGTAACAATATCATTAAAAGTATTACCAGGATTGACACCAATTTCCAAAACATTCTGTATATGTCGTCCTGCATCCGCCAGCAGCTGTTGAACAAATACAGCAACATCTCTATTGGGGTTAGGGAAGCCGCAGTATGTTTCGAATGCTTCATATTTCCTATCAGCGTATTCTGCAAACGGCAAGCTACCTTGCACTACTGCCGTAAATAAATGCCATTTAGCAGTGCCTTTGCCCAGCGCGTTTTTCACAGCAACACAGAAATGATCAATGGAAGTCTGGAGCTCGGTACGAGTATCCCAAGGCCCAGCTGCCCACATTTCTTCCCTGAGGCTTCCCGGCTCTATTGAGTTCCAACTCAAAGTGGGACACTTAGCGCGCACAATTGCAAACAAGTCTAACGGATGTAAAGACATGCTTCGTTGTAGCTCGTTTATCTGTCGCCAAAATTGCAAGTTATCGTCGTTCGTTTGTAGACTCGGTAAATCCTTTAGTAGCGCTCTCATGTCGATTACATTGAGAGGTACATGGTCAACGTGAAATCGCTGTTCATTTCCTCTACCGCGAATTTTGGTAACCATTGGAGCCATAGGAGCTACGTGCGTTGTATCATCATCATCAGAATGTATTGGATCGGTAACTGAACGTAGTTCGCTCAAATCGGGATATAACCTTTGAACCTTTTTTGATTCCTCTGGAATTGTAAGAGCAGTGCTGTGATTAAGGCGATTACATTTTTCATGAAATTCTTCGATCTGTTTTCGCATATCCGACAACTCTATGTCTTGAGTTTCTAGCCGACTGTGCATTTTGTCACACTTCTCTATAAGTTTTTGGTGTTCTGTAATCAAGACAATGGTACCATAAGCCGTCCTGTTTTTCTTCTGTTTCGACCACCAATCAAAAGAATCCGGAGTGGATCCGTTGGGATCCCAACCAGCCTTACACATTTCCTTTTGTTCTTTTGCGTATTTTTTCAACAAATAGCTAGTTATACTGCCGGCGCATTCAAGGGCGTTTGAATTTGCTATGTTTGTCATGTTTATTTAAAATTAATACGGCGTTCGTCAAGGTGCAGCCTAAATTCTAGTTGTAAGATAGGCCTTCAGAAATATATAAACGCGCGTAACTAGCCAGTAGCTTACTAAGCGTACGGTCAAGAATAAAAACCAACACGAAACAATAAAGACTCAGAACAACAAACTTCAAGAGCGACAATGACGAGATTCACGGCGGGCACGAGTTGGCTTCTCAAATACCCACAAGACGGGTTGGAGGCGCGCCACATGCACTCTCTCTCAACCTATAACACACAGACAAATAGTACCCAAGTGAAAGACGCTCACTCTGGGCCCGGGGCGCTAACACTTACTCTCCCGGAACATTAACCGAAAAAAAAACAAAGACACAATATGCGCTTCTTAGGTAGGCTACCTAATACCCAGTCGTGAAAATAATTATTCACGTCTGCGCCGTGGGCGACCCACATACGCTTGCCACAGCCACGCAATCACGTATTCGCCTTTTTGGCGTGAATTCTCACTCTCCGAAGGCAGGGATGACCAACATTCACCCCGTCACAAAATAGCTATGTTTTCAATACATAGGCTTGTATCACACAACAGCACTGGTATCACAAGCAGCACTGATAACTATCACGCATTACACAAAGACACAGCTTTTTAACCACGAACAACTGATCGCTTCTACGCCGGTCAATTTAAAATTAATAGGTTAACGTACCACTGGGTGGAGCGTTCCAGATCTCCGTAATTTTGCCTTGTAAATTATATTTAGATAAAACAAAGTACTCACTCTTGTACTGGTCAGGAAACTTACGGAGGTCCGGAAACGAATCCACCCTGCTTCGCAGCGCCAAATTTGTTGGTAAGTTAATAAAAAACCAAGAACGTTGTCCCGATGAAGAAGCAGAGTCCGATTGTTCGTGTCAAAAGCAGGTAAAAATTTATTACACAGCCGGCCGTGGGAACAACAGCGTGATGCAAAGTTCTAAAATTCCTTCATTTTGTAAGAAACTTTATACATGTTAAAGTACAGACATTTGCATATGATTTCTTTAATGTTATCAGAGGTTGTTGCTGATTGGTTCCAGGGTTTACACATTGATAAAAAGCAATACTCTACAATTGGGCCTCTCCTGAACCACCCAACTTAATTGGTTCAATAGATTCCCAACCCCTGGAAGTGAGCTCCATATGTGGGCATACGGAACCTCCAACTAAGAGGTGCTAGTGTCTATTGTCCTGTCGGAACTGAAGACAAACGGAGATTCAAGCTGGAAGTCGCAAATAGGCGATATGTCCTGCCGGACCAGACGGCTTCTCTTTATCACCTAATACACATTCATTACCTATTGATCAAATCGTCTGGCTCCCCGTATTGCCAACACCTGAAAATCCTGTTTCCCAACAGCATCGTTAGCTGTTTCTCAAAATCAGCCCATTTTGTGCCATTGGCTAAGCTGACCACTCCCAAGGAGACTGCCAAACTCGTCCTTCAGCACATTACCCGCCTTTGTAGTGTGCCACAGCAGGTCGTGTCAGACTGTAGTCCCCAGTACTCCAGCCACTTTTGGAAGGCCTGGTAGGGATTATCCCATGGCTGTCCATAGAGTTCCAGCCACAAACAAAGAGTTAGGTAAAAAGGCTGAATCAAGAGCTGGGCAAAACTCTTCGCGACCATTCTGAAGGTAACCGTGCGAGGTGGTCTCGTCAGTTAACTTGGGTGTTGCTATGTATCTCAAAATGTGTGACCAATGGCTGGATTAGGTATATCTCCTTTTAAATGTTGTCTTGGTTACCAACAGCCTTTATTCCAGTCTGAGGAGAGAGATCTAGCAGTTCCCTCTGCTCAAGTCCTAGTTCAAAATGCTTGCCAGAGTCAGAGAGGAGCCTGTGTTTCATACCCCAACATGTATTTGCCTTCCAGAAGCAGGGGAACTGTCTTCGCAAGCCATTGCCTGTCTACCATGTGAGGCAGATGGTTTAGTTAGGTGTGAAGGATATCCCTCTTTGGGAGACATCAAAGAATCTTGGCCCTCGGTTCATTAGTCTTTTCACCATTTCAGGAATCCTGTCTTCATCTGCTGTCGGGCTCCTCCTCCCCCACTCCCTTCATGATATTCACCCTCAGTTTCATGTCTCCAGAATTATACCTGTGTCTTTGTCTTCTCGCAGTCCTCTGTCCCACTCCCCACTTCCCCCAGGCTCATCGATGGCAGCTCCGCTGACAGGGTGACGTTAAGATGAAGTTGAATCCTGAAAAGAGGGACTAACAAGCTTGCCTGGGATTCAGCCTCTTAGTGGTAGAGAGGTAATTGAGTTTGCAACGGTGGAAAAAAAGGGGAACCTGGACCCCTCCAAACAGTGCATCCAATCCTCAAAGGCCAGCTTTACCACTAACAGCTCCCAGTTCTTAATGGTATAATTCTTCTCAGCAGTACAGAACTGATAAGAGAAGTAGGTGCAGAAATGTAATTTTCCATCAAAAGCTCGATAGGAGCGTAATTGTTTGGAGGCGTTGAGAGCTTTATTTGTTGCTCTCGTCCGGGACAATATCGTTTTGCTCCCAATCGGATTCCGGGGCCAGCTGGCATTAATTGGGGGCGTCGCCCGGATTCTGTTTAAGCTCTAGTTCCGCCTCACTTCCGTTGCTAGAGTGTCAGTGTCATGTTTGCACTTTAGCCGGTGAGGTCTCCAGTAAGAGGCTTGATAAGGGTTTAGTCGCATATTTGAGGACAAATTCTAGTCAGCAAGGGAATCTTTCTGTTCTTTTCCCTTTATTTTCATCCTCTTGAGCTCACACTTCAAAGATCAGTGCGGAGACATTGGTGTGACGGAAGCCGCACTTCCTTGGTTTTAGATAAAGTTGGTTTTGCAGGGGCGTTTGGATGACCAAAGGGACAAGGCAAGTATGATCCTCCAGAGTTCGAGAGAACCCCAGTATATCATCTTGGTAGACATAGATGAACCAGCAGACCATGTCATGGTGGGCATCATTTATGAGGTACTGGAACACTGCAAGTGCGTTAGTGAGCCTGAATGGCCTGATCAGCTGGGCCCCTACAGCATGTGGCCCTCTAAACCTATAGTCACATTTCCATCTCGCTAATCTAATGCTCATTTTGCTCAGCAGATGGTAAAGGCAAAATGTGAATAAACTTCCGCTAAGTCACATAAAAATTTACACACTCGCTTAAGGTGGTTTTTGCCGTATGTGATTAAGAATGAATGCGCATAATGTGGGATGGAAACAGCTAAGCTGACTAACGGCTTTGCTGCTGCTGCATGCATTTGCATTTCGCTCCGTCTTCGTCTCCAGACAGCATCAAACACTGCAATTATTGATTGTGAGAAAAGCTCTATGATGATTTGCTGAATTGCATGCATCTCCTCTTTTACAGCGTCTCTTATCTCCTTTAGTTGTTTTTCTTTTAGTTGCATTCCTTCAGTTTGTTTCCTCTCCATTTTGCGACCTGTTCTTCTTATGCTGTTCTATACATTTTACAAGTGTCCTCTACCATCATCTTGGGCGAGACTGGCCTAATTTATTGGAGTTTATTTGCTCCAAGCCAGTTGATGGAAACGCAGGTGACCTGACTTCTCTGTTTGTACAAAAAATTTTAAATTTGCTGAAAATTCGCTTGACAGGAGATGGGAACTCGACATGTTGCCCATGCCAAGAGTCAGCCCTGGATTCACCTTTCACTGGATTGCAGCCCTAAACATACAGCTAAAGCCACAATAGAGTTTTTGGTTTTGAAATGGCCCAGGCAATTCCCCAACCTGAATATAATTAAAAACCTGAGCAAAGGCTTAAAAGTTAAAATCCAAGAAATTCAACCTGACAGAGCTTCAGTTATTTCTCAAAGAAGATATGATAAAAAAAAATTCCAGTACCCATGGGTGCAAAACTCATAAAGATGTTGGTGAATAAGATGAATACTTATGCAACCAATAGATTTCTAATGATTGATTTTAACGATAAATTGGTTTGCAATAAAAATATTTCACACTTCCCAAAGAGCCAAGAATATTGTGTAAATCAATTAGTGAAAAGCCCAATAAAGTAGATTTATTTCCAGGTCATGACACTACAAATGTGGAAAGGTTCGAGGGCAGTGTATCCTTAAGCATGGTATAGTAGTCATTTCTAAAACTGCAAATGGAAACATTGAACTCCCTTATTTTTGAGGCCCTAGCAGCACCTTTAGGCCCTATATACTTTGCACCCCTTTTTTCCAAGTTCAACAGCCCCGTTAACAGTTATATTCATTGAAATACCTTCACACAAGAACATAGTCTAGGGAAGAGGTTCCCAAACTCGGTCCTGGGGACCCACTATGTCTGCTGGTTTTTGGTCCAGCCATAACTGCAATCTCAGAATTTTAGTTGCTAGTTTTTCTTCACTGCGCTACTAACACATTCTCATCCCGACTTTTCGATTATATGTGATGAAAAAGAAGGCTTTTTGCCGACATTATTTGATGCTTAGGATTAGGGTTTGGGTTAAGGGTTAAGGGTTAGGTTTTAAACTGTTGTCAAAAAAGGATGCCAAAAGCCTCCTTTTGCATTGTATTTTGACGCTTGGTCAGGTAATGTCCCTATATGACACGTCAGGATGAGACTGGGCTCGCACTTTCCACGCACATATGGATTATTTACACTTTTAAGCCACATTATTTCAGAAATAGCTATTCAGAGAGTATTACAAATTACTTGAAAGCAAGATAAGAAAGGAGAATTGTGACTTGACATTGAAGAGTCAATTGACCTTTAGTTGTTGAAACCGTAGCGATGTGGTCACTAAAACTAGCCATTTGTTAGTCAATTATTATTTCAAAGACAAAGCAAACTATGATGAGTCTTACCCGTTTGGTGTTATTTTTGTGATTGGTTTTAGGAAAATCATTGAGAAAAAACTTGGACACCTGTGTTCTGAAGCCTAATTAGTAGCTTATAGACTCACTAATGTCTTGATTTTGATAATTTAAAACTTATCACCTTGGCTTAGTTTCCTTACAAGGAATCTCGCAAAATAAGCACAATATAAAGATTGGGCTTTTAAACATCATGGGATGCGCAGCCTTTTTTGTCAAAGTGGTTTAAGATGGTGAAACGTGTCTATGGTATGAAAAGGAATTAATAAAGAAAATTAACAGATTTTGAATTCTGTGATTAATTCTGTAAGTGTGATTGGAATGAAAACCAGCATTACAGCAAGTCCCCAGGGCTGAGTCTGGGAACCCCTTGGCTCCAGGGGATATATATTGAAATAAATTCACTCGTCCTTCCTGCCGAATGTATTGAGGTTTGATTTTTTTAAAAATGGTTCAGACACTCAAATTCAGAAAACCTTAAGTATATTTGCTCTCAATGATGTCAGGTTTATAAAAAAAAAAAAATCTGCAGTTCTTCATTGGCCGCATAGTTGAAGCAGAAGGAAATGATTTTATCAAAACAAGTCTCGTTACGCAGAATATCTAAATATAGAAAGTGCAAATGTTGAATGAGAAAACAGAGAAAGAACGACCGGAAGAGAGAGAGCACGTTTGAGATAAAAGATTGCCGAAATACCTGAGGCACATTATGTGTATTCCAGCATTTCACGAGGAGTGGTTGATTGCCGCGCAGCAATGAGCTAAAAATTATTAATGGCGGTGTAAGTACATTTTTATTGCTGCAGGTTTTTTTCTCATTCTAAGCTTCATTTTGCTGGTGTTGGTTGGAAAGGAAAAAGTAGCGAAAATAATATTTTGTCGATTTGCTTGTCTCATTTGTCTTAGCATAGCTTCAGGACTGCATATACGCCTATTTCTACTCAACAGAACATTTACCGCTGTTTACCTTTAAACAAACAAGCATTATGTTTTAGGTTGCAATAGTAAGGTTGCAGCTAGTAAGCTAGCTTGGTCCCCCCCCCAATCATTAATGAAGCCAGTTATTTCTGTAACATTAACACAAAACAGCTAACATTAATACAAATGCGGTAATGTATTTAGTTGCATGTCTATAGCAGCAACACCTTTGGACCCCGCATATTTTATACTGAGCCCCCCCGCCCCCACCCGCCCTTTTGTCACCGTAGTACAACTATTGCATCACATTCACTCGCAATCATACTCCAGGAAATGTGTTCAAATAAATTCCCTTGTCCTCCTAACCTAATGTAAAAAGGTTTGATAAAAATGGTGTGGACAAATACTCAAAACCTTAAATATACTTGCTCTGTAGATGTGAGGTTGAATAAACAGACTTCATAACCTCATTACCCACATAGTGGAAGCAGAGGGAAATCACAGATTTCATCAATGCAGGCCCCATTATGCACAATATCTATATATAGAAAGTGTAAATGTTGTGAGAGAATACAGAGGACGAAAGACAGGGAGATAGAGAGAGTGTGTGATTGAGAAAAAAAGATAGCAAAGATAGCCAGGGCACATTGGGTGAATTCCAGCATTTGGATTGCTACATGTTTTATAACAGTCATTCTGAAATAAACTTTCCTGGGGCTGGCCGGAAAGAAAAGGCCAAGAATATAATATTGTCTATTTCCTTGTATCATGTAAGATCTTTACAGTGCTTCAGGAATACACATGCAACTACAATTCACACACAGTGTGGATGGTATGGAAAATTCACAAAAAAATAAAAGCAGTGATTTATAAATTTACGTTGACTTGTATTTCAAGGCAGACAGTATGATGACAGCACAGTCCCCTATGATGTCACCAGCTACACAGCTAATCAGTCATTAAAAGCGATATCGGAAACTGTCTTTTATGACATCACAACGACCACCCAGAATAAAGAAGGAACTGATTAACTGGTTGATCAGTCCTTCTTGCATCCAGGCCGTCACCTCACCATACGTTGACAAAGAAGCAGGCTTTTGAAATGGCTTGTAATGACAAATTGGCAACCCACCTGGTGACATGATGGGGCCCTGTTCCTCAAATCTGGGTCCTCGAGGACCAAGGATAGCTGGCGTTCCACCCTCCCTTTACCTGGGAGTCAGGGAAGAAGGCAGTCTGGCCAATCAGGTGCAATTATTGTTCACGTAATCTTGTGGAAGGAAAGAAAACAAGGACTGGATTTGGATTTTGGGGATCTCGGTGATAGGGGAAAGAGATGAGCGGATCAGCTCTCTTGTCACCGGAATCCGCATATTTGCCTAAATCATCCACCCGCTACCCACCCGAAAGATTATTTTCTCTGATTTGTCGACCCGCACCCGTATGGATATCCCACTCCACCTCTAGGCAATATTGCATTTTAAATTATATAGTGTCTCATTGATGTTCAAGTGTTTTCATTAATGATTTAAGATTTGAGATGCTGTCAGTCTTCAGAGTGAAGGAGTCCTTTCAACTCTGATTCGTGCGTTCTTAATTTTTTTTGACAAGGCTAAATTACCAGTGACCGACTCAAATCAGTCAGAGAGGTGAAGACTGTTTATCATATGCGCTAGTTAGACCTGCCTGGCATCCGTAACCTATAGAAAGTCAAGCAATTTAATAATCAAACAATTAAATATATTACATTAGTCAAATGTAGGTATGCTACAAATCAGTGTCATCGCCCTACTGCTGTAAACCACTTTTCAGAGGTACGTTTCCCAAAAGCACAGATGCTAACCCCAGAACCGCACCCCAATGTGATGATTGCCGCTGTATGTGGTGAAAATACCCATTTGAAAGTCGGTTTGTCTTGCGCTATTTTTAGGCTGACTGCATATTTTACATCTGAGGCTTCTCCCTCATTATTGAATGTTTCCAATCGATTGTCATCAATGCTGTAATTCAAATTCTAATTTGATTGAAAAGTTTGCCCTTGTGGCGCTTGCAGTAGGGAAGTAAAAAATGTCAAGACCTACAAAGAATGTTGTAGAAGCCAATAATGTAATAACAGCCGATAACGTAATAAATTTGCCCTTTTTGAAATGTAATAGGGCAATAACGTAATAACTGGCCAATAACGTAATAAAAGTCCTGAAACGATAACGTAATAACTTTTGGCCAATAATGTAATAATTTATTATGTTACTGGCTGCTTATTACGTTATTGGCCTGATAAAAGAAAAAACTTTGCAAATGTAAAAAGTGAGCCAATAAAGTAATAATATATATCTGTGATAAAATCTGTCACTTGCGCTTGTTTGCAAACATAGACAATGGGAAGATATGAAATATGTATGACATGTAACTCACTCTTGAAGACAGTAAAACAAATTTCACTCTTCGGGATTTTTGATTTCCCATAATTGACCACTAGATGACAATGGTGTGATTAACTTTCTTCAGTTGTCCACATTTCCTTGCTTCCTATTCAGCACACATGGTGAGAGGTAAGCAGTGATGAATTTTCTTTGATGAACAGTTGATTTTGTTAAAATTCTTGAATGTACCACACAAACTATCTTACATAGTTAGTGCAAGAGGATATAACATTATTGAGAGTGTATTCAAAGTTAACTGACTACAGCTAGCTAACTGTTGGCTAACTATTAGCATAATTAACTCTTACAGTTTGCTAATATCAGGGCCTATCGACTTTTTAGAACTCTGCTGGTACGCTGGCGCTCCCATGCAACAGCGTCTGTACTTTGCAGAATATCTCTGGAACCACACAACACACTTAATGGGGAAAATTGCTATAACTACTGCTATTAGTTTCGTTGTGTGGATCCTGAGATATTCTACAAAGTACCGACGATGTTGTGTGGGAGCGCCGGCGCACCAGCGGAGTCCTAATTAAATGAAAAGTGTGTGAATAACTTTGTATTGCCCTTGAACTGAATCTTTGGAGCTCTTGCCTGCTGTTGTACATACACGTTACACCATTTAATATTCAGAGTTTACAGTTTAAAGAAAAGTATGACACACCTTAATCTTTAACACAATTGTATGTATTTCACAGATCTGCAAAGATGAAAATACTGCAAACAATCTTTGTCCTCTCCTGTATCATCTGGGGATGTGCAGGACATGGACAGAGACAAATGTCAGATGACACTTATGATGTGATACTCAGTGCACTCAAGGGGGAATTCAATATTCCTGTAGCAGAGAGAACAAGGATGCTGCACTTATTCGACTGTGGCGGAATAGGCAACATTATGCCCTCGGTGAGGATGGCCAGACAATTACATACAACGGAAAACTGGTAGCTAGGAAGTCAACTATCGCTGCAGTTGTGAACAAGGCTCTCGATGAAACCAAAGGTTCTGGTGCAAGAAAACTGAACATACAACTACGGGAAGAATACTCTGGCATCAGTCGAGCTAGTATTCAAGACTCATTGGACAGATTAAGACGCTACCAACTGCATAAGGCTACCTTTGAAAACAAACCCATTCCAAAATCCATTAAAGCCACAGCAGTTCAAGTTCGTCACCAGATAGACCTGCTTGACATGGGTAAATGGAGAGTCAAGCATGCTAGAGCTAAAGTACAGCCGCCGTTAAAACCAAAGAGACGGCGTTAGTTCACGCCCCGTTATCTCGAACATTTCGCCCTTCTTACCCATTTCTAACCACAATCTAACCAATGAGCCGTATCACAGGACAATTTACCGCTAGCAATAACCACATGTGGCTCCGCGGAACTGAATGTAGCGCTGCATGTAAGTTATAGAATAGAGGGCATTTTGACCGTTAGAATTACGTGTATTTGTCGTTATGTACTTTAACATCTTTTTATTTTCTCTTGCATCGAAAGTGCAAGTGAGAGCTTATGCGACCTCTGGACAGCGCATGGCTGATCCTCTGTTTAAAAAGCCTAGCATGAACAAGAAAAAAAAAATTGCCTATTATGAAAAATTCGACAGCGAAATATAAGAAATTGTGTTCTTGAATTAAATTTTTTTGGTATTTTAAATATGTCTTTTTATTGCAGAAACAGTGATTCTGAGAGTTTGTGGGTAGATCTTCGGCCGCAATTGATTTATTGGTTTTGAAAAGCCAGCCGCAACATAAATAAACAAATTGGCAATATACAACTTAATAGCCTGTGAGCTTATGCTCACATTATTCTCCGAAATTATGCGTTTTCGGACCTGCAGAGGTGTGAGGTTGTCTCTCGCCAAGGAGTCAATCTTTGTCCTAAACTTTGGGACAATGCGTCGTATCGTGACAGGTTCCATAGTTGTGAATGTGATGTCAGTTTATGGTTAGGCATTGAAGATGAAGATGGCCCACTGTCTAACACTGAACCCGGCCCTGTGTCTGACGTTGAAGATGGCCCACTGTCTAACACTGAACCCAGCCCTGTGTCTGACGTTGCAGATGGCCCACTGTCTAACACTGAACCCGGCCCTGTGTCTGATGTTGAAGATGGCCCACTGTCTGACACTGAACCCTGCCCTGTGTCTGACGTTGAAGATGGCCCACTGTCTAACACTGAACCCGGCCCTGTGTCTGATGTTGAAGATGGCCCACTGTCTGACACTGAACCCTGCCCTACATGTATCTCTGACAATGAACCTGTCCCTATGTTTGATGTTGAAGTTCAATCTACGGCCAACACTTTGCCAGCATCCCTCACCATGTCAGTCAATGAACCTCCATATCTACCCACAGAAGTCCTGTCAATGATGATTGCCTGTTCTCTCAATCAAGACATGTCCATGTTAGGAACGTTCAATCGTGTCTCAGTCTTGTTCCGCAACCTTGCTGCACCATTTCATCCTCATATTCATATCAGAGAGAAGCTTGCTGAGAATTTGGAACTTGAGAAAAATAACAACTGTTCAATAAGCGTTATGAAACCCTACAAGGCTGCTGGACGTGGCAGTGGTATCAGCACACGTCTTAAAGAGCTGTTTCGCAAGGACAGTAGATGGATGAAAGCTTTAAGTCATGTGGCCTTTGGCCAGTACAAAATTAAAGACATCTACTGGAAGAAGAACTGACCTTTTTTAGTTGGTGTTTTTTCTTTGTTTGTTTTTTTCAGGTTAGCAAATAATTTAAATGTAATTGTTTTTTTTTTTATGATGAATGTTTAGCTCTTTAAAAAAGTGACAATTGTACAAAGTTATTTTGAAACTCAGGCTATATGTTTTAATTTACAGTTCAGAGTCTTGAAAGAAGTTAAAAACTGAAACCAGCAGATTTCGACATTCCAGTTATTTAAGGATAAGACAGGATATCCTTAATTCTTTCCTGATTCTTTCCAATTGTTACAAAGTTTAATTGTTTAATAAAGCTTACATTTTTCTTGGCCAACATGTGTGGTCATTTCATTTGAGAATATGTCATCCTCAAAGAGGCATAGTTTTCATATTAAAGGTCTACATGCAATATATAAATTGTCTGTGTTTATAAACATAAGTGTTGGAGGCACAGACTGAGGGAGAGACTGAGAGAGTATTTATTTTCACAGTTATATCCAATCATAAGTTCAATAAAATATTTATATCAAATGACATATTATATTACTGGCTCAGTTATTACATTTGCAAAGTTTTTTCTTTTATCAGGCCAATAACGTAATAAATTATTACGTTATTGGCCAAAAGTTATTACGTTATCATTTCAGGACTTTTATTACATTATTGGCCAGTTATTACGTTATTGGCCTATTACATTTCAAAAAGGGCAAATTTATTACGTTATCGGCGGTTATTACGTTATTGGGTGTTAATACATTATTGGCTTCAACAAATGTTGATTGGGCATCTGAACAATGTTGGACTGAGGTGTATTCAAACTGGAGATTTCAGAGGTAACAAACTAAGTTCCAAAAAAAAAAATGGTGGCAGGAGCACCCATCCCTAATCAATTGTTGGAGTGTGAGCACATTGTGCCTTATTAGTACAAATTTTCATCAATTTTCTTATGTGTTGCATTTTGATATTTTTAAAAATGATAATATATTTTTTTAAATAAAAAAATAAAACACATTGAAAGAATAGCCCAGGATTTACCCTTTTTTCAGACTGACAAATTTTATAGGCAAAAATTGGAGTTGTTTTGCGGGGTTTTTTGGTGCCCTTACCAGTAGTGCTGGAGATTGGGTGATCCTTTAGGAAACATATTTTTTGTCAAGTACCTACCTAATGCATCTTTCTTTCACTGAATCATTAGACTTTCCTGCCACTGGCACTAGTGCCACCAAGTCAATATGAACTGTTAGTCAACAGTCCTGGCAGTGGATGTACAATTGACAACAAACACTTCTCGCAAGTCAAAATAGGAAAACGAACAGGCATTAAATAACCAGCAAAGGTCGGAATACGGACCAACCATTCTTCTATTTCATTTTTAGTCCGGTTCTTCATTTTCAAGTTAAATATCTTATTTGATGGGCTTGGAGAGCCAAGAGACATACATTTAGCACAGGCATGCTGTTCCATGTTTGAGGTCGGCAGCCTGTTTCACCATACAGCCATACATGTACTGCAGCACTTCGCAGCTGTTGCATGACAGCCTGCACTTGACTCAACGTGATGGTTAATGACTTCACAGGCGCGCTACCATGCGGAACTCACCAATGGCTTCCTTTTTTGCATGATTGAGTTTTAGGTGGCATCTGTGGATGGCCTGGCGGACTGTGTTCACAGACAGTGGGTTCTTGAAGTATTCCTGGGCCCATTTAGTAATGTCAATGACAGAATAATGTCGGTGAGTGATGTAGTGGCGTCTGAGGGCCTGAAGATCACGGGCATCCAGTAAAGGTCTTTGGCCTTGTCCCTTACGCACAGAGATTTTTCCAGTTTCTCTGAATCTTTTGATGATGTAATACACTGTCGATGATGAGACCTTCTAAGCCTTTGCAATTTGACATTGAGGAACATTGGGTCTCATTCATGAAATGTGAGCGGAACAAATTTGTGTGTAAACTGTTCGCAGATGGAAATTTACGTGCATCTCTGCATTCTTCAATATTTTAGTAGCTCCGATTTCGTAGCCACTAACAAAATCTGTTCATGCTGCTGACCACGTGTAGTGCTTGTGTAAATTTAAGAATGCATATAAATAATGCGTGTCACATTTGGAAATTACAAGTTTAATTCATATTGTGCTCTGTTATGTACACAATACGCAGATGCATTTGAAACATGTGATATAGCCTAAACATGACAAACAATTAAAAATATAACACATTTAATTAAATTAGTTGGCAAATGGCAGGTTTAAGATCCAGATTAGGTTCATGATTGTGAATTATCTAGTCCTATGTGAATAGACTCAATAGATTACACGTTCTTTCTGCATGTCGCATGATGATAATAAAAAAATAAACATGGAGTCATGTCGCTGTCTCCGTCAGGTATACTTCCTGACAGAGAGGTCTCCCCAATTATGCCAGTGATGCACTCGTCTGCAGTTGATACTTCGTTCCAGGAATAACCAAAGGTCACAAGTGACATTCCTAATGAAACCTGTTTTTCTGAACCACGAAGTACGACAGCTGCTGTTAGATAGCCTAATAAGCATTACATAACCATAATTGAACAATTATTCATTTTCTACACCTCCTTATATGGTGATCATTGGCAATTCATGAGCAGGGATTTATGCTAACAGCTGATTACCAGAAGCGCGCTGTCACTTTACGATGGATTGGCATTCAAGATCATACACACGTGTTTACGATCAGATCTGAGTTTCCCGTGGTGTTCATGAATCCGGAGTAGGTTTTTAGTTGCGTAGGCTTTTATGTGCAAATCTGCGCACAAATTTACTAACGTTTCATGAATGAGACCCGTTGTTTTTAAAGTATTCCACAATTTTTTTATGCAAGCCTTCACAGGTTGGAGAGCCTCTGGTCATCTTTACTTCTGAGAGACTCAGCCTCTCTAAGACATCCCTTTTATAGCCAATCATGTTACACACCTGATTCCAGTTAACTTAATTACTTGCTAAATGTTCTTTCAGCTGATTCTCATAATATGAATAACTTTTTCAGTCCTTTTTTCCTGTGTCCCAACTTTTTTGAGACTGTTGCAGCCAGAAAATTAGAAATACGCTGATTTTGTGGATAAAAATGTAAAATGTCTCAGTTTCAACATTTGAAATGTTATCTATGTTTTATTGTAAGTAACATATTGGCTCATGTGATCTGAAAGTCATTGCATTTTGATCCATCCATCCATTTTCTATACCTGCTTATTCCTCACTAGGGTCACGGGGTGAGCTGGAGCCTATCCCAGCTGACTACAGGCAAAGGCAGGGACCCACCCTGAACAGCTTGCCAATCCATCGCAGGGCGCACACACCATTCACACACCAGTCACTCTCACACTCATACCTATGGGCAATTTGATGTCTCCAATTAGCCTGATATGCATGTCTTTGGACAGTGGGAGGAAACCGGAGTACCCGGCGAAAACCCACGCAACACGGGGAGAACATGCAAACTCCACACAGAAAGGCCCCAGGCTGGATTCGAACCCACGACCTTCTTGCTGTGAGGCAGCAATGCTAACCACTGTGCCACCGAGCAAATTCAAAAGCACTAATTTAAG
Source organism: Gymnothorax reevesii (assembly GCA_029721435.1). Lineage (NCBI taxonomy): Eukaryota > Metazoa > Chordata > Actinopteri > Anguilliformes > Muraenidae > Gymnothorax > Gymnothorax reevesii. The sequence goes on from CM056577.1 coordinate 116,247,842, forward strand.
CTTTAGCCAAGGGATACAAAGAATGTAAGCTGGTTGTTATCGCCAATAATCATTGAAGAAAAATACCTTCTAGATTCTGACTTGCACTTGTTTTTTTTTTTTGGCCAGGTAGAACAGCAGTTCTTTCAATGCCCCAATACTAGTTTTCAGCAATCAAAATAGTGTGATGTATCACAAAGTGGCACTTCGCCAAAGAGGTATGTGAGAGTCCCTTGACAATCATTCACTGATGCAGATTACATATTGATACTTCGGACATAATATGAGAAAGAAGGCCCCTCACACAAACACACACTCCCTTCATATATATATATATGAAGAGATGAAGAGTTTGGTTCCAAAACGCAATAAGTGCCAAAATGACAAAAATTGAGATAATATCATCGAGCGATAGTCCTGCGCTTCTTGCACATGATGCAAAAACCTGTCAGTAGAAATGCATACTATATGGTGTATTTTTTCATGGTCAAAATTTGTGTTTTTCTATAAAATGCAATGGGCGCCAACATAGAAAAAGCTGATTTACTCAAAATGACTAAAATGGATATATTGCATTTTGGAACCAAACTCTTCATATATATATATATATATATACACACGCACCCCGTCGCAAACACACAAACACACTCACGCACAAACACGCATGCAACTGAGCGACTGCATAGTAAACCTTTCACTGTTATACCCCATTATACGGTATCATGTGGATGATATAACACCCCTGCCTCAGATGTTGGCATGAGTCACCAATAGAAGAGGATTAGCTCAGCACACAACGCAGTTCAGTCATCCTCGTGCGAACACACTGGCAGGTGCGTCAGTGCAAGCCCCCATGTTTGCAGATGGAAGGCAGAGGCGGGACCATCACAAGCCGGGCCTCATGGGGGTAGAACTTTATCTGACGGGACGTCTTCTTGACCAGCAGCATGATGTAATTGTCGTCTCGCACCCATCCGCAAAGCATCGCTCTCTCTGTTTTTCTTTCGGCCTGAAGACTTTGCAACATCCCTCCTCTCATTACTTGGCTCCTGTCATGCTGTCACACCGTTCGTCCTGTCCCGGTCGAGATCTTTAAATACGGCAAACAAATAACACTCTCTTCATTAGAGACCTGATTATTGATTACTGATTATAACACATTAGAAGACTTCAGTAGACTGAAGCACAACCTGGTGAACTAGGGTGGTTTAACAGCCTTGAAGGAATTAGCATTTCATTAGATAGGAATTTCACTGGGATCTCAGTGTTTAATTGGATAGAGTGAACAAGTGCAGTAAATTATGCCTATAATTGGATCTGCATGTTAAGTGCAGCATTGAGATGGCAAATACTGGAACTCCAGTTTAGTCAGCTGCTTTTTAGCTCAGTACTTCTGCACACTGAATTTGATAGCAATTAATACTTGGGACTATCTTAGATGGGATCCCACCTGCCACTCTTCCGGTGCCCTTGCTTGTACATACCCACCTTCGAACTTGGCCTTCATTTCAATTTCGACTACACTCATTGTGACTGCGTCTTTCACGGTCATTACGCAATCAAGATGACAAAATCTGTCTGTAGACAGATAGACAGACTGACGTGTACCCATCCGGCAAAGTACTCAAAACCACTTTTTTCCCCCACTTTTGTGGTAGTTGTGGTAGCTACAATGAGTTGATGCCTGGACAACTCTTTGCAATGATCTCACACACACATACACACACACACACAGAATCACAAGGTGAAAACAATACCAGTAGTAGCTGGTAACAAGGGTAACTAGGCTTCTGCTGGAATTCAGCTGAATGTAAGTTAATGTGACCTCATGAGAAATGCCGTTCTTTCACTCAGAACTCCTGCCAAAACTCTAACAGTTTGAACCGGAACAGTGGCTGACAGCCTAGGCTTATATTTTTGATGACCTCAGTTTCGTATATGTAAACTACTGTGAGCTCGATGCAGAATCTGAAATGCTTGCTGTGCACAAGCCCAGTAAGTTTAATGTTCAAATGTGGAACCATAATCAGTGAGGTGTCTGATCAGTGCACCGTTATTAGGGATTCAGTTACAACAAACCAAATGTCATATTTATATCGTTCGGGGATATTACATTTTTGGTCTGACCGCCGCCACCGCGGCGTCGTCCTACGTGTTAACGCGATAACTTCAGTAATATTTCAGTTAGAAATTTCATGTTTTGCCAATAAGTAAGTATCATAAAGAGGAAGAACTGATTTGATTTTGGACAATTTACAATTTCTAGATTGGCCACCCGGGGCCAAAAACTGAAAAATCTCTGTTTATATCATATCTCTGGAAATATTTGTCTGATTGACCTCAAATCGAGTGCAAATGAAAGGTCATGACCTGAGGATGTGTCCCACAATGATATTATACCTGTTTGGTTGAGAATTTTGACACAAGGTGGAGCTTTGTCACATAAAATTCACCATTTTTGCCATATCTTTGGAACCATTTGTCCATTTAATATGAAACTATGTGCAACTGCAAGGTCATGACCTCACAACGTGTCACATGATGACATCATATCTGTATGGTTCAATATTTTGCCACCGGGTGGTGCTTTGTGATGAAAAATTATCATTTTGGCCATATCTTCAGAACCATTTGTCCGATTGACTTGAAATTAAGTTCAAATGAAAGTCTGTTCAAGGTCTATTCAAGGAATGGGGAATTGGAGGATTGGGGGCGTTCAGGGATATACCCCAAGCCATCGCCTCCGACGGCATAAGCCTAGTTTTCCTTGTTTTCATTTTGAAGTTGTTCTTGATTATAGCCGATTGCATTACATCTTCTATGCTTTTTACTGCAAATGTACAGTAAGCTATGACCAAGACACTGAATCCAGCTATAAATACTGATGATACTGATGAGTTTATATCAGTCACTGCATTTTGTGAATGCAGTTCAGGGAAAATGGGAGCTGCTGGGTAATGTATAACTGTCATGCTGTCATCTGACCTATTTTGGAGCAGTCATTTTGGGTGAGTTTGTAAATCACAAAGACTTGGCAATAAAAAAGAGCAAGAGGATTCCTGAAAGGTGTAAAATTTCTCTGGCAATCATCAACTTATCAGGCAGGCAGGTGTAGCTTTGCTGTGGTTTGATTTGGTTAACATTCAACAGGATATTGTGTAAGCAGATCTGTGACAAAATACAAATTCAAATACTTCTGACATGACCCACACAGAGAATTCTACAACTCAGTTTGGTGATGCATTGCAAATCTTGTCAGTAGCTTAAAAACTACCGTACCGTTTTTCCAGTTGAGACAAACAATTCCCTGGTATGTTCCACTTTAAATGTGCTTGACCTAATCCCATTTAACCAGACACGACTCAACCTCCGGGTGTGCAGGGGCTGGATGGCGCACAAAACCACCCCCAAAATCCCAAACTCAAATTGTTATTGCATACCCATACCCTGAGGACATACAGTCATAAGTCTTCTTTCAATCTACAAAACACATGTAGACCAAATGAGCAAAGTCCCGCATACCCTCAAATATCAGCAAGAGGATGAGAAGCTGGACCATTTGTTCCCTGGCCTTGTCGAGAGTTGCATTGTTCCTCCAGCATCTGCAGTTTGACGACAGGACAAGGCCATCTTTCCAGCACCACGTAATTCCTTGAAGGTTGGTGCACGCCCTCTGGTCTCTATTGTTAAAGATGGGGACCGCTGCCCTGGTCTTCCACTCCAAAAGGTTCTGTTCCAAAATTCCATGCAACACTGAGGACTCATGCCAACCACAGCACTCCAGCAACCTCCAAAGCATTCAACATTTCCACTGAGGAGCTCTCACAGAGGACTACTCATCTATCGTACTTAAGCACTCCTTCCCCCTTCCAACTACGTCCCCTATTGAGTTTCACCATCCTTGTTGAGAACAGCTTGGACAATTTTCCACTTCTGAGATTGCAAATGGTTTCCTTCTGCGCAGTGGGGTTGACTGGAAGTCCATCTCCACCGAGGTCTTTCCACAGTTCTTCGTGTTTCCTCCTGTCCCCGAAACGAAAGAGTAGGATCCCGAGTCAAGGCATGGAGTGTGTTAGTAATGCAGTGGGGATTGAGATCACAGATTCAAGCGGTTGAAAGGGGACTCCTTTCAAAGTTAGGCAGAGTTACTCTTGCTGATAGGGTGCGCAACACAGACGTCCAAGTGAAGCTCAGAATAGAGCTGAACTCAAAGGAGGCAGTTGCAGTACTTTGGGAATTTTCTGAGGGTGCCATGTGGATGCCCCCTCTGAGGGCACCACGCATGTCTTCCCTGTCAGTAACTCTGGGGCATTTCCTTGGAGATCATCTTTCTGTCTCTCCCCCTATCACTCTTTCTCTTTTGCACACGCTCACTCAATCACACACACAAACAGGAGCGCACATGTACTGATCAGCCATAACATTATGACTCAGGCTAGCCTAGATTATAGCTGGGGTACGAAACAGGCTAGCCCACTTTAACCCGGGTATTTTCTGGGCTGGGACGATACTTCGGCCTGTTACACTGGATCAATCAGCATTGCAACTGGACGTGTAATATCCTTTCACTTTGAGCCTAACTGAGCCCAAACAGCCTGCATTGAGCTTCAAAATGAGCCATTTCGATACAATTTTAACTTAACCAAGTTTTAACTGCTGAGGGCGGACCCGATTTTATCTCAGTATTCCCAATGATAAAAAAAACAGCACATTCATTCCAAATGAATAAGACGCAGAGAAACATTGTGGAAGAAGAATAGTTGAGTAAGGACACGAGGAGAGGACAAGTGTGATGATGAGGAAGATAGAGAGAGAGAGAGGGAGGAGGGAGCGTAATACTTTTCCATTAGTGTTCACCTGTCACCATGGAGACAACAGGCGACTAATTACTCTCACGCGCGCACACACAGGAAGCGTTGAAAAGGACAACAGGAAGTGCCTCGGCTCCAGTGCTGACGGGCCAAGAATTCCAGGAAGTTATTGTACTGTATGAAAACTGGCTGAGGAATTTGAGAAGTCTGGAGGCTGCCTTGTATCGCTGCCTGGAGACCGGGTACTTTGAAGATAACGGGGCTTCTATTTGATGGCTGTGCCGTATTGTGCGGGTCAGACTGTTTGTTACCGGTTTCCCTCCGTCCTCATGGCCATGAGTCGAAGTAAAGCGCAGCGATGGCATTCTGTCAGGCAGGAATGTCAAACTGTTTGAAGACAAGCCAGGTCCACATGTGGAATGCTGGGCATTTTTGAGTCATTTTAAGCAAAAAAAAAAAAAAAGAGAGAGAGAGAGAGTGGACCTCACAAAAAGTTTGAGGAATTTGCTGCAACCATTGAACAGGCTACAATTTTTGGTGATTTCAACAGAAATGATTGTTTCCATTTTACAAAAATGAATTTCTTTATACCGAGAAAGGAATATCCAGTATCCTAAAATGTAAATTTAACATGACATTTTACAAGGTAACCCATAATCTTTTTGCCAAGTAAAACACCTGAAAAATGAAATGGTCACACTTCTGGTGTGACCAGTGCGGGCTACAGACCCCTTCTTCCATATTTCACCCATTCCATCCAAGAGGCGAAGCCGTCCCTCTGAGCGCATTGGGTTTCCTGAGATGCACATTCCTTTTGCTGCGGATCTTTTGATCCCTCTAGCAGCACCTGCTTAATGAGGCCAGCCTCAAACCCAGAGCCCCAGGTCTATGACCTGTGACAGTCCTTCCAGCTAACGCGTGGACAGAGCTTTGGGAGAGGCAAGACCGAAAGCATTGTAAAAGCATCCCTATATCATACTTACAGGCAAAAACCCTTGTTTTAGGCTGATACACTGCATGGCGCAGATTATTGCTGTATTAACCCCCATGATATAAGATTTTTTTATCTGTTTCCTTTTATTGGAATGTTTTCATGCTTCACTGTTCAAGAACTTTGTTTCCTTGAGGAATGAAATTTTAGGAATCATTGTTTTGCAGACATTCTGTATCAGTTTTCTAAGCCTCTGTTGCTTTCTGCAATGTTTTTTTCTTCTTCGCTGTTCTAGAACTTTATCGTTTTGAGGGTTGGATTTTTCAGAATCATCTTGTTTTGGCAATATTACAATTAATCACTGTTATAAACCACAATTGCTTTGCATTACCAGTAGTTATGAGTAAATAAGATACAGCATTTGAATGTCCATTTGAAAAAATTTGTGTTGCATTCGTGATTGTGCTCCTGGAAGAGTTGATGCACTGATATTAACTTTTTTTATGGTGGCCTTTGTCAGAGCACTTTGAGACCATCTTCATATGATGAAAAGTGGTATATCAATAAAAATGTTCATAATTCTTTTTTTTCATTTTCTGTCCCTCTTTTCTAAGTTTAGTATAGTTTAGTTAATTAGGTTTATTTGTAACAGGGACCATGTGCAAAAATACATTAATCTCAACAGAGAGGAGAAGCTTGCACCAGATTTAGCTACTGGCTATATTCCATTTGCAGTCGCTGGGCCGCAGATGACCAGAAAACTCAAAATCAGAGAACAACCCATCACAACTGCTAAGTGATTATGCATTAGGTTAGTGTGCTTTCGTCTGTCTGAGGTTGCATTGGCCTGTGTTCTGTGTGTGTGTGTGTGAGTGAGTGTAGGCACACGAGTGCACAAGCACAGTTGTTTGTATTTATTAGAGTAACTGGGTGGTGTGTGTGTGTGTGTGCGTGTGTGCGTGCGTGCGTGCGTGTGTGTGTGCGCGCGCGCGTGTTTGTGTGTGTGTGTGTGTGTGTGCGTGTGTGAGTGCAGGCACATGAGTGCACAAGCACAGTTGTTTGTATTTATTAGAGTGACTGGGTGAGTGTTGACACAGTGGTGTGTGTGCTGTGTGTGTGTGTGTGTGTGCGAGTGTGTTTCGGGGAGTTTGGTGTAGAGCGCATCTCTTTGCTTCACCCTGATCGTGTGCATGTCAGTGGAGAGGTTAACGACTTTAACCCCATTGGTGCTGGGCTGCACAAGACGTGCGGAAGGATGTGTCAAAACAGTGGCCCACAGGCACCAAATAAGCCAATACCTGTAATGACAATGGAAATATACAACAGCCTAAGAAGGAAAATGAATCGAGAGATCACTAAAATAATCTACTGAGCAGCCATCGATATGGGTAGTTTCATATTAAAACCTTGACTGGCTTCACAAAAGCTGCTTTATCAGTTACACAGGGTCTTTAAATGCGGTAAATTGCCTTGAATTTCACCAGTCATGAGCCGTCTGGCAAGCTGAATACAGAAGCAATCGGAGCTGTCCATCTAGAAATGTTTGGAGGTTTTGCGACTGGCTCATTGCTCCGAGCTCAAAAGGTCTTGAGAAATTAATGGTGCCTGTTGGTGTTTAGCGCCCTCTCCTGTGCATCCATTGAATTGCCAGCTAAATATTCCTAACCAAGAGTTCCAAGCCCTTCGAAGAATTCCTGCCAAATCATCATCTATACAGTTAATAAAAATCATTATTGCGCAGATCTCATTCAAGTTTTTAAAAACACGCTTGCAAAAGGTATAACTGAGCTCAAGGGTGCAGTTTGTGAAGCTGTGTGAATTCTAAAACTAATGGAATTGGTTCAAACAAAAAGCAGTATGCAGTTCATTCAGTGAAGGGTAGCGTATGTCCAGCTCAGAACAACTGAGTGACTAAATTTATTTATTTCTGCATGAAATATGTTGGCCTTACAGAGTGAATTTATAATAAGAGTCAAACGTTCTCTGAAATGTTTTACGCTATAACAGCAGCACGCCATATAGGTAGAAACATTGTCTTACGAGTTGTATAATCTAAAGATCAGAAAGTTCAACAGTTTCCCCCTTGATATTTCTGTCTCACTTAAATTGGAAGATTTTTACCACCAACTTTGGTTCTCATTTCAAACATTTGTGCACAATTTTAAAATCTATAATCAAAACTGTTATTATGTTTCACACTCATCTTGATGTTAAAAACCTTGAATTTTTCATGAGAGGAGCTGTGTCACGGTTGCTGCTCATGCTAAGAAGTTATATCCCAAGAAAGCAACTCTGCTTGACTGCAAGTCATAATCTGATTCCATCATTGCCAATCCGTCCTCGTTTTTGCATTGTATCTATATACAAACCCCAATTCCATTGAAGTTGGGACATTGAGTAACACGTAAATAAAAACAGAATACAATGATTTTCAAATCCTTTTTTTACCTGTATTCAGTTGAGTACACAACAAAGACAAGATATTTTATGTTCAAACGGATAAACTTTGTTTTTTTGAAAATATTCACTCATTTTGAACTTGATGCCTGCAATATCTGTCCAAAAATCTTGTTTGCCAACCTCATATTTAGGGTTTCACTTAATAATATGTTCACAAAGTATAACAAAAGCTACAATTTAGAAATATCAGACTCAAGGGAAACAATTCACACAGCAACCATCCACCTGAAAAGCTTGATAGATTATTGTAAACCAGTATAACTGAACTATACATTTTTTACTGAAAAGAATTAATGACAATCTTAGTTCTTTTAATCTTCTAGTTCTTTTTCCATTACACCTTTCTACCTGTTAGCATATAAATGCAAATGTAACAGGGTTACTATAGATTGTTGAAGTTTGACTAATTTCATTTCAATATTCATTCGGTTTTCCATTTATATTCAAGAGGATCATTGAGCCTTTGTAATTTCTTTTGGTAAAAGCCTTTTCTTCTGCCTGCATCTGTGCAAGGCTTCTTGTGTTTGTTTGATTAGGGTTCCCTCATGTGGCGAGCGGTGGTGGTATTTATAGAAAAATGAAATTGTCAGCCAGCCCTCTTGCTTGCTGATGATTTTAACTGCGGAGCTGGCGCTGAATTGTACGTTACACCATCACTACCGACTACGTAAATGTCTTAGACTAACAGAGCTGGAGCTGAAAATAAATTCAGTGAACCTGACAGAAATTGTTGCGTGATTCCTCCTATCAGCCGAGATTGAACCAGAAATACTAAGAGGGGTTACATCTGGTGCCGTGACTGCGGGTGATCAACTTTACTTGTGATCCTACATCCAGCAGGCTGCGGGAGTGATCCATTACTGGGATAAGTTCCAGCCAGATATTGTTGTTTTTTTTTTATTTATAACATTTGAAGTTTCAATGACTCTCAGCCGTTTTGGCTCACTTACGACTGTTATTTGGAGAGTCAATTCTATCGCATATTACATTTAGCCAGCTTAGTGGTGGAAGTGACGGTTGCATGCAAATTATCCTCCCACTGATTGTGGTGATATAGAAGTGCATTTAATGTCTTTTACTGGCTTAGTGCTATACTGCTCCTCGTTTTGTGCATGCAAGTATGTATATATACATTTTCAATTTTTAGGAAAGTTAATTTGTAGGATTTCACTAATTGAACTTGTGTTGCTGTTGTGTAACTAGGACAGAGGTAAACAGCAAAGAGCCTTGTGACATGGGTGCTCGTTCAACAGTGAGTTTTGGCAGGGGACTGACCTTACCCACTAATTCACTATCGCCCCCCAGTCATGCGGGTTCTTGGGGTTATGGTATTCCTGCAAACTCTGGTGAGGGAGGGACTAGTTTGTTGTTTGATCAGGCTGCCCAAACCCCTTTCACTTCCACTCCTATTCATCACCAGTCTAGTGAGACAGAGAGTGCACTGCAACATCTGGGTGTTTTAATCACAGAGCTGGGAAAGCACAGTCGCGGCTAGGCTACTGTCACAAAGGGGGAGTGTTAACTGCCAGAACAGGGATGGTAGCTGTGCACCAGCTGGTGGCACTACAGTGGACCTGGCGCAGCTCAGTATGGCCCTGAAATCAGATTGCAAAGAGCCCCCTATCTTTTGTGGTGAGGCGACTGACAAATGCTCTGTCCATGAATGGATTGACTTAATGTCAGTGTATCTGAGAAAGACGTGTGTCAGCATTGCTGACCAGTCTGATGAAATCCTAAGCAGGCTGATGGGGAGGGCCAGGGATTTAGTGCGAATCGGACTACGCAGTGAACCATCACTGAGTGAGCAACAGCTTGATACAATCTATGCTATCCTAAAACAACATTTCAGTGGCCTGTCATATTCATCCATGCTGCTTGCTGATTTTTAAAGCACACTTTCCAGGGCTCATGAGAGTCCAATTGATTACTGGGTGCGCCTTTACAAGGCAGCTGATATAGCAGAAGAGTGTCTGCAGCGTCTCTCCTGACGCTTGTTGACAGTTGGACGGGTAACGAGGTCCAAGAGAGAATTGACAAGTATCATAGGGAGGTGAAATCCAGAACCAGTAAACCTATAGCGATTCAGGTAGCCAGACAGACTGTCGCTATGGTGGGTGATGATGTACAGGATGCAGGGAGATCCGAGTCTGACATTCTTGTACAGTCCTATAAGCAGAATGTGGGTCAACCCTTAAGTGTGGAATTGGCTTCGATACGGAACAGCATGGACAAAATGACAGAGATGCTAACACATATAACTGCCCCTACAAAGCCTCTTACCTTGCAAGTTTATAACCATTCGTACCAAAGGAGAAAAGTCTCAGAGCCTGGGGGTTGCAGTATTTGTTGCGACAGTTCTCACTTTACCTTCGCCCAGAGTCGGCTGCGCCACCTGTGTTTCTTCTGTCACCAATCTGGCCACATGCGACAACAGTGCCCTAACATGTTCCCTATGGCGCCTCGGTCTGCACCTGTCTCCCCTTTGGATCAGGGAAACTAGACAGCCTACAGTTTGAGAGGGGCAGTGTGGGCCTTAGTGGCGAATCCCTCAGTACTGATCTCCAGTCAGTGTATGAGTCAGTTTGTGAGAGTGTGCCTAGTCACCAGACAGTCATCCTTCAGAATACACAGTGGTTGAAAGGCAGTGATAGTTTGTTCTACACAGCTGTGGTTATAAATGGATGTGATACTGTTGGTGCCATGTTAGACACAGGTTCCGTGGCACAGGTTCATGTTCTGTGAGTGAGGAGGTGGAACAAAGGCTCATTGCCGCTGGCACCCTAGACAGCGGTGGGCAGCAAGAATTAGCTATTGTTCTGATTGGATGTGGGGGGGAGAGGGTGAATCCTAGGAGAGTTTGTGATTTGAAGCTCAAAGTATATAGGTGCACAGTGATTGTTCCCACACTGGTTGTTCCCGGTCAAACAGATGAGCTCATTATTGGGACGAATGTGATTAAGTATCTGATTCATAAATTCAAGGAATCAGATGTGTATTGGAAAATGATTTCTGAGGCGACTGGTCCTGACATTAGAGGACGTGATGGCTTTCTAGCTATGCTTGCTGGTGTACATCGGTGGAAAGGCGAGGATGTGCCTGATATTGTGGGGACTGTCAAACTCGCTCAAGCTGTGACTCTTTCACCGGGTCATGAACACCTTGTGTGGGGTCAACTCCCAAAGAAGTGCCGTGGCTCGCTAGGCTGTACTGTGGTGGTTGAGCCAACAGTCTCGTTCTGCCCCAAAAAATATTCTTGTTGGCAGAGTGGTGACTCCTTTGTGGGGAGATGGATGGATCCCTAATGAAGGTCATAAACCCCACAGAGAAGCTGATAGCAATGAGGAGGAATGCTAAGTTGGCAGATGTGTCGCCATGTCTGGTTGTTGAGGATCTCCAGCCTGCTGACAGTTTGTGTTTTCGTTCTAGCAGCCAGCATGTCTCAACAGAACCGACCCTTGAATTCCAACATGGAAGAAGCCCTGAGAGAACATGGGTTGAGTGACTTGAACCTTGGCTCTTGTGAAGTGTCGGATCGCTGTCGGAAAGAGTTGTGCAAACTTGCGCTGAGATATTCTGACGTCTTCTATAAGCAGAGACTTGATTCTGGCGAAGTGAAGGACTTCGTCCACAAAATCCACCTAGTGGATGAAAGACCTTTCAAACTCCCTTACAGACGTGTGCCACCAGCCCACTACCAGAAGCTCAGAGTGACAGTGAATGAAATGGAGGAAAGGGGAATTATCAGAAAGTCAGCCAGTGAGTTTGCATCACCGCTTGTCTTGGTTTGGAAGAGGAATGGAGATCTACGAATCTGCACTGATTTCCGCTGGCTCAATCCCCGGACAGTGAAGGATGCCTACCCTCTTCCCCATCAGGAAGATTGCCTTGCTGCTTTGGGGGGGGGAGAATGCACTGTTCAGCACCATAGACCTCACGTCTGGATTCTATAACATCCCCCTTTACGAAGACCATAAGAAGTTTACTGCATTCGCCTCACCTGTTGGGCTTCACGAATACAACAGGCTTCGCCAAAGACTGTGTAACAACCCAGCGAGTTTTATGCGCATGATGATGAAGATTTTTGGGGACCAGAACTTCTTGAGCTTACTCTGTTACCTTGATGATCTTATGGTTTTTGCGCCGGATGAGGAGGAAGCTCTGAAGAGACTCGAGATGGTTTTTGAACGGTTGCGGATAAACAACCTCAAGCTGGCCTCCAAGAAGTGCCACCGTCTGTGCCACTCAGTGCACTTCTTGGGACACGTCATTGACAGCAGTGGTGTTGCAACAGACCCTGTTAAGGTGGAAGCCATACAAAGGTGGATAAGTTGGGCTTGATGCTTCCTGATGGCGGGACCCCATGTCCTAAGAAGATAAAGTCATTCCTTAGTCTCGTCATGTGGTACCAACGCTTTATCCCAAATTGCTCTAAGGTGGCTAAGCCTCTCTTCCTGTTAACATTCAAAACTAAATTCAATCAAGCAAAAAAAGAGGGGGGGGACAGAGATGTGTGACTTACAGAAAACTGACAGCTACAGACTGGACCCAAAAGTGTGACCAAGCTTTACAGAGATTTAAAGATGCTTCACTAACCAACGTCGTACTCGCTCACCCAGATTTCTCTAGGCCATTTATCCTCTGCACTGATGCGTCTTCTGATGGCTTAGGTGGTGTTCTTTCCCAGGTTGCTCCAGGTGACGAACGGGCCCACCCAATAGCATTCGCAAGTAAGTCCCTCAACAAAGCTCAGAATAAATACCCTGCTCACCGCTTGGAGTTTCTAGCTCTGAAATGGGCAGTCTGCGAGAAATTCAGACAGTCATGTTTTCACTGCATGGATGGACAACAAACCACTCGCCCACATTCTGTCAAAGCCAAAGCTGGAGCTGTGGAATCCCCACCGCCATCTTTGGTGTCGTTCCAGTTGCGTGAAAAACAGAAGTGAACTTGGTGAGATCCACCCTCAGAGGGCTGAGGGAGTAAGTCAACAATGATGGTCACTCCAGAGGAGTATATTGCCCATAATGCATTGTATTTGTGCAGTTGGTGCAAGAAGATACATCCGTGCCTGGAGTGCAGTAATGTGCGTAAAACTATAGTAAATAAACCTTCACCACTATTCACTGAAGGAGACAGTAGGCTTTTTCATTAAAATGCCAAAATGTCAACTGTGTACAAGTGTAAATACGCACACATATTTTTGTGTACTCATATGAAGTAACTTTTTTATAGCTCTATGTTGCCCTATTCATCCTACATTATCTACAAACTTGACATTTCATATTAACTTCCAGCAGCCTGCATGTGTTTAGTGGTTTTGTTTCTCTGCTCCCAGGTGTTGTCATTTGTATGCACTGCTCCTTCAGTGAAGGTCTGGTCTATTTAAATTCACTTTGTATTTACAGTGTTGCTGGATTGCAATGCTTGATTCCCTACAAAGCCTACCAGTTAGCTTGTGTCTTCTAGGTGTGAGTTTAACATTCCATTTGTTTTCGTAAAGAAAAGCAAAATTATTCTTTTGAGCTCTCAAGCCTTTATTTTGGTCTCTAGGTTGGGACAGCTTTCTTGTTAACCCTCTGTTCCAGCATGTTCCTCGGAGTCAAGTCTTCATTGGTCTCCAGGATTGGAACTGCATTTCTGCTAAACATTTCTGCTAAATTTCTGCTAATTCAACTGTCAAGCAGTCCTGCTTCAGTGAGGGAAATTCACCATCTGGCTTCTGCCTCAGGACGGTCACTGCCCTGGGCGAGAATGCCCCAAACCTCTCCAGTAAATACCACCCTTAGCTGGACTGCCCTTCTACTGTTCTGGGCTATGGTCTTTCCCTCTACTACTACCATATATCTATTAATAAATACTCCCTTGTGGATTGTACCCTGAATCTGTGTTTGGTTCCTTGTCTGGATTATAACAGTTACAGTGCTCTCCACTATTATAATATCTTGAATACTGGCATTATGAAAAAAAATGTGGTGGCTGCTAATCCTTTCAATATTTTACAGACAATAGCAAGAAAAATCTAACCTTAAATTCAAAGAAAATGATCAAACATTTTCCCCAAAAATGCATGCTGGCAAACCTCACTGGCAAACCTCAAGTCAAGGATACAAGGGAAATGTTAAAGGAACTAAATCTAAATTTCACAAATAGGCTCTCTTCATGTAATTTTCTATCAAGAAAAAAACATGGCAGTCATTTCCCATAAGATCAAACAATTTTGGAGCAATTAGTAACTTTATACTTTCCCTGGGAACGCCCCTTTTAAATCGCCAGAATGGATAATACTGCCCTTTCTTAGTGTGACGCCATCTACAGAACTTAGGACCAATTTGCCGCATAGCCGGTATGTAAAACGTAATGTAAAAATATGATTTTGATCACCTCATTATATATATATTTTTGTCGCCCCAGTGCTTAATTACTTCAAAGCTGATATGATTTACAATATGAGAAAAAAAAATTGGCTACATATATTTTTTTATTTAATCTTACACTAGTTTTCTTAAGTGGTTCACTTGCGTTCACCGTCTGCGAACGCTACTGCTAGACTATCCAGGTGTTTGGTTTTCCATTTATAACGACATATGTACTGCATTTTTTAAGTATATGACAGAGATATCTGGAATGAAAATCTAATTCCTTGATCAGCTGTTCGCGAGTTTGCCAGACTGCGTGCCACACTTTGATGTCCATTTCAGTTCGTTCATTACGCTCTCCTGAGCATAATTTTCACATAATAAGAAATAAGAGTTAAATAGCGAACACGTTAGATTATTCACAGCATCCGGTCAGGCTAGAGTAAAACAATAATATGATATGACAAAGAGAAAAACATTAGAACAGGAGACAGGAGCCAAGATAAAGCGGCAAAAAGCAACTAGTCGTGCAGCAGCAGCCTGGGGGATGAATTGGCAGTGCGCTTGAGCAAAGCCCTTTCGGAGCGCTCGTGAAGAGAAGGCGTAAAACATGTGGAATACAAGGCATAGCCTGCTAAGTGCTAGCTGCAGCCAGCCTGCGCTGCAAGCGGTGCTCTACAATGAAAGCCCCTCCGAAACCCTGGCGTAGTTAACGCGCATTACAATTGCTCACTAGCGGCCTACATTCATTTTCTTCCGTTTTTCAGTACCCATCTGCTCTTCTTTCTCCCCTTTTCCCCAGTGCTTCTCTCCCCAAATTACTTTTGATTTTTGGGGTACCATCTGACTTTATTATTTTCAACTTTTTCACCCCGAACTCTGACCAAAACCCTTTATCCTCGAAGTCGGAATTGTTGAAGTGGTCGCTACAAATTACACTTCTGTCGCTTGGTCCTTTCCATTTTGCGCAAATCAGTTTCACCCGAGACACCCAAATTTTACTCATTTTTTAGTCTTTTGGAAATTTATGAAGGCTGACACCTTCTTTGTTTGTATTACTACAACCTGCCACAGTGCATCTGGTAGGCATTTGCTCCCCCATTTCCCCAAATTTCGCAAGAAAATAACGATTTTATTAACCTTCTATGACGTCAGCAGGTTAACGTGTCAATAACGCTGATTTTGGACCTAATTGTGGGCGGGGGAGAAACTGACTGAAAATCATCAGAAAACACGCCTAAAATTACTACTGTGTGTATTTTTATGGGACTTTTTGATGCAGACATAGCTCACAAGTCCAGAACTACGTGCCAAAGTACGCAGTAATAGATAGTCCCTTTAAATCAAGTTTCATCAGAATAACAAATTTCAGAAAGGTTGCCACAATATGCTTCACAGTAAGCCCTGGCCTGATCCCTCTCAAGAGCAAGCCTGCGGCGATGAGGAAGGGCAAGGAAAACTCCCAATGTGGAACAAAGTAACAGGAAGAAACCTTGGGTGGAGCAAGGCTTAAGAGGGGAGGCCCATCCGCCTTTAACCAGCCCAGGGTATGAGTTTGAGTTTATGGTGACCAACCTCTTCAAAAAGTCAGTTGAAAAAGACAGTCTAGCATTTGATATCAACTAGGTTGGCGCCACAGACCAGACCATTTTTCAATTGTGGAGACCAGGAAGCACTGAGGCAGAGGGCCAGATGGCAACGATGGCTCAGGGCAGCAGCAGCATGCTGGGAGGAGGGCCCCTGCACAGACGTGGAGATACAACACAAAACCAGTTAGTGGAGGGCAGCAGGTGGCAGCAGTGATAGGTATATGACTGTATGCACTATGGGGTCTATTCTCCCATTAGCGCGAACGTTCTTTTTTTACGCGATTCGAGTTAAGCGCTTTTGAGATACGCGCATTCTCCCCTACTCGCTTCGATCACGCCCACAGCGCTTAACTTCAGAATGCAGGCAGCCTTATGAAAGAGGTGTGACTGATCCAACAGAGAGGCAGACTCTGTACAAAGCTAATTGATAATGGTCCATGGAAAACGCAAACCAGACTTTAAATTTTAATATCGAGGGCCTGCTGATAAAACCTCGTATCTCCAAACTGATAAGAAACAAAAACTGGTATGTCCATTATTCTTACCCACAGAATTAAACATTTTATTTAATTTATATTTTAAATTATATTTATCTATATATATATATATATTTTTTTTTTTTCCTGTGAAGTTTATAATTTTGAAGATACGAGGTTTTATCAGCAGGCCCATGATATGCGGCTATGATAGTAGGCCTATGTATGTCTGTGCGAATTACAAGAAGTAATACAAACATCTCTTTTATTTGTTACTCTAGCCACCATGGCATTAAAGCTATGCAAACTAAATGCCGCTATAATGAAATAATACAGAATTTACCGCTTCTCAACCAGCGTAATCAGAGCATTGAAAATGTGCCTCTCCTACACTAGCCTGTTTGTTCCTTGGAAGACAGGGAAGAAGACAAAGAGAACATTCTAGTCACACAAAAATAACAATCAATGACAGTTTATATGATCTCATTTAGAAATTGCGCTTTTGAAATTTCAAACAACTCCGATGTCCGGTTTGCAACTAAAGGACAAGGAAATGCTTTAACAAACAAAGACTTTTTACCCCGCACGCAGAAAAATCTGCGGGGCACTGTAAAAAACAGGCTGTCTGCATACCAGAGAAGTTTGCACGCAACAGGTGGTGAGCAACCATCATCCCCGGTGCATTTCACTGCACTGAGAAGGGGGTGGCATCCACTCTTTCTGCAGTGGAAATGCATGGAGAATAACTAGGAGTGGATACGTATGAAGGAGGGTTAAAATGGTCGTATTTATTTGCCTATACTCAAAGTATCACTGTGATAGATACTGGAAACAAGTTTAATATGGTTTCAAATATTTATTGTATTTTTTTGGCATTTCAAGCAGTTCCGCAGTACATAGGCGTCATGGGCCGAGCCAGGGAATTTGGCACAGATGCTTAATATGCGCTTATCATGATCGCACAAAACCTGAACATTAATGCTGTGCCGACGTCTGCGGTCTCTGTACATATTCTTATTAGTGGAAGGGATTCTGATTGCAACGTGAGTACAATCAATGGCTCCCACAGCACTGGGGAACCTGGCGACCCAGTAGAACCCCCCCCCCCCCCCCAACTCTCCGTCTTTCAGCTGGTGTTTTGGGGAATTTTAAAGTGGCTGATATGGTGCAGCATAGCGTCAACCAACTGTGCCGACACCATGACATAGATACCTGTGATATGTGCATGACATCACCTGCCACTCTCTCAAACGACCCCGATGCCAGGACCGACAGCGCAGTTGGAACCTTGATGACCACCAATATGTTTGTAATTGTTTGTAATGCGTTTGTAATTGAACTATTTGGAGAACAGCCTGTTGCGTAATATCATAAGATGATTATGTTTGGTAATTTATTATGGTAATGAGAAATGTAGTTTAGAAATAATGATGAACAATCAAATATTGAATGTCTCAACCTTTACCATATTAAATAAAATAAAATTAATGTTAAAATTCGGCCTATAACCGACATCAAACGCAATATTCCATTTCCCCTTATGTTGGCGCATGACCTTAATACAGCCCTCAAAATCGCTTAACAGAAAAAGCACGTAAGCCAGGGGGAGAATACGCGTAAGTGTTATTTGCATGAGAAACGCCCGAAAACGCCCCCGATTTTGGCCTTGCTCCGCCCCAAGTGCGTAACTGCCTTTGGGGCGCGTAATGCACAGACTTAAGTCGAGGGGAGAATACAAGTAGGCTGAAAAGCGCGTAGCTACGTGCTTTTTTCAACTTACGCGCATAGGAGAATAGAAGCCTATATGACAAGACTCAGAGATGCCAAAGCTTACGTCTTGGGCGTGAGTTTCTCCTCTGAGTGGCATTCACATTTCTTTGAATAATTGCTGACTACGGCTATCAAAGCGCACTGAAGAAATTAACTTGCGGAACTGAGGGAAGAAGGAAATGTCTCGCACGTTTCACAGCTTGTTGCTTAGTGAGCCTCGCGGGCTGCGGGCTGTCCTGCATCTTTCGCGAGCCACTCGACCACAGAATTTATGAAGATATGCTGATATTTTACGTCGTCATTCATGTGCGAAAGAAACGCCTCAATTTTGTGAAGCAAGGTATGACGACGCAAAAAAAATAAATTTGATTGTCGTTTTACCAATTCGTCCGAGAAACTTTCTAATCAAGAAAAGTAAACTGCGACAGGTTTAGGCCATTCAGCACTGAAGGGTGAGCATTGAGCGTCCCTTTGCAGCAGCCGACGCATCGTCTCTGGTACCCAGTGCCCACTACTGCTTGTTATGCTCGAGTGGCCTTTGTGAATAGCAACTGGCGAGGAGTGGGACCGC
The DNA here is from genome assembly GCA_029721435.1 of Gymnothorax reevesii. Lineage (NCBI taxonomy): Eukaryota > Metazoa > Chordata > Actinopteri > Anguilliformes > Muraenidae > Gymnothorax > Gymnothorax reevesii. The sequence continues at coordinate 116,266,785 of CM056577.1, forward strand.
TCACTCGGTTAGTGGTAGGCCGATCACTTTCTCACATTCCAGTTACATTTCAGTCGTACTCACTATATGGTGAGTGGAGGGTGAGTGTGAATGTCGTTTCTGAATGCGGCCCCCCCCTTTAGCAAACTACTGCCACATTCTCATACTCTTGAAACCATTAAAGCCTCTGTGGATTTCTTTCATATGGTGTCACCCAGTAACTAATAAATAAATAAACCCTTTGCAGTAATTCCACCTGCAAACTCCAATAAAATGTGTTTTTTTTTTTATTTCTATGTTTTCATTTTCTGTCTAGTCTCACAGACACCCTCTACATCCAAAAATCATTCAATACCTACTGATAGTGGGACGTTGTTTATTACCCCCTTCAAACAAAGCATCTCTCATCATGAAACATATATCCTTTGTCCAATTAAATGTCCATATTATTAGGGCCTTATCTCTCTGCTTCCTTGATAGGCATTCTACAATTAGGGAGCTTGTCAACATACTGAACAGTGAACACGTTCATTTTTTAACGGACGCCTGTTTATTTTAGGATGCGTTCGAGGCTGCAAACCTGGTCACTGCATTTGATAATTTCATTATGAAATGATTGCAATCTAAGAAGTTTTGTTTGGAGTGATCTGTTCTGAGTTTTTTATTGTAGATTTTGTCAATAGATGTGACAGTTTATGCGGTTTACACCATCTCCCCGTTTTCCATCATTTACTATAGATAGATTTTGGAGATAGAAATTATCGGTGTTACAGCTGGAGTCTTCTCTCTGTTTTATGCATCAGTTATATAAAATATTGTCGTCACTCATTTTCTGACAAGCTCCCTTACAATACCACTTCTACTGACTATCGCTGCTCTCACATTTAATCCTTTCAAGAATATCCGACATGGGTGTCACTGGAAACCTTACAAGCTTCCGAAACCTTTACATCCAATTTCCAATGAAAAGCGTACTTGTTCTCAACAAGCAAATGGTAACTTGTTTAAAGTTTTTTTTTCCTTAAAACAAGTTACTATTTGCTTGACAAGTGAAAATTTACTTATCCCATTGGCAAGCTAGTCAAAATTACCTCAAAACAAGGACACATTTTTTTGTCTTACTAAGAAAAATGGTGATAGAAATGAGTGTTATGGAAGTGTAAACGAAAGTTCAATCACGAGACGTAGGATTCTCATGCAATTACACTTACCCAATCAGCGCCTTCGGTCTTCTCAATATCTGCTTCTGACGTGTTCCTGTCTGCTGTTGCACAGATTCCGCATCGCCCACCGCCTCCCCACCACCACCAACTTCTCGACTCCGGCCTCGTCAGCATCTACTTCATCCGTGTTAATGTTAATGATTAGCGCCCTGTGTCCGCTAGGTGGCTTTGATGATCGCTCCCATCAGGGCGTTAAAGGAAAGCTACCTCGCGGCGCTTCGCCTGAAATTTTTTGGCTGGACCAATCAGCAGGCAGCTTTGGTGTTGACGTAATTTCCTTCTTTAAAAGCCAATGCATTGCGTCTACATTCAGCTCGTAGTTTACACGAATCGAAAGTGTAATCACACTGAACACATGCAGAGTGCAAACGCATTGTTAGACATAGTGCACCTTTCACTTTGGCGAGGCTTTGGTGGGAATTCGATATAAGAGGAATAGGGAAATTTATGTTGAATGAATCCAGTAGTTGGCGGTAATACACCAACAGGTCTGTAAACACCATAAAACCAAAAATAAGAAGAAGAAGCCTCCAACTCATAACGAGGCTGCGCGAAGCACTTTTAGAGCTTTCCCGTACAGGCGTTAGTATAGCGACAGTCAGTCAACGCGGAGCGCAACATAACGACTGTATCATAGAGGTTACATCCGTGTGACCCTTCTGTCCAACAGGGAATGACTTTGCCCCTGCCTGCTACCCAGGCTGATCAGCGCCCCACCTCGCTTGAGGGTCCTCGAGGACGGAGTCATCGCCAAATCCTGAATTTCTTTCATGTCATTGCATTGTTAATAAATCTCCTTTCCTTAAAATCCGGAGTCTTCGTGATTGAATTAAGTCTTAAAATAAGTACATTTATCTTAGCTAGAATTTTTATCTTTCATTTTTTTGCAGTGAAATTATTGAAGAGTGGGAAATGTTTTTTTTCCTTTCCATGAATATACACTGAACAAAAATATAAACGCACCACTTGAAATATTGGCACCATTTCAAGTATGCCGTTATGAAATACCAAATATATTTGTTTTCATTTGCAAAAGGAATGTTTCCATTGATTGATGTCTAAAATTTCAGTTCAGCTCAGACATTGAGTATTTTTTTCACCCATGTAATGATTGGTATGAGTAAACGAGTGCGGTGTACCCAGACACTGCTCATACAGAATGAGCAGAACTCAGACAAACCTTTGGTCGGGGACTATAAAAGGCCACACCGAAATGTTTGATTTTGTCAGACGCAGCCATGCCTCAGATGTCTCAAATTATGCGGGAGCGTGCCATTGGCATGCTGAATGCTGGAATGCCCATCAGAGGGGTCGCTGCACAGCTGAATGTTCACTACAGTACCATAGTTCGTCTACGACAGCGTTTCCGACAGACTGGAAGCACTGCGAACAGGCCTCATCGGCGTCGTTCACGTGTGACCACCCCTGCTCAGGATCGTCACATCTGGCTGGTGCACTTGCGTGAACGTTTCAGACCAGCGACACGCACAGCCGATGAGACAGTCGGGCTGAACAATAGACGAATCTCTGCTCAAAAAGTTTGCAACCGCCTCCGAGAAGCAGAATTGCATGCTCGACGCCCTCACCGTGGGCTGGACCCAGGGCCGGCCCTAGGCATAGGCGACATAGGCGGTCGCCTAGGGCGCCATCTGCTGGAGGGGCGCACTGCCGGCGCCCTCCTCCTCTGGAAATTTTTAAAAATAAAAATCATTAAATGTCTTGTGACGCCCACTTGCGCCCCATTTACGTTTTTGTCATAACAAAATAACTAGGGCTGTCAAAATTAACGCGTTAATGCCGATTAATCCATCATCATCACTATTAATCAGATTAAAAATTTTAACGCAATTAATCCATTTGCAGCGCAGAATTACTCAAAGTCCCTGAAACGTGAAAATGGATTAATCGCGTTAAAATTTTTATAATCCGCATTAACGCGTTAATTTTGACAACTCTAAAAATAGCAAATAAAATAAAATAAAGTAAAGTGACTATGTTTGTCACTTGGCCATTTACGTCACGTGACGTGAGGGCGCATCTTAAGTTAGCGAACGAGCGATCAGTAAGAAGAGGACAAGTGGTTATAAGGCGTTCCATGTTCGTCTTTCATGACATCTGCCTGAGCCTTGATTAATTACGGGAATAAAGCTTTTGTTTTACATCCAATCAACGGAGGGAGCCATACGCCCTTTCTGAGTGTACAGAAGTTAAATGCATTAGATACTTTTCGTCAATAATAAAACCGTTCTGTTTTTAAACGGCACAGTGTAATAATTCTCGCCGTTCAATCATTGAACAGCAACCTTCTTGGTAAAACATATTTATACGACAGTGGGCTCCTTCTTGTTACACTTCTGTGAAGTTCCAGATAAATATTCACGAGAAAAGATTTTTACTTGAAATATTGAAAGCACTGAAAGATTCTTGTTGTTATGGCACTATTGTTGTTGTGTATTTATTACACCAAAACCATGTTTCTTGCATTTTTTACTTACTTTACTTGTGACAGTTTTGATGTTGCACATAAGTATTTATTACTTTAAATCCATTATTTATGTATATTTTTCAAGTTTCAGATTTATTCCATCTATTTCGTTGTATTTCCTTTTATTTCATTTTATTAATGTTATACATTACCATATGTTTCCGTAAAGATTAAACAGTTTCTCAAGTATTTGTATTTCCTGAGGCCGGGGGGGCATTGAGCAAATTCGCCTAGGGCGCCAAAAAGGCTAGGGCCGGCCCTGGCTGGACCTCACAGACGTACGCCGCCGGAATCGTCTCGCATGGGCTAACGCACACTTCTGGTGGCCCTTGGCATAATGGAGAAATGTGCTGTTCGCAGATGAATCAAGATTCAACTTGTATCACGCGGATGGGAGATGTCGTGTGTGGCGCCGTGTCGGTGAACGGTTTGCTGACACAAATGTCGCTCGGAGACTCGCCCATGGCGGAGGCGGTGTCATGGTGTGGGCGGGGATTGCACACAGACAGAGAACTCCATTGCATTTCATCGATGGCAACTTGAACGCCCAAAGGTACAGTGATGAGATCCTGAAGTACCGTTTGTCCAACAGCATAATGTCACGTTCCAGCATGATAACGCCCGTCCTCATGTCGCTAGGGTCTGCACCCAGTTCCTCACAGCTCAGAACGTTCAGGTGCTGGGCTGGCCCGCATATTCGCCCAACATGTCGCCCATAGAACACGTTTGGGATGCTCTGGATTGGCGTATCCGGGACCGTGTTCCAGTCCCAGGTAATGCCCGGCAACTCCGGATAGCGCTCCAGGAGGAGTGGAACAACATTCCACAGGCCACCATAGACACTCTGGTAAACTCCATGCGTAGGAGATGGTGTTGCGTTGAGAGACACACGTGGCGGACATACGCGATACTAAACTGTGAAATTTATGGTATTCACCCCTGCCCTGTTGAAACTGTTGCCAAACTTTTGATTGTGCGTGTATCAAGGTGTAACGGACATCAATATGATCAGTATAGATGTCTTTATCATGTCGTAAAATTTGCTGAGGTTCACATTGTCCCATATGTAATACAATTCACAAAACATCTGGTGGTGCGTTTATATTTTTGTTCAGTGTATATAAAGGGCTTAATAGGCTTAATCACAGCAGATAAATGGGTGAGCTATTTTTTTTACCCATGGACATGCACTTCAGAGAAAATTATGATCTTGCACAAGGGGAGAATGGTAAACTCTCAACGTTTACAACAATATGGTACCCAGATAACCGAAAAGATTAATTTCTCTGCTTTGGCTCGAATTGAATACCACTACTTGAATTTGAATATGCTGGGGTCTTTATTACACCTCTCTTCAATTATGCTACACACATTATGGTGTTTAGACCCAAAGCAGTGTTAGTTACTTAGCCATTAATGTTCTATAAGTCTCAGTGAGTCCCCAGTTCAATCTTTTGTCCCCTTAAAATAACGCAGATGGGTTATAGCTAGTTTCCTCATCTCGATTTAAAATAATCAGATAAAAAAGGTGCTCTGGCTGAGAACACGCAACCACTTCCTCAATGTTGACAATCACAGATGATTTTGCATTTGCTTATACCTAGTCATACCGAGTGTTTTGTTTTTTGACTCGACTCATTTGAGACCGGAGCATTCTTCACACAGTAATTTCTCCCTAACTCGTCTATGAGATGGACAAGATCTGCAGCAACCCAGACTTACCCTCCTTTCATCTGAAAGAGAGAAAGGAAGCAGGGTCCTTCAAAGGTGAGTTTTTTCCCTCTTGCTCTGCTTATTCCAAGTCCTCAATGAGATGCAGCTGATGTCTTCACTTATTCTGCTTGATTGCTTGGCTCTATGAGCCTTTCCTTGAAGAACTTGCACAGACAAAATTTATGTCCAAGAAGTTGACCAAAAAAATAATTTTACTTTCATGAAGATTTAGCCTTGTTTAAAAGGTATTTGAAACCATTGTCTTGTTGTTCATGATCACAATCATGAGAAGCTCCTGTTGACTGATTGCTGTTCTAAAAGAGCTACTTTGTCGCAATTATTTCAAATCTTAATAATAATAATAATAATAATATTTAAAATTAATAATATTAATGATAATAAATCATATATATATATATATATGTATAGATAAGACTGATTCAGGTCATTTCCATGTTAGCTTTCTTACCACTATCTACACCAGCATATCTTGAATTTGGATGATATCTGAATTTATCAAGTTCTCCGGTGGTGACAGCAGCGAGCAGTACAAAAATACTTGCATGTAGTGATCCAATGGCAGCGATTATCACCCAGTTTGCCATAAATTTGACTTTTGATAAATTTTGAAAAAAGATTTTGTTTAAAGGGTATCTGAAACCATTGTCTTATTGTTCATGACCACAATCATGAGAAGCTCCTGTTGACATCTTACTGCAGGTCTAAAAGAGCTAGTTTGTCACAATTAAAAATATTAAAAATAATAATAATTATTATTATTATTCTTATTATTAATGATAATACATGATTATAAATATGACTGATTCAGATCGTTACCATGTTCACTTTCCTACCACTATCTGCAGCAGCATAGCTTGATAAGTTCAGATATCGTCCAAATTCAAGCTGTCTGGTGGTGACAGCAGCATGCATTACAAAAATACTTACAGTATTAACAGTGATCTAATGGCAGCGATTATCACGCAGTTTGCCATAAATCCATAAATCAATGTTTACTCAGTGTTGTGGATGGCAATATGATGAGCGCCCAACTTTAATTTATAGGTTAATAATGATTTAACGTTCAATTAACACTGGTATTTAACCCTAGATGACAATAATTATTTTAATAAAGAGACAGAATTATGCTATGTTATATCGCCTCTTACTCCTCAAATAGGAAACGATCGACAAGGGTGAATGTAAGTATCTGTCAGGCCCCCTGGATTATTATTTTCAAAGAAGTTGAGGAAAAATTGCAGTTACGCCCAATCTGATTGTTTTACAATTCCAGGCAGGTGCTATCTGATTGGCTGAAGCATGACTCAGAGCTGAAGTTGTGGCTGCCACAATTTATTGAGGAACTATTGATCTATATAGAATACATATTCCATATTGATCAGTTTTAGGAACATGATTAGGAATAATAAGCGGGCTGCCCATCCAAAAGACGTGTAGAATTAAAATCTACCTGCCAGACACCGAAATCTGCATGTCTCGGCCGTTCGGGTAGGGATGTTGACACAGTCTGAAAATTTCTAAAGGGATGTTCTGCGCAGACCTAATTTTCAGCTCTGGCTACGCGACTTGAAAAACCATTTACAGCAAGGGTCCCTAATCTTACCCAGAAAGGGCCGGCGTGGGTGCAGGCTTTCAGTGCAACCAAGCAGCTGCACACCTGATGCTACTAATCAAGCTTTATCAAGAGTCCAGGGGTTTATTACTGATTGCAATGAAAGTCTGCACCACACTGGCCCTGGCCCTGGCCCTGGCCACTGGTAAAGATTAGGGACCCCTGACTAGCAGAGTGGATTTTCTCAAAACCCATCAGAATTTAGACCATTCAATTTTCTCTGATATCAAACACTGATGGAGAGACATACATTGACCTACTGACTCAGAACACACTTCAATAAAAATGATGCCATTCTGAGAAAAAATGGAGGCCATTCTGAGAACCTTCTAGGTCATGAAATGCACAAAAAAAGAAAATGAAAAAATGCACAAATTATGCAAATGAAGTCAGATATGAAAAATAACTACGCAAGCTAAGCAAGATAGTGAAGTCTATGAAAAACAGAATTTGCCTAAAGAATGTAAATGAGGTCATACATATGAAAATCTTTCAAAAGGCACAAAAAGAATACGTTCTACATAAACCCTGTAAATTTGAAACTGATCAGACAAGAACTTAGATTTATAAGGTATGCAAGACAACAACGTCTTCCATATTTTATATATATATATATATATATATATATATATATACATAGATTTCCATATACAGTATTAAAGCCACAGCTATGAAATTAATTCAAAAGGCACAACTATACCATGTAGTGCACAAACGCTTTAAATCTAAAACCGGTCTGACAAGCTTTATGAATTATGATCTACACAAGATGGGTATGATGGACGGGTATACGGACTGACCCCATTTTAACACAATGTTGTTGTGGGGAATAATAATAAAGGATGTAAAAGCAACTCAGTGAAATTAAAAATCAAGAAATAGAAGCAAACCACAAGTGCTACCTATCATTAGGAGCTTTCAAAGTGTTGTTCTTTGTAAACCATCAAACTCATGTCCTTTCAGAAAACTGCCTTTAATCTGCTTGGTATGTATCACAGCAAAAGGTGGCAATTTTGATTAATCTAAGATGATTTTGTAAGAACTAAACGCTTTTAAACTTGATTGTTCTATCTCTGACTGCTTGGGAATTGTTGGTGTAATTTTAACCAGTACTGCACATGTGATCTCACATAAAATCTCCCTGTTTTTCACAGGCTCCGATGGCATTTATGCCAATACTGAAGAACAGGGGCCAGGAGCCAAGCAGGGCACTGCTGTTGGTCAAAACGGTACATTGTATTCGCATTTGAGCTTTCCTATACACAAACAGCACAGGCAAAAAGTTTGGACACACCTTCTCATTCAATGCATTTCCTTTATTTTCACAATAATTTACATTGTAGATTCTCACCGAAGGCATCAAAACTATGAATGAACACGTGGAATTATGTACTTAACAAAAAAGTGTGAAATACCTGTAACTGAAAACATGTCTTATATTCTAGTTTCTTCAAAGTAGCCACCATTTGCTCTGATTACTGCTTTGCACACTCTTGGCATTCTCTTGAGCTTCAAGAGGTCGTCACCTGAAATAGGTTTCACTTCACAGTTGTGCCTTGTCAGGGAAAATTAGTGGAATTTCTTGCCTTATCAATGGGGTTGGGGCCATCAGTTGTCTTGTGCAGAAGTCAGGTTGATATACAGCCTACAGCCCTATTGGACAACTGTTAGATACATCCATAATTCCACATGTGTTCATTTATAGTTTTGATGCCTTCAGTGAGAATCTACAATGTAAATAGTCATGAAAATAAAGGAAACGCATTGAATGAGAAGGTGTGTCCAAATTTTTGGCCAGTATTGTACATATATCAGTATAGTCTAGTGCTGTGGTATTCAACGTCATTCCTGGAGGCCCACTGTGTGTGCAGGTTTTAGTTCCAACCACTATTGTAATTGCAGGATTTTAATTAAGTACATATAATTTTAAGAGCAGTTATTTGACCTCTTAACCCAAATGTTAACAGAAATATATTTGTATGCCATCAACAATAAAAAAAATTCCATCCCAAAATTACGTTGTATTGGAACAGACAGAATACAATAAGAGAAAACAATATAACTAATCAAATGAAAGAAGTAGTTGGCTCCTAATTTGTTGAAACTAATTGACAAATTTATTCAACCAGCGAATGACAAGAGTAAAACCAGCTTTGCGTTAGGATAATCTAATTAAATTCACAAAAAGCCTCTTGAAAGTACCTAAAATGCTTGTGTCCAGTAACCTAATTTAGAGTTTATAGATTTTCTCACCGTCTAATATGATCCGTTCAAAATGTTTTTTGGCAATATATATTTTATATTTTTATTTAATCTTACACTGGTTTTCTTAATGGGCCAATCAGATGCACTAAACGGGCTAGAGATCAGTGGATCACTAGTGTTCGCCGTCTGTGAAAGCTGCTGCTAGATGCATTATCTCGGTGTTTGGTACTCCATTTATAACGACATACATACTGCGTTTCTGAAGCGTATAACTCAGATTTCTTGCATGAAAATCACTAAGACCTCAAAGCTTTCATACTCGCTCTTTTATTCTGGTCGCTGCCTACAAATAATTTTTTCCTTCTGGGAATAACTTGTCTATTGAATAATAAATAAGAAATGACTCTCAAGTGGACTTTGACCATGGAGGCACCAGATTAAGTTTGGAACTGCCTTAGAGCACAGAGAATCAAATGCAAAGATCATTGATCAAGTGATTTTCTTTCTATTCAACTGCTCACGGTTGTAGCTATTCATACGAAACAGAATGCACAATACACATTAAACTACTAAGCCAATGCATGCAAAAATAACACTGATATAATACTTTAAATGCTTTTTGGGAAAGCTAAGCAATATATTGTCCTACCCCTGCCAGTAGTGCAGCCAGAAAGTAAAATTGTGTGGGCAATAAACATCTCATTAAAACAATTTGTTCTGACTGGATCACAATGATTTTTCTAATTAACTATGCCTTCAATCCAAAAACGCTCTGCACTATCAGGTGTTGCTTGTTCACCTCGTTCAGGCAAAAGGACAATTATTCATTTGGACGTGTAATGTTCATCATTCTACTGTGAAATGTTCACTTTTTTGTGGTTGTTTAAAGTAGATGTCGTTTAGATTAGACGGCTAATGTTAACTCAAGTCTAAAATATGCCAACAAGGCAGAAATAATGCTATTTTCTAAGAACTAATTATCGAAAATCGCAGTTATGTCTCTATCAAGCCTATTTGACATATGCATTGAAATTGACAGCCAATAACTTCCTGGAACTATTTGCAGTCTCCACGAAACACATGACAATCAAGAATTTTGGACTTCCATCGATGCAACTCTCTGTCTACATGGCTCTGGGTATGAACTGGTTGAATGTGACCAATCATAAGATGGCAAGCAGCCTCCCTTCGTCTCCGCCCCCAATTGTCAAAGTCTGTGTTCCGTGCAAGTAGAAATCAGTTTTGAGTGAGGAGGTAGGACCTGCGCGAGCGTACATGCCTTCCAGCGCGAGCAAAAATTAACTTCACGTGGGTAATATAAAATTAGCAGCATGCATGCCCTCCAGCGCACAAAGCAGAAGTTTCTTTGCGCGTGCTAGCTGTTTTGTGCACTCCCTGCCAATTTTTATGTGCGTTGATGCCATTCTGTGTGTGCTGAGTAATCTAACGGCGCTCGTGACTTTTTACACAATCTGATTCCATGCCACTGGCTCTCTTTTGATTGGTCGCTTTCACTGAGATGACCTCCACACGACCTCCCACAACCAAGATTAGCATTTTCTGTTAGCTGAGCAGTAAGCCGTTTGTAGCTGGTCACAGCTGAGTCTTGGCAACAAGTTTTGAGTTACATATTTGTGAAGTTATGAGAAAATTGTTCATTAAGAGTGACTTCCTTGCTTGTCAATTATCATGGTGGCAAGACTGCGTAATACTGCTATTTATGTGATAATGCGATCAGATATCATTTTTGGATTAAATAGCCATCTAGCTAACATTAGCGAAAGAAAATATTTGCTATATAAATTTATATGTAAGGGATAATTGAAGAGAAGGTGTGCATTCCACGGTTTTAATGCACAACGCGGAGGCAAATAACCACCCGACGCAAAGCAGAGGCAACTTCGCAGTTGCCTCTGCGATGTGCCTTAAAAACTGTGGAATGCTCACCTTCGAGTTGATTATCCCGCTTATACCATGGTCATTTGCCACCATTATCAAATCACAGCATTCAGAAATTTTTGGTTAAACTTTTGCACTAAAAAAACAAGAGCCATCTGGCAATGGCAGAAACCCCCGGCTGTAGGTTGTGTAACCTACAGGTTGTGTGGACAGACAGACGGACCGAAACCCCCAAAAGGCACAACTAGACCATAAGGAGAAGCTCCATACCAAATTTGGTGTTTGTAAGTGGTATAGTTTTCGAGTTCTGGTCCGGAAACGATTTTATTGCAGATGGATGGACGGACGGACACACTGATCGCTATATCCCCCCGCATTATATGCCGGGGGGATAAAAACGAGTTGGTCATTATTAAACAGGCGCCGCGCCTTCTCATACCCAATACTATAGGCGAAGCTAAATTGAACCAGCTATCTTAGTTCATCTTACGTTCATGGAGAAAAAATTTTTCTTGCACATGCTTACATACGTTTACTAGCTGATGATTTGATACTGGATTCCATCTGGAAAGGAGATTATGCCTAAAACAACAATATGCGCAATTATGCAGACTAGCTAACTTGCTACCCACAATTAAAACAAACTTATGACAGTTTCCATAGTCAGTGAGCTGTTATCAGTCTGCTATCATAGCATGTAGCTAGCGAACTGTCAGCAGTTGCTGATACATGACGTGGACACGTTAGCTTCTTTTGTAACCGTAAACAATTACAATCGTTTAATGAATAAAGCCTGATTAGTTTGCTGCTATAATATTTACGGTCATTATCGCTTGAGTACCTATTGTTAACCGCCTTGCAAAACGCAACTTATATGACGCCGCTGAATTTACTAGAGATGAATGACCAGCTAGGTTTCTGTTGTACCCAGTCAAATACCAGCTGTAACATTGCTACGGTTACAAGTTGGCTAGGAGATGAATTTCGAATGGTGAAACAACCGTAGCCGAACTCCCTGTGCGGTTCCACGGTTTTAATGCATACCTGCCAGCCGATCAGCAAACGTCTTCACCCAGACCATGGTATAAACATATATTGCTTATGCTTAATCAATGTGGTTTTTTGTAAGGTGCAGTATCTGTAATTGGCACAAACCTATCTGATATATTTTGTAGCGCTTTGGAGTGCATGTCACAACTTGATTGTTTAGATTTTTGGTACAGAATCGCTATTTTACATGTATTTTAACCCAGGTGGCTTCATTAAGCTGAAACAGACTGACTGCTGGTCAGCCTCTATTCTGTCAGTTACTGTGAAGGAAAATTTCAATATGAATGCAGCGTGCCTGCACTAATATCTACAAAACCCAAAACCAGCAAAGTTGGCACGTTGTGTAAATCGTAAATAAAAACAGTATACAATGATTTGCAAATCCTTTTCAACCTATATTCAATTGAATACACTGCAAAGACAAATTACTTAATGGTCGAACAGGTAAACTTTGTAATTTTTTGCAAATATTAGCTCATTTGGAATTTGATGCCTGCAACATGTTTCAAAAAAGCTGGCACAAGTGGCAAAAAAGAGACTGAGAGAGTTGAGGAATGCTCATTAAACACTTATTTGGAACATCCCACAGGTGAACAGGCTAATTGGGAACAGGTGGGTGCCATGATTAGGTATAAAAGCAGCTTCCCTGAAATGTCATTTACAAACAAGGATGGGGCGAGGGTCACCAGTTAGTGAACAAATGCCTGAGCTGATTGTCGAACTGTTTAAAAACAACATTCCTCAACGAGGTATTGCAAGAAATTTAGGGATTTCATTATCTACGGTCTGTAATATCGTCAAAAGGTACGGAGAATCTGGAGAAATCACTGCACGTAAGCGACAAGGCCGAAAACCAACATTGAATGCCCGTGACCTTCGATCCCTCAGGCGGTACTGCATCAAAAACCGACATCAGTGTGTAAAGGACATCACCACATGGGCTCAGGAACACTTCAGAAAACCACTGTCAGTAACTACAGTTCGTCGCTGCATCTGCAAGTGCAAGTTAAAACTCTACAACGCAAAGCGAAAGCCATTTATCAACAGCACCCAGAAACGCCGCCGGCTTCGCTGGGCCCAAGCTCATCTAAGATGGACTGATGCAAAGTGGGAAAGTGTTCTGTGGTCTGACGAGTCCACATTTCAAATTGTTTTTGGAAACTGTGGACGTCGTGTCCTCCGGACCAAAGAGGAAAAGAACCATCCAGACTGTTATAGGCTCAAAGTTCAAAACCCAGCATCTGTGATGGTATGGGGGTGTATTAGTGCCCAAGGCATAGGCAACGTACACATATGTCAAAGCACCATTAATGCTGAAAGGTACATACAGGTTTTGGAGCAACATATGTTGCCAGCCAAGCAACATCTTTTTCATGGACGCCCCTGCTTATTTCAGCATGACAATGCTAAGCCACATTCTGCACGTGTAACAACAGCATGGCTTCGTAGTAAAAGAGTGCGGGTACTAGACTGGCCTGCCTGTAGTCCAGACCTGTCTCCCATTGAAAATGAGTGGCACATTATGAAGCGTAAAATACGACAACGGAGACCCCAGACTGTTGAACAACTTAAGCTGTACATCAAGCAAGGATGGGAAAGTGGTCCACCTGAAAAGCTTCAAAAATGGGTCTCCTCAGTTCCCAAACGTTTACTGAGTGTCGTTAAAAGGAAAGGCAATGTAACACAGTGGTAAAAAGGCCCCTGTGCCAACTTTTTTGCAATGTGTTTCTGCCTTTAAATTCTAAGTTAATGATTATTTGCAAAAAAAAATAAAGTTTCTCAGTTTGAACATTAAACATCTTGTCTTTGCAGTGTATTCAATTGAATATAAGTTGAAAAGGATTTGCAAATCATTGTATTCTGTTTTTATCTACGATTTACATAACGTGCCAACTTCACTGGTTTTGGGTTTTGTGTAACGGATTGTATATTCCTACCATTTGTTGTTGAAATGGTTCTTTGATTGATTTCATTTCTTTCCCATTCCGGTAATGTTAACATTTCCATTTTTGTTTCAGACCTTGCATCTGGAAACCTCCACACATATTGACTGTATAACCTATTGTTTAATCTATTATGTAATGTCTTTATTAAGGTTAAATTTTGTTTAAAACTAACAGTGTAGTCAAGATAAGGGTGCTGTTGGCTGTAAAAAAAAAAAAAAATTGGTTCACACAATAATGCGTAGGCTAGTCAACCCTTCTCAACCTGAACTACGACCTTTAAAAAATGGCAGCTGTGATGGAGATGCATCAAGTCTTACACGGGCCAATAATGTGGCAGCGTGCCAGTGTTCCCACAGCCCTATGTGTCGTGGTTTAGAAGCTTTGAGAGCTCTTTTTTTTCGGCACGATTTCGTTTTGCTCCCTACTGGATTCCTGGGCCAGCTGGCATTAATTGGGGGCGTTGCCCGGACTCTATTTAAGCTCCATTTTCGTCTCGCGTCCATTGCTAGAGTGTCAGAGTTATATTTGCGCTTTAGCCGGTAAGGTCTCGAGACAGAGAACTGTTCAGGACTTAGTTGCATATTTGAGGCCCAGTGATGGTTAGAAAGGGAATCTTTGTTTTTTTTTCCCTTTTCTTTTTGTACCTCGAGCTCGCTTGTTTTCTACCTCGGGCGGCGTACAGGTCCGTTGGTAGCCCGAGTCTCACATTTTTTAGTCTGTTTGAGTCTCTCAGCTCTCAGTGGTTTTTGCCTTTTAATTCTGGCCGCTGCTTTTGGCGTCCGAATTTTAACAGTCATCACAGTATGTTCCCACAGCCTGGGCTAAAGATTTCTAAATCTTAGAAATGTGGGAGCATTGGGCTGTGGGACCATTGGGCTGTGGGAATATACAGTATAGGGCTGACCCGATAGGGAAGACCTGAAGTCAATTTTATATTGAACAGGGGATAATTCATGCCATAAAATTGGAATATTACAAAAAAAATGACCATCACTCTCAACCATGGCGATTCAAAGAATCACTGGTTAAGCTAAGCAGCCAGAATCTTCTGGATGATAAATTAATGAAGTAATGCTGCACCTTAGGTCTTTCTTACTATTTAACGTTAACACGGTTCTTTGATTTAATTTCCTTCTCACGCTGGCAATGTTTCTGTTACTTCCATTTTTTTTCAGCCGTAATATTTGGGAACCTTGTATTATGTGTATGTTAACTGTAACTTTTTATTTGATGCATTTATTTAGGTTAAATTTTGAGTAAGTAAGATTAACAGGGAAGCAGCATGTGATGGCCAGCTCTGCAGCCACACATTAGAACAGGTGGCAGAGCACCATGTACCCTACACTCCTTTGCCTACACCGGATTTAACATTTAAGTTCAGTTTTCATTATGCACATTTCTAACCATATCCACTCATATTCATTATCATTACGCGTTACTCCATTCAGGTTTAGACATGTAACCATCTAACATACACGATACAACATGCAGATACGTTACAGACCAAACAAACAATACAACCCGCGACACATTCTCATTACGTCAAACATTCTACTCTTTATTTGGCATTTCACACATTAGGTTACATCTGGGTGAACGCAGTTTGTTTCTTATCTTTGTTACGTTATTTAAAGTTCTTTTGTGTTTGAGTTATTATTAAGTTTACCATGAGGGAGGCAGGAGATCTGTAGCGTGCCGCTGACTTCCGGGTTTGGCAGCGTTCTGGCAAAGGGGCTCGGAGGTCCGAGGTGTCAACATAAAAGCCTGGAGGATGTTACCATCTCCCCACAATGTCATGTGGGAGGAGCGGGAGTCCGTATAGGGAAAATTATTACGTTTATTTATTATTAATATTATTGATGTCTGTTTTGATTCTAGAAACATTTTTACTTTATACTGTTCTTCTTAAACTGCCCTTTGAGTATGTCTTTTGTTATCTTTTGAACAGTAATTTGTCCCCGTTTTCCCTGTCTGTTTTTTTTTTTTTTTTGGCCTGATCAGCCAGTATAAATGTTCCCCCTGTGTATCAGTTGAGGAGGTCAGTTCTTTGAGTTCAGTTGTGTTTGATTCGGCTCCTTATCTTTTGTGTAGAGTTCTGTTTAGGCCTAGAACTCTTTTGTTGATTTAGTTATTTTTTGGTAAAAATTTTTTTTTTGAAAATTAAAACTGTCTCTCCATGCCTACCTGCTTGGTCCCTCACACAGCACGTTAAAAAAGGCTAAAATAGGCTAAAAAAAATTGGTAGGGACCTGGCTAGTCCTGTATGAACTGAAGTAAGACCTTTTGAAAATGAGAATCGTGATGGCAGTGCATCAAATCTCACATGGGACGATAGTGCAAATACAATCAATTACTAAAATGAGTTGGCAGCTCACATTTATTTTGCAGTTTCCATTCACGTTTTTTGACTGTTGGTCGGTCGATTTTCTGCCTGTCTGTTTCAGCTTTTTAGTGAAGTCACCAGGGTTATGCGTAAAATAGCGATTCCTCCCACGTCTGAAAAATCAAAACGAACAAGTTGGAAGGCACAGTAGCACCGCAAAGCAGGGCCATAAGCTAAGTTCCTGCCAATAACAGATTGGGCTTCGCTAATAACGTTAGGGCAAAAACAAAACATATCTCTAACATATGATGATTATTTGCCAAGATTTTCCTTTCCTATCGGTAGCTAGCTTGCTGGCTTCTAATGTAAAAATGATATGCGATTACATACATAGCAGAATATCGGGCCACCCACGGCATAGTTGGTAAGCAAGCCGTTAAGTTAATCCCCCATTACTGACAGTTTTCTTATAACCTCATCAGTCTTCAACACCAAACTTGTCAAAAGCTGTCAATGGCTATAAAATTACATGCCTCTGGCTTGTAATTTACATTAGATAATGAAAGCTGTTTTTCTTAGATGCAGGAGTTTGTGTGGGTGTGATCTCATTGAAAGTGACCAAACAGAAGAGGCCTTGCGGCCTCCTTTGTTTCTCCCCCAAATTGTGTAAAGTCAGATCACTTTGCGTGAGCAGAAATCAACTTGCCTATTAGATGATGATGAACGCACTAGGCATCTTGGGATTGTGTGGGCACACTGTCTGCTTTTGCACATTAGCAGATGAGCTGATTAAAGTTTGGTTAAATCTATGAAGTTGCATTATACTATATTAATATGCAAAAATGTAACCGCATTGCATGGTCCTGAACAGTCCAATAAGGCTGCAAACTGCTTCCAAGTTTAACACACTAGCTAGCTTTGCTTCTGTGTTACTAGCTCAGTTGCATTGTACTGAACCAACGTAAGTCCAATTTGGATGAAATGAAGGTATACATGTGGATGAAATCAAGCCTTTACTTAAGGCTTTGTTTGAATAGCTATTAAGTTTAACGTGCTTGTTTACTTGCGTCTAGCTTGCTAATCAAGCTATGTCAGTGCAGCACACTTCAACTGAGCTAGAAACAGAAGACAAACATAGCTAACATAACTATAGGTGAAATTGAGCCTTTATTTGTCTGTTTGGCTTAAGACTGGAAGTAACTGCTTTCTCAATCGGTGACTGACTTTCCCTTATTTCCGTCTGTCATTGTTTGTGAGAATATTTCAACAAATACCTTTCACAGTCTGATTAAAATGATTTGAACTTACATGCTGATCAAATATACAAACCAAGAATAATGACATGCAAATTGAGGGTGTCTTCTGCTCTGTACAGAAATATCATAAACAATAAACCACACAATACTACTAGCTAGTACAAATCTGTACATGCCATTTCTTGCTTCACAAAAAAAAAAAATAGGCGAGTAATGCACGGAATACCCCTCAGCCTAATGTCGAAGTTTTTGGAGACGCCTGCCGAACCGCACAAAGGATAACAATGCCCCGTCAGCCTTGAGGGCTGAGGGGTAAGAACTGAAGTCAAACGGTTCTCTATTATGGGAACTTCCATATTTGGGTTGGTGATTGTTCTGTGTTAAATGTTATGCCTAAATTACATAATTTTGTTGTCTTTTGGTGCAATGTACAGCAGACTCCTATCCTGCTCTCACCCCAGCACATCTACTACACTGTATCTGTTAATGTGCAAAGCGAGACAGTGAGACTCCACATCCCATAATGCCTACAGCCGAATAGGCTAATTTTGAGGGAGAAGGTAACCCGTGCTAGCGTGTATGCCTTTCTGCACAAGCATCCATGCCCTCCAGTGCGATAGTGCTCATGGACATGTCTTCTCACATGCACGACTTTTGACACAAATCTAATGCCATAGTCAAGAGTTGATTTCAGTGGTGGCATTTTAGATTTTGAATCTGTTGTTGATAACTCTCTGTGAAGTCCAAAGAGCTGTCATCGCCAATTAAGTGAGCCATTGGCTGCAGAATCAAAATAAACCCATCAGAGAAAGAGCCCAAACATTAGGTGTGGTGAATCAGCTATTTGGCCTATTCTAGAAAAGAGAGAACAAATCGGTGAGTTCAGGAACACCAAAAAGGCCTGAGTGACCACGGAAAACAAAGGGTTAATGGAGGGTTAACCAAAGTAAAATGTAAACCACTGCTAAGCCTGAAAAACAGGAAGTTTGCAATAAATAATCTAAAAAAGCTCCAGTTCTGAAACAAATCCTTCAGACAGTTGACACATGTCAACGTGAACTGGAATGATGTTTATAACCATGTTAAGCTTTCAGACATGCAAAGGGAGTCCTGTTAAGGCCTAATATCTGAAGATGAGCTCAGACAGGCAATAAAGTCATTTCAGCCGGGAAAAACACCTGGTCTCGATGGCATACCAATTGAGGTGTATCAGACTTCTTATGATCAAATAAAAGAACCACTACTTACATGTTTTAATTACTCATATGATAAGAGTGTACTATCTGAGGCCCAACTCAGTGGTCTGATTTCGCTGCTATTAAAACAAGAAAGCAGTGGCCAATACAAAGACCCAGTTTATTTAAAACACTAGAGACCTTTTACACTTCATTTCACAGATTCGCTCCCACCAGATACAAATGTCAATTTGGCGGGAGATAGGACCATGGGCCTAAAAAGGAATTAAGGACCTAAACACCAGGCTGGAAAAAAAACTTCAAAGATTTTATTAAACTCTTACAGTGAAAACAAACACAAGTTAAAAACAAGGGGAGCAGCAACACATAAACGCAGGGCTTGAAATCAAGAATGCAGTCGCAATAGCAACTGGGTGTGCCAGGAAACCGGCAAACTGGAACCATAGCAAAAGTTTTATTGTGATGTTTTCGTAGTTAAACCTTCATCAAACAAAAAATCTTCAAATTGATATGGAATGGTAAACCAGAAGTTAAGCGTCTGTACCTTTTATAATGAATATGAATCAGGTGGCCTAAAATTGTTACATTTAAGAGCTTTGAATCTCTCGCTCAAAGCCTTTCTGATTCCAAAGTTTTTTAAAAACCCAAGATGGTTTTCTAGGAGACTTTTAGACAATGTACACCAGATTTTTAAAAAGGGACTATTTCCCTTTCTATAAATTATAATACCCCCAGTTCTCACAATTCAATAAGGAATGGGCCATTAATCTTTCCCCAGTTTTAATGGAAGCCATACAAAGTTGGCTGCAATTCCAATTCCATCCTCCAGAAAATACTGAGTAAATTTTGCAACAAATCATATGGTTCAATTTTAACATCTTGATTGGTAAGAAATGTATTTTTTGGAAAAAATATGTTTGATTCTGGCATTATTTTTGTAAACAATATTGTAAATAATGAAGGTAAATTAATGTCTTATGAAGAGGTCATTGACATTTATGGCAAGGTTTGTCCTTTACAAAAGTTCAATCAATTGGTTGCGGACATACCGCTAAAATGGAGAAGAAGAATTGTTCAAGGAAGTAACAAGGAGCTTGTCTGTTGACCACGAGAAACTTTCTGTGGATTGAAAAAACCAGAATAAATAGAATGATATATAAGTTTCACCTTGAATCAAGAAAACTGAGAGCCAATCCTCACAATGTTCTTGATTCTTGGGAGTATATTGCTAGATTTTCCGATTCCATGGAACCAGGTTTTCAATTTAATTTACGAAACAACAATAGATTCATTAATAAGATTTTTTCAGTTTAAATGAAAATATAAATTTTAGGCCACTCAAAAGATGCTTCATATTTGGGGAATTGAGGGGTCCAACATGTGTGGATTCTGTCACGAAGAGGCTGAGTCAGTGGAACATTTATTTTGGTGCTGCCCCTGTATAGGTCTGTTTTTGACAGGGGTTCAGAGGTGGCTGGCTTTATATTCAAGTAACCTTACACTGGGTTTGCTCACCATACTTCTGGGAAGTGTAAGAAATGACTCAGGAAAAATAATCAATTTTACAATACTTCTTGGCAAAATTTTCATTTTTAAATCAAAATCTGTGGACGCTTTGAGGACAGAGAGATTCAAAATCTTCATAAAACATCACAGCAAACTTTAATGTATGATGGCACATGAAAACAGTAGGTTAAGTGTATAAAAGGATAGATGGAGGCGCTGAGAGTAGCAGAAGGATGGGAATGAAAATAATATAAGTAAATGTGTATGAGTCTATTAATATATGATGTGTTTGTCTGTGTTTGTATGACTGTACATATGTCAAAGCATGAGTATATATGTGTGTATATATATATATATAATTATGGTAAATGTATGTAATGCTGCATGTATGCTGTTATTTCTCATTTCAATTTATTCATTTTTGGGTATATTTACATTCTAATTTATGTCATTGTCCTTTCCCTGTATCATCTGTATATATGGTTTTAGAGTGCTGTGATGGGAGTCAAAGGGTGGGTGCGGGGATTCAGTAGACCCCTAAAATGGGGCGGTGGGGGGGAAGGATTAAAAAAATAAAGGCTTCAAAACTCATTGGATGGAAAATGACCTGAAGCATACAGCGCAAGTACCCATGAACTTCGAGCCAAAGAATCTGAATGGTCCACGAAGACCAATTCAATCACCTGACCTGAATCAAACTGAGAGTACATGTAGAAGGCAAATGCCCTTTTGTGTGATATTCAGATACTTCTTTGTTCAAACTTCTCTCTGGCGCATTTGATGACATCAAGGTTTGTCCTGTATTTGTCGCATTTAGAACACTTCGGCTCAACTCTGTTAGCAGCCGGTGTCCCCTACAGGTACCCGGTGGCCCTGCTTTCTGTGCTTTGCGTCGTGCTCCTTGGAAGCCTCATTCCGTTGGGGGTCCTATGTGAGTTACACTTCACCTTTCCTCTAGATACATTCTTTCCAGACTTATGTATTATTATTACTATTATTATTTCAAGAATAATAACAACAACAACAATAGCAGTAATAATAATTATTATAATAAGTGTTTTACATGTTATATGGACATTCTCGAGCTTCATCTCTCATTTCTGATGGTATCGTTTTATTCAAGTCTCATTTTATGAGTGCAATTGGTTCTATTGGAAAAGTTGTGAAAAACAGGAATATGAAACAAGTTTGAATGCTGGTAGCTTGTTAAAAACTGTCTAGTTTTACTTTCCACCATGTTATATATGCCTCTGCCTTCCTCCTGCAGATAGGCAGAACAGCAACAGATCAGATTCCCTGGAAGAAGAAAGCAGAGACCTGGCCGTCTCTCTGTCGGCTGTGATGGGGAGTCTTAAGAGTAAGCCCTGATGACTGATACATACATGCAGCTCACATTAAAAATGACATTTTGCAACATTAAAAATTAGCATTTACACTCCCAAGCTCCCAGGCTCTGTTTAGTTAATTTCGTTTGGGTACAGTGGATTCTTTCCAATGGCATTAGAAGAACTGTGAGTGACAATTTAAACAAATATGAAAAAAGGCCCCACTTTATATTAAGTGTCTCTAATACCTGTGTACTTACATGGTAACTAGGTGAGTAGGTACTAACAACATTGTAAGTACAAACTGGTACGTAGTATCTACAGCTCTAATACCTATGTAATTAACACCTATGTAGCAACGCACTCAATGGTACGTGCAAGTACAAATGTGTAATGAAAAATTAGTAATACTTTTTTAAGAGGTTAAAAAAGTACGCAGAAACTGGATAGAAATTTCTGTTTATTTCTCAAAGAAGTGATTTCACAGACAAAACGTGCAAAAAATATCAATCAGTATATTTCCAAGAAAAAATTAGCAAAATTATTTCAGTTGCATGGGACCTGTAAGTGAGCAACACAACATGGTGCAGTTGACATCTGGAGTTTTCTTGTATAGTGGAAATTCATTGTAATTCAATAGCAAGTGAACAGGCACTGAAGTCCGAGAGAAAAAGCCTGAGTGTAAATTAAGCAACGTGATCCAATTGATTTCTTATTTTTTGACACATGAATTTCCTAGTTTATTTTTGTATTTATATACGATTTTGGATGATGTTTTAGTGTTTGTTGTTTTAAACTTCCGATTTATGAATCAGGGCCCATATTCACAAAGCATCTTATGTTACCGCTAGGAGTACTCCTAAGTCGCACTGAAAAATTTTACGTAGGAGTAAAATCTTAAAAGTAATTCACAAGCCGCTAAGCCGCTGAGAGCAACTTCTAGTTGAGGAAACTGGTAACTCCTAGAATCGGAGTAGCTCTGAGATAGGTGGGAGTAAATCTCCGTTGCTATGGCTGACGTCAATTCTCATGCACGAGTCTTGGGACAATGATCAAGGTGATTGGTTGCTTGTTGGCAGGGCGGCCCATTGAAAAAAATATCCCACATACAACCTATGGAGGAAAAAATGAGAAAATAGTCCAAGCGGCTGGTTTGTCCCATAAAATAATGGCAGTTGCTACGGGTACGGCAGTTTTCCAATGCATTTCAAAATAAAGAGGTACGGCTGTCCCAATTTTAAACACTGCCCTAACCCTGAGCCTAACCTTAACCTTAACGCTAACCTTTAAAATAACTCCTCCCCAACATTCTTCCTGCATTCTAATCCAAATTCTGTCAAGCAAGCTGTTGTGGCAACCATAAATGCCGTGTCTTAGATTCTGCGTTAAAAAATAACACGTAGAGTATTTTTGAAAATGCACAATGTGCGGTCCTCGCATATCACACTCTAGGCAAATGAATGTACATAGGAAGACATTATTGTAAAAATGTTAAGAGTTATTAATGAAACGCGTAATTTGTTCCAATAATTAGCAACTTATTACCCAATGAGAATGAGAATATGTTGCGATCATTTAAATGTCGAGCTGTTCAAGTTTGTTTGCCCTAAACTGCCATGGATGAAAGCTCAAAAATGACGCGAAAGCCCAACTGGAGCCACAACCAGTTACTGCTGCTGGGCCAGGTTGTGCTGGATCGAAAGCATGTAGCATAATCAGAGGGAAATTTGGGAAATTTTATTTCGGGGCTTATTAGGTTGTTTCTCATGGTTGGAGACATAATTCTCGCCATCACCAAGTCAACAACAAATAAAATCCTTTCACGTTCGATCCAATAGCTTTTCAACAACTGCGCACCATTCAGAATTTCCAAGTCATTCCGTTTTTCAACATCAGCAGCCATTTTCCGATTCTTTGTGAATAGGTTTTAGTGAGTTAGAAGTCCTCTTGACTACTTTTAGATCTAAAATGCTTTGTGAATAACACTTAGTAAAAAAAAATTAGGAGCCTTAAATTTACGACTGACACGCCCATTTTTTTTAGGAGTTCCTCCTAAATCCGGCAGTTAGGACCTACTTTTAGCACTAAGATGCTTTGTGAATACGGGCCCAGGTCTTTATTCTCAAATTTATTCAAAATATGTATCCCCTTCATGGCATTTTTGGCTTATAAACTTCTCTAACTGCAGCCTCAACGGGAAATTTTTTCCTTTCATTAAAGGTGCTGGAGGTAACTTTTTTTTTTGGTCCCACTTTATATTAAGTGTCTGTAATACCTGTGTACTTACATGGTAACGAGGTGAGTAACTACACTGTAAATACACACTGATACGTGGTATCTACAGCTCTATTACCTATGTAATTACACATATGTAGCAATGCACTCAATGGTTTGTGTAAGTACAAATGTGTAATGAGAAATTGGTAACACTCTTCTTCACTTCAGTAAGTCATGTGTAACAGGAACGCTTTGCAACAACCAGTGGCGGCCGGCCAGTAGAGGGCGCTGGGGCGCCGCCCCCCCCCCTTCAAATATCAAGAGATGAAAATTATATTTAACATGTTTAAGTAAATTTTGTTGTATAATGCAAATAATGATTAAATAAACGTGTTCTTCAGTCTGTGAGCGCCTGTCAACAGACCCTAAATATCGGTTCCAAATGGTATTTGGTTGATTTTTCTGTATGCATATACTTACTGGGTGAGGGGCGCCAGGCGAATGGTACCTAATGTAAGCTGTCAAAGTTTTGATGAGCACGTGACCCGAGGCTGCTGTTTCATTGGTTCTTCAGATTTTCTTACAGGGCGCAGTTCTGTGCACCCCAGACACTCCCCCTTTTATTGGCGGGGAATTGGTATTGTTCTAATGTGATTTGACAATTCTTGTGGCTGTCAGTCATGTTCACACCCACGGCAACACGTCGTCTCGTCTCGACATCCACCGCTTTTCAACCTGGTAGCTGAGCATGATGGCAAGATGCGCAGAAACTGAACACAATTAGGTTCTTTCCTTACAAAAAGAGCCTTTCTCAAGGCGTTCACCGGAGGAACAAGGGAAAGTAAAGGAGCTTGGCCCGAACCGACCCGATTAAAAGATTCAGCAGTAGGCTAGTGATCGTAGATGAGCTTACACCCGGGGCTTCTCTCGTACTTGTTACGACAAACGTTCCCTGGATGGATCAAGCCAACCTTGGTTTGACTTAAAGTGGTTGGCACATCCATACAACAGGGTGGCCCAAACAAGTGTCCCTCTCTTTTTTGTTTTTCTGTTTAACTATGTTCCAGTTATTGTTTGCATTATCATTATGCATGTATGGATTATCTTTAACATGACTGCTTTTACAAGTAATATAAGGACAGAAACAGTGATCTGTGGATACAGGGGATACATCCTCAATTCATAATATAAAAAAGGGTGCACACCCTGATAAAATCTATAGGCTACATTTTCCTTCTTAATAACTGTGTCGACATCAAAGCAGCTATCAAGTGTGCTGCGCCAAGGTAAATTGCGGCCTCCCCAAAATTTTTTGCACCAGCCACCACTGGTAACAATATGTATTCACACAAGTGTTTTCCACTTCCACAGAGCTCTTCACTATTGTAGCTACCAATTGTAATTACAATTAAAACATAGAGGAGATTATGTTTAATTCCAGTGTAAATGCAATGTACTTAAAACCTGCTGGACCAATGTTGAAATTACCGCTGAAGTAAGCTGGACTCATCTTGTAATAACATTATAATTACTTTGTACTTAGGGATTGTGGCAATAGGCTAATTTGCCAAAATGTTGAAAAATCCCTTTAACTGAGTTTTATTTAGGAGCGAATGACGCTTATTGAGTATCGTTAAAAGGAACGCCTGTTCCAGGCGTCTTGCAGGCATCGAATTCAATATGAGTGAATATTTCCAAAAAAACAATAATGTGTATCAGTTTCAACATTAAATATCTTGTCTTTGTATTGTAGTCAATTGAATATAGGTAGAAAAGGATTTGCAAATCATTGTATTCTGTTTTTATTCATGTTTTATACACAAACCCCAAAGCCAAGTTGGGCTGTTATGAGACCCCACTTTTGCTGACTAGATAGCACCAAAAATAATTTATTTTTTCACATCATATTGACATTGCATTCAGTTTCTAAAACCCTCTTCCACCTCTGGCTCATAACGATATGGCCAACCTATTCCAACTGTCTAAATTCCAGCTTGAATTTCTCGATCTTCTGACAAATATTTGCGTTTTTACCTCTCAAGAATAGAATGACAAAAAACTGTCAAATTCCATTTCACGTGGCAAAAGTACTGTAGAAAGGCTCAAAAGCAGCTTTTTTTGAACATGTACTCAGCTGGCCATCCTTATTGTTCACGATAGCCAGCTACGAAGTTAACTTACTTTGCTAGCAATGTTACATTCCAAGTTTGAGTAAAGTCAGGACAATTAGTGTACAATAAGTTAAATAGCAATTTTATTCTACTTCTCTTCAGCTAGTATTTACCACAGGAACAAATAATTTGCGCAAAAACAATACAGATGCATTCTGTCCTTTACCAGAGAAAACAAAAGTTATGATAACGATTTCTGCTTGCTGATGTGCAGCTATATTTCCTGTTGCAAAACTGCTCTCCTGCTCAAGGCTTTTGGGCGAAAGACTGGCTTCCGCATTGCCAGTTCAGTATTCAAATCAATGAAGTTAAAAATATTCATCTTTGTCCCACCCCCTTTTGCGCACTGGATCCCGGCTTGCATCCAAAGGTAGCCCAGAATGTGTAATGCTAGAAAATGCATGTATGCCATAGAAAATGAATGGGGTGCGGACGAGTGCAGAGTTTTCCCATGTGTAGTGGGGCTTCATTGTTAGTGTGGAAGACGGTCCCATTTCTGTAAATGCCCAAGCTCTGGAGCATTTAACTCATAGTTCATGAACCATCACCCTGATAGCACTTAGCCCTTAATACCGCTCTTATCCCACAATGAATTGGGATTTAGGATGTGGAAAGGAAGAAGTGGTTTTGATGATGATGGGCAAGAAAATGTTCCGATGTAAATCAAATCAGATTTGTGTCCCTGTTATCTATGAAGGTATTTTTATGTCTTTATCATGCAAGCAAAAAAGAAAAAACTGTTTTGAAACCATACTTCGAATCTCGAAGTAAAAACAAGCAAAGTATTGGTCACAGAGGTGGTTCTCAAACTCCTTCCTGGCACCCCACCGTGTATGCTGGTTTTTGGTCCAACCACAGTTGCAATCTTAGGATTTTAACAAGGTGTCGATTTGTCTTAATTATCAGCAATACATGTTTAGAGCAGTTATATCATCATCAGTTTTCCTCAGAGGGAGTGTTCTCCCAGAGGTGCGTCCTGGGAAGACCCTGCCCAAAAGTCGGCTGAAGCCTGACGTGTCCATCATCTCACGTCTTATTAGCCTAATGTCTAGTCCTAATAGCTTCTCAAATTTCCTCCACTGGGGATTCGGATCAGTTGCGAACAGCAATTGCTTTGGAAGTTCGTCATTTCCCATACGGCATATGTGTGCGGGTTACTTAAGCTGTTGTTTGTAGCAGAAAATGTGGATGGGAAGGGTCTTGGTTACCGCACGTAGATCCCCATTTGTTAGCACGAAACCCCAATCCAATTCTCCTTCTGGTTGTTGCTCTTCATCTTTCTGCTTGTTTTTTCGGTCTGGTGTATTTCTACATTTGAAGCCATTTCTTATCATCTTGTGGAGGAATCCGTGCCAGACTACTTCTATTTTATTTATTTCCTTCGCGTTCAGTTGCCATGCTTGCAAACTGTATAGGAGTCTCGAGCGAACGCACGTTGTGAGAAATTTCACTCTTGTCGATAGGTTGATATGGTGGTCAGTTAGAACTTCTTTTATATAGTTATATATCACCTTTAACCGCATTTTATGGAAGTATCCATTGTGCCATGAAGAATAAAACCCTCAAACATGTTATGCTTACTTCTCCATATTGTGAGGATTTTCAGGCAAAAACATTTCTAAACAGAACAAATTATACTGAGAAAATCAGGAAGCTTCAAATTGGGTTGCTGAACACAGGTGTTTTAAATTCTATCAAAATAATATCATATATATCATACATATCAACCCCAATGGTTTGTCCATATTTAGTAAGCATTTTGAGTTTTGGAAATGAGAGAGTAAACTGGTTAAATGATGTGGAAATTCTCACCAATAACTTTTTTTTTAAATGCGAAAACCGAGCTTTATTTGAGCATGTACATTGTTTGTGCGTTGTATCACTAGAAAGTGAGTGTGAGAATGTTGTAGTATTTTGCTGCTGACCTGCTATCAGTGCTTCTGAAGTTCGAAGCTCTTTCTCCCGGTCGTGCTACCATTCCTATGCAAGTTAAGAACTTTTTCCAGCTGATGTGCCAAAGACGTATACCCATTGTGACAAGACTTGACTAGCTAATGTCCGTGATCCGAGAGATGTGATGAAACTGGCTACAAGTATCCACATTGTGATATGACTCGACTCATGTCCGTGATTCGAGAGACGTGGCGGGAGCAGCTGTAGGTATCCACAGTGAGACATGACTCAACTAATGTCCTTGATTCAAGAGACGTGACGAACCGGCTGTAAGTATCCATACTGTGACATGACTGGACATACTGTGACACGTCTGTGTGATCGCTGAAGTCGTTTTGGAGTTATTGCGCGGAATGTGATTTCAAGATGGCGGCTGTGGCGGCCATATTGGATATCAGAGTGCGACCAAAATTGATAGGCTTCTGTAGTTCCACACCCCTAACATGCACACCGAAAACGAAAGTGATCGGTGAAGTTGTTTTGGAGTTCTTGTGTGGAATGTGCTTTCAAGATGGCAATTGTGGCGTCCATATTGGATATCGGAGGGCGACGAAAATTGATAGGCTTCTGTAGTTTCACATCTCCAACATGCACTCCAAAAACGAAAGTGATCGGTGAAGTTGTTTTGGAGTTATTGCGTGGAATACGAAATTGTTGACAGACAGACGGACGTGACAATGCCCCTAACCCTTTCGGGTTGAGGGGTAAAAAAAAAAAAAAGGTGCTATAGCACTACTTACAGTCTCTGTGCACGCCTCTGATGCCAACTAATACGGACTGCCCGTAAATTATTAGGATTTCCCTCCAATTACGCAGATCATGGATTTAGAGAGATAAAGTTATATGGATTTTTAATCCCAGGCACAAAGCAAATCGGTCGCGAGGCGTAGCTGGTATTGGAATCATACGTTGTCTTTTCACATTAACACAATAACATAGGGACTGTTTTTGATTCAACCTTAAGACATTGCATCTAGCTGGGATAAAAATGAGACTAAGTTCGAAGATGAGTACGATAGGTGTGACAGATAATGTTTAGCATCATTATATATGTTTTAATCCAGCCCTGCTGTTATCGCAGCTGGTTCAATTCCAGATGGTCTCCAGTTAGAAAAACTCATTATTATTGAAAGTTATTCATTATTGGAAGCTAACAACAATGAAAGAGCACATGAACACACACCACGGTAAACAAACAGCAACCAGATGCTTCTTCTCGTGACGCAACACAATTTTCTGTTGGCCATAGCGGACCACATTTCGGAGCTTCTTATCATAAATACGGCAAGCTTCACTGCATTGGCTATTACTATACCTCAGCCTTCTGCCTCATGATATCCATAGCCTATTCTTCTCATTGCAATCGTATAAGAGATAAGCGATTTTGGTCAAAATTTCCACAAATTGGAGCGCAAAGCAGCCCCCACATGCTCGTGTATAATATTGGCATGACCGATATCATTGTCCTGGATGAGGCTCTGAGGTTTTTCTTTGTCGGACTTGAATAGAAAGCTTATTAAGCATTGAAAATATTTAAATTCACACTCCATTTATAATTTCATGCATGAAAAACAAAAAGGTAAAAAACACCTTTTAAAAACCTTACTGATTTTCAAAGGTTTTCACTGATATTAACTGATGGTAATTCAGGTGCAATCTGAAAGAAGTTGACATTTATGGTTACATGAAGGAAAGTTGACATTAATGTCCCTTTTTTATCTGAACAACCTTTGAACTCAGCATGGCACTATTTCACTTCAAATGCCGGCTTGTAGTCTAAAAATGCCATGGAATCCGTCGCAGTCAACATCTTTTAAACCCTGCTTATGCTAGACATCAACTGCAGCAACTAACTAGGCCAGCTAGCTACATTTTTGCTGCTCGCTAGCCTTTGTCACCAAGGCTTTAGTGCATTGCTGAAGAGGCCAATATATAATTAAGTCTATTCGCCTCTTCGGCGATACACTCCAGCCTTGATGGCACATGTCAGCGAGCGGCAAAAACGTATCCAGTTAGCAAGCCAAGTTCATTCCTGCAGTTACTGCTTAGCATATAAGCTGATTTTTAAAGAGACGTCAACCGTGATAGGGTTGGACCATGGGCCTAAGGAGAAATTTAGGACCCAAAGGCCTGGCTGGAAACTGGAGAAGTTGATAACTTAAATAAAACCAAACACAATGTTAAAACAGGGGTGCAGCACCACATTAACAAAGGGTATATATTCAAAAATGCAGTGACCACGAGCACTGGCAACTGCCAACCCTATATACCTTGATAATCACCTCCACCTTAACGAGCAACAGATGCACCTCGTTAAGGTGGAGGTGATAGCAAGTCGCAGGGGAGGGACAGCAGGGCGAAAACCCTTACAGTACCCTCCCCCAAGGCACAACTCCTGGCATGCCGAAAACCAGGAACGGAATACTGCATTCAACCAGGTTGGACCGTACCACTACACTCTGCCAGACCGGACCACTGAACTCCAACAAACGGGTCCACTGCTTGCCGTCGGATAGGACCACTGCTCCCCACTGGCCCCTGGAACGGACCACTGCTCCCCAGCGGCCCCTGGGCTGGACCGCAGCTTACCGCCAGTCCTATGGGCTGGACTGCAGCTCTCAGCTGGCCCACGGGCAGGACCACATCCGCCCCAGCAGCTCTCAGCCGATCCCACTGGCTGAACTACATCAGCCCCCTGGACCAAACAGCTGCCCTCCCGGCTGGACCGGTCGGTCCCATGGACCGGAACGCTGCCTCCGGCAGCCCCACGGACTGGCCTGCTGCCCTCTCCCAGCCTGGCTGGGTCCAAGATTGGTCACTGCATTCTGTCATAGATTCGCTCCGCCGAATACAAATATCAATCTGGTGGGAGCTAGGACCATGGGCCTAAGGAGAAATTCAGGACCCAAACACCAGGCTGGAAACAATTGGAGAATTTAATAACTTAAATAAAACCAAACACAAACTTAAAACAGGGGAGCAGCACCACATTAACACAGGGTATAAAATCAAAAAATGCTCTGACCATGAGCACTGGCAACTGCCAGCCCTATATACCTTGATAATCACCTCCACTTTAACAAGCAACAGATGCAGCTTGTTAAAGTGGAGGTGAGAGCAAGCCACAGGGGAGCGACTGCAGGAAGGAAACCCTTACACAGCCATGCTGTGAGTCCAAGCCAAAACCAGCAATAGCCGCTCTCCTCTTATTTGTCAGCATAGATCCCGCCCATTTCATCCAATTCATTCTGAAAGCAAAGAGAACTGTTTCGTAACCAAAAGGTTTTAACTCGTAAGCAAAGAGAACTGTTTTTTAAACCAAAACTTTTGAACTGGTAAGCAAAGAGGACTGATTCGTAACCAAAACTTTTTGTGACGCAAAAAAAAAGTCTGCTTCAAAAGCAAAATTCTCAGGTCTGTAACCAAATCCACTTAAACTGTAACCGATCATTTGCTCGTTTTAACTTACAAATTTGAAATTTGGTTTAAAAACAGTTTATTTGCTTGCATGATAAAGACAAAAATACCTTCATAGTTGTCCGGCAGTGCAATCAGTGTAAATTAAGCCACTGATTTCATTGCTTGCTTTTTTATTGACGCCTTTATTGATTTCTTGTTGTATTTATTTACTATTTTATAGGATGTAATGTATGCTTTTTAATGTTTGGATGGCTAAATACAACGGCAAAAATGAGAATAAAACAATCTGCATTTTCATTGGATAACTTGACGACGATAACTTGAAAAGTTCCATTTAAACCAATAAAGGTATACTCGAATCATCTATTGATGGGCCCTACATTAGAGGCTAGGGTTTAAGGAAAGTGTTATGGCCGGTAGTACACGGAGGCCAAGCGCAACGACAGAGAGAAAGAGAGTTGCACGAACACAGTACAAACAAAGAATAATATAGGCCAAACACAAGTACTCGCACTTCCAAAGGACATATAATATTTCGAACCACGGAAGCAAAGCAAGATAGAAAAAGGGAGAAGACACTCCAACAATAAGAAGATATAAAGTCATCCAAAACCTGTCTAAAGATATCTTCAGCTATAGTGCGAAGCTAGACATAGACACTCTAGCGAAGGAGGCATGCTGGACATCCTGCTTATATAGACTCTAGGAAAGCGCCGCCCCAGCTCAATTGACCAGCTGGGTAAAGAATTTGAGGGCTCAGGAATTCAATGACTACTGGGGACGAGAGCCGCAAAGTAAGGTCCAAACAAAACGCACATCTCAAAAACCACGACAGGAGCCTGGAGACATGAAAAGAGGGGTGGATCCGTAAGGATCTAACGAGCTTCAACCGGACTGTGACCGGATTGATCCTTCGCACAATCTTAAAAGGACCAATAAAGCAGGGAGCCAATTTTCGTGACTCCACTCTCAAGGGCAGTGGAAAGCCAGACCCTTTGGCTAACCCAATAGAAGGCGCTATTCTGCCCCATCTTATCTGCGGCAGTCTTTTTTTCCGTCCAGAGCACAACAAGGAGGAACGGATCCTGCCCCAAACTGACCGACAACACCAAATAAAGTAATTAACCAAAGGAACCTCTGAATCCCTATCAGTCTCAGGAAACAGTGGAGGCTGATAATCTTACTGGGTCTCAAATGGGGAAAGACCTGTGGAAGAGTTATCCCGTGAATTGTGGGAGTATTCGGCCCATGCTAAAAATCGACTCCACAAAGATGGGTTGTCAGCCGCCAAACATGGTAGAGTATTCTCCAAAGGAAAGGCTCACGGTGGTCCCAAACAGGTTGCAAAACGAACCCCAGAATTTGGCCGTACATTGAGGGCCCCGGTCAGAAACCACATCTTGAGGGATGCCATGCAGCCGAAAAACATTATCCACAACAAGAGGGGCAGTCTGCTGCGCCCAAGACAGCTTGGGCAGCGCGATAAAGTTGGCGGACTTAGAAAAACAGTCAACCATGACCAGGATAACCATGTTACCTTCAGAAGCAGGGAGCCCCAAAACAAAATCAAGAGCGATATGGCTCCACGGGCGCTCCACGGGAAACAGCCGCAGCAGACCAGAGTGGGGGAGGTGAGAAGTCTTGTTCCTAGCACAAATACAGCATGTCGTAACTACCCTCTCCATCATGCTAAGCCATCAAAAATGTCGGCTAAGAACAGCTTAGTTCGATGAACCCTCGGGTAACCAACCAGAGCGCCCCCACTGGAGAACTTGAGATCGCACTGCTAAAGGAAAAATCAACAGCCAGGCGGCTCCCGACCGGGATTATTTTTTAATGTCTCCGCACAACAGACTCGACGTCCCATTGAAAGGGAGCCATAATCTGAGCTGCCGGGATTAAAGAGCTCAGGAATAGGGTCACAACCGAAGCGGTCGTCAATCCGCTGCAGGCGTCAGGCTTGATGTTTTTAGACCCTGGGCGATAGGTTAAAGTTAAAGCGATTAAAACGACCACCGTGCCTACCGAGAATTACATCGTTTAGTCTGTTGAATGTATTGGAGATTTTTATGATCCGTCCAAACCACAAACAGCTGTTCAGCCCCCTCCAACCAATGGCGCCACTCTTCTAATGCTAACTTGACAGCCAACAACTCTCGGTCATTAATGCTGTAATTCCGTTCGGCCGCCAACAACGACCAAGTGAAGTAGGCTCGTGGGTGCAACTTATTGTCCCGAAGGGGGCGCTGGAGCAAATTGGCACCTACCCCGAAATCCGACGCATCCATCTCCACACCAAATGGGAGGGAAAGGTCGGGCAAAATGAGAATTGGTTCTGAGCTAAAGTGCTTCTTTAACCCCTGAAAAGCAGCCTCAGCTGCTGGAGACCAAACAAACGACGAGGAGGTATTCTTCTTAGTGAGCATGATAATAGGGGCAGGTACCATGGTAAAATTATGGATAAACCTCCAATAAAAATTTGCAAACCCCAAAAACTGTTGCACCTCCTAAACGTTTTGAGGGGCAGGCCAATCCCTGACCTCTGACACTTTGTCAGGATCCATGCGGACTGACCCTTACAGAATAATGAAGCCAAGAAACAAAACTGTCTTGGCATGAAAAACATTGACAAAAACTTGGCTTGAGGAAAGAAATTTTGGGAACAGATTTTCTTAAGTTTTTGCTTTCTTATGGTGAGCATTATTTGGTCATTATTTGTAAACATCTTCATATCAGCAGTGCTCTCCTTCATGATGATCCACTTTGAAAATTTTATTAAGGCTATGGTTTGGCCTCAGACCGCGATAACTCTGGTATCTTTGGACAGTGAACAATAACAAACTCCAAATGCAATGACAAACCTAGAATCAAGCTAAGATGCTGAAAGTTCTCTCATACCTGCAGTAATGCATGTAATGCTAAGCATATCCAAAGCCATAAATGCCCCACACAATATTATTAATCATTTGCCCTAAGCTTAAAAATGTTTTTCGGGTTAAAAACACAAATTCGTGATTAGAATTTGCATAACTGAAACAAGCTAAATCCTGATTGTTGCTGATGATTCAAAGTAATTGAGGTCTTAGAAAAAACTATTTTTTTTAATTTTAAAAACTAATTTTTGTGGACAAAATGCACCAGTGTGCCACCATCATGTTTACATGGTTAAAAAAAAAAATCAGAGATTGAGCACTTTAAGCATAAGTGCATTGTTTTATTTCAACTACATGGTGAGGATTTTTGGCATAACCAGATAGGAAAAAGCATTAATTTAATGTTGGATTTTGGTCAGATTGGTTATTTTTTGTTGAGGTAGAAAAATCTATGTTTACTCAATGTTTAATTACAGTTACCATTTGAACATTTGAAAAACTGTTGTTGAATCAATGTAGTATAGATGATGATTTTTCAATGTTGAAATGCCCTAAATTTTTATGAGCGATTTTACAAAACTACTGGACCGCGCCATTTTTACCACAGCAGCGAATATTCACCCTTGATACGCTTGGGGCGCCCCTAATCGTGATGTCAGTGCGGCTGCCAGCTGCATGAAAGTCCACTGTCCTGCAGTCCTGCATTGTGATTGTTGAATGACCGAGATATCCCCGCTTCCACCATGGGGCAGGCAGACAAGCTTGATTATTACCTTTTTCTATCCGACAAAACTTTAATTCAGAGGTAAACTAACATCAGAGGCCATTTGAAATGCTTCCGAAAAGAAAAGTGTGATTTGAAGTCTGCCAATTACCAGCGAGGATGGACATCTGCCGTCACCTTGGCATAATTAGCTCACTTTAAATCAATTCCTGTGTACTTTGCCTTACTTGTAATCAAGCCATTTATTCAGCCAACTGACCAATCAAAACCAAAATCGAGCCAATAATGATTTAGAAGAGATAAAGAGCAGCTGAAAAACTGAACCAGGCTACCGTGATAGATAGAAATAATGTCAGTAATCTGAATAAATAGCAGACCTCTGAATTCCACTTCTCGTCGGAAAACTTTAAAGTATTATTAAAAAAGATTTCTTAAAAATAAAATCATGTTAAGATAGCCCTGGTTTTTAAGCCTCTAAAAAAATACGGGAAGTAGAAAACATTGAGTGAAGCACATAAAATGTGAATGTGAGAGAGAAACTATTTTCGCATTGCAAACATTGGACAAATGCACAGAAGACTGGGCAAGCACATTCAGGCAAATCTCTGCCGGAAATTTTAAACATTTTTTATTTAGATTGCACACAACGGCCAAATGTAATAATCAAGCAAACACATTCAGGAAAATTGCGTGCTGAACAAAGCAAAGTAAAGGTCTTCAAAATCATCCTCCTCTATTTGACAATTGCTTTCACCCCCTTCCCATTTACTTTGCTGAATTTGCAACCAAACATCTGATTCGCTCAATGAACAATTTTAAATTGGTTGGTGGTCTAATTTATTTAGATATCCATTTTTTCAGACATTTTGACATCTCATGCATCATGCACATGAATGCATGTGGCAGCTGCAGTGACGTTATAATCTCGCAACTTCTCATGCCAAGTGTGGTGTTAATGGCGGCCTCCTGGAAACAGCAATTCCGACTAATTAGTGGTCATTTAAAAGAATAGGGGTATGTATCGACAAAAAAAAATCTACCGTGGGTATTATGTTGGAGTTAATTAGCCTATTGCAAGATTTAGTTAAAACGTGTAGTTCTGTATAGTCCTCCTTTAAAAGATCAAAAGAAAAGGTGTGTGTTAAAATGAAGAAAAGAAGTACAAAAGTATAATTTCTTTTAAATCTTTAATAAATAACTAAATAAACAATGGTCTGTTTTATTGTTTTTTGTTAATAGAGCATGCAGCAAAGCAGTTGTTCACAACCTCGGTTTCTTTAAAAAAAAAAAAATGGAAATAGCCAACCTGTAAGGGTTTTTGCCTTGCAGCCCCTGCCCTGTGGCTTTCTCTCACCTCCACCTTAAAGAGCTCCACCTGTTGCTCGTTAAGATGGAGGTGATTATATGAAGTATATACGGCTGGCAGTCGCCAGGTCACATCGGCAATGCATTTTGGTTTTATCCTTGATGCATGTGATTTTAACCCTGATGACATGTTGATCCTGCTCCCTGTTTTTTATCTCTGTATGGTTTTTTACTATTTATTAAATCTCCAGCTTGTACCAGCCAGGCATTTGCATCCTGCATTCTTGTAGGCCCATGGTCCTAGCTTCTGCCAGACTGCAGCTTATATCTGACGGGGGCTGAAACCATGACACAATCTACAAGCTCACAACACATTTTTGAATATTCACCAATTAAATAATTATAATCAAGTATAGGGTCCCCCAAAATATGTCCTTGTAAAGTGGGGTCATTGTAAAAGGGTTGAGTACCACTGCAGTATAGCATGCTTAATGGACCATTTCAGCATTTTAACCTTCATCTGTATCTTTTTAATATGCCTCATTTAAATAATAATCATTTTACTCTATTTGGTGTTTTAAAGTTCTGTGGGGGTTGCTCCAAACTTGTCTATTAGTGACATCACTGCCATTCAGGCATATAACACTAACTAGTAAATTACTTTGGCATGCTCGTTGTTGAACTATACCATAAATAGAGTCATAAAGTGAGTATTTTTTTAATGAGGCATATTAAAAACATGCAGAGGAGGGTTGAAATGGCCCTTTAATGATAGCATTGTTTCAATGTATAATGCAATGCACATATAAATATATATATAGTTGAATCCATGTTGAAGCAATTCTACATTCTTTCAATGTTAATCATATCATAGTTGAATCAATGTTGATTCATTGTCAGAATTGATTGGAGATTCAACGTTATTTCCATGTTGATCATAGCGAGCAGTTTTTTTTCAATATCAATGTTGATTGCAGTCTTCAGCCTGACAATATCACAATGTTGCTTCAATCACTTTTTTGCTATCTGGGTATTGTTCCTAAAAATATGCTCTTTGAAGTGTTGGTTTGACTCATTCAATTTTTTATGTTGCTGCTTTCCAATGAAGATCAATGGCTAAAGCCTTAAAATCCACTAAATTAACCAGACGAGTGCTTAATTTAGAAGCTTATGCCCAACCAAAGTGTAAAAATCAATGTATGAAATGCAGACAAACTTGCTAGTTTTCGTATTGTTCATAATTACATGAGGAATGTTTGCATCAATGAATTCATCTTTTTTTATTGTTCCCTCCATTTTTACAGACTGTTGCGCTGAAAATGTCCAGCCCGTCCAGTCAGAAATGGCACTGATGATCACAGGAACCCCAAAACCCAATCCGGTTCGGTGAGTCATTAATAGCTCTGTCTCCATGGTGCCTGTTGAAACGAGAGGGGGTTCGATCCCAAAGTGGCAGCTGATGGTAGGCGGACTAACCTGAAAGAAGGAAGATATCCTAACTTAAGCCCTAACCATGACTATAATTACCACAGAGATTTATACGGCCAAGACCGCATATAAATCAAAAAATGGTGTGTCAAGACAATACTGCTGGTTACCAGCACACTGCCGGGGTCCGTCTGCTGTCAGTGGCTGGTCCAGGGGTGGATCCACAGGGGGGCAGAAGGGGGCAACTGCCCCCCCACTGTCGAGCCTTGCCCCCCAAGCTGCCCCTCAACTTTAAAGTTCTTAAAACTATACTTGTAAAACAAATCACCACTATGTCTAAAAGCCCCTCAAACCATCGAAATAAAAGATGAATTCACCAAAAAAAATATAAATGTAAATATAATATTCGGCACTTCAAATACGTAGCTACGGTCCTGCATCAAACACGCAGAGACTGTGTGATGAGCCTCCTGCTCCGGGCTGGCATGTGTCAGTTGGCATGGACACTTGTTATAGTCTGCGTGCAGGGCAGCAGAGTGGAGCCACTTAGCTACACAACTTTCTCCAAGTAAAGTCAGTTTCCCCCGGTGAATAAAGTTTAGTTAAATTTGTAATAGATGGAATGTACGCTTAAGGCGATGGTTCAATGCGTTCATTAATCGCTGGTCAAAAGTTACTCACTCCCGGGTGATTTGTTGGAAAATTTTTCTCTTCGGTAAGTTTTGATTAGAGTAAAAACAAGAACAGTTTATGATGCATTTAGCTAGATATCAAAAACAGGAATGTTTGAATCCAGAGGTTCGCTGTTAAGTTTCTGTGTTATGTGATCAATATCACAGCAATGAGGCTGCATATTAAAACCAGGTCCTTACTGTCAGGGCGGTGGCTGCAGGCACAGACCCGTATCTCTAGCCTGTATGCTAAAGGTAAGTCTTCGGTATTATTAGTGTCTCATTCTATCACAGGCTCAGGTACGGGCGGGTCCGCACCTACTACCGTTAGCCCTTTTTACGGACGGTATGTCCTAATGAATTTGCCATGCGTCAGCAGAAGCAGGCAAAATCTCTTAAATTCCATTAAAAATTGAAATATGATTGTTATAGTTACACTGTATATATATTTGTATAGATCTAGCAATTCCGCTTCTTTGACGCAGCTCATAAGTACTCGCGGCAGGAGCAATATCCGACTTGGCGGAAATTCCACCATACGACTAGAGGTTTATGTTGCCTGACAATCATCAGATGATCATCTTAGAAATCTAGCTGTTCTCAGTATTGAAAGTGTGCAAAACAGCTAGTTTGGATATGTTTGAGAGACGTTTTGCTGCACAGCACAACAATCGTCGTCTGAAGCTCTCTTAAAAGAGATGGCCAATATCAGTCGCGGACTGTGACTTAAGTACTTTTACTGTATTTATTTTGAGGTACTTTTATTTCATTAGGCCTAATTATTCACTCTGCTACATCTTGGAAGTCACAATACAGTGCATCCAGCAAAAAAGTAAACTGAATAAAATGAGAAGTATTCTGTTGAAACTTAGTATCTATAAAACTAATTAGGACAATTACACAACTATGTTCTTTTTCACATCATTTCATTTCACAAAGATCACAAAATTAGCGCTGTCAGAACTCATTGTTCTGTTGTCACCAGCATGATTTGTGCACGTCATGCAGCTAGTAGGGTTTACATTTAAAGCAGTACACATTACACAACCTAAAGCACTGATGGCCCCGACAATGAAAAGTTGAAACTGAACATCCAGGTTCATCCGTGTTTAGGCCTGTCATCATTTTATGAAATCTGGCGCAAAGTGGTTACTGAATTACTTTAAAAGTGTCACTGTTGTTCTGTTGAGTGCGGCACAACCTCCACTACCTTGACATCATTAGATAGAGGGCATAGTTATAAAACACCAAATGCCATTTTTAATCAAAGAATGTTAAGTTATTTTTATAGAATTGACCATTTATTCTTGGTTTCCTTTTTTGGGGACACACTGTACAATAAATACATTGAAGTGATGCAAGATCAGAGAGACACCAAAAGCGAAATGCCGGGAAACAGGGAGTTTATTAAAACAAAAGAAAACAGGCACGCGGGCCTACAGAAAACTTGGCCCAAAGGGTTGCAAAATTCCAAACTAAAGAGAGCTTCATAGAGCTTAAAAAATGAAGAGCACAAACGACAAAATACAAAAGCCACTGGAACCTCCAGGGAGAAAAACCTCAAACAGAAGAGAATAATCAGGCTTTGAATGCCAACAACAAGAACTTGACTTGGCCAGAAAGAAGACATAAATACTGCACTAATTTTCAAGACACAAGGGCATGAAACACGAGACTCTGTCTGCCAGCCACCTTCCACCGACTCCAGATAAAGGGAGGAAAATCAGCACACATGAGGGGCAACACCTGGAGAAGAAACAAGGGGCAAGGAAAGATCATGAGACAAGGACCATGACAGGCTGACATGACTTGCTTGTTAAGAAAATGAGCGGCTCAGCTTAAGTACCAATGAAGCATGCAGATTGGAAGGAAGCATGAATGTTAAAACAGAAAAGCACAGCAAGATCTTGAAATAGCACAGCAGGAATCATGACAATAAACTCCCTACCTAGATTATTAGTATTAGTAATGTGCCTGTCTAAGAATTACACCTCCCGAGACTGTTAGTAACTTAAAAACAGTTAATTGTCAATTAAGCAGGCAGCCCTGAATCCAGCGCAGCACAGAAGGAAGGGGGAAACACCAAAGCCAACCAGAGCTCTGAAATGTGCAACAATGAAGGCACGGGGCGGAACGCAGACAAGCGATAGAGTGGCTGGGCAGACCTGGCAAAACATAAAACATGGAAAAGTAAAAACATGAACAATAAACATGAACTATGAAATGTGAAATCCTGATACAAGAAACTGTTAAAACTGTAACATGAGAATGAACATGAACAATGAAACCTGGCAAAAGAAACTGTTAAAACCCAAAATACTGTCCTGGCCAAAGGCCCAGGACCC
The DNA here is from genome assembly GCA_029721435.1 of Gymnothorax reevesii. Taxonomy (NCBI): domain Eukaryota; kingdom Metazoa; phylum Chordata; class Actinopteri; order Anguilliformes; family Muraenidae; genus Gymnothorax; species Gymnothorax reevesii. The sequence goes on from CM056577.1 coordinate 116,307,631, forward strand.
TGGAACACAACATGAAGAATATTTTTCTTAAATTGTTCCCCAATTTTTAGGTGCAGTTTTTTTGCAGATTGGTGAACCTCTGCCTGTCTTTACTTACAACATCTGATATGTTGTGTATGGTCTATTGTGAATAAAATATGGATTTATGAGATTTCCAAATCATTGTATTCTGTTTTCATGCATGTTTTACACAATGTCCCAACTTCATTGGAATTGGGGATTTCCTAATACCGCACTGAGGACATCCCATGCCAGCCCTCCCAGACCTTTTGCCACCCCAAGTAAAATTTTCTTGATCCGCCACTGGGCAGGTCATGCCTACCACCAGCCGCCACTTTATTATCAAACCCTTGCTGACTTTAGCTCCAGTAGTTATGCACATGTCCTCTTCTCTGATTGGCTGCCCTGCTATGGACACCCCTCTGCCACTTCCAGATTCGAGATTAATGTGGGCCAATCGGCAAAGATGATTGCGCTGCACTTTGATCTACGCTTCAACGTTCCTGGGACTAATCCCACCATTATCCTGGACTCCTTTGCGAATGGATCCTGGCAAGATAGGCGTAGAGAATACAACTTCCCCTTGGTGACAGGAAAAGTATTTCAGGTAAGGCCTGGGAAAGGGGAACTACGTGATAAGTTATGCCTATGTTAATACTAAACAGCCAAACCCAGCCGCGCAAACCGGGTTGGGGGGCCATGAAGGCGACTGACTGACCCCCCCCACAAGACGCCAAAAATAAAACCAGAAAGCTGAATTACATTTCACATGTCAAAAGCTTATTTTCTTGACAGTACATTAACATATGATTAACCATCTATACTCGAACACCCTCGGTACCGGTGGTGATCATTACACATCATAAATACAGCATGTTTCCTAATAGCAACATTGTCATGCACGTAAAAAAGATTGCTGCGCTCAAGTCAACAAAATTAACTGATGAGTACTACAGGTGCATAGAGCTGATTTAGTAGAAAAACGAGAAATGCTGACCGCACACTGTGACAAAGGAAAACATCCGTCTAGCCTGTAAAAAACCACAATTATGGCAGCTCACATGCCAGTGACAAGAAGTGTTACAAGTGCACATAAAAAATAAAAAAAAAACCCAAACATTTCGGTCCCTAGCAGACCATCATCAGTGCTAAAGGTGCAGCAGTCACAAGCACATAAATTGAGAAATACCATTGGGTGTGTCCTCTCAAGCTAAAAGCAATCACCTGTGCCAGAGGCAGACAATTAAACAATTAGTAGAATTCGTCATTGGAATTCCCAATCAGAAATATTAGGATGCAAATAAATTTGTTCATTATCACAACTTCATCTAAATTACATGCTTGTGAAATTGAAAATGTACATAAAAAATACTTTGAAGAGGAACATGTTCATAATTAGCATACGTCTTGAGCCTTTGAGTATGCAATAAAGCAAGGAGATCACACTCTAAACATCTGAGAACAAGGATGACAGAAATATCAACGCCTATTGAAGAGAAATGCATTAAGCAAGACAAAACAAAGATTGTCAAAAATATTCAAGAAGTCTTACCCAATACACAGCATAATTGTAATATCAGCTAATGAAGACAAGTCAATGCAGCATGACTAGAGATGACTTACAAAAAACATGATAAATTATGGTCCTCGTTCATCCCTCCTGGAAATAAAGACTGAAAATTAAAAACATAAAAGGCTTCCCTTTGGAGTAACCTAACCTCTAGGCTACCACCTCTAAGATGAGGCATAAGCTTCTCAATAGCGAAAAAAAAAAAAACAAGTCTGAAATACCATGATTTGCCTGTTTAAAATGACAAAATACAGGAGATGTCATCTTGTCGAGTTAAAGCGCTACAATGTTCAATAATTCTTGTATGTTTTACCAACATAAAACAGAGGGCAAGGACAACCAATAACATATATAACATGAGTAGATTTACAAGTCATAGGCTGTTGAATGTCATATTTCTTCAATGTAAGGGGATGAACAAAGTGTTTGTAGGGTCTGTAAAAAGAACAAACATCTATGGCAAGGAAAATTGCCTTTTGCATGATCAAGGGTACTAGTATTTGTCTTGCCTATAAAAGTATCAGCATGTACCAATTTATCCCTAAGATTTGACCTCTTGAATAAGCAAAAAGAGGGGGGTCTTTAAAAAGATTTTTGAGTTGATCTTTGCAAAATATGCCAATGCTTTAATACAGTATCTCTAATAGAGTTACTCAAAGAAGAGAAAGTGGTCTTAAAAATAACTGAAAAAGGTTTTTTGTCGCCCGGATCAGAGGTTGGTACAGTGGCTAACAAGCTCATTGGAGAGCAGATTTTAACCACCTATGTGGATAACCACGGGCTAAAAAATCACTATACATCCGTCTAGACTTAGACTGAAAATCATCAGCATTAGAGCAAATGCGTTGTAGATGTAAAAATTGACTATAAGGCAGCCCTCGTTTAAGGGATATAGGATGAAAACTGTTGGCATGAAGGAGGCTATTTTGATCTGTCACATTGGTATTAAAGATGTACCTATAGTCCCATCATGAACTGAAACCAATGTATCCAAAAAACTGACCTGTGAAGAGTCAACATGAAATGTAAACCTAATGGACTCTCTTTAACTATTGACGTATGCCACAAACAAATCAAAATCTGTGCAAGATCCCTTAAAAAGAACAAAGCAGTCATCTATATATCTTCGCCACAAAAGTGTATGATCAAAAAAAGGATTATTATTCCAGATACAGAGATAATCAAGGTAACCAAGATACAAGTTTGCATAATCAGGTGCCATCGTAGATCCCATTGCAGTACCCTTAATTTGCCAGTAGAATTGTTCTTCAAAAAGGAAATAATTCTTTGTGAGAACCAACCTAGCCATATCTACTAGAAAATTAGTAGGAGGATCAGGATGTAATGAACGCAAATTCAAATAAAATGTTAGAGCCTGTAGGCCCTCATCATGGGGAATATTGGTATAAAGACATGCGACATCTAGGGTTGCCAACAGGATGTCACTGCCAACCCAATCTACGTTGTTGAGGCAGTTGAGAAAATCACCAGTATCTTTAAGGTAGCTGGGTAAATTGCATACCAAAGGTCTCAAGAAATGATCCAAAAAATTTGAGAGAGGTTCAGTAATGCTGTTAATCTCAGCTACTATTGGGCGCCCTGGGGGTTGAGTTAAACTTTTATGGACCTTAGGCAAAATGTAAAAGACGGGCTTAATAGGTGAATTGTTAGTTAGATTATTCAATTCATTTTCGAGATAATGCCATCAGAATAGGCACCACTTAAAAAATGATCAATCTCTTTTTTAATTTTAGTAGTAGGGTAAAAAAGGAGTGGTTTGGAATATGCTTCATCCTGTAGGAGGCAATAAACCTCCTGATCATATTGAGATTTAAGCATTAGAACTATACCCCCACCTTTATCTGAAGGTTTTTACAGGCTAGACTGATGTTTTCTTTTGTCACAGTGTGCGGTCAGCATTTCTCTTTTTTCTGCATATCCACGTAAAGGAATGAAACTCGTCAAAAAGCACATGATGACTATTTTTATCTAAACTGAACACAATTCAAGCGCCAAGCAATTACATAAGCATGTTGCAATACATAGGATAAAATAATATCAATGCTTGATCGCTAGCGTTTCTACTTATTTTATGCTATGCATACAAATGATCCATTGAATAAAAAGGAAAGGCCATGGAATCCAATGATGTAAGCCATGTCATTTTAAACTGACACCTCACTCAAAGAACAGCTGGCGTACACTTTATGTTCTACAGCGATGAGCAAAAAGTTTTTATTCCCTTTAAAGAACCGTGTTTGAGGGTAAAAAAAGTTGATCTTCAGTCTCCAAGCATGTTTTTCTTCAAAGTTCTCAGCTCCTTAGCATTCAGCTTGCTTGCAATGTATATTCCTCTCTGTGATCAGCTTGAGATGCATTCAGTTTGCAAGACTTTGTGGGTGGCCATTTGATTCTATAGGCTCTGTCATTTCCAATGAGCCCTCAACCACCTTAATCACACAAACCTAGCCTGAAATAGAGCTGTGCGTTCCCGGTGCGTGGAACTGAGAGTCCATGCGCCATTCACATGTTCAGGCCTACCAAACAAAACAGCACAGCTGTAAGAAACGTTTGTGAGATGTAAGCCTTTTTCAAATAACCAGTAACACGATATTGAAAACGTGCCACTTTACCACGAAACTTCGCACCACAACACATTAAAGTAGATACTTTTTCACCTGAACCAAACTTATATAAATCACGCGGCCTGTAACAAACCCAGAAACAAACAAACTACCCATCCACACTTAAGGCGTAAGGTGGTGTGTTTTCTATATTGTGTTGCTGGTTATTTGCAAAAGGTAGACATCTGACAAACTATTGTTACAGCTTGGCCAATTTCTTTGGAAGGCCTGATGTTGCGCAACAATATAAATGCTTCACTGGTTTGTTTGCAATCCTAATCTTGAACTGCTGACATTATCCATTGTCCATTTTACTTGCCTCGTGAATTCCCAAATATTTTTCACACCTGTGTCTATGTTCCACCAAGTGCGGACGTACATACATCGGCCGACTTGATATCCAACTGTACACAGACTATGCAATCACGTTATGGATAGCGTTTTACCTTCATTTCACCAGTACGCTGATGTTGTCACCAGAAAGGATAACACCATCGATTTATGTTATGGCAATATCACTGATGCTTACTCTGCTCGTTCCCGGCCACCACTGGGTCGTGCAGATCATAATGTTGTTCATCTAATTCCTGCCTATCGGCAAGTGCTGAAGAGAGTTAAACCAACTAAAGTCCAAGTTCGCCAATGGACGCAGGACTCCATCGATCAACTAAAAACCTGTTTCGCTACCACGGACTGGGATGTGTTCAATTCTGAGTCAGGGGATTTGAATGAATACACTTCTGTCATTACCGACTATATCAACGTTTGTACAGATTATATTATTCCAAAGAAGACTTGTAAATTATCTTACCCTGGATTACATCTAGTATAAAGGCAACTCTAAAACAGAAACAGTTGACATTTCGATCTTTGGATAGACAAGCAATTTGTAGTATAAATAAGAAATTACAAACTGAAATTGAACAGGCTAAAGTTCGGTCGAGACAGAAATTAGAACATGAGTTTAGTAATATGAATTCCAAGAAGGTGTTTCAGAATTTGAAGAGGACGTCTGGTCAGACAGACCAGATATCATATATCATATCATATCATATATCTCGGACTCCTCCGTTTTTGCTTCAGATCTTAATTCATTCTATACTAAATTTGATACGCAAGACTTTTCTGGAGAGTGTGAGAGGCTACTGGCTTCTTGTCCATCACCCTGTCCTGGTGATATAGAAATCACTATCGATAATGTTGCAGTGCAGCTCAAACGCTTGAAAGCAAGCAAAGCCCCAGGTCCGGACAGTATTATCAGCTGTTTGCTGAGAACATGTGCAGACAAGCTCAGCCCTGTTTTACAGCCTTTGTTTTAACATTCTATCGACCCAGGTATTATTCCAAAATTATGGAAAACATCAACTATTGTGCCTATCAAAGGTCCCATCACCTACAGAGATAAATCACTATCGTCCAGTAGCCCTCACCTCGCTCATTATGAAATGTTTTGAAAGGCTGATTATGTCTAACTTTCTCCCCCATGTTCAGTCAACACTTGATCCATACCAGTTCGCTTATCAACATAGAAAGGGTACAGATGATGCGATTGCCTGTCTTCTGCAGAAATTGTTAGAACACATAGACTCAACTGGTAACTATGCTAGGATTCTATTTATAGATTTCAGCTCTTCAGCTTATCATACGATACAGCGCCACATTATGATATAGAAATTATTACAGCTTAATGTCCCCTCTGCAATTATTCACTGGGTTCATAGCTTCCTGAGTGACAGACCCCAGTGTGTTAGGGTTGGTGCATCGAAATCCACACTGCTTACTACCAATACTGCCGCACCCCAAGGTTGCGTACTAAGTCCTTTTTTATTTATTTTGTATACCAATGATTGTCAAATTACTGATCCTTGTAATGTGCTTTTTAAATTTTCGGATGACGCTGCCATACTTGCTCTTCTGAATGACGCAGAATCTATGAATGCATACAGAAATTCAGTCACATACTTCTCGGAGTGGTGTGAAACAAATTTCTTGGAGCTTAATGTGTCGAAAACTAAAGAGTTGACTATCGATTTTCGCCGGCATGAATTGTCTGATAGTCCCATTGTTATTAATGGAGTGGCTGTTGAGCAGGTAGTGTCTTATGAATACCATGGTTTGACCCTTGATGACAAACTTTCATTCTCACATCATATTACAGCTGTGCAAAGAAGGTGTCAACAGCGGTTACACGCGCTTTGCCAGTTGCGCTCTTTCAATGTAGATTCCAAGTTGTTGCTTTTTTTGTATCGTAGCATTATTGAGCCACTTTTAACCTATTGCAGCATCTGCTATTATCATCAGCTATCTGTTTCCAGTAGAAACAAACTCAGTAAAATTATTTCAATGTGCTGCAAAAATTGTGAGACTGCCAATTCCTGCTCTAATGATCTTACTAATTGCGCAATTGTACGTAAGGCACGTTTGATCCTTGACGATAAAAAACATCCTCTGAATGTATACATTGAAACCCTCCCATCGGGTCGCAGATAACGATGCCTCAGATGTTCTAAAGTTCGGTATTGAAACAGTTTTATTCCATCAGCCATCAGACTATTAAATCGGTCTTAATCTTGTACACTAGTGTCTGGTTTTTATCTGAGTTGTTTATGTCTCAGGCAATGGTTCATTGTCTGTTTGCATTAATTGTGTACATAATGCACGATGTTATTACATTTCCTAGAGAATAAAAAAGTTGCAAGAGCATTTTGTAAAAGTCTTCTCAAAATGTAATAACTTATTACATAATGCGGCAAAATTTATTACAAAATGCCTTGGGGCTGTTTATTAGAAAATGCGGCTTTATTACAAAATGAAATGAAAAAGTTATTACATTTTGGACGTTTATTACAAAATTCACCGTTATTACAAAATGCGACTCAACACCCCTGTAGCTTCAATTTCAGTGCTTATTCGTCTTGTCATTGTTTTGACAACTATATGCAGTGTCAGAACATTTATTTTCGATCAAAAATGCAGTAATTTTTGGCCGAGATCTTGTCATCTCGACATAATGGTTGAACCTGTAATGTATCGTCCAGGAACCAGTCGTGAGAACCAAGCAGATTTTTAAGCGTTCCAAGAGGAGTTAATTCCCTCAAGTTCAAAGAGCACTGTAGTGAGTTTCAGGCAGCAAGTGCAAAGTACATGAAGGAGTTCTTGCCTAACTCAGTGCAAAATTTGGGGACATTGAGCAAATAACAATCACTGGATTGCTTTGGGTTCTTGAAATGTAGCCACATAGATATTGGGGGAGTGGACCTAAGACCACTTTGTACAAAAATAAAAATGTGCCAGTGTGAGAGACGTCGTGCTGCTAACGAGGGCCACTCAACTCGGCCATATACAGTGCAATGGTGAGTGAGGGCTTTGCAACATGTGACTTACCTCAGGGCACCATGGTAAACGGAGTCCAGAGATTGGAGGCAATTTGCAGGGGCATGCATATACAGAAGGTCGCCGTAATCCAATAAGGTAAGAAAGGTGGCAGCTACTTCTTCCCGGCGGCAAAAGTAAAACATGTCCTGTTGTGATAAAAGCACCCAAGTTTTAGCTTTAGTTTTTTAATCAGCCTCTCTATGGGACTATAAAGAAAGCCTGACATCAATCAGAACACCCAGTTACTTGTAGCAAGGCACTGGCTCAATCTTGTTTCCTTGCAAGGAGAAGACACTGGGAGCGGGCTCATCTTCCTGCCATTTGCAAAAATCATAAGTTTGGTTTTAGAAACGTTAAGAACAAGTTTCAGGTCTACAAGCTGACGTTCCACAAGGTTAAAGGTAGTCTGTAAATAGCCAACGGCCTCGGGAAGGGTGGAGCCACAACAATAAATGACAGTATCGTCAGAATAAAAATCGAATTTAGCATCAGGGATGTTTCTGCCAAGTACATCCACAAAAATGCGAAACAAGATTGGACCCAAAACAGAGCCCTGGGAAACACCAGAGGAGACATTTAACATTGTAGATGAACCACCACCGAAGTGTGTATATTGCATTCTGTCTGACCAGTAGTTTGCAAACCAACCAATTGTTTTAACAGACCAATATTTAACAATCATTGTTTCAAGATGGAATGATCCACAGTGTCAGAGGTCAACAAAGAGGGCTGTGCAAATTTGTTTCTTGTCTAGTGATTCTATTATGTTGTTTGTGACTCTTAGGGAGGCTGTGATGGTACTGTGTTGCTTCCTGAAACCGGATTGATATGGAAAGAGAATATGGTTTATTTGGAGAAAGTCCTTCAACTGATTTATCAACCTCTCCAGGACCTTTGACAAGATGCACAACTTAGAAATTGGTCGATAGTTATTCAAACAGGTAGGGTCCCCCCTTTTAAAAGAGGAAGAACATGAGCAACCTTCCAAATTGCAGGGATACAATTGTTGGAGATTGTAAGATTGAAAATACATTGGATTGGTTTAGCAATTAAAATCAGCGGCTAACTTTAAAAACTGAGGTTCTAAACCATCTGGGCCTGAAGATTTCGTAATATCCAGAGAAAGGAGAGCTCTGTGGACTTCTTCCACTGTGAACAATGTGAAATAAATAGGCTCACCAGCAGGTATGTGACTGTCATTTGGAGCAGGGGGCACTGTACCTGAGGCTGGTGAAACAGTTGAGGGAGAGGAACTAGAGAACAGGGAGCCAGAGGCAATAAAATGCTTATTAAATCAGTCAAGCATGGAAGCCCTATCAGATACAGTGGTGTCATTGTGGGTGGGAGGTCACTGTAATTCCTGTCGGCTGAGATGGATTTAATCACCTTCCAAAATTTTTTGGGGTCATTTATGATTTCCATTGTAGTCGAGAGATAAAAGTCCGATCTGGCTTTTTTGATCAGAAAAGTAAAACGATTTTTGAGTTACCTGAACGTAAACCAATCAAACTCAGACCCAGTCTTTCTGGCCGTAGCCCAAGCCAGATTTCTTTTCCACAAAAGATCAGATAGCTCAGGCATGAACTATGGGTTATCTCTCACTTTGACTTTATACCTCCTAAGGGGAGCGTGTTTGTCAACAAGAGCGGAGAAACCTTCATGGAAGAACTCCCATGCAGTCTGTACATCGTTACACAGTTCGATTCAATCCCAATCAAAATCATGTTGCTTTTGATCACAAAGAGGGGTTTCGTTTTTGGAACCTTTGTATTCCTGACTGCAGCCATCACACAGTGGTCACTCATATCATTGGCGAAGATGCCTATCATGGAATACTTGTGTGGAGCATTGGTCAAGAACAAGTTTATTAATGAAGATTTGTCAGGGGATTTAAGATTGCCATGTGTAGGGCTCTCTATGAGCTGTGTAACTTTGGCTGAGACACAGACATCTTTGAAAGCATCAGATGAAGATTTTAGCCAATCCCAATTTAAGTTGCCGGTCAAAATTAATTCACTATAGTTCAGGTCAGCCAACAACTTGGTCAGAAAGGGTGGTCTATAGCAACCCACCACAGTAAGGGAAAACCCAGTTGATACTTCAAGATTAATGGCCAAGAACTCAAACTGTTTACAGAATGATTTGGACTGCAAGACATTCACGTTGAAAGTAGCTGAAAGTCCATTAAATACAAATGACTAATAACAGAAAGTGGCAAAATATGACACCAAACATGACACTACAAGAAATCTCCAGGCTCCTGACTTCTTTTTTTACCAAAGCAGCTGGGGCTGTCCATGGGCTGCTGCTCTCTCGGGTAACTCCTTTTTCCAGCATGCTCTGTAGCAGAGATTGGAGCTCTTAGTAAAGACTAAGAGGCATAGGTTAATACCTTTCCTAGGAAGGGGGTGCTTCTCCAGTGGGGATTTGATGTAGCACAGCTGTCAACAGTTGGTCCACTTGATCTTGTTTGGTCTGGGAAAGGTGGGGGCACTGGAGGAGGCCTCCTGCAGTGTCATCCTTTACCAGTTCCTGAGCGGCCCTCATGGTCACCTCCACTTCCTCATCTGTCAACTCTTGCAACGCAAGCTCATTTGCATGGATCTGGTCAGGTGATAGGTGTTACACTTCTGCCATTGGCTGACATTGTGGGATTTCAATGGGTTAAGGGTGAGGGTTGCGCACTTTATTTTTCACACTACCTCAATCACTGCATGGGCAACATGGCTTTCTGTCTCTGTATCCATCCCCTCCACCAAAGCAGCGTATGTGGACCCACCAGTATCTCCAGGAACCTGGGTTCACTACACCTTCTCCATCCCTGGGGGCATCATAACTGGCTGTTGTTTGGTCAACCGGGCTGTGATTGGCTGGTCCTCTGCCGGGCCCACCACCATTGTTCTCTGGCAGCAGGAAAATGCTCTGTCCCATTCACGGTGGGAGCATGGAGGAACAACAGACCTAAAAACCTGCTGTCTAGGATGCCTACCCTCATGAGTTGTCTCCCAAATTCCCCCAATGACGTTAATTCCCAGCAATCCTTGTTCAGGCCTCATGCAGTCATCAGACACAATTAAAACTTCTCTCTGAGGAACTTCAATACCCCAGACTTTAAAATCCAACATCACATAGCCTACGTAAGGAACACGTAGACCATTGGCTGTGTTTAATTTTAACCAGCTAATGCTTGCCTTTCATTCTGGTTGTTGATCTTTAAAATGTTTTTCGAAAAAAGCTTGGCTAAAAAGGGTTACCTGGGATCCAGTGTCCAGTGTCCAGCAGTAACGTCCACTGCTGGGCACTTGTCGACAAAAGAGTGCTTAGATGCCGTTTCCTCCTTTTGTTCTCTGTCCACTCCCCCTACAGTGGCCTGACCTGGGAGTTTAAAGGCTGCTGGGCTTGCTGTCGCTGTGGGCAGTCCCGACAGATATACCCTAGTTGTTCACACTGCAAACAGATGGGGCACCCCAGCTCATCACAGCAAGGGCGTGCAAACGGGTGTCGGGGGCGACCAGAAGGCTCTCTGCAGCACTTTAGCTCCTCCTTCAAGCAATTTTTCAGCTCAGTAACCAATTTCACCAGCTCTGGCCTGCTCTTTCCACTGGACAAGGTCGTCAGCAGAGGGCACTGCGGTTACCAGATGGGACTGGCTCTCATAGTAATCACCCCAACCCTCCTTCTCCAATTCCTTAGCCTTCTGAAACAGCTCAGCAAAGAAATGTTAGGGCTTCTGCGTACTTGCCTTTAAGTTCTTTTTTCAATGGTCCAGGCTGTTGGGTGGCAAACAGTTGATCCCTTAGAGTGATGTCCTGGTGGGCTGTGTCATCTGGTTCCAGTGCCCTTCATCGCTGGAAGCCCTCCCAGATACTAAACACTGAACAACTCCCCACTGCCCAGTCCAATGTTAAAAAATTTTGCACGCAGGTTAGCAGCAGATGAAGTTCCTCCATACAATCCATTTAAAAAGTTAAAATTTTTTTCAGCTGTGTCCCTTTCTGGTTCGCTAAGTAGCTGGATTTCCTGTTTGGCATCCCCTTCAATAGCATTAATAATAAAATAATTTTCTGCTGTTCCGGAGGATTCTGAGCCCTACTGAGGGCTTTCATCTGACTGGCCCAGTCCCCATATTTAATTCCATTCTTTTTACATCCAATTTTAGAGCCCATGATACCCCGCATGAACCATGGCCACACTACATTAAAAACTGCCTGTCCAGGTGCAGCTGCCTGACTTTCAATACTCATGACTGGACTTGTACATCAGAGATCCTGCCTATTTACACCAAGATAATGTCACAGGTTTCTTTTAGTTTTTTATTGTTTCAGCTGCACAGACAAAGTAGACAAATTCAATTAAAAAAAGCAGTCACCTTCCCTCAAAGTGGGCTACAAGGTCATCTACGGACAAAGATGAGTTTGGGGGGTGAGGGGGTAAGCAGAGAGGAGAAAGTGGTGAAGAGTTTACGTGAGTTGGACAAGCATTGATTTCATATTGGTAAAATGAGGACTTGGAAACCTTCACCTCTGCCACCACACTGGCCATCAGCTTCTGATACTCAGCAAGGTCATCAGAGGATCTGGACTTTTTCCACTTCCTCTCAGCAGCTCGTAGTGATAGACGACTTGAGTGGAGTGAGTCAGTCAGTCGTGGGCAGTGGGGGGGGGGCTGGCAAATGTAGCTGGAGAAGGATATTTAGAAAGCACTGGAGAGGTTAGGGAGGTGTGAGAAGGAGAACTTAGATTTCTCCTCAGTGTAGCAGGTGGTGGGGAGCTGGAGGAGGTATGAGAGGCTGGGGACAGGAAGCCTCGCTTCTTGGCCATGGCAAGGATCCCGAGCTTGTCGCTGGAATTGTGCAGCTTCATTACCACTACCCGAGGGCGATCAGGCCTTGGCGGACTTGGCGGACCGGTTGTCGACCATCCGTATTTTCTTTGATGTTGTAAATTAATATATTGTCTCTGTGGCTCCACCCCTGTAAATCAGTGCTCCTCTCCGTCAAGATACTTACTTTAGTCTCCAAGTCGGCCAAGTCAGGGTTCAAAAGCGGAAACGTTGTCCTCCGCTGCTGATAAACAGCTCTCAGCTTCAGTAATCCGCTTTGAGTTTGATTCCACTCTTGTAATGATGTTGTTTAGTGTGCTTGAGAACTCTTCGAATTTTTCGTCCATCATTCTAAATATTTTCTCAATAATGTTCTGCGAAATGTCCATGGTGAGAGTCGCAGCGTCCACTGCAGATGTCGCAAGCAACAAGATTTCTTTGCCATCTTCCTTGCTAGCTAGCTTGTTCTTTCCCATACCTTGGTCTTCAAGTTCAGATTTTGCAACCTTAGGGGTGGGCATGCCGTGGGATTTTTATTAAGTAAACTTTTGTGCGGTTGTAACGTTCAAAAAATGACCCAAAAAAACAAATTTAGCTCAGTAGGAGCGGGAGCTTAGCGACGGTCAGCTGCTCAGGGTGACTGCATCACGTGATCATCCCTTAAGCTTCTCCTTAAGAAAGGTTTTGACAAGTTTCTTCATTGATTGGTAAGTCTCACTGTGACTTTCAGCAATTCAGTGAATGATTATATTTTCACGCATATTTCTGCCCTGCATGTCCAAAATTTTGCTTGCCATCTTGTTATTTTCCTCCCGAAGTTGTCTTGTGGTTTGTTTAAATTTGTTTACATCCATTCCTAAGATTGCGTTCTCCTCTTTCAGGACCATGTGACCTGCAGTAATTTCCAGACTTATCCTGTAACTTGGGATCTGATTGATGAAAGCATTCATCAGTGAAGTGTTTAGAGCTGATCACCGATCCAGTGTTTTGTCCGGTTGAGTTCCCTTGACAGATTGTGTTTCTGTGTACAACGCAATGCAATGATATCCCTACATAGCATGGAGAGTGAATGTATATTTGATTCTGAATTTGATGACTGAACAGATCGATGAAGCATGGGGTAATCGTTTGATCACTGCCGAGCAGAAGAGCTCAATATTGGAAAAGCACAAATCGCAGGAGACGGCAGAGAATCAAAATTCATCGCTTTATGAGGCGTCATCTGTGATGACTTTCTTTAGAGCCAGCTGATTCATCAATCCCTGTTACATTATTCCTTTCATGATTTTCTCAAATCAGCAAGGGCATTACAAAACCCTCTCGAAGGGGGAACCCAATTTGATGGGGGAGCAGAATCGGACACAACATAGTGCTCTGTGAAATCCGCTTGTTTCCTCTTCACAAAATCCACACTTTGGAATAGTGGGGTTTTTTTTTGTAAATTTATGGACCATGATGCTTCTGCCTGCACTGTTGCAGCCGTAAACAAGGCAGATATTTGGTATTTATCTGAAGAAATAATCCATTATTACGAGTCACTGAGTCCAATGCAATCGACAATATGTTCTCTGCTGCTGGCTTTACTCCTTCTGTGACGTCATCGCCAAAGATTCATTCTCTCCGCAATGATCGCAATTTGCAGTGATTAAAATGTGAATAAATTCTACATCTCATAACATGAGTGGCGAGAACAGGCCCTTCAGCCCAACAAGAGTTTCCCAGTTTCTTTTAACTATTGTGAATATATTGCCAATATTGTGAAAATTGCCAAGTTTTCAGCCTAAACAATATGGTCAGGCAAGCTGTCCCACAGCTAAATTACTGTTTGGGTGAATAAATATTTCCTAATATAAGTGCTAAACGTACCCTTGGTCAACTTCCATTTGTGACTCGGAGTTCTAATAACGAAACTTGGCCGAAGGAATCCTACATAATTCACTTTGTTAATCCCTTTAACATATTTAAAGACCTCAATCAGATCACCCCTGAGTCTCCTTTTCCTAAGACTAAAGAGATTAAGGATCTTCAGCCTCTTCTCATAGCTTTAATCTTTTATGCCTGGAATCAGCTTAGTTGCTCTTCTCTGAACTTTTTCTAGAGCCTCTATATCTTTCTTAAAGTATGGTCCCCAGAACTGTACACAAAACTCCAGATGTGGTCTGATGAATGTGTTGTACAAGAGAAGTATCACCTCCTTGGATTTGTGCTCAATACTTCTGGCAATGTATCCCAGCATCCAACTGGCTTTTTTAACTGCTACGGCACAATGGCTAGAATCTGTGAGGGTTTAGTCAACAATCACCCCCAGATCTCTATCATGTGTTGCACATTCCAGTATAGGCTTATAATTTGTATAGGCTTATAATAAATTGAAATGATCTTTCCACAAAGGATGTATTTATATTAAAGATTCCGTGATCCAAATCTTGTTTTTGATTGAACAAGCACTTTAAGAACACAAGAGCTAGACCTGTATCCGTTTGACTTCTCTCCCCATTTTAATTTTCTAAATCTCTCCTTCTGTTCCCCAGGTAACCATTTCCATAACCAACAGCGTTTTCAGGATCATTCTCCCTGATGGAAGGCCAGTCACATTCCCAAACCATCTGGGGCATAAACGCTATGATTACCTATCAATGAAAGGGGATGTCACCATTCACAGAATATCCAGGAATCAGGAGTCAGTGGTTGACTGTTGACTGCTATGCTTTTAGCTCCTGGTTGGTCGGAAATTTGCAACAATTTCTGTTTTTCTGCCCCTCCTAAACATCAATACTATTAATCATCAGTTTCTCAGCAACATTGTTGTGGTACAGAATTACTGTTTCTCATTGCTGACTTCTAGTGCTCATAATAAATCTGTCTTATCTCCTTTATTGTGTCTGGCTGTTCACTTGGGGAGGGGTCCAATTACTTCTATGAATTATGAGAACATTTTAAAGATCAACAAGTGGCTCAGCTATTTGGGCTTTCCTTGTGTGGTGGATTTCTGTAAGTCAGTCAGTGGTATTATTGTGGAAGGCTAATAAAGGCAAAGTTTTAGAGCAGTTCTCACTTTGAAGGCATGGTCTATTACTATTTGGCGAAATACTCTGGGTTTCACAATGCAATGAAAAAGGAGTTCTTCCATGCCGCCTTTGCATGCTAGCATCCCGATAGACTTCAACACAAAGCTGACAGCGTCAGTATTGAACGACAATGGAAAACGTGACAGAAATATACCGGCCAGGGCTCAAACTCAGAACCTCCTAACTGCAGGGAAAAAGTGCCTACAGCTGCGTCACCAATCACTCCAGATCCGTGAACTAAAAACTACATCTTCTGGCCATCACAAGCCAGGATTAATGCTTTAGGAGCATTAAATTATGATTTCCTTACTCCAGCTTCGTTAGGAATGGTGTCGAATGTAGGGAATGTGCCTCCTTAGTGTATGAAATTGTGAGGTTGGATAATTAAGACATGTTGTCTTAATCCTCCCGGGGGATGCCAATTTGGTGAAGCCAGAAACGCTGCCAGAAAGTTCGTTATCAGTCTCATGAAATTACTACCATAACTAAACATTTGGAATTTTAATCAATGATCAAAATAACCAAAACTAGAAAAGGCTAAATTTTCTGATTAAAATTTGTGTGCTTGCTTCAGCGAGAAAAGTTTAAGAGGTTTGCGTATAAAATGAAGGTGCTTGGAATCTGAGAGGCAAAGGAAATTGCTGAAGAAATGTTGAAAAACTGCTGAAATGTAAACACAATCTGAAAGTAATAGTTTAAGGAATTCTGATTTTTCAGCTGCATCATGACAGAGTCTAATCGGCTTCAACCCAGCTGTAAAAAAAAAAATGGTGAATTGACGTCAATGAGGTTGATACATCTCTCTCTATGGCTCCGCGTATCTAGGTCAACGCAGTGCATGCTGCGAAATTAGCTTTGTAAGCCACAATAGAATCCAGAGAGAACGGAAACCCAAGGACTTTTTCACAGACGGATGATGCTGATCAACTTATAGTAATGGCCCCTGTATCCTGGCTGAGAAACTTCTAAGCCAGGAAATGTAGGTGGAAGCGGCAATGAAAGACAGAACAGTGCACTGTGTTACAAATGCAGGACCCTGGCTCACAGACCCGTATTGTCCCAAAAGCCGCAGCCCCTAACGGTGACCTTCCAAAGGCATGGGAGCAGACTAAATTTGGGTCTGGTGCCAACTTAATTTGCCAATCGCATTTGCCGCAGATGGAGCGGCCACCTGCCGCGGAATTCATGAACTATCTCTGAGGTAATGGTTGGCGTCAAATGTCTTGAAAACCACCAGAAAACAGCCAACCATAAACTTTGGGCCTGCACAGCCTTCCCGGACAAGGCCACAGTGCCATCAACTGGACTTTCGACAGGACTGCGCCAGTTCCCGAAAATTGCATTGCCATCTATGTAGAAATTTCCAAAGACTTTTCATTTTCTGATTTAAAATACTCATTTCACCCACAATATTACCAGAATAATTTGTATTTCGGTTATATTGGATGATAAGAGCAGATTGATAGCATTAATGCGGATCCTTGTAATTCTGTAGTGTACTGGACGTTTCATGGCCAACTCTAATGCAAGTAGGTCGTGTTTGGTATCATTTTGGTCCACTAAATTTCAAGAGTCGCATGGGGCGTATTTTAAAGGAATTAAAATTGTACCATACCCTCAGTTAATATATAAAAAATATACTTCAGTTTTCTTTGTGGTGATGTCTCCTCCCAAAGCCCCTCCGGGGAGTGGGAGCCTTTCCTGTCCCTAATTACTCAAATGACCGATGATAGGACGCAGTCTGGATTTTGGGCATAAAAGGGGGAGAAACAACAAGGTCAGGGAAGCTTGTATTCAACTTTCCCACATTGTACACGTTGCGTATATGTGTAGCAACGACTCACACCAGGTATGACTTTATTATTCTCTTACAATTCTCGTCACGGTATGTTTCGTTATCTAATTTAAGCTTGTGCCTACCTGGCAAAATAAATTGTTAATCGTCTCCGGTTGTGGTTCTCTGACTCTGACTAATGTATATTTTTCCAATCTGGAATCCTGTTACTCAATGGGCCATAATGTAGGGTTATGAGGCCTGCCTGATCACCAGGCCATCCTGCTAGGTACACGGTGGTGTTCCATGCTGCAATTGGTATTATTGGTTACCTGAGTGGTTTCAGGAATGTGTCATTAACCTAGAGAGTCCCAACACCCCTTCTTTTTTTTGCATTATGCTATAATATAGTCACTGAAGGCCTCTTGCGGTATACTTCGAAAGTGTCAATTGTACATTTATTCTGGCCCCCGTGGTCACCTGTCATAGCTATTCTCTGTCAAACCACTGGGCAGAATAGGACTGCCAGCCTCTGAGTTCTCAACCAATTGGGCTGGACAGATGTTTTGGTCCGGCGGAGTTAGGTATTGACCAGTCACGAGTCCGAAGCACAACAGAGCTCTAAAGTAAATAGGAGACTCATGAATTGGAGTCAGATCAATTTTGCGGGAATGCATACTTTAATCCTATCCGCAAAGGGTTATAGCTTAATTTGGTATCCTAAATTTGACATGGAGTCAAGAGCCTTGTAACCGCCCAAGATATTAGAGCTGCGGCAACCGCTAGAACACGCTTCAGGCTCACTTGAGAGCAGACCGTGAAGGACATCATCACGTTTGTTCTGGGGCGGGCGCCTCGTGGGGATGCTGTAGCCAGACCCCATTATGATAATGGAGACCGGTAAGCCTTTATTTTCCTTTAGGCAAACACGTTGAGACCTTCCGCCTCATCTAGGGCCCTCCTTGGCCTAGACGCACGGTGTTTACAGTTTTATGAGCAAACATGGCTGGCCACATTGGCAGACTGCCACAGCTGTTGTTGCTTATAGCTTATTGTCATTGTTTACAGCCAGCAGCCATACCACTATTCGATCTGCTCCAGCCATGTGGCTGAAGCTAAGCAGGTGTGGGCTTGGTTAGTACTTGAATGGGAGACCACCTAGGAAAACCAAGTTTCTGCTGGAAGAGGTGTGGGTGGCCAGTAGGTTGCGATCTTCCCCCTGGTGGAAAAATCCCCAATGCCATAGTGCAGTAACGGGGACACTGTATTGAAGGAGACGCCATCTTTTGGATGAGATGTTAAACCGAGGTCCTGACTCACTGTGGTCATTAAAGATCTTAGGACACTCATTAATAAGAGTAAGGGGTTCCCCGGTCTCATGGCTAAAGTCCCAACCTGGCTCTTTTGACCTGCCACCTAATCATCCCTTGATCTAATTGGCTGTGCGAATTACTCTCTCCCTCCCAACTTCAACCCCCAGGACTCCCTTTAAAAAGAGATTTCAATCTCAAAGGGACTTCCCTGGAAAAATAAGGGTTAAATAAAAAAATAAAATTGTGAGTGTCTCACCCAGTCCCAACTGTACAAGGCTGACCTCGCCAAGTAATGAAATGCTACTATTCACGGCTCTCTGTTTATTTCTTGTCTTTACTAGCTAAATAGCTAATAATAGCAGGCTGCAAGATATCGTTAACACATGTTGTGATATTATTCACGGCTCCCATTTTATTTCTGTGCTATTATTAGCTAGTTAGCTTGCGAACACTCAGTGCACAGAACGTGCTTGAAACAGGTCGAACTTAGGTTTTGAAATTGCCATCACAGCAGATGACATAATCAATAGCTAGCTGACGTTAACTGTCTAACTACTCAATGAGTATGGAAAAGTTACATCTGCTGGCTTAGCAAGGATGGCAGTTACGGTCATTTTGAGACCAATATTTTGCCTGTTTTAGATACGATTGTAAACATATCTAGGTAGTGCGAACAGTCGCTTGTATATACAGGAATTCATAGCTTTCATGTGACGTCACGCTCCCTAAGGAACGCCCCCTTGGAGGGCAAAACATTAAGCTTGCCCGCCACCTACAGCCTAGAACCGCTATAGGACACTCAAGAAAACACGCACTACATCACAATGACGGACAGCTGTTGTGCGGTCGGATGTGCGAACTGTCGGGGAGGAAAGCCTGGATGGTGTTTCTATCGCATTCCGTCTGAAAAAGAAAACTCTGAGAGGAGAAAACTTTGGATCAGCGCTATCAAGCTGCAAGCAGGGCATACAGAATGGCTCCTACGTGTGAACACACCTCTCCTAGACCTGCCATACAGGTGCAGTGACCCAAACGCACCAATCCCTCCTTCTCCACAGCAACCCAAGCTGTTAGTGGGGGGTCATTTAAGCTGCAGGAATGGTTTACCTGCCATCAGAAAACAATGTTTGATCTTATATTGACTGTTATGGCATAACGTGACAAAATAATCGCTACGCACTGACTGACTACAGTGTCCCTAAAACTGACTCTTGATCATTTCGAAAATGACAATGAATTGGATGGCTAATGTTAGCTAAATTAGTACTCACCTTTGCTCGAAGAATGAAGAAGGACTTGTCCTTCACCTCCCAAACAGCAGCATTATTTACCCATCCAGACATAAAATAACGGTAACTGTCGGTGCTTTTATATGCCTTTATTCTGGCAGCGGTGTGAGGTGACGGGTTCTCAACCAAATAAACGTAAACATCCCCAAATTCCAATTTCGGCAAGGACCTGGCGTGTGTAATTGCTCAAATAACGAATCTGGTGCTGTATATGGGTCACAAATGCCCAACACTTCTAGCTTGTTTCGGTATCTCTCCTTCTCGGCCGCTGACAGGTGAAATAAATTAGTATTTTGTTTTTTGTCCGCAGAGGTTGCATTTCGCGCTGTCATTTCTGAACGTTGTTTTGCCCTCCAGGGCTCCCGGCGAGTCAAGTGACTGAAAGCTATGAATAGGAGCTCAAGCAATTTTTTTCTGCTTTGCAATTTCTACTGTAACGTGTTCTCATGGACCCGCCCAGCAAAAAGACCGGACTTTGCTGCCCAAAATGTCAAGGACTTAGAACCAGTTGTGGCCATGTCCAAAATCCTACTACAGCCACTTCTGATTCTAAGCCCTTGCTGTGCTCTCTTGGAGCTGGTTTAAGCGACTGTAAAAACAGATACCAAAAATTTTTTCACTGAGTTTGACGCAGAAGAATGAGATTTGTCTAGCAGTCGTATCAATCTTAATCCGAATGATGATAATGCTGAGGCCAGGAAAAAGCTAGAGTGTCTCTTACATACTACTGCCTCTTCCTCAAAGATGGTAAGTCCAATCTACGAAATGGAGATACCATACTAAAGAGGAGAGTCTGCTGAGAAAAATATGTCAAAATTGTGGGTGTAGTGCCAAAAATGTGGGAACAAGAGCAAGTTATAAAACTGTGTTTTTCAGCTTTCCAACCAGAATTTTCTGTTTCATTTAATATAGGAGCTAATGGAGTTTTGCTAATGGAGTGGCTCCTACTGTCAAAACTGTCTGTCTGATTGCTTGCATAGTTGCACATTCGTGACCAGCACAACTTTTGCTACAACTTGGATATAAAATGTTAATGTGGAGCGGAAACTGTGGGTGTTGTAGCAAGTTTAAGAGAAGACTTCTTGACAATTTTACAGCTGTTTGCTACTCTAACAGTGACGTCACCATGCTGTCAGTTCCCAGAATGTATTGTAAAAGAATTTTTTTTAAAAATTATAATAAAAAAAAATTATAGAATTAAAATTAATTTCAAAAGTAAACAAATTATACAAGGTTAACATAACATTTTGCAGTTTGAATGACATTTCTAGCTTAAATTATGTCAGAGTAAAAAAATAGCGGAAAATAGCTGAATCTACTGAATCAGCACAAAAATGGCTTGATTTAATAGGACCCAAAAAATGACTTTTAAAATTAAGTAAGAGAAAAGAGTGTGCTGCTTCAGCTGAAGCAAACATGCAATTAATAATGAACTGAAATTAGACTGAAAAAAGGTCTTGACGATTTTCATACGGTTTTTACGGCACCATGCCAGAATGTGTTCATCAATATCATTCGTCTCCATGTGATCACAGCTGTAATTTCCAAGTATATCATCCCAGAACATGCTTTCCTTGCCCTTTGCAGAAATAGTCATGTTGAAGTCTCCAAGTGTTTCTACCTCACACTGAGGAGTTCTTCCAGTTCTTTTTAGGCTGTATCTAGCTCAGAGTAAAACAACGATTTGTGTGCATCAGTGGAGATGTGGACACACAGGATTGACAACTGCATTCTTTCATTTGTGTATTAGAAGATATTCTTCTAGCCAGGCAATGTTCTTGTTGTGTTTCAAGCTTCACTTGGGGTGCTGGCAATATTCCGATACCATGCCCATGTTTGCGCTTTTAGCGGCTCAATATTAACTGCCAGTTTTTCAGGGTATTGTCATTAAATGAAAGGATTCCTGTTGATGTGCGCTGGACCTCCTGAATAGCAAAGATATCAGAATCTTTGCTCTGCTTGGGCATTCGTGGCTTTTAAGGCTTAACTTGATGTCATCCAGTCCTTTGCTCACCCGTGTGATGGACAATGCGGTATGAATCAACATTATGAGATGTTATCATAGGCGCGAGAATTATTACCCTCTCGCGATGTGGGGGGATGTTTTTCCTGAGGTTTTCTCCCCTAGATCCGCCATGCTCTGCAAAACAAGGGATGCCACCAGGAGCCACAAACATAATGTAAGAGACCACATGGTGTGGGCACTTGCTGGTAAATTTGCTGGATATGGGGAGACTCTTCTGGAATGCTCAGATGTTATGAAATCTAACCTGAAAGGTATTACTCCTCCAATGACTCTTGCCCATAGGTTTTCCTCAGTTTGTGCAAAGTTCTGCTCTTTGCCCCTTTAGTCCCATAAACGCTCCTTCCAGATCTGCTCTTAGTTTCTCTCCTGAAAATCACAACAGAGAAAAGTGAGGGTGTGGAAGAGTAAAAGAAAGGATCTTCAGGACAGAATCGGGGACAAAGGAACAGTGGATGGGGGAAGGACAGAGGAAGAGAATCCCTGAGATGCTTTGGTGACGCAGGGTCCCTGAAGTTAGCAGTCTGGCTTTTGCATGTTTAATATATCAGTGCCAGAGATTAAAATCCAGGGGTCAGAAAGTCCTGCCAAGTTTTTCTCCCTCCCACAGAATGAGCTGATCATTCATATTGGCTCTATCTCCTGGCAGAAATAAATCCAGGTGGTTGGAATAAAGTTCTAGGGAGGATTTTTCCTTTCTGAACCCAGACTTACACCTCTGTTTTATCACAAAGGAACACCTTAACCACTTGGAATAAAAATTAACATTTGGCCATGGGAGCAAAAAATAAAATTCAAAACTGAATTAAAGTCATTTTCTATCTCCTTTTAAACAACGTCCAAAGTTTGCAAATCAAATGAGCATTGAGCAGCGATACACGTATGTGATAAGTATGCAAACTATTCTCGTCCTACATTTTCGTCCCAATGAAAGATCACCGTTGATTTTAAGATGGATATCAGCATTTTTAGCTGCATGCCTCCAGTAGCAATGGCCGATGAAGTTTGCCAAATGTCAGAATTTTTTCTCAAAAACTGAATTTTTGAAATCATTTTGAATTCCGCTCTCATGGAACAATTGGAGTCTATGTAAGAGTGGCATTTTTAAACATTAGATTTTCTCTAATGAAGCAAAACACTTTTTGCTAAAACAAATCACCAACATTTCTATGCTGTCAAGCTGAAATTAATGTATTATCAGATTTTTGAAATCTTCCTTGACAACTGCTGCCTGGCTGGTGACTCCCTGAGTAGATTAATGAAACCACACACCTGTTCTCACTTCCAAACAAGTAGCTCAAAGAGTGAAGAGTTGGTTCTTGGTGTCAGAGCTTATGTGTTTAAGGCCCAGCTATGGCAGAATGGACATTGTAATGTTGATGTTCTTGTTATTTGCCTATTTAGGAACTTATTGTTTTCTTCAATAAGCGTTTAAATTAAAAACTTTGAAAATTCCTACCAAACCAGCTGTACGTGCTACAGTTTTACAACTTTCACCAAAATGTAGCCCCAATACTTTTGAAACTTTTGTCAACTTAAACTCCCTAGAAACCATCAGACCTAGCAACAAGAAATATTATTGTCTGATTGGCAGATAGCTTGCTAATTCAAGATAGCTGTATGGATGGACTAAGCAGAAAAACCTGTCTTGGCCTGCGAGGTTTCATCACTTCTCAAAGTGAGAAATGTCATGTGTGGCGTGTGAGCGTGTGTCTCATGCCCAATGCATGAGACTAGAGAGCCCTTTTGTTGTTGCAGCACATCTGCAGCAAGCATCTTCCTGTTATGTTGACGTCAAAGAGAATATTCCTCAATTGAGAATATTCATGCCTGAAATAATCAATCCATTATGAGAATAGTTGTGTATTAAGTATTGTGTATTTCAATAACTGGCTTATTGACAGCGACTTATCGTCACTGCTTTATTTCTTGTTTTAGTCCTAAAATGCGCTAGTAGTTGTTTGGAATGCATCTTAAACTCTTAAAAGTTACTTGCTAATTAGCTCAGTGAGACGAAGGATACTAGGCTATTTGGTGTCAGAAATTATTAGTTCAAATGCCAATACCACCTTTCTTGTTATCCTCCATTTTTTGCCTCTTGTTGCTCAGAATTGCCTTAATTTGCCTGGCCCCGATATCTCTGCAAAGCAGCTTTAATTTTGATTGTTTTATTTGACTCTTGTACACCTGTGGTGTTCCTGGTCAAAAATGAATGATCATTTGAAATGCATGGGTGAGACAAGACAATGAAGTTTATCAGATGGACACACTACCTCTCCCAGACCCCCACATTCATGTATATTTGAACACACACACATACACACACGCACACGCACACACACACACACACACACACACACAGAGTCATGTCTCTGTGATTTGAAAGGACTATACATTGGCTTACATACATATATAGGTCGGTAAAATGCAGCTGCTGTATTCACACAGTCCCACAATATGAAAAAAAAAGCTTTTTAAATGTTGAATCTGCTTAAGGTAAAAAATTAAGTGAAAATATCAGTCTACGGGGTTAACTTAAACCTGACCTTACCCTAACCATAATATATATATATATATATATATATATATACATATATATATATATATATATATATATATATTTTTTTTTTTTTTTTTAAGTTGTGCTCAAAAGTTTGCATACGCTTGCTGAATTTGTGAAATGCTGACATTTAATTTGAAAATAAGACAAATGCAAAAAATACTTGTATTTCATTTAAGGATAGCGAACATGTGAAGTCATTTATCATCGTATAGGTGTTTGGCTCCTTTTTAAATCATAATTAAAACTTAAATCACCCAAACGGTCCTGATTAACCTTGTAATATAGACAAAATGTGACTCACTCAGCTTAAAATGGATAGTAAGGGTTCCACGCCTGTGGCTTATAATATTGTCACTAGTGTCTATGTATAGTC
Source organism: Gymnothorax reevesii (assembly GCA_029721435.1). Lineage (NCBI taxonomy): Eukaryota > Metazoa > Chordata > Actinopteri > Anguilliformes > Muraenidae > Gymnothorax > Gymnothorax reevesii. Next base: position 116,332,424 of record CM056577.1, read on the forward strand.
ATTGAGTTTGTTAAGTCCCAAGTGGATGCACTGATCTGGCTAGACACTGAGGCATGGGGAGCGGGAAAGAACTGTCAAAGGACCTTTGTAACATCGTGGTTCAACTTTTCAAAGATGGAAAAGGATACAAAAAGTTGCGAGAGACGGGCGGACACCAGGCATGAGACGCAGGAATAGGCTCAGAAGTTTCATTTAAACAGGAAACAAATCAGGCACGATGGCCAAACAAAAAACTTGGCCCAAAGGGTTGCAAAAATTCAACCAAGGAATGCTTCACAGAGCTACAATCAAAAAATACAAAATGAGAAAACAAAAGCCACTTGAAACTCTTGGGAGGAATACCAATAAACAAAAATAAACGAAGATGGCAATGGCTCATGGCACATACAAAAATACAAAGCAAGAACTATGGCAAGGACTATGAATACAAAGGAACACACTAGAACACACTATGAAAATGCTATGGCTAGAAACAAGCAAGAAACGCAATTAACGAGGGAAAAATGACACTCCGTGTTTGAAACCGCACTGTGCTGTCTACATACACTATTCTCATTATACACTACATCCTACTCACTACGAATGAACCCTTCCTTCTTCTTTTGAGTTTTATGACTACTGACACCAATTTGTGTTTCACCGACACCCTCTGTGTGGTATAAAATGATTTATGAATAAACCCGTTTGAGAAATGAATATTTCAAAATGTTTTCTCCGAAAGAAAACCCCCCTTAACCTCACAATATGCAGAAGACCAAAAAGGGAAAAATCACGCATTTGTTTTGAAGAGATTGAAACAGGATGTTTACCTGTCTGGTTCCCCAGCCTTTGGGCGGGTGGCAGGGAGCATTGATGGCTCCATGTCCGCATTGTTCCACCTAGGCGGTTTGCAGCGGACTATTACAATAGGAAGCTGTTCTACTCGGTCCAGTTCCAGGCCATCTGTGACCATAAGGGTCGCTTTCTGGATGTGGTGGTGGGCTTCGCTGGCTGCGTCTATGATGCCCAGGTCCTGAGGTGCAGCCACCTCTATGTCCACTGGCTGTACCCACCTCCTGGATGGTGTGTACTGGGCAATGGCATATACCCATGCTTAGCAGAGCCCATCTGCCTAATGGTGGCATTCCGGGAGCCTGTCCAGAATCCTCTGGAGGGCAGGTACAACACCAGGCTATCCAGGCAACGGTGCGTGGTGGAAAGGGCTTTTGGGGTCCTCAAGACCAGGTGGCACTCCATTTTCCTTGTGGGTTACAGCAGGCTTAATCTGAGAAACATGAAATGTGGGATGAATGCGAAGCATGGAAAGGGGCAGACGGAGGCGAACAGCAGTGTGGCTAAGCATTTTTTCAATGGTAAAGGGGCCGATGGACTTCTGGAAGAGTTTATCCCCATTCCTCCTTAAGGAAATGTCCTTGGAGGATAGCCACACGCACTGCCCAGGTCAGTAAGATGGAGTGGCGGTACATCTCTTGTCCGCCCTGGCCTTCATGCAGGCCACCGACCTGAGCAGCGCCTCCCGTGTACTCTTCCAGGTGCGCCTGCAGTGACGCACAAACTCACGCTAAGAGGGCACAGCAACCTCCTCCTCCTGGCGGGGAAACAAAGGCGGTTGGTAGCTAAGGTAAGCTTTAAATGGGAAAAGTCCAGAGGCAGCGGAGGTGTGACTGTTAACAGCATATTCGGCCCAGGAAAGTTAGTGGCTCCAGGAGGAAGGCTTCTTGAGGCATCTTAACATGGTCTCCATACATTGGTTGGCCCGCTTAGTCTGGCCGTTAGTCTGGGGTTGAAAACCGGATGACAAACTGACAGATGTGCCAAGTGCCTTACAAAATGATTTCCAAAATTAGGCTGTGAATTGGGGACCGCGATCAGAGGTGATGTCTGTGGGGATACCGTGTAGTCTGATGACGTGCTGAATAATGAGGAGAGCAGTTTCTTGGGCGGAAGGGATTTTACTGTGGGGAACAAAATGGACGGCTTTAGAAAATCTAATCAACTGTAGTGAGACTGGTAGTGAAATGATTGGATGGGGGAAGGCCAGTGATGAAATCTAACCCTATGTGCGACCAACGGTGGTGCAGAGTGGGCAAGGGTTGTAACAGGCTGTGAGGGGGCTGATGTGATACCTTTCCTTGGGCACAGATCGAGCAGGCAGAAACATATTTCTGGACGTCTTAGTTGATTCTTGACGCATTCCTGGGTGGCTCGAGAGGTTAGAAGCATGCCCTCAGTCAAGGACTCGGGGGCACAGGTTGACAGGGACAAAAAGTCAATGATCGGGACTGGCACTGGGAACAGCAGAATCCTCTTGGGCATTTCTCACCTCAGTCTGAATGTCCATGTTGATAGCTTTTATAAAAGTTTCTTTGGGAAGGATGGTGTCTGGGCTGGGCTGTTCCTCCTGCGTCTCGAAGCAGCGGGACAAGGCGTCTGGTTTAACATTCTTGCTGCTGGGGCGATAGGCTAGGTGGAAGTTAAAACTTGAGAAAAATAATGCCCACCTGGCTTGTCGGGGGTTGAGTCTCTTGGCGGATTGGAGATACTCCAGATTTTTGTGGTCAGTCCAAACGAGGAATGGTAGTTCGGCTCCCTCCAGCCATTGTGTAAGGACCACAGATCTACATTTCCCATGCAGTCGACAGGAAACGAAAACATTCTATACAGCACCACCCGCTTCCATTACATTTCCTAATAGAATGAGGCCAAAAGCAATAAAACGGGCTACATAACTTTCAGAAATAGGGACCGCACCTAGTGCACTCTTCTTGGCACACTTCCAATGGAGGAGGTCATGCTCTCTCTCTTAGCGCATCTTCTCTCAAGGGAAGATACAATCACTTTTGGGCCATCTCCCCCCCTCAGGGAAGGTCAGACTCTTTTCAAGCGAGAAGACGGCACATGCATTGGAATTCACGCATCCTGCGCAATTTCATTTGGCCTACCTGCACAGTGGTCACATTTCTGCAAATCTCCATTTGAGTTCAGGACTGTAAATCTCATTAAACTAGCTTATGCCAGGTGCTACTGCTACTTGAACACGGAACAACTCCGAAAAAGAACTTTTCCGAATCAGCAAGGACATTCCGACACACCGGAGCTGCACGCATTCCTCAAGTGGACACAGGACTTCGGATCTGCGCACCCAGCGGGACATCCTCGCCAGGACTGCAATGCTCAATGGACACAGAGAGGAATCCCGAGTTAGGAACTTCAATAAGACTAACTGAAAATTCCAGGCAGTAATGCAGTTTAGCGGTTTTCAACTTAAACTGTACCGCATTTAAGTTGTTCCTTACTGTTGTAATTGTATAATCGCATTGTGTCCGTTCTTATATTCTATCAAGTTAAATAGCCATTGATTGTTTGTCCTTACATGCATAATCTTTTTCCTGGCTAACTGTCTAATGCTGCAATTAACTAACACGCATGCCGTAGTATGGATGATAACTCAATTAGTAATACAAATTGGGTATGAGCTGAAGCAAACTCTTCTCGCAATTCGTTGAATCTAAATTGAGTTATCCGGCCTCGCATCGACCGTCTATGACTACATTCAGAAATTCTAAGCAGCCCCGGCTGAAAGAATTTGTCCCAAGACGCACGCGCCTGCCCACACCCAAAATCGCGCACACGCATGCATCCTGCACGCGCGCCAACACACACACATGCACACTTGCATGTACACACACACATTGTTACTCTCTCTAGTTCGTATATAGTCCTTCCGTAGGTTAGCTCATGTATATTCTGAGTTCGTGGTTTAATAAATTCATTTATTAAACCTGGTGTCTGTTTGGTGCTGTAACACGTGGGAGTCTGAGTCAAAATAGCCTATGTAGAACTCCAAAATGCATTAACATTGGTTATTTTAATTATGAATTAAAATTCCAAATTTTTGGTTATGAGACTGGTCACTAAATTTTCAGGTTTCCTGCTGAGTCAAATGGTTATCTTGCGGGAAGGATTATTAGGCCGAAACTATGAATAATCCATCCTTGCTATTTTTTGACGCATTTTGGTGCCTCGTGGGAGGAACTTTAATATTTAAAGTTTTAATAAATAATTATGAACTAATTTTATTAGTTATTACCTCCGCCAAGGAGGTTATGTTTTTGGTGGCGTTTGTTTGTTGGTTTGTTCGTGTACAACATAACTCCAAAAGTAATGAATAGATTTTGATGAAATTTTCAGAGAAGGTGGGTATTAAGTCAAGGAACAGGTGATTAAATTTAGGCATATCTAGGCCAAAGTACTGCTGAGATATACGCCAAAGTTCAAGATTTCAAGTCTTTCCAATGGGCCGGAGTTCCAATCGCTGTGCTTCTAGGTTTTGCTGCCCCCTGGCGGAGGTCTGCGCTCTCTGAGTGCTTTTCTAGTTAATGAGATATGATAGCCATTTAAATGCCTTTTTTAGCAGCTGCACCTACAACTGTCTCCACTCCTCCAAAGTCAGCTTTACTGCTAACAATTCCCGGTTGCCGATGTCATAATTTCGTTCTGAAAAACTCAGGCAATGGGAGAAGGCACACGAGTGGATCTTTCCATCTTTGGATGATCTCTGAGAGAGGACAGCCCCGACTCCCAGGTTGGAGTCGTCAACCTCCACCACAAACTGGAGTTTGGGATCAGGAATGGTTAGTATTGGGGCTGATGTGAAATGTATCTTGAGATTGACGAAAGCTTCCTCAGCTTTCTCGGTCCACTGAAATTTGACTATGTTGGAGGTTAGGGCAGTAAGCCGTGCAGCAACAGAACTATAATTGCGAATGAAACGCCTGTAGAAATGAACAAACCCCAGAAAGCATTGAAGCATTCTCCAGCAGGCGCTTGAGGACTTGGCGGACATGGAGAACGTGGTCATCCTGTGATTTAGAAGATTTAAAGATTAAAATATCATTCAGGTACACAAACACAAACTTGTTAATTATGTCTCGCAGAACGTCATTTACAAGGTTTTGGAAGACTGCTGGGGCGTTAGTAAGGCCGAAAGGTAAGACCAAATACTCCCAGTTTTCGGTGGAGTCTTCCATTCATCTCCCTCATGAATATGGACCAGATGGTATGCATTGCGCAGGTCCAGCTTTGTGTAAATTTTCGCTCCTAGGAGGAGGTCGAATGCAGTATTCATGAGTAGTAGGGGGTATCTGTTTATTGTGATTTCATTGAGGCCCCTGTAGTCGATACAGGGCCGTAAAGACCCGCCTTTTTTGCCCACAAAGAAAAAAACCCCGCTCCAGCAGGAGATGAGGAAGGGTAAATGATGCCTGCCACAAGGGATTCACTGAGATACTTCTCCATGGCGAGGGTTTCAGCGCATGACAGGGAGAACAGACGACCTCTGGGCGGCATTGTTCCAGGCTTGAGTTCGATGGCACAATCGTACAGTCTGTGCGGGGGCAGGCTGGTGGCACAAGCTTTAGAGAAAACCTCTTTCAGGTCATGGAACTCTGGCGTAACCTTCTCCAGGTAGAGCCTGATCGACTCCTGATGATTTCCAGAAATGCGCAACTTAATAGGATCAGTGACGTGGGTGATATAGCCGATCCTCTGGCCGTTGAGTGAGTTAGCCACACGATCAGGGAAGATCTTTTCAACGGGGATGCCCCACTTCTGGGCTACTTCCTGATCAATGAAATTCTCCTCTGCTCCCGAGTCTATCAGGGCAGTCACTAGTGTTCCTCCCTCTTCCAGCCCACTCCAGGGAAACAGGAAAGTAGGTTCGGTTCTTGGAGGAGTAATCAACAGGAATGACACCCACTAACGCTCCTCTCTTCGTTATTGGGTGTGGTCTTTTACTGGGCACCGTGAGATGTAGTGTCCGTCTTTACCACAGTAAAAGCAGACTCGTTCCTTCCGCCTGCGGTTCCTCTCTTCACTGGTGAGTCTGTTACGACCCACCTGCATGGGTTCCGACTCAAGGGGAGGTTTGGTTTTGTCAGGCTGAGGTGGGAGTGGCATCATCACTGGAGACTTGGAGGTTCTGGTTCTGTAGACGGACCGTCTTCGCTCCTCCAAACGTGAATCGATGCAGATGGCTATCTCAAATATCCAGTCCAGGCTTTCGGGCAGGTCACGCAGTAGCAGCTTATCCTTGATTTGCTCCGATAGCCCATTGATGAAAGCGTCATATGGGCTCTTTCATGCCATCTGCAGTTGGTAGCTAGAGTCTGAAACTCTATGGCGTAGTCTGACATTGAGCTATCCCACTGGCAGATGTGGAGAATTTCCCTTCTGGCCTCATGCCTGTGTCTGGAACGGACGAACACCCGCTTCATCTCTTTCCCCCAACAAGTCAGATGCCTGGACACAAGGAAGTCCTGCTACCCAAGCTGATGTTGCCCACTGTTTAGCTCTCCCGGTTAGCTGCGTGATGATGTATGCCACGCGAGATCGCTCAGAGGCAGAGTTGGGAGTGACTAATTACAAAGTAACTAATTACTGTAATCAGATTACATTAATCAGTAAGGCAGTAATGTAACGCATTACTTTGGTAACTTAAGTAATCAGATTACAGTTAGAAACAAATAAATGATCTAGTTACTTGCATTACTTTAAATTCCTCAACTATCGGCAGGACGGGAGGCCAGAAAAACGTATTCATCCTCTTGTTCTTCTTCTTCCTTTTGAGTATATTGGCGATTGAGACTGAGGACAGAAATCAAATCAAACGTCCTTTTTCATGCGTGTTCATGCCAGTACTGTAGCCTTTTACTTGACTCACTTTTCTGTAAAGTGCTGTTTGGGCAGATTTTTACAACTTTGCTGTTGGCTCTGCTGTATTAAAGAGCATGAAAGACAAATCTTGTATGTGCCCTAGAATAAAGATTGATGGGGATCTGGGCATATGCCAGGTTTTAGCATGACATGGTTTATTAATTAACTTATGATGAATTTCAGATGATGGCGGTGAGTAATCCGAAAGTAATGTAACTAGTTGTGTAACTATTTACTTTAAGCAGTGAGTAATTAAGTAAAGTAAGGGATTACTTTTTTAAAAAGCAACTTGTAATGTATAATGCATAACTTTTTTAGAGTAACTAGCCCAACACTGCTCAGAGGGGAAGGTGGTAGGCTGTAGGCTGAAGATCAGCTTGCACTGGGTTAGGAAAGCATGGCAGGATCCAGGGTCGCCATCATGTTTCCCTGGAGGAGGCAGGTGAGGTTTGTGGACCGGTGCAGGTGGGGCAGTGGTCAGTTCAGGCACGGAAGCAGAAGTGGTAGGGGCGGATTGCTGAGAAGTGCAGAAGGGTTGTGCGGCTTGTAAAGAGCAGGTGAGGTCGGCCATCTGGTGAGACATGGACTGCATATGCTGCATCATGGCCTGCAGCTGCTGCTGTTGGAATTCTAGCTGTGTGCCCTGTTCTTTTACTGCAGCTTGCAGAGGCTGGATGCTCGCTGGTTCCATCCTGGTCAGAATGTACTATGAGGTAGCAATCTGGAACCAGACGCGAGAACCAAGCAGTGCAGTAAAATTGGATTATATTATGGAAGGGAGCGAACTCCCGCAGAGCAGGAGGCAACGGCACAGAGTCCTCAATCCAAAAATCAAAATCCAAAGGGGTGAAATCCAAGTTGTAACCAGGGCAGCAAACACAATACTTGTGGTTGGGCAAAAAAGGGTTTGATACACAGATGCAGACAAAAATCCAAAACAGAGCCAAAATCATGAAACAGGGACGGTCCAGTCAGAAGTGAATCACAAAGAATACGAGGCAAAAACAAGCGTAGCACAGGCAAACCAAGGGAAACGTTCTGACAAGGAGCTGGCTGTGAAAAGACTGCTTAAATAGACAAACAGGAAGTCACTTGCTACAAAGGGAAACAGGTGAACTGGATCAGACTAATTACGAAGGAATGTACATGAGGAAGTTCCTAATAACAAGAAATTGGCCAAAGCCAAATTGCGGATAGGGATCACGAAGACAGCCTACTGACAAACATACGCCTCTGGTTAGGGAGTTCTACTGTGCATAGAGTGAGAGGCAGAACAGTGATTAGCAAGGTGCAGAAAATCTGCTGAAGCACATCAAAGTTTAATTGAGTGAAAGCAAGGGGCGGAGACTAGAGCAGAGCGAGTGCTGAGAGCTTTTTAGTCAATTAGTAATGTGCAGCTATACAATCCCTAGTGCTTGTTAGTAAGTTAGTACTATAAACAATGTTAGTATTGGTTAGGAAGTTTAACTAAAACAACAAACTGTTGGTATTGTTTGTAATATAGAAAAGCAAGGTGAAGGAAGTAAACAAGATTGGAAGGAATGGTTGAAATCCCAGAAACCATGAAATCACCCGAAAGTGTGGCACAATACTGGGGCAGTGACCAATCACATGACAAAAGACCAGACAGGGGGAGATAAAGTGCAATGCATGGTATAACACAAAACATGGACCGGAATCTAACTGCAAAGAGGGAATACGAAAACAAAACAGAGACAAGACAAGGCATGGAATCCCTGGAAAGGAGGGAGGGAACTAGACACAGGTGGAGAAGACGGGGAGAGAAACCAGGAGACTGGAGAGAAGCTAGAGAAACGAGGAGAAAAGGACAGTCAAGTTAGACAAAGATGTGCAGCCCGAGTGACTGGAGCGGACCGAGGGGCAGAAGCAGTGCGAGCGGCAGGATCAGTACGAGGTTCATGAGCAGCACGCGGGGCTGGATCAGCCTACTGAAGAAGAGGGAAATGTAGGATGAGAGAGAGGGCAGATCAATGCTGGAGAGAGGGCTAGGAGCAGCGAATGTCAAGCTGGCCCTCATGGTACGTTGAATCACTGCTGTAATAAAGACATTTCCAACTCTAGGCTGCGAAATTAAAACTGATCTCGTTTAGGTAAATTCAACAAAAAGATGTAACATATTGTCAGTGCTGTGATTGTGCTTTTGTTTTCTCTTCTTAGATCTATCAAAGCTGAAGGCAGATGACCCAACGCCCCGTGTTGAAGGTATTTCCCAAAACCATGCGGGGAGGGGCAAGGAGGAGCTTCCAAGGACAGTGGTCTGAGGAATATCCATGGTTGGAATATTCTGAGGCCATGGATGCATATTGCTTTGCATGCCAGCATTTTTCATCTAGCAAAACTGTTAATACAACTTCTTGTTGTGATTCTGCCTTGACCATGTTCATGCCCTGTTTATTCTGACTGCCTTTTGTGTTTTTTGACTATTTGCCATGCTTTACTATTCTTTGTATGATGTATTTTGAAATGGTTACTTTGATTTGTCATGTTTTATCTTAGTTTACTTTTCCATGTTTTGCATTTTGCCATATTATTATTCCGGTTCATGTTTTCCATTTTGCTTTGCACTTTGTCTCCCCCGTCTGGTCTCATGTCTAGTCATTGCACACAGCCCCAGTCTTGTGATTCACTCTTCAGGTGATCTATTGGATTGTGGTTTTCAATCTTCCTTCCGATCTCGTTTGCTGGCTTCACTCTTCTTTTCTATGTAATAACAATACTAACAGTTTATTATTTTCCCCTGAGATTACTAACAACAACTAACCTTGTATATAATACTAACTTACTAACGAGCACCAAGGATTTGAATAATTGCACTTACTAATGGATTAACAAGCTCTCAGCACTCGCCTTGTTCTAGTTTCCGCCTCTTTGCTCTCCCTGATTACCTTTGCTGCATTTTCTGTGGAAGCTCACACCGGATCGCGCTGTCCTGTTTCTCATTATCTATGCACGTTAGAAACTCCGTAACTGGAGCTGTTTATCTTTGTATAGGTTTGTCCCGTGATCCCTGTCCACATTTTGGCTTCTGCCAAACTCCATGTGATCAGGTTCTCCCTCATGTTCTGCTCCTTTGTAATCAGTCTGACTGTTTGCACCTGTGTCCCTCACCATGTGATCTCCCCAGAAGTGTATATTAGGTGTCTTCTCACAGCCAGTCTCTGTCAGATCGTTTTCCTAGTCTTCTTGTGCCAAGTTACTTTTCCCCTTGATTACTCCGTGTTTATCTTTCTGACTGGCCTGCCCGACTTTTCAATTTTTGCCTTTGTGATTTTGGATTATTGTTGCATCTGTGAGTTTTGACCTTTTTCTGCCCGACCACGAGATCTTTGTGTGCTGCCGTAGTTACGATTCGGATTACGCCCATTGGATTCTGGTTTTGCTTCTTTGACATTCCTGTACCTGTGTACCAGACCCATTTCTGTCCGACTACGATTATTGTGATCGCTGCCCTGGTTTTTGATTCTATTTTTGCCCAACTGGATTCTGATTTTTGGAGTGTGGACTTTGTACTTTTTCCTCCTGCCCTGCGGGGGTCCTCCCCCTTTATTAATAAAGCAAGTTCTACTGCATCGCGTGGTTCTTGCGACTGGTTCCTGATCGCACCATTACACTTCTGAGGGATACAAAAACTGGCGCGAGGCCACTTTCAAGGATGGTGGCTTTAATGTACATTCCAAATCTGAGGCGGATTTGAATGCAATGACAGGTTGGCGAGAGCATGAAAAGATGATGAAATGCAACAAACTGTATTAGGCATGATGATGAGAATCGCAGACAGATAAAAGAAAATCAACAAAACATAAAGACTATAGGGAAAGTGTTGCGTCTTACTGCAATATAAAATACAGCTCAGCCTGGGCATAATGACAATGATGAGTCTAGGAACAGAGGCAATTTCCTTGAGATTTTGCACTTATTAGGTGGTCATGATTCTTTTATTCAAATAAGACTGTCAGAAGGCCCCCGCATTGCGATGTATACTTCCAAAAATATCAAAAAGAAATATTACAAACCTTAGCAGGATTGGTCCAGGAGGACATACTAAAAGTAGTAAAATCTAGTCAATCCTTCTCTGATACAGCCAACAAAACAAGATCTCACCAAAAGGGAGCAGTTGTCCATAGTCTTGAGGTATTATGATGGAGCCGTACGGGAGGGGTTCTTAGCTCTTGGCAAGCCTAATATTTGGATGCCCGCTCCTTAGCTAACAAAATTATCTCTTGTATGGAGCAGTATGGCCTTGAATACAAGGAGAATTTAGTGGGCTAAGGGTACGACAGCGTTGCCATAATGAGTGGCAGGTGCTCAGGGGTGCAGACAAGAGTCATTGTTGATCGTGTCAAAAAGGTCCCTAAGGCTGGGGAGTTTTTTTTACTTTGCTCCAGCAATTGTATGTATTTCTTTCCAGCTCTTATGCCCATCAAAAGTGGATGGAAGTACAAGCAATGTTTAGTGGCCCACCTAGAGAACTTCAGAGCCTCAGTGACACCAGATGGGCCTGTCGCGACATTGCCTCCAGGAACATTTTTGATCAATTATCTGAAGTACTCAAAGTGTTAGATGACATATCAAATGAGATTGATCCTGAAAGATCTGCGTAGACCCGAGGGCTACTGTTTCAAATTGACGTGAAGTTCATTGGGCTACTTGCCATATTTAGACAAGTGCTTGGTGATGCAAAGTTTCTGTCTGAGCTGCTACAGTTACCAAACTTGGATCTCCTCAGAGCTGTAGACTTAACCCATAGGGAGACCTTTGAAGAGCATCGCAATGAGGATGAGTACTTTAATGAGCCGTGGAAGGCAGTGATCCACACGTGAAATCTGCAACATTCCTGTCACTATTTGACTAAAATGAGCCAGCCAGCCAGCCACCCAGAGCACTAAATGATAGTTATGTCACATCCACACTAAGTCACAGAAACCAAGTTGATGGTAAGGATGCCTTTTGAAGAAGCATATTCCTGCCCATAATGGACTCCCTAATTGGGGAAATGCAGAAGCGTTTCTCTGTGCCCAGTTGCAATATAATGAAAGGCTTCCAGGGCCTCAACCCAATTAGCAATCACTTCCTAACAGAGGATTTTGTCTTGTTATTTGCTAAAGCATATGGCTGAAATATTGAGGATCTGAAAAATTAACTCAATCAGGTTACAAGGCTTTTTGAAATGAGTAAGAGTGATGGAAAAAATTGCCGTTCACCTTTCATTAAATGGGTCCAAATAACCTAGCAGTTCAAAGAGGTGTTGCACGAGATGCATCGTTTATGCAAGATTGGTAATACAGTATTATATTCTGTTACCACAGCTGGATGTGAGAGCAGTTTTTCCGCTTTAAAACGTTAGTTGGACGTCTTCAGAATGTCTCGAGGATCTTACAGGGGCGTTTATGTAACGTCCTCTGAACGTCCTAATAAAGTCCTTGAGACGTCCTGAAACTACGACTGCCATTATTATTGTTAGAGAATAACAACAAAATTACGTTTGGAGAGAGTGCTCCGGGCTGCTGCAACGTGAGTCGCGCTGCCAACTTCTCTTTCTTCTTGGAAAATTAAAGGTTGCAGTTAAACACAGAGGAGAAACATATTGATGACATCAGACATAACAATACACATCAAGATTATAACATGACACGCTGGTGACACGTATGAATTTTTTCAAGGGAATGGGGGGGATGAGAGGTGGGGGAAAAAAGGAAAAAAGAGGGGTTAACAGGACAAAGAAAGAAGAAAAGGCAGGAGCAGAGAGAGAGAGCGACTTCTCTCTTCAGAAGGCGGAGGAAGAAGTCCTCGCAACAACTCAACTTACTCATGAATGACTCATATCTATAGTTTAGAGAACATAGATCCAAGACGACAGAAGGACCGGACTGAGAGGAAAAAGTAATAATTACAAATCTGTCGGCTACTTCACCACAGACAGCGCCATGGATACACAAGACATTTTAGAGCCATGATAGAGACCATAGATCCTAAACTGCACTTCAGTCAGGTAAAGGATCAATAAGTCAAGCAGACCTAGTATTTCCGCTAAGACCCCCTATTTCTGCACAGCAGCTGACAGAGTTTGGGTTATGCTAACATCATTAGTATTGTACTTTTTAGAATTAAATTTCAGTGGTGGCTGTTGAGGATTCTTTGAGGCTGTCATGATCTATACATTTTCCGACAAGAGCGTAGAAGCCGAAGTCCAAATTCAAAAATAAAATAAAAAAAACACAAAAAAGATGGGTGCATTCATCTCAAAAATCCACTATGTGTTTTTATATAAGGAAATATCCCACTTCAATCCGTATCTAATGGCAATATCGTCTCAACACCAAATTTTTTGCTGCAGTCAAAAGCTGGTCACCAACTTGCCTCACGGACGCAGATTTCAACAACCCCAATTCTGAAATATTTGGGACGAAGTGTAAATTGTGAATACAATCAAAATGCAATGACTTTCAGATCATGTTATTTACAATAGAGTATAGTTTCAACATTTGAAATGTTATCTGAGACATTTTACCTTTTTATCCACAAAATGAGCTCATTTCAAATTTTCTGGCTGCAACAAGTCTCAAAAAAGTTGGGACACAGGCAAAAAGAGGGGCTGAAAAAGCAATTAATATGTAAGAGAATCAGCTGAAAGAACATTTAGCAAGTAATTACATTAACTGGCATTGGGTGTGTAACATGATTGGCTATAAAAGGGATGTCATAGAGAGGCTGAGTCTCTCAGAAGTAAAGATGGCCAGAGGCTCTCCAACCCGTGAAGGCTTACGTAAAAAATTGTGGAATACTTTTAAAAAAATATTCCTCAATGACAAAATTGCAAAGGCTTTGAAGGTCTCATCATCAACAGTGCATAACATCATCAAAAGATTCACAGAAACTGGGAAAATCTCTGTGCATAAGGGACAAGGCTAAAGACCTTTACTGGATGCCCGTGATCTTCGGGCCCTCATACGCCACTGTGTCACTCATCGGCATGATTCTGTCATTGACATTACTAAAAAGGCCCAAAAATACTTCAAGAAACCACTGTCTGTAAACACAGTCCGCTGTGCCATCCACAGATGCCACCTAAAACTCTTTCATGCAAAAAGGAAGCTTTTGTTGAGCATGGTTCAGAAGTGCTGCTGTGTTCTGCGGGCCAAGGCTCATTTAAAATGGGCTGTAGCAAAGTGTCCTGTGGTCAGACGAGTCCAAATTTGACTTTCTTGTTGGAAAATCATGGGCGTCGTGTCCTCCGAGCTGAAGAGGAGAAGGACCACCCCTCCTGTTATCAGCGTTCAGTTCAAAATCCAGCATCTCTGATGGTATGGGGAAGCATTAATGCATATAGTGTGGGACACTTGCATGTTTTAAAAAGCACCATGAATGCTGAAAGGTATATAAAGGTTTTAGAGCAACACACGCTCCCCTCCAGACGACATCTATTCCAGGGAAGGCCTTGAGTATTTCAGCAGGACAATGCAAAACCACATACTGCAGCTATTACAACAGCATGGGTTCGTAGCATGGGTTCGTCTCTGTGCTGAACTGGCCTGCCTGCAGTCCTGATCTTTCACCAATTCATTTGGCGCATAATTAAATGAAAATTCCGCCAAAGGAGACCCAAAACTCTCAAGCTGCTGGAACCCGGTTTTAAAGAAGAGTGGGATCAAATTACAATGGCTAAACTAAAGAAACTTATCTCCTCAATGCCCAGACGCTTCCACTCTGTGTTAGAAAGAAGAGAGGATGCTGCACCATAGTAAACAGGTCCCTGTCCCAACTTTTTTGAGACCTTTAGCAGCCATCAAATTTGAAATAAGTTCATTTTGTGGATAAAATTGTAAAATTTCTCAGTTTCAACATTTGCTATGTTCTCTCTGTTCCATTGTGAATAAAACACTGGCTGGTGTGATTTGAAAGTCATTGCGTTTCGATTTTATTCACAATTTACACTTTGTCCCCACTATTTCTGAATTGAGGTTCTACTATATGTAGACAAAAAGGGAGTAAGAGAGTAATGGTTACATATATAGATGATTGGAATTCACGAGAATCATTTACCTGTTTCAGAAGATATCCTCTGGGGATATTTTATCCAGAGGTCTTTGTCTGGTAATGCACACTTCTTGGCCAAGGTGCCTGCATTACTTTGTGACCAGTAGCAATACAGAGTCTGAAATATACAGTGAGAACTTATACATAGTTGATATCATAAAAAATTTTAATTACTCAATTTTTTAAAAACATCTTACCCCATCACTCCACTCCAGCCATTTTGAGGGTGCTGCCTCCACTTCATTTTCGGTAATCCAGAGCAGTTCCAAGTAAATATAATTTACCTGTGTATAAACTATGAGTGACATTTTGAACACTCACATTTGTTCACAGCCAGGTTAGAAGAAAAAATGAAGGAAATATATTGAACATTAAGAACAAAACTGAGCATGTGGATTTCAAATTGGGTAAAATTTATAATGAATAATGAATAAAAAGATAAATATGCATTTTTTATTTAAAAAAGAATAAACGGATAGATCCCCAACAACACAGAATAAGTCCATAATAAATAAATCTCCTCAGGAGTACCAAAGGATCTCAGCCATTAATCTTCTAGCCCTTCTGCTCCCAGGTCTCTAGTTTTAAGGACCAATGTTCTAAACAAAGGCTCCACTTCAGATGCTGTGCCCTGGCTGCTTTTTGTCACAGCGCCTTAAAACAATAACTCCAATATACAGTTAGGATCATAAATATTTGAACAGATGCAATTGTCATTGTTTTAGTTTTGAAAGCCACTTCATGGGCTTGAAGTGCAGAATTTCAATTTAAGAGTTCAACTTAAAATAAGAACTGCACCATATCTGGATTACAAACATTTAATGCACAGCCCACACAGTTTTAGAGGCTCAAAGGTAATTGGACAAACTGACCCAATCAATAATTAAACTGCCATATTCAAGATTCAGTGGCAACATAAAGCCTGAAGTCTGGACCTCATAGATGTCATCAGATACTGGTGTTCTCCCTTGATGATGCTCTGCCAGACTTTGTCACTGGGTAGTTTTACGCTTACACGATGCACCCGGTGGTATTTGCATCATCTAATAAGATACAGAATTCTGCTTTCCACAAAAAAGACCCAAGGGCACTGGAAGCCCATATAAGTGCCCAAAATCTGATGATGTGTTGATACCTGTCACTGTGCCTGGATCTATAGGGGGTGTCTAGCTCTAGAACCTGCAACCCTCCTGATTTGCAAGTCAAAAGCCAGCGAGATGTCACATTGCTTCTAACAAAAAACGTGACAGGAATAATGTATCAAATGCTCACTGCTCACGGATATTTCCCATCCCAGAGACCCAGCACTGTCTGCTGGGCAGTGCAAGGCTATATTTCCAGTTTGAAACCTGTAAATGACTCTGTAAATACAGTGCCGTCTATAATTATTGGCGCCGCTGGTTAAGATGTGTTCTTTTGCTTCTAATAAATTCTGTTTTTTCCTAAATAATATAGGACCACAATGAAAAAAAGAGGAAACCTTGTCCAACCTTTAATTCATGTCCATTTATTCTGTGGGAAAAAAAATCCCACATTGAGAGATAATTCTTTTACATCAAATCATGTGCGCAACAATTATTAGCACCCCTGATGTTAATATTTTGTACAACCCCCTTTTGCCAACAAAACAGCATCTAATCTTCTCCTATAATGTTTCACAAGATGGGAGAATACAGAAAGAGGGATCTTCGACCATTCGTCTTTGCACAATCTCTCTAAATCATCCAACGACTTGGGTCCTCTCCTCTGCACTCTCCGCTTCAGCTCACTCCGCAGGTTTTCAATGGGGTTGAGGTCTGGGGACTGAGATGGCCATGGGAGGAGCTTGATTCTGTGTCTGGTGAACCATTTCTGTGTAGATTTGGCCACATGTTTAGGGTCATTATCTTGCTGAAAGACCCAGTGATGACCCATCTTCAGTTTTCGTGCAGAGGCCACCAGATTTTGATTTGAAATATCGTGGTATTTCAAAGTGTTCATGATGCCATGCACCCTAACAAGGTTCCCACGGCCTCAGGAAGAAAAACAGGCCCACAGCATCACCGATCCTCCCCCATACTTCACAGTTGGCATGAGATGCTTTTCTGCATACTCATCTTTTGTGTTCCACCAGACCCACTTAAGAGTGTTTGTAGCCAAACAGCTTTATCTTGGTCTCATCTGACCAAAGCACATGGTCCCAGTTGAAGTTCTCGTACAGGGGTGGCCAACCCTGGTCCTGGAGAGCCACAGTGTCTGCTGATTTTTGGTGTTACTCAGCACTCGATCGATGGATTTAAGTAGTTGACTGCTCACTTAACTGATCTCACCTGGTGTCTCAGGTTTAATTTGGTAATAATGAGCCAATCAAGCAATTGGCAGGAACAACCCACAAGACTCCTAGAGCCAATTAAGCTGACTTGCAGTTTGTGACGGCAATCGACATGTTAACCAAGATTTGTCAATGTGGTTGGATATTTAGCATGGTTGTAATGCAGACAAAGTAGTACAGTACAGATAAACATTTACACAGCAGGGATGGATAATGCTGGTCCTGTAGGGCCACAGGGTGTGCTGAGTTTGGTTTTCTCCACCTGATTTTAACCTAAGACACCAGGTGAGATAAGTGAAGTGCATAATCAACCGCTTTAATTCATCAATCAGGTACTGAGTATCACCAAAAACCAGCACACACTGCGGCTCTCCAGGACCAGGGTTGGCCACCCCGGCTCTAGCACCACTGAGCGAACTCCAGACGTTTGCGTTTATGATTGTGAGTGAGAAAAGGTTTTTTCCATGCATGCCTCCCAAACAGCTTGTTGGCATGTAGATAGCGCCTGATGGTTGTTTTGGAGAATTTGTGACCGCAAGATGCTACCATTTCTTGCAATTCTTTAACAGTGAGCTTTGGAGAACGTTTTATTTCTCTTACCATCCTCCTCACTGTGCGTGGTGGCAAAATAACCTTGCGTCCTCGTCCAGGCTTGTTTACCACTGTTCCAGTTGTTTTAAACTTGTTAATGATTCCTCTGACAGTAGATATGGACAGGTGCAGCCGAGTGGCTATTTTCTTGTAGCCATTGCCTGACTTGTGAAGGTCGACACACATCTGCCTTACTTGAATGGTGTGTTCCTTTGTCTTTCCCATGTTGAAGAGTGGATAAGAGAAATGGCCTCTGTGTCACGTCATATTTATACCCCAGGAAACAAAAAGTGATGGATTAGTAATTAAATGTTCCTTTGTAAACTACTGTAGAAATGACAGAAATACTTCAATTCCATTTATTTCCTAGGAATTGTTAGGGGCGACAATAATTGTGGAACAGGTGATTTTATGAAAAATAATTATTTCTTAGTCTGGGATTTTTTTTCCCCTTAAAATTCACTTGAGTTGAAGGTTAAATGTTTCTACAATTTTCAGTGTGAGAGTATGCTTCTGCAATAAAAATTGAATATATTTTAAGGCTTTTAACAACATCTTAACCAGGGGGGCCATGATTATGGAGGGCGCTGTATCTTAGTGGTTGCAATACATCTGGCTCCATATTAAATTTAGAACACAACATTTAGTTTTAATCAATCACGGTTACCATGCGTTTGCATAAATATTGATTTGACTCCAATTAATGAATTTATAGCTGTGTTGTGCATTGGACCCATAGTGGTCAATACCTTGCTCCGCCGGACCAAAAACAGCTGTACCGCCCAACTCGGTGGAGAACTCAGAGGTTGGCGGTCCTATTCTGACCGATGGTTTGACATAGAGAATAGCTATGACTACTGACCACGGGGGCTGGAATTAATCTACAATTAAAACTTTCAAAGTATACCGCAAGAGGCGTTCAGTGACTATATAAAAGTGTAACGCAGTGAAACCAAAAAAAGAAGGCGTGTAGGGACTCTCAAGTTTAACAACACATTCCTGAAACCAATCAGAATAACACCAATCGCAGCATGGAACACCACCGTGTACTTAGCAGGAAGGCCTGGTGATCAGGCAGGCCTCATAGCCCTACATTATACCCCACTGGGTAACAGGAGACCGAACTGGAAGAATATTAGTTAGTCCGAGTCAGAGAACCACAACAGAATGTAATTATCAATTTATTTCGCCAGGTAGGCACAAGCTTAAATGAGAAACCAATTACATCACTACAGAAAGGCAAAAAGTAGAAGTCATATCATACCTGGCGCAGCTCAAAACTACACATATACACAAAGTATATGTGGTAAGGATGGGATACAAGCTTCCGAAGCAATATCACGTCAAATCGCCCAAGATCTTCCAAGACTAGATTAAAGCTAACCACGGCATAGAGATGCGCGTAGGGGAAGTTGAATGCAATCTTCCATTGTGATACTGACTACACACATACAGATGCATGTATGGGAAATCGGTTGTGATCCTCCATAACAACTATTGGCTGCACACAGCATGGAGATGCACGCATGGGAAACCGGGTGCAGTCTTCCCCGAATGCTTTGTTTCTCTCCCTTTTAAGCCCAAACTCTGGAAGCACTTCCGACGGCAGGGTCATAAATCATTTTGGGTAATCAGGAAGGCAACCCCTCCTCAGATGGGGTTTGGGAGGGGGCATTACCATGAGAAGCAGAAGTAGATTTCTTTTCATACTTATTGAATGAGGTTCAGTACAATTTTAATCCCTTCGAAATATGCACCATGCGATTTTGGAATCTTGGAGTAAAATGGTACTAAACACGATATGCTTGCACTAGTTTGCCATGAAACGCCAGTTACAGTCCAGAATTACAAAGATCCCTGGTATTAATGTTACCAGTCAGCTGGTCATATAACAAAAATCCACATTGGATTTGCAACATTACGGGAGGTAATGTGAATTATTTTGCAGGTGTACTCTCTGAAAAGTCCAGTTATGGCACTGCGGCAATCTCTCTGCCAAAGTTGTCTCAGTCATTTTCGAGTGGCTTGCAAGACGTAGACGTTCAACACTAACCTTTACCCCAGAAACTGTCCGTTAACCCATGTAGTACAACTGTCCATGTAGCAATAGAAGTGGAATGAGGTTGATGTGTTCAACTATGTTACCAAGATGGCCGTACGTTGTTCCCTGTGTTTACCTGTCCGTATATCTGTGTGATTGTGTTTTTATTTGCCAAGTTACTTTTATCGCAAACAAATTTTATTTTAGAGTTCTATTTTATACTAGCAACCAAGTCATTTATTATCGCGCAATTTGGATTTTATTAACAAACATCTTCGTCCTGGCTCACCTGTTTGCTGGAATAAAGGGTGCCATCATGACCGCGGATCAGCTGTGAAATCGCTTGATTTCCGAAAGCAAGTCGACTTTGATGGGCTCAAACGCAGCATCGTAAAGGGAAGTGCTTATTTCTACCTCAGTCACTGGCTTTGTAAATAGTGCTATTTTGCGCAACTGTTAGCGGTCTTGAGTTTATTCCTTCCATGGGGCGAAATCCCCATGGAGCTGTAAATCCGCCGCTGAATTATTCAGTTGGGCCTTTTCCCCATATAAGTTAAGAAAAGTGCTTTTTGCGTAACCTTTTAATCGCGTGTTTTAAACTGCTGTTCTGGACCCAGTCCGGCCCTGAGTGTAGCTGTTTTCGCTCTTTCAGCGTATGCTGCTTATCGCAACTTCTGACGTCCCAGCAGTGAGTGACAAGGGATTCCCTTTTGCCTGATCACGCAAGGGCTTCCCCGTCAACGCCCTACCAGCTGACTTGGCCTATACGTTCCTGCACTGGGAAGTGAACGAGCGTGGAAGGCTTGTTTCCCGTGACTGTCTGCGTTTCGGCTGGTTTGCTGCTCTCCGCGGAGTTCGATCTACGGCCGATTGAAGACTGACTCGTAGGCGTTCTCACTTACTCGCTAATCTCCGCCATCGTTTGCAGCGAAGTTTGACTTTCATTTCATTTATTTTTAATAAGTGTGAATAATTTGTTGCTTCTCATAATGTTAATTATTTTGTTTATTTTCTGCTTTATGTCCAATGACAATTGTCCTCATTATAGTAGGCCTAATACCTATCCGCCTAGTTGGAGCTTGAATGTTTCAGGTTATAATAGGCCTATGTGTGTCACTTCAGGTTTTCTGGACATAGTATTTTTGCCACAAGGGCTACACAATCTTGAGCGTTTTAAGTGTCCTCCCATTTCCCCTTATTCTATTAGACATGGTTTTTGGTCGTTACAACGGCCCCTGGTCTGTCTCTGCTTCTATCCCCTCTCTGTCCTCCAGAGCCCCTGAAAATGGACTAACATTTAAAAAATCAACTACAAGGCTGTTGATTTTGATGATGTTGTTTATGTCTGGAAATGTTCACATTAATCCTGGCCCTGATTCATCAGAGAATCTACCTACTTTGGTTACTCCCCATGGCTAATCCTGATGTGGTTGCCGTTTCTGAAACCTGGTTAAAACAATCTACTACTGATAGTGTGGTTCATATCCCTGGTTACAATCTCTTCAGAACAGATCGGAAAGGTAGAGGTGGGGGGGTTGCTTTATACATCTCTGACAGGTTCCAAGAGTCTGTTCTTCATTCGGTATCACTGCCTAGGCAGTATGAATACTTAGCAGTTCAGATCCTGGTAGTAAATACACCTCTGACTATTATCTGTTGCTATAGACCCCCCTCTGCAATAAATGAAACCCAGGGGAACTTAACTGCCTTGATTTCAAACTATCTCAACACTGAGGTTATCCTCCTAGGGGATCTGAATTGGGATTGGCTAAGTGTTAAGTCTGCTGCTTTTAAGCAGCAATGTGATTTTATGAACTTAACACAGATCATCCACAGCCCGACTCAAATCAATCCCTTCAAATCTGATGGTGATTCTTTGATTGACATAATTCTTACGAATTCTGTACACAAATATGTCTCAGTTTGTGTATTTCCAAATGACTTGAGTGACCACTGTGCGATTTCTTGCGTCCGGAGTACAAAGCTTCCCAAAATCAAAGGCTTGACTGATTTTAGACGCTGTTATAAGTATTCCTCAGAGCAAGCCTTCCTTATTAACCTGGCTGCTGTAGACTGGTCCCGTATCTCTTTAATTTCTTCTTTGGATGATGCTTTTAGTTTCTTTTATGATCATTTTGTCTCTTTGATTAACCGTCTCAGAATTCAGAAATAAAAATCTTTCAAATCCCTGGTTCTCTAGGGACCTTGCTGACCTGATACATGACCGAAATAAGCTATGGGCACGTGCCAGGAAATCTAAGTCTGCAGATGACTGGCTCTTGTTTCGTATTCTTAGGAACAAGTGCGCTACTCTCACCAGGAAAGCAAAAACCGAGTACTATTTATCTCTTGCTACAGACAATTCTAATTATTCAAATATTTGGAAAGTTGTTAAATCTCTCCAGAAGAAAAAGGGAACGGCAGGTCCCCCATCTAAGATTCGGATCGGTGTTTCTCATGTTGCTGACATTAAGGAAATGTCCAATGCTTTTAATGCTCACTTCAAGAAGGCGGGGCATCTTTTTGATGAACAAAACGCTTGCTCCCCTCTTTAGGTTGAACAAGAGATTGCAGGCTTACCCATAAATTTTGAGTTCTCCCCCACCCAGGTATCGGATGTTTTGCTTGCCCTATCCACTCTGGATCCAAAAAAGTCTGCTGGTCCAGATGGCCTAGACCCGTTTCTTCTTAAGATTTCTGCCCCTGTTATAGCTCAACCAATCACAGATATTTTTAATCTTTCTCTAATCTCTCAAAGGTTGCCTGCTTTGTGGAAACAAGCCTTTGTGTTGCCTCCCTTCAAGGGTGGTGATCCATGTGATGTAAACAATTATAGGCCAATTTCCAATTTGTCTGCCTTGGCCAAAATTCTTGAATGCCAGGTATCAGCCCAGGTGAAACTCTTTCTCGACACATCCAAGATTCTTAACCCTATGCAATCCGGTTTTAGAGCAAAACACAGCACTGTATCGGCATGCCTAAACGTCATAGATGACCTTAGGGCTGCTCTGGACAAGAAATCTTTTTTTTGTCCACCTTACAAAGGCCTTTGATACAGTCGACCATCAGGTATTGCTTAAAGGCCTTTCAAATAATGGTTTTGGTCACAACATATCAGGTTGGTTTAAGGATTATTTATTTAGTCACACACAATGTGTAAAGCTTGGTGACACGGTATCTGACCCTATCACCCTAGAGAAAGGAGTCCCTCAAGGCTCAATTCTGGGTCCATTGCTTTTTCTCTTATATGTTAATAACATATGCAGTCATTGCAAGTTCTCTAAGTATCATATGTATGCGGATGACACAGTTTTGTATTCTTGTGCTCCTTCTTTGAATCTGGCTGTTTCAAATTTGGCTTCCGATTTTGTCTCCTTGCAGCAGGATTTGTCACGTAGTAAGCTCCTACTTAATGGCCAAAAACCAAGGCCATGCTATTTGCCCCTAATCGCTCAGTAAATATCCCTGCACCCATCAAAACTCTTGACGGAACATCCATTGAATGGGTTGAAGTTTACAAATATCTTGATATTTGGCTGGATTCTATGCTTACTTTCAAATATCATGTTGAGTTTCTGGCAAAAAAATAAAAATTTACTTTGAGTTTCTTTTATCAAATGAAGTCGTGTTTTTCCCCTGCTTCACGTAAGCAGCTTGTTACAGTTCTCTTCCTGTCGCAGCTGGACTATGGTGACATTGTCTATAGATTTGCCTGTGCCTCAACCGTGGCCAAACTTGATCCTCTCTTTCACGCAGCCTTGAGGTTCATCACTAACTCTCCTTTTAGGACTCACCACTGTACTTTGTACCCTGCTGTTGGTTGGTCCTCGTTAACATCTCATAGGTTGCAACACTGGTACATTTTTATTTATAAAGCCATTCTCGGTAACCTCCCCTCTCATATCTGTGCCAAATTTGTTTTGGTTCAAAATTCTTTAAATCTGAGATCCAATTCTTGGCTACGCTACGTTGTGCCTCCACTCAGATCTGAGTCAGGGAAAAGAAGTCTTTCCTACTTTGGGCCTTGGTCGTGGAATGACCTCCAGTCTAAACTCAAATTGGCTACACTGGTTTCTCTCTCCATCTTTAAAAGGATTATCAAGGATACTCTCTCTAGTCACATCTCCTGTTTTGATGTATAACCCCCTTTTTATATAATCTTCCCAACATTTTTATGATTATTTTAGGTCTTTGGGCTCACTTGTTAAGATTACTTGTTATAAAATTTTCTATTTCTATTCATTTATTTATTTATTTTAATTCTCAAAATTGTTTCTTTATAGGTAGTTATTGTGCTGGTTGTGTTGTATGTTGTGTGTGTTATGTCTTTAATGTTTTGTCCTTTGTGGGATTCAACGTAAACTTTATGCCTCTCGGCCAGTTCGCACATGTAAAAGAGACTTGTCTCATGTGATTTTACTGGTTAAATAAAGTTTAATAATAACCCCAAGGCAGAGGGTTGCTCCAGCTGTTGTGACCTAAGTTGAGCAGACTAAGTGATGCCATACAGACCCTGATTGCATCTGCTCTCATGACCGCAGACGTCTCTGCCAGGTGCCGGGGCCCTTAAGACAATCGGAGTACTTTGCCAGTCCTGTGTCTGTGAGAAAGGAGCAGCATTTACTTCTCTCTGCATTGCAGCGCGGCTTAACCAGCCGCCACTGATTTGCACGTACATGCTGGGTTTCCTAGAAATTAGATGATTATGGCATGCTGCCTGTACCTAGAAAGAAAATTATCCAACTCATAACATCTGCTTATGCTATAACAAGCTGTAACTAATAACAAAGTTACTACTGTAGACTGATTCATATTGCAATATTAAGACGAACACAAGGACTTTACAATCACTTTACATTATGGTAGCATTTTTTGACAGGGCATCGGAAATTGTCAGAACACCGGCCCTTGCTGTCCAATGAATGAGTTGTTGAATATGAACTGTACGCATAGCTGTTATCTTGCTCCTAGGGTATAAATTTTTGAAAAAAAAGATGCTAAAATGCGGAAAGAAATGTGAAACCGGGGTTCAGAAATGCACAAATCAACGAGAGAAATTGCTGTGGGAGTCCCCCAAGTTGACTAGATATTTCAATGCTATGAGCCCCAACAAGACAGAAAACCCTCCAGCAGCAGCGACTATCCGGGTATGCAAACGAGCCGCCACAGCCAATGTTGTTTAGCACACTGGCTGCTAACGATGGTAACGAGCCGTCTGAACCCACTGCTGCCATAGGTTAGGCAGCAAGCTAGATCTTTGGTAGTTAGCTAGCTTAGTACTAGGACAAAATTAGGAAATGTACACTCTAGTTTTAATTTAGCCAGTCTAGTCTAAGTGAAGAGTTTCACTGCAAAACAGAAAAGCTAGCTGTTACATGTATCCTTTTAAAGCCTTTTTATTAAAATTCTAATTTTTGTAATGGTAAAAATAAGCATTTCTTATTTGTTGAAATGTCTTGTAAAACAAGTTGGAGGACAATACCACGATGCTATTGAATCTAGGCATAATGAAGTTGGGAAAATGTGAACTTTGTTGTGACTATCAGGGGCAATATATGCACTGCATTGCTATTTGATGTCAAATGCCTGCCAGTCAATCATAGACGTAAACATTTCAGTGTTTCCATAGTTGAAATACTCCTCTGCTTTATTACATTGTCTATTTTGCGAATCTACTGCTCACTGTAGCCGAAAAGTGGGCCAATGGGACGAAAGCTGCCCATCAATAGGAAAGGCATTATCAAAGGATAAATTGGGGAATATTTTTTCCGCTGTGCTTGCAGCATAGATATAGAAATGAAACTTTTTTTTTTGGCCAGAACAAAACCAAAACCAGTGGTTCCCATTCGCTGTGCCATGGTACACTGGTGGGCTGTGAAGCAAGTCCTGGTGTGCGGTGGGATTATATGCCAACTGCTGTTTTTTAGGGGGTAATGGGTGATCAAGGAGTAGCAGATCACTTTCAATTGGTCATTTACAGACAATATTTTCATAAACAAAGTCATTAAAATAACCATTTTAGGACTGCAGTAAAAAGTGTGTTAACTGTGAATACGCCTAAACGAATTCTAAACCATGTGGTTCATGGATTTTTCGCAAAGTTTCTCACTTGAGAAGAAGCATATCTGCCGTTTCAAGTTCATTTCTTGACCAGAATGCATTTGTAAAACCGCTATTTATTAGTCTTGATAGAATGTTTTGAACGGCAAACGCGCTGGAACGGCCCAAAACATGTCCAATTGGAGAAACATGCTACAAAAACAGAAATGGCGCACACTCGAAAACATGCAAACAACAAAAACAAATGCAAGAGAAAACACTGTATATCCACGTCAACACAAACATGCTGTAACAGCTCAAAATATCTCCAATCGGAGAAACACGCTGCAAAAACAGAAACGATGCAAACTCAAAAACATGCAAACCATAAAGGCAACTGCTAATGAAAACATTGCTTATACACATCAACACAACGGAAGTGCTTCCAGCCGCAATGGAGAGCGCGAACTAGAACAGCATTTATATTTGACCTGACTGAGACTAGCAGTGTTAGGCAAGTCAGCAAAGACGCTTTCTAGTAAGCGAGCTAGCTAACATTTCCTTGCTTAGCTAGCTAGATCGCTTGCCGAGCAAGCCAACTGTTATATTTGGTGCACTGAGGTCAATAGAAAATCAGTGAAAAAAAATTATCCATTATTTTGCTATCTCACTTGAATCTCCTTCTGTCTACGCTACAGGCCAAAATATTTTGAAC
The DNA here is from genome assembly GCA_029721435.1 of Gymnothorax reevesii. Taxonomy (NCBI): domain Eukaryota; kingdom Metazoa; phylum Chordata; class Actinopteri; order Anguilliformes; family Muraenidae; genus Gymnothorax; species Gymnothorax reevesii. The sequence goes on from CM056577.1 coordinate 116,358,890, forward strand.
ACTAGGCCAAAATATTACATACACCTTGCATTTTCACATTTACTTAAAAAATTTTTTTCATACCTGGAAATCCTAAATTCACTCCCCACAAGCCACATCATATGAAGCTGCATCATGGCGTAATGCGTGCATTGTATTTTGTAATGATAGTTCAATCAGCAGAGACTCGAGTGAAATCAGAAAAATATTTATTATGCTTTAGGCATAAAGGAGTAACATGCTTAGAATCAAACAAGTCTTTGGCGCTTGGACTCTTCGGGAAGACTCGTAGAGCAGGAGCACTGCTCAGAGCAGGAGCAGGAAATCCCCCAAAGAGTCTAGACACCGGTGGTGGCTGAAGGCTGGTGGAGCTGGAGCGGCAGTACAGGAGGTCCGATGAGTAAGGTGGTGTTGTGGAGGAGGAGGGTCAGCGAACGGCAGCAGGGGTGAACTAGGGTAGAGAGAATGACATTTTTAAAAAGACAGCAGCAGAATGATTGGCTAGCAATGCGACTGAGGTGTGCCCCAGTTGGATAGAAGAGATCAGCTGGTATGCCAGCTGACTGCTCAACTGACAGCCCCGGACATTGACTGCGGAGATTTAAAAGTGAACATGCGTGAATAAAATAAACATAGTTGACGCGTGCAAGAGAGAGAGAGTCTTCCTGACTGAACTTTCGCAAAGCTTAATTTCTGTGATGTCATGTTGTGTCTTTGTTAACAAGTGGTTTAAATAGTAATGTTTGTTAGCATTTTCATCAGGTAGTAGTTAAAAAAAAAAGGTAAATAAATTAAGATCTCGCAAATGCGCATTTTGAGTGTGCATGTGCAAGAGTGTTTTGAGTTTACAGCTGTGAAATATAACCTCTAGGTTTTGAAAAATGGAAATTGTGGAAAAGCATGTGTAAAAGCCATGTTATTGGAATGTATTATAAATTTTCAGTGGCACACAAACAATATGATTTTCATTGAGTAAACAAGTTAGAAAGAGTAAGGTAGGAGATTAGTAATTTACCAAATTATTGAAGAGTGGCAAGTTTTGTTTTGTTTTTTCTTCTTTGAAGACATATAAAGGACTGAAGAGGCTTAATCGCCACAGTTAGATGAGGGTGAGTTGTGTTTTTACTCATGGACATGCACTTCAGTGAAAATTATCACAGTATGATCTTGCACAAGATCATTTACAACAAAGTAGTGCCCAGATAACTAGAAAGATTATCAAGCGAACTGCAGTGGCCCAAATAGAATACCCACACTTGGAGTTGGATATGCTTGGGTCTTTATTACAACTCTCTAAAATTATGCTACACACTTTATGGTGTTTAGACCCAAAGCAGTGCTAGTAACTAAGCCATTTATGTTCTATAAGTCTCTATAAGTCCCCAGTTCAATCTTTTATCCCCTTAAAATAACACAGACGGGTTATAGCTAGTTTCCTCACCTCAATATAAAATAATCAGATAAAAAAGGTGCTCAGGCTGAGAACACGCAACCACTTCCTCAATGTTGACAATCACAGACGATTTTGCATTCGCTTATACCTAGTCATACCAAGTGTTTTGTTTTTTGACTCAACTCAACTCATTTGAGACCGGAGCATTCTTCACACAGTACTTTCTCCCTGGCTCCCTACGGGATGGACAACATCTACAGTGACCCAGACATACCCTCCTTTCATCTGAAAAGGAGAAAGGGAGCAGGGTGCTTCAAAGGTGAGTTATTTCCCTCTTGCTTTGCTTATTCCAAGTCCTTAATGAGATGTAGCTGATGTCTTCACTTATTCTGCTTAATTGCCTGGCTCTATGAGCCTTTCATTATAAGTTCTTAAATAAGTACTTGGACAGATAAAATGTATGTCCTAGAAGTCCACCAAAAAAAATTTGTTTCATGAAGATTTTGCCTCGTTTGAAAGGTATTTGAAACCATTGTGTTGTTGTTCATGACCACAATCATGAGAAGTTCCTGTCCACGTCTTATTGTAGTTCTAAAAGAGCTATTTTGTCACAATAATTTCAAATCTTTATATATACAACAGAGTTCACATAGCAAATGTTGAAACTGAGAAATTTTACAATTTTATCCACAAAATGAGCTCATTTCAAATTTGATGGCTACTACAGGTGTCAAAAGGTGGATCCCCTCTTCTTTTTAAGACAGAGTGGAGGCACCTGAGCATTGAGGAGACAAATTTTTTGAGTTTAGCCATTGGAATTTGATCCCACTCTTTTTTAATACAGGCTTTCAGCTGCTGGAGAGTTTTGGGTCTCCTTTGACGGACTTTTGTTTAATTATGCACCAAATGTTCTCAATTGTTTAAAGATCAGGACTGCAGGCAGGCCTGTTCAGCACACGGACTCTTCTACTACGAAGCCATGCTGTTGTAATAGCTGCAGTATATGGTTTTGCATTGTCCTGCTGAAATACACAAGGCTTCCCCTGGAATAGATGTTGTCTGGAGGGGAACATATTTTGCTCGAAAACCTTTACATACCTTTCAGTATTCATGGTGCTTTTTAAAACATGCAAGTGTCCCACACCATATGCACTAATGCATCCCCACACCATCAGACATGCCGGCTTTTGAACTGAACGCTGATAACAGGAGGGGTGGTCTTTCTCCTCTTCAGCCCGGAGAACACGCCACGCATGATTTCCAACAAGAAAGTCATATTTGGACTCATCTTACCACAGGACATTTGCAACTTTGCTATAGTCCATATTAAATGAGCGTTGGCCCACAGAACACAGCGGAGCTTTTGGTTCATGCTCAACAATGGCTTCCTTTTTGCATGAAAGACTTTTAGGTGGCATCTGTGGATGGCACGGCAGACTGTGTTCACAGACAGTGGTTTCTTGAAGTATTCCTGGGCCCATTTAGTTATGTCAATGACAGAATGATGCCAGTGAGTGATGCAGCGGCGTCTGAGGGTCTGAAGATCACGGGCATCCAGTAAAAGTCTTCGGCCTCGTCCCTTACGCATAGAGATTTTTCCAGTTTCTCTGAATCTTTTGATGATGTCATGCACTGTTAATGACGTGACCTTTTAAGCCTTTGCAATTTGGGGTTGAGGAATATTGTTTTAAAAGTATTCCACTGTTTTTTTATGCAAGCCTTCACGGTTTGGAGAGCCTCTGGCCATCTTTACTTCTGAGTCACTCAGCCTCTCTAAGCCTCTCTCTTTGATAGCCAATCATTTTAGACACCTGATACAAGTTAATACTATGATGTCCAGACGCGGACATCATTATAGACAAATATGACCCAGTAATATTGAAGGGTGGTATTCAGATCCACTGTTCATTATTAGGTTTTGTGACAGCAAAATACACATTGCTGAACGGAACTTCTAATTCCAGGAGTATCATATCTGATACAGCCAAAAATCAGCACACCTCCAGTACTCAACACTCGAAATTTCAAATTATTTATATGCTCTCTACTATCTATAGCTATCCCTTAACATGTATAAGAATAAGTTTTTGTGTAATATTTACCTTGGAATGCCGAACTTCACTGCCAAAGTCCAAGGAAATTCATGAATTCCCATTCACTTGGGAGCTACTACCTTGAAGTGAGTGACTTGGGGAGTGACTCCTGTAATCTCACTTCTTCCTTCCAGGTGGCAGCACTGTGTATCAGATATGATACAGTGAGCAGTAGTGGCTGTGTTGCATCTTACCTGGTGGACATGGTCCTTCAAATTTGGTGTATCATATATGATAACAGGGGGCATTATAGGGTCAACTTAATTACTTGCTAAATGCTCTTTCAGCTGATTCTCTTATATATTAATAGCCTTTTCAGCCTTTTTTTTGCCTGTGTCCCAACTTTTTGAGACCTGTTGCAATAAGCTAATAAGCTAATTTTGTGGATGAAAATGTAAAATGTCTCAATTTCAACATCTGAAATGTTATCCATGTTCTATTGTAAATAACATATTGGCTCATGTGATCTGAAAGTCATTGCATTTTCATGTTATTCACAATTTACTCTTCAACTCAACTATTCCGGATTTGGGGTTGTATTTGATGCTGCGTGTCCTACACAGGAATGACCAGGGGTGAAGTACCGTAGTACTGCCACAGCCATTTTCTTTGCATTGACTTGTTCAACAAAGCAAGTGTTGGTTCTTTATTGGCCAGCTAAGGCATGTGTAGATGGTTTCTTCCAGATTTCAGTCAACTGTTTCAAGAGATGGGTTTTTTGAGTACTTTCAGTCAGGGTTCAAGAACTCCATGCCTTCAATCACCAGTAGGGATTATTATCCCAGCAGCAAAATGTTCACCGAGAACAGTAAAAAAAAAGTACTGGTCAAAAATATTTCAATAGTTCACTCATGTTTCTGCTCCATAAGCCCAAATGGCTTCAGTTTTCTAAGAAGTGGAAAAAGTCAACTATATTCCCCCAACAAGACTTTTCCTTGCCACTGAAGAACCCAGAGGCATAGCCAGAACTGAAAATTACGTGGGCACAGAATGTTCCTTTGGGTCATTCCATGTGAATTCAGGCAAATTCCAGGATTATCCCAGCTGGAAAATTTCAGGTTTTCACCCATATATAAATTGACTATTCTAAGCTGGTTTTGTCAAATTTTAGGTTCCCCTCATTATTGTTCTTTGTAATTTTCCTGAATTAAATGTTTTCCAATTATAAAAATAAACTATTAGCAATCATAGACACGGCGTCTTTCTTATTGCGATCAAAGAGTGACAAAATAATAAGCTAAATTCAGATCAGAAAAAGAATTTACTCGTGGGCGTATGCTTTACAAAACTGCTCTGGATCTTCCATGCTACATTTTTGGCACATCAGGCAATCAAACCTGCCCTTCATGATCGCTAGAATTGTTGAAATTACAAACCCCAATTCCAATGAAGTTGGGACGTTGTGTGAAACGTGAATAAAAACAGAATACAATGAATGCAAATCCTTTTCGACCAATATTCAATTGAGTACACTACAAAGACAAGATATTTCATGTTCAAACTGATAAACAATATTGTTTTTTTGGAAATACTCCCTCATTTCATGAAGAGAACTAGCAACACCTGATAGTATAGAGTGTTTTTGGAGTGAATGTATTGTTCATGAGGGAAGATGATGGCGAACAAGTCAGAACTAATAAAAGTTCCAAAGGGATGTTCTGTGCCCACCTAATGTTCAGTTCTGGCTGCGCCACTGGAAGAACCATTTACAGTACAGATTTTCTCAAAACCCTTCAGAATTCAGACCATTTACATTCAATTTTCCCTGATATCAAATACTGATGATAAAACATATTGATCCACTGACCCAGAGCACACTCCGTAAAAATGAGGCCATTTTGAGAAAAAAATGAGGCCATTCTTACAACTTTCAAGGTCAGGTGGAATGCACCAAAAAAAAAAAAACATTACGCGTTGCTGAATATCCCTTTGCCCGTACAAGATTTCCTGCCTCAAGGTCACTGCGCTACGGTGAAAGGTGAAATCCAGCAAAAAACGTGACTTTGCAAATCTTTGCGTCACAGTGAGTTACCATACCAAACTTGGTGAAGCTGCGATCAGTTGTTGCTAAGCACTGACCCGTACAAGATTACTTGCCTCAAAGTCACAGTGCTAAGGTCAAAGGTGAAATCCAGCAAAAAACCTGGCATTGCACATCTATGTGTCGCAGTGAGTTACCATATTTGGTGAAACTGCAATCAGTAGTTGCTGAGTTCTGACCCATAAAATATTTCCTGCCTCAAGATCACAGCGCTAAGGTCAAAAGACAAATCCCGCAAAAAACCTGACATTGCGCATCTATGTTTCACAGTGAGTTACCATACCAAACTTGGTGAAGCTGTGATCAGGTGTTGCTAAGCACTGACCCGTACAAGATTACTTGCCTCAAGGTCACAATGCTATGGTCAAAGGCGAAATCCAGCAAAAAACCTGGCATTGCACATCTATGTGTCACAGTGAGTTACCATATTTGGTGAAATTGCAATCAGTAGTTGCTGAGTTCTGACCCTTAAAATATTTCCTGCCTCAAGGTCACAGCGCTAAGGTCAAAAGTCAAATCCTGCAAAAAACCTGACATTGCACATCTATGTTTCACAGTGAGTTACCATACCAAATTTGTCAAAGCTGCCATCAATAGTTATTGAGTACTGGGGCCGGACAAGATTTCCACGATCAAGGTCACAGCGCTAAGGTCAAAGGTCAAATCCAGCAAAAAATCTGACGTTGCACATCTATGGGTCATAGTAAGTTATCATACCAAATTTGGTGAAGCCGCGATCATTAGTTGCTGAGTACTGACCCAGACAAAGTCATGGACAGACGACAGACGCAGGTGACGACAGTACCCCTCTGGCCAAACTTTGGCCGAGGGGTAAGAAGAAAATGAAAAATTGCATAAATTATGTAAATGAATGAAAAATAACTACACAGGCTAAGCAAGACAGAAAAGTCTATGAAAAACCAAATTTGCATAAAGTATGTAAATGGATACATATGAAAATCTTTCAAAAGACACAAAAAGGTTGTTGTTCATAAAACCCTGTAAATTTGAAACTGATCAAACAAGAACGCACGACAGTCTATGAAAAACAAAACATTTGCATATTTTTTTCTATTTTTTTGCAGGGGCCGGGAGCAAAGCAGAGCTCCTATTGTTGGTCAATACCGTACATTGTACTCGCATTTGAGCTTTCCAATACACATTTGTAAACCAGCATAGTCTTCTTCAGAGATTTTGACAGAATCTCCACATTTCATTACAAGACACTATTCAAATCTTCTCACCATTCACTCGCACTCATACCTATGGGCAATTTGGTGTCTCCACTTAGCCTGGCGTGCATGTGTTTGGGCTGTGGGGGGGGGGCGGTCAGACAACGGTGCCAACCACCATGCCACTGTGCCGCCCCCAGCTTAGTCTAGAGCAGTGGTATGCACTGGAGGCCCGCTAGGTATGCAGGTTTTTGTCACAACCATAATTATAATAGCAAGATTTTAACAAGCTGTTAATTTGTCTTCATTTAGTACATTTAGGGCCGGATCTACAAAAGCTTTGCGTGTATAAAAACATGTACAAACTGATTTACTAACAGTGCACAGTAAGGGTTGCCTCTTTCAAAGGTGCAAAATAGCACGTCTGCATCCAGTTAGTACGTCTGCCACAATGAATATGCAATATGGGGCGTTTACACGCAATTGTGCGTGTGTTGGGAGGTGAAAATGTAAAAATATTAATTTAGCACGCGCAAATTGATTTATCAAACCTCAAAGAAATTTTGCTAATAAAATCTGTGTCTATATTTTAACACGTGTCAAAAGGAGGTGCAAACGGTTTGTATGCGTAATTGCGCACACATGGCTACAGTTATTGTCGCAAGAAGGAGACATCGAAATCATAAAAGGAGATGCAGAGAACGCATTTTTCACCCTCGTGTGAACGTTTTTGGAATGAACGAGGAAAAAATCATTAAAACATATCGCCTATCCAGCACTGCCATTTTGGAGCTGTTGGAGGAACTCAGAGAGGATTTGGAGCCAGCCATGAGAAGGAGTCACACAGTACCTGCAATGACAAAACTCTCTCTCTCAAAACTATCTCTCCTATATTGTCAAAAATGATTGAAATGTATATCATAGACAATAACGATTTTTTTTATAGTGAATATCAATTCGGTTTTGTTCCCAACCGGAGCACTAATATGGCAATTACTCGTGCACACGACGTAGCTACTTTTATGCACTCACAGGGGTCTAATGTATTTTTCTGCAGCTTGGATGCAGAAGGCGCATTTGATTATATCCCACATAGCGTGCTATTCTACAAATCTATGACCATTACTCCTGATCCCTCTTGCAAACTTCTATATAACTGGTATAAAGATATGTTAGAGTAAAATGGAATAATAATCTTGGTCCTCGTATTAAGATAGCTAGAGGCACGCGAAAAGGTGGTCTTACCTCCACTCTACTGTTCAATATATTCTATAAAAATCTTATTGATGTGCTAGCCTTGTCTAATAATGGGATTATTATTAACAATCACACATACAATGTTTTTAGTTACGCAGATGATATTTTAATTGCATCTACTTCAGTGACTGGGTTGCAAAACCTAATTAATACTGCTTGTGAGTTGATTTGTAAACAGGGATTACGTTTTAATCCTACCAAAACAACCTGTTTGATATACGGTACTAACCCATTCATTTCTGAATCTGAGTGGTACATAATGTTCGACTGTCCAATTCGGACAATATAACATATTTGGGCGCTCAGTTAGGTCGTTTCGGGGGTGATTCACATGTCAATATACGTATAAGTACTGCCAGGCGGAGATATTATGGTTTGCAACCAGTTGGGTTACATAAAGACGGTCTCAAGCCGGATACAGCAGCACATCTGTCTAATATGGTTGTTTAACCTGCATTATTGTATGGTTGTGAAGCTATCTATATAAACTAGCATAATATAAGATCATTATCTATATGTCAGGGAAAGTTGGTCAAAAATATGCTAGGCCTAAATTATAACTGTCGAAATTATCCAATATTCACAAATTTGCAAATTGGCCTTGTCGAAAATATACTGCAAAAAAGAGCCGGAAATCTTTTGAGATCTTGTCTTCTTAGTTCTTTGATCACACGCAATTTCTACGCCTATTTAATTCAGAAACCGCTGATTAAGAGAACATTAATTGACAGAGTTTACACCTTCCCGGATTTTGACCTGTGGAGCTTTCTTTGTAAAAATAATTATTATGATAATTTATTAAAAATACATACGTCTAAAATGACTTCAAATATAGGTCTCAATGACAGCGTTAAATTTTTATTGTCTAATCTCACCAGTACTAACAGATCCATTCTTAATGCACTACTTAGAGGTTTTTAACTTTAATCTATATTCAAGTAGGCCCTACATCCGTTTTTAACTTATTTACCTGCGGTATTTTATTGTGATTGTACATTTTATGTGTTTGTACAAAGTGATATATTTTACTGAGCTTCTGTGATACTATGTATTTTACCGAGCTTCTGTGATATTACGGATTTTGTTGTATTTTATCTGTCTGTACATATTTTACCGATTTTATAATGTCTGTAACAGATGCAACGTATAAATAAATAAATAAATAAATAAATAAATAAAAACTCCTTGCAAGTTTGCATTTTTTGCATCTGGGTCATTCCAGCGTACGGTAGCTATTACAGCTGGGATCTCCCAATCCCGTTTTTCAGATGTGCTGTCTGAAGTCCTAAATGCCATGTCGCGCCGGATGGCCAAGTTCTTTAGGTTTCCACGCACTCGGGATTTATTGAATGAGGCCAAACAAGGTTTTGTTGCAGTTGCTGGATTTCCTAGAGTTATAGGGGCGATTGACTGCACCCACGTGCAGCTTGTGCCCCCCGCAGAACGTAACTGCACCTGTTCCTCAATGCTGGTCAGAGGCATCGCATCCACTGTGCCCCCACCTGTTTTCTTTGCAGATGTTTTATGATACGCCAATTTTTCTTTTGTTCGTCTTCGGATATCTTGATATCGTCTTTTCACTTCATTCACTGTTCACATCGTTTTACCCGCAGCATTTACTTTTTTACAGATTTCCGCCCATATGGCGTTCCTTTGTGCGACAGTCAGATTTCTTAGCTGTAGCTTATTCACGTGTTTATTGGCTTCATCTACCAACACCTCTAATTCCGTTGGGTCGAATTTCATTTTGCGCTTTCTTCTCTCCAAACTCTCCATGCTGCAAACCATGAAACACGCAAAGCCCTCATTTAAATAGGGTGTGTCCAACACGTTTGCACCTGTTGCCATTTGCGCAATCACTCTTAGTAAATCACCTGCAAACCGCGGTTCAGCCCCACACGCAAAATTCTAGATTGCACGCGCAAATTAGTACATGCAAATTGGGATCTTAGTAGATCCGGCCCTTAATGTTTAAAGCAGTTATTTGACCTCTTAACCCAAATATTAACAAAAAACCACTAATTGTGTTTGATTGGAAAAAGCTGAATAAAATGAGAGAAAAAAAACAACCAATCAAATCAAAGAATTATTAGGCATTCTATATCATGTGTAGTATATCCATCAGACAAACAGCCCAAACATTAGATGTGGTGAATCAACAATTTGGTCCATTCTAGAGAAGAAAGGACCGTCTGGTGAGCTCCGGGATACCAAAGGGTTAACCCTTTTATTAGCATTGTCGCATTTCCGCAATCGTGCTGATCCCGCATCACTTACCACTGTCGCTATTTTGCGCCTAGAGAAAGTCCCTCACAAAAACTGTCAAAGCTCCGGAACCAAACACCCCTTAGGATGAGTCTGGTATCGCACAACACGTCAGTGATGTCATCAAGCTTCCCGTAGTTCCCAGTCCTCTGGTTATGCACAGTCCCTCCCTGACTTCACCGCCATTGCAGGCAGTGTGTGCTGCAACATGTGCATCTCCGTTTGCACATGAATCCCACAGGAGAAATCATCTTGTCTTGACAAACCGAAATACTGTTTTTATCCTCATTTTCCGTTGTTACTTTTAGAAAAACTAAGCAAAGATATGTGCCAGTGGAAAGGTAAATGTATTTTGAACATGTTTTCTGACATAAAATTGTCAATTTCTGGCATTTTTAGTTTGGAAAAGGGGGTGAAAATCCATATGCAATATCATGCTGTGATAGCACGAAAATTTGCGGTAAGCAAGGGTTGTCTTATTACCAGTAAGCGGTAGTGAAAGGGTTAACAGAGGGTTAACCAAAGTAAAATGTAAACCACTGCTAAGCCTGAAAAACAGGAAGTTTGCAATGAGAATGAAATAAGTACAGCCCCAATTCCATAATAGTTGGGACAAAGTGTAAATTGTGAATAAAATCAAACTGCAATGACTTTCAAATTACACCAGCCAGTATTTTATTCACAATAGAACAGAGATAACATAGCAAATGTTGAAACAGAGAAATTTTATCCACAAAATGAGCTCATTTCAAATTTGATGGCTGCAACAGATCTCAAAAAAGTTGGGACAGGGGCCTGTTTACCATGATGTAGCATCCCCTCTTCTTTTTAACACAGAGTGGAAGTGTCTGGGCATTGGGGAGGCAAGTTTCTTAAGTTTAGCCATTTGAATTTGATCCCAGTCTGGTTTCCAGCTGCTGGAGAGTTTTGGGTCTCCTTTGATGGACTTTTTCATGTACCTTTCAGCATTCATGGTGCTTTTTAAAACATGCAAGTGTCCCACACCATATGCACTATTGCATCCCCATACCATCAGAGATGCTGGCTTTTGAACTGATCGCTGATAACAGGAGGGATGGTCTTTCTCCTCTTTAGCCCGGAGGAGACGACGCCCATGATTTCCAAAAAGAATGTCAAATTTTGACTCGTCTGACCACAGGACACTTTGCCACTTTGATGAAGTCCATTTAAAATGAGCCTTGGCCCACAGAAAACAGTGTAGCTTTTGGTTCGTGCTCAACAATGGCTTCCTTTTTGCATGATAGGGTTTTAGGTGGCATCTGTGGATGGCACAGCAGACTGTGTTTACAGACAGTGGTTTCTGGAAGTATTCCCGGGCCCATTTAGTAATGGCAATGACAGAATCATGCCAGTGAGTGATGCAGTGGTGTCTGAGGGCCCGAAGATCACAGGCATCCAGTAAAGGCTTTGTCAGGCCTTCAGCCTTGTCCCTTACGTGCAGAGATTTTTCCAGTTTTGCTGAATCTTTTGATGATGTTATGCACTTTCAATGATGAGACCCTCAAGGCCTTTGCAATTTTCGTTGATGAAACATTGTTCTTAAAGCATTCCACAATTTCTTTACGCAAGCCTACTCAGGTTGGAGAGCCTCTGGCCATCTTTACTTCCTCTCAAAGACATCCCTTTTATAGCCAATAATGTTAAACCCCTGATGCCAGTTAACTTAATTACTTGCTAAATGTTCTTGCAGCTGATTCTCTTATATATTCATTGCTTTTTCAGCCCTTTTTTTTTTCCTGTGTCCCAACTTTTTGGACACCTATTGCAGCCAGAAAATTTGAAATAAGGTAATTTTGTGGATAAAATGTCTCAGTTTCAACATTTGATATGTTATCTATGTTCTATTGTAAATAGCATATTGGCTCATGTGAACTGAAAGCATTTTCATTTTATTCACAATTTACACTTCGTCCCTATTTCGAAATTGGGGTTGTAATCTAGAAGGACAAAATCCTACAGACAGCTGACAAAGATCAGCATGTACTGGAATGATGGCGAGAAAAGAGCAGAAAGAGTATGAAGAAGGAAATGAACTGCTCATGATTCGAAGCATAGCACTTCATCTGAGAAGCATAATCAGGAGTGGACTGCATGGCTGCCAATTTAAATGGTTCCTTGTGTCTATTAATGATTTGACTGCTGAAAAATCCAACTATGTATACAGATTCTGCATTGTATAGGGCCAAATGCCTTGCTCAGACTTTGCAAAATGCTTCAAAACTCATGGGATGGTCCTAAACAAGGTAGATGGAAAATGACCTGAAGCATACAGCAAAAGTATCCAAGAACTTTGAGCCAAAGAATCTGAATGGTCCACGATGACCAATTCAATCACCTGACCTGAATCCAGCTGAGAATAAATTTAACATGTTGAAGGCCAATGCCTTTTTGTGTGAAATCCAGATTCTTTTTTGTTCAAACTTCTCTCGGTAGAAGTTGATGATCTCATAACAGTTACATTAAGGTTTGTCTCGAGTTTGTGGCTAATAAAACTCACTGGCTCCTCTCTCTCAGCAGCAGGCGCCCCCTGCAGGTACGCCCTGGCCCTGCTTTCTGGGCTCTACTTAGTGCTCTTTGGAGGCCTAGTTGTGTTGGGACTCCTGAGTGAGTTTCACTTCACCTTTCCTCTGGATACATTCTGATCAGATTTATTATTATAATAATAATTATTATTATTATTAACAACAGTGTTTTACATGTTATAAAGGCATTCTCAAGCTTCATTTCTCATTTCTGATGGTATCATTCTCTTCAAGTCTCATTTGAGAAGTGCAATTTGTTCTATTGGAAAAGTTGAGTAAAAAACAGGAATATGAAACAAGTTTAAATTCTGGTTACTCGTTAAAAACTGTCTTGTTTAATTTTCCACCATGTTATGTGCCTCTGACTTCCTCCTGCAGATATCCAGAACAGCAACAGATCTGATTACCTTGAAAAGGAGAACAGAAACGTTGCCGTCTCTCTGTCAGCTATGAAGGACAGGCTTAACGGTAAGTCTGAAGCAAAGGCCTGATGCATTCATGCAGAAGCAAATGAGCGGCTCGCATCCAAAATGACAAATTTTAAGTTATTCCATTTTGATGGCTTTAGCGACATACTGCAGTTACTGCTAGTCGCAAAATTAGCATTTACACTCCATGTTCTGTTCAAATCTTCGTAAATTAGGGTTCATCTTCCAAACACTATTGACCCACAAAACAAAAATTAAAGGGATTCAACAAAACTACCTTGGAGTCTCGACCAAGGAAAAAGCACGTGTAGAAGTGATTGGCAGTGTGGTAGAAACATCTCCCACCCTCCGTGTGGTTAATTTTGTTTGGGCCCAGTGGATTATTGCCAGGCGGGGTAGAAGTACTGGAACGAGCTACGTCTGCCTGATTTTTTCACAGAGTACCTGACTCATGTACTGTCCGTGGGGTGTGATGGTGAAAGCAAATATTAAAAAAGTTATTTTTATAACCAGCACCTTTAACGAAAGGAAAGCGTTTCCAGTTGAGGCTGCAGTAATGGGAGTTTATCAGCCAAAAAATCCATGAAGTGGATATATATTTTGAATAAATTTGTGAACAAAAACCTGATTCACAACCTGAATTTTAAAAAAACAAACACTGAAACATCTTCCAATATCAGAAATAGATACAAAATTAAACTAGGTTATTAATGTATCCAGAAAATAAGAAATCAATTAGAACACAGTTGCTTAATTTACACTAAGGCTTTTTCTTGCGGATTTCAGTACCTGTTCATTTGCTGCTGAGTTACAGTGAGTTCCCACTACACAAGACAATTCCAGATGTCATCTGCACCACCTTGTGGAGTTGCTCACTTACAGGTCCCATGCAATTGAAATAATTTTGCTAATTTTTACATGGTAATATACTTATTGATTTTTTTTACACATTTCGTCTGTAGAATAACTACTTTGAGAAATAAATATATATATATATATATATATATATATATATATATATATATATATAGTTTGTGTGTACTGTTAACTTCCAGAGCCCTGCCCCTTAAAAGTTCACCAACCACAAATACGAGTTTTGTGACCGCATACGTCATCCCAGGAAGGAAAGTTTACTGGTGCAAGGTCAGCGTATCAAGAAAGAGTATCTATATATATATATTTCTTTTCTTTTTTGTAGAACATAAAAGATAGCCATTTCATGGTTATGGCCTGAAACTACCATCTCACTGCTGCTTGCTGTAGGCCTACTTATATGATTGTTTTACATTCTGATATGACTTTGTCAAAAAGAGAACATTTACTGAAAGCACACAGGCATATTACTTAAACTTAATGAACTTAAAAATAAATCGTGTCAGAACTACCTTGAAAAGCATTTGTGTCTCAGTCTCTGGGGTCAAATTATGGAACAGTTTAACAGATGGATTAAGGAAATGTAAAACCATTGGCAAGTTTAAAAAAACATATAAAAAACAAATTTTAAATAAATATAAGGATGAGGAACAGCAGTTTGACCCAGGACGGTAATGACAGGGTTAAGAAAAATGTGGATACATTGTCTTGTTATGTCTTCTTCTGTGTGTGTGCAGGGGGTTCTAGAAGTATAGAAATTCACTATTATATACAGGTGCAATATTCTGTGTATATTTGTATATAAGTAGCTTATTGAATATTATAGTCAACAAATTGTAAGTACCATTGGTTCTTGAATAGACGGTGAATGTTGTAAATATAATAATAGAGAATTTAATAACTTGACTGTAGAATATGGTAATACAAGGAGTAGGATTAAATAAGTTCTTACTTCTTCCTACTCCTTTTTGATCATACAATCTTGCTGCTCATGCAAGACAGTTATCAACAGTTTGCTTTTTGTTTTTGTTTTGGTATTGGCATGGTGGCCATTTGTTTTGGTGATTATCTCTGTTTTATCTTTTAACGTGTTCGAAATAAAGATTTCATTTCATATTACCATACATTAAGCATAAAAGCATACATAGGGTTTGGCGACATGGCTCTGATCTGAGAGACGCCTGCCCGTCCAAACGTGGAACCGAAGGCAGGCAGCTGTTACTAACCCCCCCTCCATAGAACAGGGCCTACAGCAACAATGACCTCGAAAGGTAGAGACATTGTTTTCTGAACTGTGATTTAGACACAAGAAAACATAATCAATGCCTGCTATTAAAGACAGGTGGAGCTGGGGTGGAGGAGGGTTGCTAAGCTAGTGCGCCGAGGAACAGCTACTTGGGAAGGCAAATAAGCTCAATATATTACTAGCTAAGCAATCATGTGATGCAAAGTCAGATGATAGTCAAATGCACTCAGGCGACTCTCCAAGAGGTAGCACCTTCTACGTTAAGCAAGCTTGACTCCGCGGCTTATCAGAATTTCCATCAAAGCTCCATTTCTGATAGGATCACTTAGTCAAAAAGAGAACATTTATTGAAAGCATACAGGCATATTAGCATACAAGCATACATTGGGTTTGGCAAAATGGCTCTGATCTGAGAGCGTCCAAGCGTGGAACCAAAGGCAGGGAGCTGCTACTAACCCCTCAAACAGAACAATGCCAGGCATAGGCTAATTTGAATGCAGAATAAATTATGCCTCATTTGCTGTAGTGGGGAATAGGCTGGGCACTGCCCTTTCAGTGACTTCATCTCTCTCTGTAAAGCGTCTTTGTGACAGTCTCTGAGAAAAGCGCTAAACAAATTAATTGAAGTTGAAATTAATGCACTTCGGTAAACCTTAGCCTGAATCTCCTCAAAAGCAGGCTAATGGCAACAGCGGCAAGGAAAAACTGTGTGAATCAAAATAGGAAGAAACCTTGGGAGGAACCAGGCTTAAGAGGGTCCATCCTCCTCTGACCGGCCCGGGTATGAGTTCATGGTTGCCATAGTGCAAAACAGTCCATTTGACAAGTAGTCCAGGACTTATATTTCACTGGATAGACGCCATTGACCAGACCGTTCCGATGGTGGAGACTGGGCAGCACTTGGGCAGAGGGTGAACTGGTTCTGGGAAAGATGGCGTATTGAGTAGTAACGCACATTAGACGCTGCAGCAAATCTGTCCCAAACCTTTCCGTTTCATCTGACTGAACAATACTCTGACAGAAAAAATGGAAAACCAAGGTATTATCAAACCTGCCAGATTAATGATGAATGAAGGATAAGACAATACTAGGCCCCAGCCCATGACGAGCACAAAAGAGGTATATGAAATGCACCAGTGATCATGACTACCTTATGGAAGCTAACATGGCTAACAAGTGAAAAGAAGACTCTGCTCCAACAACCCCGGGCAAGATCCAATCAGCAAGAAAAGCACGAACTCAATAAATAAAGAAGAAGTCTCTAACCAGACCATACTGGAAGCCATTCAAGCCATGGAAAATAAATTTGACGATCAACTGGCCCAGGGCAAGCTTCGCAGAGCGGCAGTTTGATCACCAGCTTAACTAAAGCGGTCCAGTTCCACGTGGAAGAGGTTAAATACTGCAAAAAGAAAATTGACGAGGTGGGAAAACGTAACGATGAGCTGATGAAAGAAAACTAAGGCCCGCAAAGAAAGAATCACAGAGCAGGAGAGATACAATATGTGATGGTGTCTGAAAGTTAAAGGCTTGACCGGAAAGAGAGACAAAAACATCAGAACGACATCATACAACTCTTCCGCAGGATTGCCCCCAACATAGAGGTGCGGCAGGTGCGGAGCGGGGATTCCCCGGTGGTTGTATTGAAAGTTGCAAGTCATTTTTTGACAGTAATTAATGTGTATGGTTACAGAACAACTGCCCAAAACAAACAAATGCTTGAAGTTATTAGAAACACTGTGTAAGAATTCAACATGTTATACCCAACAAATTACAGCACACTCCATAATTATTGGCACCCGTGGTTAAGATGTGTTAAAAGCCTTAAAATAAATTCGATTTTTATCGCAGAAGCATACTCTCACACTGAAAACTATAGAAAAATTTAACCTTCAACTCAAGTGAATTTTAAGGGAGAAAAAATCCCTGACTAAGAAATTATTTTTCATAAAATCACCTGTTCCACAATTATTGGCACCCCTAGGAATTAAATGTAATTGAAGTATTTCTGTCATTTCTACTGTAGTGTACAAAGTTGATCAGAGTATCTAAGGACAATAAATTAGTAAATTATCACTTCCTGTCTACCTGGGGTATAAATATGACGTGACACAGAGGCCATTTCTCTTATCCACTCTTCAACATGGGAAAGACAAGGGAACACACCATTTAAGTAAAGCAGATGTGTGTCGACCTTCACAAGTCAGGCAATGGCTACAAGAAAATAGCCACTCGCCTGCACCTGCCCATATCTACTGTCAGAGGAATCATTAAGAAGTTTAAAACAACTGGAACAGTGGTAAACAAGCCTGGACGAGGACGCAAAGTTATTTTGCCGCCACGCACAACGAGGAGGATGGTAAGAGAAAGAAAAAGTTCTCCAAAGCTCACTGTTAACGAATTGCAAGAAATAGTAGCATCTTGGGGTCACAAAGTCTCCAAAACAACCATCAGGCACTATCTTCATGCCAACAAGCTGTTTGAGAGGCATGCACAGAAAAAACCATTTCTCACTCACAATCATAAATGCAAACGTCTGGAGTTCGCTAAGCGGTACTGGGACTTCAACTGGAACCGTGCGCTTTGGTCAGATGAGACCAAGATAGCGCTTTTTGGCAACAAACACTCTAAGTGGGTCTAGCGGAACACAAAACATAAGTATGCAGAAAAGCACCTCATGCCCACTGTGAAGTATGGGGGAAGATCGGTGAAGCTGTGGGCCTGTTTCCCCTCCAGAGGCCCTGGGAACCTTGTTAGGGTGCATGGTATCATGAACGCTTTAAAATACCAGGACATTTTCAAAATCAAATCAAAATCTGGTGGTCTCTGCCCGAAAGCTCCATCGCCGTCGATATCCTGGGGCCATTCCCCCACACCCCCAGGGGGAGCCGATTCGTTGTAGTTGCAATGGACTATTTCTATGAATGGCTGGAGGCCTACGCCGTGCCGGACCAGGAGGTAGCGACAGTGTGTGACGCTCTCATAGAGGGCATGTTCAGCAGATTCGGGGTCCCCGTGGAGCTGCATTCTGACCAGGGGTGCAACTTCGAGTTCCAGCTGTTTGCAGAGACGTGCAGGCAGCTATCCATTCACAAGACACGCTCCACTCTTTTAAGGCCACAGAGCGACGGCTTAGTGGAGCGTTTTAACTGGACGCAAGGGGCACAGTTGGTGGTGGTGGTTAGCACAGACCAGAAGGATTGGGACCTGAAGCTTCCCCTCATTCTGCTGGCCTATCGTTCCACGACACAGGAAACCATGGGCTGCACCCCTGCCCTGCTAACATTCGGCCGAGAACTACAGACGCCCCGTCCCTTGCCTTTGGGCTTCCCCCGGACACAGCAGCGACCCCTGCGGGGCCAGAGTATGCAGAATGGCTGCAACAGATCCCTAGCGAGGTCGCCGGACAAGCCCCCTTCTCTGCCCCTGACGCGGACTGCCAGCCGCCCAGAGTTCCAGGGGCGGGAGGCCTTGATAGCGACTGATGGTCCCTCACCTCGGCCCCCAGCACGGGCCGCCAGTCCCTCGGGACAGCCAGAACTGGGGGGGACAGCCGCTCCCTGGGTAGGGGCACAGCAGCCTGTCAAGTCGCGCAGATTGCTACGGCGTTTTCTGGACTTTGAGATGGAGCGCCTTGAGGTCGAGGACTTGTGAGAGGGGGGCCAGTGTAACGTGTGGCTGGTGAGAATGGATTGTGGGGGAATGGTTATGTGAGATGGGTTTATGTGTTGGGGCTGTTATGAGGGAGATGCCATGTAGGGGTTTTGTTAATTGTACGAAGTGGGAACCCTTATGGTTTAGCGATTCCACCCGGGAATCTTGGGGGGGGGGCACTAAGATAAGGAGGGGTTTTTTGTTTTGGGGGAGATTCTTGAGAGGGGGAGAGAACGCGGCATTTTCAACCTCCGGGAGGTTAGCTGCTTGTAAGCCGGAAGGCAGGCAAATAAATCTGGGCTAGTTTGGCTAGCAAATTGAACTCGGTATCCGCTCCTTTAGTTGCTTAGATGCTACCGCCATACTACAATATTATGTTATGTTATAAAAATTACCAGTCAAGAAGAAAAACGCTGTTCGAGCTAGTGACAGATTTTGGGGTCTCCTGTTTTTCTTTTCATATTTTTAATTTTTTTTGGCAAACAAGACAATAATTCCCGATTGAGCAAAGCTATATTACAATTCTTTCATGTGACGGGATTGTAATCTCGAATTTGAGAGCTACAATAATTTCATGGGAAGAATGTACAGAGGCAGTAATATGCCTAAGATGCGTCCATACTGCCGTTAAGCCCATTGGCGCCAATTTTTTTGAATGCTGGTGGGTGATCAAAACCTAAAGTAACTTGCTACTATTAAAAAAAAAAAAAAAAGCAGTAAAATGCAAGTTTTTTTGCAATGTTTGACCGACCTGAACTCCGCGCCCGCCAGCACACACACAAATAGTCAATGAAATGTCCATTTGAGGTTAGTTATTGTGGTTAGTTTCGGAAATAGCCGCATGGAACTGACATTTGCACATAATCAGCGCTTTTACCATGCCGGCGGAAGATTCCGCGTGTAGAACCTGAATATTTGGTTTGGCTCACAATATATGTTAAAAATCATATTGTTGGAACACGTGCCCATTACGCGGGTAAAATCTGAATGTTTGGGTGATCTGACACAATCCAGAGCGAGCAGTTAACTTTTATAATCCTACAGCCTGCCAGTGAGAGTGGCATCTTTTGCTCTGTTCGCAGCAGGAAGCCGGAGCCACTACGTCCAGGCTGCCCAGTGTTCCTCAAAGTTGTGTCACAGTCCCCATTGAAGTTTAAGCCCAGCTACATTAATCGGCTTAGAACAATCTAAATCTCTGTCAAATTCATATTATGTTTACGTTCAATATCCTAGAAAGGAACCTCATATATATTGATCACACTATTGGGCTATAATATTCCATTTTAAGGCTTTTCCATGACAACTGCATCATTTTAGCTCATATTCATATCATTTTTGGTCTCTTTGTTCTCGGGGGAGTCCAAGGAGTTGAATGGAACATGTTTCATTTCCCTTAGAATTATGGTTCATCTTGTTTGTAAGATTCATTCGGGCGACTACCTAGTCTCCTCTCTATGCAAATTAATCTTATCACCTAGGCCAGTAAAACTCTGATTCGGCCACCTCTTCCTCTACCTTGTTTGGAGGCGTGGTTTGGAATCTTTAAAGGTGGAAGATCCCAACCGGAAGCGCTCTTCTTCTTCTTGCCTGTCCCTTCTTTGTCTACGTCTGACGCGCGTAGGTAAGTGGGAGAAGTCACATGTCACCTTGTTCCGGAGCCAGGGGGCATTTGAGTTCTCCCCGACTATGTGGGGCGACTTTAGCGCCGCGTGGCCATTCATCTTTTCCAGGTATGAAAATATTCTAAATCCTTCTAAATTATATGTAACTGGTAATTGGCTTAGCGTTGATATGTTTGATCCAAGTTGTGCCTACCTGGTGAATAAATTATTGTCATTCTTTTTTCAGCTTGCGTGATTTTCCTTGATTTGTAACACTCGCATATTCTAGCCTTGTTGCGACCGGGACTTAAGGGGAAATTCCTACCAAGGCATGTGTAGGTAACGATACTTCTAAGTTAGATTTGGGATTATGTTCTACCCCTTAAGGATTTATGGAATACCGGCTCTAAAGGTTTGGCTATTAAAGATACCCTTATATGCCGTATCTGGTTGATCTTTCTAAGGAGCCCTTGGGTATATATATATATAAATCTGGGTTCTTGATACGTTCACGCTCAGTGCTATTTTGTTTAAGCCTCGATGCTGCTATCTAGGTAGTCCCGTTTAACCAATGGACTTATCGTCGAATTGATTCCAGGACAGTTGCGTTTTATTAACCCTGGGGACGTATTTACTGAGCAATGATGGTTTGCGCTGCCGTATCTGATGGCAGATTTGTCTCAAAATCCACGCAGGTGTTGCCTAAATTATCAATTCTAATTCTAATTTGGAGTCAGATATTTTACGAGGATACCACTAATTTTGGTATGCTAACTGTTTATTGGAGTCAGATTAATTGTAACCATTGCGTTTTCATGCCCCGTCCAAAGACGGTGAAGATTATTCATTTTATTGTGATGCACCCCAGCCAAAAAAATGCTCTAATTAAAGTCAGACCTAGAGAACACGTAATACCTTCACCTCGCTGTAATGTTCCGTCGTTGGTATTGTTTTGTGAGGTTTTACACACCCATTGATACAAAGATTCCACCCATTGACTTGCATGGGAAAAAAGAAGGGATGAAAAACAGGGATTGCAAAGGAATGGAAAGGGGTTATGCATCCGTTTATGCACTGCTGGGGGACTTAAGAAGAACAATATGTTGCTTGCCTATGCAAGCACATAATTACTCGATTAGCATTTTGCTTGTGGGAGATTGAATCCAGCTTGGCGTTGTGTTGTCAACATTAAATTTTACATTTCTTTTTTTAAGGCATCATAGTAATGTACAGTAGTACTCAGTTATATTAACATATTAGCTGCTGTGTTCACGCGCTGCTGCTAAACAGTGTTAGATCGTGTTTAAAACATTTTGTTTTACTCGTAGAGTTGCAGTGTTGTAGCCGCAAAATCGAGAAAATAAAATTTGATGAATAAAATTTGGTTACACTGCATTTTGCTAATGGTGGATCGAATTCAGCTTGACACAATCTGTTAAATATTATATTTTCTTGATTTTATTTTTTCAAAGGTGCCTGTGAAATTACTTAAGCAATCATATTTGATGTAAAGTCTAATGGCCGGTAGTGTACGGAGGCCAATCGCAATGACAGAGGGAAAGAGAGTAGCACGAACACAGTACAAACACAGAGAATAATACAGACCAAACACAAGTACTCGTGCTTCCAAAGGACGTATAATAGTCTGAACCACAGAAGCAAAGCGAGACAGAAAAAAGGAGAAGAAACTTTGACATACAAAACCTGACTACAGATACCTTCGGCTATAGTGCGAAGCTAAACACAGACACTCTATCGAAGGAGGCATGCTGGACATCCTGCTTATATAGATTCTGGGGAAGCGCCGCCCCAGCTCAATCAACCAACTGGGTAAAGAATTTGATGGCCCAGGAATTTGATATCGTCCCGGGACGAGAACTGCAAAGAAAGATCCAAATAACACGCACACACACACGCACAACACAAAACATGACATAAAGGTCCAGGGAATCAGTCTGTCCTTGACCCATACTTCATCCTTCCACCAAGTTTCATCCAAATCCACCTTCGGTTCCTTCGGTTAATTACTATGTTTGGCGTTGTCAGTGATCCAAGTTTTTGAGTTATTCTGTTCACATACAAACAAACCAACAAACAAATGGAGATGAAAAAACCGACAAACAAATAAAAATGAAAACATAACCTGTAAAATGAAAAAGAGTGGCCTTAAAGCATAAGTGCATTGTTTTTCAACTGAATGGCTGGGATTGTTGGCAAATTGTTCTTAAAAATATGCTCTCTGAAGGGTTAGTTTGTTTCATTCTATTTCGGATGGGGCTCCTTACCAGTGAAGCAAGACCAATGGCGAAAGCCTTAAATTAACTAGTGCTTAATTTAGCAGTGTAATGCCCAAAAGAAGTGTAATAATCTATGTAAGAAATGCGGATAAACTTGATAGTTTTCGTATTGCTCATAATCACATGAGGAATGTATGCATCATTTTTTATTGTTCCCTCCATTTATACAGAGTGTTGCACTGAAAACTTCCAGCCTGTCCAGTCAGGAATGAAACTGAGGATCACAGGAACCCCAAAACCCAATCCAGCTCGGTGAGTCATTGATAGCTGTGTCTCCATGGTGCCTGTTGAAGCGAGAGGGGGTTCGATCCCAAAGTGGCAGCTGATGGTAGGCGGACACAAATGAAAAAAGAAAGATATCCTAACCTAAGCCCTAACCTTAAAGGGGACCTATAATGCTGATCCTTCCTTTAATACATATTATTAATGTTATAATGTTGGTTGTCCATACTCAACCTCTGAAAAGTTTCTAAACGTAAGATACAGAGGTTTTGCCACAATCCAAGAATGTGGTTTTGTGAACGTGATTTCCTCTCTGAACAGCTCCTCCCGAGATCTTCGTGAGATCTGGGCAAAACCTGACGTCAGTTTGTGCCGTCCAATTAGTCCAGACCTAGCCAGAGCCAATCACGGCGCTGAACCTGCCCACACTAGAAACTATTCTAGCTGGTACTAACAATGGCAGATCATAGTATGTCTTAGTAGCGTCTACACTTTTGGAAATACAAAAGAACCCCAGATCATCTGAGGTGCAGCTTTGTATCTCTCCCAAAGCTGCATGTCTGTTTACTTTTGGACGCAAAGAAAAACTCCTATGTCTCTAAACTCCTCTCCAGAAGAGGATGTCACCTGAAATCAGTGGGTAGCTTTGTTTGTTTGCTGGTAGCACACAGCCACAGCCAAAGGGAACGTTGGCTGTTTGTGCTCAGCATTTCACCAAAGACAGCTTTGTCAAAAAGGATAATTCAACACAGGATAAGCGTTTCAGCTGCTTCTCAAACCTGAAGCAGTTGCATCGATCAAGCACTCGGAGCCACAAGCTGTAAGTAACGATGTAACAGCAAATAATGTAAGTGAAGCTAACGTGTTACGGGTGGCTAGCAGGACCGTTAGCGATAGTTAGCACTAACAACTGGCTTCAAACGCAGGCTTTGTAAAATATTTGAGGATAAATCCTGGATCAGTCGCGACTGTCCGTGACTCACAGACACAGAAGCCGTAAGTTTTTTTTAGTGCATAAGCCAACCAGACGTGATAGCTAGTTGATTGTGGCTGCAGCACAGTGGCTAAGGTAGCCAAGTTACTGTTGCTTATGTTTTTGCCCTAAAAAGTAATATATGGGGAAATTCGACAGAAGGTGTGCGAACATAAACCTCATTAGAAGCTAACTTTTAATACTTGTTTGTAATTTAGATGCTTGGTACAACTGTCCACAGTAACCGAACTTGCTGTCTGTAAAACCTGTATTGCAAGGGTTTGTCTCGGTGCTTGTTATGACCGCTAGGTTACCAGCTACTGCATGTTAGTTCGCGTGCTGTGCTATGTAAAAATGCTCCTGGTTAACTTATATGCTATAATTCTGATCAGTATGCTTGTGTCACTTCAGTAAGCATCAATGTGGCAGTTTCATCATCACCTTGCCCGATTGTAGCCACTACAGTTGAAGCTAAGTGAAGTGGTGCTGTATGTGTCCGCAAAGTTAGGCTGAAAAGCACAGTTAGACCAGACGTAAGTTTTGCAGAGCTTGGGATGCGTGTTTGGGTTTGTTTACGGCTGCTTGTGATCACTTCACTTATCCATGATCAGCCGAATACTTCACAAATGTCTGGGCAAGCTCTCTGGTGCTACCTGAAAGAAATGTGAAACGCAGAAGCTGTACCGTGTCTGGTATACAAATGATTTCTCTGAACTACCGTGACATAATTTCATCCCCCTTTAGAAGTTGTTGTGGCTAATAAAACGCGAAAAAGGCGGAGATTAAATACGTAATTCTTTCCTGTAGAAGTGATCGATTTGCTAGCTCCACAGAAGCAACTTGTCCGCGCTAATGGAACTCATGGTCTGTAAAACCTGTATTATGTTCATAACATAACTAGAGCTCTCTCTAGCTGTCGCGTACCAGGCTATCCATAAAGCTGATTTCACATTGGACGTGAAACAAATTTTTCACGGGACAGATTAGCCTACATTCAAAGTCAATGCAAAGACATAAATACACGTGTTGTGGGCACGTCAAGCCGCTTTCACACCGGTCGCGAAACGAATTTTTCGCGCAACAGATTACATTCAAAGTCATGACCGCTTATCAGCTACTGCATGTTAGTTTGCATGCTCTGCTAATTAAAAACACTCCTGCTTAACTTAAATGCAGCAATTCTGATCGGTATGCTTGTGTTACTTCGGTAAGCATCAATGTGACAGTTTCATCATAAACCACAGTTGAAGCTAACCGGAGAGGTGCAGTTAGACCAGACGTAGGTTTTGCAAAGCTTGGGGTGCGTTTTTGGGTGCTCGTGAAACGATCGCTTGTTTATCCATGATACTTATGCCTGATACTTCTCCAATACCTGGGCAAGCTCTCTGACACCACCGGTGAAAGCAATAGGGAAATGCACAGGCTATAACTTGTCTGGTATCACAAAAATTTGTCTGCATTGCCGTCGATTGAATATTAAATTCTTTCCTGTAAAAGTGATCGATTCGCTAGCTCCACATAAGCTACGGTTCACGCAAACGGAACTTACGGTTCGTAAAACCTGTATTATGCTCATAACATAACTGGAGCTCGAGCTAGCTCTCGCACACTATCCATAACGCTCCCATTCTCCGCGAGGAAACGCTGTTCATTCTAATGCAATAAGTAAACCATTATCACGGGCAATTTCCGAAAAGTCCGTTTAGCCTGGAGCATTCGCCCCTCCATCATATACCAGCGCAGAAGCTGTTCGTTTCTCCACGCTAACGACACACCACAGTTATGCACACGAACTAGCAGGTCCTTATAATACACACCAAAGCAGTCCATAAGCTGTTGGTCCACTTTTAGCTGCTCCTCACTGTCTATGTTTCCCTCTAAACTCAGACCCACTGAATTTCTACGGTCTCCGGCCTACATGTGGGTATGTCGACCTGTTCTACAAATGTCTCTATATGGGGTGGATTTTAGCTTTCCCTACAACCTAGCAATAGAGTAGAATAACCGCTGTACTCACCACTGCTGCTGTAGCAAACTGTAGCCAATAGCAAATTTGAGCTTGAGCTGCCAGATTTTCGCACTGTCCTCCACTTTCGGCGCTGCGTTTATTAGAACAAATTCATTTCATCAGATCAATACACATGTACTGCGTGTGATTGCGGAATGTGCCCGCTGCTTCTTTATCAGATGGCAGACGTGTCTCACGTTTCACTCTGGGGAGGCGAACCAGGAAAACTGTGTTCTACTGCCTTGTCCCACCCTACTCCGCCCTTCACAGAGCTGGCCAGTCAGAAGAAAGTGGGCACACGGGGAGTGGGGGCCATAGCGGAAGAGCCACCCCAATGAGGCATTTCAGGCAGTGTCTACAATGGACTAAAAATGGTGTTTTTTGAGGATGGCAGTATGAGCTAAATAAGGACCCTGTTTCGGACCTTGAACGATCAGGATTACTCGAGGGGAGTCCAAGATCAAAATATAACCTTGGAAATATTGCAAAATAGGTCCCCTTTAACTATAATCAGCACAGAGATTTATGCAGCCAACACCGCACAAAAATCAAAGAATGATGTATAGACACAATACTGCTGGTTACCAGCACTCTGCCAGGACCCCATCTGCTGTCAGTGGCAGGTCATGCCGTCCACCAGCTGCCATTGTATTATCAAGCCCTTTCTAACTTAAGCTCCAGTATTTATGCTGATGACTCCTGTTCTTTGATTGGCTACTGTGCTTTGGACACCCCTCTGCCACTCCCAGATTCACGATTGATGTGGGCCAGTCGGTGACGATGATTGCGCTGCACCTTGACGTATACTTCAACTATTTTAATAATTATCGCAACATTATCCTGAACTCCTTTGACAATGGATGCTGGGAAGAAGACAAGTGGATATCCAACTTCCCCTTTGTGGCAGGACGAGAATTTCAGGTGAGGACTGGGAAAAGGGAACTACTTTCTGATTAGTGATGCCTGTGTTAATACAAAACAGCCAACCCCAGGCGTGTAAACTGGGTTGGGGAGCAGAGGGGCATGGGGGTGGTTGCCTAGGTCCCCCTGAACAAGACTTCATAGTACACTGAAAAAATTGCAAATAGGATTACTCTCGACTAAGGTATCATTGAAATGTACTGAAGGTACAATTTAATATCTAAAATGTACACATATTTCTGTGGCGATATTGCTTTGTACCCAGCCTGTATCAATATGTACCTAGAATATATTCTTACTTCACTCAAAGTAATTCGGTCTGAAAAGCCTAAGTAACTGTCAGGATTTTTTTTCGAGATGGAAATACTTGGTTTTCATCTCCAGTTCTTCCCAAACAAACTGGGCCGATGAAAACGTTGCTGTTCACCTTGAAAAAATGGCAAGATCTTCTTGCTTTACTTTCGTGGGTGCCCGTGAACTGGCTGGGTGCAAAACGATATTATCACAGAAATGTGCGTAAATTTTGATATTTCTAATTGTACCTTGGGTATATTACAATGGTACACTGGTTGAGAGTGTCCCTATCAGTAAAAATATTAGTATTTACCCCCATCTCAGAAATTTTTTGCCCGCTAGTGTGAGCTCTGTGCTTTCTAATTTTACAGCATTTATTTATCCTGAGTCAAAGATGAAGTTCTGAGGGGAGGTAAGAGGCTAGAAGGTTAGATCAGTGACATTTGCTAGCTGTTCATTAAAATATTGCTTTCCCTCTGAATCAGATGAGTTTGCTGGATTGGCAAATGGGACTATGTGTATTTTACACCGCAAGTCTTGTGAACATCTGTACATTGCAGATGTAGCGGTTCTATGGCAATATGTCAATGGCTTCTATTTCTTTGAGCGGACTGATTTTTTTACTGGTTATAGTTTTGATGTTAATCAAGAAGCCGACAATATTGCTGTTATATCAATGTAACCAAGTAAGAGGAGTTATCAGTCAGGTTGTTGTGGGGATATCTACTGACGATTTAGTTAATTATTTATCCTGTTGGCCACTCTGTGGTCATAGAAAGCTTGGTAGTTAGTTGCTAGCATGACATGCTGGCAAATTAACTTATGTATTTAGCTTAAAGAGCCTATTCAGACATACAGAATGAACACACCCCCTGCCGATGATGTCCTAAATCAATTTTGTACACCATCACAGAAGTCCAGACGTATTCTGCTTTAAGCTACAGTATATTTAGGGTTAAAGGATCATACGGAGTAGCGGATCAATTGGTGTTTCACAGAAAATATTTTCTCAAACACATCATTAATGTTGCCATTTTAGGACTTAAATGAAGAGTGTTTCCTTTAACTAGCTAGTACCAAACGATGTGACAAATGGATTTTTGGTGTCTGTTTCTAAGGCTTCGTAGCAAGGGTGGCATGGGTGTGATCTGACCTGCGTGAAATTAGATGATGTTTCTGGTTTGAGTTGACGGGGGGACAGCCATTTCTAGTTCATTCATGGTAAAGTGCGCAGTTTTAGAAAGAAGGGGTATCTGTACACCTTGTTTAATTTTTCGCAGGTGCTGCTATCTAATGAAGAAGAGTAAAGTTCAAACAGAAAAAAATTGCTCAACACTGCTAACTTTACTAAAATGCACAAACGTTATCCAGACTCAGAACTGACATTTTGGTCGATTAATCTTCATCTGAGTTACGAACAGACATATTGGAGACACAGCATATAGAGTGACCTTGCGCAGGTAAATAACTGTGTGATGTATAAAATGACAAGTTTTATGAGCAATTTGACCATTATTACAAACCAATCCAAAATGAATTCAGCTAAATGGCAGAGAGAGTACCCAGCTGGTATTTGAAAATTTATTTAATGTTGAATCAATGTCATGGATCAGTGTTGAATCACTGTTGAATTTTGAGTATATTTTGCAAAGTGAATCGATCTTGAATGTGTTATTTTCCAAAATAGAAGAATTTTTGCTAATGTTGAATCAATAATAATTTTTGGGTTGAATTCAAAAATCGAGTCAATATTGAAGTCACATTTTAGTATATATTTTTAAAAATTATTGTTTTCATGGCATTTCATGTTTATTGGACAGTCACAGTAGAGAGAGACAGGAATGATGGGGAGAGAGAGGGGGGTAGACATGCAGCAAATGGGCTGAGGTTGGATTTGAACTCAGGCAGCTGCGGTGAGGACTCGGCCTTAATGTATGTGGCATACGCTCTTCCAGGTGAGCTACCCAGGCATGACATTTCAATATTTCATAATAGGTAATTCATAATTACCTATTATAATTAATTATAATAATATTACAACGCTTAAATATAAATACTGTATATACAGTTTACAATATTTTGCACTTCAACCAACATATTTACAAAAGTTATGAAAATAAACATTGAATTGATTCAACATACAGGTAGTTCAAACTTGACATTTTGATGTTGAATCAGTCATAATTTTTCAACAGTTCTTCAACCAGTTAATGTTCAGAGTTCTTTTGATGTTGAAGTTAAGTTTTTTCTTTAGCTGACATTATTTCAACAACATTTAAACATTCAAGGACGATTGATTGCCAGCTGGGTATGATATCTCACGGATCCTGAAGTAAGGCCATGCAAAATAGTAAATCATAATAAAGCTCTGAGCAAATTGTCAAATGATACAACTATGGTCATTAAACCTGCTGACAAAGGTGGAACAATCGTGGTTGACCATTACAGGGAAAAAGTCCTGAGCAGTGGCGACCTTGAGCACCTGGGGGCCCATTTTAAAAGCAATTGTGGGGCCCTCCAAAAAAATAAAAGCAAAACAGAGGGAAGATTCAAGTATGTTTTCATCAATAATAGCTTATTTTTGGACTTCAGCTAAAATTATTGAAAACATTATGTGCACCTTCTGCATCATGGACAGGTCCACATCAAGAAAATCTAATCAATTCCCTTAGGCCAGACCAATTTATTGTTTTGGATTGCGGCCCGCCAAAATTCACTGGCGATCTGATGAACAGCTCTCAAGAAATTTGAAAGACTTTGTTATGACTTGAAAATCGCATCAAAGAAAATCAGCAATGACAACTTAAACAAATGTATTCTTCACTGATTAAAAAAAAAAAACTTCAACAAGTAATCCACTGTTCAATCCTATACCTATCCTAACAACACTATGTAACTATGTTGCCAAAACAAAAACTCTGCCTCTACAGACCAAAATCACAGCCTTTATATAGACTAGCAACCTTCTGGAAAGATCTACAGGATACCTGTGTGATCCGACCCCCTCCAGGCAAAAAGATGCCAGAGGCTTCTAGAAAGCACTAGTCTATTTCATCAAAAAGAAGTGGTATTGCATCAGATTATGTTTTTCTATACACACACCACCAGAGGGTGCTGATGAACAGAATAAATAGCTAACCAGCAAGGCAGCAAAAACAGCATGTACAAAATCTCCATTTACAAATGATATACAATGCTGTACATAAAGTACTCATACATAACACCCCCCCCTTCAAGAAAAGAAAAGTTTGCTAAAAGCTTTCTGTTGTTAAAATGGACTCATTTTTATAATCAGTATAATCTTGAACTTTACACAAAAGTATCATTGATCATTATAACAGTCATGTACATAACACCCAGTGCAATTTTCACAATGAAATAAAATAGTAAAATTACATGCGAGAAAGTGCATCTGGAATAACATTGTCTTTTCCCCTGATGTGAGAAATATCCAAATCATACTCTTCAAAAAGGAAACTTTATCTCAGTAATCTTTTTGTTGATTGTTGTTTTTGATCGTATGCAAGAATGTGAGGGGACTGTGATCACTGAAGATCTTGATGGAAGTAGCTGAACAAGTTAAATAGACTTCAAAATGTTGTAAAGCCAAAACAAGTGCCAAACATTCTTTTTCTATCGTTGAATATTTTTTTCTGATGTTTGTTACTTTTCTAAAAAATTTGATAAACAGGATGATCTACTCCATCAGTGTCTTCTTGCAGCAAAACTGCGCCTGCACCAATATCACTGGCATCAACAGCCAACTTGTACTCCTTTTTGAAATTAGGAGATATGCTGGTGCATTTTTTAGGATAGCTTTCAGTTGGTCAAATGAATTTTGACATTTTTATCCCAAAGAAATTTTGCATTTTTCTTCAGAAAATTTGTCAAAGGTTCAGAAATGATAGAGAAAATTTTACAGAATTTTCCGTAGTAGCCAACCATCCCTAGATATCTCATTAATTGTCTTTTAGTTGAAGGCTCAGGAAATTCAGTGATAACTTTTACTTTTGCATCAATTGGTTTGACTTGACCCTATCCTACAATATGACCTAAGTAAACAACTGTACCTTTACAAAAGTCACTTTTTACTAGGTTGATAGTCAGCTTGGCATCACTCACTCTCTCAAAGAAGTTTCTGATGTAGGTGAGGTGCTCTTGGAAGCTGTCGCTGGTGATGATAATGTCATCAATATAGGCCACACATCCTGGTAGTCCAACGATCACTCTGTTCACCAGACGTCAAAAATAATGGGCTGCATTCAGCACAGAAAAATAATTTAATTGTAATTAGGTCTTTGCACCGGCACTCGGCAATGGCATTTCGGAACTCTACAGCGAATGACGATAATTTTGGTGACTAGTACGCGGTTTTATCCGTTTACATTTTTCAATCAGGCAGCTGTCTATTTTTTTCAGCGAGTTGCGTGACCATGCTGCAAAGACAGGTGTACGTACTTGTCGTGGAAATTACCTTAATTCGCTGAAGACTTCTGAAATGCCGTCGCCGAGTGCCGGTGCGTAGACCTAATTATAATTAAACTATTTTCTATACTGAATGCACCCCATTATTTTGTTGCTTTTAGATCGCATGGGGGAGAGAAGCCGTGTCTTCAATTGCCACTCGATTATTCTTGAATTTAAAAACGTGTTAATGAAGGAAAACCATCTAGAATTACCAGAGACAAATTGTTTTCAGTAAAAGGTGGGATAATAGCCAATAATTTTCGGGTCTAACACTGTCTCTGGGGCATTTCATTCTGAAAAAAATGCCCCAAAACTGGTAGATAGTTGGCATGCATGAGGGCTCAATACTGGAAAAGGACAGATTGCAGGAGATGGCAGAGTATCAAAATTTGTAGCGTTACAAGGCATCATCTGTGATGACTTTCTTTCGAGGAAACTGTTTCATCAATGGCCGTTGATTTATTTCTTTCATTATTTTCTCTAATTAGCAAAAGCATCACAAAACTTTCTCAAAGGGGGAACCCAATTTGATGGGGGAGCAGGATCACACACAAAATGGGGCTCTGTGAGATCCTCTTATCTCCTCGTCATGAAATCCACCCATGTCTTTTGAATTGTGGAGTTTTCTTGGCAATATATGGACCATTGTGCTTCTGCTTGCATCGGCCTTATTTTTGCAGCTGTAAACAAGGCAGATATTTGGCATTTTCTCAAAGGAATAATAAATCATTACGAGTTACTGACTCCAATGCCATCAACAATATGTTCTCTGCTGCTGGCTTTACACCTTCCATGATGTCAGCGCTGCAGACGGCTGAAGATAAATTCTCTCTGAGATGATCGCATCTGCAGTGATTAAAATGTGAATAAATTTGTAATGGGTCATTATACATTTTTTTTGAAATTTAAAAAAATTATTTGAAATGACCAGTGCACAAAGGATGTACTTATTTTAAAGATTTTGTGGTATAAATCTTACTTTTGGATGACCAAGCACTTTAAGAACACAAGAGCAAGACCTGTATCCTGTTGTCTTCTCTACCCATTTTGATTTTCTAAATCTCTCCTTCTGTTCCTCAGGTAACCATTTTCATAACCAGTGACAATTTCTTGATTGATCTCCCTGAAGGAAACAGAATCAGATTCCCCAACCGTCTGGGTGAAATACGCTATGATTACCTATTAATGAAAGGGGATGTCGAGTTCCAGAGCATATCCATGGAATGAAGACAGCAAGTTAGCTGTTGTGCTTTTAGCTTCTGGATGATGGGTAGTTTGCAACAATTTCTGTTTTTTCTGCCCCTCCTAAACATCAATACTTTAAATCATCTCTTTCTAAGCAACATTGTTCTGGTACAGAATTACTGTTTCTCATTCTGGTGTTCATAATAAATCTGTCTTATCTCTTTGCTGTCTCTGGCTGTTCACTGGAGGATGGGTCCAGTTACTTCCATAAATAACATTTTAAAGATCAACAAGTGGCTCAGCTTTTTTTTTTTAGCTTTCCTTGTGTGCTGAATTTCCATAAGTCAAACTATTTTTGTGGAAGGCTAATAAAGGTAAAGTATTCTCACTTTAAAGGCATTGTCTATCCATATTTGGGAAAAGGCCCTGGGTTTCACTATGCAATGAAAAAGCAGTCTTTCCATGTCGCTTTTGCATGTTGTAGGTATCCCGACAGACTTCAATAAAAAGCCAACAGCATCAGTATTGAACGACAATGAAAAACGTGACAAAAAATATTCAGGCTAGGGCTTAAACCTTCCAGAATCTTCTAAATGCGAGGAAAAAGTGCTTACCACTTTGTCACCAACCACTCCAGATCAGTAATCTAAAAACTATATTTTCCTGCCATCCCAATCCAGGATTAATGCTATAGTAACATGAAATTATTATTCACTTTTTCCAGTTTTGTTAGGAATGGTGTCAAATGTAGGGCATGTGCTTCCTTCATGTATGAACTGGTGAGGTTGGATAATTCAGACGCATTGTCTTAATCCTCCGGGGGATGCCATTTGGTGTAGCAAGAAACCTGCAAAGTTAGTTATCAGCATCATAAGATTACTATTATAACCAAAAATTTGGAACTTTAATCAATGATCAAAATAACCAGAATTAATTTTTAAATGAAATTGGACTGAAAAAAAGTCCTGAAGATTTTCCAACAGCTTTTAAGCCACCGTGCCAGCATGTGTTCACCAATATCATTCCTCTCCATGTGATCAGAGCTGTAATGTCCAAGTATATCATCCCAGAACCTGCTCTCCTTGGCCTTGGCAGAAATAGTCATGTTGAAGTCTCCAACTGTTAGTACCTAACCTGTTGTTCCTGTAATGTTTCTTATTCTCTCTTTTTTCTTCTTGCGCCTCTTTCGACCTATATTTCACCCACTAAACATGCTCAAAAACTCACCAAATTAAGCATGCACCCCACGTCTGGCGGAAAATTTTATAAATTGTAAAAATATCCCCCAAAGTGCCAAAATATGCTCTCCAGCGCCACCTACAAACAGTGTTGTTGGTCTCATCAAGACCTAAAAATTATCCAGTGACACCCTGACCTAAATCTAACTTATGCAAAATGCAAACTCCTTTAAGGGCATTCATCATATCGGCTCCAAACGTTAATGACAAAGAAAAAACTGCTGATGAAAAGATATGTATAACTTTGTCATTACTCAAACAATTTGGATTTCATGAGGCGTCAAAGTTGGCATCCCTAATCATGTTGTCTGCCTTTTTCTTATGTGTAGTCCACTTCCAACCAAAATTTTGTCCCTAAAAATGGGCCAAAACTCACCCAATTTGGCACATGCCTCAGGTCTGGTCAAAAATGGTGTAAAATGTCAAAAGAATCCCCCAAACTGCCAAAGTCTGCTCTCTAGTGCCACCTAGAAACACTAAAACAGCCACCACGGTTCGTTGCAATATTGTAAAATTTTTTGAAGAAATTCACGTCATTTGTATATGATCTTGAGTGTTTTCACTTGTTTTGGTGAGGTTTCATGCAAAATTTGAAAAACTAAATTTCATGACAATGGCACATTGCACAGTAAAATATACCTTTTTGTTGTGGACACACTGTTTGACCAATCAGAACATCATTTAAAAAACTCAATATCCTCCATCTGGACAATGTCTTTGCCCAGTTTGATGCCATTTGAAAGAATATTTGTTGAGATACTGTCATGTTATAAATGATCATATTTTGAAAATTATAGTGAGGGACTTCTGAATTGACCATAGGTTGCAGAATACAAAAATTTTATCTCTATTCAGTAGGCATCCTCCCAAAACGTCAGCTTTTTAGGACGTGAGTTTTACGTATTGTTGAAGAGCTGCATGTGGAAGACATGCAAGAAATCAACGTTGGAATCCCAAATCACATCATCTGCCTTCCACTGTGTTCATGAATGGGAAAAGATTCCATAATTAACAGCCATTATAAAATCTGCTAAAGAAAGTTTGACCAGGTCACATGGGCTATACCTCCAATTTACAGAAGAAAAATCTATTTCAGAAAAGGTGTTTGCACTCCACTCAAAATATAACTTTTTACTCAGTCTAGCACTGTCCAGTGGTCGAGAATGCTCACCAGCGCCTAACCACATCTCGCCACCACTCCAACGTGCACAAAGGGGTGAGGACCCGTCCAAAGCTGCTTGCAGCTTTAATTCTTAATTGTTTTTATTTTTCCAACACTATTATGCTGTACTTCCAGTACATTATTTTTCATATATATGGCTACAAATTGTTATGACTTTGTTTAATGATGCATGGTAATTACTCATTGGGAAACAGATCTAAACAACACGCTGCTGTCAACCAAACATCGTGGCACAGTCGGTAGCGAGTATGGCTTAGTGATTGATGGTTCAATTCCCCTCATTGCTGCAGATATTTGCATGTTTTAACATTATGAGCGTTCATTTCAACTGTTCGAGAGCGGCATCTAAAGCTAATAACACAATCAGAAGCATAGCTGATAGGGAAGAATCGCAAGGTTACTAAAGGGAGGACACGGAAAGGCAAAATGGTTTTATTCCCCGTCAGGTATCTCCTAAATGTGTGCAGTTGATGTTGAAAAGACGTCCAGAATGACCACATTTGAACAAATTTTTAGCCTTTTGCAGAGGTCTGGTGGACGTCAATCCGGGACACCCAGAAGATCTTGTAAAAAGACGTCATAAAAACTTTCATTCTGGCTCCTCAGGGGATGTCATTTAGACATGTGGAAGACCGCAAAAATACGTCTTTTGAACGTATCCTTGCTAGGTGGGCTGAAAGGCCTTAATATAAGGGTTTTCCTGTCCGGTCCAATTCCCACATTCGGTCGTGCTGTGGATCGTTTCAGCAGGTTGATTGGCCTGAGCACCTGCACTGCTCACAGGTTAAAATGTCATTGATAATTTTGATCTTTCCTGGGATCGGGGTCATCTTTTCCGTTCTGATGGTCTGCATCCAAATGAAGCAGGTGCGAGGATGCTTTCTGGCAATTTAAGGTATGAAATACAGCATTCTTTACTGGCTAAGGGTATTGTATCCTGCCGCTTCTGTCCTAGCAAACATATGTTGCCCACATGTACGAATCGGTCCGTGCAATAGTGATGTTCCCCTGGTCCTAGTCCCTATAGCAATTTTCACTCTTCGTTGACTGACACATTTTTCACTGGGCTTGGACCATCCGTTGGCTTTTCAAATATCCCGGTCAATATTGGCAATAATGTAATATTGGCTGGTATAACTGCACACCCACTCCCAAAAATCGCTTGCTCACGTCTGCCACAGCAGAAATATAGATCTAGGGGTGTTTCTGTTTCAAATCTGACACAAATCAGCATTCAGTCACCTGATATTATTTTCTCGGTCCCACCTGTAGTTTTACACCAGTAGCTTTTCAAACACGTAAATGTGGACTTGGGCTTTTGTGTCTTAATGTTAAGAGTTTATTATCAAAAATAGATTGTATTAGGGCTATGGTACTAAGAAGTAATCCTGATGTATTTTTTGCTACTGAATCTTGGTTGAATGTTTCTGTGTCTGAGAGTGATATAGCATTGGTTGGTTATAGAGTTTTTAGGTGTGACAGGAGTAAGAGAGGGGGAGGGGTAGTGATGTTTGTAAAATCCTCACTCACTGTAAATATTTTATCATCCTCCTCTATTCCAGAGCAGTTTGAGTGTCAAGTTATTAAAATAGGCTCGGGTTCTGCAAATTTTATAATAGCACTTGTGTATTGCCCACCAAGCGCTCATTCTTCCTTTTTTATCAATCTGTCTAATAGCTTGTCTACTCATGCCCACACTGAATTACACTACAGGTTAAAAGCTTTAGGACAATTTTTCCAGTTCTCTCATCGAAGATTATGCAGGTTAATGTCTCAGTGTACCCTGGAATGAAAGCATAGACCGGAGAGAACAAATTAACAATCAAAGTTAAAAAAGAAATCATGGAATCGTTTATGAACTAAAATTCATGAACTAACAACTTTTGACTCAAAGTACCCATCTTTGGCTGAACAGCTGAACACACTGGTGGCTTTCTTTCCACAACGGAAATCAAATATTATTCAGAAAGTTCTTCCCAACTCTGTTGTGGAAGTTCCAGTAAATGTGAGGCACTTTTAGGTTGCTTTGCTTTCATTCTTCTGTCCAGGTCATCCCAAACCATCTCAATGGGGTGTAAGTCTGGAGACTATGCTGGCTACTCCATGTTTTCAAGCTTAAAATCTTGCCGTTTTTTTTCGTACGGTAGTTCTGGGAGAGCTTGGACTTGCTTTTGTATGTTTTGCGTCATTATCTTGCTGTAGGACGAACCCCTGACCAACTAGGCACATACCAGAGGGTACTGCATGGTGCTGCAGAATGCTATGGTAGCTGTTTTGGTTCAGGGTGCCTTTCACTCTGTAAGTCACTGACCCTGGATCCAGCAAAACAGTCCCAGACCATCATGCTGTGAGGTACCGTTCAGGAACTACTCGCGAGAGACAGCAATCCAAAAACGTATGCCTTTATTGGAGTCCGAGTCAAAGCCAAAAAACACTGGAATTGCCAAGCCATAATACGAAATCCAAAAACAGAGTCGACTAGACAGGCAGGGGTCAGAACCAGTAAGACAGATGAGCAGAGGTACAAAAACGATAGGCAAAAAGTCGTAGGCGATGAACAAAGCCAAGGGTCATACACTATGGCTGTTATGATTCTGCCCTTTTGTGTGTTGTCCCGAGCTTATTTATGCTTGTGCTTTACTTTCATTTTATATTTTCAGCTTTCAGTTCGGCCGTCTGACAATCCACTCCCAATCTGCGTTCCAGTGATGTCGCATGACTGCTTTCAGCATCCCTGCGTCTCATCGTCCAATAACGTTTCCTCTTTCGGTATCGGCTTTGGTATTTCATTCATTGCTTCCAGCTGTGTTTAATTCTGTGTCTCGCGAAACTCTGAGTGAATGCGTTCTCTGATAGGATATTACTAACCTGTACTAACCAGCACATATTTAAGGAAGATTATTAATATTTCGTCACGTAGTTTTAACCTTGATTAATTCATTAGCGAGCGTGTGCGATTCTGGCTTTTGTACATTCAGTCTGAGCTGTTTCTGATTAACTGCATTTTAAAACCTGTGCTTTCCTTCGCTTTTCTTGTGGTGCTTTTTACTTGTCACGTTTAGATTACCTTAATCTAAACTGTCTAGCTTGATTGATGGTCTCAGCGTCTGGTCTCAACTCATTATTGTTAACCCGGTTCTCTTGTATTACTGTTTCAGTCCGAGACTGCATTTCGAGTCCCCGCCTCCTCTCGTGACTATTTATGTGGCTGTATTGGGAGCGGATGTCAGACGGATCCTCCGTATAGACTTTGTGCGCTACATGGTGAAGTCTCAGCTCATCGTGCCTTCCGAGTTTCTCCCGTGTATGTTTCCCGAGACTCGTTTGCTGCGCCCTTGTCTTGTCTGCCCCGTGTATAAGTCTCACAGTGTATCTGTTAGTATAGTTAGGTTCAGTTTTTGTTTCCTTAGTTTATTCACTCTTGGAGTGAGTATTTCTCTTTCCCCCTGCCTTTGGCAGTCTACTCCCATTTGTTCAGTGCTTGTGCACGGTGTTTTATTTCTGGCGTGTCTGCCAAACTTTTCTCCTAGTGTTTTTTCTGTTTAATAAACACTTCTGCATCCTGCACCTGGTGTTCCCCCGACCTCTCCTTACAATGGCATACGAGGCGCTCTACACAAAGAAGTATTGATTTACGTTCTAACAAGAGCTATGAGTGAAAAGACTGTTTAAATAGACAAGAGGAAGGTCACATGCTATGCAGAGAACAGGTTAATTGGATCAAACTAATTACAAAGCAGGGGTGGCAACAGAAAATTGTGATTTCAGCTGAAATGTCATTTGGTTGTGTGTCTTATGGGGGTTGTGCCCCCCTGGAGCTGAGAGGTTTTCAGTAATACAGAATTGATTTAGACTGAAAAAAATGATATAAAAATGAAAAAAACTAGACACAAATAAATCAGTAAATTTAATGAAAAGTTAACTTAATTTTTCTTCAATGTAGTCTCACTGTCTTTAGTCCTACTATTTTACAGTTCTATTAGAGTTTTTTTTCAACACTATTTACACTGGTCACCAAGTCACTTCTGATGTGAAACTTTCTTCCTCTTGGCAGCAAGCTGAGTCAGTCTCTGGACTGCTTTCCTCTTCAGCTCCTGCTGGTGGGCTTTACTTGCTGCCATCTTTTTCTCTTTCACACGGTCTCTCTCCTTGGCACTTGAGCTACGGACAAGTGCAGCCAGTGTCAGGGTCTCTAAACGCTTCTTCTTGGTGGTTGCAGCTTTGGCCCACTCTTCCTTCTGCATCTTGGCAGCCCCTCTCATGTTCACACACAGGTTTCTGTCAACTGGTGCGTTCAAAACTTCTTTTTTCCTGAAATGCTGCAGGGCAGTGGTGTTTCTTGATTTTAATCCATATTTTATTGACTGGGTGGCACTGAAGGTCTTGTTGTCCATCCTTGTACTTTTACAGTCAATGTCACCCATCAAGTTGAAGGAGCCCTCCACCATTGGACCATGGAAACAGGTCAAAACAGTCAAAACCATCTTCAATAGAGCAGGGTATTTGTTCGTCCCCTTCACTGCACACCACCACTTGTCAATGGACATCAGGTTGGGATTAGCCAGGAAGTTGTCCAACTGGTATCTGTGCACCTCTAGGGAGATCTGTGATACTTCCTCCCCCGTCAGGAAACTCTTGCATGTACTCCTCAGACTCTTAAGGTACCTGACAGTGAGATGGTGACCCCTGGCACTTGGATCCACGGCTGAAACTGATTTCAACAAGTCATTGTCCAGAGGTAGTCTTTTTTGCAGATGTTGTGCTCACTGGACATATGCATCAGTTGCTTTGTCAATAAAGCACTTGACAGTTGGAGAAGCTCCTTCCTTTTGAAGCATCCCTTCTGCTGCCAGTCCAAGAAACATGTCTTTTGGATGCAAGCAGTGCTCCTCTCCTCTATCTTGATGGTCTTCAGTTGTTGTGATGATAACTTTGCCCGAAATTTAGGCTTCGTGAAGTAAGCAAGAAAATTTCTCATCAGTTCTTCTTGTTTGTCATGAAGAATGTGCATTAAAGTTGACTTGCTCTAGAAGAGAAGAACATAATCTTTCAGGAGTCTCAGCACTGCCATATAGAACGAACTGATGAGATCAGTCTCTTGACTTCACTATCACCTTCTCAATTATTCTTTGTTTCCTGTTGCTGCCATCTTGTGTCATGTTCTTGCTTGACATTGTCTGCCAAATTTCTTTTGCCGTCTGTCCTTGCCATCTGACTTGACTCCACTCTCATTCAAAATCTGCATGATAGGGGTCTTGTCCAAGGCACGATCTTCTGGGCACATGAATCCATAGTACATGACCCTGAAGGCATCCATCATGACTATGTTTTTGAGCAGTCAGGTCATAACAGGAGAGCCATCTATGTGAGAGAAACCTCAAGGGAGTGGTAAATGGGATTGACAATATTTCACAGATCTCTCTCAACTGCAATTTCAGATCAACTGACCATTTAACATCATTGTGGAGATCTGTCGCCAATGTTTCCACTCAGCCATCAAACGGTTTGCAAAACGTCCGAAAAGCATTATGAACATGGTGGCAGGAATCTCCATTAATATCCAGAAGTTGAGGAGCCTTTTACTCCCTGATTTTTACCTCCAATCCATTCTTGGACCCTCTCATCACTGAACATGAATCCATGCGCACAGATACCAGATTCTCCCACAGTATGTTGTTGTCCTTGAACACCTTTTCAATTGCTGGCTGTGTCCACTTTGTAAAGTTCAACAGACTGGAGTTTTTCAACCACAATAAGTTTTTGTCTCAAAGAGAGGTAACTGACTAGCATGGTGAGTACCCTCTTGTCAGCATTGCTGGTGCTTTCATCGATGTTGAGCGAAAAGGGCCCACTGCACGTTCTCAATTGTCTTATCTGTGAACGTTTTTCCGAGTCCATGTGTCATTTTGTAGGAAGCAGTCTTTCGTTCCAGTTTGACCCGATTGAGTGCCCTTTTGCTTCTTTTTTTTTTTTTGACAGCATCTTTTACCAGCTCCCTGGCAGTTTGGATGAGAACAGGAGCCAATGACAAGGGAAGGCTGTGCTCTGCAAGAACTCCAAGAACTAGTGCCTGCAAAGAAAAATGGTCTCATTGAAGAAATGTACTAAAAAGCATGTAATACATAAAATACATACACGCATGCATCATTGCGTAATCCATAATTGACTTAAAGTTTTATCAATATTTCAATATTCGACTTTGGGTCATGACCAGCCAGAATTTCAAACCATATTTACTGATATATTATAAAAGACAATAAAAGAAAAACTGAAACAAACCCAATGTAGGAGTAATAATTTATCAACTTACAAAATTTATCAAAAAAAAGTTTTAAGTTCCAAATGCTTAATTACCCTTTATGGAATTCTTTCTACATAACAAGCATACATCTAAATGCTCGTGATGACATAATTCATTTAATGTAATTTTATTTTTTAATTGAATGGTAAGTCATATTAGTTTGTGATATTATAATAAGATAATGTTTTGTTAGTAAATGTTAATTTGATTGCCAAAAGTTATGGAGCAAGACAATCATTATTTGAATAAATTTGATTTTAGACCAATAAATGTAGAAGACATTACATGAGCAAATTATATTCCTTATTGTAAATGTACCGACAAAAAAGGCGAAGCATGCACACCATCATGGGTACAAATTAGTAATATCAGTATACTGTTGCATTAATATCTCTTAGAAATAGTACTCACATTTTGTTCCTGAAACATCCAGTTACTCATTTTAATTGAAACATGCAATTCAATATTCACAAAGGGCAATTCAACATTTTAACACAACATGGACTTTGCTTTCAAATTAAACATATTTAATGCACTATCAAGACATGCTATAAATTCTAGAAAGAAAACATGCCTCATAGTTTAATTTAGAGTTAACAGACAATGAAAATTGAAAGGGAAACGGGGCATATTAAATAATGTTATCGCAGTGTCTATTTAGCTGTCCGACGGTTCCCATTTTTTCCTGCTATTTTGCCGTTGCTTCCGCTTGACATGCGCAATTGTCACAGATGTGGACTTAATTGCCGACGCCGTGTATGCGTACAATCTTTAAGTTAACCAGAAGCATTTTGAATTTGCAGAGCAGCGAACTAATATGCAGTAGCTGATAAGCGGTCATGACTTAGTTTGACTGTAATCTGTCGTGCGAAAAATTCATTTCGCGTCAGGTGTGAAAGCTGCTTAACGCAAAAAATTCATTTTGTGTCCGGTGCGAAAGCTGCTTAATGCGACTACTACTCCTGTATACGCGTCTTTACACGCAACTTTGAATGTAGCTAATCTGTTGCGCGAAAAATTCATTTCGCGTCCGGTGTGAAAGCGGCTTGTGTATTTGCTTCTTTGCATTGACTTTGAATGTAGGCTAATCTGTCCTGCAAAAAATTTGTTTTGTGTCTGATGTGAAATCAACTTTATGGACAGTATGCGACAGTTAGAGAGAGCTCTGTTAGGTTATAAATATACTCAGCAACAAAAGTTTCTGTGACACCATTTATGTGTATGTTATAAATGACACGCAAAGATCTCAATGCAATCAATATGTTTATTTAACAGGAGAAACACTGACTTTTCAGTGCCAACGTCACTCAAAACGAAAAATGTCATTTTCATGCGTCATGAAGCACTTGTCTGACGTCTAACCAATTGTGACCTTCACACTTCAATACCGGGTGTGACTTCCTCGTGCCATGATGCAAGCAACGCATCTCCAGCGCATGGACCGAATCAGATGTGCCAGAAATTGCTGTGGGATGTCATTCCAAATCTGACGTAGACGTTGTCGCCATTCCTGGAGTGTAGCTGGCGGGTTATCCAACCGCCGCAAACGTCGATCCATCTCGTCCCAAAGATGCTCGATTGGGGACATGTCTGGGGATCTGGCTGGCCATGGCAGGACATTGACATGTTGTTGCATCAGATACTGCTGTACAATCCTTGCAACGTGTGGTCTGGCGTTATCATGTTGCAGCGTTATTCCGAGACCATGTTGCATCAAAAACGGTACCACCAATGGCCGTAGCACTTCATCGCGATATCTTTGACCTGTCAGATTTCCATCAATAACAAGCAAATCTGTTCTGTTTCTAGCAGTGATCCCTCCCCAAATCATGACACTACCACCTCCATAACGATCAAATTCCTGAACACAGTTGTTGGCATAACGTTCTCCACGTCGACGGTATACACGTAAACGACCATCACATCGGTTAAGCATGAATCTTGATTCATCAGTGAAGAGTACAAGATCCCACTGACGTTGGATCCACCGTCGATGTTGTTGTGCCCACTGTAGACGCAGTCGTCGGTGTTGTACTGTGAGTATTGGACGTCTTGCTGGCCGACGTGGGACAATGCCAAAATGACGGAGACGGCGACGGATTGTCTGTGCAGACAGTCGCCTCAAACCAGGTATCGTTCTTGCAGTTATGGTTGCAGGTTGGAATCGATTTCGGAGATGGGTTGTTCGAATCCAGTTGTCCTGTCTGGGAGTGGTTACTCGTGGACGGCCGCTGCGAGGACGGTCTCTGACATGTCTTGTCTGCTGATGACGCTGCCATAAGTTCCAAATGGTGTTTCGGTGGACATTCAGGCGATGAGCAACTTCCCTCTGCGAGGTTCCGGATTCAATCATCCCAATGGCCCTCCACCGATCATTTTCAGACAGTCTTGGCATTTAGAGGGTAGAGTTCCTGATCCGAAATGGCTGTGTTTTCGATAAGTGATGCTTCCGTCGTTCATCAGGCACAATGTGAACATTCCAAAAATTCTCCTCTTTTATTGCCATCCACAAGCATGATTTACGCACATTTTCACGTGCAAAGTCATTTTCTCGCATTTTCATGATTTCCATTTCAATGTTGTGTTTACGTGTACTGTTTCAGTCTGATATCTCCATGTATGACAATTTCATAATTGCGTTATGAAAAATAATTAACAATATTGGTGTCACAGAAACTTTTGTTGCTGAGTATATAATACAGGTTTTGCGTACTGTAAGTTCTGTTAGCGCAGGCAAGTTGCTTATGTGGAGCTAGCAAATTGATCACTTCTACTGGAAAGAATTACCAATTTAATCTCTGCCTTTTTCGGCGTTATTAGCCACAACAACTTCTGAAGGGGGATGTAATTATATCAAGGTAGTGCAGAGAAATCATTTGTAAACTGCACAGCCCACATCTGTGACAACTGCGCATGTCAAGCGGAAGCAACGGCAAAATAGCAGAAAAAAACGGGAACCGTCGGACGGCTAAATAGACACTGCTTAATGTTATCATGCTACTAATTCAAATGCATATCGTATTAGGGAAACTATTGTAAAAATAATGCCATGCTTG
Source organism: Gymnothorax reevesii (assembly GCA_029721435.1). Taxonomy (NCBI): domain Eukaryota; kingdom Metazoa; phylum Chordata; class Actinopteri; order Anguilliformes; family Muraenidae; genus Gymnothorax; species Gymnothorax reevesii. The sequence goes on from CM056577.1 coordinate 116,403,580, forward strand.
TATATGAAATTCCAATATATTAGTGAAATAGTACATACCTCTGAATGTACCTTTCTATCGGCAAGAGGTGTTAATGGAGTAGACTCGTTGTTTGGTTCAGCCAAAGTCCCCCAGTGTGTAACATCTTTGACTGCTTTATCTACCGTTGAAGATTGTTTGGAAAATGCTGATCCCAAAGAATAGTTGCTCCGCCGAATGGCAAGGTAGTCGGCATGTTTCTTCACTTTTGATGCGTGGTCTAACAGCGCCACACATCCACGCAATCCATAGTTAATCAAGTCTTTACAATACACACAAAAAGCTTTTCCGGCCACGACTGGTTTCTTCAGAAATTGTCCAAGTGCTTCTGTCACCTCGTCAAACTTTGAGCCAAATTTCACCTCTTCCGTCACTTTTCTCTCAAGCCCATTCCATCGGAATTTATTTTTGACACTTTTGTCTATTTCTAGCACTGATGACTCCTGATCCTCCGATAAAAATCTCATAATTCTGCTGAAAACGATAACGAAAGCTCAAAATTCCAGCACGAACGTGCTGCCAAAAATTTGTAAAAAAAAAGCATACAACAAGCAATTTGATTGGTCCAATCTTTGCAATTATCCACGCAGGGCCTTTTACAATACAGCAGTAGCTTGAGTATAAAACATCCGAGTTATCGCGGGAGACTTGACCCAGGGAAGTGCCGAGCACTTATGTAATATTGTGTTGGTTTTCGCTAAAATCGGGAACATGGGTGACAAAAACGTAAAAACTGAAAATAGCGTCTCTTTCTGAGTGAAGGTTGAGTGCAGGGAGCACCTCCCTTGAGCCGCACTAACTTGCGCCGGTTGTCATGTCTTTCATGTGGTTACAAACATTAGAAACTCTGGATAATTTACAGCCACGTAAATTCGACGCAATCGCAACTATGCAAATTATAACTCTAATGATCATAACGAAGCCGGTAACTTACTAACTGACCACTTGGTTTCAGTGTTGACAAACTGCACTGGGGTGAACTCGAGGTTAGCATTTGTGTACCCACCAGTGGCTACCGGTGAACTGGTAATAGGGGCTCAAAACCATCCCTTCAAAATAATGATTGAAAAAAGGTCATATCCAATCATTTAATAAAATTTTATTTACTTTTGTACTTGAACTCCAAAAATCCAAAGGATTATCATGTCGCCAGTTCTACTTGTTAAGTTAGAATGTGCATTGATAATCATTGCCCTGTTTTCAATTCATTTAAATTATCATTGGAAAAACTCCGAAAACTCTCAACATTATCAGGTGTGGCCAGTTTTCATTAATAACGCACATCTGTCAACTCTCACGCATTCGGATTTCTCGTACTTTTCTTTGCTGATGGGTTGGAAAAATCTGCGCTCAGCTGGCTTGTGGGGCGCGTGTGGATTGGTCTGCGAGGCTCATGTAGCTGTAAGTCGCGAGAATCCATTCTTTTCAACATTATTAATTGCTGGATATAGACGGAAATGTCCAGCACGTTTCACAGCTTGCTGCTGAGTGAGCCTCGCAGGGCTGTTCTGCACCTTTGGCGAGCCACTCGACCACAGAATTTATGAAGACATGCTGATATTATAAGTCGTCATTTATGTGCGAAATGTACACCTCAGTTTTGTGAAGCAATGTTTAACAGCGCTATCAAAAATAAATACGATTGTCGTTTTACCAATTAGTCTGATAAACTTTCTAATCAAGAAAAGTAAACTGCGACAGGCTTAGGTCATTCAGCACTGAAGGGTGAGGATTGAGCGTCCCTTTGCAGCAGCCGACGCACCACTTGTGATACCCAGTGCCCACTACTGTCAGTTATGCTCGAGTGGCGTTTGTGAATATCACCTAGCGAGGAGTGGGACCGCTCCCTCGGTAAGTGGTAGGTCGATCTCTTTCTCCCACTCCAGTTACATTTCAATTGTACTCACTATATGGTAAGTGGAGGGTGAGTGTGAGTGTCGTTTCTGAATACGGGCCTAGAACAGGGCGAATGCTGAGAGATCGTTAGTCAATTAGTTGAGTGCAGCTATACAATCCCTAGTGCTTGTTAGTAAGTTAGTACTATGTACAATTTTACTCTTGGTTCGTAATTTAGCAAAAACAAACTGTTAGTATTGGTTAGTAATATACAAAAGAAAAAGCAAGATGAAGGAAGTAAACGGGAATGGAAGGAATGGTTGAAACACAGAATCCAATAAATCACCAGAATGTGTGGCACGCAGTACTGGGGCTGAGAGCAAACACATGACAGAAGACCAGACAGGGGGAGACAAAGTGCAATGCATGGTTAAAAACAAAAACATGGACCGGAATATAACTGCAGGAATGGAATATGGCAAAATACAAAACATGGAAAAACTAAACTAGACAATACATGAACAAATCTAAGTAACCAAATCACAATACATAATCCAAGGCATAGTCAGACATAGCAAAGATCCAAATACAAACAAGGCAAACAGATCAGGGACATGGCAAAGCAGATCAGAATCATAATACACGCTTCCTCCTCCATGTTTGACAGTTGATGTCACACACTGAGGAACCATCCTTTCACCTACTCGACGGCATACAAAAAAACCTGGGTAACGTTACCTTTTGTTTAAAACTTCTGAAGGTTCACATCTTACCCTTGTAACTTTTCAAGCTATTCACTGGACTGGAACTGCATAATTTTCAATAAAAAACTGGAAAAATTTGGGTGTCCTAAAACTTTTGACCGGTAGTATGGCTCTATGTTGCCTATTCATCCTACATTACCTACAAACTTTACATTAATGTGATCTCATTTTGTCTGACAATGTACAAAGTTATGTGGCCTGAAACATTTTGACGAGTTTGATTTTTAATATTGTTATAGGGTCTGAAGCGGAAACAGAGCTAATCATTAAAATGAGTATTCCCAATGAGGCTGTTTTTACTTGGAAGCGCGATGCGTCCAAACTGGGCTGGAAGTAAGTTCTCATTGACATCACTGTGCTGTATGTGAAATGTGGTTGCAGTAATGTACATGTTAAATACTCAATGGTTGTAAAAAGCTTCACAAACCGCGTATAAATCAACGTTGAAAATTTTTTGAAGATTTATGCGTCAAATCAACATCTTAAATAACATCCAAAATACAATTTGCCTATTAAATTAGGTTTATGGTTTATTAATACACCAGGGTTGATTTGATTTATTAAAAAATAAAGCAATCCTCAACAGTGATTTCAGATTTATCACAACATTAATTCATCGGGTTAATAAACGCTGAAATACTGGTTGGGTTATGGACTTCAACCTGATTTTGAAGACCAGTCTTTACTACACATGAAATTAGCTGCATAATAATAATGTTTTTAATGTAGTCAATTGGCAGGCATACCCAGTCTTATTGTGCAAACAGGAAAACCATGCAGTTGATGGGTCAACAAGGGAGCCTGACAGGGGCACAGGCAGCCAAAAAATGAGAGAATTTGAAGAAGATATACAAGGTCGTTGCCTTACATTTGCTCGGATGCCTCATGTTTTGGTTACAGTACGCTACATTATTGACAAAACAAATGTATTCACATTTTAAAAAGTAAAAGAAAACATTAGGAAGTCATTGCGCTGTTGTATTACAGCTGTATTTTACCCCTACAAGACCTGAAACCCCCCCTACAGGACCTGGGACAGATGAAGGATAGAGAACAGCAGGCAGCTGGAGGTGGTTTCCCCTGATGCATGAGGCAATTGTGTCGCACCATCGATTATTCTTCCGGTCCTGATAGCCTAGTGCTCAGGGGAACATCAGCCATCCACCAGCTCAGTCTCTGCTAGGGTCCCCTGAAATCCCTTGTGTGGAAGAAATCCCACTTCCACCTGATATTTCAGCCCTGCAGCCTCAACAGGAGAGGTGTAAGCAACAGAATCACCACTCTACAGACGACATGCCCGCTGCACTTCAAAGCAAAGTCATGGGATCTTTTGGTGGAGCTATTTTTTGAGAGGGAGTGAGAGAGGAGGCCAGATTAAGGCGACTTGTGGAGAAAAATGATAGACTGCTTGGAATTTTGGAGAAAATGGTTGAGGCTGCAGCCCGCAATTTAATTCAGAGACTGACAGCTCACTATCAACGGCCAGTAAGCAGCCCTATAGAGACCCAGGATGCAGTGTAGTTGGGCTCGCCCCGGGCTTGACTGGCTCCGCTGATGACATCGACCTGGATCGAATGAAGAAGGCCATGGATGGCTGCTCAGGGCTAAGGCCAAGGAGCACCTCTGGTGTGCACCACCAGGTCCCACCAACCCACAACTGAATTCCAAAAACAGACTGATGGATAGAGCTAGTCACTTGCTGTGTTGAAATCATTTCACTTTGGATCAAATGAAAATTATAAAACAGTTTTCACTTTTGTACTATACATTCTGTCTTCATGTACACAGTTGTGTGACGAAGATTCTTTTTTAGAGTTCAAATTACGGACTGTTATTTTATGTAAGTGTACGTATACTGTTGATGCATGTTTGCATTCATGCTTATGGTGGAACGCCTTTTACATTAGTTCTTTTTTGGCATTTCAAAATTTTGGACAGGTCATGTTTTATAACGTGCTGTACAATTCTGACTGCACTGTACTCATACTTGGTAATAGCCCATGTATTGTGCATTTGTAATGCTCACAGTCATCACCAGTTTACATTCAAACAAGCTTTACACCAAAGGGATTACAAATGTTATGTGTAACTGCATGCTCTTCATATATTTCAAAAGACAGAACTTTGGTATATGTCTGGGAATATGGAATATTAGGTTGGTAGAACATTAGCTCTTTACAGCACCACCTTTGGTCAGATAGCTGTCCATCCAGAATAGTACCCAGCTAAACCCTTCATTTTCAGAGAAAACTAGCTGTGTGCATTTTAATTCAAAAACAATTTCTTTGGTACATTGCTGGGGATGGCCAGGACATACATCCAGCCTACAGTGCCCCCTGGAGGTGAATTTTACTCTCTTTTGATGTTTTATATAATTTATGCTGAAAATACTTCCACTGAGATTTTACTAATGCTGTAATATACCTCAAAGGGACAATGTATCCAGAGAATTTAAGATCTTGCTGGGAAAACACAATAATGCCATCTAAACATTAGCACAATCTGCAATGAAATGGTCCGTTTTGAGTTTTCCTCCAACTTTGGCTCCATCTAGCTTGAAAGTGTAGATACTACCAAAGACATGCTTGACTTTCCTGAAAATGGAGTTCCAAAGGCACAGTAAATGGCATTTATCACCATGGAACATATCTGGGTTACCGAAAACATATACTGCAAACATTTCTGGCCATCCATTGCAATAACCCAGCAAGATACCAAGGTACTATGAACTGGAAATGATAGTTTTGTTGAATACAGAATATTTTTGTTTTGTTGAATAAAGCATTCTTGATTGGTATACGTCTGGGATATTATTTTATTCCCATTTTCAGTTTTAAACTGTGATTTCTTAAATAATTCAGGCTGAATAACAGTTACACAGCTTGGCGCTGGTGTGGTGCTGATGTCTATACAGACTTTAAGTGTCACAGGTCATGCTAAAAGTATAACAAATCTGGTACAGTGTACCCTAAAGTCGGAATAATTGATGTAAAACGTGGTGTCAAAAGCAAAACTAAGACAGTTTAGTGGCTTCCAGGTGGTGTCTCAAGCAGACGAAGTGAGATATGGACCTAAAAATTTGGCTTTTCCTGTGAGACACCATATCTACCTATGTGCCAAGTTTCATTCAATTCCAGTGGGGGTCAACTGCTCAACTTCTTCAAAAAGTGCCATTTTCTCACGGCATGGCTCTTAAATTCACTTTGTATTTACAGCGTTGCTGGATTGCAATGCTTTATTCTGGACAAAGCCTGTCATTTAGCTTGTGTCTTCTAGGTTTGAGATAAACACTCCATTTGTTTTCGTAAAGAAAAGCAAAATTATTCTTTGGAGCTCTCAAGCCTTTATTTTGATTTCTAGGGCTGAGACAGCTTTCTTATTAATCCTCTGTTACAGCATGTTCAGTAAAGTCCTGTAATGCGAATATAAGCCACTAGATGGCAGTATTGACCTTTCTTATGTTAAGCCAAGACTGGGGCTAGGTTTGGGCATGTCTTGGGCATGTCTAGGACAAGTCCCACAGAATAAAAAAAAGAGGTCTAAATGTGGGAGGGGTCTACAAAAGAGTATATAAGGAGGAAAATTGAGGGAGTGGAGTAGAAGGAGAAATTGCGAGGAGGATACATTTGACCAGACCTGTCACTCTTTTCAAGACCTGTGTAGCTTTTTGAGGATTTTTGCCTGTGTTGGAGCATTTTCCTCACCGGGAACATCACCAAGCAACCCAACCAAAGGGACTGTAAATATTTTTTTTGTTGTATATATCAATCTTAGTCAGTAGAGTAGATAGTAAATTAGTTAAAAGTGTTTGTTTGATTAAATGTGTTTAAGTTTTAAAATTGTGTCTGTCATCCCTTGCTGTCATAAATGTAATAACAAATTGGGGCCATAACAGTACCCTCCCCTTAACCTCAATTACAGCCTGACATATCCGAGGCATTCTTCCCAGCAGTTTAAGGAGAAAACTTTCTGGAAACTCATTCTAGGCTTTCTGGAGTTTCTTCATGAGCTCCTTTGAACTTGATGGACGCACTTCTCTGACTGCCTGCGCAAGTTCATCCCACAGCAACTCAATGGTTGACAAATCCGATGACTGTGGGGTCCACACCATCTTCTGAAGCACTCCTGCTTCTTCCTTTTTGTCAAGACACCTTGGGCACAGCTTGGAGGAGTGCTTGAGGTCACTGTCCTGCTGAAGCACAAAGTTCTGACCAACCAGTCCTTGCCTGGGGGGAGTAACATGATGTTGGAGGATGAAATATTATGTTTCCTTATTCATGGTGTCCTCTCCTTCTGAGATCTCTCATTTTCACTGGGGAAACACCCCGGGTCTGCGGGGCACTAATCCAGACTAAGGAAGAATACATGTTGGAAGTTGAATTTCAAGATGCAGAGTTGTAAGCAAGCAACATTTCTAGTCAATACAAGTGTCACTTTGGTATTTTATGTGCCTTTATGGCTCAAAATTAACTTTAAGATGACAAAAACCAGCTAATTTCTGAAAAATGCCAGGTGTTCGTTATATTTTAGCCTGTGGTGCATATTAATTCATTCTTTATCACTTCTCCCTTGTTCTTTCCTCAAACACTCTTCCAGTTTAATTAATTTCTGTCCTTGCCATTTGATTTTCAGCCCTCATCTTTTCACCGCTTGAGCAAATGACATTAAACCCCACGTAGGGCTTATTCTACCTCACCCTCCATCTTCCTTCACTCACTTCGACTTGCTTCGCGTTGTCATTTCCTCCACAGTGAAGACATTTTGCCTGCGCCATGTTAGTGCACTCTCATTTTCTTCACAATGATCTTTGCCACACCTCCTGAAACTGCCTCTCCCCCTTTAGCTACTGCCACATTCTCATACTCCTGACACCATTAAAGCCTCTGTGGATTCCTTTCATACAGTGCCACCCCGTAACTAACGTAATCTAAATAAACCCTTTGTGCTAATTCCACCCTCAAGCTCAAATAAAATGTGTTTTTTTCTCATTTCTATCATAACATTTTCTGTGTCTAGCCTCACAGACTCCCTCTACATCCAAAAATCATTCAATACCCACTGATAGTGGGACGCTGTTTATTACTCCCTTCAAACAAAACCTCTCTCCTCCTAAAACACAGATCCTTTGCCTGATTGAATTTCCATATTATTAGGGCGTTATCTATCCACTTCACCGATAGGCATTCTACGGTTACAATGCCACTTCTACAGACTATCCCTGCTCTCACATCCCCTATTTCTCCTTAAAAAAATACTCTTCTTCATGGGTGTCACTGAAAACCTTACAAGCTTCCGAAACTTTTACATCCACTTTCATATCAAAAGCGTACTTGTCCTCAACACTCACTGCCAGCTTCACCTCCCTTTTTCCCTTTTCTTTCCTCCCTCACTCCACCACTTCACACTCTATTTTTATCCGTCGAAGATCAAAATTCTTAATCCAAAAAGCCATTAAATTCTCTTAAAACCAATCATCCATCAAATTCGAATGTCCATCTCCATACCCTTCTTTGGAATCAGCCTTCCTTTTTGTCCTAACAACTCAATTGTAATATGCGACTCCATCTTACAAGGTTGCATACTATCGTGCGCATAAGAATTGCCCACAAACAGACCCACCCGCATACATATAAACGCTGATCAACTGAAGACAATGCCAGCATCGGTATTGCGACTGGTGATAAAGTGCATCAGTTGGCTCGTTTGCTATCAAACTCTAACACTATCACTGATGATCACTGAACTAGGGTCACAAATTACGTTTGCTAATGCATTGTCAGATACAGACAATCTACTGCACAGTAATAACGACCAATTTAACCCAACATTCTCTCAGAACGTTTATTTTTTTTACCCATGAACATGCACTTCAGAGAAAATTATGACAGTATAATCAAGAGTACAAGAGGACAATGCTAAACTCGCTAAATGCTAAATGCTAAACAACATTTACAACAATATAGAGCCCAGATAACCAAAAATATTCATTTCTCTGCATTGGTTTGAATTGAATACCCACACTTGGAACTGAATATGCCGGGGTCTTATTTACTCCTCTCTAAAATTATGCTACACACATTATGGTGTTTAGATCCAAAGCAGTGTTAGTTACTTAGCCATTTATGTTCTATAAGTCTCTGTGAGTCCCCAGTTCAATATTCTGTCCCCTTAAAATAACACAGACGGGTTATAGCTAGTTTCCTCACCCTGATATAAAATAATCAGATAAAAAACGTGCTCTGGCTGAGAACATGCAACCACTTCCTCTATAGTGACAATCACACATGATTTTGCTTTCGCTTATACCTAGTCATACCGAGTGTTTTGTTCTTTGACTTGACTCAACTCACTTGAGACAGGAGCATTCTTCAAACAGTACTTTCTCCCTGGCTCCCTACGAGATGGACCACATCTACTACGACCCAGACCTGCCCTCCTTTCATCTGGAAGGGAGAAATAAAGAAAGTTTCTTTGATGGTAAGATTTTTCCCTCTTGCTCTGCTTATTTCAAGTCCTTCATGAGATGCAGCTGATGTCTTCACTTGTTCCGCTTAATTGCTTATACAATGATACAATAATCTTATTGTCGTTCTAAAAGCGCTACTTTGATCTGGGGTTCAGGACTAAGACAAGTCAATTTTTTAAATCCATGGGACCCCTTTAAAAATTACAACCATCTTGACCACATCTTATTTCTTATGACTTTTATTTGCTTTTTGTTTATTTATTTATAAGAATGAGAATGTTTTATTTCAATGGAAGGTGAAACAGGTCTGTCTCTTCCAACTGTTATACTGCCACAGCCATTTTCTTTGCATTGACTTGCCCATCAAATGAAGTGTTGGTTCGTTACTGTCCAGTTAAGGCATGTGTAGATGGTTTCTTCCAGATTTCAGTCAACCCTTTAAGAGAAGGGTTTTTTTGAGTGCTTTCAGTCAGGGCTCAGGAACTCCATGCTTTCAATCACCAGTAGGGATTATTATCCCAGCAGCAGAATGTTCACCGAGAACAGTAAAAAAAAAGTACTGGTCAAAAATATTTCAACACTTCATTAATGTTTCTGTTCCATGTCTTAGTGAAACAGTCAAAATGGCTTCAGTTTTCTAAGAAGTGGAAAAAGTCACCTATATCCCCCCCAACTAGACTTTTCCATGCCAGTGCAGAACCCAGTGATGTAGCCAGAACTGAAAATTGGGTGGGCGCAGAACATCCCTTTACAACTTTTATTAGTTCTGACTTGTTCCCAGTCATTTTCTTTAATTAAAACATTTTCCAATTATGACAATAAACTACTGGCAATTATAGACACCACATCCTTCTTAATGCGATCAAAGGGTGACAAAATAATAGCCTAAATTCAGTTCATGGAAATAATTTTATCATTGGCGTATGCTTTATGAAACTGCTCTGCATCTTCTGCGCTACTTTTTTTGCATATGAGGCGATCAAACCTGCTCTTCAGGATTGCTTGAATTGTTTAAATTAGTTTGTAAATCAAAGACAAAGATCAGAAACACCTTTATGCAATTTTGAGTAAGGCTGATTGAAATGAAAAAAAAAAAAGCACAATCAAACAAATGATTGTCATCTTACCTTCACGAGGAAAACTAGCAACACCTGATAGAATGGAGTGTTTTCAGAGTGAAGTGAATGTATTGTTCATTATGAACGAATGAATGCGAACAACTTAGGATTTGTAAAATCAGGGTGCAAAAAGATCCAAATTATCAACCTCCCCCCGGACAGGTAGATTTGAAATCTACCTGCCCACTTTAGAAATTTCACATCCTCAGTTTTTCTGAAACCCCTTCATCCTGAAAATTTACAGTGGATCACATCTGTATGACATCCCAGATTCCATATGTGTAATCTATATTGCTTAATAATACATCTGTTGAATAATAACGTTCTTCAGTACTTTAATCTCAATTGTTAACATTGAGTATGCAGCCCACAGTTCAACAAAAACTAGACAATCAGGTCTTGCATGCAGTGACCTAATAGCAGCGATTATCACCCAGTTCGCCATAAATCCATAAATCAACGTTTAATCAGTGTCGTTGATGGCAATATGACGAGCGGCCAACTTTAATTTCACATTGAATCATTATTAACCTATAAATGAACACGGGTGATGACAATAAACATTTTAATAAGAGAGACAAGATTATACCATGTTATATCGCCTCTTTACTCTTGAAATAGGAAACGATAGACAAATTTGTAAATATTTGCCAGGCCACCAGATTATTTTTCTTAACCCAAGTTGATGAGAATTTGTAGTTACATCCTATCTGATTGTTTTACAATTTTAGGCAGGTGCCATCTGATTGGCTGAAGCGTGGCTCAGAGCGTTATTGAGGAACCATTGATCTATACAGAATTTCATATAGTTCAGTGTTAGGAACATGGTTAGGAAAAATAAGCGTGCTGCCCATCCAGAAGATGTGTAGAATGAAAATCCACCAGCCAGACGCCGAAATCTGCATGTCTTGGGCGTTCGAATGAGGATCTTGATGCAATCTGAAAAGTTCTAACGGGATGTTCCGCGCAGACCTAATTTTCAGTTCTGGCTATGCGACCTGAAGAACCATTTACAGCAGGGGTCCCTAATCTTTCACAGAAAGGGCCAGTGTGAGTGCAGGCTTTCACTGCAACCAAGCAGCTATACACCTGATGCTACTAATCAAGCTTAATCAAGAGTCCAGGGGTTGATTACTGATTGCAAAGAAAGTCTGCACCACACTGGCCCTTTCTGGTAAAGATTAGGGACCCCTGATTAAAAGAGTGGATTTTTTTCAAAACCCTTCAGAATTTAGACCATTTACATTCAGTTTTCTCTGATATCAAATACTGATGGAGAGACATACATTGACCCACTGACTCAGATCACACTTCATAAAAATGAGGTCATTCTGAGAACTTTCTAGGTCATGAAATGCACAAAAAAGGATTAGGCTGGGCGCTGCCCTTTCATTCTTCTCATGAAATTGACTTGACTTGACTTGCTGGGATTTGAATCTTTCTGTGCTCTTATTCTATCCCTATTTTTATTATATTTTATTGTATTATTCTTTTCTCTATGTAAATGACTGTGAAGCACTTTGTGACCCTGTCTGGTGCTATATAAACAAACTTTACTTACATACAAAAAAAAAAAGAAATAAGAAAATGAAAACATGCATAGATAGATAGATAGATAGATAGATAAAGACTTTATTCGTGCCGAAGGGAAATTCAGTTTTTTCAGCTACTCACTGACACACACCCAGTGTCACAGCTAAGAAGTAAAAAAAAATGAAAAGTAAAGTGCAAGTAGCACGCAGTGCACCAAGATAAAAACAAAAAGTCGACATGGTCTACAACATCCCCCGCCAACTGTGTGCTTCTTACTTTCGAACTCCATCAAGGCCTTTATGGTCTGAAGCTACACACCAAATTTGGTTGTCCTATCTGTAATACTTTCTGAGAAAAGCTGTCCCCTTTCTCTCGGACAGACGGACGGACGTACACACGACGCAGACACGGACGGACAGAGGTCAAACCTACATCCCCCTCACACTTTGCGTTGGCGGGGGATAATAAGACACTAACAGCAATAGAACAACTTAAAAATATAAAAAAACAACAGTCAGTGCATACACAAGTCCGGCCCACTACTTATCTCCCTTCCCCATCCCTCCCTCGTGACGCATTGAGAAGTCTTATGGCTCTGGGCGTGAAGGACCTCCAGAGTCTCTCAGTGGAGCAGCTCATTCAGAGCAGCCTCCCATAAATTATGCAAATGAGGTCATAAATGAAAAATAACTACGCAAGCTAAGCAAGGTAGCGAAGACAATGAAAAACAAAATTTCCATAAAGAATGTAAATGAGGACATACATATGAAAATATTTAAAAGGCACAAAAAGAATATGTTCTACATAAACCCTGCTCAGGGACCACAGATGAAAATTAACCCTTGGGCTCAATCTGGCTCAGTCTTCATGTTGTGCCTTGTCCCTGCCAAATAAACATAAAATAAATAAATAAATAAATACATTTCAAACTGATCAGACAAAAACATCGATTTATAAGGTATGCAAGACAGAAAAGTCTATGAAAAACAAAAAAATGTGCATAAATCATGCAAAAGAAGGCACAGGTATGAAATTCTTTCAAACGGCATGACTAGACCATGTAGTGCACAAACCCTTTAAATCTAAAACCGGTCTGACAAGCTTTATGAATTATGATCTACACAAGATGGGTATGATGGACGGGTAAAAGGACTGACCCCATTTTAACACAATGTTGTTGTCAGGGATAATAACAAAGTATGTAAAAGTCACTCAGTGAAACAAGGCAATCAGAGATGGCAGACTTCACCCCATTCACGCAAATATTGGCAAGTGCGAAACACAGACTGACAGACATACAAACAAGCACTCAGAGCTTCTGAAAACAGTACATCATGCCCACTCCGTCAGGTGAAGTACTTAAAAATCAAGAAATAGAAGCAAACCACAAGTGCTACCTATCGTTAGGAGCTATTGTTCGGTGTAAACCATCAAACTCACAACCTTTCAGAAAAACTGACTTTAATCTGCTTGGCATTTATCACAGCAAAACGTGGCCGTTTTGATTAATCTAAGATGATTTTGTGAGAACTAAATGCATTTAAATTTCATTTTTGTATCTCTGACTGCTTGGGAATTTTTGGTGTACTTTTAACCAGTACTGCAAATGTGATCTCACATAAAATCTCCCTGTTTTTCACAGGCTCCGATGGCCTTTATGTCAATACTGAAGAACAGGGGCCAGGAGCCAAGCAGGGCACTGCTGCTGGTCAATATGGTACATTGTATTCGCATTTGAGCTTTCCTATACACATACAGTACTTATACTGTACACTGTATACAGTGGTATTCAACGTCATTCCTGGAGGCCCGCTGTGTGTGCAGGTTTTAGTTCCAACCACAATTGTAATTGCAGGATTTAACGAGCTGTTGTCCTAATTAAGTGCATTTCATGTTTAGACCAGTTATTTGACCTCTTAACCCAAATGTTAACAGAAATATATATGTTTCCCATTAACAATAAAAAAATTCCATCCCAAAATTCCGTTGTATCAGAACAAACAGAATAAAGTGAATGAAAACAATATAACCAATCAAATCAAAGACGTAGGAGGCTCCTAATTGGTAAAAACTAATGGGCACATTTTGACAAATTTATTCAACCAGCAAATGATAAAAGAGTAAAACCAGTTTTGAGTTATGATAATCTAATTAAGTTCACATAAATTGTTAGAAATCGGTGATTTCTATGTTTGTTTTTAGGATGTTTTAGTTTGCTATTTATTTATTTATCATATTTATTCTTTTAGAGTATGTATGTTTCTGAAAGATTGCGCTGTCTTTGGTGTTTTCCTCTTGTTTCTGTCTTGTGGTGTCTTGCCTTTTTCATCACACTCTCTTCCCTGTAATTTCGGTTAGGTATTTCCACTTCCTTCTCGCTCACTTTTCTATTTCATACGTGCTCCGCCCTCTAACGGGCTTCGCTATTGGTTACACCTAAGGCGAAGGTCGTTAGGGATCAGCTGTTTGTGAGTTATGGCGGGCTGGCGCAGGGGGCCCCTCTGTCAACACAGCGCTTCGCCCACTGGATTTGTGACGCGATCTGCAGGGCCTATTCAGCGGCAGGTCTGGTGGCCCCAGCAGGACTGACCGCACACTCCACCCAGGGGATTGCTTCCTCTACGGCACTACTTAGGGGCGTGTCGGTAGAGGAAATTTGCAGGGCAGCCTCTTGGTTATCGACATCTACTTTTGCGCGATCATATCTCAGGGATATGACTGCTGACTCAGTGGCGCATTCGGTCTTGGGAACCCTGCCGGAGGGGTCCCCTTCCAGCACTAACTAGCAGTTGATCATGGCTGACCTGGGGCGAGGCATCCCGGGGGTGCCCCGCCCGCAGCTGTTAGGCGTGCCATGGGAAAGTGACATGGCCTCTCCCAAGCATTGGGGTGAGAGCCCCCATTGGAGAGAGAGCCCCTTCCAGCAGTAGCTGTGGTTATGTTGGTACCATGATCGGGGTGTGGCACTCAGGTGTGCCTACCCTGGGGGATGAGGCCGACATGGGGGGAACGATATCAGGAGAAGCCCCCTTTTGTTCACATAACGGCTGATGTTGCTGGTCCGTAACCTGACGCGATGCACTCTGGCTGTGCCCGCCCGCAGGTGCGAGCCCTGTTATTGGAATAACAACGGTCAAGCCCTGCCATTTTTCCTGGGAGGGGCCTGATAGGGAGGGGTCCCTCCCAGCGCCAGTAATGGTTTGAGTGCTACTTTGCCACCACCTGGGGCGGGATACGCAGACTGGCGGTGTGCGCCCCAGGGTGTGGATAGGTTTCGAGCGGTTGCGAGAGGATCTGCGTGGCCAGGGTCCACCTGGGGTACATCCATCCCTGCCGGCCTTCACTTTAGGTGTAACTAATAGCGAAGCCCGTTAGTGGGCTACGCACGTATTCATAGAACTGGAGTTACATCCAGGGTAACTAGTAGTTCTCATTGACTATCCGCACCTGAGAATAGTTTAGCGAGGCACGGGTGATCAGTTAGATTAGAGTTAGAACTCCACCTGTTTCCCTTCTCTCTCCTATCACCGTCCTTGCTTTTCTAGCTCCACCTCTCTCTACAGCTGTCCTGTGTTTAGCTGGGGTTCCACTTAATTTGTTAGTGTTTAAAAGGCCCACTTTTTCCTCAGCCTCTTGTCAACTCGTTTCTTCCCATAGCTCGTCTTGGTCAAATCTCGTTTCTGCGCTTTTCTGGTTTTGATTGTTGATTGCTCGTTTCTTTTGAATCTCCCGTAAGTCTCGTATTAGATTGTTTGTATTACGTTGTTTGATTGACGATTGATTGATTAGTACTTCGTTCTCCCTTGTTACCATTTTGAACCCATCTGTTTAGTCTCTCCTGCGTTCTCTCTTATCCCATCCAACTCCCCTTTTCCTTTCCCTTCCATTCCCTTAGCTCACCCCCCCCTTTGTTACTGTCTTCTGTGCAGACGGATTCTTTTGGCTTCTGGATTATTTTGCTTATCCCCCTGACTTGGATTTTGCTTTACTCTGTTTGCCTGGCTATTGATTTATTTCTGTCTTTGACCATGAGCTTTGTCAATCCCAATAAATGCCCTGCCGATGCTGAACTGCACTTGGAGTCTAAGCCCGTTCCTTTCATAAATCTTCCTGAAAGTACTTCAAATGCTTGTGTCCAGAACCTAATTTGGGGTTTACAGATTCTCAGTGTCTAATTTGATCTGTTTAAAATGGTAGACTACTTCAAATCACTTGCATTATAGAAAAACACTATCTTCAAGGTTACTTTATTCTTCATAGCATGTATGGATGTTTCCATGGCAAAAAAGAGAAGTTAACAGCTCTAAACATGAAACACTCTTATCAGCTTGTTAAAATCCTGCAATATCGATTTTGGTTGGAGCAAATAAAAAGCCAGCATCTATAGTGGGTTCCCAGAAATGAAATTTTTCATTATGTCCCTCAGGGACAACTTTGGAACTAGAGATCTGCGGGAATTGGCACACGTGTAAACAGTGAATTAATCGCAAAATTTATTCCAAATGCAGTTCAACTACCGCATACAATATACTACTAAAATTGCCATATATAGGGTACCTAAATTTTAATGGTGGTAGCTCTTAAATTGTTAATTTTTCATAAGGTATTGAAGTTCCCCAGTTATTAACTCCCCCCTAAAATTTTGTTGCATTGTGGGCGACCCTACTGATGTATGGTTTAGATAAATTATAGCTTTAACTCAAGCATTCAGGATACTTGTAACCTCATCGGAAAAAAAAATCAACCTGTATATAAAATACATTTATTGCCAAATGCATCCACAAATCTCCATTTCTCAACCATTGTAAAGTGTAACGAATAACTTTGACGTGGTTTTTCAGATCACAATCTAAACAAATCTCTGGCGAGGTGTATTCAAATCAATGGAAAGGCTAAACACCTTGCTAGCACACAAACGCAATGGATTTTATAAAGGGGAGGTTGATTTTTTTTTTTTCTTCTGACAGTACAGATAGCCAGAATGCCCGATTTTAAAATAAAAATTTATCTTGGATACGTAGCATAATGATATCCTTTCTACTTAAAATCTGCTGTAGGGACTTCAACGGTGGTACATACTGAAAAGTGTGCTTGTTTTTAGGATCAAGAATGTATTCAATGGGCTTTACAACACTGAAGTTCTCCTTATAACACTGCTTACGCTTATGTGCGGTACTTCCCAACCCAGTCCTCAAGGACCCCCTACCCTGCAGGTTTTTACTCTCTTTCTACTCTCTCACACCTGATCCATTTAAGGGCTTGATGCTGATTGGTTGAAAAAGATCCACCTGAACAGGATGTGCAGGAAGCTGCATTGGGCCTTAAATGGATAAGGTGTGCAAAAGTAAAGCTGCAACAAAAACCTGCAGGGTAGGGGGTCCTTGAGGACTGAGTTGGGAACCACTGCTGTAGAGGACCACCTCTTTGTATGGACTTTTGCACAGGATTACCCCACCAGATCGCACTAGCAGTCTCTCTAATTATAAGTTCATCAACAGAGAGGTTTCTGTGACTAAAGATGTCTCTCACAGTGTCACAAAACAATGGAAAACATGCAGAACAAACCAAATGATGGAGCTCCCCTAAAAACACATCGATCACTGTGCTTGTCACGTGAACCAAATGCTCCAACTTTAGCAAAACAGCAGCAAAAACTGCTTTGAATCTGCTTGGCATTTATCACAGCAGAATGTGGCCATTTTGATTAATCTAAGATGATTTTGTAAGAACTAAAAGCATTTACATTTCATTTTTCTATCTCTGACTGCTTGGGAATTGTTGGTGTACTTTTAACCAGTACTGCAAATGTGATCTCACATAAAATCTCCCTGTTTTTCACAGGCTCCGATGGCATTTATGCCAATACTGAAGAACAAGGACCAGGAGCAAAGCAGGGCACTGCTGTTTGTCAATACGGTACATTGTATTCGCATTTGACCTTTCCAATACACATACATGTACCAGTATAGTCTAGTGCTGTGGTATTCAACGTCATTCCTGGAGGCCCGCTGTGTGTGCAGGTTTTAGTTCCAACCACAATTGTAATTGCTGGATTTTGACAAGCTGTTGTCTTAATTAACCGATTTAATGTTTAGAGCGATTATTTGACCTCTTAACCCAAATGTTAACAGAAATATATATGTATGCCATCAACAATAAAAAAAATTCCATCCCAAAATTCCGTTGTATTAGAACAAACAGAATAAAGTGAATGAAAACAATATAACCAATCAAATCAAAGAAGTAGGAGGCTCCTAATTGGTAAAAACTAATGGGCACATTTTGACAAATTAATTCAACCAACAAATGATAAAAGAGTAAAACCAGTTTTGCGTTATGATAATCTAATTAAGTTCACATAAAGGTTTTTGAAAGTACTTAAAATGCTTAGAAGAAAAATAATAAAAATTTAAATATACTGACCAAAACTTCCAACGCAACACATACAATTTTGAAATATTTGGTGTCCATAAAATTTTTGAGCCATGATAAATCAACTACAGCTTAAAAGCTGCGAAAATTGTTTTGATTTTGTCGTGTGGGCAGCTCGTTCCGCTTGATTGCGCATTGTTTAGAATTTTGCCTATCCGTCAGGCTGAGTAGAACTCATTGACCAATCCTTCGAGAATTTGGTCAATAAATAGCCGTAGCAATGGGCAACTTAAATATTCCTCTGCATTATCCTGGGTAACCCGCCATGGTTTGGTGTTGACTCCTGCACGTCGCTGCGTCCATCTGTGATGGTTAAGGGCACATTTGGGTTGGAATGCTCTCAGGTGGAACAGGGTGCTCTTCTCCGATGAATGAAGATTCAAGTTGAGTGTGTCTGACGGAAGACTGCGTGTATGGCGTAGGCAACGAGAATGTTATACTGACGCTACCATCCTGCAGCGTGACTGCTGGGGTGGACCCAGAGTGATGGTTTGGGCTGGAATAAGCGGTAGACACAAGACAGACCTCATTTTCATCGATGGAAACCTCAGTGCGGCCCGTTACCGTAACGACATCCTTACCCCTGTCGCAGTTCCACTCATCCATCGCTATCGCCTAACACTGCAACAGGGTAACGCGAGACCACATGTCGCCAGAGTCTGTCAGCACTACCTGAGGCAGAATAATGTTCAGTGTCTTGATTGGCCTGCGTATTCCTCAGATTTAAACCCTATAGAACATCAATCGGATATTCTGGATCGCCGGGTGAGAAGGCGTGATCTAGAACCAGCCACAGTCCAACAGTTGCGTCAAGCACTCCAGGAGGAATGGGACCGCATCACACAGGCTGAAATTCGGCATTTGATTGACTCCATGCATCGCAGAATCCAGGCTGTGTGTTACGCCAGAGGAGGCCATACAAGATACTGACCTCGGTGATCCAGAATTGTGCCTTCAACTGATGCAATGAATTGGAAACCAGGAAAAATCTGTTCTTCATTCCTGAGTCTAAAACTGTGTTTTTGATTTGAATCTTAATATTTGTTATGTATTGTTAAATGTATACAATAAACCCAAGTGTTGCGTTGGAAGTTTTGGTCAGTATATATATAGATATGTATGTGTGTGTGTGTGTGTGTGTGTGTGTATATATATATATATATATAAAATATATATTTATATATCAACCTCTCCCATATAAAATTCGTTTATTTCCAAATGCATCCACAAATCTCTGTTTCTTACCCATTGTAAGATGTAACGAATAACTTTACATTGTGACCTGAAAAACAACGTCAACAAAAAATCACTGCCTAAGTGTATAAAAATCAATGGAAAGGCTAATTAGCTAGCTACCACACAAACACGATGGATTTTATTAAGGGGAGGTTGATTTTTTTTTTTCTGATGACAGTACAGATTGGCAGAATGCCTGAGTTTAAAATAATAATTTATTTTGGCTACATATTATTAATGATATCCTCTCCACTTAAAAGCTGCTGTAGGGACTTCAACATTGGTACATACTGAAAAGTGTGCTTGGTTTTAGCATCAAGAATGTATTCAATGGCTCTACAACACTCAACTTCTCCTTATAATACTGCTTATGCTTATGTGCAGTACTTAGAGGACCACCTCTTTGTATGGACCTTTGCCCGGGATTACCCCACCAAATTGCACTAGCAGTTTCTCTCATCATAAGTTCATTAACAGAGAGGTTTCTCTGACTAAAGGTGTCTGTCACAATGTCACAAGACAATGGAACACGTGCAGAACAAACCAAATGATGGAGCTCCCCTAAAAATACATCGATCACTGTGCTTGTCACATGAACCAAATGCTCCAACTTCAGCAAAACAGCTGCAAATCTTTGCTCTATGACCTTTTTTTAGTCCTCAGGATGAGAACTACTATTTGAGGGAATGGGCATATCTGACCACTCTACACACTCTTCCCTGCACTTCATCCACAGAAGCTATCCTGGGGTGCGTTTCCCAAAATGACAGATGCTAACTTACATAGTTGGACCGATTGACTGTGAATGGACGAACTATGTAAGTTGCTTACTTAGATAGCAACTAAGCTTTTGGGAAACGCACCCCTGGTTGTTACAACTACTCCAGGTTTAAAATCAACCAATGTATGATGGCAACGTTTTCGGTTTTTATGTGATTTAAATGTAGCATAAATGTTTGTTTCTTTGAAAGTCATAGCCTAAAAACATATGAAGGACAGTCACATTTCCTTTGAGATGTGTATTTATGTGTCCAAAATAATCCCTCTCTGATGCTAAATCACTGCAAGCACAAAGGTGGCAATCGTATATAGCTTCCTCTTTGTGAATGATGCCTGTGGAGTGGATATTACTTTGGTGGACAATCTGCATGGACAGTACAGGTATGTACATGGAAAGTGAAAAAGTGATGCTTTAACTTGTAGTGATGCAAAAGCTGGAACCTACTTGACTCTATTTCTGTGCATCCCATACAACTTCATATTCCCACCATCTGAACCCGAGACAGCTGGTCCTCACCATCACCCAATTTTTGCTGAAACCATGAAAAAAAAAATCTCCAGGAAGTCCATATCTTTACGTCTTTTGGCATTTGTGGATTGGACCTCTCCTCAGCTCAATGAAAAAATTGGTTCAACTGAGTGAATAGACAAGTTTGATGGCCAATGGCACAATGGAGCAGTGGCGGCTCGTGAACTGGCAATAGGGGAAGCTCAAACATTCCCTTAAAATTAATGACTGGTCATGACCTGTTTTCAATCATTCATTTAAATTACCTTAACAGAAACTCCGAAAACTCTCTACATTATCAGATGTGGCCAGTTTTCATTTATAACGCATACTGATTATGACTCCAGACTTCTCTAGCTTTTATTTACTCAGGGGTTGGGGTTGGAAGCAATGCATTTGTTTCATGATTGTTTAAATGAAATAAAATACTTTGAAACGTCTTTATACTGTTCCATTGCTTCAAACTCCTCCATGCACAAGCACTTAAATTCCACGCGAAAATCTCGTACATGCGTTGATAGAATAATTGCTGTCTACAGCAGAGGAACGTGAAAATGCCACTTAAACTCATGCCGAATGCGTGAGAGTTGACAGGTACGCGTTATTAATGAAAACTGGCCGCATCAGATCATGTTGAGTTTTCGAAGTTTCTGTTACTGTCATTTAAATTAATGATTGAAAACAGGAACAATCATTAACTTTAACGGATTGTTTGAGCTTCCCCTGTTGCCAATTCACGAGCCGCCACTGCAATGGAAGACTGTTTTCTTTACAGAAAAGTCACGTTTCTAACTTAACAGAGCGGATAGATGGAGGATCTTTATGCTGACATCATTGTGGTGCGCAAGGTGGCACATGGTGGTGGAGTGCTGGTTTGGGTGGGAAATCATTTGTGATGTTTTCACATGCGTGCACATGGCCCCTACAGAAAACCCAGTTTTTGCCTATTTATGCATGGCTGCCCTTACCATGGTCGGTCAGTGACAGTCTTTGTTTTCCATTCTCAGACAGAAACAGGGAAATAAAGTTCCAAAAAATGACTCAGAGGCAGGTGCCCACAGTCAGAAGTGAAGAGATCCTACTCCTGTTGATGGGCAAAAAATTGGTTTTCTGTAGGGGCTGTGTGCACGCATGTTTTGCTCACATAGACTGCGTCAAACAGTACTTGCACTCATCCTCAATTGTCTCAGACCCCTCTTCTCATGATCAGTTTTGGTTGCTGTCTGGACTCTGTCTCATACAGGCTGTAACCAGAAGTGGCGCTCTTGAGCTGCCATCATTAGTTGTGGCTGCCCTAAGCGGGGTCGGTCAGTGATAGTGCCCGCGTTCCATTCTCGGATAGACAGCCGACTGACTGCTGAACGGTGACAGCGCACATGACGCATCACGTCTCGGCGGCTGAGACCTGCCCGTAACATGCCAAAGGCTCGTTTTCTCTGTCCTGTGTCACCAGCCCTTCCATTTTCTTGATGCATTTGCATTTTTCCTTTTTTTTTCATGTAGGCTATTGATCACACCCAAAAGAGCAAGTCAAGTGTCACTGTATACATCATGAACTGCTCAGTGTTTGTTATGACTGAAGTGATTGACGTGCGAGTGGCGCGCGTCAGGATTACAATACCACTCGCTTTTCTTTATTTCCTCTCGTGCCTTACTGGAAAAGCAATAAAAATCAATCGATTCTTCAATTTGCTGCAAATACAGAACTTACCTCACCTGTGCGTTTTTAATGGGGCTGAGTATACAAACCAAGAATATAGACATGCAAATGGATGGCGTCTTTTGCCCTGTACGGAAAACTCATAAATAATAAACCCCACAATGCTACTAACAAGTGCAAATTTTTACATGCCATTTCTTGCTACATGAAAAAGATTTAAGTCAAACGATTCTATTCTCTATTATGGGAACTTCCATATTTGGGTTGGTGATTGTACTGTGTTAAATGAAATGGCAAAATTACTCTGAACAAAAATAAACCCATGCAGTGATTATTATTACTATATTATATTCTATCAAATGGACACTGTTTCAACGAAACAATTATTTTATTCTTGCCTGCAACAGAAAAATGATTAACAATTTGCTGTACACAAATCATGAATTATCACAGCCTGAACCCACCAGCGGGCAGAGTTTATAGCACTCAGTAACGAGTGTGTCCACCATCGGCATCAAGTAAAGCTCACGAGATTGTCAGTTTTGGCCGGTGGAATGTTGTCCCATTCCTCCTGTAGCGCAACTCGGAGGTGTTGCACGTTTTCTGGCACTGGAACACGTCTGAAACACCGATCCAGAACATCCTAAAGGTGTTCAATTGGCGACATATCAGGCGAATATGCTGGCCAATTGAGAACAGGGACATCCTCCTCCTCAAGAACCTCTGAGCAAATCTGGCACTGCATGGCCAGGCATTATTATGCTGGAATGTCTCGTGATGAAGTTGCACAAACGGTGCGACTATGGGCCTCAGGATCTCGTTGCGGTACCGCTGCCCGTTCAAGGCACTCTCAACTAAATGCTGAGAGGTAAGCAGTCCATGGCATATGCCTGCCCATACCTTTACACTTGCACCACCATGTGCCACGCGACGCACGACATTAGCATCAGCGTAACGCTCGCCCACACATCGCCATATGCGTTGTCTGCCATCAGTGTGGTACAGTTGGAATAACGATTCATTGCTGAATAACACCGGCCTCCACCGTGCGAGTGTCCAGCGAAGGCTACGGTGGGCCTAGTCGAGTCAGTACCGATGACGGATTGCGGTCAGGTTGAGACCTAGGTGCTGTTGGCAGGCTCAGAGGTCTACCTCTACCTCAGGCGGTTTCGGACAGTCTGAGCTGATATCCGCCTCTTGTGAAGACCGACGGTCTCATCAGCTGTCCTGATGGCTGGTTGGAGCCGATGACAGAGGTGCTGCAGCCGCATGTGCCGATCCTGTGTGGGCGTGGTCACGTGGTCGTGGGGCATGTGGACGATTCACAATGCTGCCGTTCTCTCTATATCGACTTCTCAACCATGCATCATTCATGGTGGAATGATGCACATTCAAGTGTGCTGACACCTCTGTCACAGATATCCCAGCATGGCATGCTCCATCTTGAGTTGTGACAAAAGTGCACGTTTTGCGGTGGCCTTTTATTGACCCTGGTGCAAGGAGTGCCTGTGGTCACGCTGAATGACAAACTCATGCTGAGTTTACACCAAAAGATTTTCACAGTTCCAAACTAAAGACTGAAAGTCTTTAGGAGTCTAACTGGAGTCTTGGCGCGCTCCCGTCATCTTGATCGTTAAGTTTAAGGTGGTAATCTGCAGTCTGCGACCGCGTTTCATACCAGTCTTTCCCTTGTCTTGGGCCTACGGATCATATCGAACGTGTTTAATATTATCGCAAGTCGCAGTGACGTAACACAATCAACAACCAATAGATGCTAGTTACTTTTCTCCTGTTGGAGCTGTAACTGCCAGCAACCTTCAGGGCTCTTGGCACTCTAGTTTTTTTTTTTTTTTTTTTAAATTCTGGCTGCAAACCAATGTCTCAGTAAGGGACAATAAAGATACTTTGAACTTTGAACCTGCGTGCATCGGCAAATTGAACTGAAATCAGCCTGAATACCTGAGAATACACAACAGATCTGTAGCACTGGGTTTCTGTACATTATCATTTTCTGTGAGCAAGGTTGCAGAGAGAGATCAGCTATGGCATTCGTCAAGTGCGGCAAGTGATGAGTTCAGGCGTGGTTCAGTTATTTTGAGCTGGGGAAGAGGTGTGGCGGACCATCCTCTGAAAAAAAGGCAGCTATGGCGGGATTTAATGAGAAAAGGGGCAGATATGGCGCGAGAGAATCGGGCATGGCGCAGCCTCATGGCCAAACGTTCAAGATATAACATTGCCCAGTAAACACTGTTTGTGGGTATATTTTATTATAGGTCAATGTAACAGCATTTTTAGTTTGTGCATTTATATTTTTGTGCAATGTACATACTTTTTTGTTGTCTTTTGGTGCAATGTGCAGCAGACTCCTATCCTGCTCTAACCCCAGCATATCTGCTACACTGTATCTGTTAAAGTGCAAAGCGAGACAGGGAGACCCCACTTAAATCCCATAATGCCTAGCGCATTCGTCATCATGCAGTGGGCTAATTTTGAGGGAGAAGGTAATGCAAGGCTGACACTTGCACGACTTTTGGCCACGATTTTGTTGTGGCAAGTTGTGCCATTTTGGGGCACGAACTGGGAGGCTCCTGCACTGTTCACGACTAGTTCACGCATAGTTCACGACGAGTTCACGAATGCGTGCCCATTAGTGTCCACATTGACACGAACTGGCACGACGAGTTCACGCATAGTTTGCGCACTTCCTGCATTGGCACGACAGGTTTGCGCAATTCGGACGGTGTCGTGCCGACTTGGGCACGCCATATGAAAAGGGGGCCTCCCCAACCCCTGGTCATTTTTGGATTGGCTGTGGAAGAGACAACATGCTGAATTCCAGAGACACAATCATTGCAGAGAAGAGAAGATGCCTATACCTGGCATATTGTCTCTGTGATATAAGTTGTCTCTTGGCTGGCAATCTCTGGAATGGCGAGCAGTGTCCAGGAACCCCTATATATACCCCCGCACCGACGCAAGCGCCACTGTCGCGCAGTAGTCGTGAACTGCTCGTGCCATCAATGCGTGAAGTACACGTGACAGTGTCAGTGGGAAGGCACGGCCACGCTGCGACGCGCACCAATTCGTGAACATGTCGTGAACTACTCGTGAACTCGACGTGAGCTGTTTGTGAACTATTCGTGGCAGTCCGTGACAGTTGTGGCATAGCGCGCACTGCCACACATCCACATCGTCCCGACGAGTTCACGAACAGTTTGCATATAGTTCACGACCCGGTCGCAAAATTTTGTCGTGACCAAAATTTTAACATTTCAAAATTCTCGTCCCGACATGGCACGCAGTCACGAAGGGTTTACGCACACTTCACGCCAGTTTACGACTAGTTTGCGCACTGGCACGACTTGAGTCGTGCTAATGCGTGCAAGTGTCAGCCTTGCACGCCATGCTGGCGTGGATGCCTTTCTGCGTGAGCATCCGTGCCCTCCTGCGTGGGAGTGCAAGCCAACCAACGCTGGCGCAGCAGGAACTCCCTCACGTGTGGAGGCTGCTTTGTGCATTCGCTGCTTTTTTCTGTGCGTACAGGTGCCATTCTGTGCACGTGGAGCATTACAATTTGCTCATGGACATGTCTTCTCAGGAGCACGACTTTTGATACAAATCTGATGCCATAGTTCAGTCGTGGCATTTTAGATTTTCAGTCTGTTGTTGCTAACCCTCTGTGAAGTCCAAAGAGCTGTCATCGCCAATGAAGCCAGCTATTGGCTGCAGAATCAAAACAAATCCATCAGAGAAACAGCCCAAATATTAGGTGTGGTGAATCAACTTGTTGTGATCCTGCATTTTGTCTTTGCCATGCCCATGCGCCATGTTTTTGCCCATGTGTTACGCATCTGGAAAAACACTGGGAACTTGGAACAAGGAAACACTGGACTTGGAAAAGGAAACAAGGGGGAGAGACGCCTTGTGCAGGGATCCAAAAATTTAATTTATTAAACTAACTAAAAATCTCAAAAAGGGGAGGGGGAAAAAAAAAAAAAAAGGCACTCAGGCCAACATAACCACTGTGCGACAGCACTAAAGGAAGGAGAAACTCAGGAATCAAAACTGACTAGAGGAAACACTAGGGGGCAGACTCAGGAACAGACAGGGGCAACTTGGACTGGACTGGGGTAACTCGGGACAGGGACGGAGGCTAGGAGACAGCAGGCGGAGGGCAGGCACAGGACGAGACGATGGGCACCGCTGGCCAGGAGAAGGCTCGGGGAGACATCAGGCGGGGGCAGACTAGGACGACTGGAACATCGAGGGGCTCGGAAGACATCTAGGGGGCACCAGGAGGCTCGTAAACATCAGGCAGGCGGACGGGACTGGGCGACGGCACAGCTGGCAGACTCAGGCACAGCTAGCGGGGAGAAGGCTCGGGATACAGCAGGCGGGGGGCAGACTCGGACGGGACTGGAGCAGGAAACGGCAGGCAGGGGCCGGCTGGGCTGAGGCATGAGACAGATGAGAACACAGAGAAAGTAACGGGGACCAGAGGGACCGTGCGCAGGGGCAAGGAGTGGTGTGGAGCGCAGCGAAGTCAGATCACACACTGATCTGCTTGCTGGAACAAATATAGGGCAGGGGCACGGACAAACACAGGTGCTGAAACTTAATATAATTAACGAGGGGTGGAACATGTGGGAAACCTAATTACATGAAACAGAAAAACATTAACACACAGACGAGGATCACTAGACACTTCCCAAAGACGGGATAAATAAACTGAATAAATATTTCACAGTGCATAGAAAGAAGCAGGACAGATAAGATAAATGCAGAGGGTCTGCAGAAAGAACAGCAAAGCAAGTTAAACAAAAGCAAGAGGCGGAGACTAGAACAGGGCGACTGCTGAGAGATCGTTTGTCAATTAGTAAGTGCAGCTATACAATCTCGGGTGCTCATTAGTTCGTTAGTCTTATATACACAAGTGTTAGTTTGGTTAGTAAATTCTAGAAAATAACAAACTGTTAGTAGGGGTTAGTAATATAGAAAAGCAAGGGGAAATTAGGAAACGAGAAAGGAAGGAAGGCTGAAACCCAGAATCCATTAAATCACCCGAAATAGTGTCACAATCAATTAAGACAAAAACTGAACTAATGATGCGACCGGGGAGAAAGCAAAGACCGCACATGGGTAAGACATGGACTGGAATAGCACGGGAGAGGAATGATTTGTGAAACACTAAGACATCAGACTCAAAACTGACGTCACAAAAATAATGAAAACCGAAAATTGACTAACTAAACGCACAGAGACCCACAGAACACAACACCATGCTCATGTCTAGTTTAAGTTCTGTGCCTGGCCTAGTGCCATGATTGATGCTTGTGTTTAGTGACCACTGCCTTTTGTTCAAACTTCTCTCGGTAACAGTTGAGGTTTGTCTTGTGTTTGTATAATATATAAAACTCACTGGCTCCTCTCTGTCAGCAGCCGGTGTCCCCTGCAAGTACGCCCTGGCCCTGCTTTCTGTGCTTTGCATCGCGCTCCTTGGAGGCCTAGTTGCGTTTGGGGTCCATTGTGAGTTACACTTCCTTTCCTCTGGATACATTCTGACCAGACTTATGTAGTATTATTATTATTACTACTACAGTATTTTATATGGACATTCTCAAGCTTCATTTCTCATTTCTGACGGTATCATTCTCTTCAAGTCTCATTTGAGAAGTGCAATTTGCTCTATTGGAAAAGTTGCGTCAAAAACAGGAATATGAAACAAGTTTAAATGTTGGTTACTTGTTAAAAACTGTCTAGTTTAATTTTCCACCGTGTTATATATGCCTCTGCCTTCCTCCTGCAGATATCCAGTACAGCAATGGATCTGAGTCCCTGGAAAATGAAAAGGCTCTCCCGTTTTCTGAGAAGTACAGTAAGTTTGGTGTCACGGTGGGGCATTGAAATAGAACACTGGTGACATAGTGTAACCCCAGATTCATTGCTCCGCCATCGTCGGCAAGAGAAAAAGCTGTTTGTTCGAGAGCCAAACTCAGATTGTGCAAATGTAATAAATAGTGGATCAGGGGTGCGTTTCCCAAAAGCGTAGTTGCTTACGAAGTTCGCAAATTACATAGTTTGTTCATTCACAGTCATTCACAGTTTATTCACCTTTTACGTCGTTTTACAACATTGTCACAATGTTGTGTGCACATTGAACTGCAAAGCTGTGGTACAACCTCCTCACAACGTTGTGGACTGATGCTGTCTGCACGTTGTCAACACGTCATGTTCACAATATCATTTTACAACATCGTCACAATGTTGTGCTGATGTTTGTGTACATCTTCATATCTCAAGCTTCTGAGAATATTGTTTTCACATATCGTGAAATAAAAAGGGAATTAAGGAAATAAAATGTGTTGTGATTCTGCTGTCTGCCATGTTCTGACCTGCCTTGCTATGCTCATGTTCTGATTTGCCTTGTCATGTTTTGATCTGTTTGCTATATTCTGCTTTATTGGTATTTGATTCATTGCTATGTCTGACTATTCTTTGGTATGTGTTTTGTGATTTGGTATTTTGGAATTCATGTATTAATTTAGTTTTGTTTTTAGTCCCCTGTCGCCCCGCGGAACGGGGGACATAGACATGCTGTTCGTCCGTCCGTCTGTTCGCCCGGGAACAGTGTACTCACAATAACTTTTGACAGCTTTGATGGAGGATCACCAAATTCACACCACATATGCCTCTCATGAAGGCCTTGCTCAAATTCAATGATGATTGACCTTGACCCAGTTTTCAAGGTCACTGAGCAAAAACCTGTGAAGAACACTGTACTCGCAATAACTTTTGACAGCTTTGACAAAGGATCACCAAATTCACACCACATATGCCTCTCATGAAGGCCTTGCTCAAATTCAATGATGATTGACCTTGACCCAGTTTTCAAGGTCACTGAGCAAAAACCTGTGAAGAACACTGTACTCGCAGTAACTTTTGACAGCTTTGACAAAGGATCACCAAATTCACACCACATATGCCTCTCATGAAGGCCTTGCTCAAGTTCAATGATGATTGACCTTGACCCAGTTTTCAAGGTCACTGAGCAAAAACCTGTGAAGAACACTGTACTCGCAATAACTTTTGACAGCTTTGATGGAGGATCACCAAATTCACACCACATATGCCTCTCATGAAGGCCTTGCTCAAATTCAATGATGATTGACCTTGACCCAGTTTTCAAGGTCACTGAGCAAAAACCTGTGAAGAACACTGTACTCGCAATAACTTTTGACAGCTTTGACAAAGGATCACCAAATTCACACCACATATGCCTCTCATGAAGGCCTTGCTCAAATTCAATGATGATTGACCTTGACCCAGTTTTCAAGGTCACTGAGCAAAAACCTGTGAAGAACACTGTACTCGCAGTAACTTTTGACAGCTTTGACAAAGGATCACCAAATTCACACCACATATGCCTCTCATGAAGGCCTTGCTCAAGTTCAATGATGATTGACCTTGACCTAGTTTTCAAGGTCACTGAGCAAAACATGTCAAGAACACTGTACTCGCAATAACTTTTCACAGCTTTGATGCAAGATCACCAAATTCACACCACATATGCCTCTCATGAAGGCCTTGCTCAAATTCAATGATGATTGACCTTGACCCAGTTTTCAAGGTCACTGAGCAAAAACCTGTGAAGAACACTGTACTCGCAGTAACTTTTGACAGCTTTGACAAAGGATCACCAAATTCACACCACATATGCCTCTCATGAAGGCCTTGCTCAAGTTCAATGATGATTGACCTTGACCTAGTTTTCAAGGTCACTGAGCAAAAAGATGTGAGGAACACTGTACTCGCAATAACTTTTGACAGCTTTGATGGAGGCTCGCCTAATTCATATGACATTCTAATTGGCTTGTTAGGTTGATCTCAGCCATGGGCACAAAACTATGCCTTGGCGATGCGTCCATCATCCACAAGTCATGAAAACTGTAATCTCTCTCTTAACCCATGGTTATATTTAGCTCATATCACAATGATCCATCCCTCATCCATCTCTCTGTTCAACCAATGACCAATGAGCTACAGTGTCATTGTACTTCACATTATTAGTGGTACAGTGCACCACATTATTTTCAGCCATCAAAACTGTTTTTGCCATATGTTTCTGGTCACTTCTGCGACAGGGGACACAAGGCCTTCAGGCCAGCAGGCCATTTTCCAGGTTTTACTTTCTACCATACTTTTCATTCCGGTCCATGTTTTGCTTTCCACCTTGCATTGCACTTTTTATCCCCCTGTCTGGTCTCTTGTCTTGTCACAGGTCACAGCCCCAGTACTGCGTGTCACTCTTCAGGTGCTTTAATGGTTTCTGGATTCCAGCCTTCCTTCCAATCTCGTTTGCTTACTTCACCTTACTTTTCTATTTTACTAACCATACTAACAGTTTGTTGTTTTCGCTAAACGTTACTAACACTAACTAACATTGTATATAATACAAACTTACTAACGATCACTAAGGGATTGTATAGTTTCACTTACTAATTGATTAACAAGCTCTCAGCACTCGCCCTGTTCTAGTCTCCGCCTCTTGGTCTCTCCCTAATCTTCTCTGCTGCGTTTCTGTGGATTCTCCACACCTGCTCACGCTGTCCTTTCTCTCATTATCTATGCACATTAGAAATCCTTGACCGGAGCCATATTTTTGTCTATAGGAATGTCTCGTGTTCCCTGTCCGCGTTTTGGCTTTTGCCTATTTTATGTGATTAGGTTCTCCCACTTGTTCCCTCCATGGTAATTGGTCTCATTTCCAGCACTTGTGGTCTGTGTAGCATGTGATTCCCCAGAGTGTATATTAGGAGTCTTTTCACTGCACTTCCTCGTCAGATTGTTTCCTCAGTCTTCCTGTGCCTCGCTTCTCTCGCCTTGATTTCTTAGTGATACTTTTCTGATTGGACCACCCGACTTTTTGATTTTTGGCTTTGTGATTTTGGATTTACCGTTGCATCTGTGTTTTTTGACCTTTATTCTGCCCGACCTCGAGATCTATTATTGCTGCCCTGGTTACGGTTTGGATTATGCCCACTGGATTTTTGCTTTGCTTCTCTGATATACCTGTACCTATGAACCAGACCCATTTCTGTCCGACAAGGATTACTGTTATTGCTCCCCTGGTTTTGATTCTATTTTTGCTCAACTGGATTGTGATTTTTGGAGTGTGGACTTGGTACTTTTGCCTTCTGCCCTGCGGGGGTTTTCCTCCTTTATTAATTAAACCAAATCTACTGCATTGCTTGGTCCTCGCGACTGATTCCTGATCGCTCCATCACAAAATGTCTCAGTGAATTTTTGAAAATGTGCTTTCTGGGCAAATTTTCTTTCGGGAAGAGTACCACACACATCCTCCAGCAAAATCAAGTAAAATTACAACTTTTTCAGTGGCGGCCTTTAGCACCTGCGGGCCCGTTTCAAAAGCAAATATGGGGCCCTATAAAACATAAGAGTTTCATCATTTTGCTGGATGGAAGCTTACATCTTAGCCTATTCAGTGAAATTTCAACTTTTCTGGCTGAAACTCAATGTTTATTGGTGTTGATTTATTAAAATAATGGCAATGAAAATACATTCATGTGTAAATGTGATAAATTCTCAAAAACTTAGATGCAACTCTACCCAACAACCAAGCTGCATTGCAAAAGTTTTTGCCTTAACCCGCTTCAGGTTTAAAAACAAATGGCGCAACAAGCCCATATTCTTTGTTTTCTTCTAAGGGGACAAGGTTACTGGATAGCTCTACAACATAATCACGAGGATAACAATGCGGTAAAATGTGGATGTAATTCAAACTACGACATCCCACCAATTTAATTTAATGCCGCTTGAGTGGACTAGGTCAAGAAGCACTTTATGACTTGTATTCCCAGACCTTAATTCAATATTGCATTGTAGCTATAAACATTACACAGCACTAGGTGACACAATACCCTCTGCTTTGTAAGAGAATGAGGCTGCCTTTGCCAAAGCCATGAGTATGATGATGTATACAAAACCATCAATACTTCTGAAGTGAACACTCACCTTATTTTTACACGCAATTTTACTTTTTTAAGGTGATAAGGGGAATCGAACCTTCGACCTATCAATCACTGTGCCATACTCGCTACCAACTGCACCACGAAGTTAGGTCAGGTACACTGGGTAGTTAAGATGTGTTTTCCAACAACAACTTTCCACGGGTCATTAAGCAAAGTCATGACAACTTGTATCCATAATATGAAAAATAATGTACTGGACTTATAGTTTTTTTGTGTTGGAAAAATAAAAGCAATTAAAAACTAGAAAAGTACTCATAGAGTGCAGACCTCCGCCAGGGGGCAGCAAAGCCAAAGGCACTGCGATTGGAACTCTGGCCCATTGTAAAGACTTGAAATTTTGAACTTTGGCGTATATCTCAGCTGTACTTCGGCCTAGATATGCCAAAATTTAATCACCAGTTCCTTTACTTAATACCCACCTTCTCTGAAAATTTCATAAAAATCGGTGCTCTACTTTTTGAGTTACCTTGCTAACTAACTAACAAACAAACAGACAAACTCTGCCTAAAACATAACCTCCTTGGCGGAGGTAATTATGTTTACCTCTAATTTGGTGTTTTAATGTTATCATGGTCGTCTGTTTTTTAGTTTGTTTGTTGAAAGTGGCGACTCATTCAGTAGGGAGGTTAATTAGGGGAAAGTGATCGGCTATCTGCAGTGCAAATAAGAGAAGCAGGTCTGCCATTGGCACCGTGGTGGGGCGGATACGAGAAGCACTTCTGCTATTTTCCCCACAACTGGGCCAATTAGCAATTTCGCGGATCATGTTGGCAATTTGTAAGATTCACATTCAACAGTCTTTATCACTGTTTAACTTCATGAACATCCCATAGTCCTGTCCGTACATAACAAAGAACCCGCCTCTTCCTGTAGCTTAACATATGCTGGCAACTGTTGAAAATACAACCCCAATTCCGAAATAGTTGGGACAAATTTTGTAGGTTATAGAGCCTTACGCTCTGGTGGGTTTGAGTCTCTAATAAGTCTGAGGTGGTTTGTAGCGCCGTTATTAGTGTAATGCAAAATGGCGAATGAGTTTACATGCCACAGCTGTGGCCTTGCGTAAAATTCTGTGAAAGGTTAGACATGGATATTGGCCATTAGCTTCATGTCTATGTTGTGTTGCAGGCTACAAAAAGGTCTGTTTGTCAGGTATTGTGCTTTTAAAACACATTTCTATTGTTATGGCCCCAATTTGTTATTACATTTATAACACAACAGCAACAGCAAGGGATGACAAACACAGTTTTAACAACTAAAACACATTTAATTTTTAACAAAGACAAAGACTAATAACAACCTACAACTAAAGACCAAGATTGATAAATAAGAAAAAACAGAAATAATTACAGTCCCTTTTTAGTGGGGTGGCTTGGTGATGTCCTGGATGAAGAAAATGCTCAAACACAAGCAAAGAAATCCACAAAAGAAACGTCACAGGTCTTGAACAGAATGGCAGGTCTGGTCATCTTCTTGCAATTTCTCCTACTACTTTACTGTCTCAATTCTTTTCCTTATATACTCTTTTGCAGACCCCACCCACATTTAGACCTCTTTTTTTTAACTTTCTGAGACTTGCCCCAGACATGTTCAGGACATGTCTAAACATGACTCCAGTCTGAGCTTAACAAAAAAAAGGTAAATACTGCCATCTAGTGGCCTATATTCACATTACACTATCGACACCACAAAAACCCCTCTGTGTCACAGTTAGACTTTATGCTCGGACCATATATAACCCCAATTCCAAAATAGTTGGGACGAAGTGTATATTGTGAATAAAATCAAAATGCAATGAAGTTCAGATCACATGAGCCAATATATTATTTACAATAGAACATAGAGAACATTTCAATTGTTGAAACTGAGACATTTTACATTTTTATTCACAAAATGAGCTTATTTAAAATGTTCTGGCTGCAACAGGTCTCAAAAAAGTTGGGACACAGGCAAGAGAGGACTGAAAAAGCAATCAATATATAACAATCAGCTGAGAGGACATTTAGCAAGTAATTCAGTTAACTGGCATTAAGGGTGTAACATGATTGGATATAGAAGGAATGTCTTAGAGAGGCTGAGTCTCTCAGAAGTAAAGATGGCCAGAGGCTCTCCAACCTGTGAGTAAAAAAAATTGTGGAATTCTTTAAAAACAATGTTCCTCAACGTCAAATTGCATAGGCTTCGAAGGTCTCATCATTGACAGTGCATAACATCATCAAAAGATTCAGAGAAACTGGAAAAATCTGTGCGTAAGGGACAAGGCCGAATACGTTTACTGGATGCCCGAGATCAGACGCCACTGCATCACTCACCAGCATGATTGTGTCATTAACATTGCTACATGGGCGAAGGAATACTTTAAAAAATCATTGTCTGTATACACAGTCCGTCTTGCCATCCACAGATGCCACCTAAAACTCTATTTTGCAAAAAGGAAGCCATTGTTGAGGATGATCCAGAAGTGCCACCGTGTTCTGTGGGCCAAGGCTGTAGGATGGACTGTAGTAAAGTGGCAAAGTGTCCTGTGGTCAGATGAGTCCAAATTTTACATTCTTGTTGGAAATCATGGGCGTTGTGTCCTCAGAGCTAAAGAGGAGAAAGACCACCCCTCCTGTTATCAGTGCTCAGTTCAAAAGCCAGCATCTCTGATGGTATGGGGATGCATTAGTGCATATGGTGTGGGACACTTGCATGTTTTAAAAAGCACGACGAATGCTGAAAGGTATATAAAGGTTTTAGAGCAACATGTGCTCCCCTCCAGACGACATCTATTCCAGGGAAGGCCTTGTGTATTTCAGCAGGACAATGCAAAACCACATACTGCAGCTATTACAACAGCATGGCTTCATAGTAGAAGAGTCCGGGTGCTGAATTGGACTGCCTGCAGTCCTGATCTTTCGCCGATTGAGAACATTTAGCGTATAATTAAATGAAAAGTCTGTCAAAGGAGACCCAAAACTCTCCAACAGCTGGAAGTATTAAACAAAAGTGGGATCAAATTCCAATGGCTAAACTAAAGAAACTTGTCTCCTCAATGCCCAGACGCCACCACTCTGTGTAAAAAGAAGAGGGGATGCTACACCATGGTAAACTGGCCCCTGCCCCCCTGTAGCAGCCATCAAATTTGAGCTCATTTTTGGATAAAATTGTAATATTTCCCAGTTTCAACATTTTCTCTGTTATGTCTGTTCTATTGTGAATTAAATACTGGCTGGTGTGATTTGAAAGTCATTGCGTTTTTGATTTTAATCACAATTTACACTTTGTCCCAACTATTTAGGAATTGGGGTTGTAGAAAACACTCCTCATTGTTGACTCAGATTACACCACAGATTTGTGGTTCTAAATTTGGATGTCGAAATAAGGTATTTTTTGGATGTCTATTGACGTGCAAGAGAGGTGCAGGAAATAGATCCTTTTCACAGTTGCCATTTTACATGTCAAAGCTGGTCAGGCACTGATGTAATTAGGCTAATAAAAGTAATTATGGCTCCATTGCAAATAGCCTTGGTATGTTACAATCATTCCAGTTAGAGAGCAACCATAACATAAGAACCATATGACTCCAAAACACCTGGGTGAAATGAGACCATAATTATTACATCTGTGCTTGATGCATGTCATGTCAAATAGCCTCTGGGAAAAAGGTCAGACACTGGCAAACAATTAATAGGCAAGAATTGGAGAGCGTGCATGGAGTGACACTTATAAATTGCCGACATGATCTGCACGTCGGGTGGACGTCTCATGTTTGCTGGATTAATAATAATAATAATAATAATAATAATAATCATCATCATCATCAACAACAACTACCTCTGTGCTCTCGCTCCAACTCTTGCCGAATATTGTTTAATTACTTGTTGGATCTTTTTCACAAAGGACATTTTGTCATACCAAAGCAGCAAGCACAAATGAAAAAGAATTATGGTTTCATTCCATTTAGGTGTTTCAGGACCATACTGCCTTTGCACAGTGGTTCCTGTCTCACTATAATAGTTGTGGCACGCCAATATGGAATCGAACCATGGTCAATCTTATTAGCCAATCACACATATGCTTGCCCTGCTATGTCTTGTAAAATGGCAACTGTGAAAGCGACCTAAATCCTACACCTGTCTTGCACATCAATAGACATCCAAAAAATACCATTTATTGACGTATGAGTGTAGAACCACATATCAGTTGTGCCATCTGAGTTAACAGCGCAGGGTGTTTTATTTTGAAGAGAATATACCTTGAGCTACAGGAAGTGGGTGGATTCTGTATTGTGGAGACAGGACTATGGGCATGTTCAAGCTCTTAAACAGTGATACAAACTTGAATGCGATTTAAAAAAATTGCTGACATGATCTGGACATCAGGCAGATGATCTTCTGAGGTTCATTGTGCGTCGTATTGACATACAGACATGGTACTGGACCGACCAACGTGATATAGAAATGATCTGCGCGTCGGGCGGATGCCTCTTGTTTGCTGGGTTTCGCTGATGTTATATTAAAAGGCTGCAGGGCGTCTCATTAATGTTACGCTCTGATAATAGACATGCGAAAATCGAACTGGTAATTTTCTGTCCTATTGTTGTTTCCGCGCAGAGATGCTTGAACTCTAACTTGCCCCAAAAAACACGCTTCTAGTTAGCTTTGGTTTGGTTATGTCCCGAAACTCTTTGGGTTTAGAGTAGCCGGAAGTTACCTCATAGCTAAAATTTATAATTTTAGAAATCTGTGCACATTATCAAATTGATGAAAGGTTGGAAGCAAACATTTGTTTTCAATTCGCTAAATTTCCATAAAATACTGATTAGACATCAGTAAAAGCTAAGTAGACGAGTTCTTCAATATTTAAACTGAAATTTTGTGAAATATCATCGGAGGCTCCTGGACCGTGACTTGGCCTGAATCCAGAAATCTCCACAATGATCACAGATAAGTTCATGTGTAAAAAAACGCATAACATTGCAGATAATGCAGCTGTACATCAAAGCTTTCTGTTATATTAAATACCTTAAGAATGCAGCAAGCAATTAACTTTTTTTTCACATACCAACTGATGAGTCCGAGGGACTAGCAACATCGGCTTAGATGACAACTGTATTACCATGACAAGAGTCATGGTAA
The DNA here is from genome assembly GCA_029721435.1 of Gymnothorax reevesii. NCBI lineage: Eukaryota > Metazoa > Chordata > Actinopteri > Anguilliformes > Muraenidae > Gymnothorax > Gymnothorax reevesii. Next base: position 116,441,100 of record CM056577.1, read on the forward strand.
AATGGAGATAAGGTATTTATTAAAGGAATAAGCCCCAAGAAGCAGTGGGTTACAGTGATTTTACAACGGCGGAGGGACGTTCTAGTGCCTCACCACTGTGGTAAAATCACTGTAACCCACTGCTTCAAGGGGCTCATTGCTTGAGGCACCTATATATGTTGGGCATTGTGAGTCAGTCACTTTTGACCTTGGGCCTCCTGGTCAAGATCAAATGGCAGAGATGTGCTATAATTTGCTTAATATGATATTTAGAGCTTAGATATGTATGAGGCACCAAAAGGGAATCATGTATGCCAAACATTTTCAGTTGTTTGAATTTCACCTTGAGCCTCAAGGTCAAATGGCAAAAATGTGTTAAAACAGCTTAATGTGGCATTTAGAGCTTAGGTATGTGTGAGACACCTATTGGGAATCATGTAAGCCAAACATTCTCTGCAAGTTGAATAAGTTGAATATGACATTGGGCGTCAAGATCAAATGGCAAAAATTGCTATAACTGGCAGAATATGGCAATTAGGGCTCAGGTATGTTCGGGGCATCTATAGGAAACCATGTATGCTGAACATTCTTAGACAGTCAGTAAAATTTGATGTTGGGCCTCAAAGTCAAGGTTATATGACAAAAATGGCCCATATTTGTTTTACATTGTTTTTAGAGCTTAGGTATGTATTGGGCACTAACTGCAAATCATGTATGCTGGTTGTTTTCGACATGTTGGATTTAACCTTGGGCAACAAGTTGCAGATAATGACATAACAGCCTAAAAGTCCTTTAATGTTGGCTTTAGATCTTCGGTATGTATTGGATACTAATGACAAATGAGGTATGCTGATCAAACACACCATATTGGATTTGACTTTGGTCTTCAAGGTCAAGGTCATGTGACAAAATCAATATATTTATTTCCTCGTTTAATGAAGTCTTTATGAATTAGTATGTACAAGTATTAGGCACTAACCTATATATAATTAAAATTTTTACGGACATTGTAACTGCATGGTTGACATTTTTTCTCGTTCAATTGCAGCAATAAAAACTGGTCAAAACCCATTTTTGGATGTTTGTTCCTATTAGCATCATGGAATAGAAATAATAATACTAATTAGACCCATTCGGTGGCAGTGTTCTGAAAAAAAAATCATTGTCTGAAAGCAGAGCATGAATCAGAAGTGAATTGAGAAGATGGCGCACTTCACAAATTGACAGCAGACGACAGTGAAAGTTCAGGTTAGAAAAAAATCTAATCGGATTTCATGATGCAGACTTCTTAAAGATTATACTTTTGCCAAATGGCAGAAATGTTGCTGTCTGTCACTCATGAAAAAGTGTGCCTGCTCAGTCGAGTTGCCCGATAATAGTTACTAAAACCCCTGTTTCACTGAGCTGCGTTGGCCCCGCGGAAGTGTGCGAATGGAAGTTCCCTTCTTTCACAGAGAAGAATTGATTTAAAGAACCATGAATTGATTCGCAGTGGTACGAGACCATTCGCCATCACCGCTGAAATTTGCAAAAAAATTAAACGGGTTCAGTTTTTTTGCTAATGTCTTAGCTGGAGCTTTTTAATGCCAATATCGTGTCGACAACACAAGAATTTGTGTTGGCTTGCTGTTGAATCCGCAGACTGATGCTTGTTACTTTTCTCATGTTGGAGCTGTAACTGCCAGCAACCTTCTGCGCCCTTGGCACTCGAGTTATTCACCTAATTTTCTTATCACCCCAAAAAAAAAAGCATCAGTTTTGCCGCCTCTCATTTGGTTATTCCCTGGCGCCTCAGACCTCTCTGAATGTTTAGAGACAGCGCTAACACCACTTCGGCGGAAAGGGATATGGATCCTGATTAGCTGATCCTTGCCTATCTCAGCGTCTCAGGTAAACATTGCCCATCTCAAAGGTTAACATTATGCGTTGCACTAAAAAAAGAGACAATACATCTAAAAGACACTCAAGTTGCTGGATGGGAGGAGAAATAAAGGGAATTCATATTTGTCTTGCGACTCTGTTGCAGTCATCACATTGTATATTTTCAATAAGAAATCAAATATAGTCAGTAGAACATCAAAAAAAGTGTTTTTCAAGGTTAAATACTGTCAAGATGTACTTTTGAAATCATTCTACAACCACAATTCCGAAATAGTTGGGACACTGTGTAAATTGTGAATAAAATTTACACAATGACTTTCAAATCCCACCAGCAAGTATTTTTTTTCAGAATTGAAAAGATAACATAGCGAATGTTGAAACAGAAATTTTACAATTTTATCCGCATAATGAACTCATTTCAAATTTGATGGCTGCTACAGGTCTCGAAAAATTTGAGACAGGTGTAAAACACAGAGTGCAGGCGTCTGGGCATTCAGGACAAGTTTCTTGAGGTTAGCCATTGAAATTTGATCCCACTCTTGTTTAATACAGGCTTCCAGCTGCTGGAGAGTTTTGGGTCTTCTTTGACAGAATTTTTGTTTAATCATGCAACAAATGTTCTCAATCGGTGAAAGATCAGGACTGCAGGCAGGCCAGTTCAGCACACAAACTCTTCTACTACAAATCCATGCTGTTGTAATAGCTGCAGTATGTGGTTTTGCATTGTCCTGCTGAAACACGCAAGGCTTTCCCTTGAATAGATGTCATCTGGAGGGGAGCATATGTTGCTCTAAAACATTTATATACCTTATAGCATTCATGGTGCTTTTTAAAACATGCCAGTGTCCCACACCATATGCACTAATTCATACCCATACCATCAGAGATGCTGTTTTTTGAACTCAATGCAGATAACAGGAGGGGTGGTCTTTCTCCTCTTTAGCCCAGAGGACACAATGCCCATGATTTCCAACAAGAATGTCAAATTTGGACTCGTCTGACCACAGGACACTTTGCCAGTTTGCTACAGTCCATTTTAAATGAGCCTTGGCCCACAGAACACGGCGGCGCATCTGGATCATGCTCAACAATGGCTTCCTTTTTGCATGATAGAGTTTTAGGTGGCATCTGTGGATGGCAAGACGGACTGTGTATACAGACAATGATTTTTTAAAGCATTCCTTCGCCCATTTAGCAATGTTAATGACACAGTCATGCTGGTGAGTGATGCAGTGGCGTCTGACAGCCCGAAGATCACGGACATCCAGTTAAGGTCTTCGGCCTTGTCCCTTACACACAGAGATTTTTCCAGTTTATCTGAATCTTTTGATGATGTTATGCACTATAGATGATGAGACCTTCAAAGCCTTCGCAATTTGACGTTGAGGAACATTGTTTTTTATGTATTCCACAAATTTTTATACGCAAGTCTTCACGGCTTGGAGAGCTTCTCGCCATCTTTACTTCTGAGAGACTCTCTAAGCCTCTCTAAGACATCCCTTTTATAGCCAATCATGTTACACACCTGATGCCAGTTAACTTAATTACTGGCTAAATGTTCTTTCAGCTGTTCTCTTATACAGTATATCATTTGGTTTTTCCTGCCCTTTTTTGCCTGTGTCTTTTTTGAGACCTGTTGCAGCCACAAAATTTGAAATGAGCTCGTTTTGTGGATAGAAATGTAACATGTCTGTTTCAACATCTGAAATGTTATCTGAGTTCTATTAATAAACTACATATTGGCTCTTGTGATCAGAAAGTCATTTCATTTTTATTTTATTAACAGTTTGCATTTCGTCCCAACTATTTCAGAATTGAGGTTGTATTTAGATTTATTTATTTGTGTTCATTGATGTGCCGACCTTTTTGGAATTGAGGTTATACACCTCACACAAGAAGAGAAAACTGGATCAAACCAGAACAGAGTGGAGATTGGTCTAGATGCAGAAGTCCGCAAAAAACAAGTACTGGTACATCAGAGTCCCTAGCTTGAAAAGTAGGTGGCATCTTTATTGAATGGTACCAGCCAGAGCATGTCCAATACTGTTTCTCAAGGATAGAACTTCCAATAAAAATCCATTTCTGGAAGTAAGATGTTAAAATTGGGATAAAAGCAGAAAGATTGGGGAGTGAGGCACTGGATCGGGATAGTGTGTCTGATCTGAGGACTGACATCTTATCACCAAACTGGAATTACCAGTGGATGAATCTATTGAAGATTTGGAAGCGTTTATTGACGTGTTTTACCACGACATGTCGGGTAAAAAGGATGTTAAACGGGATAACAAGCGCAGCAGGAAACAGCTCGGTTCTAGCGATACAGATGACCAGTTGGTAGTTGAACAACAAGAAATACCTGAGTCTATGGCTACCATGCAAAAGCAGCTGATGAAGCTTGATCTTTCGAAGAAGTTAACTGACGACATAGAGGAGTTGAAGCAATCGGTGGAGTTTAACAACTCCCTTATGGAAGTGTTAAAGAAGGACAACGCTTCTCTGCGAGCTGATGTTATCAGACTACAACGAGAGATAAGGGAGCTTCAAGAAGATAACTTCAAAACTGCGAATGAGTTTCTAAATTTGCAGAGCCGAAGCATGAGAGACAATATTATCTTTCCTGGGCTTCCGGAACAATCTGGTGAAGCTAAGGGGGCCAATGACGCTAACCTGAAGTCGGAGCAAATTGTCAGGTCTTTCTTGGTAGACAAACTCAAGATGGAAAAGCTGAAGATGGACGCGATCCGCTTCTACAGAGAGCACCGTCTTGGGCAATTCAAGCCTGGGTTCGAGAGGTCTCGTCCCATCGTGGCGAAAGTCACTGAATCCAAAATGAAGATTTCCATCATGGAGAAAGGCGAAGAGCTGAAAGGCTCCGACTACTCGATAACTGATCAATATCCCCCGGAGATTATGAGACGGCGGCGTCTACTCCTTCCAATCATGCCGGATGCCAGGAAAAGCAACAAAAAGACCCGTCTGTTCATTGATAAACTTCTCATTGATGGGCTGTTATATCGTAACTCTGAAATTACATATTGGTTGACTGGCGGGGATGAAAAAGTCCAAGCTAAGGGATCTGACTGCTAACGTGTTTCCCACTACAGGATTCAATGGCGCATGATTGTGACGTCACATAAGCAACCTTACTAAGGATGCTAGGGTAATTAACAAGCATTTCATGAACTGTTACTGCCTGCTCAATAACATGGCAATGGACTATCTGTGTGTGTTCTGTGTTGGCTGTGGTGTTTTTTACATGTTGTACTTTTCAAACGATTTGTGGTGTTTTGTACATGAAGTCTATCGGCAACTTACCAAAGTTGAAATATGTACTGTGAGATATAAGACACATGAGCTGGCTTTCTTTCTGCAAGCTAACAAGATACATATTCTTGCGGTTTCTGAAACTCATTTGGACGATTCTTTTAGCAACTCTAATGTGGCCATTGATGGTTTTTCTTTGCATAGAAAGGATAGAAACAGGATCGGGGGTGGAGTCGGAATTTTCACATGTGACCGATTTCCAGTAAAACAAAGAAATGATCTTGTTAATAAATGACATTGAAGCTATCTGGTTACAGGTACAACTACCACACTTAAAATCCATATTGGTGGGCTGCTGTTACAGGCCTCCCTGCTCTGATATCCTGTACTTCAATAGAATGTGTGATATGTTGGATAAGGTTACAGAAGAAAATAGTGAATTGTATTTGTTCGGAGATATTAATGTAGAATGGCTATCGGATAATTGTTCTTTGAGAAATAAGCTTAAATCCATTGCCAACACCTGTGGATTATTCCAAATTATGTCTCAACTTACAAGGATATTTGTCAATCGTTCTGGAGTCACAACCTCCAAATGTATAGACTACATCTATACCAATAGGCCTGATGTGTGTTCCATACCTGTGTCTATCCCAGTCGGCTCCAGTGATCATAATATTATTGCGGTTTCTAGGAGGACTAAGCTTCCTAAAGCCAGTGCTAAAATTGTGCTTGTTAAAAGCTATAAGAAATTTATGGAGCAGGACTTTCTTGATGATCTTGATACAGTTCAATGGAAGGATGTGCCCCATGGATTGATAATTTTCTGAAGGACTTAATGTTGCAAAGAGATGAGGCCAAGAAGATTTCTGATTTGTCAGGTTTAATTGATGATAGAAATTATTACCGCAAGTTAAGAAACCAGGTTTCTAAAATAAATAGATTAAAGAAGAGAACCTATTATCAGCAGAAAATTTCTGAAAGCAGCCATGACAGTAAAAAAACTCTGGAATGTTTTGAATGAAATCATGGGTAAAAAATCTGCTCAATCTTCATTTGTAGAATCAATTGGTGTTTATTTGACAAAGCCTTTTCATATTGCTAGTTATTTTAATGACTTTTTTGTCAACAAGGTGCCCAAGCTTAGGCTGGGAATGGACACTACCATCAGTAATAACTCTGAGGTGTTGATAAAAGAACACATTATGAAGGGTAAAAACTGTACTTTTGAACTCCATATGGATGATGCTGTGACTGTAGAAAGGCTTTTGCGCTGTTTGCCAGTTTACAAATCTACTGGCACTGACCACCTTGACAGTAAGCTGTTGAGAATGGCTGCGTCTCATATCTCAGAGCCAATCTGTCACATTTTTAACAGGTGTCTAATCAGTGGCGTGTGTCCATTGTTATGGAAGGAGGGAAAGATTATTCCACTTCCTAAAGATACTAAATCAACTTTCGAAGGCCCCAACAGTAGGCCTATTAGCATTCTTCCTGTTCTAAGCAAATTATTAGAAAAGAATGTGTTTGAGCAAGTTCAGACCTATTTTTCAGCTAATTGTTTAACTACTGAACACCAGCATGCATACAGGGCCAGTCATTCAACCAGCACTGCTTTGACACAAATGTCAGATAGTTGGCTTTCAGCTATCAATGGGTCAATGCTGGTAGGTGCTGTCATGTTAGACTTCAGTGCCGCATTTGATATGATTGATCATGATCTTTTAATACAAAAACTCATCAGCTATGGTTTTAATAGCTCAGCTATTTCATTTTTCAGGAGTTATCTGTCCTCTAGATCTCAGAGGGTCTATTTTAATGGTGCTTTCTCAGGCAGTAGAGGGTTAGATTGTGGTGTTCCACAGGGGACCTGTCTGGGACCCCTCTTATTCTCTATATTTACAAATGATCTGCCATTTTCTATTTGACAGGCGAGTCTGACACTGTATGCTGATGATTCAACTCTTTATGCTCTATGCTGCAACTACAGTCTCAGAGATTAATCAGGTTTTATCCATTGATCTAAATATTTTATATGACTGGATAAAAACTAATAAGTTGGTGCTTAATATTTCCAGTCTGTATGGTATTCGGTTCCTATCAAAGGATTGCACTTGATCCTACCCTGGTTTTACAGATTGCAGGTCAACCTATACAGCAAGTTGAAAAAATTAAGCTTTTAGGCCTTTGGTTTGATTCATCATTATCATGGTCAGAGCACATTGACAGAATTGTTTTTAAAATGGGCAGAGCTATTGCCACTGCAAGAAAGTGTGCAACATTCCTTCCATTTGGACTGAGGAGCCAACTTGTTTGTGCTTTAGTTCTATGCCACTTGGATCACTGTTCTGTTGTGTGGGGCTCTGTTTCTAGGCGGCTACTTCAGAGGTTGCAAGTTGTACAAAATAAGGTAGCAAGGCTTGTTCTTGGCTGCTCTTACAGAACTAATGCAATTGTTATGCATGAACATCTTAAGTGGGCGAATGTTGAAAAAAGAATTTCTTACAATTTACTTATATTTTTTCAGAAAGTTATTCTAACTACCATTCCCAAATTTATCTCTGATAAAATAATTTACACCTCTAATGTGCATATGCATTTCACCAGAGGGGCAAATAGTGGGCTGATTAGTCTACCGTGTGCAAAATCTAATAGTATGCAAAGAACTGTTTTATACAGGGCTATTAGGGCATGGAATTGTCTTCCAAGTGGCATATGTAAAATAAAAAGTATTACAAGCTTCAAAAAACAATTACGGTCGCACAAGTGAGCCAATGAATATGCAAATGTAGTGTTATGCAATATCTTCTCTACCCTGGTGTGTTTTGTTATAATTTGTTTTTGTGGTAATGTGGATATGTTTCCTTGAATTATGTGTCTCAATATGTTTTAATCTTGTTATGTTATAATGGTTTAATGTTGTTGGACCCCAGGAAGACTAGCTGACGTCTTGCGTCAGCTAATGGGGATCCTTGCCAATAAACAAATGGTGAATGTAGTCCAAGTATTTTGCATACTTCTGTGTCAAAAGCGTATGTTTCCTTGATTTGGCTACGTACTCCAGAGTGAAAATCAGATGAAGTTAAAGTGCAGATTTTTATTTCTACAAATTTGTGTTTTTACCGTGTAGAAATGAAAGAAACTAGCCATACCCATGCTCCGCATGGGCTTGATTGTGACCTATAATCCTAACGAATAGTGACGTCACTCATCGTCATGCTAACAAAAGGCAAAAACAGATAAAATGGCCAAAATTACAGTAACGGGCAGAGTTGGTTTGATGCCACATGGTGGACGACAGAGGCAGGCTCGCCTGGACGCATATGCCAGAGGGCGTGAGGATCCGTTGGACGGTTTGGGAGGAGATATGTCACAAAGGCTGGCGAAACTGAGAATTAATATAAAGATTTTATTTACTCTGCAGTCTCCCAATTTTAGGGCCAGAACATTTAGGTCAAAAGGTTTTACCGATGTTTCTTGTAAGTCAGTTCTGTTCAATCATCTTTGTGCATAACAAATAAATTGGTAGCTTTTGATTGCCCATGGATCCTGTTTTTGGGGATTTTTAGCATGAGGAACAGATTCAACGTAGCATTATGTTGAGGCAGATTTTTTAAAAAGCTTCAAAAACAAAGACAAAAACACAATTTTTACACATTTGTGTACGGTATTTAGATGGGGACAGACCAAGCAGAGTTGTCGACTGGGAAGAATTCTCAAGGTAATAGCTTCATGGCTGTGGATTGGGTTGCATTTTGCCCGAAGCTTCAAATATTTGTCTATTTTCTTTGCAACTTGTAAGACAGCAACACACCCATTTTTTCCAGAGACTTAGGAATGCTAATAACATTGGAATCATTCATCTTCTTCTCATCTTTCTTACTTGCATACATTTAGTGGAGAAAATAAGTATTAAACATGTCAAAATTTTTCTCAGTGAATATATTTCTAATGAGGCTATTGACATGACATTTTCACCCGATGTTGGAAACAACCCACGTAATCCACACTTACAAAGAAATCAAAACAAATAGGTCCATAAACTAAGTGGAATGACACCGGGAATAATTATTGAACAAGAAAAGGAGGTGCAAAAAGGCATGGAAAGCCAAGAAATTAGCCAAAATCTGTTAGTTTATGGAAAGCAATCCTGGCCCCCATCAGAGCAAATAAATATCAGCAGGTAAAGTCCAAATTGATGGCCTATAAATTACTCATTACCAAGATCTTACACAAGAAGAATCTCATGCATAGACTCTGTGTTCATATTTTGTGGGCGTGAATGAACGTGCGAGTCAAGCAGTACTTGTAGAGGTACTTTGAAGCCGCGTGCACACTGGATGCAAAACGAATTTTTCGCACGACAGATTATATTGACTGAATGTAATCTGTCAGGCGAAAAATACGTTTCGCGTCCAGTGTGCAAGCAGCTTAATTCACTGAAAACGGGCAGGAATGGCCCGCTTTGACTATTTTTTCTTGCGGGCACTAGGGCAGTTTTTGCGGGAATCCCGCAATCGCGCTGCTTGGCGGAAGCCCTGCCAAAACGTAGCTAGTGAACATGTCTCACCGGTGTGTTGGATGTATGGGCTCCAGCAGGTTGAGCCGACTGGCCGGACGCCATCTTTGCAAGCCAAGCGGACACTACGCTGCGTTGACAATGCTATATGGAAATCGGACAAATCAGCACTTAAAATGTGGCTGTTCAACTGCAAAATCAGGCATAATCGATCGCTCTCATACCGCAATTGGTGCTCAGTACTGTCTAAAACAGATTTTTAGATGGAAGCTTGTCACTGGCATCAATTCTTACACTGCCAATCACATGAATATGGTGTATATAAGTGTTGAGTTAGATTTGTTTTATTTCCTAGTCCCCTGAAGGCACTGTCACTGGGGAAGGTTCCAAGCCTTTTTGTTCAGCTGTCACTCATGATTCCACGCCCATCTCAGTTGATACCACGCCCCCCACGCTGCAACATGGTCAAAAGTCTGAAACTCAAAAACAGATTTAAAACTGAAAATAAAAAGATTTGAAACTGAAAAAATTAGATTTGGAACGGTAAAAAATAAGATCTGAATCTGAAAAGATAAAACATGGAACTGAAAAAAATTAGACCTCAAATGTCAAAATATATATGGATGTGAAAAGTGAAAATAAATAATTTATTCAAAAGAATTTCCAAAGTGAATCAAAATTATATTTAACTTGAAAAAACATACACTTATTTTTATTTTGAATACATTGTTATATTTTTCAAAATTCAAGATCAACACATTAATTTTCAGTGTCAAGTTTTATTTTTTCAAGTACAAAACTTTTGACCCTAATGTAACTCCATACGAGAGGAAATAAAGAAAAACGAGGGGTATTGTAATCCTGATGCGTGCACGCGCCAAGAACTTCAGTAATAGCAAACATTGAGGTGTTCATGATGTGTACAGTTACACTTGTTCTTTTTGGTGAGGTCAATCGCCTACATAAAGCCAACAAAAAAAATAAAAAATGCTACTCCATCAAAAAAATGGAATGGTTCGTGACACAGGAGAGACAAAATGGGCCTTTGGCATGTTACAGGCAGATTTCAGTGGCTGGGAGATGGTGCATCATTTTCACTGTCACCGTTCAACCATCAGTAAGCTGTCTGAGAATGGAGCACAGGCAGTGTCACTGACCGACCCCGCTTAGGGCAGCCACGAGTGACGATGGCAGCTCAAGAACGCCACATCTGGTTACAGCCTGTATGCGACAGATTCCGGGCAGCAACCAAAACTGATCATGAGATTTGGGGTCCTAGACGATTGAGGGTGAGCGCAAGTACCATTTGAGGCCGTCTACATGAGCAAAACATGCCTGCACACGGCCCCGACAGAGAACCCATTTTTTGCTCATCAACATGAGTTGTAACTCTTCACTTTTGACAGGGAGCACCTGCCTTTGTGTAATTTTTTGGCACTTTATTTCCCTGTTTCTGTCTGAGAATGGAAAACAGGGTCCTAATGCTATGCAGGCTACACATAAACCCAGGGCCACTACTAAAAAGGGCCACCCTGACCTTGAACTTTGATGTACATGCACCAGAAGTGAATCAGCTTGTCCTTGACCCATGCTTCATCTTTCTACTAAGTTTGATCCAAATCCACCGCCAAGTTTTTGAGTTATTCTGTTCACAAACAAACAAACAAACCAACAAACAAACAGAGATGAAAAAACCAACAAACAAATGGAGATGAAAACATAATCTGTAATGAAAAAGAGTGGCCATTTCTACTCCCAACCACCGTGAGGCAACAGTGCTATTCACTGCACCAGTGTGACACCCTTATGCTTCATTGGTTTAAAAAAAAAAACAGAGATTGAGCTCTTTAAGCATAAGTGCATTGTTTTATTTCAACTACATGGCTGGGACTGTTGGCAAATTAATATGCTCTTCGAAGGGTTAGTTTGCTTCATTCAATTTCTTATGGAGCTGCTTACCAATGAAGCAAGACCAATGGCGAAAGCCTTAAATTAACCAGTGCTTAATTTAGAAGCGTAATGCCCAACCAAAGTGTAATTATCCATGTATGAAATGCTGACAAACTTGATAGTTTTCGTATTGCTCATAATTACAGCATCATTTTTTATTGTTCCCACCATTTTTACAGGCTGTTTCACTGAAAATGACCAGTCAGGAATGGAACAGAGTATCACAGTAACCCCAAAACCCAATCCGGTTCGGTGAGTCATTAATAGCTCTGTCTCCATGGTGCCTGTTGAAGCGAGAGGGGGTTCGATCCCAAAGTGGCAGCTGATGGTAGGTGGACACAACTGAAAAAAGGAAGATATCCTAACCTACGCCCTAACCTTATAATCAGCACAGAGATTTATGTGGCCAAAACCGCGCATAACTCAAAAAATGGGGTGCAAACACAATACTGCTGGTTGCCAGCACTTTGCCGGGGTCCGTCTGCTGTCAGTGGCAGGTCATGACTACCACCAGCTCCTACTTCGCAATCAAACCCTTACCGACTTAAGCTCCAGTATTAGAGTTCATGTCCTGTTTTCTGATTGGTTGCCCTGCTATGGACACCCCTCTGCCATTCCCAGATTATGGGCCATTCATTGGGGTGGCTTGCGCTGAACTCTTGAACTCCTATGAGGATGGATGGAAAGATCAGCAGATAGAATCCAACTTCCCCTTTGAGACAGGACGAGAATTTCAGGAGAGGCCTGGGAAAGGGGAACTACGTTCTTATTGATAAGTTCTAAGACAGCCAACCCCCGGCGCATAAACCGGGTTGGGGAGCGGAGGGGTATGGGGGCGGATGCCTTCAACAAGATGCCAAAAATAACACCAGAAAGCTGAACGGGGACCCGCCCGAATGACGTCATGAAAAACGTGAATATACGTCACATGATGTGGATGTCTGGCAAGCATCGGGCATCTGCCGTAGGGAACCATTGAAAACAAGACGCTCTAAACTGCTTGTTATTTGTTTTTTCTCCAAGGAATGAATCAGACATGTGTGCTCAAAGTTAGTTTAAAAAAAATAGAATTACTCCTCCCAAGACATATGATGATGAGTATTAACTGATTACGCAAAAGAAATGGGCAAATGACGAGTGGTACATTTAGTCACACTCCTCCCTTTCTCCCTCCTCCTGGGCTGCGACTTACGCCCAGGTAACCTGCTGCCTTCTGATACAAGTGTACAGCGCCCTCAATAATTATTGGCACCCCTGGTTAAGATGTGTTCTTTAGCTTCTAATAAATTCAGTTTTTTTTTTCTAAATAATATAGGACCACAATGAAAAAAAGAGGAGGATCCAAGTCCATTTATTCAGTTGGAAAAAAATCCCAAATTAAAAAATAATTCTCATACATCAAATCATGTGTGCCACAAATATTAGCACCCCTGATGTTAATACTTTGTACAACCCCCTTTTGCCAACAAAACAACACCTAATCTTCTCCTAAAATGTTTCACAAGATGGGAGAATACAGAAAGAGGGATCTTTGACCATTCCTCTGTGCACAATCTCTCTAAATCATCCAGCGACCTGGGTCCTCTCCTCTGCACTCTCCTCTTCAGCTCACTCCACAGGTTTTCAATGGGGTTGAGGTCTGGGGACTGAGATGGCCATGGGAGGAGCTTGATTCTGTGTCTGGTGAACCATTTCTGTGTAGATTTGGCCACATGTTTAGGGTCATTATCTTGCTGATAGACCCAGTGATGACCCGCAGATGCCACCAGATTTTGATTTAAAATGTCCTGGTGTTTCAAAGCGTTCATGATGCCATGCACCATACTTAGTTTTCATCGCCAGTCCTTTCCATACAAACTTGGCCTTTGAAAACGTTGCTGTACTCATTGAACGGCAAGATCTTCTTGCTTTACTTTCGTGGGTGCGGCCATGTACTGGCTGGGTGCAAAATGATATTGTCACAGAAATGTGGGTATATTTTCATATATCTAATTGTACCTTGGGTATATTTTGATGGTACCCTGCTTGAGAGTGTCCTTATCAGCAAAAATATCAGAATTTAGTCCCATCTCAGAAATTTTTTGCCCGCTAACGTGAACTCTGTGAACTCTGTCTCTTTCTAACTTAACTGCATTGACTTTATTTATCCGGAGTCAAAGATGTAGTTCTGAGGGGGGCTAAGAGGCTAGAAGGTTAGATCAGTGACATTTGCTAGCTCATTAAAAATATTGTTTTTCCTCTGAATCAGATGAGTTTGCTGGAATAGCAAGTGGGACAATGTGTATTTTTTTATTACACCTCAAGTCTTGTGAACATCTGTACATTACAGATGTAGCGGTTCTGTGGCAATATGTCAACGGCTTCCATTTCAATGGGCTCAATGATTTGTTTACTGTTTTGACGCTCATCAAGAAGCCGACAATATAACTGTAATATTGATGTAACCAAGAAGGAGGAGTTATCTCTCTGGTTGCCCATGGTGATATCTACTGACTAATTAGGTAATTAAAGTATCTATCCTGTTGGCCACTCTGTGGTCATGGAAAGCTAGTTAGTTAGTTGCTAGCATGACACACTGGTAAGCTAACTTATGTATTTAGCTGATAGAGCCTATTCAGACGTATAGAATGGACACACCCTCTGCCAGCGATGTCCTTCATCAATTTTGCTCCACCGTCACAGACGTCCAGACATATTCTGCTGTAAGCTACAGGTTAAGGGTGAAAGGATCATAGGAGGTAGGGGATCAATTGGTCTTTACCAGACAATATTTTCACAAACACATCATTAAAGGGCATCTAAAGTTGATTCTCAGACGGGACGTTGAACATCCAATGTTTACAAGCAAATCACGCTTTTGTTGACATCTTGCATTGTCACATGACCAATTTCATTCATATAAAACAATGTTTTGTGTCCAAGCATAGATAATCCTTCTATTTTGGTTTGTTTACGTAGGTGCGGCTCGCCGATTAACAAAAACAATTGGAATCGACCTTAGATGCTATTTTAGGACTTGTATAAAGGGTGTGTTTCCTTTAACTAGCTAATACCAAACAATGTGACAAATGGAATTTTGGTTGCTGTTTTTGAGGCTTCATAGCAAGGGTGGCATGAATGTGATATTACCTGCATGAAATAAGATGATTTCTGGTTTGAGTGGACGCGATTCATCTTTGATTCATCACTTTCACATGACCTTCATATAATGCGGCTGACAAGATCTTGCTTCTATCATGTAAGAAATATCAGCAAACTCAGAGCATTTGTTACAGCCACAGAACTCAAAATGATCACTCACACACTCATCTCATCCCGTATTGACTATTGTAACAGCCTCTTTATCTGACTCAGTATGTCTGCCATAAACCGGTCACAGTCAATTCAGAATGCTGCTGTTCGTGTACTCACCAGGTCAAACAAACGCTCTCACATCACTCCCAAACGAAAATCTCTAAATTGGCTTCCCAGTGTTTACAGGATTAGATTTAAAGTTCTCACTATCACTTTTACAGCACTTCATAGAAAGGCCCCTGAGTATTTAACAGAACTCACTCACTCATACCTGCCTACCCGTTCACTAAGATCCAACTCAAGTAACCTGATATCTGTACCAAGGACAAATTTTAAAACATGGTGACCAAACTTTTGAGCTCCTAAACTATGGAACTCCCTGCACATGTCGATCCGTTGTTCTGACTCGGTTGAGTCTTTTAAAAAACAGTTAAAAACATACATGTTCAGACAGGCTTTTGAATAATTACCATGCCCCTTGTCATTGTACTGTAAATGATTTTTATTTATTCACCATCATCTAATCATTGTTTTTAATATTAATTTTTTTTGCTCCTGTGTTTTGCTTCTTTTGACGTATAGTACTTTGTGATCTCTGTCTGTGAAAGTGCTCTACAAAGAAAGTTTACTTACTTACTTACAAACTTTATTCGGAATCAGAACTGGCATTTCAGTCGATTAATCTTCTTCTGAGTTACAAGTAGACATATTGAAGACACAGAATTTAAAGTGACCTTTATGGAACAAAATTTGTGTAGACAGAAATGTTATTGAATTTTGGTTTTGAATTTAATTTAATTTGCTTTGAATTGAATTTTATCGGTTTTAAAATTGAAAAAACAAGTAATCTGAAACTGAATCCAATTATTTGAATTGAATTTAAGATAAAACTTGAAGCATTTCATTCAATTAGCACGTTCAAATTCAGTTCTCTAAATTCAAATACAAGTTGAGTAACATCACATGAACGCGCATTACGAGCTGCAGCCCCGCCTCCTTTCTGCCTACTTCCCCCATGCATAATTTCTTATCCTACGTTAGTTGAGCATATATCCAAAAAAGTGGGCGTGGCCTGCCTTATTTGGAATAAGGTGACCTATATTATATCTGGGAAGCGCACCTCAGAACGAATTTTAAACCCATCCAACTATATACCGAAAAATGTTTACCAAAACTTCAGCTCTTTATTAGTTTATTTGTTTTAGCTCATCATATTTATCTTCAGCAGTTAACCCTGAGTGACCCCAAGATCATCAGTAAATGCACTGGCTAATTTCCAGTGTTTCTTCGGCGTAGTAAATAATGCTAAAGTTTGTCATGATTGAGTCACTTTTTCTCCCAATCGATATGTGAATGCATTTAGCTGGCGAGTCTACACATTTAAGATTCTGGGCTTCAAGTGTAGCGTTAAATTCAGTCAAAATCTAAATAATTGGATAGAGCTGTTCGGAACTTAAACTTCATATGGCTTACTGGTTCAGAATACCTGGAGTCACGAAATGATGACGTACCCGCAAGGAGAAGAGACTGCAAATAATCCAATAGCGGTAGCAGCTGAAAATGGTCCAAGAAATATTCAGTTTTTGGAGCGGTACTTCATGCACATGCAAATTTGCTCATGCACGAAAATATGCTGTTAAGAGTACGGGGATATGCTCTCTGCTGCAATACGGTGCCAACACTGATTTACGTATTGTGTACACATGGTTCCGTAGTTGCATATTAAACACTCCAGGTTCATTTATAGCTGGCTGGCTATATCCGACAAATCATCCATAGCATTCACGGACACATGAAATGCAATGAAAATTCGGTAGCTCTTTGGAATTCAGTACCTTCTACTGGACATCGGCTATGTCACTAGTTTAGTCTTTGGCAGCGTCTTGACAGTGAGCAATGTCCGAGATCTGTGTTTTTTTACTTCAGCATATGCCGTCAGGGTTTTTTGAAGGGGGCAAGATTATCAGTAGATTATCTCATAGTATAATAAAAAAAAAAAAAACTTGAGTTTATTTCCTCAGGGTCAGTAGTTGTTAATGGATACTAGATATATTGTTTCTAGTCACCTTATGCTAAACATCTTTCCTGCTTTTTCCCCATTTAAAGAAAATAGTTTTGCTTTATTTGACTTATACTGAATTTTATTTTGCAGGATTTCATCATATTTCAATTTTGTTACATAATTTGGGCCAGGATTCATTATTAAATGGATTTGGTAAAGAGATTTGTTGTGATTTTATTTCCTCGTTTTGTTGTGGATTCTAGCTATTTTTATTTGTTCTCCTGTAAGGGTTGTGTTTTGCACACTGATGATGTGCACAGAGGACAAGAAGTTGAGGACTGATCTCAGGTGCAAGGATGGCCTTGGTTGTATTTATTATGCCTACTGTATAGCAGGAAGGTGCATAAGAAGCAGTACAGAACAAAATAGGAAACGAGGTTCCTGAAAAGCACTATTAGTAATACAGAGACTGCTACATTCTGCATGTTCTGTCTGTTCTGGTTTTATGTTTATTTCCACTTGGTTTGTTTAGTTCATGCATTCTGTATTATCTGCAATTTTATGCACATTGTGTTCCCCTGTAATGTCTTGCCTTTCTATGTTCTTTGCCACTGCACACCCGTCTGCGAGCTGTCACATTTCGGGTGATTTCGGAAGTTTCCGGTGTTTCACAAGTTCCCTCATGCCTAGATTACTTCCTTCAACATTAATTACTAATTAAGAACTAATCACACTAAAACTGTAGGTTTATCTACTAAACTCACTAATATACTAATTCCGTAAATAACTACAGTACTTACTTGCACATTTGGGTAATTTTAATTCCGCAAAGACTACTAACTCTACAAATTGATTCTCTCCACTTTCCACACTAATCTGTAACTCCGCCCTCTTTGCTCTGCCCATTCTTTGCCTTTGTTTCTTCAGAGACTTTGCAACTATCTGTTATACTAATCTGTTTCTTCCACCTCTCCTCACTTAGGCACCATTGTTATTTAAGGATGTCCTGTGAACACAAGTCTTTGTAGCCTCACACCTGTTGCCCCACCTAGCTTGTTACCTCCCTTGTGTGTATATAGTCCCTCACTTCTGCTTAGCTCTTGCTGGACTGTTGATCAACTTTTCCTGTGCTGAGCTCCTTGTATGCCAGTGATTTGTTTGTGATTCTGTGACACCTTTCTGCCCGATTCCAATTTCTGTCTGTGTCTGCCTGGATTTATTTCCCTTCTGATTATGACCCTTTTTCTGCCCGACGTAGATTTCGGTGTATTGCTGCCCTGGCTTTTGAATTTGGATTTGGACACTCTACTCTCCCACTACCTTAAAATTTACCTACTGTAGTTACCTACTGGACTTTAGCTATAGTTACAATGAATTACAAATATGAAATTTGGTTCCTTTAGTAATAATGGGAAAGTCCTGATATAAACAATAGACACCACTTAATTCAAGAGTGAGAATGAATACATGGAATATGAGGGGAATAAGTTTATACAAGGCTAGAGATACAACACAGGCATGTGGCTACGAGACATTCCAAAGACAATGTGCAAATCTTGGTTTTAAATAGCACAACTGCAAAGGGGAAATGACAAACAGGTGCAGGTAATCATTATGGAGCTGAGAATGTGGTCCGGGTAATAGACCGGTGAGCTTGACGGCTGGAGGCGTGACCCTACCACCACCCCCCGAGGCTCGACTCCAGGCGAGCCTGGTCTTTGGCCGGGAGGGCAGCCTCTGCACCCTACGGAGCAGGCTGGTTAGAGTGGGCCTGTTGGAATTCGGCCAGCAGCTGTGGATCCAGGATGTCATCACGATCCTCTCCTCTGGACCGTAGCCTTCCCATCTATCAGGTACTGCAACCTGCCTCTGTGACGTCTGGACCTCAGCAGGCTGCCCACGCGGTAGACGGGATCTCCGTTAACCTCCAGATAGGAGGAGGGTCTTCAGGAGGGTAACCTCTGTGAGGGATCCAGCTATCTTTGACTTTAGCAAAGATACATGAAAGATATTGTTAATGTGGTGGCGTGATAGCAGCTGGAGTGAGTAAGCTGTTTCATTGACCCTCCAGAAGAGCTGGAATGGGCCAGTGAACTGTGGGCTGAGTTTCTTGCAATGGAGGTGGAGGTGCAGATCCCTAGTAGAGAGCCAGACTCAGTCCCCCAGGGGGTAGTTGGTGGGACGTCTTGGTCCGCCTGGATCTTCTGATGGCGGAGCGTTCTCTGGATTTGGACACTGGTGTTTTCCCAGACTTTCTCCTTCTCTTTGAACCAGGCATCCATCGTCCATTGGGACATCTGTCTGTTTCTGTTCCCAAGGGCACAGGTAGGTTGCCGCCCAAGAACACACTGGAAAGGGGTTCGTCTCGTGGACATGCTCTTCAGGGAGTTCTGGGCATACTCTGCCCTGGGCAGGTACTAGCCCATAGTCCGAGAGGATGTACTCTGGAATGCCAAAGTTCCTGAAAACCAGTGTGAATAGCACCTGTGCTACTTGGAGAGCAGAGGGCAGTGTGGCGAAAGGCACAAACTTGCAGAATTTGGAAAATCTGTAAACATTTACCAGTATGCGTTACCTTCCGATGAAGGGAGGTCTGTTGCTAAGTCCACAGCAATGTGTTACCATGAATGATGCGGGGCTGGTAATGGGTTGAGTTTGCTGGCTGGCAGCTGGCATGGTGTCTTGGAGATGGCACAAGTTGTGCATGACCGGACGGACGGCTGCTTTCACATCACAGGCCAGGTGGGGCCACTAATATTTTCGACTGATGATGTGTATGGTTCTGTTGGCTCAGGGGTGCCAGCAGCTCTCAATTGCCCACATCGTAGTTGGCCTCTGCAGGTGTAAGCTTGTGTGAGAAGTACGCACAAGGATACAGCTTTTCAGGGGCTCTGTGCCTCTGGGACAGAATTGCCCCCAACCTTGCATTCGAGGTGTTAATTTCCACTGTTAAGAGTTTATCTGGATCAGGTAATTTGAGTATAGAAACAGTGACAAACAATCTTTTGAGTGTCTCAAAGACATGCTGAGCTTACATCCCAGGCTTTTGGGTTTTCCTTTGAAGAGATACGTCAAAGGATGGGCCACTGCACTGAAGTTTTTAATGAAGTGGCAATAAATGTTTGTGAAACTCATGAAGCGCCGAAGCTCCTTTATGGTTCTTGGGATTGGCTATGCTGCTACTGCCTTCACCTTATTATCCACCATAGCCACTCCCTCTGGTCCGATCACGTAGACAAGGAAGGAGACTGTGGACTGATGGAAAACGCGCTTCTCTGCTATGACGTAAAGTTGATGCTGAAGCAGGTGTTTGAGTACTCTCCTTGTGTCCCACATGTTCTTCATACGTGGTTGAGGTAGGTGATGACGAATCATCCTAGCTTCTCACGTAGCGCGTTATTGATGAAGGACTAGAACCCAAAGGGGGTGTTGACAAGGCCATATGGTACTCGTAGCAAGGTGGTGCTAAAACCATCTTCCACTAGTTTTCATGTCTGATATGAATGAGGATATAGGCATTGCAGAGGTTGAGCTTGGAGAGGATATTTGCACCACAAAGCTGCTCCACAGTGCTGGGGACCAGGGGGAGTGGACATTAGTATTTCACAGTGACGTCATTCAGATCTCTGTAATCTATGCAGGAGCGTAGACCTCCACCTTTTTTCTGGACAAAAAAGAAGCTTGCGGAGGCAGGTGAAGTGGAAGGGAGAATAAGGCCCTGCTGTGGAGCTTCTTGTATACACTGTTCCATTGCTTGAGTTTCACCCATCGACAGGGGTATACATGGCTCCTGAAGGGTGACATCCCAAACAGGAGCTTAATAGCACGATCCCATGGACGATGAGCAGGCAACTGGGTTGTTTTGATCTTGTTAAATGCTACTTACCGCTCCCAGCACTCTTCAGGAATCCCAGGCTGTCTAAACAAGTGAGTCTTTAGGTTACGACGGAGGAGCAGCAAGGATAGGGCAGTTCGTTGGGAGGAGGAAAGATCATTCCACCACTGGGGAGCAAGATGGGAGAAGCTGAGTGTTCAGGTAGAGCGACTAGCTTTCCCAGGGCCGGGGGGCGACGTTGTCCTGCTGCCATAGAATGTAGTTGCTGAACAGGTGTGTATGGGATGATTATCTCTTGCAGATAGGAAGAGTCAGTCATGTTTGCTCCAGTATAGGCCAGAGTCAGGACATCAAATCTGACTCTGGCTGTAATTAGCAGCCATTGCAGGGATCTCCGCTGGGGAGTCACGTAGGAGAACTTGGGGAGGTTGAAGACCAGACGAGCAGTTGCATTCTGGATTAGTTGCAGGGGTTACAGGATACTGGATGGTTGCCCAGCAAGCAAAGAGTTGCAGTAGTCTAGACGGGAGATCACTGTGGTTTGGATAAGGAACTGTGCTGAGTAGGTGGTCAGGTAATGTCGAATCCTTCTGATGTTGAACAGAAGAAGTCTGCAGGACCATGATATAGCTGCGACGTGCCTCTTGAATCCCCAGGTTCTTCGCAGAGCAGGTAGCAGCTACTGCAGTGCCATCAACAGTGATGGGAAGCTGTTGTGGAGGGGAAGTTCGGTGCAAGAAGAAGAGGAGCTCTGTCTACTCAGGGTTGGCTTTAAAATGATGTCTGGCCATCTAAGTAGATATATTGGCTAAGCATGCTGACATTCTTTCCTAGACCTGTGTTGGGAGGAAAAGAGAGGAAAGGTTGAGTGTCATCAGCATAAAAGTGGTAAGAGTAACCATGGGATGTGATAACAGAGCCAAGAGACCTCATGTAAATAGAGAACAAAAGGGGCTCAAAGACAGACCCCTGAGGGACACAGGTAGTAAGGGGCTGGGAGAAAGAGACAGATCCCATCCAGAAAACTTGCCATGTCCTGCCAGCCTGATATGACACAGACCAGGAGTCCCAGAAACCCCCATCTCTGCCAGAGGGGAGACCAGAAGCTGGTGGTTGACAGTATCGAAAGCAGCAGGCAAGTCTAGAGGAATCAGGACAGAGGAGAAGGTCCTCTTTCAGGACCTTGATAAGAGAATTGTTAAACTCATTTGAGTTTTTAAGATCTTCAATGTTATTTGCTAGCTTTTGTGGAAGATCAAGTTTCCTATTGATACGAAATCCTCTCATGCCTTTTAAATTGTGGAGTTTTCTTGGAAATATATGGACCATGGTGCTTCTGCTTGCTTATTTTTGCAGCTGTAAACCAGCAGATATGTAACATTTTCCCAAAGGAATAATCCATTACTATGAGTCACTGACTCCAATGCCATTGACAATATGTTCTCTGCTGCTGGCTTTACACCTTCCATGACGTCATCGCCGCAGATGGCTGAAGATAAATTCTCTCTGAGATGATCGCATTTTGCGGTGATTAAAATGTGAATAAATTTGTAAAGGATCATTATAATTTGTAATGACCAGTGCTCAAAGGATGTATTTATTTTAAAGACTTTGTGGTATAAATCTTACTTTTAAATGCAAAAGCACTTTAAGAACACAAGAGCAAGACCTGTATCCTGTTGTTTTCTCTACCCATTTTAATTTTCTAAATCTCTCCTTCTGTTCCTCAGGTAACCATTTTTGTAACCAAGGACAATTTCTTGATTGATCTCCCTGATGGAAAAAGAATCGGATTCGAAAAACGTCTGGGTGACAAACGCTATGATTTCCTACCAGTAGGAGGGAATGCCAAGATCCAGAGCATATCCATGGAATGAAGGCTGCAAGTTGGCTGTTGAGCTTTTAGCTTCTGGTCGATGGGTATTTTGCAATAATTTCTGATTTTTCTGCCCCTCTAAAACTTTAATACTTCAATACTTTAAATAATCTCTTTCTAAGAAACATTGTTCTGATACAGAATTAATGACTGGAGAATCACTCTCATGTTCATAAGAAATCTGTCTTATCTCCTTTGATGTGTCTGGCTGTTCACTGGGGGATGGGTCCAATTACTTCCATAAATAATGTGAGCATTTCAAAGGTCAATAAATGACTCAGCTATTTTGGCTTCCTTGTGTGCTGCATTTCCATAAGTCACCCAGTGGTATTTTTGTGGAAGGCTAATGAAGGTGAAGTTTAAGAGCACATTCTGACTTTGAAGGCATTGTCTATCAATATTTGGGAAAATGCCCTGGTTTTCACTATGCAGTAAAAAAGGAGTCCTTCCATGTGGCTTCTGCATGCTGTAGGTATCCGGATACACTTCAATACAAAGCTAACAGTGCAGTATTTTTTTTTTTTTTTGCCCGCCACCACCCCCCTCTTTGGAGGACAACTTTATTATTTTGCCAGACTTAAATACAATGATGTATCACCTCTTGAAGAAGGGACTAAACGAAGAAAAAAGCAGAAAGAAAAGGAAAAAAATATATAATATAGCAATGAAAGGAAAAAAAAAACTAGAAAATAAAGAACGTAACCACACACCAACAACTCTCAAAGCTATCAATTCTTCAGTGAACCCCCCCAAGCCTCCTAAAGCCTCATCATTCCAGTGCATGATTGGAAATGTATTTTTACATGCAATGTCTCCATAAGAAGAAAAAAAAAAAACAGATCACACAAACTTATTCACGCAGATAAGATTCATTCATATGGTGAGTAATGCCCATCCCTCACCTGTACTTATTTTCTGCCACACCCTTAAAAATTCAGATGCTCTGCCCAGGTTTCTCATAGCTATACCTTCCAGATTATAGCTCTTTTTAACAAACATTTTGAAGTTACTTAATCTTAGTGCATTCTTATTTTGTGTGTTAAAAATAAAGATTTTTCCAAGAACTATAATTATATTATTTAATTTTAGACAAGTATCTCTCAGGTCCCCCAGCATAACTGTAAACAAGGTCACCTCGAATGGAATATTAAGTGTTTGTAGCCATTTCTGCACCTGTATCCAGAAGCCAACTGATACGGAATCAGTTAGACACCAGAAGCGGGATGAAGGGAAATGAGGATTTATTTAAAACAAAACAAACAAAAAACTTGGCCCAAAGGGTTGCAAAAGACAAACTAAGGTAAGCTACACAGAGCTGAGAACTAAAGAGCAAAAACGGCAAGAACAAAAAACCACTGGAAACTCCAGGGAGATAAGCAAGAACAGAAATAATCAACGATACTAAGGCTATATACAAAAACGAGAACAAGGCTTGGGAACATGAACGTGAACTAGAGAACAAAACTTGCACATGGAACGAGACTTGGAAACAAGAACTAGAACATGGAGCGAGACTCAAGACACTGTCTGCCAGCCAACTTCCACCGCATCCAGATAAAGGGTAAGTAATCAAGGACACATGAGGGGCAACACCTGGAGAAGCAGAAACAAGAGGCATAGCAAGATCATGACATGGACAGAGATTGGTTGACAAGACTTGCTCATTAAGAGAATGAGCGTGCTCAGCTTAGGTACCAATTATGTATGCAGCTTGAAACCAGCATGAATGTTCAGAACAGAAAAGCACAGCAAGATCTTGAAATAGCAAAGCAGGAATCATGACAATAAACTCCCTGTCTAAATTAGTAGTATTATTAATGTGCCTGTCTAAGAATTGCACCACCCAGTGAATGTTAGTAAATGTTAGTAACTTAAAAACAGTTAATTGTCAATTAAGCTTAGAGAGCCCCGAATCAGCACAGCACAGAAGGAAGAGGGAAATACCAAAGCCAACCCGAGCTCTGAAATGTGCAACAACGAAGGCACGGGGCGGAACGCAGACAAGCGGTGGAGTGGCATGGCAGACCTAGCAAAAACAAAAACATGGAAAAGTAAAAACATGGACATGGAACGTGAAACAATGAAATGCAATGACTAGATACGAGAAACTGTTAAAACTATGGCTATGAACATGAACTAAGAAACTATGAAATCTTGAACATGAAACTGTTAAAACCATAAATGCTGTCCTGGCCAAAGGCCAGGACCCCAGAACACAACACCAACAGCATATGGACAATACCAAAATAAGTGGACCAAGGTTTCTTCCTCGTCCTCACAAAGTCTACATGTATCAGATTCCTTTATCCCCCATATCTGCAACATTTTTTTTGTTGCCAAGATTTTATATAACAATTTGTATGGGAAAATTCTAGTCCTTGTCCCAATAGAAATTTGATTATTTTAGTTAAAAACTCATAGCCAAGGGATTGGCTTGTCTACTAAATCCTCCCAATATGTATGAATTCTGTAGGGAATTTCCTTTAAGTTATTTTTCTCCATAAAAAAATCGTACATTTTCCAATTGATTTTTTTATGAGCAACCCAACTGAAATTTTTTATGGAGGGCCGATATACTAGTTCCTGAGAAGTTATTTTGTTTGTCTTTCTTTTCCATTCTGAAGGCAATGCTGCAGCTAATTGATTGTAATTCTGTATGGAGCAAAGGGCACCATACCTATGACAAAAACTATTGTATGACATTAGTTTCCCATTTTCATCAATGGGATCATTCAGAAAATAAATGCCCCGAGTAGACATTTGTTTCCATATAAATGGATATCCTTTAATTGTAATACTTGAGTTAAACCATATTATTTGTTGTAAGATTTCTTCCGGGTGGTCTGGTGGATGGTACTGGAAACTCAACCAAGCCTTTATAGACTCTTTCAGAAAGACTGATGAATTGGCCATGACTTCTTGAATAAACAGGGGAATATGGAGTGATCTTAATTGCAGAAATGGAAAGAGCTGGCTTTCAAATATGTGTTGAAATGTACATAATAATCTGTAATAAAACCAGTTTGGCTTATGATAGATTTTTTGTATCACCGATGCTTTTAAAGTTAGATCCAATGCTTTTAATTTAGTAATCTTAATCCTCCATGTTCATAGTTGTTGTATAAATATTTCCTCTTTATTTTTTCTGGTTTATTATTCCAGATGAATTTAAATATCTTCTGTTCATATAATTTGAAGGCAGAATCTGATGGTGAAGGTAAGGACATAAATAGATATGTAAATTGAGAAACGATCAAGGAATTAACTAGAGCAATTTTTCCGTATAACGTTAACTGTTGACCTTTCCAAGGTAGCAGCCTTTTATCCATTTTGCTACATTTTAATTTAAAGTTTGTATCCACTAATCCCTTCATGTCTTTTGGTATATGGATCCCAAGGACATTTACTGGTCCATCTGTCCATTGTATAGGAAAGAGGCATGGTAAACTGAAGTGTGTATCCTTTAATGATCCAATTCTCAATAAGCTACATTTTTCATAATTTGGTTTTAGGCCTGAGTATTTTGAGAAAGTATTTAGGTCTTCAATAAGGTTTTGAAGAGTAGACATTTGAGGATTTATGGGAAAATTTGTATCATCTGCATACATTGACACCTAACAGTGCAGTATTAAATGACATTCTACCATTCATTCGAGCGAACTCTGCATTTTGATTGGTTAACACCAGGTATCTATTCGCCGGTAAACTATCTTGCACTGGGTCAAGACCTCGTCATGATTACGCCAACAAAATACAGTTTGCATACAGTCTCACTCGCTAGCGAGCTAGTTGGCTACCTAGCTAGCAATAGTATAGCTAGCATGCCAATGTATTTAGCTACATAGCCAACTGGCTAGCGTGCTAAAAAGCCTGCAGTTCGCTTTCAATGCGTACACTGTCATACTCGTTAGCGATCTAGTTGGCTTCCTCGCTCGCAAGCCAAAGTGATATTGAACTGCGTGTGATAGCTAACACGCCAGTATTTTCGTAGGGGTGTTGAGAAGAGTCATGGTAGAATGGAGATAAACCTACCGTTTTTTTTTCGAGTGCTCGGTATTTATCCAATATTTTCGTTGGGGTGTTTACAAGAGTCCTGGTAGAATGGAGATAAACATACAGTTTTTTTTTTTTCGAGCACTCGGTACTTATGCAATATTTTCATAGGGGTGTTTACACGAGTCATGGTAGAATAGAGATAACTCTGCAGTTTTTTTCAAGCACTTGGTATTTATCTTAGGCTAGGTACCTGGAAATTAACACTCCTTGTGCTCAAATGAAATTTCCAGGTATCTGTCCCATATGTACCTTGTGTTCGAAAAAAACTAGGTTTATCTCCTTAATGGAACTCCTGACAAAGAATACACAGGCCAGGGCTCAAACCCAGAACCTTCTAAAAGCTTACCACTGCTTCACCAACCACTCCAGATCCATAAACTAAAAACTATTTCTTTCTGCCATCCCGATCCAGGGTTAATGCTACAGTAGCATAAAATTATTATTCCCTTTTTCTCATTGGGAATGGTGTCAAATGTAGAGCATGTGCCTCCTTGATGAACTGGTGAGGTTGGATAATTCAGATGCGTTGTCTTAATCCTCCGGGGGATGCCAATTTGGTGTAGCAAGAAACCTGCTACGTTAATAATCAGTGCCATAAAATTACCATTATAACAAAAAATTTGGAACTTTAATCAATGAGCAAAATAATCAAAATTAATTATTAAATGAAATTGGACTGAAACATCCTTAAGTCCTGAAGATTTTCGCATGGTTTTTACAGCACCGTGCTAGCATGTGTTCACCAATATCATTCGTCTCCATGAGATCAGGGCCTGTATTCACAAAGCATCTTATTTTACCGCTAGGAGTACTCTTGAGTCATGCTAAAATATTTTTTGAAGGAGTAAAACCTTTAAAGTTATTAACAAAGCCGATCAGAGCAACTTTTAGTAAAGAAAACAGGTAACTCCTAGACTAGCCCAGGTGAAAAAGTATTACACTTAATTATATTAAAAGTATATTTGTTGCATACAAAAGTTATTACAAATATACTTTTACTTTTTGTGCTTAATTTGCAATATATTTAATATATACTTTTAGAAAGTGTACACTTTAAGTGTACTGAAGTAGTACACAAGTAGTATTCAATGACTACTTGAGCACACTTAATTACACATAAAGGGGCGAAAAAAACATACACCATACTTAATACAGTCTGTAAACGTATAATTCAAGTATAGTATTTTTTCACCTGGGAGGAGTAGCTCTGAGATAGGTGGGAGTAAATCTCTGTTGCCATGCATGACGTCAATTCTCATGCACAAGTCTTGGGACAATGAGCACGGTGATTGATTGTTTGGTGACAGGACGGCCCATTGAAAAAATGTCACGCATACAACCCATGGAGGAAAAAATTAGGAAATAGTCCAAGCGGCTGCTTAGTCCCATAAAATAATAACACGTTTAGCACTCCTGAAAATTCACTATGCACAGTCCTCACAAATCACACTCGAGGCAAATAAACATACATAGGAAAGAGGTAATTGTAAAAACACCAATAGGATAAAATTAGTCAACAATAAAACCCGTCATTTGCCCCAGTAATTATCAACTTATTACCCAAAGAGAATATGTTGCGATCATTTAAATATTGGGTTTTTTTCAAGTTTGTTTGCCCTGAACTGTCATGGATGAAAGGTAATAAAGGGCACGAAAGCCCAACTGGAGCCATGACCAGTCACTGCTACTGAGCCAGTTGGTGCTGGAGCGAAAGCATGTAGTCTAATCAAAGGGAAATTTGGCTAGGTGGTTAACAGCAAATCCAAGCAGGATGCGTAGGATAATTTCAGCCTACAGATCAGTGCTGCATTCCCTTCAAAGTCTCGGACGGTGAGACGCGGTGATATGGCCAGCAATCGCAGATGAGAACTGAGATTGCAGCCTATAAATGGTCTATCATGCAAACAGGAAAGCATAATAAGCTTGGTTTGTAATTTATAGCCTACAATTTAAATATGCATACAAAATATGACACAGGCTGGTATTATAATGATGATCTATTAAATGTGACCCTCGTTCAAGAGCCTAATAAAATTATTCATGCATAGCAGAAGGAAGTACAGCTCCAAAGCCATTGTCCCCAAGCAAGTGACATCACACAAGTACATAATGCCTGTCAAATAATTAGCATGAGCTGCTTTCCAATAAAATGGAAGAAAAAAAAATCCAATAAAAAAGTTGTGCATGGATGCTGGCCATTTCGCAACAATTTCCTAAATATTGTATTTTGCATAAAATACCATCTGGGTGTTGATGAAATGGACTTTTTTTCTATTTACAAATAGGTCTAACTCTTCATCTTGGGTCGGAGAAATAATTTGAATATGGGTCTCATCGATAACACCGATGATATCGGGCATCCCTGAGATGTGCATGAATTGATGTTTGATTCTGTGTTGTTGGCGAATGTCCATTGGAAACCGAATAAACTGTCGGATGAGATGGGGTTCACTGAACGCAATGATTGTTTGTGAATTGAGCAACTGACAGACGATTGTGAAATCCCTAAATTGTCTGCATTGCAAAGTAGCATTTTTCTGGGGGCCAGGTAACAAAGTGTTGTCAAACATTTTATTTCGGGACTTATTGGGTTGTCTCCCATTGTTGGGAGACATAATTTTCTCCCTCACCAAATCAACAACAAATAAAATCCCTTCATGGTCGTTCTGATATCTTTTCAACAACTGCACATTATTCAGAATTTCCAAGTCATTCCGTCTTTCAACAGCAGGAGCCATTTTCCGATTCTTTGTGAATAGGTTTTAGCGAGTTAGGAGTCCTCTTGACTACTTTTAAGCTCTCCCAGACATAGGGACTACTTTTAGACCTAAAAGGCTTTGTGAATAACACATAGCAAAAATAATTAGCAGTCCTAAATTTACGATTGACACACCCATTTTTTTTAGGAGTTTCTCCTAAATCTGGCAGTTAGGACCTACTTTTAGTGCTAAGATGTTTTTTGAATACGGGCCCAGATGTTGAAATGAGATGTGTTGGCAGCAACACATCTCAAATAAGTTGGGAAAGGGGCAACAAAAGGCTGGAAAAGTAAGTGGTACAAATAAAAACCAGCTGGAGGAGCATTTTGCAAATACTTGTAATTAGGT
Organism: Gymnothorax reevesii; assembly: GCA_029721435.1. Taxonomy (NCBI): domain Eukaryota; kingdom Metazoa; phylum Chordata; class Actinopteri; order Anguilliformes; family Muraenidae; genus Gymnothorax; species Gymnothorax reevesii. The sequence continues at coordinate 116,470,863 of CM056577.1, forward strand.
TTATTGGCAACAAGTCAGTAACATGACTGGGTAAAAAAAGAGCATTTTAGAGAGCCAGAGTCTCTCAGAAGTTAAGATGGACAGAGATTCAGCAATCTGCAAAAAACTGCACCTAAAAATGCAGAAAAAATTTTGAGAAAAATGTTCCTCAAACTAAAATTTCAGAGAGTTTTAATCAGCAGTACATAATTTAATCAAAAGATTCAGTGAATATGGAGAAATCTCTGCGCAAGGGACAAGTCTGAAAGTCAATACTGGACGCTTGTGATCTTCGGCTCCTCAGCCGGCACGGCATTAAAAACAGGCATGATTCTGCACTGGAATACACTGCATTCACTCAAAAACACTTCAAGAAATCATAGTGCATGAATAGAGTTTGCTGTGCAATCTACAAATGCAAGCTAAAGCTGTATCATGCAAAGAATAAGCCATATGTGAATGCGATCCAAAAATGCCACCGTATTCTGTGGGCATTAAGTTAATTTAAGTGGGACTGAGGCAGAACGGAAAATTGTTCTGTGATCAGATGAATCAAAATGTTTAATTCTTTATGGAAACCACAGATGCTGTGTCGTCAGTGGCGTGAGGACCCAGCAGGTGAAAGGGACCTGAAAATATGTTATGGAACATAACATTACAACATTTTATTCTCTTTATTGATCATTCTTAATACTGAAAAATATACATTCAATTCATCTCAAAGCACTGTATGCCAGGGGCGTCAAGCTGCAGGTTCTCATTCCACTCAGGAACACCAACAAACAACTTCACTGATTGATCCCCTCTCTGCGCTTGCAGGCCAGGTTATCAGTGAAGTTATCTAATGGTGTTTTTGAGCAGAATGAAAACCTGCAGCCTCTTGGCCTACCATGGCACCAGAATGTTCATGTTCTCTTTACTTGACATGAGGCTCTATCACGGTTTTGACTTCAGTGTTTTTTGTTTTTTTTTTTTGCCTTCCTGAAATTTTATAAAACTTCATGTTTTCTTAAAGGTAAATATTATTTCTATCCACCACTACATTGATTTGCTTGCTGTATTCTGAAGTTTTGATGGAAGAGGGCTTGCTGGGAAATGCTAATTTGTCCAATGACCTTGTTCCCTGTCATTTGTGTAATGTGAAAAGAAGCCACTAGATGGCAGTATTGACCTTTTTTTTGTTAAGCCCAGACTGGAGCTAGGTTTGGGCATATCTTGGGCATGTCTGAGATGGAAAATCCCAGAGAATTTTTAAAAAAATCTAAAAGGTGGGAGGGGTCTGCAGAAGAGTATATAAGGAGGAAAATTGTGAGAGTAAAGTAGTAGGAAAAATTACAAGGAGAAGGATACATTTGACCAGACCTGTCACTGTTTTCAAGACCTGTGAAGTTTTTTGTGGATTTTGCCCGTGTTGGAGCATTTTCCTCTCTTGGAACATCACCAAGCAACCGCATCTCAAGGGACTGTAAATATTTTTTTCTTTTATATTATCAATCTTGGTCAGTAGTATAAATTCTAGGTTAGTGTTGGTCTTTGTTCTGTTTAATCTGTTTTAGTTTTGTCTGCCATCCCTTGCTGTCTCATGGCCCCAATTAGCTATGCAATATAACACTTGCTATCTATCCTGTGTCAGCACCAGCTGCATGCGGTTCGTTACCATCGTCTGCAGCCGGTGCACTCAACAACCTTGCCGTTGCCGGCTTGTTAGCATCACACGGATAGCCGGAGGGTTTTCTGGCTCGTAGTTTTTAAATATCCAGTCACCTTGGTTATTTTTCTTTTTTGAAAAAACTGGGACTCCCGCAGCAATTTCCGAAGTTGATTTGTGCATTTTTGAGCCCCGCTGTCACATTTCTTTCAACGTTTCGGTGTCTTGTCTTAAATTTCCACTTCAGGAAGCTGTAGGTGATTTGTATAGTTCATATTCAACGACTCATTCATTAGACAGAAACAATCGACCATTAACCAATCACAGTGTCTTTTATTTACGCAAAATGTTAATGCACCTTGTCTTCCAGGGCGGGCCCAACACGAACAATAATCAGAGCACTGTATAAACATTATTTATATATATATAGGGATGGGGCAGATCCCATGTCGGCGATCGAAGGGAAGATTGTGATTGTTTTTTTCCATAAAGCGATATTTTTAACCTGACACGGAGACACCCCCCAACTGGCCACAAAGTTTCATGTCTCTGAGCTTTACCTTCCTTTAGTGCTGAAACGGTAAACCAGTTAACCGTAGGCCCTATCTGTTCATTTGATTCGGGGTATTTGGATAATAAATTGCTGTTTGAATATTTATACAGCCCCTAACCTATTTTAAACACACGATGAGCAGCGCGCTGGAGCGCAGATAAAATGGGGAAACTCAACAAAAAGTTTGTTCGGGCGCCAGGCAGCCTTCAACTGCCAACTGAAGAATTTCTTTATCCAAGCCACGGCGGGAATAACCAGAAACAAGCAAAACAAGCAATCATTTGACTTTTTTTTTTCGTTTGCATAAACGCAATATATATTTGAAGGATCAAGCATAAATTTGGAAACAACAAGATCTTATCATGATTTCTAAAATAAAAATAGAGAAACAGAAAAAAACAGTAAGCATTTAAACTGCGCATCTTTTTCCGAAACAGTGATATGCAAGAACGGATAACAAAGAGCACGAAGCTCTTAAAAAAAAAACAAAAAACAAAAAAAAAAAACAAAACAAAACAAAAATCTTTTTTTTTTTTTTTCTATCCCGCCACCACCCCCCCACTTTGGAGGACAACTTTATTAATTTAATCAGTTATATAATTAAGTATGAATCCTCCTACCATCACCCAACAAAACACACACCCACAAAAAAAAAAAAAAAAAAAAAAAAATTAAAATAAAATAAAAAAAACTAAAATAAAATACAATACAATAAGGATTACATTCACAGAGTTTTATATTTTTGGCATTTGTAACCATTAGCTCATCCATTCCATCTCTTTGTTATTCCCAACCTTCAGCCTCCCGAATTTTCTCCCATCTTTTGGCATAAATTACAAGACCCGTCTCATAGGCCATCGCACACTCAATTCTACTGTAATACATGACAAAATTCTTGAATCTCTCAAGTCTTAACGCCCCAACAGATGTCAACCTGAAAATAAATATTTTTGCAAGATATACAATTATATTACATATTTGGTGTTTTTCTTTAGTTACATCACCCAGTAATACCTTAAATAAATCTAGTTGTATACTACTACTATTATAACAAAACAAATCTTTACTCGAGTAGCAATTCAAGTTACCTTTATAACTTTCGGTCACACAATTCAAACAGAAAATAAGACGCGACAATGTCGGCAAGACACTTATGCAACTGAACATTAACAAAAACAAATCAACTCCGATAAACATCTATATTCCAGAATGCAAAAGGAGAGAATAAAGCAATGAAACGAAATATAACAAATGCATGGAACAATTATCCATAAATTTGACCAATTATTATGATATACCCTGCAGAGTAATGCTGGCTAAAATTGGTGGAAAATACATATGCCTGTTCCTTTGTGGCCAAGGGCATGCAATTATGCCAACGAAATAAGAAAATCATAAGTTTGGCCTGGCAAAGGGCGCGGTTTGCGAAACTGGAAAATATTTTCTTCATTTCAGATTTTAAACTCTGGCTATGTGAATATTTCAAGTGCAACAATGTTTCACCATTCAAAATTCGTCCACTAGCCAACTTTTAACCATAGCAACGTTAGAGCTGGTAATTGACTGGGTACAATAGAAACCTAACTGCTCATTTATCTCCAGTAAATTTAGCAGCGTCATATAAGTTGCGTCCTGCGGGGCAGTTAACAATAGGTATTCAAGCGATTATGACCGTAAATATTACAGCACCAAAGTAGTCAGGCTTTATCCATGAAACGATTGTAATTCTGTACGGTTACAAATGAAGCTAACATGTCCACTTCATGTATCAGCAATTCCTGACAGTTCGCTAGCTACATGCTATGCGAGCAGACTGATTTCAGCTCGCTGACTCTACGGAAACCGTCATAAGTTCATTGTAATTCTGGATAGCAAGTTAGCTACAGTCTGCATAATCGCGCATAATGTTGTGTTATGCATGATCTCCGTTCCAGATGGAATCCGGTATCAAATCATCAGCTAGTAAATGGATGGAAGCATGTGCAAAAAAATTATTTCTCCATGAACGTAAGATGAACTAAGATAGCTGGTTAAATTTAGCTTGGCCTATAGTATTGGGTATGAGTAGGCACGGCGCCTGTTAAATGATTACCAACTGTTTTTTTTTTTTGTGCAAAACTTTAACCAAAAATTTCTGAATGCTGCGATTTCATATTGCTGGCAAATGACCATGGTATGAGCAGGATAATCAACTCGAAGGTGAGTATTCCAGGATTTTAAGGCACTTCGCAGTGGCAACCACGCCTCCGCCCCCCAGCTTAAGATCCTTTATACACAAATACGCAAAGCAATCCGAGTGCGTTACAAACATTAATAGTGTTTCTCCCGATGGATTTAATGATCCCCAGCTTTGTCAGCTTGCTACGGAAGTAGTTACATGAAAACCATAGTTATCCTAGAACTGTCAGCTTGTTTTTCGCGTAGTTCTGTGTGGCTAGTTTGCTTCTAAAGTCTATCAGATAGTGTGGTGGCTGAGCCACAGTAAAACCACAAACGGATTACGCCACCCCCTGATGTTGGGCAGAGGGACCCATTAACTTTCCTCAGGATATAAAATGACTACCTTATACTCTCCCCGCGAAGGGACAATTGACCAAGAGGCAAATATGTATACAAATGCAAATTTATTACAATACGAATGCAAAACAGTCAGTGCAAGAAATACTGCAATAAATACAGGAGATGCAATATGTCAATAAAAAGGATAACTGGCTGAAGCTCCCCAACCTAGGAAAGTCGAACCAGCACAGGCAAAACCCCCGTTTCTGCAGGAGACCCTGGAGAGACAGAAAGTCACAGGCAGCAACCCAACACCAAACCAAGCATGCAACCCAGCAAGCACTACACACTTAAGATTTCAATACACCACTACGCTCACACCGTGTTGTTGCTACAGATACCCTAAACACCAATACAGTGCCTCACCCATCTGGTCACCCCAAAAAGAGGAGTAGTGCAGCAGTGCGGGTCCGGCCTTGTACAGAGATAGCCTAAACAGAGGAAAACATGTAAGAGAGGGAGAACAACCAGCATCCAAAGGCACCGACATTTGCACTAATCTACTAATAATGGAACAATTTAAAAGAAGGCACCTACTGGTAGGCCCAGAGGTACCAACAAACCCAAGAAATGGACAAAATCCACAGAAAACAACAGTTCAATGATAAAACAGTGGCTGGCCTGGTCCCTTTTGAAAAAAATAAAAACCCATTAGTTGCCAGTCTTGTCAAACACAGTGACATTCTTTAACGAATCCACAAATGTAGTCCTACTTGGCAATACTCAATGCTCAATTGTCCCACATCGCAGTAACACATGGGCTGGACATTCCAAATGCTACAAACACACAAAAAGACAATAAGTACATGGTTAAACACCAATTTAAAACTTTCAATAAGAGTGAACATGGTCTTAAAATCATTTACCAGCATATCAATGTCCATATCTCTGTAGCTGGAGATTGGGTTGATCACATCAATGATTGAAATAAAGCCATGCAGTGGTCTCTGTGCTTTCCGCAAGGAGTAAAACAGTATTTGAGCTTACCCTGGTAAAATAAAATAAGTATTAAAATCCAAGGCATATGTAACAAACACTCTTAAATAACCGTCCATACCTTCATAAAAATGGAGCCTGGCTCAGCTGAGCAGAATTGAGTGGCAGAACAAAGACTAATTGGCAGCCACCAAACATTTATCACTTCCTAATCAGTCATGTGATCATGAGACTTCCTGTGCTCATGCTGACCTTAAGGTAAGGGAATGTTGCAACAATATGCGTCAGACTCCCTATACAGGTCCCCACAATAGCTTGCAAACAAAACTAGCTAGCGAGTTCATAAAATAATTCGCAATCCAGTCGAAACTCGATTAAACCAATGCAGTAATGCAAATGATGTCTTGCTCTGATAAAGGATGCTGTACTAACATTACTAGCAAGCTAGCTAGCTTCCTACAGAGCTACATGGATACAGGACCGTTTACTGTGGGCACAAAATGGGTGCATCTCAAACTGTAGGCTGCATCCTTCGAAGGCTGCATTTTAAGGGGTCGTCACTTAATTCCATCTGCCAAACTGACATTTGGGTAAGATACAAGGATAAGTTTGGGATTAGGTATAGGGCTAGGTATTAAAGTTAAGGTTAAGGTTGGGGAAAACAGTGTCAACTTGCATAAATCAAAGCTGTTTAACGGAGATGACATGACATTACGTCAGTTTGGCAGATGGGATGAAATGGCAACCCCTAAAAATATAGCCTTCGAAGGATGCAGTCTCGGCTTTGAGATGCACCCAAAGAGCTGCCGATTCTTTTCATTTTCAATGGACACCGGACTCTTTGCAGCATTCGCAGCGCTAAACGCCGGTGTCCTTTGAAAATGAATAGAATCGGCAGCATTTGCAGCTCTTGGTGTGTACCCACAGTTAGTAGCTGTTTTTCATAACTTTATTTCATCAGTGCTTATGCTTACAAAGTTTGTTCTGTATTTTTGGCTTAGAGGGGTGCTGCACTAACTCACCAGCCAGCTGACATAATTTTTTTGGACAAAATGCGTTGTTAATTATGGTAAAAATTAGCATATGATAAAACGTTCAACTATTCCACCTGTCTCGAAGCATGAGGCAAAGCAACTCGGCTCGGCTGTAACGGGGCTGGGCTGTTTGTCCGCTGTCTGCCTGGACAGCTGAGCGGCGGGTTGTAAATGTTGGCCGGGTCTTGTGGTGAGCCAGCTGGCTCGGCTGTAAAGGGATTGGGGGCCCGATACATCTGCAGCAAAGTTAGATTCTACCGCTGCTACTTGCCAGTACAGCGATGTTATTTTTGGTAGCTTGGCCCTCTCCTGTTCGGCTTTCGCTCTGATTTTGTTTAATTTTAATACTTGAGTATTTGCGCTTCATGTTACTTCCTGCTTTGTTTTGGGTGCTGTCCAACCAGCCAATGAGCATTGGCAAAGATGATGAACAGCCGGCAAGCCCTATTGCAGATGAGCAAAAAATATTGGAACAATACACATGACGGGTCATGGACTTGTAAAAAAAATTATACATTCATTTTATATTATCTTTTATATACAGCCTATGGGCGCGTAGCAACACTGAACGGACGGGGCCCCTCCCTCTGCGCCCTGCTCCCATTGACAGAAACCCAAGTAGATAGAAAATGTAAGGGGAAAAAAATCAAGTGGGAAAATCAAGTAGGGCCCCCTGAACTGCGGGGGCCCCGCACCGCGGGGGGTGCAGGGGGCGGCCGCTGCGCCAGTGCTTCAGTCCCATGAACGCTCCTTCCAGATCTGCTCTTAGTTTCTCTCCTGAAAATCACAACAGAGAAGTGAGGGTGTGGAAGAGAAAAAGAAAGGATCTTGACGACAGAATCGGGGACAAAAGAACAATGGATGGGGGAAGGACAGAGGAAGAGAATCCCTGAGATGCTTTGGTGACGCAGGGTCCCTGAAGTTAGCAGTCTGGCTTTTGCATGTGTAATACATCGCAAGAGCACAACTTAACTGCTTGAAATGAAAATTGACATTTGACCATGGGAGCAAAAAATAAAATTCAAAACTGAATTACAGTCATCTTCCACTCCAAAGTCCAAAGTTTGCAAATCAAATGAGCATTGAGCAGCGATACATGTATGTGATAAGTATGCAAACTATTCTTGTCCTACTTTTTGGTCCCGATGAGAGATCAGTGTTGATTTAAGATGGATATCAGCATTTTTAGCAGCATACTTCTAGTAGCAATAGTTGAATGAGCATCTGAGTCTAAAGTATTGCTGGATGGTTAGTTGTGCCTTGTAACTGATTTGTCTTTTTTGTCAAAAAAACACCACATTTATTTACAGATGCATGTTGATTCAAAAACACATCTATGAACTACACTTTGTTGTCTTGCCATTTTAACCTTCCTGTTATGTTCTGGTCAAATTTGATTGATTTGCAAGTTTTTCATTTGAAAATTTTGGCTCATGAAATCTGATTGTGACAGGGTTCCATAACTTTGTCCAAGCAGGGCATCTGAAGACAAAAAATAAATTTTGATTATGTTAGTTTTTATTGTTTTATTTCACTCTAGTATACCTGTGGTGCTCGTGCTCCTGGTCAAACAAGAACGGTCATTTATCAGATGGACACACTACCTCTCCCAGACCCCCACATTCATGAATGTTTGAGCACACACACACACACACACACACACACACACACACACACACACACACACACACACACACACACACACACACACACACACACAGTGTCTCTGTGATTTCAAAGGACTATACATTGGCTTGCATACATATACAGGTCTGTAAAACACAGCTGCTGTATTCACACAGTCCGGCGATATGAAAAAAAAGCTTTCTTAATGTTGAATCTGCTTAAGGTAAAACAAAAGTGAAAAGATCAGTCTAAGGCCCGTATTCAGAAACGACACACAAACTCATCCTGTACTCATCATATAATGAGTACGATTGAAATGTAACTGGAGTGTGAGAGAGAGATCGACCTATCACTAACCGAGGAAGCGGTCCCACTCCTCGCCAGGTGATATTCACAAACACCACTCGAGCATAACTGACAGAAGTGGGCACCGGGCACCACAGGCATTGGGTCAATCCTCACCCTTCAGTGCTGAATGACCTAAACCTGTCTCAGTTTACTTTTCTTGATTAGACAGTTTCTCAGACTAATTTGTAAAACAATAATCAAATTTATTTTTAATAGCCTTGTTATACATTGCTTCACAAAATTGAGGCATTTCTTTTGCACATACGTAAATGATGACGTAAATATCAGCTTGTCTTCATAAATTCTGTGGTCGAGTGGCTCGTGAAAGACGCAGGACAGCCCGCGAGGCTCACTAAGTAACAAGCTGTGAAACATGCCGGACATTTTCTTCTACATTCAGCAATTAAGAATGTCGACGAGAATAGATTTTAGTAACTTACAGCTACATGAGCCTCGCAGACCAATCCACATGGTGCCCTACGAGCCAACTGAACGCAGAATTTTCCAACCCATTAGTAAAGAAAAGCGCAAGAAATCCAAATGCGTGAGAGTTAACATATGCGACATTCATGAAAACTGGCCTCACCTGATAATGTTGAGTTTTCGGAGTTTCTCCCATGGTAATTTAAATGAATAATTGAAAACAGGGCAAGAGGCAAGTGCTTATTCTAGCTTATTAAGTAGAACTGGCGACACATGAATCCTTAGGATTTTTGAAGTTCAAGTAAATTCAATATTGTTAAATGATTGAAAACAGGTCATGTTCAATCATTATTTTTAAGGGATGGTTTTGAGCTTCCCATATTGCCATTTCACTAGTAGCCACTGGTGGGTCCACAAATGCTAACCTCGAGTTCACCACAGTGCAGTTCGTAACCACTGAAACCAGGTGGTCAGTTAGTAAGTTACCGGCATCATTATCATCGTTATAGTTAAAATTTGCATAGTTGCGATTGCGTCCAGCACGTGGCTGTAAATGATTTTGAGTTTCTAACTGGCGGTAAATGATTTTGAGTTTCAAACGTTGGTAACCACCTGAAAGCCCTGCCAACGAAATACCGGTGCAAGTTAGTGCGGCTCATGGGAGGCGTTCCCTGCACTCAATCTTTACTTTACAGAGACGCTATTTTCAGTGTGAGTGAGCTCTCTGAAAGCAAATGAGTGTGAGGGCAACCTCTGACTAATTTAGAATAACCTGACACTAAGTTTTAATACTGACTCACACTCAATTAGTGTGAGTGTCATTTCTGAATACGGGCCTAAGGGCTTAAACTAAACCTAACCTTACCCGAACCATAAAATATTCAGTTGTGCTCAAAAGTTTGCATAACCTAGCTGAATTTGTGAAATGTTACCATTTATTTTAAAAATATGACTCATCGTGCAAAAAACAATGTGAAGTCATTTATCATCACAAAGGTGTTTGGCTCCTTTTTAAATTATGATAACTGAAATCACCCAAACGGTCCTGATCATAAGTTTACATACCCTGGAATTATATAGACACAAGGTGACACACTCAGGTTTAAATGGATATTAAGGGTTCCACGCCTGTGGCTTTTAAAATTGCAACTAATGTCTGTGTACAGTCATTGAGTTTGTCAGCCCCCTGAGTGGATGCACTGATCTGGATAGACACTGACCCATGGGGAGGAAAAAGAACTGTCTAAGGACCTTAGTGACCTTCATAAACATTATAATGTAGATTGCTCACAGGTAACTTGGCAGCAAAGGTCATCTTTGAATAATAATTCATTTAATGTATACTGTGATCAACCAAGACATCCTCACCACCATTTCACTGAAAATACTACTGCACTCTGTACTTCTGAATATTGTTTTATTGAACAACAATTTTGAGTAAATACTGCTAGTATAAAATAAATGTGGCAACTGCATGCAATTAAGGTTTTATGATAAGATAATACCACTTGATCTGTTTAGTTTCACCTTTTGTAAAAACTTCAGCAGTTTCAGGCAACAGGTTTCCGAGCAATTGTTTAGTAAAGTCAACTAATTTAGGATAAGAGTGTGGAATTCAGGAAGACTTTCCAAACTTCCCATTCCATCGTTCTGTGACGGTGCATTCAGGAACCACAGGCAAGAGAGGGAACTCCAAAATCGTATGCCTTTAATGAGTTCCAGGTCAGTACCAAAAGACACAGGAATTGCCAAGCCACAAAACGAAATCCAAAAACGGAGTCGACTAGACAGGCCAGGGTCAGAACCAGTAAAACAGAGGAGCAACGGTACATGGACAGCAGGCAAGAAGTCGTGGTCAATATCCAAAGCTGTTGGTCATACACAGGGTATCCAAACGCAGAAATTAGTTTTTTTTTTTACTTCTGTTTTTGAGAGGGAAATAGATTCTTCCTCGTTTAAAAATATTCTTGAATGTGGACTTGTATGAAACTTACTTGGGAAGTAGATATCTTGGGGGCACAGATCAACTCAACTATTTCCTTTAGCATTATCACAAGCTGCCATACTTGGTCCTGGATGTCTTGGATTTTGTCCCCAATAATGATGGAAAGGAGTCTCAGTAAACCCCAATTCTCAGCTGCCTGCCCGCCAATCTTAATTGCGCGTTCAGTGTCTTCTGAAGGGACTAAACTAGCACCAGAACCCACGTACTTGAACTGTTTTATATGCCGGTTGAGTTGCTGATGAGTCATCCATTTCTTCACTTTAACAAAGTACTATAAGTAAATGGAATGGTCATAGGGAACTACTCCTTCAAATAAGTCATGACCTATGCATGCTGGAAGGCCTGGCTGACATAAGTGAAAATATTGAAGACTATTAAAAGATGAATCAAACTTCACTCCATTTACAATTGTTTCCTCACTGTCTTGTAGTTGCTGCACTACCTCTTTGTCATTCTCAGTTGTCCTCACTGGAAATTTTACACTCACATTGTCAATTTCCTCTCTAGGTACCAAGCAGTACCTACAACAGTGAAATTTTCAGCATACCCACCAATGCAGTGGGATCCCTAATTGTCACCCATGATGCACATTACTGTTGCTTGTACAATATGACCTGATGAAGTGACAAGACCATCTTCTAGCTCTTTGATGTCTGACAGCATCCTTGAAAATAATTTCTCATGCCCAAAGTATTTCAAATCTCACTCTGTGCACAAAAGTAATAGCTGCAGGTGATCAACACTTGACCGATAGTACGGCTCAAAGTTGGCAAGTGTGAAGTACACTCCCACTATCTTGTGCTTTTTTTTTTCCGACCCAAGAAGGCATACAAAAAGCATTGGTTTTGAACACTGACCCATCACACACACATCAGTTCACACCCCAGTGGTAGAGACATTTTGAGTCTTCCCACATTCCCATCGCAGGATCTTTTAATATAGCTTTCAAAGTTTCTTTGAGAGGGATGTACTGTGCATACCTGTCTCTTCTGTTCTCATCTGTCCCTTGCTGAATAGGTTGCGGGTGCACATATAAGAAGTTCCTCTGGAAAAATTGCTTCCTGGTATATTCTGTGGAGAGGGGAGAGCTGCATAAAGAAATCTACCAACCCACTCAAAGCTGCTTCTATATCAGAGCCAGATGGGTTTGCTCTCGCTTTAAGTATCTTTTTGAATTGCTTCATTGTGTGCTGACTGCAAAAATCGTGTAATCCATTTATCTCATCCACAATATTATACTGGATGAGGGAATGAGGAGTTTTGCCAGAAGTTTCATGTAAAACAGAGAGATGTTTTGTGTAGATGGCAGGTCAAGTCAACATCATCTATCATATCTTCAGATTCAGTTGCATTTCCACCCGTATCAGTTTCGATAACATCAGAAGCCTGCCCAGCATACACCAACTCTGCTGCACTCTGTTTTACAGTGGATACTTGCCTTGCCTGTGTATGTGTATGAAGTAAATAATGACCTTACCTTGAATGTTTTCCTACATTTAGAAAATGGGCAGCTTACCAATTCACCTTTAGAAATATGTGATTGAAGATGCACAAGAAAATCTTTGAGATCTGTGCACTGTTTCTGACAACTTGTGATCACACATGTACAAACCTAATTCCGAAATAATTGGGACAAAGTGTAAATTGTGAATAAAATCAAAACGCAATGATTTTCAAATCACACCAGCCAGTATTTTATTCACAATAGAACAGACACAACATAACAAATGTTGAAACTGAGAAATTTTACAATTTTATCTACACGATGATTTCAAGTTCGATGGCTGCTACAGGTCTCAAAAAAGTTGGGACAGGGGCCTGTGTAGCATCCGTTCTTCTTTTAACACAGAAGTGGAGACATCTGGGCATTGAGGAGACAAGTTTCTTGAGTTTAGCCTTTGGAATTTGATCCCACTCTTGTTTAATACAGGCTTCCAGCTGCTGGAGAGTTTTAGGTTTCCTTTTAGGTTCTTTTTTTTAGTTATGTGCCAAATGTTCTCAATCGATGAAAGATCAGGACTGCAGGCAGGCCAATTCAGCACACAGACTCTTCTACTATGAAACCATGCTGTTGTAATAGCTGCAACATGTGGTTTTGCATTGTCCTGCTGAAATACACAAGGCCTTCCCTGGAATAGGGGTCCTCTGGAGGGAAGCATATGTTGCTCTAAAACCTTTATATAGCTTTCAGCATTCATGGTGCTTTTTAAAACACGCAAGTGTCCCGCACCATATGCACTGATGCATCGCCATACCATTGGAGATGCTGGCTTTTGAACTGAACGCTGATAACAGGAGGGGCGGTCTTTCTCCTCTTTAGCCCGGAGGACACGACGCCCATGATTTCCAGCAAGAATGATGAATTTGGACTAGTATAACCACAGGACACTTTGCCACTTTGCTACAGTCCATTTTAAATGAGCCTTGGCCGACAGAAGCACAGCAGCGCTTCTCGATCATGCTCCACAATGGTTTCCTTTTTGTATGATAGAGTTTTAGGTGGCATCTGTGGATGGCACGGCGGACATTGTTTACAGAAAGTGGTTTCCTGAAGTATTCCTGGCCCCATTTAGTAATGTCAATGACAGAATCATGCCGGTTAGTGATGCAGTGGCATCTGAAGGCCCGAAGATCACAAACATCCAGTATGTCAGTATGTCTTTTGCCTTCTCCCTCACGCACACAGATTTTTCCATTTTCTCTGAATCTTTTGATGATGTTTTGCACTTTCAATGATGAGACCTTCAAAGCCTTTGCAATTTGACGTTGAGGAACATTGTTTTGAAAGTATTCCACAATTTTTTTACGCAAGCCTTCACAGGTTGGAGAGTCTCTGGACATCTTTACTTCTGAGAGACTCAGCCTCTCTAAGACATCCCTTTTATAGCCAATCATATTACACAACTGATGCCAGTTAACTTAATTACTTGCTAAATATTCTTTCAGTATTAATTGCTTCCATCAGCCCTTTTTTGCCTGTGTCCCAACTTTTTTGAGATCTGTTGCAGCCAGAAATTTTGAAATAAGCTCTTTTTGTGGATAAAAATGTAAAATGTCTCAGTTTTAACATTTTAAATGTTATCTATGTTGTATTGTAAATAACCTATTGGCTCATGTGATCTGAACATCATTGCATTTTCATTTTATTCACAATTTACACTTTGCCCCAGCTATTTTGGATTTGGGGTTGAATATGGTCCTAGCATAAAGTCCAAATATGACACAGAGGGGTTATTGTGGTGTCGATAGAAATGTGTTTTAAAAGCAAGATACTTGACAAACAGACCTTTGCAGCCTGCAACACAACATGGATATTGCTTCATGTCGATGTAGTATTTGATGATGCACATAACCTTTCACGGAATTTAACGTAAGGCCACAGCTGTGGCATGTAAACTCACTCGCCATTTTCCGTTACACAAATAACAGAGCTACAAACCACCTCAGACTTATTAGAGACTCAAACCCACCAGAGCATAAGGCTCTATAACCTACAAAATTTGATTAATAAGGCATTCCTTCACGAACCTGTTAGTTTATACCTAAATGATGGCACCAGCGCAGCTTTTGAAAGAAGAAGAATGCGGTTAGAGAGCGACTGTATGGAAAATTTGGAAAAATATTGATGGCTACACTTTTATTTATTACAATCTTAACATGTGTCGCCTAAAATCTGCATGCAGATAAAATGGCTCCTTTGCGTCAGTATTATCAAAAGTTACGGTTAGCTAATTTGCAAACAATGCAAATTTTAGCTAATGCCCGCAAATTTGGCTATTTGCACGCAAGACAATGACCAGCGGCAAACTATTGAGAGATTAAAATCATGTTTAGACTGACACTCTGACCACTCAAGCAATTCACCGTGAACTGAATAAATTTCGGGACAGCTTGGTGCCTACCTCAGAGATTTACAACATTTTCAAAGTCTTCGATAAAAATGTTCACAACGTGACCCTAATAATCTGTCGTACTAAAAATCTTTGTGATATGGAATCAGTGACACCAGATGCGGGAAAAGGGAATGAGGATTTTATTATAAACCAAAACAAAACAGGCACGAGGGCCAACAAAAAACTTGGCCCAATGGGTTGCAAAAAACAAACTAAGGAAGCTACACAGAGCTATAAACAATAAATGCAAAAGGCAAAAAACAAAAGGCACTGGAAACTCCAGGCAAGATGCACAAGAAAAGTAAATAACAAGACTAAATATATATACACAAAACAAGAGGCTAGGACAAATACTAGGGAACTTGACAAGAACTTGGCTAAACGAGACGCGAGAAACAAAACTTGAGACACTGTCTGCCAGCCAACTTCCACCGCATCCAGATAAAGGCTTGGAAATCATGACATGAGGGGTAACACCTGGAGAGAGAGAAACAAGAGGCATGGCAAGATCAAGACATGGACAGAGATTGGATGACATGACCTGCTCATTAAGAGAATGAGCGTGCTCAGCTTAAGTACCAATTAAGTATGCCGTTTGGAAGCAAGCATGAATGTTAAGAACAGAAAAGCACAGCAAGATCTTGAATTAGCAAAGCAGGAATCATGACAATAAACTCCCTGTCTAAATTAGTAATATTAGTAATGTGCCTATCTAAGAATTACACCACCCAGTGAGTGTTAGTAAATGTTAGTAACTTAAAAACAGTTAATTGCCAATTAAGCTTAGAGAGCCCCGAATCAGCACAGCACAGAAGAAAGAGGGAAATACCAAAGCCAACCATAGCTCAGAAATGTGCAACAACGAAGGCACGGGGCGGAACGCAGACAAGCGGTGGAGTGGCATGGCAGACCTGGCATGAAACAAAACATGGAAAAGTAAAAACATGGAACAGGAACATGAATATGACATGTAAAATCCTGAGACAAGGAACTGTTAAAACTGCGACTATGAAACATGAACTATGGAACTATGAACATGAACTATGAAACTTGGAACATGAAACTGTTAAAACCATGAGCAATACTGTTCTGGCCAAAGGCCAGAACCCCGGAACACAACACTTTGTGGTAAAATGATTCTGATGATGATCAGCACAGAATGAATTTTAGTGCTGCTTCTTTATGAGCCTACTCCGATTTCAAATTACATTTCTTTGTTTTTTGAGGGTTTGTTTGTTTTGTTTCCCCAGAATGTACGGAGCCTTGGAAAACACTTAAACTGATTGTACCAGACACTGGCAGTTCAGCTTGTATGTATTTTTATTGGAAAAATATTAAATGTGACAATATGTCCTAATAATTACATTGATTTAAGACAACTTGTATGCCTGAAACAATAAAATAATCCCTTGACTTTTGAATTTCATTGTCAATTTTAGTTCTTCATGTAAAATATCATCAGCGTCATAGGTGGGATGTAATTAAGCCCATGTACTTGAAAGAAGTAAAGGGTATTTCACAAGTGTACTTATTAAACTTCAATTATATTCCAGTTTTACATTTTAATTTTTTTTTCTGAACTGCACTACATTTGTGACAGCTCTTTTTATTAGCTACATTTAAGATAAAACTTTCTCCAACAGTAAAAATCATAAATCTCAAACTTTGAAAGAATAAACATTCTTAAATGCCACACTAAACATGTATAGCTGTTAAAAACTATTCATAAATCATTGCAGCAGTAATAATAATACAGAGAAATGGTGAATTACTAATAGGGAATATACAACACAATGCACACATGTAATATTTTCAGTATTCTCCACTGACTATACTTATGCTTGAGTTAGATTTTTTTCAGAATGGTGAAAATTCTTTGCTCTGAACAAAATAATGACTCAAAAAAACAGGATGCTTGCTACGGCCTTAGTCATCGGGCAGGTCTACATGGTGTTGGTGGTGTCTAATTGAAAAACTACGCAGCATTAGTCGGATGAAGTTCAGGGCCTCTGTGCTGCAATAAGTGGATGGAGTAGAGTTGTCTGCTCTATACTGGTTACCCTGGAGTTGTAGTATTATAGCATAACTTGATACCCGCCACAGGACAACATTTTGTGCAGTATGTATTAGTTTATCCAGTACCTAACCCTCTTTTGTTTTTGTGTTTTCTCCGAGGAACACCGTCCCCCGGAACTCAGTCCTTGGACCACCTAAGCCCTGTCACTACCTAATGGCCATCGACTGCTGTCTTCCTGCTGTCCTGATCCCCTCATCCCCGCCTCTCTACTTCCTGGAGCTACAGATGTCACTGCTTGGACACCTTATTGTTTAAAGAACTTTGGACTTTAATTTACTCATCAATTAATTAGCCAGCCATCGGAGGATGGGCTTCCCCTCAACAGCCAGGTTTCTCCTGAGATTTCTTCTCACTGAGGAGTTTTTTCTCACCACAGTTCGAGACTTTTTTTACTCCCAACAGGGAGTTTTTTTGCCTGCTATTTGGGGATTATGGATTTGTCTGGGCTTTGCCCTTGTCTCTCTGTAAAGCATCTTTGTGACAGCCTGACAGTGAAAAGCGCTATACAAATAAAATTGAATTATAACACAACAGAAAATGAAATGTACATTACTCGGATCAATAGTTTTATTTATGAATGATGCCTTGCATGTATGTAAGTATGAATGTGCGCTTCCTATAGCTATGGTCTTCTTATCTGCACTGGGCAGGCAGATCATGCTCAACGAAGATTTCTAGTTTTGTCTTTATCGACCACTTTTTCCAAAGTGGATCATCTCAAGGTGGAAATCGCTGGTGCAATATACAAAAAAATCACACCACATCATCCCTTTGATGGCCCTCTGTCCCATCACCTTATGATAGTAATCGTGGTTGGTTTTATCGCAAAGGCACCATCTGGGCCTGCAGACAAGTAGCGTCACTCAACAAAACCGTCCACATCTGGACATTTTATCTTCAGTATCCCCTAGAGATGTCCAGTGTAATCCAACCACCTTGCGGTCAGGTGAGGCACCTAAATGAGGGGCTTGGGAGTTTATGACGAAGCCACACGGCAATGTGTAATTTCCTGTTACCTGTTCATATTGTGCCACTACAATGGGCTCCATCTCTAGCCCCCTTTTCATTGCCTGTGTCAGCACAGCCCTCTTCGTTTTTTGCATTCTGACTGCTAAGTTGTCAAGGTCTGCAATCCTTGAAATAATCTGTTTGAAAACAGATGAGGTCAGTCGCTGGGAGTTAAAACGATGCCAGGTGTTGCAGTGACTCTGCGTCAGAATGGTTGAAAGTCATGCTACAGTAGTAGTTGCTCTCATTTTCATTTAGAGCAGTGGAATAATTACATGTCTGTGGTGTCAGTGGAAACAGTGGGTGATGGTCAGTTGCACTGGTGGTAGGTTGTGCGAGGGCCTAGTAGGTCAAGACTGATCCTCTTGGGAGGTCTCCAAGCTGTCTTGAAACCTATTCCAATGGATGTCAGTTTGATGCTTGCAGCAGCTGACACAAATGGCAGTTGCTTCCAATATCAGCAAGGTTCTTCTGAAGGTCACAAGCAAACTGGTCACTTGGTTGGGGGAGTGGAACAAGGCAGTAGACATTGGGCATAATTCCATCCCAACATCTTTTGTATTTCTTTGGGACTGGATCAAGTAAGTGGCTTTAATTTTGAGATTTTGATTGTGTTGATTGGTTTGGCGGTGAGGCCTGATGTACGTGGAAGAACATGCCATGTCTGTGGCAATGAGGTTTTTCTAACTGTAGGAGGGACAGTTTTGCAGTCTAGCTTAAGAAACTGTGCAAGAGTGTACAGTAGTCCAATTTGATGATTGCAGTGACCCTGACCAGCTCTGTAATCGCAATTTGACTGCCCAAAGACGGAGCCTTCTGATGAAAACTCTGCAGAGACAGAAAAAAAACAGACTTAGTACAATACATCCTTAAGTCATAAATTGATGTTCACTGAACTTTGGTTTGAAGGAAAAAGATTTATTTAATAGAGGTCAACATCATGGGAGTTTTTTCTTTTCTCTGATAATCCTTTGAAATTCTTAGGAAATTGCTGACATTGATTTAATGCTGAGTCTTTAAATTAGTATTGTATAAAAATAAAGCTACAAGTGCATGTTCCTTCCATTATGCATTTCAGGTAACAGTCTAAAATATAATTTGAATTTGTAAACTAATATACACACTGTTACAGAATCATGGATTTTCAGTTGTGGGAAAACCAAAAACCAAACATTTATGAAAACCCATGATCCCTTTGAACTTTAAGTACCTAACCCTGCTAGGACTTCAAGATGTTGAAGAGCCCTCACCCCCTACTCCCCAAGTGCAAAATGAGTTACATATTGTCTGAATCTCTGAGGGTTGGTCTATCTGGATGCATCCAAAATGATTCTAGCTTATTTGCGAAAAAAAACACATCTTAAAGTATTCAAGTGTCAAATGATGACCAATAATGTCCAATGAATAATGTCAAAACAATTTGCTACAGACTTCAAAATTTGGCAGTTGCTACAAGTACGGCAGTTTTTCAATGCATTTCAATATGGAGAGGTACAGCAGTCCCCATTTCAACCCCTGCCCTAACCTAATTCTATCCCTAACCCCAACCCCAACCTCTAACCCTTCCCTTAACCCCAACCTCTAACCATAATCCTGAATCCTTATCCAAATCCCTTGAAATTGACTGCCGTACCAATAAAAACTGCTGTGTCTGTAGACAAGGAGTGAAACTGACGGTTAAAAAGAATAAAATTTAATAAAATAAAGGTTAGCAGAGAAAACTATAAAGTATTGTAAGGTGTACTTTTAGCAATCTGCATTCAGCTCCTTTAACATAGCTCATTGTAATACAAAATCCAAAACCAGTGAAGTTGGCACGTTATGTAAATCGTAGATAAAAACAGAATACAATGATTTGCAAATCCTTTTCAACTTACATTCAATTGAATACAATGCAAAGACAAGATGTTCAATGTTCAAACTGAGAAACTTTTTTTTTTTTTTGCAAATAATCATTAACTTAGAATTTAAAGGCAGCAACACATTGCAAAAAAGTTGGCACAGGGGCCTTTTTACCACTGTGTTACATCACCTTTCCTTTTAACGACACTCAGTAAACGTTTGGGAACTGAGGAGACCAATTTTTGAAGCTTTTCAGGTGGAACTCTTTCCCATTCTTGCTTGATGTACAGCTTAAGTTGTTCAACAGTCCGGGGTCTCCGTTGTCGTATTTTACGCTTCATAATACGCCACACATTTTCAATGGGAGACAGGTCTGGACTACAGGCAGGCCAGTCTAGTACCCGCATTCTTTTACTACGGAGCCATGCTGTTGTAACACGTGCAGAATGTGGCTTGGCATTATCTTGCTAAAATAAGCAGGGGCGTCCATGAAAAAGACGTTGCTTGAATGGCAACATATGTTGCTCCAAAACCTGTATGTACCTTTCAGCATTAATGGTGCCTTCACATATGTGTAAGTTGCCCATGCCTTGGGCACTAATACACCCCCATACCATCACAGATGCTGGCGTTTAAACTTTGCACCTATAACAGTCTGGATTGTTCTTTTCCTCTTTGGTCCGGAGGACACAACGTCCACAGTTTCCAAAAACAATTTGAAATGTGGACTCGTCAGACCACAGAACACCTTTCCACTTTGCATCAGTCCATCTTAAATGAGCTTGGGCCCAGCGAAGCCGGCGGCGTTTCTGGGTACTGTTGATAAATGGCTTTCGCTTTGCATTGTAGAGTTTTAACTTTCACTTGCAGATGTTGCAACAAACTGTAGTTACTGACAGTGGTTTTCTGAAGTGTTCCTGAGCCCATGTGATGATGTCCTTTACACACTGATGTCGGTTTTTGATGCAGTAACGCCTGAGGGATCGAAGGTCACGGGCATTCAATGTTAGTTTTCGGCCTTGTCGCTTACGTGCAGTGATTTCTCCAGATTCTCTGAACCTTTTGACGATATTACGGACTGTAGATGATGAAATCCCTAAATTTCTTGCAATAGCTCGTTGAGGAATGTTGTTTTTAAACTGTTCGACAATCAGCTCACGCATTTGTTCACTAAGTGGTGACCCTCGCCCCATCCTTGTTTGTGAATGACTGAGCATTTCAGGAAAGCTGCTTTTATACCCAATCATGGCACCCACCTGTTCCCAATTAGCCCATTCACCTGTGGGATGTTCCAAATAAGTGTTTGATGAGCATTCCTCAACTCTCTCAGTCTTTTTTACCACTTGTGCCAGCTTTTTTGAAACATGTTGCAGGCATCAAATTCCAAATGAGCTAATATTTGCAAAAAAATACAAAGTTTACCTGTTCGAACATTAAGTAACTTGTCTTTGCAGTGTATTCAATTGAATATAAGTTGAAAAGGATTTGCAAATCATTGTATTCTATTTTTATTTACAATTTACACAACGTGCCAACTTCACTGGTTTTGGGTTGTACATGTGTTTGTCATCCAGCAGGGAAAAGTAATGAATTTTAGGTATATAGCCAGTGCAAACTTAACAGAATGAACTTGAAAACTTACTTTTGCTTAACCAAAATTCCTGTTTATTGTAAGAGGTGTCATTTTTTCTCAGTGAGCGAAACGACTTGGCCCTCGCAACACAGCCTGCCTCGTCTCTCCTGACTGTTAATAATGCAGCATCATCGTCACAAATCTCACACGTTTTTTTTTTCAATTCACTTACCGTAGCGTTAACTAAAAGCATTCAGTTATGTTCTTTGTATTTCGTCAGAAACTTTATCAAAGGTGTAGTCAGCGATCATAATCCATACACTTTTTGTCAAAATCACCAAATTTCTCCACACTACCTGCAAGCTGTCACTTCAGAGAGCATACTGAAAAAAAAAATCCGAATTCAATATACAGCCTGGGCTCTGAATTTCAGCAGGTAAATCTGTGGCACCAGAATATGGGTCCACATCCCAACGAATCGGAGGGCAGGGGCGGGTCTTCTGCGCCAGCTCCAAGCTCATGCACGACAAGTGGGTGGGTCTGAGCAACACAACAAATATAGTGGAACTTTACCGAAGCGGCAGGGTTCCGGCAAGATTGTGCTGTGAATGTTTGTCTCAAAACAAGCCTCGCTATCAACTTGGACTTTAGAAAGTGAAAACACAATGATAGATAGCTGGCCTCAAATATTCGACGGTGTGAGCTACTCTTTATTTATTCTGGAAAAAATAAACACTGCTTCCATCAGTTCCCTTGTTTCCATCTCCAGTGACTCTACGTCAGAATGGTTGACAGCCATGCTACAGTAGTAGTTGCTCTCATTTTCATTTAGAGCAGTGGAATAATTACATGTCTGTGGTGTCAGTGGAAACGGTGGATGTCGGTTTGATGCTTGCAGCAGCTGATACAAATGGCAGTTGCTTCCAATATCAGCAAGGCTCTTCTGAAGGTCACAAGCAAACTGGTCACTTGGTTGGGGGAGTGGAACAAGGCAGTAGACATTGGGCATAATTCCATCCCAACATCTTTTGTATTTCTTTGGGACTGGATCATCTGTAGGTGGCTATAATTTTGAGATTTTGATTGTGTTGATTGGTTTGGGGGTGAGGCCTGATAAATGTGGAGGAACATGCCATGTCTGTGGCAATGAGGTTTTTCTAACTGTAGGAGGGACAGTTTTGCAGTCTCGCTTAAGAAACTGTGCAAGGGTGTACAGTAGTCCAATTTGATGATTGCAGTGACCCTGACCAGCATTGTAATCGCAATTTGACTGCCCAATGAAGGAGCCTTCTGATGAAAACTCTGCAGTGACAGAAAAAAAAAACAGACTTAGTACAATACATCCTTAAGTCATAAATTGATGTTCACTGAACATGGAACACAAAACAATTTAACTCAATTAGACAAATTAATCTCCACATATTGTTCTAAGTTTTACAGTAAATTGTATACCACTCAATATTGTGAGGAGAGTGCAACCTCTTTTTTGGAATCAATTAAGGTAAATCCCATTAGTATTACAGAACGAGAGTTTTGTGATGCTCCTTTGACTGTTAATAACATTATGGACTCGATCAATATCCGTAAGAAAAATAAATCGCCTGAGGTAGATGGAATTGCATCAGAATTTTATAAAGCATTTCCAGAACAGTTGACACCTTTTTTATTAGAAGTCTTCCTCGAAAGTATATCTCATGAATTTCTCCCTCCTACATTAACACAAGGACGAAATACACTTATACCCAAACCCAAGAAAGATTAGTTGCTTATTGAAAATTGGCGCCCCATTTGCCTCTTAAACAACAACTTCAAGGCGTTAGCAATTGCCCCTTCTAAACGTCTGAAATTAGTTCTTGACACCATCATAAATGAATCACAGTCCAGCTTCATGAGAAATCGGCATATATCCAACAACATCAGGTTAGTACTAGATAGCTTGGACTACTCTGAACTAATTAATGGTAACAGTTTCATGCTTTTTCAAGATTTCTATGAAGCTTTTGACTCGGTTGAATATTGTTTCGTTTTTAAATCCCTGGAAAAATTTAGTTTTGGGCAATATTTCAATAAGGCTATTCGCACACTATATGAAACTGTTCTATTAAATTAATATCTGGCACAACCCCACAATTTGACATAAAAAGGGGAATTAGGTAGGGTTGCTTAATTTCCCCATACCTCTTCCTTATCGTAACCCGGCTTGTGGGCAATCATATTAACCCTTTTACGCCGAACATGTCGTCGCCGACACAGATTTGCGCATAATTTTGAAAGTACCAAATTTTTTCGGAAAAGAAAATAAAAATCCAACTGTTCCTGAAAGCTGAGAAGCTGTACTTCAGCCCAAATACAGGTTACTATGGTAAACACGATAGCATGATTCTCTGCTGGGATTTTTGGATTAGGCATTAAAGGGTTAAATCAAGCACTAAAAGGCATCACAATAGCAAAATGAGAAATAATTATCAGCCAGCTAGCGGATGTTACTACTCTATTTTTGATTGGCTTTACTCAGAATGATTGTGCTCTTGGTGTAATTAAGGTATTCTCCAAAGCTTCTGGTCTTTATCTGAACATAAACAAATGTGATCTATTGCCTGTGAAAGACTGTTCTATCCATTCAATTTCAAATATTTCTGTGAAAAATACTGTGACATACTTGAGAATTCAGATTAATAAGGACCAAAAAACTAGAAATACTTTAAATTTTTCTCCAATCATTCAAAAAGTACAAAAAAAAATATTTAATCGATGGCTCCTCCGGGACTTATCTTTGAAAGGCAGAACCTTAATAACAAATCCAGAGGGTACTTCAAGACGATATATGCTGCCCTCTCAGAAGATATTGATTATACAACACTCCAGAATATAAACCAACTACTTTTTAACTTTCTATGGAGGAATAAAACGCACTACATAAAAAAATTAGTCATTATGAATACATATGAGAAAGGGGGTCTCAATTTCCTGGATTTTATTACTCTAAATGACACCTTCAAGATTAATTGGATGAAACAATTTCTTACAAATTCAACCTCAATCTAGAATGCAATTCCTAATCACGTATTCACTCAAATTGGTGGCCTAAAATTTCTGGATGCAAGAATAACCATTGAGTCCATGCTCTTTTTCAGTATGACATATTGATATCCTCACCTCCGATATCATTTTGGAACAATTGAATAAGGGATGTGTGCTGGAAAAAAGTTTGGACTCTGTCATAAAAAATTTTTTTTAGGCAATGAAATTAGTGTCCTTTAAAATCATTCATCGTTGTTACCCAGTTAAATCTTTCTTCTTGAAGTTCCATAGAGATATTGATTTAAACTGTGCCTTCTGTGACTCCCAAACTGAAACTGTTGTCCATATTTTATGGAACTGTACATACACCCATAAATTGTGGCAAGATATCTGTAGATTTATTTTAGAAAATATTATGATTTATTATTATTTTTAATATTTATATTATATTTAATATTATTTATTGATATTATGAAATATTATTGTGACTTTCAACTTCATCTTGAAAATATTACTTTTGGTTTCTTATGATTCAACATAATACATGAAAAAGAGTGTTATTTAATTAATCTTATCATATTTATCACAAAGTATTACATCCATAAATGTAAATATGCTAAAAATAAAGCTTACTTTATATGTTCAAGGAAGAAATAGAGCTGTATATTAACACAATTACCCCAGTAAACAACAAAAAAGCAATAAAGACTTTAAATCTGTGCTCCCATTTTAATGTGTTTATTGAAATTAATTTATCCCCTGGACTGGCTTTTTTAAAATTAATTAGATTTCTATTTTCCTTCTTGTAATTTAGTTATTTTCCGCAGGTCGTTATGAAAGCTCTTCAATAAATTGTATTTCACTTGAATACTGTATAGATCCTAGCTGATACTGCAATGTGAAAATGCTTATATTTTGTGTATATATCGTTGCAATTTCAATAATAATTAAAAAGACCTTTACCGAAGCGGCAGAGTGAAGCACGGTGGAAGCTAAACCGAAAAAGAGACGCTTGAACTAGTGCATGTGGAGGAAAAAGGAACCCGATCGCAGTTATGCAAAGTCCGCAGTAAACATAAGGAAAGCATACCCAATGCTGTAGAGAATTCCAGGAGTTGAATGGTTTTAATTCTGACGCCACGGTCACCTTGTTTGTACTTGAGGATAGTAAAGCTGGTGCTAACTCGGTTGGATGTAAATTGTCACCCCAAGAAAAATTGAGGGAAGCTCGTGGATTGTTTTTGTGGGCTATCTTGCATAGATCATGCTGGTCAGAATGAATCAAACAATAGAGAGATCGATATTTCCACTTTGGAGCGAGTTTGCAACCTTTGCTAACTCTCGGTTGGCAAGCTATTGAGTTTGCAAATTCTGTCTGATCAAACCGGAGTTTGTGATCGTGTAATAACATTTTTACTCTGGTTCGTAAGAGCTGAAATTCGTTGATGAACGTATAACCGCGTGATAAGGTTAGTTAAAAGTGGTGATCAATGTGACGTTGTTAATACTCATTTTGTAATGCCGAGCTAAGATACTTGTCTATGCTATCCTAATGCTATCCTAAAATACAAACCCAGTCACTGTAATTTCAGTTTCTACGGCCGTGTCAATGAATTTCAGGGGTGGGCCCTGGGACAGTATGAAGGGAGCGGTGGGTTTGTATTCGTTCACACTTTAAATATCAATAGCCTCTCTACTTGTTTTCTCCCACATCGCTGACTACACCTTTAAATGACACTTATTCAAGTCTTATTATTCAAGCTGATGATATTTTGACATTAGCTTAGCTCAGGTCACATACAGCTAGCATGGTTGGTAAAGTCAGGCAAAATCATTAACTTACCTTTGATGTCAGTGATGTAACCTTTCCAATTGCTGTACCCTTTCAGCAAAACCGCTCTTGGTATTCGACAACCTTCCTCAGCCCATTTATAATCATCATCCATTGTAAAATGCGGCAGGAGTTTGAGGTTCATGGTCCATGACATTGTTATTTTACCTTACATCTGGGGCGACACCCACCTGAGCCTCGCTTACGATTTCAAAATGGCGGGGGTATGAAATAGGTATATACACATGGCTGGAGGTCTGACCCATGGACTGGCTTCTTGCCCTTCATGTGGTGATCACATGCACGCATGAACTGTCTGGACATCAAGTTGAATTGTCAGGATTAGGTCACATAGGGTCAAGTAGATCTGAATGCTCTGCATTTTCAGATAGTTGAAGAGACATCATTCCCAAATTCTTTGTTTATTTCAGAAATGAACACAAGTTGCATAAACAATGCATTTGGGATTCATGACACATTCTAAGATTGGAAAATGCTTTGCTGATCATTTGTCCCTTCTTCCCAAATTCACTGTTTATGCTACCCATGTTCATTTCTGAAATAAACAATGAATTTGGAAAGAAGGGACAAATGATTAGCAAAGCATTTTCCAATCTTAGGAAGTGTCATGGATCCCAAATGCATTGTTTATGCTATCCGTGTTCATTTCTGAAATAAACAATGCATTTGGTATTCATGACGCTTTTTAAGATTGGAAAATGCTTTGCTGATCATTTGTCCCTTCTTCCCAAATTCATTGTTTATTTCAGAAATGAACATGGGTTCCATAAGCAATGCATTTGAGATTCATGACACATTCAAAGATTGTAAAATGCTGACCATTTGTCCCATCTTGCTACTTCATCCTATGTTATCTAATGATCTCCAAGTTGGATACGCAGTCCAATGAGCTCCAGTGAGCTCCACAGAGGCAACTGTTGCTGCTGCAGTTTAGCTGACCATGTGGTTTCTCCCTTTGAACCATTGACTATAGTCCATGGTTTGAACTTTGAGAATTTATTTCAGAGAAACAGCTTCTCAAACTTAATGTGAAAAACAGTGGGCCAGTTTCTCAGACAGCGATGACGTTAAAGCCTAGACTAAATTTTATTGACCAGGCGCAGGCGCGGCAAATGGGGGGAGCGCCGCGCCAACGGGGTATATCCAGGCATATTTTGCTTCGCGCCCAGTGCAGGCCGGTGCAAGTACTCCTCTGTCCTGCCTCTATCCCTCCTGCCGGCCAAGTGGCAAAGAGGGAGGAAAGAAGGTGTAGAGTGGGTATAACACAGCTGAGTCAAATCTTTACCAATAAAATGAGCTCCTCTCCTCACCTTTAAAATTGGAATAAAGAAGCCTCTGTCCTATATCTGCATGATGCGTGAATGTTGCATTTTACTTTGCTGCTTCAGGCATGTTTTCTGCACTGCTTCCGTCTATATTACGAATATGAGTAAGCTGGCAAGCTAGAGCATTCGTGAATTATTACCATTAACGAACTTGAATGGAATTTCAAAACCAAACTACGTCAGATCATTAAAACTTATGAAGTTGGAATGAAATATGACAGTTGCTCATTTATTTCTTCTGCCTGCATCATTGGGAAGAGACACGATGGATAACATGTTCCTATTATTACACCCAGTTACGGCTTAAAATTTTGGGATTAACATGCATGGACAACAATGCAAGATATGTTACACATTTATTTTCAAAATGTGATCTTAACAAGATCATAGCAATCAGGCTGTATTCCTTTCCCCCACTAAAAACGATAAAACCTAAGTGACAATAATGGTATTAAGCCGCTTGCACACTGGATGCAAAATGAATTTTTCACACGACAGATTACATTCAAAGTCAATGCAAAGACGCAAATCCACATGTGTATACGCGTCTTTGCATTGACTTTGAATGTAATCAGTCGTGTGAAAAATTTGTTTCGCGTCCAGTGTGAAAGCAGCTGAAGGACGCATACCCACATAGTCTACACACACACTCACGCGCCCACATGCACACATTCTCTCTCTCTCTTTGATATGACATCAGGACAATCAATATAGATACAATATTTTATGTGCTGATTAAGATTAACATAATTTTAATATTACATAAAATAGTGTTTGCTGTAATTATTTATTGCATTGAAATGTGCCAGACATTCTGTAAACCTGCCTGTGAGGTTTTGGTGACGTGCACACTACCACTGCACAGAAAGTAAACCAGGTTGGAGCTGGCGAGCTCTCTGCGGACATTCGGTGGATCCTTTATCCAAGATATTGTCACTGAGTCATGATGGACATGTGACACCACCCCCTACTACGCCGCAACACCCATCTCGGCGCACATCCATCTCCCAAATTGCCGAAGTGGCTGCACACGGTGTTGCACCACACAAAATTACCACTGCATGGGCTGCACCAATGACCACTGTGTGGGCTACGCCACGCTGCGCCACCCCGCACTGCGCCAAGAAATTAAAGCCCTAAAACTCAATTTAGTTCAGGACCAAAGCATGTCTGTGAAACTGGCCATACAGTATAGTCGCCGTTAAAACCGAAGAGACGGCATTAATGCCTGTTTACCTCGGATATTTCGCCCTTCTAACCACGATGTATGGCGCGATAATGCGGTACTTAACACTGTTGACCAATGAGCCGTATGACAGGACAATTTACCGCCAGGAATAACCACATGTGGCTCCGCGGAACTGAATGTAGTACCGCTTGCAAGTTATAGAAAAGAGGGCATTTTAACTGTTAGAATTACGTTTGTGTTTGCCGTTATGTATTTTAACATCTTTCCATTTTCTCTTGCAGTGAAAGTGGAAGTGAGAGCTTATGCGACCTCTGGAAAGCGTGTGGTTGATCATTTCCTCAGTTTAAAAAGCCTAGCATAAACAAGAAAGAAAAAAAAATTATGATAAATTCGACTGTGTAATATAAGCAATTGTATTCTTGAAAGAAATATTTTTGGTATTTTAAATATGTCTTTTTATTGCAGAAACTGTGATTCTGAGAGTTTGCTGGTAGACCTTCAGCGAAGTATACCGTAATTGATTTATTGATTTTGAATAGCCAACCGCAATATAATTAAACAAATTGTGATTATAGATGACGTGTTTAAATATAACTCTGAAATAGCTCAGACAGTGTGAACTGTAATTAATCCAAACCAACTGCTAACTTGAAGAAAATAATATCCTGCAATCTCTACCTGCATAGGTATATATGTATACAGTATATGGGTTTTAAGTTCTTTCATATTTTTTTAACAAATAACTGACTTACCGATTTCGGAGCATTTTACTTTATACTGTATAAATACATTTTATACAGGTGCCTGATTATAAAGAGTATAGCCTGGAGCATGTACGACTTCTCACTCCAGGGCGCAGCTAAAGATACCAGAAGTCCAGTAGGTGTGAATAATCTGGGATTACGGATCAGCAGGTTCGTTATTAACTGAGTTAAAAGGACTTACAGGACTCCATATGTTATCCATGCAGCTTAATTGCGAAACAATAGGCTCTCCAACATCCAGCAACTAACACCTGTACTGGTCGTGACCTTGTGTTTTTTTAGTGCATTCAAGAGTCGTTATGGTCAAAATAAATTCATATTGTACAGAAATCTGACAAATCATTAAAACAAATACATACAATGCAAAATGTTTTGTTGTGAAAAATTTGTTCAAAATTGCCTATTAGCATTTTAAAAACGAAATGGTATATAAAAACATTTGATTTCTTTCGAGTAATTTTCGATATAGGAATGGATACAAGCTACTTAATTACAGGTTTGTAACAGGAAAAATAATATATTTTGGCACTTGAGTGTAAAATAATAGTACATAAAAGCTCACATTATCTCCAAACATAAAATATTGCAGAAATGATACCTGACAAATAAAATCCTCACCAAAAATAGCATGATATTTAATAATCCAATTGCATATTATACCACACTAAAGTTATAAATAGTAGCACAGATTGGGCAAACTGTATTGTCTAATATAAAAAGGTTTGCAGAAATGATTACTGGCAACATCACCCCCGCCAAAGCTAATCAATATTTTATGTAGGCTAATTATTATTGCATTCATATATGGAAATAAATCGCCAAAAAGCTGTCCCATTATCTACATGTACCGACTACTGCCAACACGACCGCCCCAACCGCCCTCGTGGCTCAGTTATAATTAAACAAACACCCGGTTAACAGACTATTGCCCACCTGCCGCGAGCGCGGTCGGAGGTCTTCTTTTGTCTTTGTGCGCATCAAGATGCCTGTCTTACCGCACAGCTGACGAGGAGATTTCCCGATCCTATCGACAGCCTAACGCCCCCCTACTGCCGGACCTTTTCTTTGGTTTTAACGGCGACTGTACTGTACTGTAAAACTCGACACATGGTAGCTTAAACTAAAGTTCATTATTCCAGAAAATGGCAGCGTCCTATGTGTTCTGGGTCATATTATGTAATTAAGTACAAGAAAATCATTTTGAAAGAACTATAAATACCTGTGTTCGACAACCTTATCCGGAGTTTTCTGATTTCGGTTCCTAATTTGATCTGTTTAAAATGTTGCTCCCAGACATTGCTTACAGACAAGACAGATCAAGTTTCAGTACCACAGGCTGAAGGTCGTGCATCCTTATTTTCAAACCCAGATACGGGATGCATTTTGCTTTTCCTGTAGGTAAATACATTGACCTTTTAAAAGCGGAGTACAATACAGTGTTAACACAGAGTCATCCACAATCCCCAATTGTGGAAAATGGTTCAGCCACACTAGCTCAAACATGTCTTCATTATAACTGCTACTGTTGTTTTCGGCAGTTACACCTGTGTCATGTCTATGAGGTTTAATTTATGTAATTTGACTTATGGCTTCATGTGGTTTGTTGAGGAGGGACTAACTGTCACGGCACTGTAAAAAACTGCATTTTACGTTGTCGTTTTTTTATTTTATTTTACAAATTTGAAGAGTTTAAAGGGCATCTAAAGTGGATTCTTAGACGGGTCGTTGAACGCCCAATGCTTACAAACAAATCACTTGCTTTTGTTGACATTTTGCATTGTCACATGACCATTTCATTAATTTAAACCATTGCTATGTGTACATGCCTAGATAATCCTATTTTGGTTTGTTTGTGAAGGTGCGGCTCCCTGATTGGCCAATCAACAAAAACAATGGTAATCGACTTTAGATGCCCTTTAAGTGTGATAAATTGTGAGAATTAACAAGATAGGGTTATGACAGCACTTTGAATCAAAGGCAAATTCACATATTTTCCTCAACTAATCTGCTTTTGAAGACCATAGATTTATCAAATAGTGCACTGTAACCCATTTGGACCCGTCAGACCACAGAACACTTTCCCACTTTGCTTCTGTTCATGTCAGATGAGCTGGGGCTGAGAGTTGTCAGTGATGTTTCTGGATTTTGATGCCTTGCATTGTAGCAAGCCCATGTAGTAATGGTAAATTAAATGCCCTATTTTTGATGTAAAAAGTACTTTTACAGTCTTATCAACCACTTAAAGTGCAGTGCGCAGTAGACCACATTTAAACAGCATTTTATACAGGTTAAACGCTATTCTATGACACACACTCGCCCCCCAGTTAATGCACCACTCTACGCAACGAATAGCCACTGCATTTCCTTTTGCCCCACATCAGCTATATTGGGCATGCGCGTGCGGACTTCCAGCCTTAAACTGAACTGGTCAATTTGGTACCTGACTTGTCCTCTTCTAGGTGGTGCTGTTGCCATATCGATAAAATTGTGAACTCAAACTGGGATTTTCTGTTACATGTATATGGGCACCATTCTGACAGATTCCATGCAATTCTGAGGTGCCCACTAAGGGTCATTCCATCCCAAACCAACCAGAGGTCCCCAGGTCACTGTCTGTCATTCACTGTAAGGAATGAGCGTGTTCAAAATTTCAGGTCTGCAAGTGCAGTTGTTGCTGAGAAATAGCCTTTTATATTTTAAGGCATTTTTTTTTTATTTTGCACAATGCATTTTTGACCAAATTTTAGTGCTTATTTACAGCAAAGGAATGATGCTGCAGGGTAGTAATCTTGCCTATAGGGTGAATTTTTCCTGAATTTTTCATTTTTGGCTTTATTAAAGGTGTATCTTCAGTCTCCGATCATCTACTGACCCACAAAAAAATAATAAGGAAGCCGATTTCACAAAATTATGCTGTATCTTTGCAGTACTGCTGAGGGAGAAAAGCTCATTATCCAGGTCTGAAATGTTTTATGATGTCTAAACTGATCTTAATGCATGTATGCAAGCAGTCAGAAGTTTTAAATAACTATTTCTTCCAGCTCCAGTGGCCTATTTAAATTAGAACATTTTACGTTTTTCCAAAAACTACAAAGTAGCCCATATTTCACCACCAAGAACTACGGAATGACAGTGAATGACAACCTTGAAATTTTTACTATGTATTGGCACATATTTAAGGATAACACCTTCCAAGTTTCATTTGTAGTATCAGATTTGTTCTATTTTTAAAGCTATACAATATTTGACAATTTTTACACGAAACTTGGTGTTTGTGGCCGTTTCCATAGGCTTCGCTTTGCATTTAATGTGTCCAACGTTGTCTCTGTCACTCACAGGTTTTAAGGGTTAACAGTCTAAATTAGTTGCATTGACATTGGAACCTGCCCCCGAAGAATCGAATCATCAACATATGCTTCACTGGTACTGGTACTGGGTACTGGCTCATCAGATGCTGCAGTATGGTCCCTCTCATTTCCATGCTTGCAATAATGGTAACAATTGCTGAACAATTTCTGTCCAGGTTTCATAGTAAATTATCCTGCTGTTTCTTGATCTATAGTATGCAGGTGTTCTATTCCCTGCAGCATCATTACTTTGCTATAAATAAGCATTCAAATCTGGTCAAAAAAGCATTTTGCAAAAATTGAGGAAAAAAAAAATGCCCTAAAATATAAATGGCCATTTCTCAGCAACAACTGCACTTAATTTTGCAGACATTCATTCCTTGGGTAGTGCTTCAACTGTCAATTTTTTCAGAATTTTCTGAGACAGTGACCTGGGGCACTTCTCACATTCTGGTTGATTTGGGATGTAAGTGTCTCAAAAGCGCCATTCTCTCAGAATATGGTTCTTAATTTTCTCTGCATTGGCACAAATTGAATACCCATACTTGGAATTGGATACACTGTTATAAATTGGCACCTTTTTTGCCAGTTATTTTAACTGTAATTTTACAATAAGTTTATCACAGAGTTCCTTGTATGAACTGAACCACAGTTAAATGTGTGCCAGACTCTATTAACAGTCAAAATAACAAGGAAACAATGCGTAATTTAACTGTTTAATTCAGTCAATTTATAACAGTGTATGATAGAGCAGGGGTTTCCAAACTCGGTCCTGGGGCCTCCCTGTGTATGCTGGTTTTTGTCCCAACCATAATTGCCATCATAGGACTTGTTGTTGACAAGCTGTTACTTGGTCCAAATTGGGTGCATTTTGTGTTTAAATATGTTATTTACTGTTTTAAGCCAAATTTTAATAGAAATATCCATTTGTGCCATGAAGAATAAAAGACCAAATAAAAGACCCTTGCATATTAAGGTTTTTTTTTTCTGTGTAGCAACTAATTTCAGGTAATAACATTTTTAAACAGATCAAATCAGGTACTGAGAAAATCAGTAACCTGCAAATTAGGTTGCTGAAGACAGGTGATTAGAATTCTTTCAAAATAATTTGCTTGCACTCAATCACAAAAACATAACATAAAACTTAACATAAAACATAACAGGTTTGACTCTGTCATTTGCTTGTTTAGTAAATTGTTAGTTTTTGCAACGAAGTGCCCACGGTTTCACCAATTAGGAACCGATTGATTTCTTTCCTTTGATTGGGTACATTTTTTCCCTCTTTATGCAGTTGTTACTCATATATTGGAATGTGGATGTGGAAATTATTCCTCACTGTTTGTATGCATATCTGTCAAAATACTGTTTGTCAAGAGAATAAATTTCTGTTCTGAACAAAAATGCACCTAATTAAGACAATTTAGCAGCTTCTTGAAATCCTATGATTGCAAACCTGGGTGGAGCAAAAACCAGCATACACAGAGAGGCCCCGGGACCAAATTCGGGAACCCCTGTGCTAGAGTCTTTATCACACCTCTAAACACATTTTAGTGTTTAGACTTAATTCAGTATTGGCCAGTGAGCCATTTATGTTCTATAAGTTTCTACAAATACCCAGTTCAATCTTCTGTGCCCTTCAATGAACACAGACTGGTCATAGCTAGTTTCCTCACCTCGATTTAAAATAATCAGATAAAAAAGTGCACTGCCTGAGAACAAGCAACTATTTTCTCTATGCTGACAATCACACAGGGCTTTGCCTTCGCTTATACCTAGTCATATCAAGTTTTTTTTTTTTTTTTCCACTTGCCATTACTCATTTGTGACAGGAGGACTGTCCTCACAGCAGTTTCTCCCTGGCTCGTCTGAGAGATGGACAACGTCTACAGCAACCCTGGAATACCCACCTTTCAACTGAGAGAGAGACAGGAGGGTGAGATCTTTCTCTGTTGTGCTGCTTATTTCAAGTCTTAAATGAGATACAGCTGATGTCTTCACTTGTTCTGTGTAATAACTCCTTGAAAAAATCAGGGCTTGGAGGCATAGAATTTATGCCCCAGAAGTTCACCTAAAATAATTCTACTTTCATGAAGATTTAGCCTTGCTGAAAAGGCATTTGAAACTATTGCCATGTTGTATTTTTAAAAGAGCTTGGTCAAAACTTGGTCACAACAACTTTATATTTGACGCTGCGTGTCCTCAACTGGAATGATCAGGGGTTCAAGACTGAGACTTTTATAAAATGTTTTAGTTTTCTACCAAGTACGTTGTAGAAAAAGTCAACTATATCCTCGCGACTATGCTTTTCCATGCCACTGAAGAACCATTTACAGTAGGGGTTTACTCAGAACCCTTCCATTCACAGAATTTAGACCGTTAACACTCAGTCATCCCTGATGGAGAGACATGTATTGACTCACTAACTCAGAACACAAAGTTTGATAAGATGAGGCCATTCTGAGAACTTTTTCAGCTATGAAATGCACGAAAAACAAAGTATTAGAAAATGAAATATGCCATATATTATGCAAATGACATCATAGATATGAGAAATAACTTCCCAAGCAAAGCAAGATAGCAAAGTCTATGGAAAAACAAAATTTGCATACATGTGGAAAGGACTGCATACTTTGCATAAGCCCTGTAAATTTGAAACTGATCAGACCAAACCTCTGAGTTATGAGGTACGCAAGACAAATATGTTCATGAAAAACAAAAATTTGAATTAATTATAAACATGAAGTCACAGTTACGAAATTCATTCAAAAGGCACAGCTAGACCATGTATTGCATAAACCCTTTAAATTTGATCCCGATTATGGCAGATTATATCAAGCGATATAAAATCAACTTAGTGAAATAAAAAATCAAGAAAAAGAAGCAAGCCACAAATGTAACCTATCATTAGGAACTTTCAAAGTGTTGTTTGGTGTAAACCATAAAACTCAGCTGACCTTTTCGAAAAAATGCCCTGAATCTGCTTGGTATTTATCACAAACAAAGATGGCCATTTTGATTGAATAATCTCTGATTATTTTGTATAAACAAAAAGCATTTAAATTTCATTGTGTTATCTCTGATTGCTTGGGATTTGTTGTACTTTTGTAGTGTACTTTTAACCAGCAGTGTGAATGTGATTTCACTACATATAAAATCTCCCTGTCTTTCATAGGCACTGATGGAATTCATACCAACACTGAAAGACAGGGGCCAAGAGCAAAGCAGAGCACTGCTGTTGGTCAATGCGGTATACTGTATTCATCATTTGACCTTTCCAAATACACATACAGATACCAGCATAGCCAATTACACTATTGATAGCCTCATACACTCCCATGATACAACAGATTTGAAGTTAGATAAATACTGTCCTTTACATTACAAATATTTCATTTATGACCCTTGGGGAGCACTTGGGAAATGGAAATGTTCAATAATCACTTCATGTGTGATGTTCTCTGGAGAAACAGTCATTCTATATGATGTGTAGTACAAACTTGAACAAAAAGCTTGTGACTCAATCCAGCTGAAAATAAGCATGCCGTGTTTTGAGAGAGTTTAGTCGCCATTACGGAGTACATTACAAGCAGATTTTAGACATAAATTTTGTAAAAAAACAAAAAACTAATTCACTGTAAAAAAAATTCAAGCTCATTAAATTGGAAACAAAATTTCATCGGCTGCCTTACGAATGCGAGTCAACAAGTGTAAGTAGCCCAACCTGAAGATAAGCTTAGTTTCAACTCACAATTAATATGTATAAGTTTAACTTTTGAAAACTCATAAACTTGATTTCAATATCCTAAAGGAATCATGGGTTAGTAGAGGTAGAGAAGAAATAAGTTCACATTACTTAAAACAGGGCTATTCAACTTTATCCAGGAAGAGCTGGTGTGGATGCAGGCTTTCTTTCAAACCAAGCAGTTACACTCCTCGTTTCTACAAATCAATCCCAAGAGTCTTTGCTAAAGACCTTGATTAGTAACTGCTTGGTTGGAATGAAAGCCTGCACCCACACCAGCTCTTTCTGGATAATGTTGAATAACCCTGACTTAATGGGATAGTTCGTATTTTTTGACATGAAGTCATATGAAATACTCTTAAGCAGTGTAGTGCATGACAGGTGACTTTTTATGTTAATGAGTCTTGATAGCGGAATTCTTGCCTCTCGAAGTTTCCAAAGAAGTAGCTCCGGCAAGTTTGCTGGGGTCACAAAAATAAGAAGTTTTGCATATAAGTATGTATCATAAAGAGGAAGAACTGATTCGATTTTGGACAATTTACAATTTCTAGATTGGCCACCAGGGGCCAAAAACAATCACTGTTTTTATCATATTCCTGGAAATATTTGTCCAATTGACCTCAAATCAAGTGCAAATGAAAGGTCATCACCTAAGAATGTGTCCTATGATGATATTATACCTGTTTGGTCAAGAATTTTGACACAATGTGGCACTTTGTCACATAAAATTCACCATTTTTGCCATATCTTTGGAACTTTTTATGCTCATTAATGAAGGAATGAAGGAATATATGGTCTTTGGATTAAGGCAACCCCAAATGCCATATTACCACAAGTGAACCAGTGTTCTTGGTGCTACCAACGTACAGGCCAAATAGCAAGAATATTAATTGTCCTGTCCCAGTAAACAGATATACGTCGCTGCGACGTATTGGCGATGTAATGAGAATGTGTAGGGAAGATGTTGCATTTACGTTGTTTGCTCATTGGCGCTACGTCGCCGAGACATTGGCATTTGTTAAAATGCGTTTTACCTAATGCTGATGTCTCTTTGATGTATTCCCAATGAGCAAACGCTCTCCATAATACGTCTCGCCGATGCAACTTTATTCATCGTGCCAACGTCGGCAAGACGTATGGAAGCAATGAGTAGTACATAAAGTAATTAACGGAAAGTATGGGACTACATCACATCAAAATCATTGTTCTCGTAAAATCATCCCCCCCTTCAGAAAACAAAAAACACATAACACGAAAATGGGACCGGACAGGAGTAATTTTTTCCAGGACTGGGATGGACAGGATTTTATTTACACTGTCTTTGGATTGGGACAGGACGAGTGTATTTTTGTGGAGTGGAATAAGACAGGAGTGAAAATCCGCTCACATGTCACCCTCAACGACAAAACATTTGGCTGGTGGTTTTAATGTTGTGGCTGATTAGTGTATTTATTAGTCTATAGGTGTGTATATGTAAAAAAAGGACATATATTCAGGCCCTAAAATATTTGCACATTGAAAAAGTTACCATAGTATTTGCATTCTTTCATGGTAAATTGGATTTGAAATGAAATCATAAATATGATCTCAAAGTGCCTACTTTCAGTGTTAATTTGACAGTATTTCCTTTCAAACTGAGTGAATTGTATTAAGAGGGAAAGCACTGTTACATGTCCATACGCCAATTACCCCTCCCCCTATTTTAAGGGACCAAAAATGACTAGGAAATTGGCAGCACTGTTGAATGCTCATGTATGTGTATTATTATTATTATTTACATTACATACATTATTCCAGTAACATGTAAGCAGATAAATGATCTAGAATTGATTTAAATGGAGGCATTTGTCTTTTGAATCTGTTGCTGCTAACTCTTGATTCAAAGTCCAAAGATCTGTCCTAGCTCGTGAAGCAATCCATCAGATGAAAAATCAAAACAAGCATTTCGGAGAAATGGCACAATCATTAAGTGTGGTGAATCAACGGTTTGGTCCATTCTTGAAAAGAGAACTGGTGAGCTCAGGAACACCAAAAGGCCCGAATGACCTCAGATAACAAAGGGTTAACAAAGGGTTAACTTAAGTAAAATGTAAACCACTAGTAAGCCAGACAAACAGGAAGTTTGCATTCAAAATGACTAAATATTTCAAAAAAAAAAAAAAAAAAGCTTTTTGAGCATTAAATATCTTGTCTTCGTAGTGTACGGAGTTGAATATAGGTTGAAAAGGATTTGCAAATCATTGTATTTCTACTTTTATTCACGTTTTACACGATGTCCCAACTTCATTAGAATTGGGGTTTGTATAACACATAAAGGTTTGTCTTGTGTTTGTCGCTTATGAAACTCACTGACTCCTCTCTCTCAGCAGCAGGTGTCCCAGGCAGGTACGCTCTGGCCCTGTTTTCTGTGCTCTACTTAGTGCTCCTTGGTGGCCTAATTGCACTTGGGGTCCTCTGTGAGTCTCACCTCTCCTTTTCTCTGGATACATTCTTACCAGAATACTAACTTATGATATCACATTAACAATAATAATGATAATAATGACAACAAAAGTGTTTAACATTTTATGTGTTCATTCTTAAGCTTTATTTTTCCATATCTGATGGTATCATGCCATTCAAGTCTCATTTGACGCTGGCAATTGGTTGTACAA
Source organism: Gymnothorax reevesii (assembly GCA_029721435.1). Taxonomy (NCBI): domain Eukaryota; kingdom Metazoa; phylum Chordata; class Actinopteri; order Anguilliformes; family Muraenidae; genus Gymnothorax; species Gymnothorax reevesii. The sequence continues at coordinate 116,510,261 of CM056577.1, forward strand.
GAAAAGCTGAGTAAAAAACAGGAAAAGATATTCGTGTAAAAATTTGCCACTCGTTAAATACTTTTCAGTCACCATGTATATGCATCTGCCTTCCTCCTGCAGATACGCAGATCTGCTACAGATCAGATTCCCTGGAAGAAGAGAACAGAAAACTGTCTGTCTCTCTGTCTGCTTTGCAGCACAGGCTTGCAGGTAAGTCTGAAGCAAAGGCCTGATGGTTGATGCATGCATGCAGAAATGGATGAGCAGCATACATTAAAATTTTTTAGCCTATCAATAACTCTCCCATATTGATGGACTTCGCCACATTCTGCGTTTACACTCCAAGTCCTCAAGTTCTGTTCAAATCTTACCAATTGAGGGATCATCTTCCAATCACTATTGAGCCACAAAACAAAAATTAAAAGGATTCAACAAAACTTGTACAATTTGGAGTGAGAACAACCGAAATATAAGCCATGTGCTACGTTCGGTGCCATAGGTCCCTGAGAAACAGTCATCACCAACCGCAGTAGGGACCCTCTTCATAACACCATTGATCCACAAAAAAATGGAAAGAATCCTTCCAAAATTGTAGTCTATCGAACGGACCAACGGACGGACTTGGGCAATCAAAATGTAAAAATGTGTTGTTAAAATGTAAAAAAATCATTGGGGGAGCTGGAGTTTATCTCAGCTGACAATGGATGAAAGACAGGAACACACCCTGAGCAGCTCGCCAATCCATTTCAGGGCGCACTCACCATTCACACGCTGTTCACACTCTCGCTCATACCTGTGGGAAATTTAGAGTCTTCAATAAGCCTGGCATGTATGTCTTTGGACTGTGAGAGGAAACCAGAGTACCAGGAGGAAACACTAATACGAGGAGAACATGCAAACTCCACACCGAGGCCCCAGGCAGGATTCAAACAACTTTTTTGCTGTAATGCTTACAGCACCACCATGCCGCCTAATATAAAAAATGCTGATTTACAATATGTTTTAATGATAGTTGTGTTTGGGGGAGGGCTGGCCATTGGAAGGTTCAGAAGGGCTCTTGAAGAGCCGGTCTATTCCAGGCCAAAGTGGCCTGGGTTATACTTGGCCATCTCAGCTGCAGACAGCACAAAGTGTAATATTGCCCGTCAGATTTGGCCTGTCTAATTCTTTCAACAGTAGTTACAGGCCATCAAATAAACTTTGCCCGACCCAATTACATAGCGACTCATCAAACATTCTCAACAACCGGACAACTCTCTTCACCCGCACAACTTTCATATCAATTAGATTCAGTGCATCATTAAATTAAAAAACGAATGGAAATTCACAAATAAAACTAGAAGCTCATGGTTCTACATAACCCCCTTTGATGGTTGTACTTCACAATTCCGGTTGACTTCAGGTAAGATCAATTTTGTTCGTATCTATTTATGTATTTGCCTCATGCAAAAGGAATGACCGAAAAACAGTTTTTTTTTTTTGAAAGAAAAACTACGTATGGGCTTAGGATATGCGCAATTTATTTAATTTTTTTGTTTTCTTCCTATAAGTTTACGAAGGCAGGCTTGCTAGGAAATTTGTTTGACTAATGGCCTTGCTTGTTCCCTATTGTATTAACTGTCTAAAACATTTCAAAACCTACGAAGATTATGGTCTTGTTAGCCTGAACAATCAACTGGCTGAGCAGGCAGAAAGAGTCCGCCTTCAGGCAAATGCCATGGAGAGACAGGAGAGAATTCTGTTAACTCTCACTCAGAGTATTAGAGCCCTGTCCGTACATCTTCCCCGAGAGCTAAGGATTCAATTAGCCTCAAGATATGGAGGCAAGACAGGAAGATGTAAAGATTTTATTGCCTAATGTGAGATATTTTTTTAAAGCGCAGCCTTCACAGTTTTCATGAATGAAGAAACGCGGGTTTCATTTATTTTGTCCCTGTTCACCAATACAGCACTCACTTGGATCGGCCCACTTATTCGATCTACACGAAACAAAAATAAACGCACCACCAGATGTTTTGTGAATTTCATTACATATGGGATAATGTGAACCTCAGCAAATTTACGAAATGATAGAGACATCAACACTGATCATATTGATGTCCGTTACACCTTGATACACGCACAATCAAAAGTTTGGCAACAGTTTCAACAGGGCAGGGGTGAATACCATAAATTTCACAGTTTAGTATCGCGTATGTCCGCCACGTGTGTCTCTCAACGCGACGCCATCTCCTATGCATGGAGTTTACCTGAGTGTCTATGGTGGCCTGTGGAGTGTTGTTCCACTCCTCCTGGAGCGCTATCCGGAGTTGCCAGACATTACCTGGGACTGGAACACGGTCCCGGATACGCCGATCCAGTGCATCCCAAACGTGTTCTATGGGCGACATGTCGGGCGAATATGCGGGCCAGTCCAGCACCTGAACTTTCTGAGCTGTGAGGAACTGGGTGCAGACCCTAGCGACATGAGGACGGGCGTTATCATGCTGGAACGTGACATTATGCTGTTGGACAAACGGTACTACAGTTGGTGCAAGGATCTCATCACGTTACCTTTGGGCGTTCAAGTTACCATTGATGAAATACGATGGAGTTCTCCGTCTGTGTGCAATCCCTGCCCACACCATGACACCGCCTCCGCCATGGGCGACTCTCCGGGCGACATTTGTGTCAGTAAACCGTTTACCGACACGCACCACTCACAACGTCTCCCATCCGCGCGATACAAGTTGAATATTGATTCACCTGTGAACAGCACATTTCTCCATCGTGCCAAGGGCCACCAGAAGTGTGCGTTAGCCCATGTGAGACGATTCCGGCAGAGTACGTCTGTGAGGTCCAGCCCACGGTGAGGGCGTCGAGCATGCAATTCTGCTTCTCGGAGACGGTTGCGAACTGTTTGAGCAGAGATTTGTCTTGATTCGCTTGTTCAGACCGACTGTCTCATTGGCCGTGCGTGTCGCTGGTCTGAAACGTTCACGCAAGTGCACCAGCCGGATGTGACGATCCTGAGCAGGGGTGGTCACACGTGGACGACGCCGATGAGGCCTGTTCGCAGTGCTTCCAGTCTGTTGGAAACGCTGTCGTAGACGAACTATGGTACTGTTGTGAACATTCAGCTGTGCAGCGACCCCTCTGATGGGCATTCCAGTATTCAGCATGCCAATAGCACGCTCCCGCACAATTTGAGACATCTGAGGCTTGGCTGCGTCAGACAAAATCCAACATTTTGGTGTGGCTTTTTATAGTCCCCGGCCTAAGGTTTGTCTGAGTAATGCTCATTCTGTCTGAGCAGTGTCTGGGTACACCGCACTCGTTTACTCATACCAATCATTACACCGGTGAAAAAATACTCAATATCTGAGCTGAACTCAAATTTTAGACATCAATCAATGGAAACATTCCTTTTGCAAATGAAAACAAATATATTTGGTATTTCATAACGGCACACTTGAAATGGTGCCAATATTTCAAGTGGTGCGTTTATATTTTTGTTCAGTGTAGCTCACCGGGAGTGAATACTGTGGAGACTCTTGTTAGAGAAATGGTATTGGTGTTTGATCAGAATGTTCGTGGCCAGGACGCGGCTATGCGATTAATGCACCTAAGGCAGGGCTTTGAGAGAGTCGCTGCGTTTTCAATCACATTTCGCTCCTTGGCTACTGAGACAGGCTAGCCAGAAGTGCCTCTAATGACAGTGTTCATTCACGCTTTGGCAGAGGAGGTTAAGGACGCTCTGGCTACATTGGAACCTTGATTGTCTCTGGATTCCTTGGTTCGCATTGCGGTGCAAATTGACAATCACATCCGTGAACATAACAGGGAGAAATGTACTGCACTGGGTCTTGCTGGCAACGGGGCTAATCCTACTAGAAGCATGGACAAAGCTCCTATTCCGCACACTGAAAATTCCACTCCTGGTAAGCCTATGCAGGTTGATGGCTTACTTGAAAGCCGGGCTCGTAAGCCCGTTCGGAAACGTCAGATATAATTGTAACAAACTGGGACATATCCATCCACACTGCTCTGAGCTTCAGGGAAATGGGAAGTCCCTCTAGCGGTATAGGGGGCGCTAGAGGGACAGACCCAAATTCCCTTCCGAACTTTAATCACTGTGGGAAGACAATATTTATCGAAGCTTTTGTGGACTCTGGCACCGTGGATTGTTTCATGAATGCAGAGAGGGCTAGGACATTCCATTCCTATTCGCCCTTTTATACATTCACGCTCTGTTAGATCTTTGGATGGTCGCCCGCTGGGAACTGGATTTATAACCGAAGTTTCTCAATCATTGACTAAGTTCATCTCTTTTCGTTGCCATTCTGAAGAGGTCTGATTTGTTATTATCAGTTCTACTGTTTTCCCTGTCATCTTAGGACACTCATGGCTACGGGAACATAGGCCTCATATCATTTGGAGAAGTCAGGATAACCCGATCGTCCAGTGGGGGACTGATTGTACGTCCCACTGTAGGGATACTTTGGCGTGTCATCCCGGGCATCGACCCATGGGGGAGGCTGACGCCTGGAGTGATTCTGGGGAATTTGCCTCAAACAACACTTCTACAGAAAGGGGTGGAGGGGGGGTTGGAGTGGGATCCTCAATTTGACTGGCGGCAGCCAATGGAGGATTGCAATTCAGAGGATTTCTCTGATTGGGAATCTGACTTAGAGGGGGCAGGTTCCAAACAGGGTGAGAATTTCTGATGATTATGCTGATCTCGCTGAGGTTTCTAGCAAGCATAGGGCCTCAACTTTACCTCCTCATCGCACATTCAATTTCGAGATCCGGGACAATGCAGCGGTGTGCTGTATTGGCGCTAGGAACAAGACTTCTGGCCTCCCCGACCCTGGTCGGTTGCAGCTGTTGCCCATCCCTAAGCGCCTGCGGAGCCATATCGCTCTTGATTTAGTTACAAGGCTGCCTGTTTCTGAAGGCAACACGATCATCCTGGTCGCGGTTGACCATTTTTCTGAGGCCGCTCACTTTATCTCGCTGCCCAAGCTGCCTTGGGTGCAAGAGATTGCCCTTCTTGTTGTGGACTATGTTTTCTGGCTGCATAGCATACCTCAATATGTGGTTTCTGACTGGGGCCCTCAATTTGCTGCCAAATTCTTGCATGCATTTTGCAATCAGTTTGGGGCCACCGTGAGCTTTTCCTCGGGTTTCCACCCAGAGCCAGACGGGCAGAATAAGCAAACCAACCAGTAGTTGGAGAATAATTTTCCATGTTTGGCACCTGACAACCCACCCTCGTGGAGTCAATTTGGGCCCAATACTCCCACAATTCATAGGGTAACTCCTCCACAGGTCTTTCCCCGTTTGAGGCTCAGTTGGGTTATCAGCCTCCACTGTTTTCTGAGACTGACAGGGATTCAGAGGTTCCTTCGGTTAATTACTTTTTTCGGCGTTGTCGGTCAGTTTGGCCCAGGGTCCATTTCTCCTTGTTGCGCTCTGGACGGAAACAAAAGACCGCCGCAGATAGAAGGCGCTGTTCAGCCCCATCCTATTGGGTCGGCCAAAGGGTCTGGCTTTCCACGCGGAACCTGTCCTTGATAGTGGAGTCACAGAAATTAGCTCCCCGCTTTATTGGTTCTTTTAAGATTGTACAAAGGATCAATCTGGTCCCAGTCCGGTTGAAGCTCCCTAGATCCATACGGATCCCCCCTTCTTTTCATGTCTCCAGGCTCAAACTGGATAGCACTTGCGTCTGTGTGATGGTTGCTGGAAGTGGACGCCAAGAGCAGCCACCAGAAATAAAAGGCAAAACTCACAGCGTGCTGAGAGACTAAAAACAGACAGAAATAACGAGACTCGCGCTACCAACGGACCAGATGTCATCCATGGTAGAAACAGGCGAGCTCAAGGAAAACAAAGGAAAAGGGAAATAAACCAAAGATTCCCTTACTTACTAACCCTAATGCTGTTATGCAGCACTGACACTCTAGCAACAACAGCCAGGCAGAACAGGAGCTAAAAAGAGTCTTGGTAACGCCCCCAAGCGAGGGGTCCAGAATATCTTGCGAAGGGACCCAGAAGTGCTCCTCGGGACCATATCCTTCCCAGTCCATGAGGAACTGGACCCCCTGACCTACACACCTCTCAGCGAGAATGCAGTGCACGGTGTAAACCGGACCCCCTCCACCATTCGCGGTGGCTGCGGAGGTGTGTCGGTAGGTGCCAGGATTCTAGTGCTAACCGGCGTAATCCGAGAGACGTGGAATGACGGATGTATGCATAAATATCTCGGAAGCTTCAACTGGACTGTGACCGGACTGATCTTCCGCAAATTTTGAACGGGCTAATATAGCGGGGAGCCAGTTTTCGGGATTTTACCTTCGAGGGGAGGTCCCGGGTAGACAGCCAAACTCTCGGCCCAACCCGAGAAGACGGGGCAAAACGACGCCTTCTATCAGCGAAGGATTTTCGTTTGCGCCCCAAACACAACAGCGAAGAATGGACCTTAGTCCAAACCGTCCGACAGCGACGAATAAACTGGTTGACTGAGGGAATCTCAGAATCGTTCTCAGTCTCCGGCAATAGTGGGGGCTGGTAACCCACTTGGGCCTCAAACGGGGAAAGCCCCGTGGAGGAATTACACAGAGAGTTATGGGAATATTCGCACAAGCTTAAAATCGACTCCACGACAAGGGATTATCCGCCGCCAAACAGCGAAGAGTTTTTTCTAGAGACTGATTAGTCCATTCCGTCTGCCCGTTTGTCTCCAAGTGAAACCCCAAGGAGAGACTCACTGTGGCACCCAAATGTTTACAAAAAGCCTGCCAGAGTCTAGCTTTAAATTGAGGGCCTCGATCAGAGTCGACATCCTGTGGAAGCCCATGTAATTGGAACACATTGTTTACCACAAGATGCCCTGTGTCCCGCGCCGAAGGCAGCTTAAAACGGTCAACCACTACCAAAATTACAGTGTTGCTGTCAGATACGGGCAACCCCGTAATAAAATCGCAATATGCGACCAAGGGCGCCTGGGAACGGGCAAAGGTTGCAGCAGACCAGAGGAAGGGAGTTGGGAAGTCTTATTCCTGGAACATACGCCACAGGCAGCAACAAACTCCCGAATGTCCTTCATCATATCTGGCCACCAAAAACGTTGGGCAAGGAACTGCTTGGTCCGATGGGCCCCCGGGTGCCCAGCCAAACTGGAAGAGTGTCCCCACTGAAGGACCTGTGACCTAACCCCAAGCGGAACAAATAAACAGCCAGGAGGCTCCCCCCCAGGACCGAGATCGGATTTCAACGCCTCCTGAACTACCGCCTCAATCTCCCATTGAATGGGTGCCACAATCTGCGCAGAAGGAATAACAGCCTCCGAGGTAGGATCGCGATCAGTGTGATCATACATTCGCGACAGGGCGTCAGGCTTAACATTTTTAGAGTTCAGGCGATATGTGAGCGTGAAATCAATGCGGTTAAAGAACAATGACCATCGTGCCTGCCGAGAATTACGCCGCTTGGTTTGCTGAATATATTGGAGGTTTTTATGGTCGGTCCAAACCACAAAAGGGTGCTCAGCTCCCTCCAACCAGTGGCGCCACTCTTCGAGGGCCAGCTTGACCGCTAATAACTCCCGGTCACCAATACTATAATTGCGTTACGCGATGGACAAAGACCGGTAGAAGTACGCGCATGGGTGAGGCTTATTATCCCAATGAGGGCGCTGGAAAAATAGCACCCACGCTCACCTCAGAAGCATCTACCTCCTGAACAAATGGGAGGGAGGGATCGGGCAAAACCAAAATAGGCTCTGAGCTACAATCTTTTCAATTCCTGAAAGGCAGCATCAGCTGCAGGAGACCAAAAAAAAGCTGAGGAGGAATTCTTTTTAGTGAGCGCAATAATGGGGGCAGCAACTGCGCTAAAATTATGGATAAACCTCCTATAAAAATTTGCAAACCCCAGAAAGCGTCGAACCTCTTTAGCGCTCTGCGGCCCAGGCCAATTCCTGACCGCAGCCACCTTGTCCGGGTCCATCCACACCAACCACTTAGAAACAATAATGCCTAAGAACAAGACCGTTTGGGCGTGAAAAACACACTTTTCGGCTTTAACAAAGAGTTTGTCTTTGAACAGGGCTTCAAGTACGCGTCTGACGTGTTGTTTGTGTTCCGAGAGTGTTGAAGAAAAAATCAAAATGTCAAGATAAACGAAGATGAATTTCTCCAACATCTCTCCGGAGCACATCATTGACAAATGCCTGGAACACCGAGGGGGCGTTAACAACCCGAACAGTAAGACCCGATATTCGTAGTACCCGTCATGAGTGTTAAAAAAACGTTTTCCATTCGTCCCCTCCTGAATGCGAATCAAATTATACGCATAACAAAGATCTAGCTTCGTAAAAAATGACGCCTCCTGCAGACTTTCAAACGCAGAGTTCATTAACGGGACGGGGTATCGATTTTTAATGGTGATTTTATTCAGACCCCTATAATCAATACTGGGTCTCAGACTGCCATCCTTTTTCCCCACGAAAAAAAATCCTGCTCCAGCAGGAGACGTGGACAGCCGAATAAAACCATTGGCGAGAGCCTCTTGAATATATTCTCGCATGGCACTACGCTCAGGTCCTGATAGCAAACATAGCAAACCCCTAGGCGGAGTTGTCCCAGGAAAGAGATTGATTTCATAATCGTAAGGAGGTAATGTAGATGCTCATTGTTTACTAAAAACCTCAGCAAGATCAATGTAATCCCTGGAAACATTCGGAGGCAAGTCAAAGTTTAGGGTAGCCCCAAATTCCTTACCCTGCTCAGAATGTAATGACTTTGTGACTGATTCCAAATCACTAAACTCTTCCAAAAGGTAACTGTCCTCTGGCTGTCGCCAGTCAAATTGAGGATCCCACTCCAACCCCTCCTCTGCCCCTTTTTCTAGTCTAGGAGGGTGCGGTGAGATAACCTCCTCACACTCGCTCTCGGCGTCAGCCTGCCCCATCGCTTGACGTCCAAAAGAACCATTCTCATCAGTTCTACAATGAAAATTACACTTGGGACCCCAGTGGACGATAGGATTAATCTGTTCCCCCCAACTGATACAAGGCTCATGTTCCCCCAACCATGAATGCCCCAAAACTATAGGAAAAGTGGGGGACCTGATAATAAAAAACCGAATCTCCTCAGAGTGGCTACCAAAGGAAATTAAAATTTTTAGTGGTTCCGAAACTTCAGTTATAACTCTTGTTCCCAGCAGGCCACCATCCAAAGTTCTTACAGAGCGTGATTGTGAAAGCATAACAGTGGGAACAGAGTGCTTCCTAGCTCACTTCATATCCATGAAACCATCAACTGCGCCCAAGTCCACTAACGCTTCAATAGTAAATCTCCTGCTCCCCACAGTAAGTTCAACAGGGATTAGAGTTCGAAAAGGAAATTGGGTCTGCCCCTGCAGCGCCCCTTGACCCGCTAGAGGGGTTTTCTGCTTCCCGAAACGAAAAGCAATAGAAAACTCAGCTGCGCTCTCTTTGCCCTGTTTAAGGCGCATTGAACACGTAGCTGCGTCTTGACCACAAATGTCTTGATCGAATACAGACACCATCTCCCTAAGGGCCTCTACAGAATTTATGACCGGTGAGTTCGATCTGATAAGTGGGCCGACCCAATTGAGCGCTGTGCCAGCCAACAGGGATAATATAAATGCAACCGGAGAATCCTCATTAACAAAACGTGACGGCTGAGCCTTAAAAAATATTTCACACTGGGTGATAAAATCCTTACACTTTCCGGCCTCGCCACTATATCTTTGGGGCAGTTGTAACTTAGGTTCTCGGGGAGGATGTAAGGATGGTGCATCGGCAACTTTTTGTGAAGCTTGTGACGTTAGAGATTTAATACTCTCAGACAAGTCTAACAGAATGCTCTGCTGATTCTGAGGAGTGGTCTCTTGCAGGTGTAGTCTCTCAACAAGTTCAGATCATTGATTGCAAAAACCTGAAAGTGATTTAGCAAACCCAGCCAACATCTCTTGTTGGCTGGCGATAGCCCTCTTAATTTCAGCCACTGCTGGCGTCTCCATGGTGGCTAGAGTGTAATGGCTGCTGAAAGTGGACGCCAATAGCAGCAGCCAGAAATAAAAGGCAAAACTCGCAGCGTGCTGAGAGACTAAAAACAAATAACGAGACCCGCGCTACCAACGGACCAGACGTCGTCCGTGGTAGAAAACAGGCCAGCACAAGGAAAACAAAAGAAAAGGTAAATCAACCAAAGATTCCCTCTCACTCACTTACACTAATCCTGTTATGCAGCTAAGTCCCTGACAATACTCTCTCTAGAGACCTTACCGGCTAAAGCGCCAAAGAAACACTGACACTCGAGCAACGAGAGCAAGGCAGAACAGGAGCTTAAATAGAGTCCGGGTAATGCCCCCAATAAATGCCAGCTGGCCCAGGAATCCGATAGGGCGCAAAACAATATCGTCCCGGACGAGAGCAACAAAGCTCTCAATACCTCAAAACCATGACAGTCTGAGTAAAAAACAGGGAAAAGAAATTAGTTTGAAAATTAGCCACTTGTTAAATACTTTCAGTTTAAATTTTCACCATGAATATGCATCTCCCTTCCTCCTGCAGATATGGAGGTCTGCTACAGATTAGATTCCCTGAAAGAAGAGAACAGAAACCTGTCTGTCTCTCTGTTTGCTATGCAGCAGAGGCTTAAAGGTAAGTCTGAAGCAAAGGCCCGATGGTTGATGCATGCATGCAGAAATGGATGAGCAGCATACATTAAAAATGCCAAATTTATAACTCTCCCTTTTTGATTGACTCAGCCATATTCTGCTTTTATGCTCCAACTCCTCAAGTTCTGTTCAAATCTGACCAATTGAGGGATCATCTTCCAATCACTATTGAGCCACAAAACAAAAATTAAAAGGATTCAACAAAACTTGTACCATTTGGAGTGAGAACAACCGAAATATAAGCCATGTGTTAAGTTTGGTGCCATAGGTCCATGAGAATTTTTCAGTCATCACCAACATCAGTAGGGGCCCTCGTCATAACACCAATGACCCACAAAAAAATGGAACGAAGCCTTCCAAAATTTTTGTCTATACTGAGAGAACAAGAAATTGTGAACGGACCAACGGACCGACTTGGGAAATCAAGGTGGAGTGGGAATGTAAAAATGTGTTGTTCAAATGTAAAACGATCATTGGGGGAGCTGGAGTCTATCTCAGCTGACAATGGGTGAAAGACAGGAACACACCTGAGCAGCTCGCCAATCCATTTCAGGGCGCACACACCATTCACACGCTGTTCACACTCTCGCTCATACCTGTGGGAAATTTAGAGTCTCCAATAAGCCTGGCATGTATGTCTTTGGACTGTGAGAGGAAACCAGAGTGCCAGGAGGAAACACTAATACGAGGAGAACATGCAAACTCCACACCGAGGCCTCAGGCAGGATTCAAACAACTTTTTTGCTGTACTACCTACAGCACCACCGTGCCACCCAAGGGCGTAGGTTTAATGTGAGAATTGGTAGGGACACGTATATGATGCGAGCGCGCAAAAATTTTTGTAAATCTGAGTGCAGATACTGCCTTTACTGTATACAGAGATTATCCAAATGAGTGTTTCTCTGTTTTTTTAATTATGCTACCCAAGGTGCCACAAAAATTTTCATACAAAGATGCATAAACTTGCCACAACCTTAACTAACAGCTGCAAACCATCTCAGCGCACTCATGAAACCCGCTCAGGTCTAGTTACCTGGACATTGATATCAAGTGAGTGGATATATAACTACCTTAGCAAGCCAGCTGACAATCCTCCCTATTAAGCATTTTAATATGCGGTAATGTGACTGCAACCACGATAAATACCTCAAAATGGATCACAGACTATGCATTGGACAAGCCGCAAACCAAGCGTTAATTGGACTGGATCATGTTAGATTTACAATTACATGTTTCTTTCAGTTCCCCCACTGAGCCAAAGTTGGTTCGGACATTTTGACTTTCAAAGGTTATATTTGCTGAACATCATGAGACTAACTTTAATACTTTCCCTGTAATTCCACAGAGCAAGTCATAATTATGACCTCACCTGAAGCCCCGATACACCTGTATCCTCAATAGCTTGCGCTGTTTCTCTAGTTCCTGCATATGAAGTAATTAATTAATAATAACTGCACCTTCGCGGGATTTCTCCACTGAAATTCACCTCATAATTAGACATATCCACCTGGCTTATATTTACTAGTGCTAGCAACCCGATTACTAACCAACATGTGACAGAAACCAGGTTTAGTTCTCTAGTGAACAAGCAGACATTTAATTAACATCCGTTGACATTATTTTCTGGTAAAAACAAGTGTTTGCCACTAACATGGCAATATCCCCCGCCGCCTCAATTTTATGTGTCTGTACGGATGTACGGACGGACGGAGCCCAATGCTATATCCCCCGCTTTGCGCTAATCGTGCGACGGGGGACAACTAACTAGTTGGCAAGTTTTCACTTTGAGTAACTATCTGTTTCTGACTAGTTAGATCACTTTTTCAACCAACCATTACACTTGGCATTCAGTCTGGCGAAATATTAGCAGCATGACTTAACATGGAGCGAGTTTTTTTCCTCACGCTCTTAGACAACGAAACATCTACAAAAGTGATACGTACCTAAGGTAATATCAATGCATGTCAAGAGTTGGGCCATGGGGAAAGTGCTATAGTTATGCAATGAAGAAAAATCTGGAACAAATGCCAAATTACAGTTCTCTTCTACGGGTAAGCCATTGCAAACACATAATCAAAGCTGGTGATCCAGTTCCGCGTGTCAAAACCCGCTTTGGACAAAAATGAATATTCATGACCTGAAGAGCGTGGTCAATTTACTTTTGACTTTTAGCCTTCAGATAGCCCCGCCCTTTCAACCAATGAAATGCAAATTGCATATATAGGTTGCCTTGGAGACGTAGCCTCCACAGTTGGGTCTGATCTGGCTTGTCTGGAAAGACGATAAGAACGAGTTTGCTGAAATATTGGTAGGGACAATCTGGCTTCCCAAAATATTGGTAGGGACATGTCCTGACCTTCCATATACAAACCTACGCCCTTAGTGCCGCCCAATATAAAAAATGCTGATTTACAATATGTTTTAATGATAGTTGTGTTTAGGGGAGTGCTGGCCATTGGAAGGTTCAGAAGGGCTCTCGAACAGCCGGTCTATTCCAGGCCAAAGTGGCCTGGGTTATACCTCGCCATCTCAGCTGCGGACAGCACAAAGTGTAACATTGCCCATCAGATTTGGCCTGTCTACTTCTTTCAACAGTAGTTACAGGCCATCAAATAAACTTTGCCCGACCCAATAACATAGCGACTCATCAAACATTCTCAACAACCAGACAACTCTCTTCACCCGCACAACTTTCATATCAATTAGATTCAGTGGGTCATTAAATTGAAAAACGAATAGAAATTTACAAATAAAACTAGAAGCTCATGGTTCTATATAACCACCTTTGATGGTTGTACTTCACAATTCCGGTTGCCTTGAGTTAAGATCAATTTTGTTGGTATCGATTTATGCATTTGCCTCATGCAATAGGAATGACCGAAAACTGCTTTTTTTTTTGGAAATAAAAACTACGTATGGGCTTAGGATATGCACAATTTATTTCATTTTGTTGTTGTTTTCTTCCTATAGGTTTACGAAGGCAGGCTTGCTAGGAAATTTGTTTGACTAATGGCCTTGCTTGTTCTCTATTGCATTAACTGTCTAAAAATCCATTTCAAAGCCTAAAAAGATTATGGCAAAATTATGGTCTTGTTAGCCTGAACAATCAACAGGCAGAGCTGACGGAAAGAGTCCGCCTTCAGGCAAATGCCATGGAGTGACAGGAGAGCATTCTGTTAACTCTCACTGAGAGTATTAGAGCCCTGCCCACGCAATTCACACGAAATGTTGCACTAACAAAGTCCGTACATCTTCACCGAGAGCCAAGGATTCGATTAGCCCAAGATATGGAGGCAATGCAGGAAGATGTAAAGATTTCATCACCTAATGTGAGATATTTTTTAAAGCACAGACTTCACGGTTCGTGAATGAAGAGTCACTGGTTTCATTTATTTTATCCCTGTTAACCAACAGAGACAGGCTGGCCAGAAGTGCCTCTTATGACAGTGTTCATTCACGCTTTGGCAGAGGAGGTTACGGACGCTCTGGCTACATTGGAACCTTGTTTGTCTCTGGATTCCTTGGTTTGCACTGCGGTGCGAATTGACAATCACATCCGTGAACATAAGATGGAGAAATGTACTGCACTGGCTCTTGCTGGCAACGGGGCTAATCCTACTAGCAGCATGCACAAAGCTCCTATTCCGCACACTGAAAATTCCACTCCTGGTGAGCTTATGCAGGTTGATGGCTCATATGAGAGCCGGGCTCGTAAGCCCGTTTGGAAACGTATAATCTGATATTATTGTAACAAACTGGGACATATCCGTCCACACTGCTCTGAGCTTCGGGGAAATGGGAAGTCCCTCTAGCGGTATGGGGGGAACTTTAATCATTGTGGGAAGACAAAATTTATTGAAGCTTTTGTGGACTCTGGCACCGTGGATTGTTTTATGGATGCAAAGAGGGCTAGGAGTCATTCCATTCCTATCCGCCCTTTTTTACATTCACGCTCTGTTAGATCTTTGGATGGTCGCCCGCTGGGAACTGGACTTATAACCGAAGTTTCTTAATCATTGACTATGTTCATCTCTTATGGTGGCCATTCTGAAGAGGTCCGGTTTTTTATTATCAGTTCTACTGTTTTCCCTGTCATCTTAGGACACTCGTGGCTATGGGAACATAGGCCTCATATTATTTGGGGAAGTCAGGATAACCCGATCGTCCAGTTGGGGACTGATTGTAGGTCCCACTGTAGGGATAGTTTGGCGTGTCATCCCGGGCATCGACCGATGGGGGAGGCTGACGCCTGGAGTGATTCTGAGGAATTTGCCTCACACAACCCTCCTAATCTACAGAAAGGGGCGGAGGAGGGGTTGGAGTGGGATCCTCAATTTGACTGGCGGCAGCCAGAGGAGGATTGCTATTCAGAGGATTTCTCTGATTTGGAATCTGACTTAGAGGGGGCAGGGGTGAGAATTTCTGATGATTATGCTGAGGTTTTTAGCGAGTAAAGGGCGTCAACTTTACCTCCTCATCGCACGTTCAATTGCGAGATCAGGGACATCCAGGAGTTTGTAGCGTGTGCTGTGTTTGCGCTAGGAACAAGACTTCCGGCCTCCCCCACTCTGGTCTGTTGCTGCCGTTGCCCATCCCTAAGCGCCTGCAGAGCCATATCGCTCTTGATTTTGTTACAGGGCTGCTTGGCTCTGAAGGCAACATGGTCATCCTGGTCGCGGTTGACCATTTTTCTGAGGTCGCCCACTTTATCACGCTGCCCAAGCTGCCTTTGGCGCAAAAGATTGCCCTTCTTGTTGTGGACTATGTTTTCTGGCTGCATGGCATCCCTCAATATGTGGTTTCTGACCGAGGCCCTCAATTTGCTGCCAAATTCTGGCGTGCATTTTGCAATCAGTTTGGGGCCACGGTGAGCCTTTCCTCGGGTTTCACCCATAGCCTGACAGGCAGACTGAGCAAACCAACCAGTTGTTGGAGAATACTTTTCCATTTTTGGCGCCTGACAACCCATCCTTGTGGAGTCGATTTGGGCCAAATACTCCTACAATTCACAGGGTAACTCCTTCACAGGTCTCTCCCCAATTGAGGCTGAGTTGGGTTATCAGCCTGCACTGTTATCTGAGACTGACAGGGATTCAGAGGTTCCTTCGGTTAATTACTTTTTTCGGCGTTGTCGGTCAGTTTGGGCCAGGATCCGTTCCTCCTTGTTGCGCTCTGGACGGAAACAAAAGACCGCCGCAGATAGAAGGCGCTGTTCAGCTCCATCTTATTGGGTCGGCCAAAGGGTCTGGCTTTCCACGCGGGACCTGTCCTTGAGAGTGGATTCACGGAAATTAGCTCCCCGCTTTATAGGTTCTTTTAAGATTGTGCGAAGGATCAATCTGGTCACAGTCCGGTTGAAGCTCCCGAGATCCATACGGATCCCCCCCTCTTTTAATGTCTCCAGGCTCAAACCGGTTAGCGCTTGCGTCCTGGCTCCGGTCGACAAATCCCCGAATGATTGAGGGGGGGGGGGGGGGCGTTTTATATATCATCTTTATTCACACGTTAAAATAACGGTACTTTAAAAAAAAAAAACAACAGTAAAGAACGAATAAATATAATATCACATCGTGCACAGGATGGTTAACAGGTCTGTGACCTCCTCAATATTGAATCCCGGTATATATGACAGACCGTCCCTGACGGTTATAAATTCCTTTATAGTCATACCCGTAGCTTCACTAAGTTTCTCTTTCTTGGACCATTCATCCATATATGTTGAAATTTTACAGGTAGAGTCACTATTAAATAACTTCTGGTAATTACGACAAAATAGTGAATATAGATTATTAACTGCCACTACACTGATTGTTTTCACAATATTGTTAGAACTTCTTAAAAATTTCATTATAAATTTACAATATCTTTTATAAAAACTTATCTGAACAGGCAGCAGTCCAGATATTACTGCCAACAAATCGCCATGTGTTTGTGGGTGATAGTGATGCGCGGGTCGGGGTTTTTTCTAACCCGTGGGTCCCGCATTTATGAAACAATTTGACCCGCCCCATCCCGCCCCGCACAACCGCATCTATTTTCACAACCCGCCCCAACCCGCACCCGCCGCTATTAAATACACGTTAAATATGTCATTGAATAAGACTTTTATTTGGTCTGACAAAGGTGCTTGAAAACAGCCCTTCTAGTGGCTCTGGAAACAATACAGAGGCATAAACAATAAATAAATCCTAGAATAAAATAAGTAGCTATTAATAGTTTAATAGTTAGCCTATTAATAGTTTAATAGTAGCTATTATGTGCAATAAAAAGAATAAAAGAACGTAGCCTTTTAACCACATAGGCTATACCTGAGCGTCCCTATTTGGCCAAACGAAGGAGACTAATAATAAAACATTGAAATACTTTCAAACATGTTGAATAATTTCCAAAAGATACAAAAATAATAACAAAATAAAGCAAACAGAGATCGCATTGCTCACAACGCGACGCATTGCATCAAAGTGCATTAAACTCAGTCAACTGTGCATGTTCAAGTTCACGTTAATAATAATAGTAACACCTTTACACTTTAATGCAGACAGTAAAGAACCTGTCCTCTTTCAGCAAATTAGCCTAAATTATTAAACAAAACAAACAGAACAGCCTTAGGTTACACCTGTTTTCTTAAGGTTTCTTTAGCACATACGTAATAGGCTTATGAACCGTTCCACATATGGCTATTTTCATGTAGGCATTGGCATTTAACGTGCAGCACTGTGCAAAAAAAGAATGGCATCAACTGTGCCGGGGTTTAGTCTGTTTCGCCTGGACTCGAGCACCCGGCCGGCCGAGCTGAACGTACGCTCGCTCGATGCACTTGTTGCGGGGATGCAGAGAATCATCCTGGACACCTTGGCAAGCAAAGGGAAGGCCTTTGACTGCGACTCCCAGAAACTAAGAAGATCATCCCCATCCCACAAGAAGTGGCTGTCAATGTAGCGCTGAACCTCGTCTTTTTTGCCATCTTCATCATCACCATCATCCTCCCACTCGCTGAACTCATCCCTTTTTCTTTTGGCTCCCTCGGGTTCCTCAACTAAAAATAAAATGGAATAATATGGCCTAGTTTTACTATTTTGATTTAAATTATTCTGCCGTAGCAAATTGTTGTTAAATAAACCATTGTATTAATACACTTCTATAAGATTGGGCCTATAGAGTATTTATTATTAGGCCTATTATTATTATTATTATTATGACTGGCGCTTCTTACCTCGAGCCGTGGCCTCTGGCTCCCCCGCTGGGCCCGCTGGAGGTGGTGTAAGCGCTCTGTCAAATTCCCTGACGAGTCGTCTGGCCTGGTCGTGGACAGCGTTTCTCTCCTCAGCTGGAAACATCTTGAGGGACTTGAAACGTGGACAAAGAAACGTCCCAAGCTTGTGGGTGATGCTGATGGACAGTTTCTCGTTTAAGAGCTGCATTGCCCGTGCTCCAATGTAAACCATGTACTCCGGGTCACTGTATTGTGGCTCGCAGTGTTTCTTCAGTTTATAAAACCAAAGCATCACTAGCTGAATGGTTGGATACTTGTCACCTTCCAGCTCTTCACTCGCAGCTTTAAAAAGCAACAAGAACTCAGTGAGTGTGTTCAACACGTCCAGCTGAATGCCATCCAGTCTGTCAAGCTGATCTTTCTCCTCCATGACTTGTTGGATTTCACGGTACTGTTTGCTGACTGACTGCATCATTGCAACTTTACTGTTCCACCGGGTTTCACATTCCTGTATCACAGCGTGTGGGAGATGTACAACTGTACTGGATTTCTTGAGGTAGGTCACAAGGCTTTTGCATTTGTCAATTACATGACTCACATCTTGCATGTATGCTGGTGTGTTCTCTTTGACATCAAATGTGTGTTTGAGGACGATGTTGATGGCATGGGCTGCGCATGGAATCCACTTGTAGCTGCGGAGGGCAGCTTTGATGTTGGCTGCCTGGTCACTCACGAACATCACTTTTGTTAAACGATCGGCTTCAATCCCGAAGTCATGTAGCTCCTTGATCATTTGCTCGTGAAGGTTGTAAGCTGTCTTTTTGAGAGTAGAGTCAAATTCAGCTGTCGTTATGACGCGACTCTTCAGTTTCCAGTCATCACTGATGAAGTGACCGGTAAATGCTGTGTATGCCCGTTTGTTGTAATCATCAGTCCACATGTCAGTGGTAATTGCAATGCCACAATCCAGAGCTTTATCAATCTCTTTTGCAAGGATTTCTTTTTTTTCTGTGGCCATCGCTTTGGCTTTGTCGCAGACGGTTTGCCTGTGAGGGAGTACACTGCTGGCATCCACACGTCCGTAACGTGCACCCACGTTAATAAGAGACTGGGCTACAGCACAGAATCCATCGCCAGAAACAATGTCAAAGGGCCGAAGATCTTTACAGCACAATTCAACACAGGCGTCGGTTACCTCAGATCTGGCTTGCACTGGAAGTTTATTACATTTTAGGAAGGCGGTTATAGTACTCTGAGACATGTCCTTCTTCTTAGACCCTTCACAAGCATGTCTTGTCAAGCTGGACGTGCCCGTCTTGTGGCTCTCATGTTTATATATCTTATCACATGAATTGCACTTCACGTAGCCAATGCTGCTGTCATCTGCTGCACGAACTACTTCACAGAAATTGTCCCAAACATGCGATTTAGCAGCGTGGCCTTCTTTTCTTTTAACTTTGTATTCTCCCGACCGTAATCTTTCCCTCACTCCTTCTTCCATCTTCACAGCTTCATCTGGTTTGTTGTGGCCGCGCTGGCTGCTGCTTGGCGCTTAAACGTGACGTCAGGTCGCAGGGTGCGCTGCGCAATGCATTTACGCTACCTACTACAGCGTTAGATCTAATAGTAATAATAATAATCTAAAAGTAAACAAGAAGGCAATATTCCACCCGCCCCGCCAATAAAGTGAACATTTCTTGACCCGACCCAACCCGACCCACGGGTTACCCGCGGGACCCGCGGGTTACGGTCCGGCCCGCGCATCACTAGTGGGTGAAGATTCCATATACATCTCAAAGCTTTTCGCCAAGAAACGAAAATGTCCTTTATGTCGTTGCCAAAGAGGTTTAGCAACTGTATACCATAGAAACTACAACAGTACTGTGCGAAAAGCTTACATTTGAGATCAGGAGACAGAGAACCAAGATCTGCATTAAATAAATTAAAACTTCACCAGAAGGCATTCTTGATATGATTCACAGCACCAATGTTATTATGAGGAGAAATATAGTGACCAAGGTGAATCACATAATCGGACGGAGAAATTCTATCACCATTGACATTAACATACGTACTTGGTCTATTGGAACCACTTTCATTAAAAAAAGCAATTTACTTTTACTAGCATTAAACATAAAAGAATACTCTGCAGCATACCGTTCAGCAATTTCAACCATTTTGTTTAAACCAAATACAGTGGGACATATTAACGTAATATCGTCAGCAAATGATAAAGCACCAATATATGCATTTCCAACATGACATCCAAAACACTTTTTTTCAATTTTACCAATAAGCCATCTATATACACCACAAACATTATTGGGGAGAGAACCCCCCCCCCCCCCCCCCCTTGTTTCACACCGTTAGTTGCTACGAAGGGACGAGATTCAGAATCTTCCCATCTTACTTTGAATCTTTGGTTCCTATACATATCTAATAAGGTTCTAAGAATCAATGGCAACACTTTACGCTTCATAAGTACATTAAACAATTCTCTATATTCAATTTTTTCAAAAGCCTTTGATGCATCTCGGAATAGGGCATACACCTGGGTGTTGTTTTGCTTATAGTAATTCACTGTTTCAAGTAGGGAGAAACTGCATTGTGTGGTGGACACTCCCTCTTTAAAGCCATCTTGCATGTCAGAGCTTTGTAGGTTTTTCATCTCCCTCTGCAATATGAGCAAGTCAAATACTTTGCAAATGACACTACTAAGGGTAATAGCCCTATAGTTATCAGATAGGCACAACAACTTACGTTTATCTTTAGGAACTGGAACCAGTAAACCATACAAAGTGAGCGATGGGCTGTAGCCATGAGTTATCATAGCCTTAAATGGCAGAGATAACCATACATACAATTGATGAGTACCATTTATAATACTATCGGATGTAATGTCCTCGCATCCACCTGATTTACCAACTTTTAACTTTGTTACGGCATCAGAAACCTCATTTATATGGATGTCATACGGATCAGTGCACTCATCACATAGCATATCTTTCTTTTGATGTCATTTAAGACTGCACTTTTATCGGAGACACTATTATAGAGGTCTTTGTATTTACCACTAAAAATGTTGGCAATCTCACCTCTATTGGACACATTGTCAATTAATGATGCCACAACATTATTTTTACCTTTAAGTTTTCTTACTTCAGACCATAATTTTCTAGTGTTACTAGCAGATATAGCTACCGCCATTTTCTCCATCCTCTCAGCGTCGGCACTTCGTTTTAGTTGTCTGATTACACAATGATAACGAGCTCTTGATATTCTATGTATCTTAGCCAGATCACCTGAGTGTGGTCGACCACTTTCCTTCCATACTTTATGCCATGCCAACGCCTCCTTTTTAGTTTTTCGGCCTCATCGCTCCAACAGGCTATGACTTTAAGCCCTTTTATTGATGTATTTGGGATGCAAGAGCTAGCATCTACACATGCATTTAGAATATCATGGTACAGACTCTCAATGGGATCACAATGAGATTCACTCTTGGTGTCATGACAATGAAGCATACTCCTGTCGCATGCCATATTTGATAGGTTTTCATTCAGCCTTGCTTTGTAAGACTCAATATTTTGTTGAGATGCTTTGTGCCATGCCGGCCAAGGCACTTAAACTTTATCCTTAAATGAGCTGTAAGAGGCATCTAGTTGAAGTGAGAGTAGTACTGGTACATAGTCTGAATGTAAGTGATTATCAACAATACTACACCTAAAATTACTACTTAAACTATCTGATATAAGAAAATGGTCAATTTTAGATGTAACGTTATTATAATTTATAAATGTATCAGCATTCGGATCAGTAGTACAAATACACATTGAGGTTTCGGATACAAATTGCTGAAACTTTCTGACTTGTCTAGAATTACGTCCAATATCAGTATTAAAATCTCCTCCAAATACTGTGTGATTAGGGTTCGCCTTGTTTATAACCATGGTTGCATTATTAAGAACATTACAATATTCCTCTACACTGTGCATTGTATTTTAGCCGAGAGGCGTGTGGGTCGTGGAGCTCAGTTTTTAGTAGATTGGGAGGGTTATGGTCCTGAGGAGCAGTGCTGGGTCCCTTATCGGGATATCTTGGATCCTACCCTTATTTCTGAATTTCGTGCGCAAGGTTCTCTGGGAACTTCTGGGGCTGTTCCACGGGGGGGATCCTGTCAAGGTTTGTTAGGTGTGCATGTTGTTTGGACCTTTCTTTGCAGCTCTCGTCCCTGGACGATATTGAATTCCTGGGCCATCGGATTCTTTGCCCAGCTGGTTGATTGAGCTGGGGCGGCGCATCCGCAGAATCTATATACGCAGGATGTCCGGCACGCCTCCTTCGCTAGAGTGTCTGTGTTTAGCTTCGCACTATAGCCGAAGGTATCTGTAGTCAGTCATAGAAAATTGTCTTTGTTTTTTTGGTCAGTTTCTTTGATTTTTGCCAATATAAATTTTTTTGAGTCTGCTCTTTGGACAATATGTTGAAAACAATATATGTTATCTCCTTTTTAAATTTCCATTTCGGCAAGTCGTTGTTCTAAGAACGACTTTTCATTTGTCTGTCCGTCCATTTGTCTTGTCTGTGAACAGGATAGCTCAAAATGTTATGAACTGTTTGGCACGAAATATGGCAGATGGTGGGTGGTAGTCCAAGATGATTTAATTTTAGAAGTCATTTGGAACATATTCTGTGGCCAGAAGAAAAGATATATGGCATGGCAGAGGTATGCGCTCCACCGAGTGCCCTCTAGTATTAATTATTTTGCCCAGTAAAATCACAAATATGTGATTTGGATGTCTATAATGGAACAGCCAAATGCTGATTATTGCTGATAATTCAGAGCAAACGAGGTCTGACTCAGAATGTTGGCAAAAATTCTGAAAAATGTGCCTTTCAAAGATGTTGACCTCCATGAACCTGCAAAGCCATTGAATGACCCAAATACTATGGTCCTTAAAAATTATCAGTATTTATAATAAAAAGAGTGGTTATTTTTACTCCCATCCATTTCTATATCCAGAACCTTCTTTCTGTGAGGCAACTGTGCTATCCACTGCACCAGTGCGCCTTCCTCATTTCTACATGGTTTTAAAAACCTGAGATGGGCAAGTGCATTTGTGGTGTTACATTCAACTCACTGGCTGAGATTGTTGGCAAAATTTTCTTAAAACTCTAATCTTTGGTTTGACTCACTCAGTTTCTTCTGAAGCTGCTTACCAATGAAGCAAGATCAATGACTAAAGCATTAAAATCCATTAAATTAACCAAAAGAATTCTTAATTCTGAAGCTTAATGCACAATACAAATCAAGGAATAAATGCGTGAAATGCAGATAAATTTGATAATTTTCCTATTGCTTGTAATGACAAGAGAAATGTATGCATCCATGTATGCATCTTTTTTTATTGTTCCCTCATTTATACAGACAGTCGCATTGAAAACTTGTTCTTCCAGCACTACCTGTCAGGAATGGAACTGAGGATCAAAGGAGTCCCCAAACACAATACGGTTCGGTGAGTCATTGATGTCTCTGTCTCGATGGCACCAGCTGAAGCGAAAGGGGGTTCGATCCCAAAGTGGCAGCTGATAGTAGGCGGACACAGCTGAAAGACAGAGGGTATCCTAACCGAAATCCTAACCTTATCTATAATCAGCACAAAGATTTACACAGTTAAGACTGCACACAAATCAAAGAATGATGTGCCCAGACCGCTAGTTGCCGGAACTCTGCTGTCAGTGGCGGGCCATGCCTTCCCCCAGCCGCCACTTTATAATGAAACCCTTACTGGTCTGAGCTCCAGTCTTTATTCTCATGTCCTTTTCTCTGATTGCCCGCTCTTCCATGGGCACCTCTCTGTCCCTCCCAGATTCACGATCATTGTGGGCCACTCGAAACAGATGATTGCGCTGCGCTTTGACGTAAACTTCGAGTCTCGCGTCATCATCCTGAACTCCTTTAAGAATGATTCCTGGGAAAAACCACTGTGGGAAAAGTACTTCCCCTTTGAGGCCGCACGAGAATTTGAGGTGAGGCCTTGGCCAGGGAGACTACTCACTGAAAAGTAGTTGCACAGCATGCCTATGTTAATACAAGTCAGCCACCAAAAATATCTTTAGCTGTCATTCTGGGGAGAAGTGTCCTTCACTGTACTATTAAATCAAATGAGACACTGACCCTGTATGGAAGGTGACGTATTCAGTAAAGTCACGGGAAGGCTTCATAAGTAACATTGCAATTGAAATATTCTGGGTGATATTACCTCATGTGAATCCCCACTGGAAACTTGGCATCATTTCACATTCTCTCTAGCAATGAATTACGATCTATAATATATTTTCAGAATGAGCCAGATGCAGATCACAGAAAAGGCCAAATGGGCCAATAATAATAATAATATTTTCATTTGTATTATTGGTATTAGTAGCTGTAGTAATATCATTATTGTTCTGATTTTTTTATGTATTTGAATGGAACCTTTCAAGCAAAAAAACTGCTCAAAGTACTTTACATTTTGCAATAAAATCAAAAACAATTAGGAAGTTAAAATACAAGACAGATAAAGAAAAAATCTTTCAAAAGTCCATAGAAATAAAATAATATAGAATGACAGAAATGAAATCTGTGATGAAATGGAAGGATTAAAAACAAAAATCAAATAAAATAATGAAGCAGGGAGAAAATAAAAATGAATGACATAGCACTGCCACTTATAAGCTAGATTCAAAAGTTAGCTATGTTTTTAGTTGCTGTTTAATAACGTCCACCAACCTAGCCTCTCTGATATGTTTGGCAGGGTGATGCACAGTTTAGGAGCACACTGGGGAAAAAGCGGCCTCCCAAATTTCTTTAAAGTGGCCCAACATCCCCCTGGCAGTAACGCGGGTGTTCCGGGATTTTCCAATGACGTGTTTCTGACCCTTAAACTCATTATTGCTTTCAAGCTGACCCTGTTTAACATCTCTTGATCAATAATCACAATTTATTTTCTGAACAGAATTCTCACAGACAAATTGACAGATTTTCAAAATACTGGCTCCTTTTTGGGAGGAGCAGAGTAAAAGGGAGGGCCCGGGGTGCTGTAAGTTGATGGTTTAAATCTTGTTTGGTCCGGGCTCCTCCAATCAGGAAGCGTATTCCCATCCTGCTTCCACCAATGCCTGCTGCTCAATTAGGTCCAGTCCAGCCAATCCGGAACCGCCACTTGGAGGACACGCCGATGCACACACCTAAAAGACACACACAGACACTCCAAGGGAGGAGAGTGAGAACAGCACTTTACTTGGATAAACACTTGATCATCCGGGTCATAACAACACACCGGTTGCCATGCAAAGTGATTATAATTAATTTATTAAATTACCAATGCCTCTTGTGTTTAAGCATTGGTGATTGAATAATTTACTAAATTGGATATTAGTGCATCATGAAAATTTCACGCATTGCAGGCATTTAAATTCATTTCAAGGTAGCACAGTCATTCACTCGGCTTTTGCAGTTCGGCCTCTGGGGAATATGTGGGAAGGCTATAATATGAGATTGTATGAACGGCAATCATCTAATTAAACAGAATCGAGACCTTATCTAAATGCCATCTTCAGCAGCTTTTACTATGTAACACTCTACTTCAAGATGAAATTTCGAGAAATTCACTGAATTACCGTCCATGCAATTTCATATTCTAGCCTTCCTTATTGACACAAAGTTGCATGTCATAATCATGAATAGTAACGTAGCTTATTGGAAGCCAATTCGGTTTGTTAATTAATTCAGTTTATCATCTGATTCTCACTCGGAAATAGGTTGAGTGTTAACCTGCATTTTGGTAATGTCACTGGTTATAGACATTTTATTTTTACATGAGCAGCCTTAACGTGTTCTGAAGTCCCCAAAACCACATTTTTACTCCTGGATAAGGAAGGCTGAGGACGGTGTGTTGTGATGAGACTGGAGCGTCACTCACAAATCAATCAATAAATCAATCAATTTGCCGATAGCAAGACCACGAGCAGATTCACAAACAGCTTATCCAGGAGCTAACAATCATTTCACTTTGATTAGAGACATTTTCTTAGGCATATCAAGCCGATCGCAAGCAGACACAGGAATAAATATTTTCCGTTTTGTGAGCTGCAGTAATTCAGAAGTTTGGTAAGAAATTGACGTTTCATGTCACCATAAATGTGGATAAGAAAATGTCAGATAATTATAACAATGAACTACAAAGCAAGCTGAGGGGAAATAGACAGGGATTGGGCCTCGCAACTGAACAAATTAACACCTTGGGCCTGATCTACTAAGATCCCAGTTAAAGAAATGCTGAATTGTGTGCATGTAGTAACATTTTACGAGTTTAGTTTTTTTACATTTCGCGGGCAATCTACTAAGAGTAATTGCCTAAATGACTGCTTGTGCAAACAGCATTATTTAAATGAGGCCTTTGCATGCTGCAGCCATTTCCACCCTGGACAGTTTGGAAGAAAAGGACGAAAGTAAACGCAAAATGAAATTCTACTCGATGGAGTTGGAGGTGCTTGTGGAGGAAGCAAATACATTGTTATAAATTGACTGAATTTTACAGTTAAATTAATGCATTGTCTCCTTGTTATTTTAAAGCTGCTTACACACCGGACGCGAAACAAATTTTTCGCACGACAGATTACATTCAAAGTCAATGCAAAGATTCAAGTATACGGGAAACGCGTCTGGTGTGAAAGCAGCATAACTGTAAGTCAAGTCCTGCGCGCATTTAACTGTGGTTTACAGTTAACAGACACGGAACCGTGTTATAAACTGATTACAAAGTTACAGTTACGTTGTAAAATAACTGGCAAAAAATGTGCAATTTTATAACAGTGCATGCTCAGTGTTTGAGAGATTTCAGCAGTGAGAGCTACTGTACACTGGCATGAACCAAATGCAAATCTTTAATATTCATGGAAAACAGGTAGAGAACATGGAATTAGTCGTGGGACATTTTAATAGTTACTTTGTGAATGTTGGGCCAGAACTAGCAAAGGGTATTGAACCCTCACACCTAAGATGGGACTACCTTGATAACGATGAGGAAGTACAAGACACAATGACATTAACTCCTGTTACTGAATCCGAAATTAGATCAATTCTGAAGAATTGTACAGCAAAGACATCTGTTGACGTAAACCAGTTAGATATGAAATTACTGAAAACACTAACTAACGCAATTGTAACTCCACTTACGCATATATGTAATTTATCCTTCTCCCGCAGAGCGTTTCCAGATAAAATGAAGATAGCGAAGGTTATCCCTCTATACAAAAGCGGGGATGAATATGATTTCTCAACCTATCGACCTGTCTCGATTTTACCTCAATGTTCAAAAATCTTTGAAAAACTCTTTAATGATAGATTGGACAACTACATTGATAAACATAAATTACTATGTAACAGTCAGTATGGGTTCAGGACAAAGCATTCGACAGCACTAGCCCTAACAGAACTTATTGAGATGATTAAAGATTCACTAGACTCAAAGCTATATTCTGTAGGTATATTTATTGATCTGAAGAAAGCATTCGACACTATAAATCACGATATATTGATTGAAAAACTGTATAAATATGGAATAAGAGGGACCGCATTAAAATGGATCAAAAATTATTTAACAAATAGAACGCAATTTGTGCAGATGGGCAATAATAAATCAAATTGCCTGGACATTACTTGGGGAATTCCTTAGGGCTCGGGCATTTATAATCTACATAAATGACAATATTAAGGTATCCGATATCCTAAAATTAATTTTATTCGCTGACGACACGACTATTTTTTTGCTCTGGTGTTGATCTCAAACAATTAGTTAAATTGGCTAATAATGAAATAATGAAGTCTAAACTTCACACGTGGTTTAATGTAAACAAATTATCACTAAATATTATTTAGATATTTAGGAAAAAAGGCCCAAAGAATGACATAGATTTAAAAGTAAATGGTATCAGCATTGAAAGGGTAAACGAATATAAAGTCTTGGGAGTTATGATAGATAATCTCTTAAGCTGGAAACCACATGTAAATTTAGTTCAAAGAAAGTTAGCTAAAAGTGTGTATTCTTTGGAAAATGCAGAAACTATTAAACCTCAAGTATCTTAAAATAATCTATTCAGCCCTCATAGCACCCCACTTACATTACTGCGCTGAAGTATGGGGTCACACTTACAAAAATACAATAGAACCTTTGTTTGAACTTAAAAAAAAGGCCCTTAGAATTATTTACTGCGTACCATATGGAACTCATACAAATGATTTGTTTATTAAGGCAAAGCTTCTTAAATTACTGGATATAGTAAAATTTAACTCCTTGCAACTTGTCTACTTAGGATATCATAAATGCTTGCCAAAAAATATAAAAAACCTATTTCTTCAGCGCAATTGCATTCAACACACCAGAAGTAGAATGTTATTACAATCAAGTAAGGTCAGAACGACTCGCAGGGAGCACTCGTTATCTGTGGCTGGAGTCAGGGCATGGAATGTACTTGATGATAATATAAGAATGGCAGAAGAGCTGAAGATCTTTAAATATTTGTTGAAATGTGCATAT
Source organism: Gymnothorax reevesii (assembly GCA_029721435.1). Classification (NCBI taxonomy): domain Eukaryota; kingdom Metazoa; phylum Chordata; class Actinopteri; order Anguilliformes; family Muraenidae; genus Gymnothorax; species Gymnothorax reevesii. Next base: position 116,538,728 of record CM056577.1, read on the forward strand.
CTGAGTTACTATAAACGTGTTCAATATTGTTAATTCTGTACCTTTGTATCCACTGGACACTTCAGACTATCTGTCCGAAAGACAACTCACAGCACATTATTACAGACAGCTGAACCAAAGTGGATTTTATAAGCTGGTCGTTAAATGCAATCAACAAAATTATTTCAACGAGGCGGTCAGGTTCTGGAGAACCGACATGCCCGGATGGGACATTACTGGCCGGTTATATCATGGATCCATGGGAAAAGTGGCGTTCGCTGTGTTTGACAGTCCTGGACATCGAGGATGTAGAGGACGTCTATCTAACTGGATTCATGATAGCGGGTCTGCTATTATTAGGGTTTGGACTGCATTTGATTGACCAAAGGATAAAGAAAATCTTGAAAAGCATGGTCACCTTTGACAGAAAGCTCAATAAAATTGGATTTGACGTCAAGGAAGGCAACGATGGACTGCACATACTGCGAGAAGTCATTACATCCGATAAGGGAAGGGTAAACCAAGGCGATGGAAACGAAGACTAATCAAGAGATCCAAGCAAAGATCCGGTATTATTGTACCTCTCATCTACTCCAAATTAGCCGGAACAATCCAAATGATCAAGAATGGGGTTTTGGGGCAATGTCGCTTTGGATCAAGAGTGGCATTTGAATCTAAAGTTATATGAACACTCACCTAATTGTAATTATAATTCTCATGATATTCATAAATTTCACAATCTTATTTTCTGACGTTTAAAACGTAGCGTACATGGACACTAGCTCTGCTGTGATTTATAATCCTTATGATATCACAACCATAATCAAACTGTTTTTCTGGAAACTGGGGGCGGGACTCTGATAAGCGATTTCGCTTCTCCCGCGACCCTTTCGGTCATGATACATGTTGTGTTGTGTTGAAAAGGTCATGAAATGACAAGATCATGCCGAAATAAAAAGAGAAAAAAAAACTTACATTCAATTGAAGACACTACAAAGACAAGATTTTTAATGTTCAAACTGAGAAACTTTTTTTCTTTTGCTAATAATCATTACCTTAGAATTTAAAGGCAGCAACACATTGCAAAAAAGTTGGCACAGGGGCCTTTTTACCACTGTGTTGGTACTTCGCCTTTCCTTTTAACGACACTCAGTAAACATTTGGGAACTGAGGAGACCAATTTTTGAAGCTTTTCAGGTGGAACTCTTTCCCATTCTTGCTTGATGTACAGCTTAAGTTGTTCAACAATCCGGGGTCTCCGTTGTCGTATTTTACGCCATGCTGTTGTAACACATGCAGAATGTGGCTTGGCATTGTCTTGCTGAAATAAGCAGGGGCGTCCATGAAAAAGAAGTTGCTTGGATGGCAACATATGTTGCTCTAAAACCTGTATGTACCTTTCAGCATTAATGGTGCCTTCACATATGTGTAAGTTACCCATGCCTTGGGCACTAATACACCCCCATACCATCACAGATGCTGGCTTTTGAACTTTGCGCCTATAACAGTCCGGATGGTTCTTTTCCTCTTTGGTCCGGAGGACACTGTGTCCACAGTTTCCAAAAACAATTTGAAATGTGGACTCGTCAGACCACAGAACACTTTTCCACTTTGCATCAGTCCATCTTAGATGAGCTTGGGCCCAGCGAAGCCGGCAGCGTTTCTGGGTGCTGTTGATAAATGGCTTTCGCTTTGCATTTTAGAGTTTTAACTTGCACTTGCAGATGTAGCGACGAACTGTAGTTACTGACAGTGGTTTTCTGAAGTTTTCCTGAGCACATGTGGTGATGTACTTTACACATTGATGTCGGTTTTTGATGCAGTACCGCCTCAGGGATCGAAGGCTCACGGGCATTCAATGTTGGTTTTCGGCCTTGTTGCTTACGTGCAGTGATTTCTCCAGATTCTCTGAACCTTTTGACGATATTACGGACCGTAGATGATGAAATCCCTAAAATCTTGCAATAGCTCGTTGAGGAATGTTGTTTTTAAACTGTTCGACAATCAGCTCACGCATTTGTTCACTAAGTGGTGACCCTCGCCCCATCCTTGTTTGTGAATGACTGAGCATTTCAGGGAAGCTGCTTTTATACCCAATCATGGCACCCACCTGTTCCCAATTAGCCCGTTCACCTGTGGGATTTTCCAAATAAGTTTTTGATGAGCATTCCTCAACTCTCTCAGTCTTTTTTGCCACTCGTTCCAGCTTTATTGAAACATGTTGCAGGCATCAAATTCCCAATGAGCTAATATTTGCAAAAAATTGTTCGAACATTAAGTAACTTGTCTTTGCAGTGTATATTCAATTGAATATAGGTTGAAAAGGATTTGCAAATCATTGTTTTTATTTACGATTTACACAACGTGCCAACTTCACTGGTTTTGGGTTTTGTACTTTTGGCCCGATTGAATATGTAATAACTGCATAGAATGTGCAAATTTGCACACTTCAAAGACGCAATCCTCAGTGCACACCCTTGGTAGATGAGATTGCGGGTCAATTTGCGGGTGGTATGGTATTTGCACACATTTCTATACACCCAAAGCTTTAGTAAATCAGGCCCTTGGTTGGTTATTAGGAAAATCTAAATGGGGTCGAGTTTGGAGATGTAATGCGCTTTAAGGCGAGGTGAGAGCAGTGCCAATATCCCTCCGATGACAACTCCCGAGTTGAAGAGGTTAAGGGTCATGGAGGGATGTCAATGTAAAATTATGAACTCCAACATTAATCTTTGAAATTATTGTTTTCTGGGCAGATTGTGTCGGTGACAGTTATCTTTTTTTTTCTTTCTGTATTTAATGACCAATTGCTGAATATTACCATTAGCATCAATATTAAGAACAAAAGAGCAAGACCGATATCCTGTTGTCTTCTCTTCCCATTTTAATTTTCTAAATATCTCTTTCTTTTTCCCAGCTCATCATAGACCTAAAGGACAAGTACTTCTATATCACTCTCCCTAATCAAAAGAAGATCACGTTCCAAAACCGTCTGGGTGACAAACAATATGATTTCCTATCAATGGAAGGGGATGTGGCCATCCACAGCATAACAATGAACGAAGAGTCAGGTGTTCCCTTTTAGGCTGCCCAATTGGCTGCTGCACTTTCAGCTTCTGGGCCATCATGAATTCGCATCAATTTCCATTTTTTCCTTTACATAAATTCTTTAAATCATCTTTTTCTGAGCAACATTGTTCCAGCACAGAATTACTGACTGGAGAATCATTTTAGCGTCCATAATAAATGTGTCTTATTTCATTACTAGGTCTGGCTATTCATTAGGGGAAGGGTCCGATTACTTCTGCGAATTGAGTGGCTCAGCTATTTGGGCTATACTGGTCTGCAAAATTTTTTGAAGTTAATCAGTGGTATTTTTTGTGGAAGGCTCATAAAAGTACAATTTTAAAGCCTTTCACTCAGAAGCCATCAAATTCGAAACGACCAAATATTTTTCATGAAATGGTAAAATGTCTCACTTTCAACATCTCCTATGTTATTTATATGTTCAATTGTGAATAAAATTTCAGTTTATGAGATTTGCAAATAATTGCAATCTGTTTTTATATACAATTTACATCGCATCCCGACTTTTTTGGAATTGGGGTTGTAAATATGTCATGCCTCCGTTAGATTGTTTTTTTTTTTTTTTTAAATTGTAATTGGTGGTGAGGCTGCATACTTTCTCACGATGTGATGGAAAATATCTTGTTTTCTTTTTGTCCAGATATATGGGGAAAAAAATTTGACTGACCAAATATCCCTGTAGGCTATTTTGATTAGCTATTGCAGCCTTTCTCACCTTCAACTCTTAACATCACTGAAAATACAATGAAAAAGTATATAAACCGGAGAAAAAGTGGAGAGGAAAATGAAGCGAGGGTAAATTTGAGGAATATTTTTGTCTCATCGTGCGATGATCTAAATTTTTGGGCTTTATGCGACTGATTTATTGTTTCGAGCTCGACCATTTTGCCAACATAAGATAGTCGTCAACTGAATGTGAGTAACTGGCTTGCACCCAGTTTATCTTCTTTGTTTGAAGATAGAGTGGACACTGACTTGGAGATTTCACATTTATAAGAAAGCATTTATCAATGGAAAAATTTGAGTTCTGCTGTGCTATAAATTTGGGAGGGGTCAGAAAATAGTTCTTTAAAAATGTATAGTGTTCGGGCCTGTGTCCACAGGAAGCGTTTGTTGCACTTGCAGTGTCAATTTTTAATGCAAATACCATGAAGTTCAGAATTGATAGTGCTCAGTGTACAAAATGCCCTCTGCACACAGCTTTTCCCCACTCCACTCATGGCATTCTTGGCTGGAAATAGTCCAACTTTTTGAGCACCGCCGGGCTCATCAATATCACTTCTCTCTCACCGACAAATCAAAATCAAGAATTGAGTGGGACTCAGATAAACTTTTCCTCTTGCCACAGTTGTGTTTCTAGTCAATTAGCCAGCTACAGTTTAGGTTTGCTTACTGAGTATTAGTTAGTTGGTCAGTTATTTAGTTAGTGGCTATTAATGCGCCTATAGAGCAAGAAAGTGGTATGCAGAAAATGCACTGTCAATGTGCTGAATGTCTGTTGAGGGACAAGTATAATCACAGATTAATTTTGCTGAAGAAGGGGTTACGTTAATATGCATTTTTGGCCAATAGGAGTTTATTTAAGGATTGGAAAAATGAATCGGCCTATGTATAAATACCTAAATTCCTGTCAAGCTCCCCATACTGTCAAACATTTCCATTAGACTCAGCACAATAGTTTCCTAATTTTGCTTTGACTTGTGCTTGAAGTGATGAACATAAACAATTTTGTACAAAATGTGGCAAAATAAGCCTATTCAAATAAAATTCTATACAAGAAGGACCATTACAGTCAGGCTTATTTTTTTTCCTAATGTACTTATCACCAGCAACTGTCGCCACATGGAGAAAATTATTCAGGTAAGTGACATCCTTCATAATTAAAATCATAACTTTATGACTCAGTAAAGCTGGTTGACAATATTGATTTGGGAACACAAGCCATGATAAAATAATGAAATAAGTATATCCAACTAGCTTAAATGGTTTGCGTCACTTATACTTTCACACTTAGTAGTCTCATATTTTCCATACATTATGTACCGAAGTATAATTACCAATGTGAATAGGCTGCTTTTCAGGCTATATTTTATAACACATCTACTTTGTGATATGAATAACTCATGAGTGGATTCCAGCTGTATAAATAACAGTTTCTCTCACTCCATACAAAATTCAAGTCCAAAATCTATAAATGTATACAAATCACTATAGGGTCATTCCGTGTCAAATTAACTAAACGTCCCCGTGGTACCCCCCCTGATTTTCATGAAAATAATTTTGAAGACTCTGTTAGAGGTCAATAACAACATGTGCAAATTTCATTACCCCGCTCCTAAGCGATCGTGAGATGTCAAACTCTCAAATTTCCATGTATATTTCACTTTACCCTCACCTGATGGGAAACCTGAGTGACTTCTGACTGAGAAGCGGTGAAACCCATCATGACCTGCCACAATGGCCGCCGTGAACACCCCCAAAGTGGATGCTGCGCAGCCCCTTTCAAAGAGCCCCTGAAGGAACTCCAGCACCCCTTGAAGGGGGCACGAGCACGTGTTCAGGCGTCTCGCCTGAGACCAGCCCACAAAAATCCGCCAACGGGTCGCATAAGCCTTGGACGTGGCTGGGGCACGCGCATTCTGGACACTACCGCTTCCGGCAGGCCCAATTCAGTTAACCTTACCCTTTCAACTTCCAGGCTAGGAGGGGGCGGGTGCGGACGGCATTTGGCACCCGAGTCCCGGTTAGGGGAAGGTCCGGAATTTCCCATGGGTTCCCCAATGCCAGCTGGATGAGATCCGGAAAACATCTGGCGCTCGGGCACAGTGGTGCCACCACAATTATGGACAGGTGCTGCTCCCTCACTCTGCGAAGTAGTGGCATTAACAGCTGCCGGGGCGGGAACGCATATAGCAGGCCGGCTGGCCACGTTGGATGGGCCAACGCATCCACCCCAAGAGGAGGATTGACTTTAGGCCTCAGAGAGAACCACAGCGGACACAGAGCGCTCTCCCTGTTCGCAAACAGATCCAACTTCGGTCGCCCGAACAGCCTCGGGGAGCTTCGTCCGTACAATGCCTTTGAATGAGGGAGGACGGCATCGAAACTGCAATGCGTATCCCTTCCGCAACGTTCAGTCCTACCACCTCGGAAGGGGGGCGCTCAAACTCACCCACGACTGATAGTGGTTCGTCAGTGGTGAAGCAGTTGATTCTATGGTCTCCGATAGCCCAGGCCCTCCCGCGACGCCCCGCCCCTCGTGGGAGGGTTCGACCGGGGGGCCCTGCCCGAAAGAGCTGAGAGGCCAATGGCAGCAGCGCATCCACTCCAACCCCAAGTCACCTGGTGACTCATTCACCGTGGTTGGTGGGGGCGCAGCTATCTCTGAGTCAAGCGAAAGCTCTTCCTGACGTTTACCCTCAGAAACATTGGCCATTAAACACATCTCTAGCTGTGGGGCAGAACGAGCGACAATTTTCTCCACGGGTTCGGAAGCCCCATTAGCAGATTTACGTTTGCGTACGCAACCCGTCCCTTGCCACCGGGATGCACAGTGAGAATTTTGTGAGACCTCAGGAGCTATGGAGCCGAAATGGCGGGCAACTCCCCTTCCGCGCAACCCGGAAGCAGAAGTGTGCTTACGTGTCCAAACAAGTAAAACCGGCTAATTCAATCAGCTGTTATTGTGCCTGCACATATAGCCCGTGCATAGCATGGGTATTGGCTAGTATATTGTAATTACTGAACTTTGGCTGCTTTCTAGCTTGCAGCTAGGTCTGCGGCTGCTTCGCACGCACATGTGACGGGGCGGTACGAGTCAGCTTGAACAACAACTGCTTTCCTGCAAAGGCCAAAGACTATAAAAAGATGGACAAAGCAAAAGTGATGTCACCCATTGGTTTCTGCAGACCATTTAAGAAGCCTTGATTTTGGCAATCTGAACAGCGCCATTTTGTCATTTTGAAACCAGATATGATTCCTATTGGCCGAGAGCATGACTTGAAGATCCAAGGGGGAGCAAGGGGTGGATCTGATCGCATCTGATAAGGACCAGAGGATAGCCATGCCCCAAAAGCATATTCTAGCTTTATCATTTATTCTAATCTATTTGGGACCATAATTTTGAGCTGAATATTGGAAATGGAAAGAATCATATTGTAGGTGTGATTTATCGTCACCCAGACGCTGACCTTGATACTTTCAGGAACAGGCTGGAAGAAATCTTAATTTCCTTAAACAGTCAAAATAAAACCTGCATCCTCCTTTGGGACTTTAACATTGATCTCTCCAGCTAAAAATGACTTTAAATACATTGCACTCTTCTTCCTTCCATCCTACCATAAACACTTTTACCAGAGTCACTCACTTTACTAAGTTAAGTTAAGTCCATTATTTATAATATATTCACAAACATTCAGAATTCTTAGCTGGAGTCTGGAGTCACACTCTTTGAGATTTCTGATCATTTCCCTTTCATATTATTTGTTGAATCTGCTTGTAGGCCTTCACTCTTGCATCATAAAAACTAAAGTACTTAATGTAGAAGTCCTATGACGTCGGAGTGAGAACTTGCAGGGCAAGGCATAGAACGAAATCCACAATTGTACTGATGCTGATACTGCATATGAAATTCTGACAAATGAAATCACTGACTCCATTCGGAGGACAATCCCTGAGAAGACTGTCATGTGCAGTATGACTGTCCAAAATCCATGTCTCTCTAAGGGCATATTAAAATCTATTAATCATAAAAATAAACTCTTTAAATGCTATAGAAAAAAAAACTAACACTACCAATAAAAATGCATATAGTAACTATAGAAATAAACTTACGCATATTACAAGAAAGAGTAAGAGGAATTACTATGTAGAGCTCTTAAAAGCATCACAAAGTGATTCAAACAAATCTTGGCAAGTACTAAATGAGGTCTTGAACAGGAGTCAAAAAACCAATGTGCTTCCTGACATTGATAACTCACAAATGTACTCACACATCACCAATAACATCACTAGTAATCCCAATCTTGCAGATAAATTTAATGATAGGTTTTCTCCAATTGAGACAAAGTAATCTAATCAACTCAGCCAACCACATGGTGCCTCTTTTAAAGATTACCTGTCAAGTAATTATCTGAATTCTTTCTTCCTAACACAACTGATTATGATGAAGTTTCTAATATTGTCATGCTCATGAAAAGCTTGCATTCAGCTGGAGCTGATGAAATCTCCAGCAGAATCCTGAAAAGCATTGTTACCGTAATCGCTGAACCCCTTGTTCATTGCATCAATCTATCTTTACTTTCCAGGACAGTGCCAAAAATTGGGCGAGTCATACTGGTCTTCAAATCTGGTGATAAAAATTATTTATGTAACTATTGTCTAATTTCTATCTTGCCAACTCTGTACAAGGTTCTGGCAAGAGTAATTTATAACAGTCTGAATAGCTACCTAGACAGGTTAAACATCATTGTGCCATCCCAGTATGGTTTCAGGAAAAACAGTACTACCTGCATGGCAGTACTTCACCTAATTGAAAAGATCATGATGCCATTGATAAAGGATATTGTGGTATTGGCATTTTTCTGGATTTAACTAAAGCATTTAACACTATTGAAAACAACATCCTAATTAATAAGTTGCACCACTATGGCATTCAAGGTCTAGCGCTAGATTGGTTTAGAAGTTATTTGCTTAGGTAGGGTAAAGGGTCGGCCTGCACTGTGGCTGTGTGGGGATCTGAGGCAGATTCTTGTTTCAACTCCTCCAATTGTTCACTATTATTATTACTATTATTATTATCTGTTATTATTATTATTACTGTTAATTTATTCTTTCTTCTATTTGCTTATCTTATTTATTGGTTTGTCTATTCTCTCTTTTGCCCCCTCACTCCAATGCCTATGATGACAATGATGTTATTGATAATTACTGCCTTTATGGTTGTTATTATTATTATTATTATTATTATTATTATTAATAATAATATTTTTATAATTATTTTTTATTATTATCACTATTATTATCATTATTACTATTGTTATGTCTGTCCCTAACATTTATATTTGTTCCTCATAACGTACTCTGCACACACCCTTGCATTCACACACCCACAATCACTGATTGTTCTACATGTCTCTTTATGTATTCTGTTTTCTTTCACAATAAAAAAAAGAAGTTATTTGCTTTGGAGACAACAAAATGTTTATATAAATAACTTCTCTCTTGAAGTTAATAAGCTTCTCTTCATCTTGTATTTCAATGACTTTGTTAATTCCTTGTGCGTACTGCATAAAGAATTGTTTGGTGATGACACCAAATTGTTTCTGTCTCACAAAATTGCAAGTGACCTTCAAAGAATTTTAAATAGTGAGCTCAAAAAAGTAGATACTCGTTTTAGATGTTACAAACTTTCTCCTAATGTCAGCAAAACTAGCTACGTTGTGTTTCGTTCCAACAAGAACAGACTGATGCTGAGCGTGTTTGTCCCAAAACAAATGGGCAGTATATTGCAAGTGTCAGTTCTACAAAATTTCTGGGGATCATCATTGACAAATTTAGCTTTAAATGTCATATTGATCATCTAATGGCAAAAATGTCCAAATTTGTTGGTTTGTTTTTAAAGCTGAGAGGACATCTCCCACTCCCTGCAGTTCTTACCCTTTACAAAGCCTTATTTGAGCCTCATCTAAATTATTGTTATGTGATATGGTGCAACACGTTTCCAAGTCACTTGAGGAAGCTTCAGACTCTCCAGAAGAAAGTGATTCGCACCATTTCATAGTCTGAGTTTAATTCTCCTATCAAATCGCTCTTATTTCAGTATGATCTTTTGAGGCTTGCTGAGTACTATTACCTCCAAAATGCTTGTATGTAGTATCAAATTGCACACAAAATAAATCATAAATTATGTGACCTCTTCCCAATCAGCCTTCCTCTGCAAGCTTATGACACAAGAGAAAAACACCTAATCAGAGGGAAAAAACAAAGGCTAAAATGCACTGGTCTCAGTATCGTGTGCAGCGGACCGAAAAATCTGGAATGAGCTTGATGCTAAACTAAAAATGTCACATACTCTCTCCATCTATAAGAAAAATCTACGATAGCAACTTATATCCTCATATGATTAGTTTCTGGTCATGAAGTATTTTGTTCATGGATGAGACGATCGGTGCTCCGACGCCATCTTTATTCATTAATACTGTCTTGACCTGTATGTCTTGGGGTCTGATGAGTGCCTGAAGTCTTATTGTAACTTATCTGAATATATACATGCATATAACAAAAAAGAATAAATAAATAAATAATAGTAATAAACATAAATGAATTAAAAAAATTAAATAAAGTTAAAAAAACCAAATAAGACCTGATGCTTGTGTTGCAGTCTAGATTGTTGACCCGTATTGCACAATATTTTCCTTCAATGAAAGTATTTACCGAGAATTTATTTGTATACATGTATAAATACAGATCAAGATACTCTTGCACTAATGAATTGTAATTGAGTCACTGGACAACTCTGTTTTAGTTGCATTCTGTTTGTTTTTTTCGTTACTAATTTTCCTTTCTACTGCCTATGGACCACTGACGTGCATTTTAATGCAGAGATTGTCTGTTGAATGTCTGTCTGTATGTTATGTTCATGGATATTCCGGCCAGCATCCTGTCTGTCATTATTATGTCTAAGAGAAATTGGGCCCCCTCTAAAAAGCTTTAAATAGCTTCCTTGGGGTGACCCTTTCACACATCCAGCCATTGTGTACTAAATGCTTACATATATTTTGTAAGGATGATGTGTGAATAAAAATCTAATAAAAAAAGACTTAAATTACAAAAATGAGCATCATGATGCAGTATATAAAGAGAGACTTGAAACTTACGATAGATACCAAAAAATAATGTAGAAAGTCATTATTGAAATTATAAATCAGGTGGGGAAGACGGGCCTTTTTCTCATCGACTTCTATGGCATTACACTTCTTTCTGCAACCACCAACGTCGCCATTTGCTGGCCATTAAATGGAATGCAATTTTTGAGATTCCCGTGTTTGCCTCACTTTTCAGACTCGGGTGCTGCATCGGTCTTTTTATACAGTCTATGGCAAAGACACTTGAAGTGCAAAACCCTTCACCAAGGAATAATTTGTGGTATCACGTGAGTGCCCTGCCCCTTTAGAAAGATTTGCAGCAGGTCCTGAATGTGTTGATTCCAATAGGAGGAAGTGAACGTGAGCGCAGATTATCACCGATTATTTTTCCCCATTGTCAGAGAATGAAATATTGGACTTATTTTCACAGGCCCCATATCTTCTGAACATTCTCGCTGCAAAGACATTTTTAAGACCAGATCAGGAGAGAATGAACTTTGTTCGAGACCTGTGTCTCTCTCAGCAGTGCACATGTAACATCTGGCAATACAGAAATACAAAATGGACTGCAGGAAACCGTAAAAAAAAACATTGGAATAATGCTTGTGTTTCTATGGTCAGAAATACTAATATTGTCATTGAAGTTTTATCATTTTTAGAGGGGAAAAGGGATGTAATGTCATGGTTTGTGAGGTGTGTGTGTTGTTTGGACCTTTCTTTGCGGCTCTCGTCCCGGGACGATATCGAATTCCGGGGCCATCAAATTCTTTGCCCAGCTGGTTGATTGAGCTGGGGCGACGCTTCCTCAGAATTTATATAAGCAGGATGTCCGGGATGCCTCGTTCGCTAGAGTGTCTGTGTTTAGCTTTGTACTATAGCCGAAGATATCTGTAGTCATTTTCATATGACTTTCTATCTTCTTATTGTTGGAGTTTCTTCTCCCTTTTTCTGTCTCACTTTGCTTCTGTGGTTCAGACTATTATACGTCCTTTGGAAGCGCGAGTACTTGGATTTGGTCTGTATTATTCTCTGTGTTTGTACTGTGTTCGTGCTACTCTCTTTCTCTCTGTCGTTGCGCTTGGCCTCCATATATTACCGGCCATTACTGAACACTGTAGCCAGCATGGAGTCGTCAGCAACGGCTGCGTTAGAGAAAGTTATGGCTAACCAACAAGCTGCTCTCTCCAGTTATGGCAAGGGTCTTGTTAGCCTGAATGAACAACAGGCAGAGTTGGCGGAAAGAGTCCGCCTTCCGGCAAATGCCATGGAGAGACAGGAGAACGTTCTGTTAACTCTCACTGAGAGTTTTATAGCCCTGTCCACGCAAATCACACAAATTGTCGCACAAGCACAGTTTGTACATTCTCCCCGAGAGCCAAAGCTTCAATTACCCCCAAGATATGGAGGTGATATAGGAAGATGTAAAGATTTCATTGCCCAATGTGAGATATTTTTTTAAAGCGCAGCCTTCTCGGTTCATGAATGAAGAGTCTAAGGTTTCATTTATTTTATCCCCGTTAATCAATACAGCACTCACTTCAGTTGGCCCACTCATTCGATCTAATTCACCTGTTGTGAATACTGTGGAGACTCTGCTTGGAGAAATGGAATCGGTGTTTGATTAGGATGTTTGTGGCCAGGACGCGGCTATGTGTTTCATCTAAGGCAGGGCTCTGAGAGTGTCACTGCGTTTTCAATCACATTTCGCTCCTTGGCTACAGAGACAGGCTGGCCAGAAGTGCCTCTTATGACAGTGTTTGCTCACGCTTTAGCAGTGGAGGTTTAGGACACTCTGGCTACATTGGAGCCTTGTTTGTCTCTTGATTTATTGGTTCGCTCTGCGGTGCGAATTGATAATCGCATCCATGAATGTAACAGGGAGAAATGTACTGCATTAGCTCTTGCTGACAACAGGGCTAATGCTACTAGCAGCATGCTTAATGTTCCCATTCCGCCCACTGATAATTCCACTCCTGGTGAGCTTATGAAGGTTGATGGCTCATATGAGAGCCGGGCTCGTGAGCCCGTTCAGAAACGTATAATATGCTGTAATTGTAACAAACCGGGACATATCCGTCCACATTGCCCTGAGCTCCAGGGAAACGGGAAATCCCTCTAGCAGTATGGGGGGCGCAAGAGGGACAGACCCAATTTCCCTTCCCAACTTTAATCCCTGTAGAATTGACTGGGGAGACAGAGAATATTTTTGAAAGCTTTTGTGGACTCTGGTGCCGTGGATTGTTTTATGGATGCAGAGTGGGCTAGGGGACATTCCATTCCTATCCACCCTCTTTTACATTCACCCTCTGTTAGATCTTTGGACAGTCCCCCGCTGGAAACTGGATTTATAACCGAAGTTTCTGAATCATTGGCTATCTTCATCTCTTTTGGTGGCCATTTTGAGGAGGTCCAGTTTTTTATAATCAGTTCTCCTGTTTTCCCTGTCGTTTTAGGACACTCGTGGCTATGGGAACATAGGCCTCATATCATTTGGGAAAGTTGCATGTAGAGTTGGTCCTGAGTCAAATACCTTCACCTATTGAGCAACGGGGCTAGTTTAAACAGTCAAACTGTCAAAGTCATTTCATAAAATCATAATGAATTGCCTCATGGATTATGTCTGCAAGGCAAATAGTTTCAGTATAGTGAAAATTGGCATCTATGAAGGATAATTTCTACGCCTACCAAAAAATCTGATTTTTCTAAAAAATGGACGAACTTGACTAAGAAGCCTTTGCAAGTGGACTCCTCAGATGCTTTGGTGACTCAGGGTATCTAAAGTTAGCAGTCTGGCTGGCATTTGCACGTTAAATATAACACAAGTGCACACCTTAACTGCTTGGAATGAAAATTAACTTTTGGCTATGGGAGCAAAATATAGAATTCAAAACTGAATACTGTCACCTTCTACTTCCCTATAAACTAACGCTGAAGTTTGCAAATCAAATGAGCATTGAGCTATGACACAGGTCTGACCAGGATATGCAAACAATTCTTTCTCTACCTTTTGGTCCAGATGAAAGATCAATATCGATTTTGAAATAAATATTTGCATTTATAGCTGCATGTTTCCAGTAGAGATAGTTGTATACGCATGTGAGTCTGAATTGTTGTTGGTTGCTTGTGTCTTGGCAAATAACTCTGACATTTCCTTTTTGTAAAAAAAAAAAAAAGATGTTTCAGAATGCTATTTAGGCCCGTAAGCATTTTAATTTCACATCTTTACATTTATTCACAGATGCTTGTTGAGTGAAAAGCACACCAATGAAATACATTACATTGTCTTTCCATTTTAATATTCCTGGTGCGTTCCGGTCAAATTTGACCAATATGCAAGTTTTTTTCTTTGATAAATCAGGCTTATTTAATCTGATTGTCGCAGGGTTCCATAACGTTGTCCTTGCAGGGCATCTGAACATAAAAAAATCCATTTATGTTAATTAAATATTGGGTGTTATATTTAACTCTCGTACACTTAGGATGTTCCCAATTCACACATGTGGAACTTAATTCCTATTTTAAATTCTAGTGGAGATCCAAATGTTTCCAATGATTCCAAATGTCATGTTGAATTCCGGGGAAATGTGTTTATAATGATTTACAAGATCAACGTACATATTATCAATTAGATGTAAAATTCCATCCATAGAAACTTGGTGTCCTCAGTTTGAATATTTCTCTCAATAAGGGTGTGATTTGGCTTCAGTATAGCGTTGCAACCATCAAATACAGAATATGCATGTGGAAACGTCCTGCAATATGAAATTTAAAAAATCTCATTAATGAATCTGCTGAAGGGAAAACTTAAGTGAAAACATCAGACCCTGATTTTTGCCATAAAATATATCTTTACCTCAAAATTTAATGATTTCTACTGTGGGCACTGAGCAGCCAAAGAGGGTGCCCTGATCCATACCTGATGCTGAGGGCATATCAATCGCAGATTCTGCTCAAAGATAATTTCATCAACATCGTTAGCCTTTTGGTTGGATCCACTTTTCATTCAATCTTTCCGTCCTAAGTACAGTCCTTGGGAGTTTTGCAAGGTTCAGCAACCGTGGAACAAAATCTCTGCCTGTGGTTTAACACCATATATTTTGTGAATGACACCTATAGCACTGTCAACATCCTGAGCATCATCCGGGTCCCTGAGTTCATAAAGGTTGTGCCAGTAAGTAGTAAAATAAAAAAAACAAAAAAAAAAAAGGAGTCAGATTTAAGCCACCTGCATACGGCGGCAATCCTTTCAAAAGTTGAAAGTGTTCAATATCGTCACTTTCAGTCACCTAGTCTAATCTGGGCTCTTTGGAGAACAGAAACTTTGTAAGAAGAGGTCCGGGGAACACCAGATGCAGGAGGCAGAAGTGTTTATTAAACACAAAAAACACTAGGAGAAAAGGTTGGCAGACACGCCAGAAATAAAACACCGTGCTCAAGCACTGAACAATGGGGAGAACTAAGGTACACTGCCAAAGGCAGGGGGGAACAGAAGTACACTCTCCAAGAGAGGATAAACTAATAAAACAAAAACTGAACCTAACTAAACTGACGGATACACTGGGAGACTTTAACACGGGGCAGACAAGACTAGAGCGCAGCAAACAGGAAGACTCGGGAACCATACACGGGAGACACTCAGAACGCACAAAGAGCTGAGACTTCACCATGTAGCACAGAGACAATACGGAGGATCCGTCTGACAATCGCGTGGAAAACTGGAGCTTTTAAAATCTCGAGAGGAGGCGGGGACTCGGAAAGCAATCACACTGAAAGAGAAACACATGGGATTAATAAACAATCACACGAGGACCGGGTATACAATAATGACTCGAGACGAGACGCGGAGACCATCAATCAAACTAGACAGTTTAGATTAAGGCAATCTAAACGTGACAAGTAAAAAGCACCGCAAGAAAAGCGAAAGGAAAGGCACAGTTTTAAATGCTGTTACTCAGAAAGCTCAGATTGAAATCACGAAAGCCAGAAACACATACGTTTGCTAAATGAGTTAATCAAGGTTAATACAAAGTGACAAAGTATTTACAATCACCCTTAAATACGTGAAGATTAGTACGGGTTAGTAATGTCCTATCAGAGAACGCATTCACTCAGTTTAGCGAGACCCGGAATTAAGTGCAGCTGGAAGCAATGAATGAAATACCAAAGCCAACCCGAAAGTAGAAAGGTGATTGGACGAGGAGACAGGCACGCTGAAGGCAATCACGCAACACTACTGGAAACAGATTGGTAGCGATTGTCAGCCGGCTGAACTGAAAGCTGGAAAATAAACGAGACGAAAGTAAATCACAAGCACAAAAACGCACGGGACAACACACGAAAGGGCAGAATCATAACAAACTTACAGTTGAGGTCATGGTTGATTGGAAGCTTTGGTGTCTGTGTTGCTTGGGCCTTTGAACCAGGTACATGTGAGTGAAGTATTTCTCAGTCTAGAGTGTCTGGCCCTGTTGAAATGACCTCTAGGCTGGGAGAATGTGAGCCTGCCTCGCCAGCTGCAGCAGTTGTCGCTGGTGACGCAGTGCCTTATAAGGCTCATATCATGTCACCAGGAGCACAGCCAATTAGCCAACGCAAGCCATTTCAAGAGTATCCTTTGAGTGATCATAAAGGGGAAGAGACGCCCCGAAAAATGAAGGAACTGATTGACTGGTTGGTGAAAGGTGAACAGTCCTTCTTGCCCCAGGGCAGTCACTTTACCATGTGACCCCCTCCCGAGACTTCAGGGTCTGTGATGTGTCTGCTCCTCTTGGGTCATGTCTGCCTGTTAGCGCTGTGCCACGGCTCACCATTTGAGAACTGCTGTAAAATACGGAAGTAGATGGGCTAGCTTTCATGTAAGGGTTTGCAATGTTGTACCCATATTTTCTCAGCTGTCCCCATTTTAAAACCACCCAAATGATCAGCTAGACTCATACTGACTGTATAAAATCATATCTGGAGCCATGCGCAGCCCCAGGTGCAGGCTAGAGAAGTCTGTTTGATTCTGTGCAGATTATTCCTAGGCTGAGGTTGACAGCAATAAATAAATAAATAAATAAATGAATGAATGAAATCCTAGGCTCTCTATTGGCTGAGCTCTCTGCTGCTGCCAGATGTCAGGGACTAAGAGACACAGGGTTTTTTTTTTTGTTGTTGTTGGTGGAAATATACTCTACTTCATATTGATGTTTCATTATTGTTTCTAACTTAATATCAAAAACACGGCTTGTCAAATAAGAAACAACAAATCAAACTAGAAAACACTTCCCGACCCCGTGATGCAGAAAGAAAATGGCACAGCTCAATTGAAGCACTGATTACTAAAACCCCACAAGTCAAGTCAAGTCAAGTGTGACTTATGGGGTTTTAGTAATAGGTGCTTCAATTGGCAATCTCTAACATTTTAAGCTTGTCTGATGCAAAAGTGACTCCATTTGTTGGTCAGCCAGACAACTCCAGGAGCAACCCGTGTGATGGAGGGAACATGGCTTTCTGAAGCTTTCAACCAATCACCACGAAAATCATTCAGTGTCTTGAAATAGTCCATTAAAGTATGGCGCATTAGCACCATCTGCTGGTCACATGTGTGATTAAAATGGACCCTCCCTTCCAAAAGAGAAAGAAAGAAAAAAAAAACTTGAACTTAGGAAGAGTGATGTGAGATTATAAACCTCTGCTGAACTGTGAACAGTGAACAGTCCCCCATTTATCAATGTCAAAACCCAAGCACAAGATTATCCATATATATATATATATATATATATATATATTTATTATATATTCGGAACCTTCCTGTTGACAATCCACTGGATCTACATCACTGCGGCAATACTTTGGCATTGGTTCCAAGTCCTTACCGTTATTAGTTACTTCGCAATAGTGACATAGGTGTGCGCACCGCAGTTTTGTGTGAGTTCGGTTCCTGAATGTGGATCTGGTTTATTCCCAATTTGTCATCACCTCCAATTTGGGCCCATATCCACCTCTAGGAAAATACTCATGCAAATCCATCCAATCTATTTTGTGTCATCCTGCAAATCAACAGATTAATAAACCAACAAGCATGACCTCCTGAGCAGTGGTATAAAAGTTATAATGAATCAACTGTTGAGGATTATATTTCAGTATTTCTCTTCATATTCATCAGTAAATCAATGACCATAATGAATAACCAAAATCAATAATCATAGTAAGTAACCATATAATGGAAGCAGCAGTAACACACACGCACGCGCGTACGCAAGCACACAGAAAAGAAGCAGTTTGCACACATGAGCAGTTCACACACACACACGCTTGCAGTTCTGCAGCTCCGAGTAATGTCTGTTCAGTTGATTCAGTCAATATGAGTTCAGTTGACTTTAGTTGATTAAAACTAGATGTACTCAGTTTATTCTAGTTGATTTGATTAGATTATTTAGATTTGATTATGAAAACATAATCATTTGAACCATTTAAATGTATTTGATTTCTGTAGATTTGATCAATATTTGTTCAGTAAAACCATTAGTTATTATTGAAAACACAATTAGTTGAATAGTTTTCGTACCTACTGTATTTGTGCCCTCTCCTTTTGACGGTATTTTTCTCTATTTTTCACTTGTCGTGGTTTTCATTCAGAAATATTTTCATGTTATGAGGTTCCCCCATCCTCAAACAATTGGAGAGAGACAGGTTCTTCAGAAAATTAGGCTTTATTGTGGCATATTGATGAATAAAAAGCAGAGTTCTTTTTGCACAAGAATAACTGACATTGTGCTTTTCACGCTCAGTTTTTATACCTTCATCAGAGGAAATATCTTCCGAATATAGTCTTTCCGCCCTCTCATGCTGCAGTGGTTCAGTAACCTAAAGTCTGCTTTTAACTTGTTTTTCAGTGGTACAATCATTTCAGTGGTGTCTGCTTGTTACTTCTTTTTCTCTTTCATCGTTATTTGGCATCCTTTGCAAAATAACAACTTCAAGGCTACTTCATTGTTTAAGTGGACCTTTAGTTGGGTCACAGGCTGTCCCAGAGGCAGGCAAACCAAGACACTCCCAACTTGCCTTGAAATCTGCTACCAAAACATAACAACCATCTTCCAGTGTAATTCTGGAGCATCATGCATAACTATATGATTTCTGATGAATGATGGTTTATAATACAAATGACTGAACGGATATTGCCCGAATCAACTGAACAGACATCAGCTGCTAATCCGTGTGTGAACTGCTTGTATGTGTGTGTGTCGTGTGTATGTGTGCGGGTGCGTGCGTGCGTGCGTGCATCTGTGTGTGTGCATGTGCGTGTGTGTGTGTTTTACTGCTGCTTACATAATATGGTTACTGATTATTGATTATGGTTATTAATTATGGTCATTGATTTACTGATGAATATGATGAGAAATATTGAAATATAATCCTCAACAAAGATGTACTCTCCCTCCTTTTTTTATGGGAACAATACTTCTGTGCGCCACCAATATTTTCCAGAGAATCCTATAGAGAGCTTGCCAACCGATAGGGGATAGAAAAAGCTTAAGAGATGACCATTGCAATGTTATTGGAATTAAAATTTGATAAGGTTGGCTCAAGAAAACCCATGTCATGTGATTGGGAAAAGTTTGATCAAGTTTTTTTTCATAAATATGGCCATTTGGGATCATTGGGGTTGAAATCCTTGTGCAAGGACTACTCACTGGGTTTTGATTATTGTCCGATTCAAAGCTGGAATAAAATTTGATAACTTCTGAGGATTTTGTCTCTCTCAAATTATTTACGGACAAGAGGACCTCTGAAATATGAAAACTTTGGATTTGGAAAGACACAGCACAACAACTTGCAAGTTACTATTGTATAACCCTCAAAGATATATTGACACTATCTGGAAAGAAATGATAAAACAGATTTATGAAGAATATTTTGCTCTTCTTGGACAAGTGTGCCTAGATGTGGCTAAATTTTAATTATTTTTTTTAATGTTGTGAATAATTTGCGAAAACTCTAAGAATTTTTATCTCTGATTGGTAGTCTTTCATATACAGTATTACGGGACATTTTACATGGTTATGCAAAGGAATCTCGTCAAAGTCGATATATAATAGGAAGTCCCCGGGACGGGAGTTCTTGCGAGATGTGGGCAAGATGAGGGTAGCAGTGCCCTCTGTCTTGCTCCTACCATTTCTCCAATCAATCAATATCACAAAAATCTCTCTCTCTCTCTCAAATTTGATAACCTCAAAATTTTCTCTCACCTTTATTGAACGTTTTGGGGGGGATAGACAGGTAATCAGCGGAAAACCTGGAATCACTGTGTACAGGTCAGATAAAACTCCATTTGAATCGGCCATTCAGAACGTGCCGAAGTTACGACAACTGACACTGGGCAAAATACCTCGGAATCTGGACCCCGTATATTTTGTGATGCGCTGCGTATTCGGACATATTCGGCTTTATCCTGATCATTGACGAATCCTGGGGAATCCGGGCGTGTTTTGAGTCAAGATTTGTTTATCACGTCTCCAGACCGTATTTACAGTAACACATTCTAAGGCACACAGGGTGTAAGTACCGTAACATTTCCAGAGCAGCAATGTCAAACTTTAACAAATAATAAGTTGCCGTTTAAAAGTGTTGCCTATTCAAGCCATCTCTAGAGTTTTTACTGCCCTTGCCCCAGTATGAATTTAAAGTGCTATTCACTTCCACCAGCAACAAAATATTTGGCATGTTCAGTTTATCACGGATATCTGTCCAATTCCAAAGGATGCTTGATGCTATTACAGGCTGCGTGAAACTGGCTTACTTCTTCTTCTTCTATAGTATGGGGTTTCTGCCACCTGCAGTCAAGTATGCACCTATTAAAATTAATACACTCTGCAAGCTATAAATAGACGTATTTATTGAAATTAAAAATAATCTCTTGTAGTATGTTATATACCGTATGTGACACTGTATGCCTACAATTGCATTTCGACTCAAGGCACTTTTATTAACTTCAGATAACTGGCAACTGGTGACTCATACACCACCATTGCCTCCAGTTATCAGGTGGGGATCTCCACTGTTGCAGGAATCATTCCTGATGTCTGCCAGGTGATTTGGGAGAGCCTGAAGGAGAAATCTCCTCCTGTGCCAAAGGCAGCTGATTGGTGGGAGATAGCCAAGGGTTTCCAGGACAGATGGAACTTTCCCAGGTGCCTGAGAGCCTTGGATGGTAAGCATATTGTAATCCAGGCACCAGCAAACTCTGGCTCCCAGTTCTTCAACTACAAGGGCGCATACTCAATAGTTCTCCTTGCCCTTGTGGATGCCAGGTACCTCTTCAGGGTGGTGGATGTGGGGGCATGGGGGCATCTTTGCTGCATCCTCTTTTGGACTTGCTTTGCGGGAAGGGGCACACTGGACATTCCAGAGATGCACCTCTCCCTGGTGCAGCCCACCTGGGCCCCATGCCTCACACTTTTGTGGCAGATGAGGCTTTACATCTCAAGTAAGTACAAAGTTATATTGATATTACTAATGCTACTAATTGGAGGGAGTCCAGTGAATGTTGACTGGATTGTGAAGGCCA
Organism: Gymnothorax reevesii; assembly: GCA_029721435.1. Lineage (NCBI taxonomy): Eukaryota > Metazoa > Chordata > Actinopteri > Anguilliformes > Muraenidae > Gymnothorax > Gymnothorax reevesii. The sequence goes on from CM056577.1 coordinate 116,560,211, forward strand.
TCCAGAGGTCGAATTCCACAACACAGGCCGAACCACTACAGGACACTGATGCCCCCCCTGCACTTCAAGACCTGACAAGGGCTCCCAACGCCTCCCAAGATGCCCTCGCCGTGTGTGAGAAATTCACCAACTACTTCCTCTCTGCTGCATGGTGACGCCCAGGGAATTTTCCCAAACGTTGATAAACAAAGCCTTCAAAGTGAAAGGCTCTACTTTTGTAAAAATTTACCTTGATGAGCCTTCTACAAAAAATACCACTGACTGACTAATGGAAATTCAGGAAACAAGGAAAGCCCAAATAGCTGAGCCACTCATTTACCTTCAAAAGGTTTATATGATAGCAACTGTTCCCCCAATGAAGAGCCACAGACACCAAAAAAGATGGGACAGATTTATTATAAACAATGAAATGATTCTCAATTCAGTAATTCTGTACCAGAATAATGTTACTCAGAAACATGTGATTTAAAGTTTTGATGTTTAGGAGAGAAGGCAGAGAAAATGAAAATCGTTGCCAGTTACCGATCAGCAAGAAGCTGGAAGCACAACAGCTGAAAGGCAGCCTGAAATGGAACATCTGACTCTTCCTGATTGGTCTTCATCTCAGGGATATGCTTTTGATTTCAACATCCCCTCCCAACGTTAAGAAATTATAGCGTTTGTCACCCAGACGGTTTGGGAATACGATCACGTTTCCAGCAGTGAGATTGATAAAGAAATTGTCACTGGTTACGGAAATGGTTATCTGGAAAACAGAAGGAGAGATTAAGAAAATTAAAATGGGAAGAGAAGACAACAGTATACAGGTCTTACTCTTTTGTTCTTAATATTAATGCTTATGGTTACACTCAGAAACCAATCACTAAATGAACAAACGTTTAACTTCCTAAAGCCGAACATCCCCCTTGCAGTAACACCGGCGTTACGGGATGTGCCGCGACCCTCTGACCCTTAAAAACATAATTGCTTTCATGCTGTTCCAGGTTAAGATTGCTTGAATAATAATAACACCATTTATTTACTGAATAATCAAGACCAGTACATAAGCCTGTAATTATAAAGACAGCATTAAAAAATGACAGCAATAAAGGGCTACAGTGATAACCTACTTAAAGATATTGTATAGATGGAGGGAAAAAAACAAATAATAATAAAAAAGAATTAACCCAGTGCTTTCCCTGAGTTCAATCTCCTGTTTGAGGATTATTTTCAGTGGTGCAGCCTAATTTATCTTAACCCCTTTGCGCAGTCATATATGGCTATTTATGCTTTACTCAATTTAAGGCTTTGTAATTCATGATCTGAGCTTCACAGAGAAGGGGGAAATTCATGAAATTACATCATAGTTCATGTTTCTTTTCATAATTTTAGTTTAAAATTAGGGCCACAAACACAAAAAATCTACGTGAAAATTCAGCAATGAAATTATTTTTAAAAATAATTCTGAGAATTTAAAAATTGCTAGGAGTAAAAGCAATATATTTCAGGGATCATAAACTCCTCGACCAGAAGTGTTCTTCATCTGACTGTGCTTTTCAAAATTATGTGATCTCTAAGAGCCAAATAAGGCAGCTCTCCAAGTGGCTCCTGATGTTGCCAGAGTCCTCAAAATAGCAAACTCTCAAATCATTAAATAATAATGTGTTTAACATAAACCAACTTTCCATTCATGAAGTTCAATATAAATCAATGACTTTCTGGCAGAATAGAGCATGAATTTATCAATGTTGGCGTGGATAGACATCAATAGTCACCAGTAACCTTTCCAAAGCAAAAACATGCCTTATCTCCATGATAAGGCTCAGAGTTTTGTCCATTTTTCTACAAAGCCGCATCAGCAAGCACATGAAAAGAACAGCTTATTTCATAATCAGAATGCTCACTCTGAGACACCGTTTACAATGCCAATCTTCCAAGCAAAACAAAATCTTGTATAAACTCTTTTCATGCACTATAAGGAGCAAGTATAACTCACTAACACATTAATATCTGACATATGCCTTATTCTAACAAAAAAAACATTCAAACGTCAGGAAAAAGCAGGCAAAATGCTACCCTAGATTGAACGGAGTCGTCAGTGCAACAAACGAAGCAGGGTATTTACCAAAGTCTTTGAGCTGTTTGCATTTTAAATGAGAAAAAATCCATGACACCCCCGGCACCCAAACTCACCAGCCTATTACCCGGACCACATTCCACACTCCACCTGATTGTCTACAGCTGTTCCTTATTGTTTTCATGCAACATTGTTCTCTATTCTTCTTCTGGCTTCTGAGGAGAGCAGTCGCACTCTATCTCTGCTCCTGCCTGCATCTTTTTCTTTGACTTGTTTTGTCCTGTTACCCCCTCTTTCCTTTTTATTTGGACCTTCCGTCTGCTTCTGAGACTCTTCAAGTAAAGATGGAATTAATTAGCTGGTCCCTGAATGCAATTGACAAAATATTTTCACCAAGAAGCGGAGCACTAGGTGAACCGTGCTGCCCGGATGGAATTTTTGCTTCTGGCTACGTTCAGAACGCTTACTCGAGATGTCAAGTTCTTTGTCTGGCGGCAATATCCCTTGAAGACGTGGAGGATGTTTATCTTTTTGGATTTATGGTAACGGGATTTCTCCTAATTGGCATGGGAGTTGCTCTGGTCTACCGCAAAGCATGCGAGCGAGGAGCGAGAAAAATGGCCCATGCACTGCCCTGCTCCGAAATAATTACGAAGCGCTTCAGTGGAATATCAGAGAATGGTGAGTTGCTCAAAAAGACTCTGGAATCATCTGCAGAAATGCACAGAAAGATGGACGCTGTTTTGAGTCAGTGAGGGGAGTTTGTGCGTTTGACTGTGAATTTGGGCAAGAGACTGGACGAGAGGATGGGAGAACTGGGAGAATTGGTGGCCCTGAAGCGTGAAGTAAAAAATTTACAAAATGAATAGCGGATCAATCAAAATTGCTTGCTCCAACCCGAAATTGAAATAAAATTTGGCACACCCCCCCAACCCCCCCCCCCCCCCCACTCCGCGTCTCCCCTCTGTCTGCCTCAGTCTCACATGGAATGTCAACATATTTCTTATCCCTCAGAGAAGGACAGAACATTCTGCCTGATAAGGACTCTGGACTATGCCAAGGCTGCATTTAATCCCTTCTTCCCCCACCTCTCTCCCCCTCCCATTCCCCTGAAAAAATTCCAACGCGTTTCCTGCATGTCGCGTTATAACCTGATGTGTATTATTATGTCTGATGTCATCTTCTGTGTTAACTGTAACCTTTAATTTTTCGAAGAAGAAAGTGGAGTAGGCGGTGCTACGTACATTGCAGCGGCCTGGAGCACTTTCTCTCCAAACCAATCTCGTTGTATCTTTGGTACAATGACAATAAATGCTATTCTATTCTCTTCTATTCTATTTTATTCTATTCTTGAGAGACCTTTGCACTCAGTCAGTGTGACGTCTCTTAAGATGCGTAAGCCTCATAAGCCTGTTGTGTCAATATGGTCTAGTTTAGACTTAGCTCCCACATTTTGCTTGTAATTATAAAACTCTTTAATCAAGCGCTGTTCCTTCTTAGTCTATCAGCCAGTGCTTCTATTTATAATCCAGGAACCTCGTTACCTTGTTTCTTTCTTTTAGTTTTACATAATACTTTTGTCTTAGTCCCAGTTATATGTATTATTCTGCTTTTTATTTAGAGAACTAATTTCCTTGTTCGGGCCTGAGCACTAATGGTGCGAGGACTCTACTGAAATTGTGAGAATTTTTCTTTTTTTCCTATTATTTTTTACCAAGTATTTTCAAATGTTTGGAGGCCTTAACATGCTCATTAACTCACCAAATTCTGCAAACTTGTCAGGTCTGGTGACAATTGACATATTTTAAAGTCATTGCAAAAAGTTGGGGCGAAGAGGCGCCCCCTAGAAAATTTCAAAAAGCCCTCCTGATTGGAGTTAATTTGTCGTAGGCAAATGAAATTGGGTACGCATATGTATCATACCAAAACACACAAAAAAGTTTCTTTACATCATGATACAACCCCAACAGGAAGTCGGCCATTTTGATATCAATTTTTTATTACTGGCGATTTCCTCACCTCGTTTTTGAACAAACGCCTCCCAGGGATTTTGCCCAAAGGACTTCCCATTTGGTCCAAATCATCTAGAAGCCACGCTGGTCAAAAATTATGTAAAGAATGTCTGCAGACTTATGACAAATTCCTTTTCGTCAATTCCAATTCCAATTCCTTGGAATTGAAGAATATTTTTTAAAAGGAATTGGAATTGAACTTTTCGAGGTAAACGGAATTGGTAAAGGAATTGGGGAATTGGAATTGACCAAAAGGAATTGGAACTGAAGCATACTTGTGTAAAGGAATTGGAATTGGAATTGATGAAAAGGAATTTGTCACAAGTCTGAATGTCCGTAGGTCAAACGGCGCGGCAGCTAGGGCGTAAAAAACTTTGGCAACTTTTCGTTCGTTACTCTATTGCCCCCCCTTGAAATTTTCTAAAATCCCTTCCCATAGGGCTTTTTTTGGAGTTTCAGGATGAAAACGGGTATGCATGTAGAAGGTGTCCTGCCACACAAAAAAAGTCTCTGGCACCAAAAAAAGTCAACACCAAAAAGGAAATCGGCCATCTTGATTTTCATTGTCGATTATGGCCGTGATTCCACACCGTGTATTTTAACGAACTTCTCCTACAGATTTTGTCCAATCAACTTCAGATTTGCTGAACATCATCTCAAGACCTTTTCTCTACGTCGATGGGCGTGGCCGCTATGGCACTGCCATTTTTTATGATTCTCCATGCATATTCGAGAAGCTCTCTCTCCCAAATACTTCATCCTAACTGCTTCAAAACTTCTGTACATGACAAGAATGCCTTGAATGCCTCCATATTCTCATAGGCAATCTCGATCATGGCACCCCCTTGTGTAAACAGGAAATGCCATCTTTTACACTGACAAAAACACCAACCCCAAACTCCTGATCTGATCAAATACATTTTGTGGCCACCTGTCGATCGAGTTGATGAACCTCCACAGTGACACGTGTCCTGCCATGCCGCAGTCTGCCCGTGGTGGCAACTTTCAATCCCTCGCCACGGAGCATCAACTCGTTTTAAATCTGTCACGCACTATCCAACTGGCTCGAAACTTGAAATGTAAGATGAGGTTTCCCCCCTGAACGCACCTGTCCACATGTGGCTACATGAATGAAAGAAACATTGCATTTCTTCGCTCCTTCCCCCTTTTTTTCTCTTCTCGCTTCAAGCCGCTGCACTCGCGTGCCGCAGGTCCCCCGCGGTCGTGCAGTGTGAGGGCCCGATCATAGCTGATGGAAGCTTTAATTCTTTTTGTTTTGTGTTACTGTGCCTTTCTGCTGTGCTGCGAAGGCATAATAATCAGATAATTTAAAAAAAAAAAACAGATCCAGCTTCACACCTGAGTCCAGTCCACAATTCCTGATCTCCGTGCATGTCACCGGTGATCAGAGACAAACCCTGACAATATTCTGATGATTTTTCACATATACTTCGCGAGGAATCAGTTTAACATCAACAAAGTGAAAAAGTTGAATTGATGAGTATCAACAAATAAGCTGTTGAAATATTACAAATACTTCATAAACTATTTGTAGCTAAATATTCAAGTAAAGCCTTACCCAAATATTGTTTATTATTATTATTCAACATTTGCAGTCTATAATGGCACTGGTAGAATGTGCATTTTGTTCTTACAATGTACATAATGAGGGGAAGCAACTGCCAATAGCCTAAGGCCTCAAAACATTTTTTAAGCAGCCATGCAGTTCCAAGTAAAGCTGCATTGTATAAAAGCTCTATCTTTGTGGTAACTCCAGCCCTTTTCAAGTGTTCTTCTATATTCTTACTGACCATTCCTGTCATGGTTTGCTATGTGCTTTTTGCTTTCTTTATGACTCTCGTCCCTGGCGACATCATTTTCTTTCCACATCAGATTTTTTACCCAGCTGGCTGATTACTCCTGGGTGGTCCTTCCCGGAGTCTATTTAAGCCGGAAGTCGCCACGGCTCCTTCGCTGGAGTGTTTGGTATGGCTTTGCTCACTTCGGTTCGATATATTTCTAGTCAGGGGTTTGCCGATTTATATGTAACATTTGTTTCTGGGAAGCTTAGCTTCTTTAGGTTATCTGGCACTATTGTTAGGTGCCTTTTTAGTTTTCTGTTTTATTGAGATTTCTTTTCTATGTGGTTTTGCTCGCTTTGTTTCTGGAACTTAATGTCATGGTGTTGGCATGCAGGCCCCTCCCCCTGCTGCATTCTTTGCCTCCACCTTAACGAGCCACACCTATTGCTTGTTAAGGTGGAGGTGAAGTTTCAGTATTTAAGAGTGGGCTGCACCTGTGTAGGGGCAACAGTATTTTGTTCATTGGTTTCCTGAGCCCTGCTACAGCTTGTCTTGCTGCTGCTCCCCTCTGGGACTATTTTAATCTTTATCATTTTCATTAAAGTTTTTCTATTTTACTCAGCCTTTGCGTTTGGGTCCCTCTCAACCTTCTTGGGAACATGGTCCCAGCGCCCGCTGGCAAGAGACAAAGCCAAATTCCATGACACTTAAGTCTTTCGTTTATTCAGAAACGCGAGCTCCTTTCCTCTTATTTCGCCCAATTACTTTCAGCTGCGTCGGCTCACTGCTTGGTGCAGCTTCGCCTGCCGCAACATCTGATACTCCACTCTAACCAGCCATTACAATTCCAAGCCCACTAACTACCATCGGGACCATATATGTTTTTATGTTCTACAGTCTCGCCATTTCTCTTCTGAAATCCTGGTATTGAAAATCAATCTTTTCCTTCTCCTTTTCTACAATCCCAGGATCACCAGATACAGCAATATCAATTACAAAACACTGGTTTCTTTTCCATTTACCAACCCAATATCTGTTCTTCTGGCCTGGATTATCTTCTCAACCTGTATTTTAAAGTTCCATAGCATCTTTATTTCATTATTGTCAGTCACTCTTTCAGGTTTGTGCTCGAACCATTTATCTGCAGCATGGAGCCTATGTTGTTTTGCGAGGGTCCAGTTTAAAATTCTGGGAGCATTATCATGCTGATGTTTAATATCTACCAACAAAAGTTAAAATAATATATATTTTTTTAATGAAGCAGCCTGTCCCACATTTTCTGTATTCTGCATCTGGCTGGTGTGCTAAAATACATGACGAAATAGTCAATCACCGGGGAGGACATAAAATAATGCCAAATTTACACTGAAGATTCACATTACCAAGTACTAACGTTACACAGAATGTTTCAACAGCAGTTTTACTTATGTTGCCCCTCTGAGACTTTACTGAATACGTCACCTTTCATACAGGGTCAGTGTTTCTTTTGCTATAGCAGTATTTTGAAGGACACCCATCCTGAAAATGGAGGGTAAAGATGTTTTGGGTGGCTGTCTTGTATTAACCTGGGCATACTGTGCAAATATTTTTCAGTGAGTTGTCTCCCTGCCCAAAACCTCACCTCAAATTCTCGTCCGGCCTCAAAGGGGAAGTTGGATTCCCTCTGCTCTTCATTCCAGTGGCCATTCTCACAGGAGTTCAGAACGATGGTGCGATATGTTCCAGAATAGTTGAAGCGTAGGTCAAAGTGCAGTGCAAGCGTCTTCTCCAATGGGCCCAGATCAATCTTGAATCTGGGGGTGGCAGAGGGGAGCCCATGTCAGGGCAGCCAATCAGAGAACAGGACCTGAGCATAAAAACTGGAGCCGAAGCCAGAAAGAGTTTGATCGTAAAGTTGTGGCTGGTGGTAGGCCTGACTGACAGCAGGCAGACCCCGGCAGAGTGCTGGTAACCAGCAGTATTGTCTTGACACACCATTTTTAGCTTACTGGCCCATAGGGTGGGTAAGCTATTGTCGTGGTCTGGCGTCTGTTGTTCGTCGTCCGTCATCTGTTGTCCGGAACATTTTTTGTCTTTTTTTTTTGCCCCAATGAAATTTCATGCAAATTTGCCATATACTACTAGACGTCTCTAGACTTTTTTTTTCAAATTTTTGACTGAATCATTTTTGCCCGTTTTATGACTCCTTGAAATTTTGGCCCCTATATCAACCTTTATCCTACCGGCCAATTTTACATACACAAACCACCAGGCGGGGTCTGCATGGACCCCAGGAGGGATTACCTTGAAATCAATGCTGTAAGAACAAATTCAATGCAGCAAACACGCATAACTTTATTGAAGAACAAAATCCACTACTGCTGAATATCAATGATGTATTATAAATGCAATTACATTGCAATAATATTGCAATAACTAGCATGCACTTAACAAATTATAGCACCACAAAAGAAATTTTGGCATTACATATATGATTTTTGCAGCTCATGCAGCTGTAAAACATTCTGGATTAAGCGCACGTAATCTGCCTCTGATCCTGATAAGTCACTAAATTCACTGTTCTCAGAGATTCATAGTTTGTGTTCAGAATCTGCCTTAAGGCCTCTGCTGCTGTGTTTCTTGCTTGTTTTTGTCTGTTGGCCATTATGCATCTGACACAACCAAAAAGAAGTTAACTTTCAGTGTGCTGTTCAATTATAAAGTAAAAGACAGATAAGTTTTACTCTGGGGTCACAATCCAAAAAGCTGATCTTCTGGTGCTTTAGAGTTTTAATTAAGACATAAATTCTGACAAATTCATAAAACGGGGAGGCAGTATGTCACATATTTTTAAAATGGCAAACAAATATATAGGTGCGGGGTCCAGATTGACCCCACTTGGTAGGATGAAGATTAAAGATAGGACTGAGAAATTAAAAAAAAAATATTTCTCAAAAAAAGTGTGATCATTTTTTTTCTAAATCAGGCAATCCACTTTCCTTGGTACCTTCAATGTACAGTGCGAGCGCCATTTTGATTGAATCCACCCCAGTTGGTCTAGTGGGGGCCGCTGTACTTTTACATTGAATCCTTATATGCAAGACAGCCTGTGGAGGACAAATGGTTGCATATATGACCTATATTTTTGCTGTGTCAAAATTAAAGTGTGTTAAAGACCAGGGGCGTGTTTAGGGCCTGGCTACTGGGCTATAGCCCGGGGTATTTTTTCTTTAGCCCGGGGTCTTTTCTTACGGTTAAATAAGACGAGTGCGAACTTAGAGCTCTTGCAACCACTGAGTCTTTAGCATATACTGTACTAATTATTTGCGGCGTGCATTGGAAAGTTACCGTAGTTACGGGGATTCTTATGTATCAGTTTCATTCTCATGAAAGCCTCCCTCTTCCATCTGTACGCCTATATGTGTCTATGTTTGCACCCACAAAGTTCATGATGCCTGAAACGTGACATTTAGGAGCTAGCTAGTAGCGCAACCAAAAAAAAAAAAAGGATCTGAAAAAACTTAAAACGATAAAGGTAACGTTTATTTATTAGGTATAAGCCTTCCATTGTTGATAAAATCAATACGTCATGTGGCAAAGTGAACTTCTTCTCGTCGTGGCTGTCCACTACAACATCAGCTAGCAAAATACTGTTCAACTGACCGCTGGCCAATTATCGGGACCCCTAAGAAAATAGACTAGAAATTTATAATCTGTTGTGTTCTGCGGGTCTGTGTGTTTGGTTAGTCAATTTTAGGTTTTTATTATTTTGGTGATGTCGGTTTTTAGTCCATGTCTTAGTGTTCACATTTTATTCCTCTCCCGTGTAATTCCAGTCCACGTCTTACCCATGTACGGTCTTTGCTTTCTCCCCGGTCGCATCATTGATTGTAGCAGTTTTCTGTCTTAATTGATTGTGACACTATTTCGGGTGATTTAACGGATTCTGGGTTTCAGCCTTCCTTCCTTTCTCGTTGACTAATTTCCCCTTGCTTTTCTATATTACTAACCCCTACTAACAGTTTGTTATTTTCTAGAATTTACTAACCAAACTTACATTGTATATTAGACTAACTTACTAACGAGCACCTGGGATTGTATAGCTGCACTTACTAATTGACTAATTATCTCTCAGCATTCGCCCTGTTCTTGTCTCCGCCTCTTGCTTTTCTTTCACTGGCTTTGCTGTGTTTTTCCTGCAGAATCTTCTGTCCTGTCCTGTCTCTTTCTACTCACTGTGAAATATTTATTTAGTTTATTTATCCCGTCTTTGGGATCGTCTGTGTGTTATTGTTTATCTGTTTCATGTAATTAGGTTTCCCTCATGTTCCACCCCTCGTTAATTATATTAAGTTTCTGCACCTGTGTCTTCCCGTGCCCCTGCTCTATATCTGTTCTCAGCAAGCAGCCAGTTTGAGATCTGACTTCGCTCGCTCCCTTCGCGCCACCACTCCTTGCCCCTGTGCACTTTCCCTCTGGTCCCCATTATCTTCTCTGTGTTCTCCAGCCATCATGCCCCAGCCCAGCCTGCCCTGCCTGCCGTTCCCGCTCCAGTTCCGTCTGAGTCTTCCCCTATCCCGAGTCTGCCCCTGTCAGTTCCCGAGTCTGCCCTCTGGTGTTCCCTTCTATTAGTTTTGGATTCTTGAGTTCTCCTTCCTTCAGTGCAGTTGCACGGTATTTCTGTTGGCCGGAGGGCCCCGTTTTCCCCTTTCGAGTTTTCTGGTTTTTCTTAATAAATATTTTTGGATCCCTGCTTTTGCTGTCTCATCCCCCTTTGTCTCCTTGTTTCTTTGTTTCCTAGTGTTTTCCCTCTGAGAGCCTAATATAACCGCAGCTTGTCTCATCTTTATCGTACTCTAATGAAAATAAATAAATCATTTTGCACCCGGACCAAGCAGCCACCAATTTCATACATGCTGCATGAATAATCCTTAACATGCGGGACCTCAGATCGGAGTGGAAGAGAGCATCTAATCTGATCCATAAAGATATAATATTGGATATTGATGTTGATACGAGCCATGGATGCATGTGTCCAGTGGCAAATGGTATTATTTGGCTAGCTCGTATCAGCATCAATCGCTAACCTTCTGTCCTAATGGATTAGATTGGATGCACGCCTCCATTCTGGTCTGAAGTCCCGCATGTACATGATTATTCGCGCAGCATATACTGTATGAAGTCGGTGGTCCAGGTGCAAGGTGATTTATTTTCATTAGAGTACGATCAAGATGAGAAAAAGTTCTGTGGTTCTTAGATTTTAAAGTCTATTTTCTTTGCGGCTTCGATAATAAGGCAGCGGTCAGTTGAAAAGTATTTTATCAAATCCAGCAGATGTTCAAAATACTGGTTCAGAAACTGACTAACTAACCACAATATACTCCACTGACAATCATATGCTTATCAGCGCAATGCCTCAACTAGGAGCCTGCGTCATGAACAGTCTACGGTCATAAAGCAGTCTGTGTTTTTGGGCTAATAAAGTCGCTCATCGTCCTCACTTTCTGATATCACAAAGTTTGCTCTCTGATCTGCAGTATTAGTCACCAATGCCAAGGTCTAATTAATAGGCTGTTGGACTTCTGCAGCAAACCGGTTAGTTTACTTGCTATTTAGTGTATTGTGGAGCACTTTAATCGTGATTGTCAGACCGGCAGTTACAAACTTGCCGTGTACACAACTCAGTTTACGGTCTAAAGCCTTGCCATTCTCTTTGGTGCATGAGTACAGCCGTGCTGTGATTGGCTGGTGGCACGTACAATAGTACCACAGCCTGTATCGGAGCTGTGATTGGCTGATGTAGTTGCGTAATTTTACCAACCGACCTGCAGAAAAAAAAATTCTGAAGAGACTTCAACCAGCTGCTGACTTTATATTGAGTGATTTTTGATTTTCTTTTTCTTCATTAAAGGGTGTGAATTTACAAGGGATCTCCAGTGTCTTCTGTCTGCTTTAATTTGGTCGTAAGTTGAGGGTTTCTGTATCGCATCTCACACACACACTTCTTTCCTCCCTCTGGGCTAAGCCCCGGATCCCCAACCATCCTAGATCCGCCCCTGTTAAAGACCCCAAATGACCTTGAAAGGTCAAATCTGACATAAAGCAAAATCAAGAGTTCCCCCAGTGTATTACAGGCCTGGCAGGCTGCCAAGCCGAACTAAGTCCAAAAATGATACAACTGTGCATGTGTACCAGAAGTCATGGCCAAATTGCTGCAGAAATGTAAAACCAGTAAAATGTAAAACCAGTTCACCGCAAAATATCCTCTTCCTTTTGTTTATTATTCATTAAAATTTTTCTTTTTGCTAAATGTGATCAGAATTTTAAGGCTTATTTTAAGATTCAATTGCTGTAAGGACATTATTAAAGTTTTTTGGTGTGAGCACTTGATATTATCTACTTTAAGACTATGCAATTCAAGACTATGCCAATTTGTCAGAATCTCCTTTAGTTGATGCTTATATTTTGAATAAATGTCTTATAACATTTATATACATATTACATTAACAATAACAAAACATGATTACGTAGGTATATTTTAAAATTTCCAGTCAAATTCTAATACTTATTCAATGCAGGACCCTATGGAATCACACCTTCTAAACTCTACTACTCCATTCATGAATCTGTCGTCTATTGGGCCCTGCCATCAGTCAGTTGCTGGCCTGTGTCCGGCCCCCATCAAAAAAAAAAAAACAACATTTGTTGGCCGCCGGTGGGGTGCCGGTGGGCCACTGGTCCCCCTCAAAAGATACTTTCCACCAGGCCTAACAACTTTTCTGGGGGAAAAACCTTTCATTTGGTGAGATTCAATTGGTACTGGTGACCTTTGAAGGTCAAACTTGACATAGTACAATGACTTGTATTGCCAAAGCAGTCACAGATGGAACCCATGTTTCTTTTACAGACTTATAGGAAGTCATATATGAAGTGAGTTTGCTGACCTCAACTTGACCTTCTGTGACCTTTAAAGTTCATAATTGACATATTGAATTTTCAATGACATGTATCGCCAAAACTGCTTCAGAGCTTAGGATTCTACAAAGGTGAACAGGAGGTCTCATAAATTTATACAAACTTTTATTTAGTAACCTTGACATTGACATTCAATGATTTGAAGTTAAAATTTAACATGAAATTTTCATAACTTGTATCATGACTATAAGATTGCTTGTCGGTAAGCTACAGGATCCTTAGTCCTATTTTTTTTATTATTATGGTCTTAGCCGCGCAAATCTCTGTGCTGATAATAGTTCAGGTAACGGCTTTAGTTGGGGCATCTTCCATCTTTCAGTTGTGTCCTCCTTCCATCAGCTGCCACTTTGAGATCAAACCTCCTCTAACTTCAACAGGCACCATAGAGACACAGGCATCAATGACTCACCGAACCGGATTGGGTTTGGGGACTCCTGTGATCCTCAGCTCCATTCCTCCCTGGAAGGACACGTTTTCAAAGCGACAGTCTGTTTAAAATGACGAAGAACAAAACAAACAAACAAACAAACAAGAAAATCTGTTCAAAACATCAGCAGAGCCTTTGAGTAAAATTCTCTTTCCCATGGATGCATGCGTTCCCCTTGTAATTATGAGCAATACAAAAATGATCAAATTTATCTGCATTTTATACACTGATTCATTTCTGTTGTGCATTCAGAATTAACCACTCTTTTGGTTAATTTAATGGATTTTAGCACTTTATCCAATGATCCCGCTTCACTAGGAAGCAGCTCCAGCAGAAATTGAATGAGGCAAACCAACCATTCAAAGAGTAGATTTTTTTTTTTTTTAATATTCTTTTTATCGCCGAGTGCACACTGGGTAGAATACATGTCTCTTACAAAGCAATCATAGATTTTTATGTTTTGTAATATTTAAAAATGAAATAAAACACAAGAAGAAAAAACAAAAAACATAACAGCAACATCGAATATGAATAGATTGGATATGACAATAAGGCGGATTTCTACACAGCCTGGGTTCTGTGGCAAAGCAACAACAAGAGAAAGGTGTAGGCCTGAGCTGGAAGTTTATAGAACAACGATGGCAACAGAAACTAAACAGAAGCTATGCATCTGACGACAAATGAAATCAGTATCATTAGACAGGGAAAAGAACCTTTTTTACATCCAAAGAGTAGATTTTTAAGAATATTTTGTCAACATTCTTAGCCAGTTAGTTAAAATCAAACAATATTTTTGTGCTTATAGAGCCCAATCCATGTTTTAGAACACAGTGTAAAAATGAGGGGGGCACTCTAGTGCTGTGGATAGCACAGTTGCCTCACAGCAAGATGAGCATAGATGGATGAACATAGAAATAACCAATTTTTTTTAAAATCCTAAATAGTGATACTTTTAAGTTACCATAGGTTGTTGGACATTTTTCTTTGAGTTATCAACAGTGATTAGCATCTGGCTGTTCCATTACGAACATCCAAATCATGTATTTGTGTTTTTACTTTTTTATTCCTTTTGCCTAAGGCAAAGTTTTACCCTTGTAAAACACTTGTAATTACTCGATGTCCTACCAAATGCATTTAGTTGCTTATTGAAAATATATGGTGTGATGACATCAACAGAATGAAAACATGTTGGCAGTCCTCTTTTCCCCCTCAATGTCACATCATCATGTCTCTTAATCACACTCATTAAAGGATGACTTTTTTAATTGCGAAGACAAATAAGATAGGTCATTTTATTTTGAACATAAATACAGATAAAAGAAGAAAAAAACACACAAAAAAAACATACAAAACAAGGTATCCAAAAAGGAGTAGGTAGAAGTAGAACTTACTTGTTCCTACCCCTCACCTTTGCATCATTCTTATATTTAACAGTCCAGATGAATTCATATAACCATTAAGAGCAACAACAAAATAGATCCGGACAATACCAGCCACCCCAGATAATACACAATAAATTATAACCCAAATAATAAATTTAAAGATCAACACCTGTAACTCAACTCAACTCCTCATCCACCATATAGCTCCAAAAGATGGTTTTTTTTTTGGTATTGTATTTTATTGACTTATATTTTTGCTTTGTTTAATCTCATCATTCAAGCCATTCCACTGATCCACCCCACACACCAATACTCTTCTTCGTGGCACAAACACAATCCCCCGAATTCATTAAGGGTGTTTTTCCCTTGATCGCGGTTAACTTGGCTAAACAGTGTATAAACAGGTGATGATCGAGCTGACAAATTTAGGCCCGAATTCATAAAGAGAGATCAGATCAGCTGCTGTTTATCGAACGTACATGGTTAGTCACGCCTGTCTAAGTAACAAAAGAAAATAAAGGCTTGATCTTCTCCCCAGGGACTGCCAGTGTCACCCCCCTGGCGTATGACTGTGGCCTCGTCTCCAACTCGCTGATAATAATATCGTTGATGGGGGAGTATTGCTCCAAGTCAGCCACTCGGCACCCAAAAGGGCTTATCCTCTTATCCTTTTCGGCACGATGTCTCCTCAGTTCCTTAATATCTCCCATTAAGTCCATTATTAGCCGTTGCTGCTTCTGAGATATTAGCAATCTCTCCGGAAATAAAGTCCAGGGATTTCTTTATCTCTTCGAACCCCTCCTCTGTTATCACATTGCTCTGTTTGGTGTTTCTTTGGTGTTTCTGTATGTTGCGTCCATCTCCCGTCTGTTTTCTCGTTGTGATATCCCTTATTCACTTTTAGTAATTATTCATCATTTTCCATTTTTAGTTGATCATTTTTAGCCCACTTGGCCAAAAGGCCAAAAGCTTATGCTATGCTCAGGGTCTTTAGTGGTGGTCTGTCGTGCATGTGTGCGTGCGTGCGTAAACTTTTGGCTTGTCTGCGCTCTAGCGTCGTCTGTTTTTGCCCAATCAATTTCATTTTTCACATGTGTATAAGGTCTAAACCACCTTTGATTTTGAGCCTAATCAGACCACACTTTGGCCAAAAGGGGGCATAATAATAAGTCATGCCAATAAATGTAAAAGGTAGATGACAAAAGCCCTTCAGTAAAATAGAACCTAACTTTTCTTCATAATCAGTAGCAGCTGATAAAAGCTTCAAATTTCAAAGCCCTGCAGTACCTAGGACAAAGAGAAATCCCAAACCAAGTCTTAGCATGATTTGAAATGCTGGTATGCCAATTTGTTAGGTTTGAATCAATGCTATCAGTGCTCATGTTGTCAGTGCTCACTGCCCAATATTTGCAAAACAGTACACTACAGTGATACAACTATAGAACGAAATGCCAAAAATCCCTTCATACTAACAGGTTTAAGTCCATGCATCGCTTAAGATTTTACACCATTCTCTAATACACACTAAATCGCAAATTTTTTTACATCCTGAAAATGTAAGCAATAGTCTGATCGTCTTGTCCATCGTCGGTCGATGTTCAAAATCCACCGTAGAACGGTCCAGACCTCGACCACAATAATTAGTAGTTTTTTTGTGCAATTAGCACTTCTGAAAATCATTGTTTTCATTGTTACTTTTATACTCTTCCAAAAGAGAAACTATACATTGTTGTTAGCATCAATTTATTATACATGAAATGTTTTGACAAATGTGGAAAACATATTGAAAAGAAAGTGTAATCAATAATTCAATATTTGTATAGTTTCTTTTTTGGAAAAGTATATATTTAATAACTGTGTTAGTGGACACCTTGCTAGGTGGTTGCGTGAAAACAGATAAAAACATCGGAAACAAAAGTATACGATGACAAAGTGATTTCAGATTACGCCATGCATTGTATTATCTCTCCAGAAGTTGACCTTAGTCCGCTGCTGCTGCGCAGTGGCATACGATCTTCTACGTCTATACCTACTGAAGCGATGAAAATGAAATTGCTTGTTTGATTGTCTCCGTGGTCTGATGTTACTGGGATAGAGATCTATACTGACCAAAACTTCCAGCGCAACACATACAATTTGGAAATATTTGGTGTATATAAAATGGGATATTGGTTTTGAGCCATGATACATCAACTACAACTTAAAAGCTCAGAAAATTATTTTGATTTTGTCGTGTGGACAGCTCGTTCCGGTTGATTGCACATTGTTTAGAATTTTACCTATCCCGTCAGGTTCAATAGAACTCATTGACCAATCCTTCGAGAATTCGGTCAATAAATAGCCGTAGCAATGGGCAACTTAAGTATTCCTTTGCATTATCCTGCGTCAACGTGTGAACATGCCCCGCCAAGGTCAAAATCAGCGAGAACGAGCGCCCCCCCCCCCCCCCGAGTTCCGGACACCAACAGAAAAGTACTTGCATACAGTCCATTCGCTGCCCAGATTTTTGTGAAAATTTGAGAGGCTACAGCAGACACGAAAAAGAGAATAGGACAACAATGCACTCGAATGCTGTTGTACGAACGCAATCAGTGTGGGCAATGTCATCTGATGACATCACAGCAATTATGCAGTCCGCACCTGCAGCACTTTTTTTTTACAGGCGTTCCCTATCAAATTGTAAATAATCGTTTGATTTCATTAGCCTGACATTTTACAAGAAAATAAAAGCAATAAATGATTTCTTGACATCAAATTCATACAAGAGCTTCAAATTTGGTGAAAAGAAAGCTTAAAGTTTTTGGGTACTGAGGACACCAAGTCTGTTCAGATGAATTTTCCCCTATTCCTGCATTATCCAGGTCTTCAGCAGCACAACTGTGTGGGGCCTTTGTTGGCATGTATTTCACTTCATAATGCAGCATGTATTCTTAACTTGAGATAGTGCTGTCCTAAAGTTACGCACGAAAATGGGTTGCACCAACGATGACACTCGACAAGCCTTGTCCTAAGTGCTGTGTCGTAAGATAAATTGATGCAACGACTATCAACGACGAAAAGAGCCGGTGCACCAACACAAGTTAGGACATAGAATTAACAACAGAAACCAACGTGCGGTGGGAGGTCACTGAATTGTGCTGTGATCTTAAAATAAATCTCTTTCTTTTTTATTACATATAAATTATCTCCTAAAATTTCAAGAAATTGCACGCAACTTTCTACATACCCCACAGCGGCAAGTGGTAACGCTTTAAAAAAATCGTGGTTTAACATTGCCACATCCCAACTCTGAATTTCATCTCTCATTGTAGCATTTTTAGGAGATTATTACAGATTAATTAAACAAAGAGATTGATTTTAAGATCGCCGAGGATTTTAGGCATATGAAAACACACAAGGTGGAAAACATTCTGTATAACAAAAGAAACCTGACACTGAGATATAAATTATCGCAATCGTGCGAAATGGCCAAATCACATTCTTGCAAAACTGTACCGTTTTATGGCCATTCAATTTTCAAAATGCGATAACCAAACATGCTATCTTGATAAATGGGAGTATCTACTCATTCAACTTATTAAGTAAGCAAATCTAATGTTGGATTACTGATTGAGCAAAGTAAATGGGGACAGGCTAAGAGTAGCCTAATTGGTTAAACAGACACAATTTTATATCCCTTTGCTTAGCTCCATTCAGCACGTTGCCGAAAAATACTGATGTCAGTCAAGTCTTTTTCTAGAAGTGTTTCACTCGCCTTCTGATGTTTGGCACTTTCTGGGTCGTTCATTCAAGACTGCATTGGGATGCTGTTTTCTTTGCTATTCTTCAGAGAAAAACCACCTCTTTACTTTTGTGTGTGCTATATGTAGCTGTCGTAGTTCCGTTCATTCTATGATACTATTGTTTATTTATATATTATTGTATATATCATATAAACTCATGCATGCATACATACATACATACATTACACCATCCAAAATGGACTATTTGCCACTCAGATTTGACCTTCCTTAAGTTGGAGATACCAGTCAGGACTTCACAGCCAGGGATGTTTGTGTATGTCATTTAGGATATGTCCTAAGACATAACCTAAGGTAGGGATTTTACGACACGCATAAGAGTTTGTGGTGAAACGGCAGTTACGACATGTCTCAGCGCTGTCCTAAGTTTGGTGTCTTACGACAAGCACTTACAATATGTTTGGTGCAACCGGCCCCAGGCCTTTTTGAAGGCTCCCTTCACACATTAATTATATTAGCTCAGCTGTTTCACATCATATTATTACTGCAGCCTTATAAATTCTCTTTAAGTGGCCCTGCACTAGCTTTTATATATTCAATTAACAATTGAGTTCAGAAATTACAGCATCAATGTATCATAATGTTTTCAATAAAGGTGAGGTTGAGAGAACTTATTTTTTTCAGCATTTTTACAGAATATGCCAACTTTTTTGAAACTGGGTTTTACATGTTTGTCTTTGCAAGTTTCTTCACAGTCTTGTCCATGGAATCATCTCAATCTCTCACAACAACAATTAAGGTGAGGAGTTTCAAAGGAAAACTATTTCTTTTCTGACATTTTCAAACCAAAACTAAACTTTGGAAATATCAGAGTACTGAAGCAAGAGAAAGAATTGTATTTTAAGCATTATTGAAACTATGTGTTTTAATTTGTTTTTCTTCATCTCAAAAGTTGCACATTAGTAGCTGTTGATTAAATGAGACATAACACAGTGTGTTATCAGTGCACTGAAGTAGTGGCTGCCGAAAATGGGGCTTAGCAGCAATTATTAAATGTATACACAGGCTTTCATTCGCATTCAACTCTCATTAGTAAGAAGCTAACATTAAATGCTAATACAGCCTTAAAAACTGTCCTGATTTCTTGGCTATTTTCTGTTCTGTGTGAATAAAAGGACTGCACTTAAAAATCTGGAAATATCTCTTAATTTGTATTCGTGTTATAGATGTGCGGATTGTGGTTACGTCCACTGGAACAACGGTTAATCTGCGGATTGGGTGGGCGGGTCTTAAGAATTAAGATTTTGATTAATAGCGGATGGGTGAAATAATGCAAAATTAAAGTGGAAATATTCATTCCATTCTCTAGAATGCGAACATATTTTAATTTCATCTTTCATCAGGCACAAATTAGCCGACTAGACTCTAACCTCGCCTGTGCACAGATTGCACGGCCTATTTTTCAACAGCAATAGAGGCAAGAATGATGGGAGAGAAAATTTAAAAAGAGAATTCTAAACAAAAAAAAACGGAAAAAAAGAAAAGTTACGCTTGGGAGTGCTCCAGTAAAGTCATTAACCATAATGATGAGTCAAGTGCAGTGTATGTCATACTCATAGCTGCGAAGCACTATATGATAGCCACAAAATGAGCATCTCAAACTTGGTACATCATGTCTGTGGTAAATGTAGCATATGTATGTATGTCTCTCGGCATTCCAAACCCATCTGATTAAATAATCCCTTGAAAATATGATTAATGAAAAAGCGGTCTAAAAATGAAACGCTGATTGGTCCATATTCAGCATAAGCTGGTTATTGAAGGCCTCTGTAGTCTATGCTGGGGCGGAGACCTCCATCCTTCTTCTGTATGAGGGAGAAACTTGCTGACCCCAGTGAAGTGGAAGGGTGAATGAAGCCCTGCTGTAGAACTTCTTTTACATACTGCTACATTGTTTGAGATTCAGCCACCAATAGGGGGTACACATGGCTCCTGGGGGTGGAGGTGCCAGACAGGATCCCACGGATGATGCAGAGGTAACTGGGTAGCTTGGATTCAACTGAACACCTTCTGCAAATCCCAGTATTCTTAGGAAATTTCTGGCTGGTCTCCACAGTCAGAGCTCTCAACAGTTGTAGAGGCGATGGTGAGGGGGCCGTAGTGCTGCCGACAAGAAGGTGACCAGAAACTGAGACGTCTTCTGTACAAGATGATTGTGTGATAGCAGCCATGGGAGGCCGAGGATCGTGAGTATGATAGTAGTAGCAGAGGAAGTTCCTCCAGATGGCGCTCTTTGATGCAGAGGGAGATCTGAGCCATCTGGTGGGTCACACTGCTGTTGCCCAGAGGTTTCCCATCTATAGCTGCCACTGTGAGGGGGGTGCCGAGCTGGTGAATCAGGGCGCCGAGTCTTTGCGCCAGATAGTTGGATATGAAATTTGCAGCTGCACTGGGGTCAATAAGGTAGGTAGGGTCACACCGTTACAAGATATCTTGACTGGAGTCTGGAAACATTGTCCAGTAATAGCTATGGGTGACACATTTACCTTGGAGGGCACTGTTCTTCCTTCTAGACTCGCGGTGCAGGGGCCGGTCCTTTTCAAGTGGCGACACTCTGTTGTTCTAAAGTGTCACAGTTCCATGGGCTCTGGTCCCTCAGTGGGCAGCTGGGTAGGGTCTCTGGACTGAGGCTGCCGTCTTTAATGCAGGAGCTGGTCCAGGCAGATGGCTGCACTGATGTTGGAAGGCAGTGACATCTCAAGGTCCCTGCAAGCCATCTCTGCCCGAAGCTCTGGATGCAGCCCCCTCAGGAAGATGGTAATAAGTGCAGGCTCCTTCCAACCACTACCTGCAGCTAAGGTGTGGAATTGAAGGGCATAGTCCACTGCGGTCCTGCTTCCCTGGCTCAGGTCCAGGAGTTAGTCCCAAGCCTTCTTCCCAGACTGATCAAAGTCTAAGCGAAACTGCTGAAGGAAATCAGCATAGGTTTTAAAGCCAGATTCCTTCGGACAGCTGTTGCCCAGTCAAGTGCTTTTCCAAGGAGGTGTTTCACCACTGCCACAATCTTCTCTGTGTCATTCAGGGCTGGATGGTAAAATAAAGAGCACACTGAAGGATGAAGCTTTTGCATGCAGCGGAATTTCCATCATGGTGCTCAAGCAAGCACACTGGGGAATCGCCCTGGGGAATGGCTGAAAGAGCCTGCAGTCCAGCAGGAGAGACAGAGGGTGGCAATGGTGGCAGTGTACAAGTGATTTAGAGTTCACGAACCCCTTGAACCACTTCATCCAGGGTGGCCCCCAGATGGCAATCTCCCTCTGCTGATCTTCCACCAGCTGTTAGAGGTCGGGAGGTTGGGCAGCAAGCTCCCCCACCTCTTGGGGTAATGGAATTCTTGCTGAGTCCATGCTGTGGTGGTCTTCTGTAATAGTTGTGCCTCGTGCACAGTTCAGATGCCCGGAAGACAAGAAGATAAGGGTTGGACTCAGGTACAAGGATGGACGTCAGTTCAATAGACTTTGTAATGGTACTTGTGGCATCAGTTATCCTCATTCCTTTCATGAAAGCATTTGATTGGATAAAATTATATTTCCCAAGTAAAAATGTCTGCCCCTGAATTTGAAGACTTGCTGGTTTAAAATGTGTCACTCTAGATATTTACTAAATTAAAATTCATAAAACTATGCATTTCAGACACTTCAAGAATTCTACTTTCTGCTGAAATATACATTACCGAGGTGAGGTCTCCTCCTTTAAAGAGTTTAGAGTTTAGATATGCGGAAAGGGGGAAACAGTCTAAACAAGACTTTTAGTGAACCTTCTCAGATCTCAGTCATTTTTATGATTATCTAAAGGTTCACTCCGAGAGCACTCCACTCTTAACAGGTGCTGCTTGTTCTCTCCGATAAAGTAAGACGGCAATCATTCATCTGGACGCGTATTTGCTGTATTTAAATCAATGTTATTCAAAATTGCAAACCTGTCGACCGTCACGCAAGTAACCCATTTCTTCACTGTTTAGCCCATGATTTCATCGCTGTTAGATCACATATGGAGAGAAACCGTGTCTTCAGTTGCCAGTTACGATAATTGGAAAATGTGTCAATAAACGAAAATGACTGAGAACTAGCCAGGACTAATTGTTGTCATAAAGGACATGTCTGTCCCCCCCCAGTTCCCAGTTCTATCTCTGCCACTGCCCCTTTGTGCAGATGTAGATGCCAGCTGGCACGAAGCTGCTCTATTTATGCATGCAGTTACACTATTCTGTCACGAGATAGCTCACCTGGATCAGTTATTGAATATTCAGTAGCAAGCTGAGCTTCAACACGGTTTACAATATGGGCCAGTAAAGTCCCATTCCGGTTTCCCAGGAGTTTAAGTACCCAGCCAAGCCTGATGTGCAAACTGCTCAATTTACTTGCCCATTGTATCTATCCAGCAGTATCTCCTGTGACAGAAAAAAAAAATCATTGTCCTTTGTTGCAACTACTTCAGCTATCATAGGTCAAAGGTATTCCAATTAACTAGTGAAAAAAATTCATTTTCAGAGCTGCTGGATAGCTCACTCGGTTAAGGCACTGCGCTGCAGTGCAGAGGTGACTATCACGTCGCGGGTTCGAGCCCCGGCGTACCCACCGGCAGGGGTCGGCAGCTTTTTCAGAGTAGCGCACAATTGGCCATCGCGCTACAGGGTTCCAAATTGGGAGGGGACTGCCGGATTAGGGGATACAATAATAGCTTTGTTCGTTGCTCCAGCGCCTCCTGTTGGCCAGACGGGCGCTCGTCAGGAAGACCCTGGGTTCGTTCATGTCCGGGAATCCTCCGCCCTCGTTCTGAACATACGAGGATTCAACCAATGAGTGTATAAGAATCAGTGGTCGACAGGCACGTGCTTCGGAGGAGAGCCGTGAACTGTCCTCACTATCCTGAGTTGGCAGCAAGGGGTCGCATACGAGCAAGCTTTGTACATAGTTCACCAATTGGGCATACCAGATTCAGGTGGGATTGGAGATGCCAAATTAAAAAAAATAAATAAAATTCATTTTCTCAAGCAAAAATTCAAAATGTCATTGAAACTTTATCATTCTACAATCATTCTACAATCTACAATAATTATCCTCAAATATGAAAAAATGCATGATTTCCTACCAATGACTTGCGCATAAACTCATCTCTTGACAAACTAAGCGGTTCCTTACAACCTCACGCAATCTCTAAATGTTATCCATTATCTCTAATGGCTGCTCAGGCTTATCTACGTAAACCACTGTTATGGTTCACGCCCACCTACACAATAACCCAGTAATTATCTATTGATTGACACGTTTTTATCCAATTCCAGACAGTATGAACTTTCCACAGTAATTGAAAAACTTTGATTGGACTCTCAGAAAAGTATATAAATCCCTACCTAACAGCACGTTAGGCTGTTCTCTCTCAACTGTGTGCAGCAGAATGACGAGAATACAAAGTAAAAACAGACTTCCAGAACCAACCTAGAAGTGCCTACCAGGGTTATTATAGTTAACGAAAACCAAGACTAAAACTAAAACTAGCTGTGAAAAAATAATTTAGTTAACTGAAAAAAAAATTAAAATGTCAATTTTTAAAAAAATGAAAACTAAATAAAAACTACAATGGACTATACAAAACTAACTAAAACTAAACTGAATTGCAGATAAAATTAGCTTCATTTTCGTTGATAGTTTCGTTTTCTCCCTCGATTACTGTCTTGTTCAGTCAGAGTTAACCGGTTGCTTCCAGAGGGGGGAAGCATAGCGGCTATTAGCTGCCGTAGTTGCTGCATGCGTCAGCCGAAGATGATGCTTCACGTGCACAATTCAGCCAAAAGGGTCTAGCTGCAAACGCACGGAGGAGTGGAGCTCCACTACTTCTCTAATTCAGCGCCCTCATAAGGGCTCACAGTCCATTGGGGCCCACAAAACCCACAGTAGACGCCATGACAAAATTATTTTGAATAGATTTACCTAATATTAATACTAATGCATCAGAGTTTAAACAAAGCCATTGAGGCATGCAATATTGATGAAATACATTTCAGTAACCCCCTTCTTTAAAAATGGTTCAATCCATGCTTCATGCTCGTATTGGAAAATTGTTTGTGCATTTTTGCTGGCGAGGTCGCGAACTAAGGCAGCGAACAGGGATCACCGCCCTTGCGAATATGATGTCCAAGAGCAAGCAAACAAACGCACACAAATCTGAACGCCAGAAAAGACTAGAGAGAGGACAGGAAGAGCAAAGCAGTGGTCCGGAACATTACAAAATTCTTTTCAAAGAGAGGTGAGAGTATTAAACTAGCATGCTATGTTAGCTGTTCAGGCTGGCTATTCAGCTGCTAACGTTACCTTTAAGTAACATGCTGTCAGCTGAGTAAATAATCACCTGACAAGAATGACATTACTCAGTTATTAACGGTATCATCTACAGAAAAGATCAGTAAGGTTATCATTCGCCAGCCATCATAATATGCCGTCAAAAAATTTGGTAGCAGCAGCCTAGGACAGGTTCCTCCGTTCTTATGATTGGTTAGTTAACTTACTGCATACTCAGCTCTCACTAGCTTTCATTGACTGTACACGCTAGGTTTGGCTAGCGAATTACATGTAGTCAGTGCGGTAACCTTAGATGTAACTTAAATAATCGCTTGTCAAGGCTGACATTACTTTTACCTCAATTGTTTACTAAAACTAAACTGCTACTTTAGCCTATTGGCATAAGTCTTGCTCACGCGGGGGGTAATTTTACAGAGCTCGCCCTCCTCCTAACAATAGCAAAATGAAGCTGGGTGCTTAGAGCTATGGTACTGAGAAGCCCATTTAGATTCTGTTTATTCCAAGACTCGGTTCTTCATCAGTTGTTCCAAGGAACATAACCATAAATGTTTACGAAAGTAATATGAAATGGAACAATTAAACCTTTATGCACTGCTACTTCAGAATCAGCTGAAGTCACTTCATCTGAACCTGACCCAGCAATAGATCCTCACCACCAGCAGTCTGAATATGTTTTTGATGGTGAGTAAATTGCTGAATAAGACAACTAATAATTCATAATTCACCTGATAATACTCTCTGGTTAATTTTAAAAAAGGAAAAATTGGGTGTATTGCATTAGGCACTGTCAAGAACACAGAGAAACAGAAAAATAATGGATAACATCATGATATATTGTCGTTAAAGAGTGGCAATGAAAAGTCAGAGGCGGGGGCCCACACCGATATTCGGTTAGGGGCCCCAGAATTCCAAGCAACTGCCCTGCGCACATTCAGTGAAGAAGATGGTTAGCTCTCAAACATGGCAAAAGCTGTGGAAATAACTGAGCATGATGACTGTATGGGGTGAGATGGATTGGATTTTTTTTTCCCAGTTATATTAGTATCATCAGTGTCACATGTTAAAAAGATGATGGTTAAAGAATACAGGATTAATAATGGACTCATATTTGCTGTCGTAAATTCTTTTATCCTTGTCAGCTTCTACAAATTAAGGCCCTCCTCTTAACAGCTGAAAAACTAAAACTAAGACTAAAACTAAATAAAAAACTAAACTAAAACTAGTGAATTCCTCAAAATAAAAACTAAACTAAAACTGCTTAATCACTTGTTCAGCTTACTAAAACTAAACTGAAATAAAAATAAAAATAAAAACTAATGAAAATTTCAAAACTATATTAACCTTGGTGCCTACATTTACATGATAGTAGTTTGATTCTGACAAGCATAATGGGAGTTATTCCGAATTGAAAAGCACTGGAGGGCTCCTTGTACCGGATTGCTTTGTTGCTCAGTTTATCTAGAGGAGGACTTCAATGATGGAGAGTTTGACTTCATGTTTGAGTAAGTACATTGATTTGAATTATATGGAAAGCTAATGGCTAGCTAGCCAGCAAGCTGGCCAGCTGTTTTTTTATATTTGGTTTACCATAGCCATGATGGTCACAGAGCTTGTTTGGTACATTGTTTAGTATGAGTAATAGTTAGCATTTGCTACTAATCGCAGCGTTTTGCTCCATGTGGTGATGTTTTAGAATTTATACTGCATCGAACGGAATCGAATGGTGAGTTTCTCCTTTGTTTAAAATGAGAACAGCTCCAGGACTTCGGTAAAACCCCAGGCACATTTGTTGCTCCAATTCTGTTCAATCAAGAGTAGCATAATAGCTGCATTTTCCTGATAGTGGAATATCTGTTTTGTTAAAATGAGGTACTGTATATTTCAGGTATTACTGTATGAGCTATACTGTCGCGAAGTCTATCACAATAGAAGAATTATTAATAGACTTTTAAACTTTGGCATTTTCAATGTGAGCTGCACATCCTCTGCACCAGTCACAGGGCCTTTGCTTTAGAATTACCCCCAAGCTTCTGCCACATAGCAGACAGACAGTTTGCTGTTCTCTTCTTCCAGGGAATCTGGAAGCTAGCCAACCTAGACAATATTTAACTAGTAACTAGTTGCTGAAATTATTTCATGTTCCTGTTTTTTACTCTACTTTTGCGACAAAACCAGTTGCCCTCCAAATGTGACTTAAATAGAATGATACCCTGTGAAATGAGAAATGAGGCTTGAAAATGTCCCTGCAATACGCTGGTGAAAATGCATCCAAAGGAAAGGTGAAGTGAAACTCACTCAGGACCCCCATTGCAATTAGGCCTCCAAGGAGCGCAAGGCACAGCACAGCAAGCAGGGCCAGGAGGTACCTGCAGGGGGCGTCTCTCTTCTTTGCTGCTGACAGAGAAAAGCCAGTGTGTTTCATATAAGCAACAAAAACAAGACAAATCTTTATCTCAATGCCATACAATCATGGACTGCTACAGAGAGAGATTTGAACAAAAAAGTATCTGAATGTCCCAGGAAGAGGTTTTTGCCTTCTGCAAGTGAAACTTATTCTCAGTTGGATTCAGGTCCAGTGATTGATTTGCCCTAAAGTTGACGGAAGGGAGTTCTCAATTATTTTCCTTTATTGACAGGCTTTCCAATTGTGATAATAGTCTATTGGCAATTGAAGACACAGCTTCCCTTCCCATGCAATATAACAGCAAAGAAATAAAGGTCTAAAATCAGTACAGGAAAATAATTTATTAGGCCCATGCTTTGCAAAAGATAAACTGCTCTTCGCCTCATGATTGAAACTAAATAAAAGACCATTTGAAAAGCCTTCATGCAATTTTGAATTACACTGATTTAAATGCACTGTAAGCCGCGCGGGAAAGCCAGGGAGGCCTAGGTGTACTTTGTCACAGACGCATGACTCTGGTAAACTTATCTTAATGGCACCTGCATCCTGGCAGAGACACTTATGGGCTGTGAAATGCAGAGAGCACTAAATTCTTCCTCTTTCTCACAGACGTGGGACTCTGGTAAATTTACGCCTCCGTTGTCTTAAGCGCACCTGCATCTGGCAGAGATATTTCAGAGCCGTGGGAACATATCAATTAGGGTGTCCCTCAATTCACCCTAAAACAACCTTCTTGAACTTACCCTGTGCGGGAAAATGCCATAGGGTCATAAACCAGACATTTACAGAACTGCGCCCTGGGAATGGGAGGTTCGAAAGATCAAATTGATAAACCAGAGAAACTAGAGGGTCTCTCCACCTTACATGATTGATTGTCTGCCATTGAACACTGGATGGCGTGCAATTTTTTACAACTTAACGCAGAAAAAATTGAGGTGTTGATCACTGCAAGTGAGAACATTGCCTCCAGAGTGGCTAACGACATGGGGTCCCTGAAGGGAAATGTTCACCCTTGTCTAAGGAATTTGGGGGTTTTATTAGATCAGTGTATGCTATTGGATACGCACGTCAAAGCTTTAACCCGCTCTTGCTTCTTTCACCATAGAAACATTGCCAAATTACGGTCCATCATATCACACTCCAAACTGGAAATGTCTGTTCATGTGTTTATATCTTCGCAACTTGATTACTGCAATTCTCTTTACCTGCCTCAAAAAATCTTCTGTAGATTAGCTCCAACTTGTCCAAAATGCTGCAGCAAGACTGCTCACTAGATCAAAAAGATCATGTCATATCTCCCCCATTCTAGCCTCTCTACACTGGCTCCTAGAGCACGCCCGGATCCAATTCAAGGTCCTGACGCTTACCTACAAAGCCCTCGATGGAGAATCCCCAATTCACATTTCTGAGCTTTTTCATAAATACTCGCCCAGCCGGTGTTTGAGGTCAACCGACCAGTGGCTCCCGGCATTGCCTCGGTCTGGTTAAAGACCAAGGGTGACAGAGCCTTTGGGGCGGTGGCCCAAGGCTCTGGAATGCCCTCCCCCTGGACCTGAGAGCCTCATCCTCTGAACTTATTTTCAAAAAACGGCTAAAAACTCTCCTTTTTAGTCAGACCTTCGGCCGTATTTAGCCTACTTCATGTTTTTCCTTTGTTTAATGTGGGTTTATTGTTCATTTTTTTCCTTAAATTTTAAATTTGTCTGCAATGTGCTTTTTGCATGTTCTTACCTATATTTTTTACCTCTGTGAAGCACTCTGTGCATTCGTGCTGTGAGGAGTGCTATACAAATAAAGTTTTACTGACAAAGTGTCAAAATACGCATTTCACCCTCAATTTTACAAATATAATGTGTATTTCTGTTATATCGTAGGATAAGAGCTGATGAAAAACATAAATATGGATAGTTCTTGTAATTCTGTATTGTTCCGGACGTTTCATGGCAAACTGTAGTGCAAGCATATCATATTTGGTAGCATTTTACTCCACTAAAATTTCAAAATCGCAAGGGGCATATTCTAAAGGGATTAAAATTGTAATAAACCCTCATTCATTATGAAAAGTCATAAACTTCTACTTCTCCTCATGGTATTGTCTCCTCCCAATGTTCCTCCGGGAAGGGGGTGCCTTCCTGGCTGGGATTACCCGAATGACCTATGACCCCCGCTATAGGAAGTGCTTCCAGAGTTTGGGCATAAAAGGTAGAGAAACCAAACATTTGGGGAAGATCGCAGCTGACTTCCACACGTGCATCCCCATGCCATGTGTAGCCGATAGTCTATAGTTATGGAAGTCGCAGTCGACTTCCTACATATTCATCTGCATGTGTGTAGCCGTTATAATAATTGAAGACTGCAACTTCCCCCATGCGCAGATCTATGCCGTGGGTAGCTTTAATCTAGTTATAGAAGATCTTAGGCGATTTCCCTCGCGTGCTCCTGCAGCCATGTGCAGATGTGATACAGCTATGGAAGCTTGGATTCATCCTTCCCACATTGTACACGTTGTGTGTATGTGTGTAGCTGTGGCAGGTATGACTTAATTATTTCTTTACATTTCTTGTAATGGTATAATTAGGTTTTTCTAATTTAAGCGTGTGCCTGCCTGGCAAAATAAATTGTTAATTGCATTCTGTTGTGGTTTTCTGATTCTAACTAACTTATATTCTTCCCACCCGGAGTCCTGTCACCCAAAGGGGTATAATGTAGGGCTATGAGGCCTGCCTGATAACCAGGCCTTCCTGCTAGGTACACGGTGGTGTTCCATGCTGCAGTAGGTGTTATTCTGATTGGCTTCAAGAATGTGTCGTTGAACTTGAGAGTCCCTGCACGGCTTCTTTTTTATCTTGTTTTTTGTGTAATACTTTATATAATCACTGAATGCCTCTCTGCGGTACACTTAAAAAGTTTTAATTGCACATCAATTCCGGCCCCCTTGGTAACTAGTCATAGCTATTCTCTATGTCAAACCATTGGGCAGAATAGGACCGCCAGCCTCTGAGTTCTCCACCGAGTTGGACAATACAGATGTTTTTTGTCCAGCGGATGTAAGGTATAGACCAGGTATTAGTCCGATGCACAACAGACCACTAAATTCATAAATAGGAGTCTGATCAAATTAAGTTTGTATTCTAAATTTTATATTGAGCCAGATTAGCTATAATCGCTATGCTATGGGCTAAGTAAATAAATTGACATCTGTTTTATCCCGATTCGCACCAACTGAGGAAGAACGCGCTGTGCCTTCACCTCTGGCTATTTCTGTCATTGGTATAGCTGTGAGGTGTTTACACACCTGTCGAACCTGAATGTTTGGTTGATTTTGCTCATAACAGGTATGTCAAACGTCAAAAATCATATTGTTGGAACACATGCTCATTACGCGTGTATAATCTGAATGTTTGGGTGATCTGGCGCAATTCAGGCCCAGCAGTAAACCTTTACAACCTGGATGTTCTTGCTGCCTGGCTGTGGGGGTAGAATCCCCTTTGTTCTACACAGCAGGAAGCCAAAGCCATTCCGTCCAGACTACCCAGTGTTCCTCAGAGTTATATCACAGTCCCCATTGAAGTTAAAGCCCAGTTCCATTAATCTGCTTAAAACAATCTAAATCTCTGTGAAATTCATTATGTTTATGATCAATATCCTATAAAGGAACCACTTATATATTTATAACACAATTGGACTATAATACTCCATCTTAAGGCTTTTTCATGACAACTGCATTATTTTGGCACATATTCCTTTCATGTTTGGTCTTTTTTGCTCGGGGGAATCTAAGGAGTTGAGTGAAACATGTTTCATTTCCCTTGAGATTATGTTTCACTCTCTTTTTGGAAAGCTCCTGAAAAGCTGGTTAGAATTTGCGCGGGCAATTGCCCTGGTGATCACACCTCGATGGGGGGACAGCCCACCTTGTTCGGAGGCGTGGTTTGGAATCTTTAAAGGTACGAGATTCTAACCGAAGGGGCTCTCTCTTCTCTTCTCTCTTCTTCTCTTCTTTGTCAAGATTGTAGGTGAGTTGGGGAAAGTCACATGACGCCTCGGTCTGCGGAGGGAGGTGGCATCTGAGTTCTCCCCGGGCCACGTGGGACGGCTCTAGTTCCGCGTGGCCATTCATCTTTTCCAGGTATGAATATATATGCATTTTCTTCCTAAATTATGTGTAACTGGTAATTGGCTTGGCGTTGATTTGTTTGACCCAAGTTTGAGCCAACCTGGTAATTAAATTATTGTTATTCCTTTTTCAGCTTGCATGGTCTCCATGACTCTTAACACTTGTGTATTCTTTCTAGCCTTGTTGCGACTGGGACTTAAGGGAAAATTCCTACCAAGACATGTGTAGGTAACGACACTTCCAAGTTAGATGTGGGATTACGTTCTACCCCTTAAGGGTTTGTGTAATACCGGCCCTGAAGATTTCGCTCTTAAAAGGTGCCCTTTTGGAGCATAATTAAGCCGGCACCCGGTTAAATTTTCTTAAGGGGCCCTTGGGTTCACATAAACCGGGGTTCGTGATACGTTCACGCTCAGTGCTACTTTGTTTATGCTTCGATGCTGCTATCATAGTATTTTCCTCTAACCAATGGAATTATGGTCGAATTAAGCCAGGGCAGCTGCGCTCATTAACCCTGGGGGTGTATTTGCTGAGCAACGATGGTTTCCATTGCCAAGTCTGTTGGCAAAGCTGTCTCGAGATTCACGCATGCTGCCCCAAAACTATCAATTCTAATTCTAATTTGGAGTCAGATATTTAACGAGGATACAACTAAATTTGGCATTTTAACTGTTCTATGGAGTCAGATTAATTGTAACCGTTGCGTTTCTATGCCCCGTCTTTGGACGGAGAAAAATATCCATAATATTGTGATCCACACCAGCCAGGAAAATGCTTGAATCAAAGTTAGTCAAAAGAACACGTGAATCCTTCACCTCACTGCAATGTCCGTCGTTGGTATTGTTCTGTGGGGCCTTACACACCAAAGTGGACGTCCAAATGAATGATTCCTG
Source organism: Gymnothorax reevesii (assembly GCA_029721435.1). Taxonomy (NCBI): domain Eukaryota; kingdom Metazoa; phylum Chordata; class Actinopteri; order Anguilliformes; family Muraenidae; genus Gymnothorax; species Gymnothorax reevesii. The sequence goes on from CM056577.1 coordinate 116,592,357, forward strand.
TCTTGCTTTAACAAGGAGAACTAGCAACGCTTGATTGTGTGAAGTGTTTTCAGAGAGAACGTATTTTTAATTTAGGGTTGCTTCAATTGGTTAGTATTGACTCAGTGCTGTTCTGCAGCAATAAGTTGAAATCAGCAGAAAACCTGAATATACTGAATGGCCAGAAACCCATCAATGGACTCTTTGATCCCTGATGGCAAAATCATATTCCAGGATGACAATGCAAAGATTAATTTGACTCAAAGTGTGAAAGAGTGGGGCATTGAGCATGAGGAATCATTTTCACACATGACTTGACCACCTCAGAGTCTGGGCCTTAAGCAGTTGAATGTCTTTCGGATGAGCCTGAGAGGGCTTCACGGAGTCATTTGACATATCGACCATCAGTACAAAATCTCAGCCAAAAATAAATGCAAATCTGGTTTAAAAAAAGTGTTGCAACATTGTATCAGATTGTCAAAACAATACCAAAACAAATGTCCCCCCTGATCAAAGCTAAAGGCAGCCCAAGTAAATATTCTAGCGTGACCTTTTTTTTTGGTAAGGGTGGTGTTTCACGCACTCATATACTGGTCAGGCACAACACTAAAACCACCGGCCTAATGTTTTGTCAAAGAGCGTGGCACGGAAGTGGATTTTTACCCCTGGCCCATCACATTCCCAGAAAACTACTCTGGGCCCATGGCACATAGGGTTGGGGCGTGGAGGTGTGGTTGGAGGCTTTAGCTAATGAAATGATTTCAGGGTGCAAAATTCAGTTGCTGTTGCTCCTTTAGTTTTATCCAATTTTGTAAAAAGTTTTTAAGCAATGCAATAAGGCATTTGTAAATTTGTTTAAGTTGAATAATCAAATTTCAATACCATCAAGCTTATCTGTTGAAGCTTATTAGACCTGCATTGGTTTAGTCTCTAGGCAATAGATGTGTGTGCCCTTTTTGGGGATATTACAATAATATTAATGTTTATAATCAGGGACCACGGAGCGTTCAAATTTTTGGGGGGGCCGACTCTTCCACTTGATACTGACTGCAGGTCACCGCGAGCGCTGAAGGCGAAGCCCCCTGAGGAGGGTCTGGGGCGGTTTTCCCTCCCGAAAACCCTTTTCTGAGGGGAATAACAGTCGAGAAACATGCATCGAGATCGCATAAAAGGACGCGTTGACTAAAAAAATGTGGCTCACCAATGTGGATACGACTGTGGAAAAATGAACTATGTACTGTAAGACTATCAACAATCTGGACAAGCTTTAATGTGAGACATCCAGATCTGGTCCACTCAGAAGTGTATTATAAAAGTTTGCATAGGATAGAGGATATTGTAATCAATTCACAGTTCACGCCAACAAAATACAATAAGATAGTGCTCGCCTTGCATAAAGAGGTTGATAAACTGGCGCATTATGCCTGACCCAGGTAATTGCAAGAAGAAAATCATATTTACATATTTGAAAACTAATATACAGTATATAGCATCAGATTGTCAAAGTAATTCCCATTCAAAGACAATAAACACAAAGAAAATGAAGTTTGGCTCCACTGGGGCAAATTAAATTAAAAAACGCAAAAAAAAAAAAAACAACATAAAAATGACTAAGATTTAGAACAAAAAAGGGTTAAAAAATTGGGGGAGAAAAGTCAAAAGAAAAACAACCCCAGCAATCATTTATACAAGAAAAATGCTATCACTGCCTTACTAAAGCACAAGCAACCAGGGACTCAATCTCGCTTCACCTGCAACCGCAACTTAGCAATTAGTTTACGCTCAAATTGCCGATATAAAGAATAAGTCGAGAAAACAAGTTACGTTGTTTGTACTGTTGTGCCCTCAGTATTCACACATTTCTGTCAGAAAATGACTTTGAAAACGACTGTTTAACATTTCGCAGATAATTATACCGAAAATACCACAAACAAACCTGTTAAGCGTTTATATTGTCAAGCTATTTATGTACATTCGAATGTCCCATGGACTTGGTTTCATGCACTGGGAACTTCGCACATCTTTGCTCATCTCTGTAGACTGTAGTATGCCTGCTTTGTAGGCCTACCCGAGGATACAACCAATGACGGCTTATCAAAGGTTCAGTTAAGCTCGGTACGCTGGCTACATCAATAATACTTTATTATATTGCTAAATGATTTCAACGCGAAGCAATAGCCATACATGCAATGTATTGCAATTCAGACGTATATGTACATACATGCATACATACATGATGCGCGAAAGAAGGCTAGACAAAAAAAGCCTACCTTTTTGCCAAAGCTGGTTGGCGGCGTTTCATTCCGGTAGGCTAACTGATCTCTCATACACTGAGAATAGAAATTTATAGGCTAAAAAAAGTCGCGGAAGTGAACGTAGAGAAGTGGAGAACGGGGCAGAAGTCGTTGGAAATACACAAGTGTGAAGAAGTTCGGCAGAAGTGCAACTCGGGTAAATCAGTCGGTCACTAATGCACTTACATATACAGTATGTCACGACTTTCTAGTGCGCCGTCTTCGTGCTAGAGCAGGTTGATTTTACGATGACTCTGACGAATTATTGGGAGAGCATGGCCCCCCCCAGCTCCGCGGTCCCTGTTAATATTGTTTTATCATTCTCGCTTTTTATGATTTATCTCTAAACTCTGTGTTGCTTGTAATGCATTCTACAATGCCAACCAAAACCTCAAAACACAAAATGCTTGGTTTCAGTGGGATTGAATCAGATGCTTTTTTTTTCCAAGTATACACTGCATATGATATAAGATGAATTTTTATCCTTAGAACGTAGTGCATGAAATGGCTATTTAACATTTCTACTCCCAAAGTGCAACCAATACAAATCTGTTATGTCTGTTATGTAAAGGATAGCATCTGTCTCACCTCAAATCTCTTGGTTCATGCGAGTATATGAGGCTGCCTGTTGTCCACTTGGCTATGCTGGTGTTATGCATGTGTTTTGGTAGGGTCATATGTGAATTAAGTATACCGTATTGACCAACAGCAGTGCTCTGCATTGTTCCTGGCTCCCGTCCTTCAGTATTGGCATAAGTGTCATTGGCGTCTGTGAACGACAGGGAGGTTTTCTTTAAGTGGTGAGATCACATTTGCGCTTCCTGACATGGAGCAGAGTCAGAGCTGACATGCAGGCAGGAACTCAGAACAATGATTTCGTTCAAACTGTCAGTCACACAATGAGGGTCAAAACTAATCAGGAGGGATGCTGCAGAGGGAGGGAAATCCAAATTATAATCGTAAAACAGTCCACAGGTCAAAAGACATTGAAGATGTATGCCAAAAATAGGGGTCGTCCAAAATTGTAAACCAGGAAGCCAGAAAAAGTGATTATCAGAAAATCAACTAGACAATAGGAATAATTGTAAGTCACGGAAGAAAACAAACCATCACCAGAGAAGCCTGAAAGAATTTAGAGCATTTGTGAGTTGACATAAAATCCAAATTAATGAAGAACTGCAAGAGAATACTGGGTATTATTAAGTGGAAAGAGAGCTAATGGAAAGTGGGATCAGTTGCGGGTGCGGGGAGAGGTGGCAGGAGGTGTGGCTACAAACAGGAGAATGAGGTGCATTAGGAGGAGAACAGAAGGGGCACAGTGGGTGTGTGAGTGAAGGGAAGAGAAAAGCACATGTCGCTGATGGGAGGTGACAAAGCAAATACATCTACTGCAGATAACAACTAAGGAAATGACAATATGAAAATAATAAACAAGGAAAATAATAAAGACTCGGAAAATATAAGAAAAAAACCCAAGGAAAATAATGAACACAGTAATTTAGACATTGACACTACTGATAAACAGTACACAATTTCCAAGCAGTCAGAAATGGAACAATGAAATTTAACTTTTTTTTTACAAAATAATCTTGAATTAATCAAAGAGGCCACCTTTTACTGTGATAACTGCTAAGCAGATTCAAGGCATTTTCTCTTAAAGGTCCCTAAAATGTGATGGTTTAACTCAAACAATACTTTGACAGTTCTCAGTGATTGGCTGCACTTCTGGTTCACTTCTTTTTCTTGATTTTTTTTTTTTTGTCAGTCCACCAAGTTGATTTTACATCCATTGATATCGTCCTCGCAACAAATTTGTTGTTGAGGTATAAAAATAGGGTCCATCCGTGTGTCCATCCGTCACACCCATCTGGCATACATTGCAACTCCTAAAGCTCTTCAGATCAATATCAATTTTATGGGGTCAAGGCACTATATGGTTGACAGTAGTTGTGCCTTTTGAATAAATTTAATTTCTGTGAGTTCACATGTATAATTCAAAATTTTGTTTTTCATGGACTTTATCTTACATTCCTCATGACTCAAAGTTCTTGTCAGGTCAGTTTCAAATTTATAGAGTACTATATTACATGTACTACATGGACTAGTTGTGCATTTATATATTAAATTGCATAATTTATAAAAAATTTGATTTTCACAGACTATGCTTTCTTGCATAGGTTGCGTAGTAATTTTCAAATCTATGACTTCATTTGCCTGATTTATGTCATTTTTGATTTTTCTTTGATTTTGGTACATTTCATAACTGAGAAAGTTCTCAGAGTGGTCTAATTTTTACAGTGTATTCTGAGTCAGTGGGTCTCTATATCTCCCGATGAGTGCTTGATATCAGAAAAGGCTGAATGTAAACGGTCTAAATTCTGTGAATTGAAGGGTACTCAGAACCCCATACTGTAAATAATACTTCATTGGCATGGCAAAACTCCCTTGGAGCAGATACAAACTTTTTCCACTTGTTAGAAAATTGAAACAATTAGTTTACCCAACAATTATGCCAAAAAAATAAAATTTGATTAAATAATATAAAATATAAAAATTATTGCATAAATATAAGTTAAAAAAACTTACAAATTCAGATTATTTTCTGACTCATCAATATTCCAATCTTGCACTGTGCTATTTGCGCTTATACAGTATTTCACTAAGACATGGACAAAAATGTGAGTAAAGTGCTGAAATATTTTTTACCAGTACTGTTTTTAGTTAATATAATATACACACAGTGGCGGTTTTTCGCGGAGGCCAAGGGAAGCCTGGCTTCCCCAAAAATTATTGCAAGAAAGAAAAAATATAAATAAGCTTCACCACAATGTACAAAACCCAAAACCAGTGAAGTTGGCATGTTATGTAAATCGTAGATGAAAACAGAATACAATGATTTGCAAATCCTTTTCAACTTAAATTCGATTGAATGCACTGCAAAGACAAGATGTTTAATGTTCAAACTGAGAAACTTTTTTTTTTTTGCAAATAATCATGAACTTAGAATTTAAAGGCAGCAACACATTGCAAAAAAGTTGGCACAGGGGCCTTTTTACCACTGTGTTACATCGCCTTTCCTTTTAACGACACTCAGTAAACATTTGGGAACAGAGGAGACCAATTTTTGAAGCTTTTCAGGTGGAACTCTTTCCCATTCTTGCTTGATGTACAGCTTAAGTTGTTCAACAGTCCGGGGTCTCCGTTGTCGTATTTTACGCTTCATAATGCGCCACGCATTTTCAATGGGAGACAGGTCTGGACTACAGGCAGGCCAGTCTAGTACCCGCACTCTTACTACGGAGCCATGCTGTTGTAACACGTGCAGAATGTGGCTTGGCATTGTCTTGCTGAAATAAGCAGGGGCGTCCATGAAAAAGACGTTGCTTGGATGGCAACATATGTTGCTCCAAAACCTGTATGTACCTTTCAGCATTAATGGTGCCTTCACATATGTGTAAGTTGCCCATGCCTTGGGCACTAATACACCCCCATACCATCACAGATGCTGGCTTTTGAACTTTGCGCCTATAACAGTCTGGATGGTTCTTTTCCTCTTTGGTCCGGAGGACACAACGTCCACAGTTTCCAAAAACAATTTGAAATGTGGACTCGTCAGACCACAGAACACTTTTCCACTTTGCATCAGTCCATCTTAGATGAGCTTGGGCCCAGCGAAGCCGGCGGCGTTTCTGGGTGCTGTTGATAAAGGCTTTCGCTTTGCATTGTAGAGTTTTAACTTGCACTTGCAGATGTAGCGACGAACTGTAGTTACTGACAGTGGTTTTCTGAAGTGTTCCTGAGCCCATGTGGTGATGTCCTTTACACACTGATGTCGGTTTTTGATGTAGTACCGCCTGAGGGATCAAAGGTCACGGGCATTCAATGTTGGTTTTCGGCCTTGTTGCTTACGTGCAGTGATTTCTCCAGATTCCCTGAGCCTTTTGACGATATTACGGACCGTAGATGATGAAATCCCTAAATTTCTTACAATAGCTCATTGAGGAATGTTGTTTTTAAACTGTTCGACAATCAGCTCACGCATTTGTTCACTAAGTGGTGACCCTCGCCCCATCCTTGTTTGTGAATGACTGAGCATTTCAGGGAAGCTGCTTTTATACCCAATCATGGCACCCACCTGTTCCCAATCAGCCTGTTCACCAGTGGGATGTGCCATATAAGTGTTTGATGAGCATTCCTCAACTCTTTCAGTGTTTTTTGTCACTTGTGCCAGCTTTTTTGAAACATGTTGCAGGCATCAAATTCCAAATGAGCTAATATTTGCAAAAAATTACAAAGTTTACCTGTTCGAACATTAAGTAACTTGTCTTTGCAGTGTATTCCATTGAATATAGGTTGAAAAGGATTTGCAAATCATTGTATTCTGTTTTTATTTACGATTTACACAACGTACCAACTTCATTGGTTTTGGGTTTTGTATTTTATATTGTTGTCATTTCCTTGTGTTATGGCCCCAATTTGTTATTACATTTACAACACAATAGCAACAGCAACAGCAAGGGATGACAGACACTATTTAAAAACTTAAACACATTTAATGAACAAAGGCAACTAACTACTAACTAATCTACTGACCAAGATTGAATATATACAAAAAAAAACAGAAATATTTACAGTCCCTTTGGTGGGTTGGCTTAGTGATGTCCTGGGTGAGGAAAATTCTCTAACACAGGCAAAAATCCACAAAAGAAACTTCACAGGTCTTGAACAGAATGACAGGTCTGGTCACATGTATCCTTCTTCTTGCAATTTCTCCTCCTACTTTACTGTCTCAATTCTACTCCTTATATACTCTTTTGCAGACCCCACCCACATTTAAACCTTTTTTTTTAATTTTCAGGGACTTGCCCCAGACATGTCTGAAACATGTCCAAACTTAGCTCCAGTCTTAGCTTAACAAAAAAAAGGTAAATGCTGCCATCTAGTGGCCTCTATTCACATTACACTTGTCAAAACACTACATCAGAGCACTTCTGCTTTGGCTGAGCGTGAGGAGCAAAACAGCGCCCTCCTGTCAAGCTCTCATTGAGTCTTACACTTCGTGTGTCATGCCCTCCGCCCTGTCTGTCAGTTCGGAGGCCAGCTTCACTTTGCCTCCCTTAGAAAAAAAAACAGCCGGTATTAGCCAATCAGATTGAAGCAAGGCTTATCGCTTAATGGCCGATGCATCATAAAAAAAAAAATGAGGGAGGCCAGATCAAATCTGGCTTCCAACCAATCACAAACTGTAACGGAAAATACAAACACTGATTCAACTGTCCCGCCAGGTGCCAGCCAGCCCATATAGAAAGTATAGCCAGTAAGTCAGAGAATGGATGGTGACAGGGACCTTGAGTTTCTTGTAAAAAATGACTTCTCAAAACTTCCTTTTGAGGTTCAACTAAAAGTAAAGCGGGACGGTAGGCCGACTCCAAAGCTCAATTTAACTAAGGGGAGAGCTGATGGAAAAGTTCGCTCTTTTTGTGAAGCTAACTATGCTAGAAACGACTCGCTAACAGGAAGTGCCGAGCTTAACCGGCTTTTCTGCTTGCCATGTCTCCTATGGCCCGCCGTGGCCTTTTTGATGACTGGGTTGTTATCACATTTTTCTTATGTGATTCATAAAATGTGGTGTTTTATTCTTTATTATTCTTGTCGTGTCAAGTGGATTTCAGAGCACGATGGCTAAGCTGTACTGTTTTTTATACTCTCAATCTTTACCAAGACTGCATTTAGGTCCGCTGACATCAGCTGCACTATCAGCTGACAGCTGTAAGGTTTACAGTTGATAGCGCTGCAGCACGTTTGATATCAATTTTTATATACGCCTTTGTAACGATGTGTTTTATATTTAGTTTATGTAATTCAGACGTTGCGCACGGGTTGTGCATTCATGTTCAGTTTGTTTTTGGATGTATGAATATTGGGCATCCTTGTGAAAATGTTAATTTCAGTTGCGAGGCTGCCACATGACATTTTTACTTCTAAAGTTGGTGGAAGGGGTTTGCCTGTGTTTCTGTACAATAGTCCACGGCTATCTTGCAAATGCTTTTGTTGCCAATTAATTAAATATGAGTCAGAGATAAGCATTGTCCACAAAACGGAACTTCATTAATACTGTCTGTGAAAGCAATGGCTAAAATGTTTTTGTTATATCTAGATCTTGTCATAATTTCCGTCTGATCGCTATGTGTTTAGCTTTCTGCTGTAATAAAGCTACGAGACGTTTACCAGCTTTGCATGGGCTTTCTCTAACTGATCACATACTACTGTGTGCACGCGCACTGCCCGAAGCACGCATCCACAGCTCTCCCTCGCGCTTTCACTCTCTCTCACACACGCGGCCTCTCTTTTAACCTCTTTTTTTCACTAAACTGAACGAGAAGTCTGTAGAATAAAGGTACTGTGACAGTGGGCTAATTTGTTTGTGTGACAGTCGTAGGGTCCTGTCACAAGAAGTGTCTCCTAATAACACGTAAACATGAAATAACATGAAAAACATGAAACATGAAATCGTTGTTCATTCTGGCTTCCTCTGTAATTTTTGTCACGGGCCGCCACTGTATATACAGTAACAATCCTGATAGCATTGAGTTCCTGAGCACAAACTGCAAGCACTCTAAATACTATTTGTGAAAGGGTTAATAACTACTTAGAAGTGTTCATTTCACACTGGCTTTGAAATGAAAAAACTCTCATACAAGGTCTTCTCACTTGATGTTTCAGCCTTCCAGTTAGGTACCGGGATGAAATCCTCAGAGCGACTGTCAGACCTTATGCTGGTGCAGTGGGTCCTGGGTTCCTCCTGGTGCCAAATTACGGCTGGCCTCAAGTGGCCGTAGTGTATTGGCAGTTCCTAGATGACAAAGGCATTGATGCCCTTGACTGGCCTTCTTGTACCCCTGACCTAAAACCATCTGAGCACCTATGGACAGTTACTGTATGAATCAGTGCATCCAACTCCACCAAATACCAGCACAACCTGTGCAGGAGCTCACTAATGCCTTGATTCAGGTGTGGGGGTATCCCAGAGGACACCATCCGCTGACTTATCGGGGGCATGCCCAATCTTTGTTGAGAGTGCATACGCTCACGTGGAGGCCACACACACTACTGAATTACATCATGAATTGACGTGATCAAATTTCCGCAAGTTGGATAAGCCTGTGATTACAATTTTTTGCTTTAATTTTGGGGGTGATTTTGAATCCAGTTCTCAATGGGTTGATGATTTTTTTTTCCACTGGCTGTAGTTATGTCATTTTGTTCTTAACACAATTTACAATCTACATCAGTAAAGATTTAAAACAAACATGGATAATTTATTCATCAAGATCTGATATATTTCTGTTTGCTTAATTTTTTTGAGCGGTTTAGTTTTTCATTATTGTGGTCATGCACAACAAAAAATGGTTTCAAATACCTTTTAACCAGGCTAAATCTTCATTAACCCTTAAGCCCTTACGCGCCCATTACTGGTCTTGACCTTTACGTATAATAAATACAGCATGTTTCCTAATCGCAGCATCGCCATGCAGCTTATCCACCTTACGCGGAGAAACTCGACAAAAAGCCTATGTTGACCATTTTTACCTCAACCGAAAACAATTCAAGCACCAAGCAATTGAATAACCATGTAACAAAACATAGGATAAAATTATATTAGCACTGAGTCGCTAACATTTCCACTGAATTTGTGCTACGCAAACAAACGATATCTCAAATGAAAGAGGAAAGTCCACAGAATCCAACGATATATGCCTCGTCATTTTAAACCAACACCACACTCAAAGAACAGCTGGCATACGCTTTACATTCTGCAGAGATGAGTAGAAAAAATGTCTTACCTTTAATATTTTGTAATAAAAAACTTTGAGGGTAAATCTGCGCTCACTATTGCTAGCCCAAAGTGTCCCTGTTATAACGAAACTGGATCATCCAGTCTCCAAGTATGCTTTATTCCAGGGCATTGCTCCAAAAAACTCAGCTCCTTAGCATTCAGGTTGCTAGCAAAGTATTTTCCTTTCTGTGATCGGCTTGAGATGCTCTCAGTAAGACTTTGCTGGTGGTCATTTGATTCTATGGGTTCTGATGTTTCCAACGAGCTCTAAACCACCAATCGCATAAACCTAGCCTGAGCTAGAGCCTTGCGTTCCCTGTGCGTCAAACTGAGTTCATGGGCCATTCTCATGTACTTGAATAGCGCGACACTATAAACGTATAACTAATTTGTTTGTGGCATTTTCCAAATAATTATCCACTAAATATTCAACAGTCATTTTCAAAGTGGTTTTCTGACAGAATCTATTCGTGCTATTCCGCACGAATATTGACAGCACAACAGTATAGTTTGTGTTTTCTTGACCCATTCTTTATATGTGCAGTTTGATCTGCAATTTTCAGTCAGCTGATGTAGTCTTGTGGTTAGGATGCAGCATTGCAGTCCAGACTGCCAGGGTCCAAAGTCCAGCCTTGGAATATGTTTCCTAGGCAATCATCACATTTTTCTTCTAAATGATTCCTGGGGTTTTTGTTCTTTTTACTTATCTTTATCTTTTTTTTTTTAATTGCCTTTGTATTAATAATTTCATTTAATTTTTATAAATCTGCTCCAATGGAGTCAAACTTCATAATAAGAAAAAAAATATTCATAATTAAAAAATTGGTTGTATTTGGATGGAATGTATGTCTGGTGTGACATATAAGTGACAATGAGTTTGACAGTTTTGTATCCGAGAAATCTGAAATGGCACACAAGGTACCCGAATTGCCAATTCGGAGAAGCCACCTAGACATTCCTCTCTTATTTTGCTCTGATTTACTTGATCAGAATAAACTTTGGCACAGATAATAATGAGATTCTGTGCTGTTATTTTTTAGAGGTTTCAGACCTCAACTAAACAAGTTCACAAGGGATAGAAGTGAAACGTTTTTAGGTGCGAAATGAGATCTTTCATTTATACTGTGTTCCATCTTCACTTACCCTGACTCAGTGACATATATACTGATTTTTTCACCACGGCAAAAATCCCAAATGGTTTTACATTTATTATGATACTAAGATTATTCAAATGGACCAAGTAGTTGCAGAGATAAACTCATTTCATTTTAGGCATGCCATTTTCGAACCAGAGGCTCAGAGCTCAAGAGGTTATAGTACAATTAATTTGGTGAACTGCTGGGGCATAATTTATGTATAAGCTCTGATTTCTTCAAGGAAAAACTCATAGACCCAAGCTATTAAGCAAAACAAGTGCAGAACATCAGTAGTACCTCATGACTGATTTCATAAGCAGTGCAAGAGAGAAAAAATCTTACCAATGAAGAGCCCTACATCCTGTCTGTGCTCCAGAGGAAAGGAGGGTATGTCTGGGTTGCAATAGATGTTTTCCATCTTGCAGAGTAGCCAAAAGAAATTGCTCTGAGAAAGTCTTCCCCTCTCTTCAGTTGAACAGAGTACAAGAAAGAAAACACTTGGTATGACTGGGTATAAGCAATGGCAATACCCTGTTTGATTGTCATCAAAGAGGAAGTGGTTGCGAGTTCTCAGCCAGAGCACTTTTTTTTTGCTGAAAATCTAAAGGGACCTATAATGCTATATTTTTTAAAGTTATACTATTCTAGGATGTCCAAAAGGGAGGTTTATAAACCTTCTGCAGAAAAACATAAAAATTCTATGATTTCTAGGCAGTTTGATTCCTGGCATTCCTAACCCTCAAAGAAGCTGGCTTTTCTGAGTCGGTGTCCCCTCTTTGGCATGCACTTTGTTTTGCTTGGCCAGCAAACGGAGCCACCGCATAAGCGGAGAGCTCCCAGACCTTTTCCGCCTCCTTGAACCACTTGTCCACCACCGGGACTTCTGTCTGGCTCTGGTCCCACGGGCACAAGGGGAGGTTGCTGTCCGGAGTATGGACTGGAAGGGGTCGAGTCCAGTGGAGGCCATCTTTAGCAAATTCTGGGCGTACTCCGCCCAGGGCATGTATTTGGACCAGACCCTCTGGCGCTGATGGCAGTAGGTTTAGAGGAACCTCCACAGATCTTGGATGGCTCTGTCCGCCTGCCCATTAGCTTCGGGGTGGTATTCTGAGATGAGGCTTACGGTGGCTCTCTGTTTCCCGACGAACACCAGCCACACTCGGGAGGTGAACTGAGGCCCACGGCATAGGTGGCCTCAGGGGATGGCTTACCTGGGTGCAAGCCTTGGATGTTTTCACAAAAGCTCAGAATGTTTTACATACGGAAAAAATGGGGTTTATCTCATCTGCATCAGCGTCAGGGTCTTGTCTGCAAGTGTAGCCTGCAGTATCATGGTCCAACAGAGGGGCAGCAGCCATGGGAAAGTAATCTAATTGCCGGTACGCAATTTTTTTTCTGTAGGTTGGTTGGTTCCATTACGTACATCTATTAGACTATTGGACTTCTGTAGCAGACCAGCTGGTTTAGTTGCTATTTAGCGTATTGTGGAGCACTTTAATCACGATTGTCTGAAAAGCATTCACAAATTTGCCGCTTACACAACTTTTCTGACAGTGACAAGGTCGAATGCGTTTCTATTCTCATCGATGCATGAGTACAGCCGAGCTGTGATTAGCTGTTGGCACGTACAATGGTACCACAGCCGAGCTGTAATTGACTGATGTATGTAATGGTACCAACTGATGTGCAGAAAAAGGTTTCTGAAGTGACTTCAACCAGCTGTTGACTGTATCTCGAGTGAGTTAAGACTTTCTTTTTATTAAAGGGTGTGAATGCACAAGTGTTCTCCGGTGTCTTTTCTTCACTTTAAGTTGAGGGTTTCTGTATCGCAGCACACGCGCACACTTCTCTCCCCCCTCTGGGCTAAGCCCCGGATCTCCTACCATCCTAGATCTGCCCCTGGCCCACGATCCAAAACGACGTCCTCCGGAAGGCCAAAGTTGCAGAATACCTGCTCAAATAGTGCGTGTGAAACTTGCAGTGCAGATGGTAATGCAAGGAATTACAAAGAAATGCAAGGAAAATGGAATTTTGAGAACCGATCTACCATCACTGGAATGCAGATGTTACCTTCGGAAGGTGGTTGATTGGTCACAAATTCAATGGCGATGTGGAAGAGTGGATGATGTGGTATGGGTAGTAGGTTGAGCTTTCCTGCAGGCAGCTGTCATAACTTTGTGGATAGGCTTAACCAGTATTTGTTTCTATAGCGGAAATCCATTTACGATAAGGGGCATGACAAGGACTGCGAACGTTGGGAAAGTTGGGGGAGGTAGTGGGTTCTGTAGGTGTGGTGGGATGCATGCAGCATGGCTCTTTTGTCCCATTCGAGGTGAACTTCTGTGTGTTTATTTCTGCATTAAGCTTTGCGTATGGGCCTTATTGTTCTGTGGAATGTCACATGTGATTTTACGTGTATGTTCAACTTAATAGTGAGTAAATTGACGTGGGGTGATTTAGTCTTTTATGATATGGAGGGCAGCTGGTTAGTTGTGGGAGTTGGCTTGTGTCGGGGGGTGGGTTGCAGTGGGGGCATGATCAGTTCTCTACTGTTCCCAAAGAGGATTTTGCTTCATGAATTGTAAAAATAAAGATTCTGCTTTGTCTGACGTTGTGGAGTGTGGTGTTCTCAGTTTCGGATATTAGCAGGAATGCAAACCGAGGAACATCTTGCAAGACACCATTATAGTGACTTGTTTCAAGGTAAATATACTATGAGGTACAAAAGCATGTGAGATGACAAGCATTTTTCATTTCCTTGGAGTTAATCGATTAATCAACCAAAGTTTATTTATATAGCATATTTAAAACAACCTCAGTTGACCAAAATGCTGTACAGTAATTAAGATACAAAATAATCACCGTATACATATAAATAAATCAATAAAAACAACAACAACAACAAAAAAAGATTATGGTAAAAGAATATAAGAAAGTAAATAAGCAAAAAAAATAAAAACAAAGAAAGTAAAAAGCAAAGGTTACTTGTCTAGCTAGGACTGAACACCAATGAGAAGAGGTGAGTTTTCAGTGCTCAAGTGTTTTCGCGCTCAAGAGACTGTGCAGCTCTAACCTGATAAGGTAGGCTGTTCCATAGCTTAGGGGCCACCACAGAAACGGCTCTATCTTCTCGAGTAGAGAGCCTAGACCTAGGAACTGTCAGGAGCAGGTGGTTTGACAACCTAAGTGTCCTGCCTGTGGTGTGAGGATATAAAAGCTCTGATAAATAAGATGGCGCCAAGCCATTTAAACATTTAAAAACAAAAAATTAAACTTTAAACTGGATCTTAAAATTGACAGAAAGCCAGGGCAGAGATGCAAGAACAGGAGTAATGCGATCACGCCATTTCTTTCCCGTCATCAGGAGGGTGGCTGCATTTTGAAGTACTTGTAAACGGCGCAGAGATGACTGATCAAGACCTACAAACAAAGAATTACTGTAGAGTGATGTAACAAAGGCATAAATAACTCTCTCTAAATCATTTCTTGGGAGATAAGCCTTAACCTTTGCTGGGAGGCTTCACTGAAAGAAACTTGTTTATGTCTACAGAGCTGATCTGCTTATCAAGCCTGAAGTTCCAATCAAAAAATACACCAAGGTTCCTTGCAAAAGGATGACAGTTGGACTTAAGGGTGCCAATGGCACTGTCATAGCCATGTAAAAGGTTATGTTGGCCAAATAAGATGATCTCAGTTTTATTTTTGTTCATAGAGAGAAAGTTAATTTCCACCCAAGACCAAATATCTGTAAGGCAGTCTGGTAAAACTTAAAAAAAATTAACAGCATAAAATTGTATTATTTCAGAGTACTAAAACGGAGAATCTTTTTGAAAACAAAACACACCAGTTTCTAATGGAAATGAACAGCAAATTTAGTCATACCAGTATACTATAGTCATGGATGTCAAAAAGTTTCATGAACAAAATGAATGGAAAATATATACAGTGAAATGGAAGGTAAAGGCAGCTGGACAAAGGTCACAATAAAAAACCGATAAACTATGAATGGGCAGTACTACCATCTAAACAGGTTTAAAGACTTCATTCATCAGTGATAGGGATGTCCTACTTTTCACGTGCAATTAGAAAGTTCAGCCAAAGAATAAGCAGCTAAAAGAGATAGCTCGTGTTTCTGGCTGCCTGGGTCTTTTTTTTGTTCTTCGTTGTTTAAGGTTGAGACCATACACACACTTCCTGGCCTGTAGGGTCACCCGTTTTGGTTAGGTAAGAAAGCTACAGTGGTAAGAAAGCTACAATCTTCTAAGCCAGTGGTTCCCAAACTTTTTCTGCTGGGCCCCCCTTTGGTACATAAGTACATTTTTGCGCCCCCCCCCCCCCCCAAAAAAAAAAAAATAGGTAATACATACGCACAATTTGTTTTCAGAGTCCATAGCAGCTTATTTCACGCATTGAAATTAATATAAACCTCAACCTTTTTTGAAAAAATATAAGTAAACGGTCATAAACTGTAGATTGTCATGAACTACAACTAGGCTACTTTTAGAATTGGAAATAACAAGCACAATTTTCAAGCACTTTAACTGTGTAATTATGTTCAGTGTAACAGGTTTATTTTTAAAATATTCAACAGCATAGCTATTAATGCATTTTCCGGACACCAACAGAAACTTACTTGCATACAGCCAATCAGCGACCTTGTGCCGGACCGCTGAAGGAGTGTGTCGAGACAGTTACATTTTTCTCTCTTCACTGGCCTTGCAGTTTTAAGTTAAAATACCGAGATCGCGTCAGCTTATACTAGAAAATATGAATGCTCTGAACAGATGATTTTTGTCTAGCCTAGCTGGAAACATTAAAAACGATTGGCAGGTTTGGAAACGGCCACCGTAATTTTCCAATTAAGGACACGAAAATGTAATAATTCAAAACCTCTTTCAAAGTATAAAATCATTAGGCTGTATCACACCCCTCTGCCTGAGTATAGCCGTCTACTTAAAATTATGTTTCTATGATGCAGAAAGAAAGCCCCGATATCAACCTATTTTAACAGCCGACAGCGAAGTACGAAAAAAACACGAAACGAAGTACGAAACACCACTTGCCGAACCTGCTGAGATGTTTGTAACGTTCAGTTGCTAGGCTAGATAAAAATAATCTGTGGGCCTAGCTACAGAGCATTCTTATGATCGAGAATAAGATGACGCAATCTCGGTTATTTCTGCTTTGTATTCATTGGAGTTTGTTCGGTGTCACTTACCATTTTATTATCAATATGCCAGATCAGTGCAGGATAAAAAGCGGCGAGTTGGGTATTGCTAGACTACATCGATTGTAACCAGCTCATTTTACCAGCTTCAAATATTTGAACAACTACATTAATCACAAATTATTAATGAAAATGGCAGGCTAGATGAATGATTTGGCGCACAGTTATGTTGAGAGTAAGGCAAGTATTTACGATGTAATCGCAGAATTCTGGGCAGCGAATGGACTGTACGCAAATAATTTTCTGTTGGTGTCCGGAACTCTACAGTAGTGGGTGGGGAAAAATTTGCTTCCCGCACCCCGCGCCCCCCCTGCAACTGCACTGCGCCCCCCCTAGGGGGCGCGCCCCCCACTTTGGGAACCACTGTTCTAAGCAATGCTTCGATTGGCTGACTGGACTTGGGTACTTGTAGAAGTTTTAGACTGGAATTTGTCACCACTAGAAGTAGCTTCTTGGGGAATTTCCAACTCACTGCTCATTTTATATTGTACTTCAGTGGTTCTTGGTCAAAATTAGTGTATGTGGCTTATTCCTCATCAATGAAAGAATGCATTTATAGTGTTCGCTGATTTTTAATAAATATGGACAAGAGAACTAATGGAAACAACCCCTTCAAATGACCTCACAAAAAATAAAAAAGGAATTGTCACACTGCTTATTGATGAGAAGCATATAGATAAGAAGTAGATTTTGTAGTAGAATGGAATAGAGGGCACAGAGCTAGGAAATGAATGAACGCTATCTAGGTTATAAAAGCTCGCCATTTTGGTGGGAGAAGCTGAAGTCGAGGATGGTTTGACAAAAATGAGCTTGTGACCAGCCTGACTCTTGTGCCTGACTGAATTAATGCGAAGCTCAATTTGAGAGTGTATGCTGAGGACTGACTGAGTCAAAATGCTGGGAACTAAGATGACTAATCCTGCAGTTGACTTTCCTGCAGTTTAGCTGAATCACTGAGGCTGCTATAGTCATTGTCACTTCTTAATTTCTGGGCAGAATTATCTGTAAGACTTTATCTCTCAGCACACACTTTGCTTTTCCTGTCTTGGTCAACAGCGAGGTTCCTCTGGCATGTGGTAAAGGCTACACCACAAAGAAGAAGCCCACTTTGTGTGAGCATATGCAAGAGTCTTTTTTGAGTTTTGAGTCTACAATACTGAGATATAACCTTAAGGTTGCAAAAACAGTGGAAAAGTCATTGTTAAAGCCATACTTCATTGGAAATTGTAATTATAAAATGTCATTGCTACACATCTATGACAGCAAAAAACAAACAAACATACAAAAAAAAACCCCATCAATTTAATTTTTTGTTTTTTAGTGAGTTTGGAAGAACAAGATGGGAGTTGAGTAACTCACCAAATTACAGAACAGTGCCAATTTTTTTCACCCAGGAGATTAATTACTTAATGAGTAAATTATCATGTATTACATAGTAATATATATATCAGAACTGACATGGTACAAGTTTGTGTTTATTTACCAGTGAGGTGAGTTATCTATTACAAATTATATATGTAACAACATGGTAATTACATGGAAACAAACAAGGCTGTGTTTTACAGAACAGTTTTAGTTTACTTACCGAGTAAATTATCGTGTATTGCACAGTGGTGGGCCGTGCATTTTACACCTAGGCCTTCAGTAAGTCTTCTGCAATTAACCTAAATTTCACCGCGGCAACCGCATGACAAGTCCCAGTGACAGCATTCACACATGAAGCACTTTGCTATACTGTCTGCATTAATCAATCACTGCCTTTACCAAGGAACAAGAAAAAACTCACAGCAACCAGTCACATCCAAGTAGACTACCTAGGAAAGACTACTGGGACACTAACCAAGCTGCTGCGCATAAACACAACCGTGCCTCACTGTGCAAGGGTACAGTCAGACACACACCAGCAGTAATGATCTAAAACAAAATCCAAAACTTGCCATGCATAAAATAAAAAATGTATTAAACTCACAGCAACTGCTGCTTATTTGAAAATGAACTCCATCCTCCTCTCTTTCTTACAAAAATGATGAATGACGCGGTCATACAGCATATCAGTCCGTTTGAGCTCCAATAAAAGGTCTTTCAGGATTGCCACGGAGGCCAGTGCTGACAGTTGAGCCCAGCTGCATTTGGCGAGTTAGATTTGATGCGTTTAAAGGGCTGAAAATGACCGCTCGACAGAGGCAGTAGACACCGGGATGGTCACCACCAGATATGCCAGTGCGTCAAGTTGATGCCTGTGCTCACATTGATCGCATCGTGACGCAGTTCACAGTGAATTTAAAAACCGCAGCTAGCTAACTTTAATTTCAGACAGGAATGTCTGTGACTGTGAGTCTGTTTGAGTACCAGTGAAGGAGTCAGCTCAGTGATAACGCTGAGTAAATTTTGGGTTTATAGCTCGCTAAAGCTCGAAAAAACCGCAAAATTCACTATAGTTATTGCATTACTTTCATATGACAGGCCCACTCATGTAAGATCTATGCAGACTGTTCCGTTAGTTAACGTAACTAACCTGTTGTCAGCTCGTAACGTCCTGACGTTGGCAGAGGCCAGCTAGAAGGCTCTGCTGTGTCAAAGATTACGCCCCACTTGGCATTCTCGCAATCTGATTGGTTAAAAATATGACAATCAGCTAAATCGTCCCGCTCTTTTTAATGGGAGAGGGAAGCAATCTACATTCTGAAGGCCTTGCTTGAGACCAGAGCCATGTAGAGAGAGCAGCTTTGACCCGAAGACAGCAGAGAAAAAAATCTGATTGGATAAGACGGAGCTGTCCTCAAAATAGCTGTCTGCCCTGTGGAAGATGCGTAACTCGGAGTTAAGCAATGAAGTCACTTAGATATACTCATTGAGGATTTTGATTGACTTTCTATTAATACATGTAGCTTTAATTAAGGTATTTATGAAGAAAACATAATTTTTCCAATTTATCTAGGCCAGCAGAGAAGGCCTTGCAGGCCCTGACGGCACACCACTGGTATTGCATAGAAATATATCTTAACCTACATGGTACAAGTTTGTGTTTATTCAATGGCAAAGGGAAGGTATCTACAAACATTCTTAATTTACCATACATATAACAGCAAAGTACAGCCATAATTTCTTTTTATTTACCTTATATTTTCAGTAATTACACAACAACACAATAAAATTTACCAGATAAATACTTAGATTTGCTGTATTTACCCACTCATTACCAGTAGTTATTACCAATAAAGCTTTATAATTTACTGGGTAAATGCCCAGTATTTTTGCCATGGTTTCATTGTACTTACCTTCTTATTACCATCGGTAATTACTCAATAACACACTATAATTTACCATATACAAACCTGGTAAATAGCCACTACTTTGTTCATAGTTTCATTGTAATTACCTTTTCATTATGATTGGTCATCATCCAGTACCACGTTTGTTACCATGTATTTACTGAGTAAATAACTAGTAATTAGGTGACTGCAAAAGAAAGGGTTTCCACACTTTCCTTGCTAGATATCAAGTTTTATAATTTGCGCAAGTTTACTTTAATGGTGTTGAGGAATTCGTACTGGTTAACATTGACCTTTCAATGAAGGACTCGGATACTTTAAGTAACTTAACCATTTTTCAATAATTATTCAAGGCAAAAATATGTTTACATGCTTTCGCTCCAGCACCAACTGGGCCAGCAGCAGTAACTGGTCGTAGCTCCAGTGGGGCTTTTGCGTCCTTTTTGAATTTTCATCCATGACAGTTTTGAGCAAACAAACTTGAACAGCTTGACATTTAAATGATCGCAACATATTCTCATTGGGTAATAAGTTGCCAATTATTGGGGCTAATTACGCGTTTCATTATTGACACGTTTTATGCTATTGGCATTTTTTGTCATGGTTATGGTTTTTTGTCATGTTTATGTTCATATTTATGTTCAGGATTATGATTTTGTCTTTGATTTATTCTTTTTGGTTATTGTAATGCTCAGGTTTTAGTTCATTCCATTTCTCAGTTCCATTGCACTTGTCTCCCCTGTCTTGTGATTTAGTTGGTTCAGTCCGGCTTCCCTGTCTGCGTGCTCACTGACTTCAGGTGATTTACATGAATTCTGGTGTTTAAAATATTCCTTCGATTCTCGTTTACTTCCTTTGTTTTACTGTTCTGATTACTAACAAAACTAACATTTGTATTTTGTATCATAGTCTACTAACACAACTAATCCATGTACATGGATTACTAACGAGTACTCTAGTTAAATCTGTAAAGTCGCACCGTTACTAATTAATACTAATTCCCTCTCAGCAATCGCCCTGTTCTAATCTCTGCCTATTGGTCAGCTTTACCTGTCTCCCCCTGTGTTTCTGCGAGATCTCTTGCACATGCTTAATTATTTTCCTGCACTCGTTATCTGTGCACTTAGAATTCCTTGACCGGAGCTGTTAAAATGTAATAGCCCTAATTGCTATTATGGCTATTTCTAAATAGAAAAAGCATTTCACTTACAAGTATGAAAATCGCCAGTCACCTGGAGGGGGTCAAAACGTACAAAAAAGCCCCTGGAGCGATATCGTAAAACCAACAGGAAGTCAGCCATTTTGAATTTTATGATCATGTTAGGGAAATTTGCAGGTGTCGTATTTTAACAAACTCTTCCTACACATTTAATGCGATCGACTACAAATTCGGTCTGTGCCTTCATAAGACCTGTGAGAGCAAAAATTGCGTAAGACGTGTACTACAGTTTCAGGGCGTGGCCGTGGGGGCGTGGCAAACTTTGATGTTCGCCATAAGACATATGTTGTTATAACTTGGCCATACATAATCGTATCCGCCCGAAACTTCCTGCATATGATGACAGTTGCACCCTGAAGATGTCTGTATGTCAACATTTGTTAGAAGTCACAGCGCCACCTGCTGGGGACAGGAAATGGCATGTTTTACGGCTTTGATGTGCACTTCCAAGATATGAATGCAGATTTCCTAGACGGTTCATTATATCCTCTTCAAAATTAGGGATATTAGCCTTAAGGCCTTGGAGATAAAGTGCTGCGAATATTGTGTGCTTTTGTCAAATGGCGCGGCCGTGGCCATTTCAGGTGGCGCCATGATAGAGGAAGTGATAGAGGAAGTGGATGAAAAAAAATCCCAAAATTCACCAGATGGTCCAAATGAGCTGAAACTTTGACAAGTAAACAAGCAGATCGAGGCGAAACTTTCGTACACTGCAACCCATACTGTGTTTTGAAGTCCGTCACTCTAAATTTTTCAATATATATAGACAGTCATAACATAATAATATTTCCAAAATTTTAGATTCAAATTCTACTAAACTTGGTAATAATGTTCCCTGTGTTGTGTTGATGAAGTGTACCAAACGGCGTTTAATTCCATCAAACGGTTCATGACATATGATGTACAGATGACAGTGAGTGCTGCAGCAGCAGTCCTTGTGTAATTTGAGCTGCTTGGTCTCAGGGCAGGTAGGGGAGGGGGAGGGGTGTTTAGCATATCAAAATGGTATCATAGCGCCCTCCAGAAAATTTCTGCACTCCCCTCAGGAAACCACATTGTACGCGGTCCCGCAGTGTCCAATGGCTCTGAATGGACACCTGCACCCATCAAGATCTTGCCGCCATCCCAATGTGCACGAGGGGTGCGAGGGCCCTTTCAACGCTGCTTGCAGCTTTAATTATTTTTGCTATTATTTATATTCTGTATACCCAGAAATGTGGTTGTACTTTCTTACCCTTGGAAGGGGGTCATTAGAATCAATAAACATACTTACTTACTAACAAATTTGATATGATCATTTGTATCTGTATAGCCTGTCGGCTAATCTCGGAGCGAGGCGGCTCTTGAAAGTAATAGGAGCTCGAGAAATGGTGGGAAGTGTCCAAACCCCATTATATATTCCCAAAGGGATTTTACTATTGACACCAGAAGCTAAGTGGCGGTGACATCATCACTTTAGTACTCTATAACCTTTAGTGTTGGAGGCTATTGGTCAAAAGTAGACGGCTGAGCCCCTGAAGCAGATCCAGTTGACCAATGAGGTATACAGTGGGGCGGTTCCTTTAATATAGGTGTATTTATGATGTTATAGAATACATAAGCCGTGTGTGTATTGTGTGACATGCACTGACTTTGGAGAATGAAATACAGAAGTCCAATACACAATCATCTTACGTCATCTTTTTTTGTCTTTTCCATATCACAAATAGTCAATGAATATATTAAAATATGAATAAATTTCCACATGAATATTTAAATCAGTTGTTATACTTCAGTAAATAAATAAATACTTTCACTTACAAAATTACATTTTTCAAGGGACTGCTTCATTTATTTCTGAAAATGTTTATTTTGGTGACAGTGGTTAGCATTGCTGCCTCACAGCAAGAAGGTTGTGAGTTTGAATCTGGCCTGGGGCCTTTCTGTGTGGAGTTTGCATGTTCTCCCCGTGTTCGCGTGGGTGTTCTCCGGGTATTCCGGTTTCCTCCCACAGTCCAAAGACATGCATGTCAGGTTCATTGGAGACACTAAATTGCCCATAGGTATGAGAGTGAATGGTGTGTGGACCCTGTGATAAATTGGCAAACTATCCTGGGTGGGTCCCTGCCTTTGCCCGTTGCCAGCTGTGATAGGCTCTAGCTCGCCCTGCGACCCCAGTGAGGAATAAGCGGGTATAGAAAATGAATTAATTATTTTTATTTCATAATTCTACATTTATTTATTTAATTGTTTGTTTCACATTACTTTTATTTCCGAACGCCTCATTTCATTTTATTTCTTACATTCAATTGAATAGGGCATGGTTAACACACACAGCCAGACCGAAGCAGCAGCACCGACTACTGAATACAAAGCAGTGCTGAGTACATAAGTAAACCGCTGAATTGTCTGGCGGATGGAACGGAAGTCAGCCCGTCTATGGCGGGCGTAAACTGCCGATTTAATATTGATTACCAGGGGAAGGAGCAACTGTTTAAATGACAAATTTCCTGTTGAAATCGTCGTCCGTATGGATCGGTGTCATATCAATAATATATATAACTAGCTGCTACCTGCTACCCGCTACCCGGAGTGAAATTGCCATTTTTTTTGCATGCATGACTGTTTTTCAAAAATCAGTCCTTCCTGGTGTCCAAGTGGATATTCACACCAAATTTGGTGATAATCGCTTGAGAAATGTAGGAGAAAAACGTGTACAGACATCAACCTCAAATATATTATAGATTTTTTCACTTGGTAAACATGGCCGGTGTATTTGGAATCTCATTTTAGTCCTTAGGAGCTCTTGAGCCAACAGCCAGCGTGAGCCGTAATGAATCTACAGTGCCGTTATCTTACCTTAGCTCGTGGGTCTTTCTGTGCAAAGGCGATCAGTTGCATTTTGGCATACTTCACGCTAATGTGACCGTCGTTTGTAAGCTATTGCTATTTTACAGTGCTCTGTGGGTCTTTCACAGTGCACGACTTCAGAGACAGCAAGGAATAAGAAGCTTAACACCTAAGCTTGAAGGAGCAACGTTATCTTCCTGGATATCTTGCACTTGTGCACGGTCTTCAATCAGCCATCCATGTCTATATCTTGAAGGGCACTAATCCACCCAAGTATTTCTAAAAAGTCTTTAATACCGGCCAAAAGTGCATCCGCTGATAAACCATGTTGATCAATTTGTACTGCTAAGGATTGCACTTAATTTCGGAGCTCGTCTACGTCTTCCAAACAGCCCGCGCATCAGCTTGACCTGCGCAGTATTGCATACAGTGCTGTTCTCAGAGTTGTTGCCTCGATCATACATGAGCCAACCATGCCCGGTTTATTTGAATACAAGAAATTAAATTAAATGTGGCGTTCAAAAATAAGCCAGCTCGCAGTTTCGAGTGTGCATGTCACAAGAGAATGTTCCTACCCCCGTGTCAAAGATCAAGGCATATAAACAAACTATTGCCACCATGCCTTTGAGTTTGCCGTGAATTCAGCAACAGCAAGGAGCGACAGTTACAGGTGCTAAGGCTTAATAGGCCTATTAGTGAGTCAACAATCCCAGTCGACTAGGTATCAGTTTGATTACTCAAAGGCAAAAAAAAAAACAAAACATTTTTTGCCTTAAAAAGGCTAGTTTCAATTTAGCAACATAAAGCCAATGCACCATAGTCCAAATATTTGAAGATAATGCCGTCAACCAATGAATGTAGCGTCATTATTTTGTACAAATCAGTTTTGTGAACTTAAAACTGGAAACAACTTCACACTGTAAAAAGCAAGCAAGCCCAAGCCAATGACGTAACGGCAACATAGACGACTGCAGGCCACTTGTAAATGGTTATGCCGCCAGTTGAGACAACACTAATCACTAGCTAGCTAATGTAAATCAGCCATTCATCCTGACGTCGATGTAGCTAAGTAACAAAGCACTCACCTGGCTAGTCGGGGCAAAAATGCATGATGTGGCATTTTATGTGTACCACCGATGTGGTAGTCAGTGCTGTTGCTTGAGTTTGCTTTATGCAAACTCAAACAAACTGATATCATTATATTAGGCACAACATCATTATCACCAAAATATGACTTTGGCACCACATTGAGAACATTTGAGCTCCATAAACAAGAGCTCAAAGCTCCTCCACTCTGCCAGTAACAGGCAAGCCTCTGTCACATAAGTACTGCTGCAGATGATCCCTTTTCCACAGACAAATCTCAGTGTAGGACTGCTTTGCTGCCATTCCTGCATTGTGAAAACCAGGAGCGAGTGCGTCAATGTGGATTTGTTTATGTGCCTTGACCTCTGACCTTTTGCACCCGGCCCCAGCACACCAGAACTGTGAGCTCGCTTATAAAAGTGCTGTGAAATAAATAAATAAATATTTTAATTCATGAAATTTTGCATTATGAAATAAAAATCTTCAGCAAACAGCCCCTTGAAAAATGTCATTCTTAAAAGAAACTTATTTATTTACTGAACCATTCCAACTGATTCATCTATTCATGTTAAAATGTATTTATATTTTAATATAATTATGGCTTCATTTACTTATTTCACGATTTATTTCATTTCCATATTTATATCATGGTCATATTTAATTATGTATTTTTTTAATTAATTTTGACCCAAATGGCATTCCATTGGTTAAGGTGAGGAGTGGAATGCAGGCCAGCACTTGATAGACTGCTGATTGGTCGCGCTAGAGGTGTGGCATGACAATGACAAAGGGATATTACATGTGTGTTCCCTCATTTTTATACTCAAGTGAAACAGGAGGTCATGTAATGGCTCAATATAGTTCCTAAACACTTAGATAAAACTTGAATAACTGGAATTTAATATAAGGTTTAATTTTCTAGATGTTAGTAAAGATAATCTTTAAAGATGCCATTAATTGTGAAACCCTAATTTGGAGCAAATTGATTTTTGATTAAATCAGTAAACTGTCCACTATTGTCCAGTATTCCTCACATGTTGGTATCTAGTGTTTATATATTTTTTAAGTATTATTTGTGCATTGCCAGTCCGGGGTGCCAGTATCTCTTGAGCCCACTGAATATTTACCTGGCTAATTCACAACCCCTCAAGGCCTGGGCTCCACTAGAATTTTGAAGTTTTATAGTATATCCTGTGGCACCCAAACGTTATCAGCAGAGCCTTGAAATCCTGTAAGTTGTGATGTTAGGTGATGCTTCCATGGATTGGATTTGTTAATCCAGCACATCCCATTGATGCTCAATAAGATTGAGATTTGCGGAATTTCTAGGTCAAGTCAACACCTTGAACTGTTTATCTTGTTCCACAAACTACTCTCAGGCAGTGGCGGGTGGTGGACAGAGAACAAGGAGGGCCATAAACATTTCTTTAAACTGCTTATTAGTCTTGATCTGTTTTCAGTCAATTTCCCCGGTAAAAGACACTTGAACTCTCCCCTCTCAGGTGCAGTTAATTGTCTTTGTTAAGACGAGAAATCAAACGCACCAGTTGAATGCAAAAAAGAGTGCATTTCAATCTTTTTCAATCAAACAATCATTACACACAGGTTTGACTTGCTTAGGATGTGACAAAATTTAACCCAGAAAATCCACAGTGGTTTTTTCATGAAGAGTTGCCTATTAAGGGATGTGAATTGAACATTTTATAGAATTTATTATTCACTCGCCTAAACATTTCATTATAAGGGAAACTAACATGTTGACCGAGAACAATGATTGAAATCGGGTCACTAATTTCATCCATTTCAAGGGATGTTTTCCGCCCCCCAGTTTTCCGTCCACTACACGCCACTGCTTTTGGGCGTATTATCCTGCTGTGAAAGGCTGTTGTCACCAGGGAATACTACAACATGAAGAGGTGTACTTGGTCTACAAAAATGTTTTGGTCGGTGGTTTGTATCAGAAAAATACTTGACTAATAAGAGAATTTATGTATGGCAGGGGAGTACAGTGGGTATATGGTCATTAAACTGTAAGCTGGTTGAGAGTGAAAATCCAGCCTGGGGCCTCTCATTTCGAAGTTTGTTTTCCCTAACATACAAGTTTATGAGGTCCAAGTTACATCAACCTGGCTCTTTTTATAACAAAATGTGAACTGAATCCTCTCATAAAGTATGAAATGGTGAATGTAAATAGGAAAGGTGCTTTAAAAATAGAAACATTCTCATCTCGACTCGTTATTTATTGACATGCTAGTGAAACTGCCAAAACATCAATTTGCGACACAACAAGAGTCTTGTGGCATTGTTATTTGACACCATTCCTCACAGGATAGGGGAACAGGAGTCATAATGTTATGCATCTGTTGTATTAGTCAAGGATTGGAATGACAGTAAGCTATATTTTTTGGCTGATAAATCTGGGACGGTAGGTGACCTGTGGGTAAGCACTCTTACCTCGCATTTAGAGGGTTCTGGGTTAGAACCCTGGCTTGTATATTTCTGTCACTTTTACCACTGTCGTCAAATACTGATTCTGTCAGTTTTGTAGTGAAGGCATACAAACGTGACACGGAATTACTCATTTTTCGTTGCATAGAGACGCCCAGGGCATTTTCTCAATCATTGATAAGCGATGCCTTCAAAGTGAAAGGCGCTAAAAATTTGCATATATGAGCCTTCCACAAAAAATACCACTGACTGACTAATGGAAACTCAGGATACAAGGAAAGCCCAAATAGCTGAGCCACTCGTTGACCTTTAACTTGTTCACATGACAGTAACTGGATCGTTCCCCCAATGAAGAGCCATGGACAGCAATGGAGATGGAATAGATTTATTATAAACACTGGAATGATTCTCAATTCAGTAATTCTGTACCATAACAATGTTGCTCAGAAGCAGGAAATTTGAAATATTGATGTTCAGGAGCGGCAGAGAAAACGGAAATAGTTGCCGATTACCGATCAACAAGAAGCTGGAAGCATAACAGCCAACAGGCAGCCTGAAAGGGAACATCTGACTCTTCCTGATTGGTCTTCATCTCAGGTACATGCTTTTGAGTTCAGCATCTCCTCCCAATGATAGAAAATCATAGCGTTTGGCACCCAGACGGTTTGGGAATTTGATTGTGTTTCCAGCAGCGAGATTGATTAAGAAATTGTCTCTGGTTACGGAAATGGTTATCTGGAAAACAGAAGGAGAGAATAAGAAATTAAAATGGGAAGAGAACACAACAGTATACAGGTCTTGCTCTTTTGTTCTTAAAATTAATGCTTATGATTATACTCAGAAATCAATCATTAAATGAAAGAAGTTTTAACTTCCTAAAGCCTAACATCCCCCTGGCAGTAACACCGGCGTAACGGGATGTTCCGTGACCCTCTGACCCTTAAGGGGTCAAGACTAGTTTCAGACTTGAAAAAAAAGATTTTTTTTTCATTTTGTTAAAAATCTTTCAAAACATTCATAAAAGATGATTTTAAGACCAAAAATCTATCTTTTAAGTGGATTTTTATCGTGAAACTCTCCAGTGCATTCGTTTTGCGACAAAAACGCGATTTTCTCGCATCGCAAAATTTCATAGTTTATCAGGCTTGTGGCGGGCATAAAATCAACATTTTTCAAGGTATTGCTCTGAAATTTCCACCATAGCATCAGTTTGTTATGTTCTATAAAATCACTTAGCCATTTTTTGGGTAAGTAGGTATTTATGATCCATCTGCCAGGCAGGTTCTGCCTCTCATTTCTAAAATTCTATGACCAAATAATTTTTCATATTATTTTCCCATGAAAATACCCCGAATGAGTATGCCATTGTAAAGCTGGTGATATTAGCTTCAAAACGAAAAAAGAATT
This sequence comes from Gymnothorax reevesii, assembly GCA_029721435.1. Taxonomy (NCBI): domain Eukaryota; kingdom Metazoa; phylum Chordata; class Actinopteri; order Anguilliformes; family Muraenidae; genus Gymnothorax; species Gymnothorax reevesii. The sequence goes on from CM056577.1 coordinate 116,621,091, forward strand.
ACTGGAAAATAAGGTACAGTTTCTGAGATATTTTTGCCACAAGATTTCACATTTTTCGCCAATAATGTACGGTTTTCACGGTAACAAACTTATTAAATTTGATTAAAATCAAATTCCATTCTGAGCTTTTTTCAGTTGACACAATTTTTATGTGTTTGAACCCAGGCTTGACCCCTTAAATGATTTCTTGATTCAGCAGGTCTGGCAGTAATCAGGCCTGGGCGGCACTGTAACCCAAACCCTGTTGCCTCCACTTTTATTGAGAGCCCAGACCAGACCGGATATCCCCAGGGAGTACTGTCGGCTCCAAGAGGTGTTCAGCAAAACCAGAGCCACTCAGCTACTCCCTGATTGCCCGTGGGACTGTCCCCTATCTGGTGCCTCACGTCCCAGGAGCCACATTTACCCCCCCTTGGTCGCTGAAACCCAAGCAATGGAGCAGTATGTCTTAGACGATCTCCAGCAGGGCTTCATTAATCCATCCACTTCACCAGCCTCAGCTAGCTTATTCTACATCTAGAATAAGAATGGTGGTCTCTGCCCCTGCATCAACTACAAGAGGCTGAATGAAGTCACAATAAGGTATTGGTAGCCTCTCCCACTGGTTGCCAGTCCTGTGGAGCAGTTGAGTAGTGCGAGATTGGTATCTTCACCAATCTCATTCGTATCCAGAAGATAGATGAGTGGAAGACAGCTTTAAGTACCACGTCTGGCCACTAGGAGTACTGTGTGATGCCTTATGACCTCGTTAATGCCCATCAGTGTTCCGGTCCTTCATCAACGATGTGCTGAGGGAGATGCTGAGGAGTTTCCCCATTGCCTTAAAGATATCTTAAAGATATCCTCATCTACTCCCCCAGTTATGAAGAACATGTGAAGCATGTAAGGAGGGTGCTAGCTCGCCTCCTGGCTCAGCAGCTCTACGTAAAGCCCGAAAACTGCATCTTCCACCAGAACACCATCTCCTTTCTAGGGTGTATAATTGGACTACAATGGGTGGCGATAGAAGACAACAAGGTGGAGGCTGTAGCTGCATGGCTAGTCACTTCTGTCACTTCATCAGGAACTTCAACACAGTGCACAACCTCTAACAAATCTCTTTAAAGGAAAGCCCAAAGGGTTGGGGTGGAACCCTGAAGCACAGCACGCTTTTGAAACTTTGAAGAGATTGTTAACTACGGCTTCAATCCTGAAATTACTAGACCCAGACAAGCTTTTTGTTGAGGAAGTAGATGCCTCTATCACTGGAGAGGCGACATGGGGTACCTGAAAAGCTTTTTTTTTTCTCCTTCCGGAGGACATCTTATGGGACCGTGGGTCACAGTCCAAATCCTGAGTGTAGAGGGCGTTTTTCAAGAAGCTGGGAGGCTCAGACTCCAATGGGCAGGCGGAGAGAGCCATCTAGGATCTGGGGAGGTTCCAGTGCATTGCCACCAACGACACACGGATTAGTCCAAGTACCTGCCCTGGGTGGAAAATTCGCTGAAGAGCGCATCCACTAGATTATCGCCATTCCACTGTGTGCTCAGTCAAAACCTCCCCTGTGCCCATGGACAGCTGCCAATGTCCAGACCCGAAGAGCCCTCCGCCATCTGTAGAGTCAGGAAGGACAGATGTCGGAACGCTCCCAACTACCAACCTGGGTATCGGGTCTGGCCCTTCACCAGGAACCTGCACCTCTACCTGCCCTGTAGGAAGCTATGCCCATGGTTCATTGCCCATTCCGTGTCCTCCGAAGGGTCAGTCGACACTGCATATTCACTCCAGTTGCCATCCAATTGCCGTATTACTAACTCATTCCATGTCTTGTTATGATTCCAAAATACGTTGTGACAAAGTCAGAAACAAAACAAGGATCTGTATAGGACGTACCTTTGAAAGATGGAGAAGACTGAAAGCAGAGAATTTGAAGACCGACGCCGAAGTTGCTAATTTTTTCCTGGACAGGTAAGATTCAGCTAAGTTTGGCTAACTTAATTTTATTTAATGTAGGCATGGACACTTCAAATATTCTCTACAGTCAAATAACGATATGTATGTTCGTTCATGGTACGTTAGTTAGTATGCAGGTGGGTCATCGAATTGACTGGGTAACAAATTGTTTGAGAAAGAAAAAAACCGTGACTCATCATTGCTAACATTAGTAATGCATTATAAGGGTCCGTTTCTCTGGCATTATGCTGAGACGCTGTGGAAACCGTTCCAACATTAGCACAGCCGTTATGGCAATAAGAAATGTAATTGAGACAGTACGTCGGTCAAATGAGTCCTCATTCATACTTTACGCATATTATAGTATGGACTTTAGTGGCCTATCCACACAGAAGAGTGACGAGCAAGTTGACTAATATGACCATTGCTAAAGTTAGTTAGTCTATGGTCTCAATCTTTTCTGAACTGAACACAACCCTGTCAGAGCAAATCATTGGTGATATTGAAATGTAGCCATGGTAGCTCGTGTAGTAGGCATTCTTGCTGGATCCGGCAACCCAGCTGGCATCCTCTCGTCTGCGGGAAAGGAGGAGGGGATACTGCGCTCTGCTATTTTGAAAGTGCTTTCCGTATCAGTTTTGGCCACAAACATCTGGCTCCTTTAACCATAGGATCAGGTATGTCACCCTGACACACCAGCTCTACATAGGTTGTCACGTTAGGCAAAATCTTCAAAGCTCGGTCAGACACACAAACATTTTCAAGCCAGCGATGTTTGCAGAACTTTAGAGTCACGGTGCTACATCCAGCAGCGGTGACAAAGTCCTCATGACCAGCGGGACAATCATGAAAAGCCAGTACAGGCTTGATAGTTTGTGTTCAATATCCTAGCCGGTAGCTTTGCATCCATCTCTGAACGCATTGTGCATGATATGCAAACCACAAACACAAACCACAACCTATGTTGAGAAGAGATTTGTCCACCTGCTTCTGCACTTTTTTCTTTGTAAGACAAAATGCTTTCCAGCGTGCCGCCCGTCCATAGGCAGATTGACACAAGATAGTCATAGACAGCTGGATGAGGTTATGATCTCCTGTCTCTGACTGCACTTTGCTCTTCTTTCAACAATATCAACTGCAGTGGAATGTCCTAAAAATTACAACCCAATGTATTTTGCCTCCACTTCTGCTCCATTCTACAGCCTCATGTGCAAATCCATTTGTTCAGACTGCTATTGGTGGTTCAAGCTTTTGTCAAACAGCATTACATATGCCTTTGTTTGGACACTTCTGCCAGTAAAAGCCTCTTAAAATACGGAGCCAATCCAAATATACAGATATAAGCACACTTTCTCTCACCACAGGTAAATTTTGCTGCGATCTGGCTGTTTGGGAACATCACGGCGAAAAGACTGCTCGTGTCCTTCGATGACTTGAATGAATAATGTGAATTCATGACTTTTAATGCCCACAGTATCTCCACTTTGAGGACTTCCTTTTTTGGTGCAATGTCTAAACTTGACTGTCTGTTTGCTCAGGAAACTGCAGTGGCATGGCTGGATGTCTTTGAAGGACCTGCAGTCATGAACTCATCGTTGGAAATTGCTCTGCTTGCAACTGTTGCTTGCTGCCTCATGCTTCTTCCCTTTAATGTGGCTAGCGAGTACAGCCTCACCCATATTTCAAATATTGAATATTTTACAGCATGGTTTGCACTTGCCACAGCTTGGGTCAGTGTCTTTTGCTAGCCAAAATTTGTGCTTTTCCTCAAAAAGCCATGTGCTATTGAATCGGCACTTCCCTGGCATACTGTGGGCATCCGACTGCCAAAGGCTAACTTAACATTATTACTGGGCTCCTGATCTGCATGCTGGTGGGTGTGCCTGTTGGCACAAGAGCTTTATGCGATTTGCATACTTCCGAAGAGAGAAGCCTTTTCTGCTCTTAGGCCACGTTTACACATAGCCAGTTATTTACAGAAACAAATATTCTCCCCCCTCCATTTTCAATAATCACATCGTGCACACAACATCGTTTTCAAAAATGTTGTCATTTACATGAACACGGATAAATACGCCATCGAGCGCCATCATAACTATGCCAAACCTATGGGCGGCAGTGTAGGGAGAAGGATAAAGCCATGCCAGCCAATCAGAACCCTCAGAATTGACAACAAAGACGGGTAACTTCCTGTTCCTTTCAAAACAATACATTTGACGCGAGGTTCGTTTGTGTGGACTGATTGGTCGCTGAAATGACATAAAGCGTTTTCTGGCGCACGCTGTGACTTCCAGAACATAAAACCCTGTTTCACCCAGTTTACACGGCGATACATAAATGGCGTTATCAGAAATCTCCATTTTGGCCAGGGTTTTTACCAAATGATCATTTTCTGTGAAAAAAACTGTTTGCATGTAAAAGAGAGGCCAAACCGCATGAAAATATGCGCGTTTTTCCTATTTGTAAACGTGATCTTAATTTGGAAGAGGCATGGACCAATGGGAAGAGGCAAAAGCAATTCTGGGAGGAGAAATGGTCAAATCAAACGGTCGGATGAATGCGCTTCCTCTTCTGGAATTGCAAATCGCACCGGGCCAGAGCCAGGCTGTCACACCTACCCGAAATATTGCAACGGTTACGTGCCAACTTACATTTTCTTCAGATACATCCTAATTTTATTCTTAGATTATTCAGTAATTATATTTAATTCCACTTCAGCTCTATTTCCATGATTTTTCCAAAACTTATCAAAGAATATTACACTGAGCAAAAATATAAACGCCCCATGTCGAATATTGATGCCACATGGAGTTAACAACTCTAAGTGAGCATATGCTTACTTTTACTTGTACAATATGGATATTTCTTTTGATTTGTGTTCCATTTTTTAATCCATCTCTGTCAGCGAGCATTTGCTCAGTGATTTCACTCAGTACATGGGTGTGGCATTTCCAGACGGTGATCAGACAGAATGAGCAGTACCCAGATGCTTCTTACACTGGGGACAATAAAAGGCCACCCCGAAATGTCAAATTTTGTCAAAAGTCATCATGCCTCAGATGTCTCAGGTCATGCGGGAATGTGCCATTGGCGTGCTGCATTCAGATATGTCCACCAGAGCGGTCTGCATGCAGTTCCTTGAAGCAGAGCACATTCCAGTTCTGGACTGGCCTGCGTATTCGCCGGACATGTCGCCCATATAGCAACTTTGGGATGCTCTGGATCGACGTGTCCGTGACCGTATTCCAGTTTCGGATAATGTGCGCCCTCCGAGAAGAATGGAATAACATTCCACAGGCCACGATAGACAACCTGATCAACTCCATGCGAAGGAGATGTGTTGCTCTAAGAGATGCAAATTGTGGACACACAAGATATTGAACATTCAATTTCTTCAACCTGACCACCAACGTGCTCAAAGGATTGTCACTTCTTTGCAGATGCCAATATCAAGAAGTAATGGACGGTAATCTGAAGATTATTCATTAACAAAAATGAATTTTTATTCGCTTCATATATTGCATAACCCTCATGAACTTATAAATAAAAACATTAAAAAAACTCAATGTTCAAAAAAAAAAAAAAAACGGCTGTACGTTCATGGCTGTACGAACCCTGTGCAGGCAAAAGTGTTCTCTATTTAAGAGAGACCTTTGCACTCAGAGGGAAGTCTCGCAATTTGCGTAAACCTCACAACCCTGTTGTTTCACTATACTCTTGTTTAGACTCAGTCCTCACATTTTGCATTTAATTACTAAACTCCTAAGTAAAGCGCTGTTCCTTCTTTGTTTATCAGTCTGCGTTTCGATTTATAATCCAGGAACCTCGTTTCCTTGTTTCTTTCTATTAGTAATACATAGTACTGCTCTCTTAGTCCCAGTTATACTGTATATATGACTCTTATTTTTATTCAGAAACCTTGTTTCCTTGTTTTTTTTTTTTGTATAGTGTTACTGTGCCTTCCTACAGTGCTGCGACGGCATAATAAACCAGATCCATCTTCACACCTGAGTCCAGTCCACAATTCCTGATCTCTGAGCACGTCACCGGTGCTCAGAGACAAACCCTTGTAATACGCTGATGATTCGTCACTCATACTTTGCTGGTAATCAGTCTAACATCTACAAAGTGAACTAGTTGAATTGTTGAATATCAACAAATACGATGTTGAGATGTTACGAATACTACATGTATTATTTGTAGCTGAATATCCAAGTAAAGTGATACCCAAATAAAGTTTATTATTATTCAACATTCTCAGTCTATAATGGCACTTGTAGAATGTGCATTTTGTTCTCATAATGTACATAATGAAGGGGAAGATATTGCCTATAGCCTTAGGCCTCAAAATGTTTTTTAGCACTCATGCAGTTCCAAGTAATGCTGCTTTCTATAAAAGCTCTATCTTTGTGGTAACTCCAGTCCTTTCCAAGTGTTCTTCTAGATTGCTACTGACCATTCCAAGTGCACTAACTACCATTGGGAGCATGTATGTCTTTACGTTTCACAATCTCCCCATCACCCTTCTTAAATCCAGGTATTTTTCAATCTTTTCCGCTTACTTTTCTACTATCCCAGCATCAATTACAAAACACTTGTTTTCTTTCCTGTTTACCTACACAATATGTGGTCTTCTGTCCTGGATTTCCTTATCAAAATGGATGTTGAATTCCCATAGCATCCTCATTTCATTGTTGTCAGTCACTCTTTCAGGCTTGTGGTTGTACCATTTATCTGCAGTGTGACGCCTATGCTGTTTTGCAAGGTTCCAGTGTAGAATTCAGGCAACATGATCATGCTGATGTTTAAATAAAAATATAAATACAAATAATTAATATTACCTCTGCCCCAACTTCGTTTTCACCCCTGTTTGTTTGTCTATCTGTTTGTGAACAACAGCACTAACATAGAATTGCACATATTTGTCTGAAATTTGGTGAGTGGATTGCTATTACATCAAGGATGGACCCTATTGATTTTCGCCGCGATCACTGAAACAATATGGCCGCCACGGCAGCCATATTGAAGTCCTATCACACGCGATAACTCAAAAATGAATGCGCAGATTTGTCTGAAATTTTGTAGGTGGATTGCTGTTACATCAAGGATGAATCCTACTGATTTTCATCGCGATCACTGAAACAATATGGCCACCATGGCATTCGTGTTGAAATCCTATCACACGCGATAACTCAAAGTAATTCACGGATTTGCCTGAAATTTTGTGAGTGGATTGCTACTACATCAAGGATGGACCCTATTGATTTTGAACCGATCAGTGAAACAATATGGCCGTCATGGCAGCCATCTTGAAATCCAATCACATGCGATAACTCAACTTTGCTCCCACTCATGCACATTTGGATTGTGCTGCCTTGACAGGTTTGCACTCTATGAGTGCCTCTCTTGTTTTTACGACTAAAATATTTACACTGATTTGCATTGCTTAATTGTGGAAGGCTGTTTAAAGGGACTATGTCAGCTGGGGCACATGCTTAGCAGAGTCCAGTCGATAAACATTCTCAGTGCGATATCAAGGGAGCAGAATTACAAACACCAAACTTATTAGTTCACGTGTAAAGCGTACCTTCGTCACTGTTTTAAATACAGAAGACGGCCTGCAAAAACGAAATTGCTAGAGTAAGCGCATTTATCTTTGCCTAAACCCACGAAGAATGAATTATACTATCCATCCATAATTCTTTGGGCGAAAACACATTGAAAGTGAGAGGTAAGGTAAACCGGTGAATTTGTGGAGGAGTTTCAAGCTGTTTTCATCAAAGAAGTTTGGGGAAATTTTTATCAAGCAACTGTCTTTAATGTTCGCTGAACCTGTTTGTTGCAACGTTTTGTCTGATATGCAACTGTCATAGGTCATTTTGCGACCGCTTCCAGTTCGACGGCCGCCATGGGACTACATAACAATCAACGCAGGCTGATTTAAAAGCAATAATAACACTACCAAAACCCAAACTATGACAAGCTGATGCTACAAACAGGCTCTATGTTCAATAACGATAGTTTTTTGGTAAAAATTTCAATAAACTTCTCAAGGATGAATGCAACATAATTAGATTGAAATGCTTACACCTTACATTTCCTATGAATAGTTAGCCTAACATTTCCAAGTTTTTCGCTTCGTCACGAGCATGCGCCCCGGCAGATAAAGTCCCTTCAACTACCCAAGTTAGTCTGTGTGTACGTGCGCGCGCTGCGGAGAAAATATACGTGGCTGAGTGTTGGGTGGCGAGCTAGCTCCATTGTTTAGCTTGCATTCAGTGCTGTTCCTCAGTAGCTCAGTGATTTTTATCTCATAAATTTACATTTTTGATTTGTCTCTTTTGCAATATTTCAGAAAATGGATTCAGACAAACACGTGCAAGATTCCCCTTTTTACAGTTCTATTCTCCCACCAAAAAAAAAAAAAAACATTGCAGTGATGTCCGGGAGCGCTGTACAGTCAGAGCAGCAGAACCAACCAAGGTGATCTGCAAACAGTGCAAAGCTAAAATTAGCAGAGGCAAGGATATTAATCACTTGTCAACATCTGCCATGCATAATTACTTGAGTTATAAGCATGTCACCCTGAAAATGACTCTACTACCCTTAGTACTGCTTCAATTACTACTAAACCTGTTATGATTCTGATCTGCTTTGCCATGTTTTGATGCTCTGTCTGATTTGGATTTGGATTTCTGCAATGTCTGACTATTGTTTGTAATGTGTACTGTGATTTGGTAACTGAGTATTGTTCTTGTCTTGCCTTAGTTTAGTTTTTCCATGTTTTGTTTTTGACTATAGTTTCACTTCGGTCCATGTTTTTGTTTCTGCCATGCATTGCACTTTGTCTCCCCCTGTGTGGTCTCTTGTCTTGTCATTGCTCAAAGCCCCGGTATTGCGTGCCGCTCTTTGGGTGATTTAATGGTTTCTGGATTTCAACCACTCCTTCCAATCTCGTTTACTTCCTTTGCCTTACTTTTCTATTTTACTAACCAATGCTAACAGTTTGTTGTTTTTGCTAGAATTACTAATCCAACTAACATTGCATATAATACTAACTTACTAAGGAGCACTAGGTATTGTATAGCTGCACTTACTAATTGATTAACAAGCTCTCAGCACTCGCCCTGTTCTAGTCTCCGCCCCTTGTCTCTCCCTGATCTTCTCTGCTGTGTTTCTGTGGATTCTCCACACCTGCTCACGCTGTCCTTTCTCTCATTAACTATGCACGTTAGAACTGCTTGACCCGAGCCGTATGTCTGTCTATAGGATTGTCTCGTGATCACTGTCCGCGTCTTGGCTTTTGCCTATTTCATGTGATTAGGTTCTCCTTCTTGGTCCCTCTTTTGTAATTAGCCTCATTTCCTGCATCTGTGTTCTACGTATCATGTGATCTCCCAGGAGTGTATATTAGGTGTCTTTTCACAGCAAGTCCTTGTCAGAACGTTTCTATTGTTTACCTGTGCTGCTTTTCGTATTCGCCTTGTACTCATAGTGTTACTCTTCTGACTGGACCGTCCGACTTACGGTTTTTGGCTTTGCATTTTGGATTATTGTTGCATCTGTGTTTCAGGCCTACCAAAGAAAACGTAGCCTCAGCACACAAAAACTTTGAAATGCCTACATTAATCGCGGAAATAGCAACAGAAAAATAATACCCCGCTACCGAAACTGCAAAAACCGCAACATAAACTGTTGACTCGTAGCATAAGACCATGAAACTGCAACATCTTCATTCGCATCCGTCTTTGACGACTTGACGACTTTCTCAAGACGTAGCTATACATACGTCTTGAGTGGACAAACAATCCCGATTTGGAAAGTCGCCAGATTAAGCGAGAAAGTCGTCAAGTTGGCAACTCTAAGACTTCAGCAAAATCGACAGTGCATCGTTCATTTTCGGCAGGGTGACATGCTAAAATAAGCGAATTTACGAGAATGTGGATGTAACAGCTACGTCTTACAATTCATTGTTAAACATCTGCATTAACAATAACGTCATATTTGGAAGTTTTACTTTCCAACCGAAGGAGTCACGCCTGATTCCGCTATCTCTGAAAGCAGCCTGGGCCGGTACGCGCAAGCGCAGTAAATGGCAAAGACGGATGTGATAGAAGATGTTGCAGTTTCATAAACTGTTGACTCGTAGCATAAGACTATGTTGCGGTTTTTGCAGTTTCGGTAGCGGGGTATTATTTTTCAGTTGCTATTTCCGCGATTAATGTAGGCATTTCAAAGTTTTTGTGTGCTGAGGCTACGTTTTCTTTGGTAGGCCTGTGTTTACAAACGCTTTTTTGCCTGACTACGATTTTTGCGATTGCTGCCCTGTTAACGGTTTGGATTTCGCCCACTGGTTTTTGGTTTTTGGTTCTCTGACAAACCTGTGCCTGTGTATCGAACCTATTTTTGCCTGACCACGAGTACTGTGTTTGCTGCCCTGGTTTTCGACTCTGATTCTGCCTTCCTGGATTATGACTTTTGGATTGTGGACTCTGTACCTTTGCCTTCGGCCCTGCGGGGGTTACCCCCGTCGCTCAAAATCTCTTTACCTGCAATCCTGTGTTCTCGGGACTGGTTCCTGAACAATACCTCACAAAACCACCAAGTGCCACATCAAACACTGCACAGCCTGCCCCCACATTTTCACCCATCATAAATGCCTTGAATGCCAAGCAGACATACCCGCCAAACCAATTTTAATTCAATCTAATTTGCACTTTTTCATTTGATAACTGATTTTTTTTATTCTCCTCAAGATAGTGTTTTCAGAATTTCGGTAATTATAGGCTTCTTTGTGGTTAAAATCCAACAATTAAAAAAAACAAAACAACGGTCACTTCTGGTTTTAACCCCGCCCACTTTCCCCTCAAATCCAAATTATTTTGCCCAAATACAAATAGTGGTGCCTACTACTCAGAATGTTACAACAGCAATTTTACTTATGTGCCTCCTCTGCGACTTTACTGAAAACGTCACCTTCCATTCAGGGACAGTGTTTCTTTTGATATAGCAGTATTTTGAAGGACACCCATCCCGATAGATGTTTGGGGTGACATAGGCATACTGCACAAATACTTTTCAGTTAGTAGTCTCACTGCCCCAAGCCTCACCTCAAATTCTTGTCCGGCCTCAAAGGGGAAGTTGGATTCCCTCTGCTCTTCTTTCCATTTGCCATTGTGACAGGAGTTCAGGACAATGGTGCGATATTCTCCAAAATAGTTGAAGCGTATGTCGAAGTGCAGTGCAAGCGTCTTTGCCGAATGGCCCACATCAATCGAGTATCTGGGAGTGGCAAAGCGGTGCCCATGGCAGAGAACAGGACATGAGCATAAATACTGGAGCTTATAGTCAGTAAGGGTTTGATTATAACGTGGTGGCTGGTGGTAGGCATGACCTGCCACTGACAGCAGACAGACCCCGGCAGAGTGCTGGCAACCAGCAGTATTGTGTTTGCACACCATTTTTTGATTTATGCATGTACGGTCTTAGCTGAGCAAATCTCTGTGCTGATTATAGTTAAGGTAACGACTTTAGTTGGGGCATCTTCCAACTTTCAGTTGCGTCCACCTTCCATCAGCTGCCACTCAAACCCCCTCTCACTTCAACAGGCACCATAGAGACACACGCATCAATGACTCACCGAACCGGATCGTGTTTGGGGACTCCTATGATCCTCAGCTCCATTCCTCCCTGGAAGGACACGTTTTCAGAACGACAGTCTGTTTAAAATGAAGAAGAACAAAAAAAAAAAACTGATCAAAACATCAGCAGAGCCTTCGATTAAAATTCACTTTCCCAAGGATGCATGCGTTCCCCTTGTAATTATAAGCAATACAAAAATGATCAAATTTATCTGCATTTCATACAATGACTCATTTCTACTAAGCACTAGGATTGAGAATTAACCAATCTTTTGGTTAATTTAATGGATTTTAACACTAAAGCCATCAATCCGGCTTCACTAGGAAGCAGCTCCAGCAGAAATCAAAGGCAAACCAACCAAAGAGCAGGTATTTATGAAAATTTTGCCAACATCCTTTGCCATTAAATTAAAATCAAACAATATGCTTATGTTTATTGTGCCCAGTCACTGATTCTGGACACAATTTAGAAATGAGGGAGTGCAGTGGATGGCACTGTTGCTGGGGCGTAGAAATGCTCACCCTTTATCATAAAAAATTGTGATAATTTAAGTTACCATGGTACTTGTGACATTTAATTGCTTTGCAGGTTCGTGGAAGTCGATTCTCGTTTGGAGGGCAGATTTTTTTTGCAATTTCTGTCCTCATTTCAAGTCAGCCCTCAATTGCTTTGACTTACCAACAGAGAGTAGCATTTGGCTGTTCCATTATGAACATCCAAATCATCCATTTGCGGTTTTTCCTCCTGAAAGGGTTAAAAGCCTAGGGCAAATGAATAATAATATTTTTGGGGGCACTTATAGGTTTTAAGGGATTCATAGAAGTACATTTGCTTACTGCAGGTATGAGAGAGCTTTCAGTATCGAGGGTTGTTGCTTGGCTCTTGATTGCGTTTAGCGTTTGTTATTGCTCTTTGTCCATAGGTACCAGAGTTATCACAGTCTGAGGACAAAGCTTGGACTTCATAAAATCTGCCGTGAATTTCCCTTTGGGAGGTTAAGAGAACTGATGATTCAGTAATTGTAATGACATCTAACAAATGATGACCAAATAACGCTCGCCATAAAATTCAGAAAAATCCAGAAAATTTGTCCCCAAAATCCGGGATTAATGATACCATTTACTTCAGAGATCTCTCATAAAATTGCCTGGCTGTCTGACTATAATGTACAAACCTACTTTAAAAACAATGTAAGCAAGATTACGTCTTACACCGTAAATCTGTGGCTCTTTGTTTGAACAGTCTTAATGGTCCAGAAGCCTGTGTGTCATGAACTGTTGTGAAACAGCATGTCTGCATCACTAAAAGCAACTTTCACCTTAAACAGTGACACTCGCATTCTCCGACACTTCAGGTGATGCTGATTCCTCACAGCCGTAGCAAAGACTTTGATAACCCATCACAGTAAAATAATAGATGCTGTATAAGGGCTGCTTCATAGGCCACACCCCCCATCAAATCTACATAAACTATCCAGTCTTTATGTTTTCATTCCAATTTTTTATCCTTGCTTCTTGTTTTCCCCCTCTAGAAATTTTTCATAGAAACACTGTCCACATCTCTGAGAGAAATTATTGCAGGTTGTCTGGCTGGTAACATTCAATAATGATGGCATCTGTTTTTCAAATGATAGACTCTGATGTTGTTACGATAAGGGGAAAACACAGGGAACTCGAGAACAAGGGAAAGGAAACAAGGGGATGAGACGCCATGTGCAGGGAAACCAAAAATAATTTCTTAATAAACTAAAAATCTCGGAAGGGGGGGACAATAAACCGTGGCACACAGGCCAAAACAACCACCGTGGTCCAACACTGAACAGGGGAGAAACTCAGGAAACAAATCATCAAAAACTCGGGAGGAATAAATCAAAACCAAACTCGGAACACAAGGGAGCAGACTGGGACCAAACTCGGGAACAGCAGGAGGCAACTCGGGAACAGACTGGAGGCACTCGGGACGGAGGCTCGGGAAGACAGCAGGCGGGGGGCAGACACAGGACTCGGCGAAGGGCACAGCTGGCAGGTGGCTGACTCGGAAGGCTCAGCTGGCAGGGAGCAGGCTCGCGAACACAGCAGGCAGGGGGGCAGACTCGGACAGGGCTGGCTTGGGAACACATCAGGCGGGGGGCAGACTCGGATAGGGCTGGGTCTGGAACACATCGGGCAGGGGGCAGACTCGGATGGGGCTGGTTAGGGAACACAGCAGGCAGGGGGCAAACTCGGAATGCAGAAGGCAAATGGCATGGGCAAAGGGAGGGCGATGGGGAACAGAGGGAACGTGATGCGAAATCAGATCTGAAGGTGCACTGCTGTGCAGGAACATTTATAGGGCAGGGGCACGGACAAACACAGGTACTGAAAATAATATAATTAACTTTTTTAATTCATTTAAGGGGTGGAACATGAGGAAAACCTAATTACAAGAAACAGAAAACATTACCACACAGACGAGGATCACAAGACACTCCCAAAGATGGGAAAAATAAACTGAATTAAAGACTCCTAAGTGCATAGAATGTGAAGCAGGACAGGTAAGATAAATGCAGAGAATCTGCAGGAAAAAAACAGTAAAGCAAGTTAAACGAAAGCAAGAGGCATTAGACTAGAACAGGGCAAATGCGGAGAGGTCGTTTGTCAATTAGTAAGTGCAGCTGTACAATCCCGGTACGTCCCGGTTAGTACGGGTTAGTAATATAGAAAAGCAAGGGGAAATTAGCAAACGAGAACGGAAGGGAGGCTGAAACCCAGAATCCATTAAATCACCCGCAATAATGTCACAATCAATTAAGACAAAAACTGCAACAAACTGATGACGCGACCGGGGAGAAAGCAAAGACCGTACATGGGTAAGACGTGGACTGGAATAACACAGGAGAGATACGAAATGTGAAACACTAAGACATCAGACTCAAAACGGACATCACAGATATAATAAAAACCTAAAATAGACTAACCAAAACACACAGACCCACAGAACACAACAGATGTACTGTATGGGGAAATCATTCAACAATTTAAGAATAACGTTTTCAATTTAAAATTACAACGAAATTTGGAGATTTTATCCCCAATGATACAAACCCAAATTCCAATAAAGTTGGGTCATTGTGTAAAATGCGAATTAAAACAGAAGGTAACGCTTCCTTTTACGGTACGGTAATTACATGGTATTTACATAATAATTACCAGGTAAGTACCTTGTAATAAGGAGTAGTTACGGTAAAATTACCTTGTAATTACAAGGTAACTATATTATTAATTACCTAGTTCTTTTAGAGTAATTACCAAGCCAATTCCAGGCAAATACCAAATAACTACCTGGTAATAAGTATTAATTACTGGGTAATTATAGTATAATTATACACTAACTGTTTCCTGTTTCCATGCTATTACCTGGTAATCTGTTTCCATGTTATTACCTGGTAATTACTTAGTTTCCTTGTTACGGGCTAAATACTATCACCCCAGACACTTGGACCAAAAATGCCGCAAAACCGACCAGTGTCAATGATAGAGTGTCTGTGAGTCTGATTCTTCCCCTGAACAGCACACTGTATCTGTCAGGACATAAGAGTTCCCATCAAAAACCACCATCACCAGCCATCAAATTACATTTTGATGAATGCATTATTATTACACTTCCTCACTCAAAACACCTCGCTGTGACACGTGCAAAAACAAGAGAGCTGCCAAAGATAAACGTTTTAATCCAATGGATTTCAAATTCTTATAAAACAATTTCCAGAACAGTGCAAATTCTTAACAGAATAGACTTCTTAACATCAGAATAGACTTCTTTTTCAAAAAATAAAATAAAAATAACAGTGATAAATAATGTGATAAATAACTATAAATAATAATTACTGAGTAAATAGTCCCAGTCTTAAGAATTCACATCATCATGTGTTTTCTGCAGACCGGTCTGGCCGCAAGAACTGGGTGGGCATTCCACTTTTTGATCTCTGAAAAGTGAAAACACCCACCTAGTGCAAGCACCCACATGGGCCAGACCGGTCTGCAGAAAACACACGATGCTGTGTATTCCCAAGACTGGGACTGTTTACTTAGAAATTATTATTTATAGTTATTTATATATGGGAACTCTTATGTCCTGACAGATACAGTGTGCTGTTCAGGGGAAGAATCAGACTCACAGACACTGTATCATAGACACTGGCCGGTTTTGCGGCATTTTTGGTCCAAGTGTCTGGGGTAATGTGATAGTTTCCTAGTTACGAGCAAAATACTGAGTAATTACCAGGTAATAACATGGAAACAGACCTCACTTCCTTTTACAGCACAGTTGCACTTTGATAATTATGTAATTTCCAGGTAGATATTTCTCTATTCACTTGGTAACAAATGAGTAATTACCAGGTAATAACATGGAAACAGATTACCAGGTAATAGCATGGAAACAGGAAACAGTTAGTATATAATTGCATTATAATTACCCAGTAATTCATACTTATTACCAGGTAGTTATTTGGTATTTGGCAGGAATTGGCTTGGTAATTACTCTAAAAGTACTAGGTAATTAGTAATATAGTTACCTTGTAATTACATGGTAATTTTACAGTAACTACTCCTTATTACATGGTTACTTTTTTTGAAATATTCACTCATTTTGAATTTGATGCCTGCAACATATTCCAAAAAAGCTGGGACAGAGGCATGTTTACCATTGTGTTACATCACCTTTCCTTATAACGACAATCAATAAGCGTTTGGGAAATGAGGATAGCAACTGTAGAAACTTTGTAGGTGGAAATCGTGTTGTTGATATGTGGTTTTCGCTTTGCATGGTAGAGTTGTAACTTGCACTTGAACATGTAGCGACGAACAGTGTAAACTAACAATGATTTTCCACAGAGTTCCTGAGCCCACATGGTAATATCCTTTACAGAATGATGTCAGTTTTTAATGCAGTGCCACCTGAGGAACCGACGGTCACGGGCATTCAATGTTGGTTTTCGGCCTTGCTGCTTGCGTGTAGAGATTTCTGAAAGGATTTTCTGAATCCTTTCATGATATTATGGACTGTAAATTTTGAAATCCCTAAATTCATTGCAATTGCTCGTTGAGAAATGTCCTAAAACTGTTGGACTATTTGCTCACGCAGTGGTTCACAAAGTGGTGGAACTTGCCCCATTCTTGCTTGTGAATGACTGAGTTTTTTTCTGGATGCTCCTTTAATACCTAATCAAGAAAATTACCTGTTTCCAATATTCTGTTCACCTGTGGAATGTTGAAAACAGGTTTTTTTTTTAGCATTCCACAACTTTCGCAGTCCTTGTTGCCCCTGTCCGTGCTTTTTTTGGAATGTGCTGCAGGCATCAAATTCAAAATCAGTGAATGTTTCCAAAAAACAATAAAGTTCATCAGCTTGAACAAGAAATATTTTGTCTTTGTAGTGTCCTGAATTGAATGTAGGTCAAAAAGGATTTGCAAATCAATTTACTGATTTTATTCATGTTTTTACACAACGTCCCGAGTGGCAGCACTCCACGGGAAACGAACAGTATTCTCTGGTGAAAGTTACTGCATGGACTCAGGAACACTTCTGTAAACCATTGTCGGTAAGAACAGTTTGTCAAAATCTGTCATGCAGAGATTAAGCCAAATATAAACAAAATCCAGAATCACTGCCTTCTGCTCTGGGCCTGACCTCATGCAAAATTAACTGAGGCAAAGTGGAAAACTACCCTGTGGTTTGACTAATCGAAACGTGAATTTTTTTTGGAAATTATGGATGCCTCCTCCTCCGGGCTATAGAGGAAAGGGTCCATCTGGCCAATTATCAACAAACAATTCAAAAACCAGCATCCATGATAGTAGGGGGCTGCATTAGTACACATGGCATGGGTAACTTGTGCATCCGTGAAGATACCATTTATGGCAAATGATATATCGAGGGATGACCGCAATAAACAGTTATGTCCAGATGTTTTATGTTGGACATAACTGTTTATTGCAGTCAGCCCTCAATATACGGTTTCGGTGCAATTTTTACAGCCATCCCGATACCTTTTTTAAGGTAAGGCCTAACTCATTTCACCAACACCATGCCAAACTCCGTGTTCTGCACGTGTTACAATAACATGACTCTGTGGTAAAAGATTCTGGGTGCTAAAGTAGTCCGCCTGCAGTCCAGACCTGCCACCCACTGACAATATTTGGCACATTATAAAGCTAATATGACAAAGGAAGCTGCAAAGTATTGAGCCGCTGAAATCCTACATAAAGCAAGAATATAAAATCATTTTGCTTTCAAACCTACAGCAGTTGGTATCCTTCATTCCCAAATGGTTACAGAGTGTTAACTGAACATGATGTGACAAAGTTAGCAATGCAACCCCCCCTCTTTTTCCTCACGAGGGTTCAGTTTATTTGAATGAATAATTGTTTTCATTTTTAGATAACAAAATGGATTTTAGCCATTTTGACTTCCTCTACAGAGGCCAAGAGCATGTACAAATACCACAGGAATATTTATTTATTTATTCAATTCGACACCATACAGGCACAATGTGCCCAGTCTAGTGGGTCCATAACAAAAGCAAAAAGTAATAGTAATAAAATATAAATATTAATTGTTGCAAGAAAGATGAAAACAATGTTGAAAAACACAATTAAAACTACAGCATAGAACAAGAAATAAATTGATGGAAATTGATGCCTATTGAGATTTCCAAATAATACTTTTCAGTGGGGAATTTCATAAACAAACTCAAGTTTATAACATTGTTATAAACCAGTGTTTGCACAAAGAGCACAATGCAGCACGGCAAAATTTTAAAAAATTTAATTAAAATATTGAATGTGTTAAATTACATAAAAAGCCAGCTCTAGTGTTACATTGAAAGATGACCTGCATTTCAGAATCAATAGGGCCAAAGATTTATGTTCGCCGTGGGGAAACAACGAGCAAGGGAGACTATTGGACGCCCAGGTCCAGTGGTTTGGGAAAACCTCCTCCCCTTCTTCTACCAGCCCCTAAGAGGAAGAGCTGTGCCTGATGTCCTTCTGATCCACAGTGGCAGGAATGACCTCAGGAACATCAAGCTTGTCGCAGGAATCAAGCAGGACTTGCAAGATCTCTACCTGTAGTTCCCTTGGATGATTATCCTCTCTGCCATCACCCAGCGATTCTGGTGTAGTTAATGTACGATATACAAGTACAAAATCAATCGCCCTGTAACATACTTGTTTGATGTTATTCTTCCCCATTTACTGCAGTCCTTCCATTAGGTTATCTGCCCATCTCCTTCTCGGCCAAACTCGAAATGTTGTCGTATTTTACCCCATATTTTCACCAAGCAGTCTTTTAAGACAACCCAGCCAGATGATTTGCCAATTTGACAAGAGTAGATGGCTCAATTCAAGCCGTGATTTCGTCTGAAACCTGTCGCTCCAATATTGTAATTCTTGCCTCCGCCAAAGTAAAATGGCGGGCTATGTGATGCCATTTGTTTATTTGTTTGTAAGTTTCTGAACAAGATAAATCAAAAAGTAATGAATGGAAATTTGGTGGATGGGTCACCATTACATCAGGGATGGATTAGACCCTATTGATTTTCACCGCCTTCAGTCAAACAATATGGCCATCACGGCAGCCATCTTGAAATCGTATGACATGCAATAACTGCTTCCACTCACCAAGATTTGGACTGTGCTGCCTTGGCAGAGGTTTGCACTTTAGGAGTGCCTTTAGTTGAGGGACTGAATTATCTCTCGGTATGTTTCATTTTTGTCATGTTCTCGTCATTCAAATTATCTGTACCTCCTCAATCCGATTTGTGTTTCCTGCAGTTCTCGCAGCTGTTCATAAGGTTGTAAAATAATAATTGATTTTCATAAGGATTGATTTTTTATAGAGTTATCTGCTGAAAAAGGAGACGTTGGCTCTAATGGAATCAGCCGAACCTAGGGGCTCTTCTACTGAAATTTAGTCTGCAAGCTTGCTATAAACCATTTACCATTACCATGGTTTGCAAAAACAAGCCCCAGTGATTTCAATCCTTTCTGGGAAACGCTGAAGCAATTGGCTAGCCATGTGCAAGGATCTAATGTTGACCCCCTGGGTAAGCAGAATTCATGCTTCAAAGGCAATAGTTATCCAGCTTAGTAAGTAGCAACTACAAAACCCAAAACCAGTGAAGTTGGCACGTTGTGTAAATCGTAAATAAAAACAGAATACAATGATTTGCAAATCCTTTTCAACCTATATTCAATTGAATACACTGCAAAGACAAGTTACTTAATGTTCGAACAGGTAAACTTTGTAATTTTTTGCAAATATTAGCTCATTTGGAATTTGATGCTTGCAACACGTTTCAAAAAAGCTGGCACAAGCAGCAAAAAAGACTGAGAGAGTTGAAGAATGCTCATCAAACACTTATTTGGAACATCCCACAGGTGAACGGGTTAATTGGGAACAGGTGGGTGCCATGATTGGGTATAAAAGCAGCTTCCCTGAAATGCTGAGTCATTCACAAACAAGGATGGGGCGAGGGTCACCACTTAGTGAACAAATGCGTGAGCTGATTGTCGAACAGTTTAAAAACAACATTCCTCAATGAACTATTGCAAGAAATTTAGGGAGTTCATCATCTACGGTCCGTAATATCGTCAAAAGGTTCAGAGAATCTGGAGAAATCACTGCACGTAAGCGACAAGGCCGAAAACCAACATTGAATGCCCGTGACCTTCGATCCCTCAGGCGGTACTGTATCAAAAACCAACATCAGTGTGTAAAGGACATCACCACATGGGCTCAGGAACACTTCAGAAAACCACTGTCAGTAACTACAGTTCATCGCTACATCTGCAAGTGCAAGCTAAAACTCTACAATGGAAAGTGAAAGCCATTTATCAACAGCACCCAGAAATGCCGCTGGCTTCGCTGGGCCCAAGCTCATCTAAGATGGACTGATGCAATGTGGAAAAGTGTTCTGTGGTCTGAGGAGTCCACATTTCATATTGTTTTTGGAAACTGAGGACTTCGTGTCCTCCGGACCAAAGAGGAAAAGAACCATCCGGACTATTATAGGCGCAAAGTTCAAAAGCCAGCATCAGTGATGGTATGGGGGTGTATTAGTTCCCAAGGCATGGGCAACTTACACATATGAATTGAGAAAAAAGGTCGCACTTTGCATAAACACATTTATTATTCCAAGCGTCTCCGCACAAACGCGTTTCGGCGTAGTGCCTTCTCTAGTGTGCTTACAAACATAGTCAATCCACAGGTTATATGCCCACGTCAATGCACTGACACACCCTCATCGATTAATCATCATTAACCCTAACCCAACTTACACATATGTGAAGGCACCATTAATGCTGAAAGGTACATACAGGTTTTGGAGCAACATATGTTGCCATCCAAGCAACGTCTTTTTCATGGACACCCCTGCTTATTTCAGCAAGACAATGCCAAGCCACATTCTGCACGTGTTACAACAGCATGGCTCCGTAGTAAAAGAGTGCGGGTACTAGACTGCCTGCCTGTAGTCCAGACCTGTCTCCCATTGAAAATGTGTGGCGCATTATGAAGCGTAAAATACGACAACGGAGACCCCGGACGATTGAACAACTTAAGCTGTACATCAAGCAAGAATGGGAAAGAGTTCTACCTGAAAAGCTTCAAAAATTGGTCTCCTCAGTTCCCAAACGTTTACTGAGTGTCATTAAAAGTAAAGGCGATGTAACACAATGGTAAAAAAGCCCCTGTGCCAACTTTTTTGCAATGTGTTGCTGCCTTTAAATTCTAAGTTAATGATTATTTGCAAAAAAAAAAAAAAGTTTCTCAGTTTGAACATTAAACATTTTGTCTTTGCAGTGTATTCAAATGAATATAAGTTGAAAAGGATTTGCAAATCATTGTATTCTGTTTTTATTTACAATTTACATAACGTGCCAACTTCTCTGGTTTTGGGTTTTGTATGTTCACCTTAAAACTTAAGAATGATGATCGCAGAACTGGCAAGCTAAACAAGGCAGTGACTACTACACCACTGGATTTATAAAGCTAAATCAAATTCAAGTACAGAAGAATAACATCTTCTGACAGTTTACTTCATTTGAATGCTTATCTTCATAGGTATTCTTCAAATGTAAAATACATATTACACTAGATATCACTGGCTACCTACCACCATTTTCCCTCACAATACACATTAACGTTACACTGCTCACTGTCTAATGTTAGCCAAGTTAGCTATCTACCTAGATGATAACTTGACTTGGCTGACCGTTCAGCGTTAGCTAAAGAAATAGAAATTTGACTTACAGAATAAAACTCCAAAGATCCTTTTGATCGGTCAGGTCGGTTAGAACAGTTCACTCCAGAACAATTAATTTAGTCATTTAAAAGCACACAATCGTGGTTAGGCAGCCCTCTGAAAAATTTCAGTGAACACAAATCTCCTGTCTCAAAAAAAAAAAAAAAATCAGTAGTGGATAGGGGCCATTGCTACTCCGTCACGCACAGCAGCTGTCAATCACGACCCTTTTCTATTGTATCAAATAAATAGATAACCGCAAATGAACACTTGAATTTACATCAGAATGGTATGAACTTCTTGAAAAGGCAGAAACCATTTTCAGAGAAAAAAATATTTGACATGTACTTTTTTTGTGCAGCCTGTGACCCATCCACTAACATAGAGGGAGCGGGCTTACAAATTCTGCTGCAGCCAGCCACTGGATGGCGATTGAGACGTTTTGGCTTAACTTGTCAGGAGCTGTTTGGCTTTACATACATGCATACAGTCTATGGTCAGATCCAATTACAAACTAGTGTTTTTTTTCCCCTAAAAAACAAGGCATTTCTTCAAGATTTTCCTTGTAAACTAGTTTCCCGACTTGGCAGCGGTTATAAGAAGACACTAATAATCAAAGTTTCCAGTGTTTGCGATGATAAACTATCTTGATAGTTAGCAAGTGCCCCGTCCTAGAGCACTTAGTCTTACTGTAGAAAAAATAAACCTGGCCTCACAGAACAAGATCTCTCATAATATTACCATACCGAAGGGATTTAAAATAGACAGGATGTATACCTATGTATTTCAATCCCAATGTAAAAATATCAATTACTCAAGGGTGCATTTCCCAAAATTACAGATGCTAACTTACATCGTAGGAACCATTGAAAAACAATGGACAAACTATGTAAGCTGCGCTTTTGGTAAACGCAATGGGCGATAATTGGCAGTAATGGCACTTCAAGAGAACTCTTCTCTTATTATCGGTCAGAAAAAGGCCGGAAATCAAAACACCGCTAAATGATTATTATTGATATTTACCAAAATATTAACCAGAGTTAATTTTTTTACACCGGTTCCAGCGGGAGGTATGGCCTTCATCAGATGGCGGCAAGCTCTTCACACATTGGCTGATGTGGAATGAATAGCATAGCACCACTAGTTTATATATCTTGTTGGCTACACTGGTGTGCTGGCTATTCAATAGCTTGTTATCATTTTAGCTAGCTACCCAGCGATTATCACAGTAGAAGCAAACTGTAACCTGACACTAGTGTGCTCGCTATTCATTACAGAGTTCGTTATTATTGAAGCTAGCTAGCAAGCGATTAATACAGTAAATTCAAACTGTGGCCTTATTAAGAAGCTCAATACTCAAGTACAAGCGAACGATTGTATAATATCTGTTCATCTGCATTAATCATTGCGTTTAAATGCTATGAATTGGCCTATTTATTTCCAAAAATAAATAGCGACTACGCAAATCATGTAGATGACTCAAATGATGTGATTTGACGCAAACTGACATGCAATATGCGAGGAAAGTCATGTCGGGGGACCAGGGACCGGGGCGGTGTCCAAAATCACTCATTAGTCACTATATGATGCACTATATAGTGGGTTCGCCATCTTGTAGTGCTGTCCGAATTGTCAGTTAACTCATTACATCCCACAATCCACCACGAAATGTAGTGAACATCCAGTGGTCACCAACCCAGCAATACTGTTACGAGAAACACGGGTGGAACACACTAGGGGAACGTGAGCTTGGGAACGTGAGTGTGAACTTGGAAACATGAGCTAGAACGGAAGGGAGACACAAAAGGGGAGTGAGACGCCAGATGCGGGAATCCAAAATGATATTTATTAAAATAAACACAGAAATTAATCCAGGGGAAAAAAGGGGCACACCGGCCAACAAAAACACCGTGCCTAGCACTGAAACAGGAGAACTCAAGAATCCAAAACACAACATACCGGGGGAACAGACTCCGAACAAGACATGGAACGAGACTTGACACATGGAACGAGACTTGAGACAAACAGAACTCTGGAAGCTAGACATACTCACAAGACAAGACAGTTGGCACAGCTGGCAGATGGCTAACTCGGGTGGCACAGCTGGCCAGGAGAAGGGTAAGGGAGAACATCAGGAGGGGGACAGACAGGACACAGGGCTCAGGGCAGGCAGGAACGCTGGGGCTATGGCTTGGGCTATGACAATGGCTATGGCATGGCATGGCTTGGCTTGGGCTTGGGACTGTGGCTATGGCTTGGCTGGTGCTCAGGACAGGCAGGGCTTGGCTGGTGCGCAGGACAGGCAGGGCTTGGCTGGTGCGCAGGACAGGCAGGGCTTGGCTGGTGCGCAGGACAGGCAGGGCTTGGCTGGTGCGCAGGACAGGCAGGGCTTGGCTGGGGCTCAGGACAGGCAGGGCTTGGCTGGTGCTCAGGACAACTCGAGACAGGAGGAAGACTGGCACAAGGACACAAGACGCTGGAGGAGACAGGGGGCACCAGGGGCTTGAATGCAGAAGGGCAGGCTGGACAGGGAAGGAGGCTGAACTTGAGACACAGAAAAACCTGAGGGGACCAGAGGAGAAGTGCACGAGGCAGAGGGAGGGGGAATGCGTGCGAGCGTGGGTGCGTGCGTGGGTGATGCGAAGTCAGATCTGCTGACGTGCAGATACTGCTCAAACATATAGGGCAGGGGCACACACAGACACAGGTGTAGAAACTTAATCCAATTAACAAGGGGTGGAACATGAGGGAAACCAATTACTTGAAAACATTAACATTAACACACAGACAAGGATCACAAGACAATCCCAAAGATGGGATAAATAAACTGGATAAAAGACTCCTAAGTGTACAGAGAAAGAGCCAGAACAGATTATAAGAATGCAGAAATCCTGCGGGAAAACTTAAGCAAAGCCAGTGAACAGTAAAGCGAGGGGCGGAGCTAGAACAGAGCGACTGCTGAGAGATAATTAGTCAATTAGTAAGTGCAGCTATACAATCCCGGGTGCTCGTTAGTAGATTAGTATTATATACAAGGTTAGTTTGGTTAGTAATTTTAGAAAACAACAAACTGTTAGTAATGTTAGTATGAATAGAAAAGCAAGGGGAAACTAGCAAACGAGAACAGAAGGAAGGATGAAACCCAGAATCCATTAAATCTCCCGAAATAGTGTCACAATCAATTAACACAGAAACTGATACAAACAATGACGTGACCGGGGAGAAAGCAAAGACAGTACATGGGTAAAACGTGGACTGGACTACACGGGAGAGGAATGAAATGTGAACACTAAGACATGGACTAAAAACTGACATACCAAAATGATAGAAACCTAAAAATCACTAACCAGACACTCAGACCACGGAACACAACAAATACGTCCCATCATGCATTGCACACAAAGCAAAAAGCTCCAAAACATTTAAGCTGAGTGTTGTCAACAGAGTTTGGTTTATTTTACTTTGTGAAAACAGGCTCGAGACATTTATTCAACTTCAGGCACAAATTTTATTTATTTATTTTTATAGGAAACAAAGCAGCGCAGGAGACCCGTTTGTTTGAACAGGGTATTTCAAACGGACATTCAGGTACAGTTAAAATCAATCATTACAGGGTGAGCAGAATTATTAGGCAAGTTGTATTTTTGAGGATTACTTTTATTATTGAACAACAACTATGTTCTCAATGAACACAAAAGACTCATAAATATCAAAGCTGAATATTTTTGGAAGTTGGAGTAGGGCTTTTTTAGTTTTAGTATCGTAGAAGGATATCTGTGCGTGCAGGTGACTATAACTGTGCATAATTATTAACAAAACATTTTAACAAAAAACAAATACATACCCATTTCACTTATTTATTTTCACCAGGGAAACCAATATAACAACTCAAAATTTACAAATATACATTTCTGGCATTCAAAAACAAAACAAAAACAAATCAGTGACCAATATAACCACCTTTCTTTGCAAGGACACTCAAAAGCCTGCCATCCATAGATTCTGTCAGTGTCTTGATCTGTTCACGATCAACATTGCGTGCAGCAGCAACCACAGCCTCCCAGACACTGTTTTGAGAGGTGTACTGTTTTCCCTCCCTGTAGATCTCACATTTGATGAGGGACCACAGGTTCTCTATGGGGTTAAGATCAGGTGAACAAGGAGGCCATGTCATTATTTTTTCTTCTTTTAGACCTTTTCTGGCCAGCCACGCAGTGGAGTACTTGGATGCGTGTGATGGAGCATTGCCCTGCATGAAAATCATGTTTTTCTTGAATGATGCTGACTTCTTCCTGTACCACTGCTTGAAGAAGGTGTCTTCCAGATACTGGCAGTAGGACTGGGAGTTGAGCTTGACTCAACCCGAAAAGGTCCCACAAGCTCATCTTACTTACTTTTTTGTTCTTAATTAGCTAGCCCGCGGAGGATGGGCTCCCCCACTATGGCTGGGTTCCTCCTGAGATTTCTTCCCACTGGGGAGTTTTTTCTCACCACTGTTAGAGGATTTTTCTCCCTACTGGGAGTTTTTTGCCTCATTTGCTGTAGTGGGGAATAGGCTGTGCACTGCCTTTTTATTTCTTTATACTCTCACTGCAAAGCGTCTTTGTGACAGTCTCTGTGAAAAGCGCTATACAAAATAAATTGAATTGAATTGAATTGAATCTTTGATGATACCAGCCCATACCAGTACCCCACCTCCACCTTGCTGGCGTCTGAGTCGGAGTGGAGCTCTCTGCTCTTTACTGATCCAGCCACGGGCCCATCCATCTGGCCCATCAAGACTCACTCTCATTTCATCAGTCCATAAAACCTTAGAAAAATCAGTCTTATGATATTTCTTGGCCCAGTCTTGACGTTTTATCTTGTGTGTCTTGTTCAGTGGTGGTCGTTTTTCAGCCTTCCTTACCTTGGCCATGTCCCTGAGTATTGCACACCTTGTGCTTCTTGGCACTCCAGTGATGTTGCAGCTCTGAAATATGGCCAAACTGGTGGCAAATGGCATCTTGGCAGCTTCACGCTTGATTTTCCTCAGTTCATGGGCAGTTATTTTGCGCCTTGTTTTTTCAACGCGCTTCTTGCGACCCTGTTGACTATTTTGAATGAAACGCTTGATTGTTTGATGATCACGCCTCAAAAGCTTGGCAATTTTAAGAGTGCTGCATCCCTCTGCAGACATCTAACTATTTTTGACTTTTCACAGTCCGTCAAATCTCTCTTCTGACCCATTTTGCCAAAGGAATGGAAGTTGCCTAATAATTCTGCACACCTAACATCGGGTGTTGATGTCATTAGACCACACCCCTTCTCATTACAGAGATGCACATCACCTGATATGCTTAATTAGTAGCTAGAATCCCACCCATGATCCCGCCATTTAGAAACTGAATGTTGTGATTCTGGTTCTGCCTTGCCTTGCCATTGTTCTGACTGCCTCGTGTATTTTGATCTTTGCCTTGTCTGACCATTCTTTAGAAATGTGTATTGTTTTGGTTGCTTTTCTTTCATGTATTGTCTTAGGTTTGATTTTTCCATATTAGATAGATTTATTTCGATTTATTTATTGGTCCCCATGGGGAAATTCATTTTCACTGACTGTACAAGAAGAGGACAACAAACATTGCACAAACAGCAAGAAAAAAAAAAAAGACAGCATACATGACAGTGGGACAGAAAAAGACTAGTCATATAGGTCAGCGGGGCCTGTTGTTTAAGGTGGTTATGGCTGTTGGGATCAGGCTTTTCCTGAGGCGGGCCCTTCTGAATTTTATTGTTCTGCATCTGCGCCCTGAGGGTAGTGGGATGATGTATTGGTGTAGTGGGTGAGTGATGTCCTGGACTATTGTGTTTGTCAGTCGGATGATGTTGTTTAAGTCTGAGAGGTTGGGTGTGGGTAGGCCGATGATTTAAGCTGCTGTGTTTGTAATGCGTGTGAGTTTGTTCCGGTTTGTAACAGAGAGCATGGTGAAGAAACATGTGGAGCAGTACAGTAGGATGGGTTGAACAATGCTTTGATACAGCAGTAACAGGAGGTGGGGTGCAACATATAGTCTTTTAAGTTTATATTTTACTTATAGCCATAGCTTTATTCCAGTCCATGTTTTGATTTTTCCATGCATTGCACTTTGTCTCCCCCTGTCTTGTTTTTGCTCTTGTCTTTGCTCACAGCCCCAGGAAGGCGTGCCACTCCTTCAGGTGATTCAATGGTTTCTGGTTTCAATCTTCCTTCCCCATCTCGTTTACTTCCTTCCCCGTGCTTTTTCTATATTACTAACACATACTAACAGTTTGTTGTTTTTGTTAATTTACTAACCAAGACTAACATTGCATATCAGACTAACTTACTAACGAGCACTCGGGATTGTATAGCTGCACTCACTAATTGATTAACAAGCTCTCAGCACTCGCCCCATTCTAATCTCTGCCCCTTGTCTCTCCCTAACCTTCGCTGCTGCATTTCAGTGGAGTCTCCACACCTTCTAAGGCTTTGCTTTCTCTTAGGATCTATGCACAGTAGAACTCCTTTACCAGAGCTGTGTCATTGCATATAGGTTTGTCCCGTGATCCTGGTCTGCGTTTTGGCTTCTGCCAATTTCATGTGATCAGGTTCTTCCTAATGTGTTGCTCCCTTGCAATCAGTCTCACTGCTTCCACCTGTGTTCTGTTATCATGTGACCTCCCTGAAACGTATATCAGATGTCTCTTCACAGCACTGCTTTGTCAGATCGTTCTCTCATGCTTACTTCTGCCACGTTCATTTCGCCTTGTACCCATCGTGATTATCTTTCTGACTGGGCCATCCTTGGCATTCAATTTTTGCCTATTCCCTGTGCTTCGCCGCCTTCTTGTGTTTTGAACCTTTTTTGTCTGACCTTGATTTTTGTGATTGGTGCCCTGGTTACGATTCTGGATTTCACCCATTCGATTGTGGACTCTGTACTGTTGCCAGCTCTGTTGGGGGGTTTCCCCCTGAGAATCGCTTAAATACGCGTTGATTGAATAATAACTGATCCACGTTCCAATGAAATATTGCCTTTCACTCTTTGTACAGCGTGGGTTGATTAAAAATTGGGACTCAGCAATTAAATACAGTATAATATTTTTTGCCAAATTAAATTTTTTAATCTTCACTTTTGTTACTAAGTGTAAGATTGCAGACTACTGCATGAGAATGTCATATGCCCGCAAACGGCGTGAGACTCATGCCCTATTTGTGAGAGTTGACTGGTATGCAATTTTGAATAATGCTGATTTAAATGCACCAAACTACAGGTCCAAATGAAGACTTATTGTCATACCGAAAGGGGAATAACTAGCAGCATCTGATGGTTTGGTGGCTCTCGGAGTGATTCTATTGCTAATAATGAAAATGATTGATAAGCTGTCAGGACTAATAATTGTTTCAGAGGGATGCTCTGCGGCCCAGAATGTCCTGTCCTGGCACCGCCGCTGGGTGAAATTTTTCTAAAAATACTCCTCCCCAAGATCTAATCTAAGTGCAAAAACTGTAGTCCATAGATGCACAAAATTATCATTATAGTATTAATCAGTAGTTAAGTTTTATATTAAAACACATCTAATACTATGCTAAGGCAGCATAGTTCATAGCAATACAGTAGCAATATGTTAATTAATTTCTCCTTTATCTGCTGTTCTCAGTCAGTCATGCATGGCGTAATGTTTCCACTTTTTCAAATTCTATGCCATGTCAAGACCTTAGAATAACAGGGTTTTAACTAAAAGTTTGGCCACCCAGTGTACACTTAGGGAAATGGAAATTTGCAATTCTGATCTGAACCCAATTTAAAAATTGAATTAAAAACCCATACTTGATCATCAGATATAACTATTTATCGCCAATCATGTGCAACAGTTAACTCAGTTTTGACAAAAATGTCAGTTAGAACCCTGTAATTCTACGGTCTGGATGTTTCAAGCTAGATACTCATCAGTTTGCAGATGTCTGATGCATGAACAGAATGTAGCATGAAGATCACAGCGTAATTTAGAAAGCACCATTGAAATTATGTGTAGTATTAAAAGTATTAAAAAGTCAGATGTCCTTTTTTGTAGTCTTCAGCAATACGCTCTCTCCAAAAATACTACATCTTCAAAGACAAAATAAAAAAATAAATTGCTTAGATTTGAATGTAACTCGAGGACTTGGAGTCCAAATGCAAATTTTTGAGACCAACTGTAACCACAGGATGATGCTAAGTCCATCAAAATAGAAGAATTATTAGTAGACTTTTAAACTTTGGCATTTTCAATGTGAGCTACACATCCACTGCACCAGGCACTGGGCCTTTGCTTTAGAATTACCCCCAAGCTTCTGGTTCATAGCAGACAGAGACACGGACAGTTTGCTGTTCTCTTCTTCCAGCGAATTTGATCTGTTGCTGTTCTGCTTGTCTGCAGGAGGAAGTCAGATGCATATAACACTGTCGTTAGTCAACCTAGAAAGTATTTAATTAGTAGCTAGTACTTGAGCTTATTTCATGTTCCTGTATTTTACTTGCCCTCCAAATAAGACTTTAATGGAATGATACCATTAGAAATGAGAAATGAAGCTTGAGAATGTCCCTGCAATACTCAGGAAAGAATATATCCAAAGGAAAGGTGAAGTTAACTCACTCAGGGCCCCCAGAGCAATTAGGCCTACAAGGAACGCGATGCACAGCACAGCAAGCAGGGCCAGGAGGAACCTGCAGGGGGCGCCTCTCTTCCCTGCTGCTGACAGAGAGAAGCCAGTGTGTGTCATATCTGTGAAAAACACAAGACAAATCTTTATCTCAGCATGATATGATCATGAACTGCTAGAGAGAGAGGTTTATTGTTTGTTTATTAAAAACGGATCCCCATCGGCCAATGCCTAAACGACCAGCTAGTCTTCCTGGGGTCCAAGAACATTAATTACATTACAACATTAACAATATATAACACATATATCAGTCATTAAAACATAATACCTTTTGTATATTACATTACATGACACTCGGACGGGGCAAATATTGACAAACCACAGAAGACAAAACATTAGCAATCCAAAATGAAACAATATTGCACACCTGAGCCCAATAAACTCATCATAAGCTCCCTTTTAGGTAAGATGTTAACTCTAAAAAACCCCCTAGTGAAGTGCATATGAACTGTCGAACTGTATAATAATGTCATCAAAAATAAATGTAGGATTATGAGTTTGAATAACTGTGAAAAAATATCATTAAATTAGCTGATAATCTCTTCTCAACCTTTAACCAGCATGTCAGCTATATTGTACCTAGAAGAACAACCCATGACAAGTCTAGCTGCCCTATTTTGAGCAATTGGTAGCCTTAAAAGTAGCCCATTCGAAGCAGATGCCCAAATCACTGAGCATTAATCCAAATGGCAAAGAACCAAGGTACAAACAATTTGATTCAACAATGAGGGTGGAAGGAATGGTTTACATTTCAATTGTAACAAAATCTCCTTAATTTTAGAGGGAGTTTGAGGGCCTCAGAAATGGATTTTCAGAGCTGACAGACCCACAAGTTTAATTTTGTCATCAGAAATGTCATCATTTCTTCACTCAGTTTGTTTAGTTTATCTGTACTGTGGCGTGGAAAAAGCAAAAAACACCAATCATACAAATTTTTTCAATATTTAATGAATTTATTATTCTGTAACTAATTAAGATAGAGCCCTGAGACTTGGTATGCAAACTGTCGGTCAAGTCTCTGAAGACCACAAAAAATATCACAAAAAAAAGTCACAATGGTTGTATTTAATGTTTTAATGATCTTGGAAGTTGTCTTCAGAATGAAAAGTGCGTATTTTGGGTCAATATAGTGGGTATATATCTAAAAAGGGACACAAGTGATCAATGTCATATTTTTAGTGCTTGAAGGTATGGGTCTTGGGTCTAACATATTAAAAAACTGGAGATGTAAAACTATTCCTATGGCAAAACCTAGCTAGTTATCGGTATTCAATCAGTAGTGAAGAAAAAACCTAGCAAGTTGATCTTCCATAGTCCTTCAGCTTAGAATTTTCTATTTTTTGTAATAACAATACCTGGCCAGTTGAATTTGCCAATTATGAAGCAGCATGCCTATAACATAATCTGTTGCATTAGTCCCCATGCTGAGCATTGGATGTGCAGCACATTAATGGTCGGAATACATAATTCACACAATTCACATACTAATTACGACTGAAAAATGGCTTCAAGAGGGAAGCAGATGGTGGAGTTAACACTGAAAAACTGTCACATGCCACTGCAACTGCATAACCTGTAGGTTTTTATCCATCATTTTGAGAAATTACATTTTACATTTTCAGAGGGAAAATTTTTTAAAGTCATATTGCCATGGATACTGATAAAAAAAACCTCCATAAATATCTCTTAATACAAGTATGTGATGAACAAAAAACTGTCAAGTCAGTTTCATTGTCAGTCAAGAGCTTAGCCCCTAAGGGGTAAATTTTTTTCTCAGAATCTGCTTTTTGTTCCTTACTAGGTTTGTCCGTAACACTCAAGCAATGCCAAGATTCATCGGGCTCAAGTGTTAAAGAGAGGTTCATCGAGCATGAGGAATTGTTTTCACGCATGACTCAACCACATCAGAGTCTGGACCTTAGGCAACTGAAAGTCTTTAGGCGGCTCAACTAAATAATATAGTGTGTGACTTTTTTTTGAACGGGTTTTACACACTGATATACTGGTCAGGCAGAATTAAAACTACCCGCCTCATGTCTTGTAGCAGAGGGCGGCACGTCAGTGGATTTTCACACCTGTCCCATCCCACCTGTACAAAGTTACTCCCGTTGGATGGCATCTGACAGTCCTGTGGCACATGGGGTGGGGGTAGTTGGGTTGGAGGCTTTAGCTAATGCAGTGATTTCGTCAATGTGAAAAAAAATTCAGAGTAATTTGATTTGATTTAACTAACTGCAGTGATTATTGGCAGTTGGCTAACCAGTTTACATTTTTCATATCCTTCAGCTAAAGTGCTAAAATAGCACTTTGAATCCTGGAATTTTTATATTAAGGACTTTTCTATGGAAATCATAATGCCCGAGTAGCTAAACTGTATAAATAAAATGCAAAACAAAGATGGACTGGCAAAGATGGAATCAGATTTCGACTTGCAGCCAAGCAGATTCACTGTGTTAGGATGTAAGTTCTGGCGCAGGCGTAATCATGACACAGCTCCTTTAAGCGATGCAACGCTGTCTTCACTGAATTACACTCTGACTACTGATTGTTGGTATTTGAATAAAAAATAAATAAAGTCAACAGAACAACACACATCATGCTCAAAACGAAGCAGTTTATTTATTTTAGAACTGCATATTTACTTAAAATCAGTAAATCAGTAAAAACTGATTTATTGTAATTGTTGTGGCAAACCACGCCCCTCGACCACGTTAACATGCCCATAACAGCCAGTTCTCCCCCTTGCTCCCACCACAGACCATAACTTCAGCACCCTGCACAGCAACACCTCTTCAGCACTCCCTAGCAGGGGTGGACTGACCTTCGGGAATACCGGGCGTTTTCCCGGTGGACTGCTGCGTCAGTGCGCCGGTCAGGTGGCAAAAAAACCGCAGTTGCGTTGACGGCCCACTGGTGGCCAGTGGCCCATATTGAGTTGAGCAACAGTGCGATAGAGTCTGCTTAATGAATGAATGCCTCTACGAATGAAATTTCTCTGTGATTTAATTGTGATTGTCATCTCTGTGGCGGCGTTTACTCAGTGGTTATTTAACTAATGTAGCTACAAGGGTGACTCATGCTTTATATACCACTTTTCATGGTTATACTTCACTATTCTGGTTATCTTGCATCAGGGCCATTTTCTGTATCTATTTATACATTTGCTTTATGATATAGGAATTACCTAAAGCTGTATTCTTGCAAATAAAAAATGATGCATAGGCTTAATACAAGGTGTTTCAAAAAAATATATACCCAAATAAAATCATCATTTTTTATGAAAAAAACCTAATATTTTTTTAAGTTTATTATGTCGTTGGAAAGGGCTGATTGACCTCTTTTCAATGATGCCTAGAACATGCTTTCATTTCCATGGGGTGAATGAGCAGCGATGCATCTTTTGAAGGGCACCCAGATCCTTACTGTACCAGATGTTGTCATCTTCATTACAGTCATGTTGAGGGGCCAGGGCCATGAATTTACTCTGGGGAACATTTCACTAAATAAATGAGTAATCTTCATCAATCTTTTTGTTTGATTTCACTTCCCAATTCTTCGTAATAAAGAACACAACATTTGTTACAGTAAGGATCTGGGTGCCGTTAAAAAGATGCACTGCTGCTTATTCACCCGTGGAAATGAATGCATGTTCTATCATTGGAAAGAGCTCAATCAGCCCTTTCAAATGACATATTACACTTAAAAAAATATTAAGTTTTTTTCATAAAAGATGATGATTTTATTTGGGTATACTTTTTATTGAAACACCCTGTAAAGTTTAAGAAGGCAGGCTTGCTGGGAAATTTGTTTGACCAATGGCCTTGCTTGTCTCCCGTTACGTTAAAAGTCAAAAAATGGGAGCTGTCGGATAGCTCACTCAGATAAAGCACCGCATTGCAGAGCAAAAGTGAATATTACAGTGCGGGTTTGAGCCCCGGTTGTACAACCTGGCAGTGGTTGGCAGCTTTTTCAGAGTAGCGCACAATTGGTCATAGCACTACAGGGATACAAATTGGGAAGGGACCTCTGGGAAGAGATATATAAAATGGTTGCTTTGTTCATTGCTCAAGCGCCTCCTGTTGGCCAGCTGGGCTCTCTTCAGAAAGATTCTAAGTTTGTTCATGTTCTGGTATCCTCCGCCCTCGTTCTGAACATGCGAGGATTCAAGCAATGATTGTAAAGAAGCAATATAATAAATTAAGTAAATCATTAAATAAATCATTTACAAGAACTGTTGTAGCTTTTGTTTGCGTGTGTCCACATTTTCTATCGCAATACAAACAGTTTGATGTGTCACAAAAAATGAAAGCTACTTCCATTGAGTGTGGAGCAACTATTTATTCACTTTTCATATTGTTTACTTTACGCTATTATTTCCGTCCAACATGTCCACTCCGACACATTGGTCTGTACCTATTGCCACAGAATGAGGAAGCCCATTATTTTGGATGTATATTACAGACATGAAGAGATATTCAGTAAAAGTTCAATACATTACATTAACATTGTTCGTACTTCCACCAGTTGTCAAGGTACCAAACATCTTCCATCCAAATGCGTCCACTCCGACACATTTGTTGTTTTGCTTGTTGTGTGTCTTTAGTGTTGTTAAATATAAGACATTTTCTGTTTAATGCTCAGGCAAATATGTGATTATAATTTTAGTCACTATAAGTTTCTGAAGGGTCACATGCTTCATTGTTATATGTAGGCCAAGCGCAATGTCCAGTGATTGTCCACGCCGACACAAGACATGGAAAAATATTTGGCTTCCAGCAGAAGTGGAAGACATTCAAGATGAATCAGCTACCATCAACTTTATGAAGCCCCCGGCTGGACAGAATTGTTTTGCATGGCCCACAAAGCCTGAAAAAGACACATTCCCTGTTCAAGAGATCCTAGCTATGTAGCCTGTATGATTCCCCTGCTCCAACACTCAGACGGCACTTTCGTCTCCCAGATAAAACATACATGGTTGCTGAAGCCACTATGGCCAGTTTAATGAAATGATTGTATCCCCGGACAAACTCGGAGATACCATGGATGATGTCCAAACGTTTGACCACTAAAACACATTTGGAGCATGTTCAAAAATACTCCGTGTTAATGACATTCAAGGCTTAGTTCAGGATTCTGATGTTAGAGATAATATTAGTGACTTTAAGGAGATACAAGAGAACTGTCTTTGCAGTATTATTTTGCCTATTTTAGAAGAATAACTTTAGTTCTTGTACAATTTTTTTTTACATTTGGCAAGTAAGCAAAACTCTCTTTCAAAATTTTAATAAGCAGTACTTGGCATTTGCATAAAATAGGATTTGGTGAACCTACTCTGCAATATAGATGACCCAACACATGGTTAAAAGGTTTATTACTTTTGTATATAATTCTTGTTTATGTCCTAAAAAATGTCCACTCTGGCGCAAATGAACTAAAAGCTCCAAGCCGCTTTCAGTATTCCCAGTTAGGGAACCCCCTTATTTCCTTTGCCCACACCATATTAGATTGTTTTAATAGGGCTGTGGTCTCTTTTAATGAGCTAGATAACCACTCACTCCTGAGAATATAGCTTTCAGAAAGTTAGACCTGTAGATACCGATGAAGGGACTCAGGGTGATTGAAGGGGGGAGGGTGTAACCCACCTTAAAGTTTGGTTACTAGGACCATAAATTTAGTAATGGTCAGTGCCCAATAAATAGATAAATATATAAATATGAATAAATACAATAAATATGTCTTGAATAGAAATAACAAGAAGCTGAATTTACATGATTATATTTATTTTCTTTTCATCATCTTCTTGATCTGGTTGAAAGTGAATGTACTCTCAAAGACTTCTATTTTGATTTATAGTCATCTCCTAGGTGATGGGTCTGTTCTTTTTAAACTTCACTTGAACGACTTGAAATCACTTGAATGAACGCTAATCATCTCTGTCCTGTACAAATACTCGTAAAACTTAAAAGCACTTTTCTCTTCAAAGCCCCTTTTTATAGAATCATCTTCTTTTTCCAATCTTTTTTCACCCCTTTTCTGAAGCTAGAAGACCCTTGTGTTTGTGTATAATTTGAACTCCGGAGAGTGAACTATTTCGCTGGCATCCGCTGGCGAGTGTCGGCACTGTTGGCTTCTAGTTCATTAGTTTGAATGAGATAACTAGCAACCGAGGGTAACTGAGCGAACTATTAAAAAACCAATCGGAGATTGACTTTTAATGTACTGTTTTCCAAATATTGTTATTGAATTAATATTGTATTTATGTATGTTATTGGATGTATGTAAGCGGTATTATTGAATAAATCGAATTATATGATTTTAACCGTTGATGCTAACAAACTCCTAGTTAGGAGACGTAAAAAAAT
The DNA here is from genome assembly GCA_029721435.1 of Gymnothorax reevesii. Taxonomy (NCBI): domain Eukaryota; kingdom Metazoa; phylum Chordata; class Actinopteri; order Anguilliformes; family Muraenidae; genus Gymnothorax; species Gymnothorax reevesii. Next base: position 116,658,010 of record CM056577.1, read on the forward strand.
AGAATGTTTTGAGGTGCGCACACAGTAGCCTGTGTATGTGTGAGTGAGAACAGCACCTCTTCTCTCTCGCTACCAATGACGCTAACGTCGTAGTTTGTGCCAGATCTAATTGACACAGTATTGTTTAACTGTGATTATAAAACGGGTACTTCCCATCCTTAAATGTGATTGGCTGAGCCGCGTTCCATGCCGGTATAAAATTACTGTAACCCACTATGGCAGGCCGCAGCACTAAATATCCCTGCACGCAACGAACTGCTCTGTGCTCAGCTGACTCGTTAGGTTACCTTTGTTTCAAGACTTTAAGCTCGCTATTTCAGTATCCGCGAAGTTTAGCCTTTTAACCAGATAACCAGTTGGCTATCTACCTACCTAGCTATTGCATTACAACGTTCGATATCACTTTTGTGTTGTAAGCTATGTTGCTAACTTGCTCATTATTTCAGTAGCCTGTTAGCGATAAACACACAAGAAAAAGTCAACAATTTATTTTATGGGCCGTGTGTAGGGTAACCACATCCATTGTAGTGAACGCTAGCTAGTTGACAAGCTGGCTAGCGAACTAATGCACAATTCAACATATTTTCCTGGGTACCGGCAAGTGTGCAGGACAAAAGTCAATCGTTTCCTACTCTCGCTGCTGGTTGTAATGATTTAGCCGATCGGCGCAAGTTGAGAACAAGGAAACTCGAAAACCGAAACGTACGTAAAATTGATGAACGAGGTCAAGCTAGTTGACTAGCTGGCGAGCAAACTAATGCACAATTCAACATATTTTCCTGGACACCGGCAAGTGTGGAGGACAAAAGTCAATCGTTTCCTACTCTCGCTGCTGGTTGTAATGATTTAGCCGATCGGCGCAAGTTGAGAACAAGGAAACTCGGAAACCGACACGAACGCAAAAATTTTAACGGGGTCTTCGGGAGACCGAAGGAGACATTCAAACTAGCCTGCTTTCATAGTATATCTGCATTAGCGAGCCCAACTAGCCTGATGTGACATGATAATGGCGCTAGACGAATAAGCAGTCTTAGCATCGGTGTTGCTGGCTAACCATTCTGTCCACTCTTAATTGCTTGGTGGAAGTAGTTCTCAATTTTATTATTGCATTATTACCGATAAATTGTCGATTTTTTTTAAATTTTTTATTTAATGGGCTATATGTAGGGTAACCGTTTTATAAAAGGAATAAGCCCCGAGAAGCACTGGGTTACAGTGATTTTATAACGGCGGAGGGGCACAAAGGCACTCCGCTGCGCGTCGTGCCTTAGAACGCCCCTCCGCCGTTATTAAATCACTGTAACCCACTGCTTCTCGGGACTTATTCCTTTATTACAACCTCCCTTACTTGAATATATTTATTTGATTACAGTAATTATACTGAACCCCTATATATATTTTAGAATTGGAACACGATGAGATCTCATAACTTTGATATTTGATATTAGATATTGATTATTATTCTTAAACTGCTGCATGCAGATTGGTTTTTTAGGTACTCTGGATTTTGGATCCCATTGGATGGCGAGTCAGTCCCCTTGTATCCCGATCAAACTGTTCTGCCCATCCTGAACGGGATTCCCAACCCCCTTGAACAAACCCTTGTTCTGTTTCCTGGACACAGATAAGCCTTCACACAAACACTGATATCACACCTTACATACTCGGGTAACGGATTATTTCTTTTCTTTGAAACATTTTATTTGAAACTTTGCTTTTATTTGATACTTTGGGGTACTTCATTATTTTATTTATTGTCATGGTTCTGGTTTTGTGTTCATGTTTTATGTTCATGATTTTGTCTTTTCTTTATTTTTGGTTATTGTATTCTCAGGTTTTCTGTTCATACCATTTTCAGATTCATTGCACTTGTCTCCCCTGTCTTGTGATCTAGTTGATTCAGTCCATCTCCCCAGTCTGCATGCTTACCTATTTCGGGTAATTTTAATTGTTTCTGGTGTTTCATATTATTACTTCAATTCTCGTTTACTTCCTTCGCCTTGCTGTTCTTGATTACTAACAAGACTAACATTAGAATAATGTATCATAGTCTACTAACCCAACTAATCCATGTATATATTACTAACTCACTAATGAGCACTCTAGTTAGATCTGTAAATTTGCACTGCTACTAATTAATACTAATTCCCTCTCAGCAATCGCCCTGTTCTAGTCTCCGCCTCTTGCTTAGCTTTCCCTGTCTCCCTCTGCATTCTGCGAGATCTCTTGCACGTGCCTGATTGCTTTCCTGCCCTCATTTTCTGTGCACTTAGAACTCCCTCCCGGAGCTGTTTAAATGTCATAGGATGTCTGTGTGATTTCCGTCCGTGTCTTGGCTTTCGCCAATTATTGTGGTTAGGATTTCCCCATGTGTTCCTTCCTTTGCAATTAGTTCTCATCCCATTTACCTGTTCCCTGCATAGCATGTGACTTCCCTTCTGTCCATTAGAGTCCTCACTGCTGCTGTGACTTTGTTAGAACGTTGATCAATATTTCATTGTGCAGAGCTTCTTGTATGCCATTCATTATTGTTTCTCTTCGACTATTTCGTCCGACCAATATTCTTGCCTTTGCCCTTTTTGTATTGTTTTTGTCTTTCTGGATTTCGACCCATTTTTGTATGACCACGATTTCTGTGGTTGGATGCCCTGTGCATGACCCACTGCTTTGGATATCGACTACAACTTTTTGCCTGCTGTCTATGTACCGTTGCACCTCTGTTTTTCTGGTTCTGACCCCAGCCTGTCTACAGTCGACTCTGTTTTTGCATTTCATTTTGTGGCTTGGAAATTCTTGTGTCTATTGGTTCTGACCCAGCATTTATTAGAAGGCATATGTTTTTTGGATTTCGTTCTCTCGCGTGTGGTTCCTGAATGCGCCTTCACTGTTATTTATTATTCTTGATATTTATAAATACTGATTGAATATTCTCTGTATCCCAAGAAAGAAAATATTTCCAAAATGTTTTTATTAATAAATGTCTATTGTCTTCTTCTACACTTAAACAGTGTCTTTGTCAACTTACTCCCCACCCCCCCTTGATGCCGAACCTAGAACTGGCCTAAATCTTTACCATAATCAAAGAAGCACCTCCTTCTACTTAAAGGTTAATTTTGTCAGGTAGAGCAGAGGGGTGCTACGAAAACATCTAAATGGCTTTTCTGAGAAATATGTAGTATATAATAAAAATGGCTTGAATACACCACCGTTAACTGGTCTTATCACAATTACAGGTGATCCTGAAAGTGTTCTTATATCCTAATAAATTAACTACATACTATATATATATATATATATATATATATAAATTAACTATATACTACATGTAATAACAATCTATATTTGTGTAGCCCAGTGGGAAAATCCTCTTTAATGAAATATTCCCTTGTTGGCGCTGTGAGGAAGGTAGCCCACTTGTTGTGGTATGGTTCTGTAGTTGGTACATGTTAGATAGAAGAAGAAGGTGGGCACAGCGTTGCAGGTGCAGATTGAACATGGAGGTAAAACAGTGAGCGTGTGTGAAGTGCACAGTTCTTAATAAATGTAACCATTTGGCCCATTACGGGTAAAACATACTGTTCACCCTAGCAAGACTACAACTTCTTGGGTTAAATGAGTCTAAGGCGGACGCTAGATGGCCAATTCTGATGGAAACGGTGGGGTTTAGCCGCCGCCATTTTATTTCGCTGGAGTAATTCGGTCTCCATGTATAGTGGGAAGCTAAAAGTGTATGCACCTCAAACCTATCATTAACGCTGCTCTCTCACTTGAGCAGTCCAGCATTAAAGATCCCTGGGTTAAATTGTGTTGTCCTGCTGCATCATTTCCTGGGCCACATTTGTCTAATCTTAAAAGGACAAATGTGTTTCAGATGTATTGTAGTTATGATCCAGAATGATCCGGAAAGGCCAATGTCTCATCAATCATGTACATATACTCTAAGACCCTTCATTTGGATAAGTATCTATAACAAGTATTCGATGTTTATTATTTAGTGACCTATTTTGACACCCAAAGGAGATAGTAATAATTTCTAAATACAGGGATGGTTCCAATTTTTGCAGTCCGGATCCATGTTACCGGTCTCGCAATTTAACGACACTCACACATTATTTAGCCAACTATATGGGGCAACTTTTGTGAAAATATCTTAGGTGTGTTTTCATAGGAACCTGGTTGTTTTTCAATATGAATGTTACGTTTTGCATCAATTTTTGTCAAGACAGATGCATTTTTCAATGGAAAATTGTCTGAAACTACTTCAGTTTTTCACACTTATACTTATGTTTGGAATCAAAATGTCTGGTATATTGTTGTGTAGCCATTAAAAATCATCTGGTTTTTCAGAACAATCATTTACAGGTTGAAATATGAACTTGTCGAGGTCCCACAGAAATCTTGAAATCACTAAATAGATCACAGTTCACTTCCTGTATGCAAATTTCACACTTCAAATCTATTATCTGGACAGTTCCACAAGTAGGCACATAACCAGAAGATGGTTCAAATTGGGCTGTGGGCTGCAAAACCTCCTTTCTAAGATTATGCGATGTTTGAAAGCAGATTACACGATATAACAAAAAATAAGAAAAAATAATGGCTTATCGTTTTGGATAGCAGAGATTATGTACTTTATTTGGCAATGTCTGTTAACCATGCATTTACTTTTCCTTTGAAGTACAATTATTTTGGTGAACTTCTTGGACATAAATTTTATCCGTGCAAGTTCTTATTTCTTCAAGGAAAGGCTCATAGAGCCAAGCAATTAAGCAGAACAAGTGAAGACATCAGCTGCATCTCATTAAGGACTTGGAATAAGCGGAGCAAGAGAGAAAAATCTCACCCTTGAAGAACTCTTCATCCTGTCTGTCCTCCAGGCGAAAGGACGGTACGTCTGAGTTGCGGTAGACGTTCTCCATCTCACAGAGTAGCCACAGAAAAACAGCACTGAGAAAAGTCCTCCTGTCTCATGAGTTGAGCTGACTGAATAAAAAAGAAAACACTTGGTATGACTGGGCATAAGCAAAGGCAACACCCTGCGTGATTGACATAGCAGAGGAAGTGTTTGCAAGTTCTCAGCCAGAGCACTTTTTTTAGCTGAATATTTAAAGGAGACAGCACCTCAGCAAAGTATGTTTCAGCGGAAAGTAGAATTCTTGAAGTGTCTAAAATGCATAGTTTCATAAATTTTAATTTGGAAATGATTCAGTGCAATGCATTTTTACACTGGAAAGGCGATTTACAAATTGGCGTCAATACCAGGGGGCAGACATTTCTACTTGGGGAATCTAAGACTGCGTTGTCCACTTGCTCACTGACTCTCTCTTGTTTTCAATGTAGAACATTCACAACATAGTGCCCTATAGAGTGGGTGAGTGTGCATTTCTAACGCATTATCCAATCAAACGTCAGTGCCGCGGTGCTTGTGCTTCAGTTATTCTCTTTCGCGATGTCAGTTGTTCTCTTTCCTTTCATCCGGGCCATGGGGTTGTTCAGAGGGTTTTCAGTAAGCTCGCCCTTTACGGCTTGGCTGCCCACAAGCTGTTTTTATTCAAGCTGGCCTGATTTACAATCAAACAATTTATCAACTGAGCGACTAAGACCCATACATGACCTATAATTAGAAATGGCAATAAAAGGTGATTTCCCATTGCCTACATTTATAAAATTGATATGGCATTGTAATTCCAAAACTTTCGCTAACTTTGCAGCATTTATTTTCACCGTCCTTGGGACTGTTACACAGCTGTGCAACCTTACAGCACCCTTTAGCCGTAACAACATTCTGAACATAGAACGGATTCCCACAGCCTCGCAAACTAATTTCCGCTAATGTGCTGCTTAACGAGCAAAAAACTGAAATTATAAAGACATAGTTCTCATTTATGCACAGAAGATGCCTCATAATTTTTTGGTGCAATGCATAGCAATGCTATCAAAAGGTCATCGGTTTTTACCACTTAGTCTGAGCAACTGTGGCTAATCAGATGTAAACTGCGAAAGGTTAAGGTTATGAAGCATTTTTAAAGGAGAAGCTTCTGAAGAACAAATTAAAAATCCAAAGATTCCCCAAGTAAAAATGTCTGCCCCCTAGTATTGAAGCCAATTTGAAGACTTGCTGGTTGAGACAACATGGACATGCAGCCAAAAGTGTCTGTTCTTAACTTAATGGAGTAATAAAGGCATAAGAACCTATACTCCTTCCACAGCTGGCCTCGTCTCCAGTCAGGCATGGCTGGGAACAGTGGGGTAGTAAAGTCATCAAGGTCCAGACATCCTCAACAAGTGCACAGCCCCAATTCTACCACTGAGATAAGGGGGTCTGAAACTGGACACTTCAGCATGGGTGATTGAGCGCATCAAAGATGGGGAAGGGAGCGCATGGCTTGGTTGCTGCAAGGAATTTCTCTCACAGCAGGGTGTGACCTGTGCTCTCTGCCCAATTAGTGCCATAGTGACCTCTTCTGGACACACTGTCACCGCACCTTTTCATTTCATCACTGTGCCTGTTCTGAGTTAAAAGTTTTAATTTAAACAAAACCCACTATTACGCCGTTTTCACTGCTCTCGTGTCATCACTGAATTACTGTATTATATCTGGGGTAATAGTGATGTGAATTCCATGGGGAACAGGGCTGTTGGGAAGTAAATTCATGACAATTACATCATCATAATTCTCTATGTAACCGTGTTTGGTATGCGTCTGTAACCCCATTTTGACGGGTGTTAATCACCCAGCACAGTACGGGCTACTTATAGTTACCCTAAATTACAATAATTAATGGCGCAACTGGATCCAAAGTTCTCAGCGGTGGAATGGTGAGCTGGCTGAGATTCCTTATACCACAAGTGTAATTTAATAGCTGCGTAGTAGTAGTAAATAGGAATATGAATAATTATAAAAGATTACAAATTTAGTAGCGGTGCCTCCACTGTGGAAAAACTGCACTTACTCCTCAAGCCAGAGCAGGATGTATCTCCCCAGAATTCAAATACATTATCTTCAATCTATTATAATGAATGCTCTAACTATGTAACTAGTGTATTCAATTACAATACACTCATTAAGCTACCTAAATAGCACTCTTCAAGACAATACCGTTAGCCAGGTGAAAAATGAGCTGCCAACACCCAAGATAGAATTAAATAATAATGATTATATTTATTAATAAGCAATAATAATAGCAATAGGAAATATTATTGATATGTAAATATATGATAGTAATAAAGACAAATAAAAGTGTCGATATCAAATAATAATAAATAAAATTTAAAAAACCACCTAACGGAGACAGGGGTGAAAACAATTTCCACCTCCAGATGGCCAAAATCGCTGTTAAGGTCAGCTGAGGGAGCGAGATATCAAACTTACAATTAGCCCCAGTGGCTAAGTTTACCCTTCAATTAAATAAACCATGAAAGTGAAAAAAAATTAAAAATACAACAGCACATTAAGTGATTTCCCGTGTGAATAACAAGTAAAGCAATTTCCAAAATACATTATATTATCAATCAAAGTGTCCTTCTTATTGTCCTGGTTGCAGTTTGAAGATGCACAGTCTAAAAATTTTATAAAAGCTACGTAGAATACTGAACAAATGGGATTTTCGCCTGTCCCCACTCTCCAACACTAAACTTAACTATTAAATATAGTCACCAGAATCCTTTATAAAAGTATTTATTTTTGCATTATTTTGTGGCCCAATTTGTAATTTAAACATAAAATACGTTTTCTACTCAAAAAAAACATAAAACAATAGTTAAAAAACACAATTTTAGTGGTGTCCCCAGGTTTTTTCTCAGTCCTGTTACCCTGATACATTAACCACCCTAAAGATTTTGGAACATTCCACATGTGACAGGATCGACTGGATATTGCATCATTTCAGTCCCGTGAAGGAACTGGGAAGACCAAAAGTAAGTTCTCTCGCTCTCTTTTGTTTATTTTTGATCATATTGTAAATATAACTGGCATCGTAAATCATAACATGCAGTCCTGTTACCTAAATTATTTTTTATGCTCTTATGATTTTATTTTTATTTTTTGAGTTTTGGTTAATCACTTAAAGGTGCTTAGGGGCCTCATGCTACTAGCATGGTTTTCCATGTGTTAGCTTTAGCAACATAGCTAATTCTGTGCTAAAAACTCAGTCCTGTTACCCTCAGTCCTGTTACCCATAGAAAGGGTAACAAGACTGAATAAGAGTAACAGGAGTGAGAATTTTCATTGAAAGTGACAAATTGAAGGGGAGTGGGGTTGAGGTAGAGAGAGGTGGGGCTAAGTAGGGAGGGGTTAGAGAGGGGGGGTGTAGGGAGAGGAGGGACAGGAGTGGAGAAGTAAGGAAAGGAAGGGGAGGTAGGTAGGGGAAGAGATAGATCCAGGGAGGGGTGGGGTAAGATAGAGAGGGGCGGGAAGAGCAGTTTGTATTATATGATATAACATGAATCCATTGATTTTAAGTATTACAGTTGGAATTACTATGGTGTTTTACAATGTGAACATATTATTGTCAGGGAGCCAACAGATTCTACTGGCCAGCCCCTGAGGATACCTTGTGGTACCTCTTCCAAGATATCTTGTGCATAATCCCACCAGCGAGGCAGGTCACAAGCCATTACATGGCAATAAAAAAAGATGTTTGGGCTAAAATAAAATCTGATTCTTAAAAAAGCAAGTTAGATTTTTCCTCATTAATTCATTGCAATTCTATAAAAATACATTTTGTAATCATGCAATTCTATGCAGAAATGCCTGTTTAACGCAATATGCTCAACTTATATCAGTTATATCTGTTGTCTTTCTTCTTTTTACCTTTTTCGGAGAAAGATACAGAGCCCATACTGTACCTGAGGAGTGAGACACACATGCTGCCGGGGAAACTCACACCTCTCTCTGTCTCCACTGCCCCACTCCTTAACATTTGCACTCAAATACATACCATATACACATCCATACACACAAGCATACTACACACACCCATGCTCTCATGCACATACACTGTATAGTAGTGTGGTTTGTGTGTGTGTTTGTATGAATATGTGTATAGAGTCTATACACATATTCATAAATGCATATATACACGTACATGCAATTACACACTCTCACATTCTGTACACACACACACACACACACACACACACACTTACACAAAGACACATACCCACATACTGTCATACACACACACACCTCTTCTCCATTCTGTTCTGTTCAGAGACACTCAATCCTGTTACTCGGTTCTCATTCCTGTTACCTAATTGTTTTAATTGAAAAAATAAAGATAAAACTTTTTTCCCCCAAATTTTTTTTGTCCATTATTTGAGCGCTTGTTGGATAGATCACGTAATAGATTGTTGATCAAATTGAGGTTAAGGTCCCCATTTAAAATTAAAAATGGCTTTGTATTTTTAAAAGAAATGCATTTCGCCTGTATACTTCTGACTCTTTTACCGTAGTTATATATATTTTGAACATGTATTAAATTATTCCTTATACATACCCACTTTATTGAGTGAAAAACGAATAAAATACTTGGAATGACTTTTAAATGATATATTAATAGTTATAATAGTATCGGTAACAGGACTGAAAAATGCTACCATCTTCCATTTCACAACCTTGTAAAAATAAAAATAAATGTACCTGAGATTGACCATTACATATTTTGAATAGTTAAACATGTATGGTATCAGATACAATCCTGAAAAAATTTGAAAAATGAAGTTTATTTTTGAAAAATTACAACATGCAAATGGCACCGATTCGGTGGAATGACCCATATGGTATTGGCTACATACGGCATAGGGATGCACGTGTGGTAAGTCGTCTGCGATCTTCCATAATTAAAGGGACGACACATGGCATAGGAGTGCACGTATGGGAAGTCAGTTGCAATCCTCCCAGAATGGATTGTTTCTCTTTGCTTTAAGCCAAATCACATCTTTGATCCAGGCGGCATGACCATAAACGACCTGGAAAGGGGGTCGAATCTGGTTTTTGGGTTTCCACCATTTGGAGGATATAATAAAACATTTCAGCAGAGAGAAAAGAATATGATGATTACCCGAGAAAATTGTGACCAATTTTCAGGAGTTTCCACAAGGGAATGAACCATAATTTCAATAAGAATGAAACATACTCCACTCAACTCCTTGGATTCCCCCGAGAATAACAAGACCAAAAATGATATGAATATGTACTAATATTATGCAGTTGTTATTAAAAGCTTGTATAAGCCAATTTTCGTTATGAGCCCATAAGTATTGCATAATAGTATATGGAATATATGAGAAGGGTTTGTCATTACTACAGTGTCTGAAAATGTAAGCAGATGAGTTTAAACCCCAGTTTCATGAAACACATGGTCAGGGGATGAGGTTAAGGGGGGAAACTGTGATAGTTACCCCCCTCAGGTCGCCAGAGTTCTGCTGATTGTCCTGGGCCGTCATAAACCCCCTAGTCTTCCACAGACATAGTCCCAGCTGGATTTCCCGTCTTACAGTGTCCACACAACCAATACCAACCATCCACAGCTCTCGTCCCATTCCATTGAGGTGCCCACGGATGACATAGTGTCCCATTTGGACTGTCTTCTCTGCAAGTGAACCAGGATGTTTTCGTTATTTGTGGATACCCAGAAAAAAATCTATAGTTTCCCCTGGCACCCCTGAGTTATCCCCACAAATTCTGAGCCATTTCTTTGACACCTCATTAAAACTTTGCTCTGAATTATCATGGACGACCATGAGTGGGATATTGGAACACATATTTCCCAACTTCTGATATCCATCCCTATCGGTGCAGTATTTCAATCCAGAATCCATTAATATGTTAAGTGAGGGTAGGCTGGGGTCCATTGAAACTAATCCACTATGAGCAGTAGACACCGCTATGGCACATTTAATTGTACTGTTTACATTCATTGTAGGCACTGCAACTTGTATCACCTTTACTCTGGGTGTAGATATGGAGGCTGGTAGGTGTGTGCACACAAAACAATCAGAACGGTTGACGGAATGTGCTGACCTGTTGCCATATCTCCACTATGAATTAGTAGCATATACATGAGAAGGATTGTCTGCTTCAGGCAGGTGATTACCCACCTCAACATTTCTCCTTACTCTGGGGGAGGTTAGCCTACCGCCTGTACTTACTGTACATATGTTAAAAATAAACAGACACAGGGAGAGGCAAGCCATTTTATTAAACCCCTTTTTCTTTTATGAATAAGTCTCTACTGACTTGGAGCGTAAACAAGTTCTTCACCGAATTTGAGATGGACAAGCTCTATATGCCATGCCCCCCTTATTAATCGGACTCCCTCCAAGTCTATCCTGACTTACTTAGATGTACATGCAGACCAGCTGGAGGAGGAGATACCACCTTACAATGTGACTGATGTATCCACGTCTCTCTCTCCTGGATTTTTACTACAGTCGGTGCGGTCAGGAGCATTTGATATGGACCCTTCCACACCGGCTCACTCCACTTCCGCTTTTTGCCGACACTCCGCACTAGGATCCAGTCTCCAGGTTTTATCTCTCCAGACGGCAGTACCGCTATGGATCTAGGAGGAAGCACATTTCGAATCTCACTTTTGTTAGTCAACAATCTATTCATATACTCAGCCAGATTTACCTCTTCTACTTGCTTTCTCTGCAATAAATGTGGTAATTCAAAAGGTATCCCATGTACTACTTCATAAGGTGACATGCCCAATCCCCGCTGTCGTGTCATTCTCATGCTAGTTAATGCCAACGGCAGATATGCAACCAAGGTCCATTTAGTCTCTGCCATGGCTTTGCGCAATTTTGCAATTTAAGGTCTCATTAGCCCTTTATTTTTGCTATTGTGATGGCATCTATAGCTTCTACCACTTTCAGAAAAAGGTCATATCAATACTAATGCATACCTCTTCCTCTCACACAGTGTTAAATGTATGAAAGGTGTGGAATGGCCCAGGGGGTGTAGGGATTGTTCCCTTCTGTACTACTACCCCTCCTCGTGTGTCCTGTGTGTTATAACTTTGTCAAGTGAGACATTTCTTTAAAAAAAATTTTAGTAAAGAAGTGATATTACTTTCATCTATTAACCCCTTGGTCCCCCCTCTTGGTACATGGCACTGCCCATGCACCAAATCTACAGCACTATGGAAGAGAGATTTTGGTAATATAGGCTTACCATTGGGTCCTACTCACCCGCCATGAGTGTATTGTGTTCCATGTGATGCCCATTGACATTTTTCTTGTGGGGGAGCAGCATCATGCTCCGCTCACAGCAGGTCACACGAGATTGAGTCCTCAGATTGGTGTAATAGCCCCACAAGAGTGTGTTTGGCCTTGCTTCTCTGTCTGCAAAGGCGTCAGTCAAACTGATTGGGTCAACATTTTTGGTGTGTCAGCTCTGCTGCTTCTGCAGAGTGAGTAGGTTATAGAGGGCCACTATCAACACAGCTATCACGAGTACAGTGAGCATATCCAACACATGGGTTGCCTTTATCAACTCTTGACGCTGAACAATCAACAAAGTAGTCAATATCAGGATTTGATAGCGGGGTGTCCCAGGACATTCAGTATTATTGGACAGGACTTCTTTTACACAATAGGGAATACATTTTTTTTTCCTCTCAATGAATTATGATTAAGCAATCCACCTCAGTGTAGGGTTCCGCTAAAAGCATGGAGGAAATGCACAGTCAGGGCTTATTAGCCCCAAGCATTCTTACATTTTCCCACATCATCAGCAGAACCGGGTGGAGTTACTTTAGACTATGTTACAATTTGCAAAAAATCATTTTTTTAAAAAATTCACAATATTCAACTAATAGTTTTCCCTTTGGGCTCCTAGCACATGAAGATAGATCCTTTTATTTGACTGACTTAATCAAAAATAAATGCAGAAATGACAAGCAAAGCAATATATGATCACGTTACGAGTGGACTTTTTCAATTGGTCCACCTTTTGAATTTAGTCTTGTGTTAATACTCCGAATCTGATTTCCCAAAATCTATTTTAGAAGGCAAACTTTTAAGCTGAAAACCCACAGTTGAAACCCCACCTGGCCAGCTTATCACTTTCACACAAGGTTGTTCTCATCTCTTCTCTTCAGCAGTGCTCTCTGTGAAAGAGTTCCAAGAGGAGTTAGAGACAAACAATAATGAAAAATTTTGTTTTAATTCAACTCGTTCGGATCCTTTCTTGTAAAAGTTAAATGAAAAGATTAAGGTTATCATCCACTCAGTTTCTTTGCCATGAAGACACTCGTTGACAGTTCCTGTTCACATTGGAGAAAAGATCTTTAATTGAATTTTTTGGTCAGGAAAGCTTTCAGTCACATTTGTTCATCATCCTTCAGTTCTCTGACTTCTGTATGTTGATCTTTCCACTTATCTCACTTATGCCCATTCTATGTTCTTTTTATGTGAAGCTCTCAATACATGTAATCACTTTGTTTTAAAGGACTCGGCAATGTATTTCTCTCTCGTACATTAAACATTTTCCCCGATTTTCACCTTTTACTCAAAGCAATTCAATTACTTCATCTAAATTTTCCTCTGTTTATAGTTATAGTAGTTTATTAATCGTTTAAGAGGAGTTAGCATTTATTTTATCAAGAAATAGGGACTTTTGCCAGGTTTCATAAGGAATAATTATTCTGTTTACTTCTGCAACTTGGTCCTTTTACAACTCCACAGTCATTAAAATGGCTTAACTCCTATAAATTTGCACTGCAAATAAACATTTTTTCTTTAGAAATTTCACTTTTTACCAATCCTGCAATTACAGTAAGGATTCCATAAAATGCTGTAAATATAGGCTAATCAACAGGCACCTTAAATTATTTTTGAATAAATGCAAATTTTATTGTATACATCTACATGAGCACTTCATTGAACAGATTCAATTTGACAAAGACAGAACTAACTACTATGCGAGCAATGCAGTTGTTTACAGACACTCATAGTGTGAGGTTCATTCACATTGATTTCCATGCACACACACACACACAAACGCACACACAGACACACACACACGCGCGCACACACACACACACACACACCTCAGTGCACTTTCCTCTCTCACATTTATTCACACTGGAAAAGATCCAAGGCTCTAATTTTCTTAAAGGGACATTGTGTAGGAATTACTCCCATCCAGCATTGGAATCGTGTATTACATTCAAACGAATAATGCACTCTAGCGCTTCACTTTTTTAAACACGTATTGCAACTACGGCAGCCACCGTGTATCAAAAAGCCTTGTCAAGGCTGATGAAACCATGGATGTATTTATAGAACTGGTACTACTGAACTGAAAGGCAGCATATCGAGGGCTGACTGCAATAAACAGTTATGCCTAATACATATGATGCGGACATAACTGTTTATTGCAGTCAGCCCTCGATATAATACATGAAGCAGCAAAACACAGTACCGTGAATCGGTGTAAGATATTCAAAGTAACGTTAATAAACAACTCAGCTTAGGTGCAACTTGAACATTTTATACTACGAAAAAGTGTTAGCTACATGCACGCTTATAGGATGTCACCTTCAATAGTTACCGAATACATACCCGTCATCCAACCCAAGTTAACCAACAACAGCCTTTGCTACCTCACTGTTTATTCTGTAACGTTACATAAAAGACAGGTGAAGCAGTCGAGTCGCAATTTAACAAAGCCATTCATCAAATACAATAACAGAAAACACTGGCGTTGTTACACCTGCTCACTTTACCGACTTGGAAATGACATAAGCCGACAGCACGGAATCTCCTGACCAGTGCTCCATGCAGAGAACCGCAGCAGTGCAGCTTACGAGAACGTTCTTAGAGACAAGGTCCCCTTGGTGTTCGCGTAGCCTGAATTAATATTAAATATTAAATCAATATTAAATTGTCCGGTGCCGTGGAAAAAGGTTGTAGGAATATTGATTTCATATTCCTGGTGTCACCTTCTCAAGAAAAGAACTCAGACAGAGACAAAGAAGTTAATATCCAAGCCAAAGTCAGTTTACTTTTCTACAGAAAAGGAGCCCGGTCATGCAAGAATAAGGATAAAAGAAAGTCTCTCTTGCTGGTGTATAAAGTTTATCTTACATCCCGACATACGTGATTTCACACGCACGGGCTCTGCTTTTATTTTGTGAATTTGTTGGCCGTGGCCAGCACACCAGGTATTTAAGGGGTTGCAAGTGTGTCGTACTGATGCAGCAAGTCATTTGTGATGCCCACGTGCGGGACGCAAGTCATCTGGCGCTTTTAGATCGTGAGTTCAGCGTGCGACTCGTGAGTGTTATGTGCGCGTCACGTAAGGCTGTGGCACGTATCTCTTACTGGGGACGCACATGTTTACGCATTGTACGGGACTCGTACGAGA
Source organism: Gymnothorax reevesii (assembly GCA_029721435.1). Classification (NCBI taxonomy): domain Eukaryota; kingdom Metazoa; phylum Chordata; class Actinopteri; order Anguilliformes; family Muraenidae; genus Gymnothorax; species Gymnothorax reevesii. The sequence continues at coordinate 116,673,386 of CM056577.1, forward strand.
CTTCGATTGCAAGATGCCCCTACTGACTTCTTACGGCAACTGCGTTTATCTTGACGCTTTTCCAGTGGATATAAAAGATGATCATCTTTGTTCTTCTCGTCATCATCTTCAGCATCATCATGGCTGTGCCATTGATAATGCAACATCATCTCATGCTGATCGAGGAGGAAGAAGACCATGAAACTCTTGTATTAGTGCTCATCAGAAACCTGGACCAAACCTCTTTAGCCAGTTTGAGCTTCTGAGAAGCCATTGACTTCCTCTTGCAACAAGAAATATTTACAAGAAATAATTTGTTCCCAGTGTGATCAGCATCCTGGACTCTTCTGGATGATTGACTCTGACTAGGACATGGATATGGACCGTTTTTTCCTTCTTTTGTTTCTTGTCTGCTGTGGCCAATTCACTTTGTTGATTTCTTAACCAAACTGTCTGATCTTACTGTCATGTCTTTGTTTAGGACTTGATCGGGAGTACTCTAGGGGAGTCCAAGATCAAAATATAACCTTGGAAATATAGCAAAATAGGTCCCCTTTAAAGTGATTTAAAAGAATGTTGGAAGACATATTCCTTGGTAGTGGAAAAGATGTTACAGTATTTCAGAAAGGGCAAATTATTAGCCTGCATCAAGCAAAGAAAAGAATGAATCTGGAAAACAAGCACAAGGAATCATTTTCCCACACAAGTTAGCCACTGCAAATCCCTGACCTTAACCACACTGAAATTTTTTGGGATGTGCTGGAAAAGACTACAGAGAATAGAATAGAACTTTATTATCCACCGTGGTGAAAAATTGTCTTTGGCTCACCATAAACGGGGTCCTTATTTAGCTCATGCTGCTATCCTCTAAAAACCCCATTTGTAGTCCATTGTAGTCTCTCCCTGAAATGCCTCGTTGGAGTGGCTCTTTTGCTATGGCCCTCACTACCCGTGAGCCCACTTTGTTCCGACTGGCCACCTCTGCGGAGGGTGGATCTAGGCGGAACGAGGCAGCAGAATGCAGTTTTCCGGGTCCGCCTCCTCAGAGTGAAACTGAGATGCGTCTCCCATCTGAAGGAATTGACGGGCATATTCCTCAATCAAACGCAGTGCATGTGTATAGATCTAATGAAATTAACTTGTTCTAATAAACACAATGAAGAAAGTGGACCCTGCTGAAAAGTCCAGTCAAATACCTTTAGAAAAAAACCATTAGGAACCATTAGGTTTCTAATGGTCTAATGGGAATTGGAATCCCATTAGGAACCATTAGAAGAAACCATTAGGAACCTACTGGTCCCATTAGGGTATGAAACCATTACAGACATACTGGTACCGTTAGAATGTAATACCAATAGAAAGCTTCCATTAGGAGCTAAGACCATTAGAAAACTGGTCCCATTAGGATCTGAAACTATTAGAAAAACATTCCCAGAACTCTCCTGCTGCAACAGAAATTATAGCAGAATCCTATCACTGGGCACCAGAGACATGTCCATTCTTATGTGTCATTATGTATGTATTTGGATATTTTCCCCTCCGAATTGGGAACAGGACATATGGGGCATGACAACTCATTGCAGTTTGTGATTTTTAATAAAATTTTTTCAGAACCATCAAACCATCAGGTTGTGTTCTGTTCCTTCCTCTTGGATGGATGAGTCATGAACAATGATTTAATCACAAAAGGCCAAATATAATTTAATCACAAATTTAATCGCAAAAGGCCAAAGGTGATCTTGGAATGTGTTAAATGAAATCACTGAACACTGCAATCTACAATAAATTAGTAATATTAGTAATGTGTCTATCTCAGAATTACACCAACCCAGTGAGTGTTAGTAAATGTAAGTAACTTAAAAACAGTTAATTGTCAATTAAGCTTAGACAGCCCTGAATCCAGCACAGCACAGAAGGAAGGGAGAAACACCAAAGCCAACCAGAGCTCTGAAATGTGCAACAACGAAGGCACGGGGCGGAACGCAGACAAGCGGTGGAGTGGCTTGGCAGACCTGGCAAAAACAAAAACATGGAAAAGTAAAAACGTGAACAATAAACATGAATAATGAAATCCGATGTCCTAATACAAGAAACTGTTAAAACTGAGACTATGAACTATGAACTATGAGATCTTGAACGTGAAACTGTTAAAAGCATAAATGCTGTCCTGGCCAAAGGCCAGGACCCCAGAACACAACAGTGGCAACCGTAAAAGTGAAATTCCTGGATTTGTCGTGGTGACGGAGCTTCATGAGGTTGTCAGTTCGTCTTCTGCACGTTGTGGCAACGTAATTAATCAAAGGTTGCCAGTTGGTAACCAAGTAGTACTTAATTGCAACTTTGCACGATGCTTGCACTCGGCTCTCCCTTCCTTACGCTTATTGGATGGACTCCTCATGCTTTAGTTAGCGTTTGCTCTGTACAACTTAACAGGCAGGGAAAACATTGCAAGTCTGTTTAAAAACAATTAATTTAATTTACCACAAAACTTCTTCAGTCCGGGAATACCCATGTCGGGTGGCTCAGGATGTTACATGCATAATGTGCGTCACAAAACTGTTAAACCTCCTGCTAAGTCAAGCATTTCAATTGATGACAGGTAATACAAGAATATAGATTTTATATGAACTGTATACATTAGGTCAATTTTTAAACAGTATATAATATTTTAATTTACAATAATAGTACTTTAATTAATTACTGGACAGAATCATGCATTTTGCACCGCAAATTATTTTATTATCATTAAAAATGGAAAATAGAGTCTGCAGAAATATCCAACACTTTCCTTTTTCACCAAGGCATACATCGATTCAGTTATGTACACAACCTGACATTCAGAGGGAACCCTCTCATGAGTGGGCGGTGAAAAACTCTGGTTTCTGTAGACCACCTAAAGCCAGGTAGACACTGAGAAAGATAAACAAACTTGCGGGGACCTACCCGTGTCCCCAAACATCAACAAAAGTGTTCTAATGAATCGGAGGGCAGGTGTGCGTCAGTGCTGTGCTCATGCATGACAAATGGGTGGGACTGAGCAACGATAGCCTGGCAGTGGCACTACTGAGGCGGCAGAGTGAGGCATGGTGGAAGCTAAACCGAAAAAGAGACGCTCGAACGAGTGCACGTCGGGGAAAAAAGAATGCGATCGCAGCTATGTGAAGTCTTGAATAAACACAGGGAAAGCTTACCAACGCTGGAGAGAATTCCGGGAGTTGAATGGTTTTAATTCTGACACCCAGGTCGCCTTGTTTCTACTTGAGGTGTGCAGAGCTGGTGCTAACTCAGTTGGATGTGAATTGTAAATTGTCATCCTAAGCAAAACTGAGGGAAGCTCATGTATTGTTTTTGTAAGGCTATCTTGCATTGATTCATTCTGACCTGCATGATCTAACAGTAGATAGATCAATATTTCCTCTTTGGAGCGAGTTAGCAACCTTTGCTAACTCTCGGTTGGCAAGCTAGTGAGTTTGCGTAATAACATTTTTTCTCCGGTTATTACCGCGTTGAAATTACCGCGTGATAAGTTTAGCTACAAGTGGTGATCTGTGTGACGTTGGTAATACTCATTTTGTAATGCCGAGCTAAGATACTTGTCAAATGCCTTGTAGCTGGCACTAATGGTGTAAATTTATCATCAGGCAATGGTTGTCAATGTTGCGACCGGGCGTTTATCACAACGAGCTGTATACAGCCATTTACCCAGCTGAGTGAGGCATTCTTAAGCTGCCTTCACACCGGACGGGAAACTAATTTTTTGCGCGACAGATTTTTTTCAAAGTCAATGAAAAGATGCAAAGTTTCATTTTAATAAAAGCGCGCTCATGTTCCAAGCTTCTGAAGGGGAGGGGCTAGCGGCTCTGTTTTGTTTCAACTGTCAACAATAGTGACGTCATATCGCTGATACAGCCTTTAAACAGGCTGTTCCTGTTCGAAATGTGGCTGAGTTCCTCCACAGCGATGTGAAAGACTCATTGCCCGTTATCGCAAACACTTAATTTCAGTAGTTGTCGCCGAGGGTGGCACAACCAATTATTAGGTTTTGGGGATAATTACTTTTTCTCACCGGGCCAGATAAATTTAGATAGCTTTTTTCCCATCATAAATGAAATCATCATTTAAAAACTGCATTTTGTATTTACTTGGGTTATCTTTGTCTGTACTAAAATTTGTTTGATGATCTGAAACATTGAAGCATGACAAATAGGCAAACACAGCACTGTATGTATTCTTTGATAGCTTCACTTCTTCTCCATCTCCACCATACACTATTCTTTATGTCATTTTATTCTGTGTCCATGTCCTTTCCACCTCAGTTTCTAATTTCCTACATCCACAAACAGACAGCATATTCTCTTGGTATTTCACAGCCGTCTTCACTGCACATTTCCTGCCCACACCTTCCACACATCTGAAACTTTCTGCAACCTGTAGCTATGTGGCCACATTCTTGACACCAATAATGACGGAGTGGGGCTCTTTCAAAAGCCTGCACCCTATAACTAATGTAATCGAAAAACACTCTTTCTGGCAAATCTTTTTCAAATTGTGACATGAGAGCGAGGCTATCTTGCGCATTTCCATTTTGATAGCTTTTCCAAAATCTTGCTCCACACACTCCTAATTCCAAAAAAGCGTTGGGTTCTCTATGAAGCGGAACCCCTCTTGTGACGCCGTTCATGGTAGCATGTGGACTCATTTGAAAACACATCACAGGTTTAAGATCATAAGTCTTTGGCTTTAAGGCCTTTTCCCTTTGTTTCTTAGTCATACATTCTTGGATGACAATATCAATTCTGCTCACCCTCACATCTTTTACATCACCAATCTCTCTTTTCACAAAGCTCCTGATATCATGTTGATCATGACACATACGCTTCACTTCCCAGCTATCAAGAATTTAACTCACCCTGATAACAAACCTCTTTGGTAACACTTTACTTGAAGGTATCGTCATAAGAGTGATATAACAGTGGCATAACTGTTACATGACACAGACATGAACATGTCATGAACATAATGTCAATGTCATAAACCTTATGACTCAAGACAACCCAAACAGTGTCAACTTCTCATTACAAAAACCGAATGACACCCAATGACAAGAGTCATAAACGTTAATGACATTGACATAATGTTTATGACATGTTCATGACCGTGTCATGTAACAGTTATGACAGTGTCATGTCACTCTTATGACGATACCTTCAAGTAAAGTGTAACCAAATCTTTTCATTAGTTTTATTTTCAACTCCTTTTTTATTTTCATTTTTCCGACATCCATCTCCTCTCAATTCATTCATCCGTAATCGTAAAATCTATCCAAAAAGCCACAATTAATTTGATATGAAACAATCAGTCCTATTTCAAATTCCCACCACGAAGCAACCCGCTCAGCTCAGCTCCCAATGCATCGCCAAAATGCAGTCCTGACCGCACATATCCTGCAGCATGAAAAAATACTACACACCACCTGTCAGACTAATTACCGCTTATGTAGAAATACACTAAACCGTGTAATAGTCATACCGAGTGGTAATGCAAGTGTTTTTTTCTCTCAGCTCAGCTCATATGAGACAGGAGGACTTCTCTTACAGCAGTTTCTCCCTCAGTAGTCCGTGAGATGGACAACATCTACAGCAACTCAGACATACTCTTCTCCCGTCTGAAAGAGAGACAGGAAGCAGCATTCTTCAAAGGTGAGATTTTTCCTCTAAGCTCTGTCTATTCAAAGTCTTAAATGAGATACAGCTGTCTTTACTTGTTTTGCTTAATCACTTGGCTTTATGGGCCTTTGCTTGAAGACATGAGAGCACGCACAGACAGAAGTTATGCTCGAGAATTTCACCCAAGAAATAATTTCAATTTCATTGACGATTTAGCCTTATTCAAAAGGCATTTGAACCTGTCTTCTGCCTGACCACAATGACAAAGAAAAACTACTTTGTCTGACTGTATTTCTACAAGAGCTTTTTTGCCACGATTATTCCACATCCCTATTTTAGACACTGCGCATCCTCTGCGGGAATGACCTGACTTGAGTTGAAATTGTAATCCTTGGGGCTCTTGTAAAAATCAATGCCACAGCCATTTAATCTCCCCTCCTTGTATTGACTTGTATATGATAACAGTTTTCCAACACAGAAACACAGTGGGACCTTTACTCACTGGCTCAGGCATGAGTTGATGGTTTTTTTCTGTGACATGAATTCTAAAAATTAGTGAATGGGTTTGTTCTGAGTGTGCTCAGTCAGTTTTCAGGAACTCAATGCTTTCAGTTACCAGCAGGAATTGAAGCACTGATTACTAAAACCCCACAAGTCAAGTCAAGTCTTGTGTGACTTTAGTAATAGGTGCTTCAATTATTACACCAGCAACAGTATGTTCACCAAAAACAGAACAGGTCAAAAATATATCAAAATATGTCTCAGTTTCAACACTAGCTATGTTATCTCTGTTCTACTGTGTATAAAATACCGGCTGGTGTAATTTGAAAGTCACTGCGTTTTGATTTTATTCACAATTTATACATTGTCCCAATGATTTCAGAATTGGGGTTGTAAATATTAAAATTTTATGAAAAAGATTGTAAAATCAACTTAGCATACCAAAAATATCTAGATGAATAGGCTAACTACAAGTGCAACGTTTCCTTGGGAACTTTCAGAGTAGTGTACGAAGTGAACCACCGGAGTGAAGGTCATATGACCTTTCAAAAAAAAAAAAAAAGCCTTGGATCTGCTTAGCTGTTATCACAGCAAAAAGTGGCCATAGTCATTAATTGAAGTTTATTTTTTGAAAACAAAAAGCATTTAAATTTTATTGTTCCATCTCTGACTGCTAGGAAATTGTTGGTGGACTCTTGATTAGTAGTGCATTATAAAATTTCCCTGTCTTTCACAGATACCCATAATATTTACTCCAACACCGTCGGAGAGGAGGCAGGAGCAGAGCAGAGCACTGCTGATGGTCAATGCGGTACACTGTATTCACCTTTGACCTTTCCAATACACACACATATTCCAGGATAGCCTTTTGGATGATAGTCTCATACTCTCCCAAGGTCCAACAGATTTGATGTGAGAAAGATGCAGTCCTGTACATAACAAAATATTTCATTTTTGTCCCTTGAGGAGCACTTAAGAAACAGAAATATTCCATAATCAGTGCAGTATATACTTAAACAAAATGCGTGCGATTCAGTCCATCTGAAACCAAGCATTGTGTGTTTTGATGGGTTTTGGTCGTCATTGTAGAGTACATTATAAGCAGCAGAGATTTAAGATATAAATTGGAAAAAGCAAGAATGAAAAAACAACATTTAAAAAATTTTTATTATTACTGTGCCCACCAAAAAGGTTTACATTTTACTTCATTGCTTGGAGACTTGACCAACCTAAATCAAATGAGCTTCAATAGATGGACAATACTGATAATATTGTTATTTGTTTTCATAAATCACTGAAAATTGACTGACACTGAGGTGGAAACCCTGTTGCATCAACTATTCAAAAATTATTTTACCAAATTGGAACTTATGCTGCTACAGTTTTTCAACACCACACAGTCACCGCCTCTTTGGTGCAGGGAACATATTGACAAAACAATAATTTAAAGGGTGGTCCAGGTCAAAAGCTATGGTTCTGGCTTCTCCAGGATTTTTTTTTTCAGGCAGAAAAATGTTTTGCGTGGGTAGACCCTGTTATTTTTATGACATGTACATAACCTCCAAGACTTGAAGACAGGCTGAGTTTGAAAAGGAATCAGAGGCACAGTGTTGTTGTACATTAGCTCAGTATGTTACCTTGTGGTCTGGACGTGCAATTAGCAAGCACATGAACGAACCATTCTGACTCATGGCTGAGTGGTGGTTAATGTAGAGAGTACCATCATGTCTAAAAACCAAGCATTTTACGTCTTTGTTTACTTACCAGGTGCAAAGCTTCTAACTTCCCTGTTTTCATACAGCAATAAACTCCCAAATAGCAAATTCAACTCAATTCAAAATATTTCTTCATTTTTTTTTCCTCAGTGCTGTGAAAAAGTATTTGCACCCTTCCTGATTCGTTCTATTCTGGCTTATTTGTTATACTGGTCTCCTGGTATTCTTCCTCTGGCCATTGAGGTTGGTCGATTTAAAAATATGCCTGAGGAGAATAGAATATGTGAAATGTGTGAGTTAGATGAAGTGGAGAGTGAGTCTCATTTCCTTTTGTATTGTACAAAGTATGAATTGAGAGAGATGTTATTTGATGAAATCCGTAGACAAAACCCTGAAATATTTTGGTGCTCTGATGAGCAAAAACTGGAATGGTTGTTTAATTTCAATGTGTTCAAAACAGCTAGTTTCATTTCTAAAGCTTGGAAAAGAAGACAGGAATATTTGTTTCATTAATCTTTGATGATTTCCTTTGCACCTTGGAATTGAACCCTTGTTTGTTTTCTCATGTGTTGTTGATGTGCTCTGGTCCTGGTTTGTTTTTCTGGTGTCTTGAAAGCCCATGCCGGCTGGGCATACACGCATGACAGAATAATAAAATTCAATTAATTAATTCATTCTTTCATTGTTACATTTAAATGAAAGAATTGTACACATTGAGCGATCGATGAGTCTTCATCTCGAGGACTATTTAGACTTATATATGATAATTTATTAGAAATGGATCCCCACGCATCTGCTGATGAAGGCTCGAAGGCTTTCTTTTGCTTGTGACATCTGTTTTGGAGCACCTGTGGGCAACTATTTCAATTGACGACTCAGGTATTTAGAATCATTTAAGGCAATCGCGCCATTTTACTTCTAACGTTGGTATGACTAAGATATTTGGTATCAATGAAGATCTATGTCTAAAGTGAAAAAAATAAGAAAAACATAAGCCACAAAGAATTTGTCTTATTTTTGAGATCGTCACCATGGGGATGGGGAACTATTTACAGACTCCAAAGTAATGTAACAAACATATTTTTTGATAGTGTAATGGGCAGAAATAAGATAATTAGCCTTTACAATATGTTTTTTTGGTTGATCCGGAATTGCTTATATAAGCCAATTTTAAGAATTTCCTTACATAAAATAAAATACAACGTTAACAAGGACTTAAAAACTGTCTTGGTGTGTTCAGCAATCTTTCATCTATGATCTGAACACAAAAAAGGATGGCTTGTTGTGTAAATGTTTTCACTAGATCACTACATTTACATGCAAATTACATTAAAATACCTCAGATTTTACACAGATATTATGATTTACTCAAGCAAGGAAGTGAATTGTGTCATGCTTTGGAGGCTTTGAGAGTTTTCTTTGTTGCTCTCGTCCAGGATGATATCGTTTTGCCCTTAATTGGATTCCTGGGCCAGCTGGTATTAATTGGGGGGCGTCGCCCGGATTCTATTTAAGCCCAGTTCCACCTCACCTCCCTTGCTATAGTGTCATTGTTTTGTTTGCACTTTAGCCGGTAAGGTCTCTAGTAAGAGAGTTGTTGAGGGTTTAGCTGCATAATTGAGGAGAAGTTCTAGATAGCAAGGGAATTTTTTTTCGTCCTGTCGAGCTCGCCTTGCTTCCTTGCCTCGGATGACATTTAGGTCCGTTGGAAGCGCGAGTCACGCTTTCTTATTTTATTTTTGCGTCTCTCTCTCTCATCTGCGAGTCCCACTTTTATTCTGGTCGCTGTGTTTGGTGTCTCAACTGCCCAGCCATAACAAATTGTTCATCCAGCTCAATTATAAGTGTAAACAACCTGCAATCATCGCTGATGGTTGTAATGCTGCGTGGCCAGGATGTGCAAAAATAGCATGATTGCCTTTAGTCTGCGTGTGATTCTGTGTGGTACATGTAGACCGTACAGGAACCAGTGCTGTATAGGAAATGGCCAGGGCTGGGTGCGGCTTGCCTTGACTGGGGGTGCAGTGAGAATTTCTGGGGGTGTAATGGTACACAGTGATGGTCTAGTTTCTAATTGTCGGTATACTGAGGCCTAAACCCCCGCCCCCCAACCCCAGCCCCCCACACACTCATACACTCAAGCAGTACAAAACAAAAAAATACATTATCCCTCCTTATTCGAAATGTTTAGCGTTTCTTGATAAGTTTGCATTTCCATTTAGCAGACGGTATTATCCAAATTGACTTACAAAATGATGAAAGCATTGCAAGCTACAATGAAGAACCTCGGGTAAACAAAAGAGTAGGTACACACCACCAGGAGAGCTGAGTTCTACGTGTTAGCGCTAGTTAATTTAAAGTGGAAGGAGAGAATTACTGAAAAAAAAAACGAATTATTGATGAATTTTGTATGTTGTTTTTTTAATGAAAAACCCTGTTGTGTCAGCATGGTCATATTTGGTTTTAATGTGAAGCAACACCACATTTGCCAGGGTTGCAGTAATCTTATTTTACAAATTATGAGAAGTATACTTTGCATTTTGAGGTATACTATACTGGCGATCTCTCTCAGCTTAGTTTCCTTTTGTGAGTGTGTACTCAAACAGCTTCAGGAAAAGCCCAGCAGAGAAATCATCATTCACAGACAGAGGGCTCTCAGAGGTTCCACGAAGGGGCAACTCATTAACAGCAAGAAACCTTACAGTCTCCCCAATGCTTTTAATGTAGTATCTATTCCTCTCAGTCCGGTATAGGCCTAACAGGGGAGCAATAGTTCCTCCGATTGCCGGTCTCTTCCTCATTTCTGCCCATGAATATGAGACTTGTACATGGCAATGGCTAGAGCAGTGCTTTTCAAACTCAGTCCTGGGGAACCGCCGTGTATGCAGGTTTTCATTCCAACCACAAATGCAACCATTGAGTTTAATGAAATTCTTACTTTTTCTTCAATACCCTTTATTTTTGACAATATTGCCTTAGTTCTGCATGTTATGAACTATCAAAGTTTCATATTCACATCATATATGAGAAACTACAGAATAATAGGAGTGAAATTAACACCAATAACTTTCAAAATATCAGTAGGCTCTAGAGCAGTATAATTATTGATGACTGGTCACTACATTGAACCATTTATTAAAAAATGAGGGGTTAGAAGGCAGAGCAACTGACAATGACTAGCTACTGTTTAGTGTTTATATTGTCCAAAAAATAAAAATCTGAACTGTAACCTTGTGCACAGCAACCTTTAGGGGCTCAAAAATTAACTTTTGTATGGCTTGGATTAGTAAATATATTAGACCTTGTGCAATTACATGTATTGCAGCATTACAAACACATTATGGACGTGGGGCTTTCATTTCCCCTGGCAGGTACAGCATTTCTCTCATCATGTGAAGTTAGAGAGTAAAACAAATCTACCTAATTAAAAAAAAATCAAAAGCTTAATACAATGGACCACATCGGAGTTAGCTGAGCAATACCCATTATCCATTGCGCTTGAGGTCAAGCATTTTCGGCTGGGGGTATAAACTCTGCTGTATCTCATAGAATTACAATGACAACCACCTACACAACGTTCATTCCTACTGTTTATGCGCAACTTATCTACACACTTTTGTCAGAAGTTGCGGAGCAACAATGACTCGCTAAGTACACGATTTGGTGGCGCTTTTTTGAAATAAAGTTTTAGGTAGTTTAAAAGGTTGAATTATGTGGATGAATGAAGAAACTGCATGCGTTCACTTTCATTTTGTAATGCGACTATGGGCTGCGAACCGTACAGCGAGCTGTCAATTAAAATTTTAGCGCATGTAAACAGTGGGACTTATGCTAAAAAGAAATTGTCACGACTGTTGGCAGAAAAAATGGAAATAAACTTTTTTGTTTGTAGACGTGGTTAAAGTTTTACTTTTATTTTAAATTTACCATGCTGGCAGTACATATACAAATTCATAGTAGTAAAACTTCTCACTTAAATAGATGCCAACTACATTGTGTGCTGTCTTGGGCTGCAAATGTCACATACTATCTTCGTGAGTGGAAAAGCAAGATCTGCCTAAAACATGCTGGCCTGTCAGGTCAAGGCACATGTGATTTCCTTTCACCATTTCAAATGTTATGCTTCCTAGCTGTGAAGGCTGCTGTAAGTGGACGCCAAGAGCAGCGGCCAGAAATAAAAGGCAACACTCCCAGCGTGCTGAGAGACTAAAAGCAGATAGAAACTAGAACGGGCACTCGGTAGAGCGCATACCTTCGCCGACGCCACTGAATCCCTCGCCACTGGCGTTGGTTTCATGCCGATCGGATAAAAATTGACCGAGATATGGCCGAAAGTCGGTTTTGACCTTTTTGTGGCCTTGACCTTGACCTTTGACCCGATCACTCCCAAAATCTAATCAATTGATCCTCAGGTCATGCCAAATCAACCCACCAAATTTTATGAAATTCCGTTCGGTACTTTTTGAGTTATTCGATACACATACATACACACAGACAGACAGACAGACACACAAACAAATAAATACACGGGGATCAAAACATTACCTTCCTCAGCGAAGTCGCTGGCGAAGGTAATAACAAGACTCGCACTACCAACGGACCTGACGCCGTCCGTGGTAGAAGACAGGCGAGCTCGAGGAAAACAAAAGAAAAGGGAAATAAACCAAAGATTCTCTCACTCACTAACACTATTCCTGTTATGCAACTAAGTCCCTGACAATATCTCTCTAGAGACCTTACCGGCTAAAGCGCCAGAGGAACACTGACACTCTAGCAATGGGAGCGAGGCGAAATAGGAGCTTAAATAGAGTCCGGGGCATGCCCCCAATCAATGCCAGCTGGCCCAGGGATCCAATAGGGAGCAAACGATATCGTCCCGGAGGAGAGCTACAAAGAAAGCTCTCAATACCTCCAAACCATGACACCTAGCTGACAACGAGCTAAGACGAGACTGGATAAAGGCAGTCAACAGGGTTGATGGCAGAACTGGTATGCGTTCAGATTTTTAGCTCGATCCGAGCTTGATTCATAGAGATAGTAATTTCTGTTCGGCTATTTAAATTAACTGTTCTTTGCAATTCGGAGTGGTCATTTTCCATTTTTTTCTGCCAACAGTCATGACTATTTATTTTTAACATAAACCCCACTGGTTGCATACACTAATTTTCATTACCATCCTGCTGTATGAGTCGTATTACAAAATGAAAGTGAATGTATGTAGCTTCTTCATTCATCACGTAATTCAACCTTTTAAACTCCCTGAAACTTTATAAAACAAACACCCCCAAATCGTGTACTTTCCATGCTTTTGTTGCTCTACAACTACTGACTAAAGTGTTTCAATATCGCATATAACAGGTAGGAATGAACGTTGTGTGGCTGGCTGTCAATGGAAATCTATGTGAGATACGGTGGAGTTTATACCCCTGGCCGAAAATACATCACTTCACGCGCAATAGAAAATGGGTATTAAAGCTAAAACCGACGTGGTCCATTCTAGGGTTGCATTTGTGGTTGCAATGAAAACCAGCATATGCAGTGACAGTAGTCCCCCAGGAAGGAGTTTGAGAACCACTGGGCTAAGGGCATGTTCACTGAATCCCCAGTTAGACTCAAATGCCGTTTTCCAATTATTGAAACCTTGCCCAGTGAACATTATGTCTTTGTCATTTTTAGCCACAGACTTTCTACTAGGGAAACAGAAATATGCATAAAGCTTTATTGAGTACTCTAACCATGGGCGAGAGCGGTACCAACTTGAGTTGAATGCGGAGGATCTAGGTTAGTTAACAGGTGCAGGTTGGTTAGAGGCTTTCCAGACTGGGTTGTATCCGCACAGACAGGCAGTGGAGTGGCTTAGACAGGGACTTGGAGGAGGATGGCAGACAGGAACCAGGAAGTACACAGGCAGAACTCAGAGTCAGAGGCAGAAGGCAATCAGGTTTACCGGGGGAAGAACGAGAGGACGACGTCAGAGGCAGGCTGAGTCGATTCCAGCAAGTCAGACCGAAGATAATTGCTGGAGAGTGGTGCATGCTGCAATGACAATATAGCAAAGAATTAGTGAAACAGAGCTGTAAATATACTGGCTGGTTAACGAGACTCAGCTGAGAGCAGTTGCAGTGGGAGGGGTGTGGCCAGCCATGGAAGGGGTGCGGCCAGGCACAGGGAGAGGCAGCAGCAGCACAGCAGACTGTGGCAGTTGAAGATCTGTGTCATCTGTCAGTACAAAAGTCTGCTGTTTTATTGATATCTGCATCTTTTGTAAGAAAAGAACAATGCATCCACAAGGTAACTATGTTTATCAAGCAAGTGCCAGTAGTAAGAGTTTTGTGACATGCAGAAGCTGTTTTTGTTGCTTAAAAATTCAAAGGGATTGTCACTCTACAGAACATGATTATGACTGAGCAAGCCTGGTTTTGTGTAGGTCTCGTAATTCTAAGGGGTCTTAACAAATTATTTTGAATAATAACGGGTGCCTTGTTGAATTTTTGCTCTGACAAAAACACCCCCTTATCTCAAAACCTATACCAAAATTCGACTGTAGTTACTACCAGACATTATTCAATAGGTCCAGTTCTACAACTTTCCACTGTCAAACCTTCTCAAATCCATGGGTTGTGCGTAGCCCCCATCTGCTTCTAGGCTACTTGTGCACCGAGGACATTGAGCACTGTCAATGCTGAACTTCATAGTATTTGCATTAAAAACTGATTCTGCTAGTGCAAAAAAAAAAAAAATAAAATAACCCACTTCCTGTGGACACAGGCCCTATTCATCATGAAGCCAGATTGCGTCCATTTGTATCCCTCCGGGCTCTTGTAGGCTTTGTGAGACTCTGGAGTTGGACTGTAGAGAGTTGATCAGGTAATTGTAGATGTCTGGATACTGCAGGGGTGGAACACTGTCCGATCCAGTTGACTCAATACTTCTGAAAAGGACGTCAGGGGCATTATAAGGGTCAATAATGTTTAACCAATTTCGCTTTGTATTATACTGCTCGATTTCTTTGGATGAAAAGTGAGCAATGAACTCGGATGGCTTGAAATCCTTTTCGCTCAAGCTTTTCCTGCCAAAATAGCGGCGTAAACAAAAGGAGTCACATGATGTCTCTACAGACATTCACACAATTTGTTATCTTAGTTCAACATGAGAGGATGTTTTTGCTCCTGCTTCAACTGTTTCACAGCTTTTAAAAAATCAGCGAATATTCATTTTCACTCGCTGACTGACTGACTGAGAACAGTATTCTGCATAATAACCCCACAGAGTCCTGTCAGCCAATAAGTATTTGAAGGCATTTTCCTGCAATAAACCTACTCTGATTGGTCTTTGATGCCTCCGTTATTGGAAATTTAAAAGATACAACACTGTCGTCGTGTTTTACTGATGTTCAGATACTACTCAAAGTTAAGAATTATCTGGGGCCAAAGAAAAATATCTTTAGGGTTACCGCGGCAACTCCACTGCTCGTAACTGAATTTTTATTTTTCATAAAACAATTTACATTCGCCACTGTGACTACTGCTGGTAATTTTTTTTCTTATCACTAGTCGACTACATTCGTCAATGACAATCCCAGCGAGCATCAGCGGGAATTGAGGCACAGAATTGGAATGGTCCACGACAGCCAAATCAATCACCAAGCCTGAATCCAGTAGAGAATGAGATGCCCATTTTTGTGACATTCAGATACTCTTTTGTTCAAACTTCTCTTTGTAGCAGTTGATGATCTCATAACACTGAGTTTGGCCGGCGTTTGTCACAAATGAAACACACTGGCTTCTCTCTGTCAGCAGCAGAGAAGAGAGGCGCCCCCTGCAGGTACCCCCTGGTCCTGCTTGCTGTGCTGTGCATCGTGCTCCTTGGAGGCCTAATTGCACTGGGGGTCCTGTGTGAGTTTATGTCACCTTTCCTTTGGATGCATTTTTACCAGATCAATCAATTTATGATGTCACATTTAAAAAAAAAAAAATAAAAAAAATCAATAAACAACAACAACAAAAAAATAATAATAATTACTGTGTTTCACATTTTACAGGGAAGTTCTCAAGCTTCATTTCTCATTTCTGATGGCATCATTCCATTTAATTTTCACTTGAAAACCACAATTGATTATGTTGCGAAAATAGAGTGAAAATTAGGAGCATGAAAGTATTACTCGTTAAAATGTTCTCCTTGTTGTATGCATCTGCCTTCCTCCTACAGATATGAAGAACAGCAGCAGATCAGATTTCCTGGAAGAAGAGAACAGCAGCCTCCTCGGCTCTCTGTCTGCTGTGAAGCAGAGGCTCGTGGGTTAGTCTGACGTAAAGGCCCAAAGGCTGATGCATTACATGGAGAAACAAATGTGCAGCATGCATTAAAAATGCCAAATTTTGAAAGTCTATCAATAATTTTTCAATTTTGATGGACTTAGCAACATCCTGCAGTTACTGCTCGTCATAAAACTTTGCATTTACACTCTAAGACCTCAAGTTTTATTGAAACGGTACAACCCCATTGCCAAAAAAAGCTGGGATGCTGTGTAAAATGTAAATAAAAACAGAATGCAATGATCTGCTAAAGTCATAAATTGACATTTTATTCACATATTCATAGAACATGGAATACCCTCCTGATATGCTATCTATCAAGCAGGCTGAAGGAAAATCCAGGCTTAAATGGCCAATTCTGGCTAATGTGAGCGAGGGTTCAATTTCTTCAAAGTGGCTGAGATTAGCCCCACATCGGTATCCATGGAAACTATGGTTCCGGCTAAGCCTGATACATCCAGCTAAACTCAAATTTCTGTTCCATCAACCCGAGCCACATCTCCTTTCCATCAGGGTGGTTAATGTGAATCCCAGCCTAGTAACCATGGTGATTTCTGCCCTGTACCAGGTTTATGGTGAGGATTAGCTCCATCTATGTTCAAAGAATGTCCAATAGACAGGAACAGACACCCCAAGACAGTTCTGCCAGTGCATTTACATACTCACAACTGTCATGTAATGATAATAATATGTGAAGCATAAATATAGTTCATAAAAGCTGCATTTGGTAAGTCTAATAAAAGTAACTTTTTGTCATTTTTGCTAAAACTGTCACTGTACAGATAGTATTACAAAAAACTACTACTCTAATTTAAAAAAGGCTCCTTTCAAACCTACATACTGCTTGTACTGCAATTTAAAAGCATTGTTCGGTCCGACCAAAAATAACCAATTAGAGCCAGGATGGTGTCTGATAGCCATCAAACAGTGCACATGCACACGCTGCGGACAACGCCAGTGCACAGTCAAGTGCAAATCTACGAGAGAGGGTTCAGGAGCTTAGAGAAACTAATGGTGCAACCACAGCCATCAACGAGGGCAAAAATACCGATACCTCCGTTACCGACAACAGCACACACGGCTCAAACAAGTAAGAAGAGGAAGCCAGAAGAAAAAAAGCACAAAAGAAAGAATTAGGCAAAGCCCGGGATAAAACCAGAGTGAACATCGGAGTGGCTTTTCAGAGGTGGAAGGAACTCCGTGATCTGGAGGGATTAAAAACCGACGCAGAGTCGGTGACTTCTCTGCTTGACAGGTAAACCCTGCTTTATTCATGGGTTAATTTTTGCTCTGCACTGCTCTGGAAATAAGCGAGTTGGCGTCGCTCACAAGCACAGTCACTGTTCGAATAGCCAGTGTCTTTTAATTGTTACAGTAGGCTACGCCGTAGTGCATGTGATGTTACTGTCGAGCTAACATTAGCTTGTGTCCTATGCTTGTGCTAACGTCACTGGTAATCTTTTATTAAAAAGTAGCAGAAAATATCTTTATGAAATGACCTGGCAGTCTTATCGGCTGTGTTGCTGTCCTTATAAATATGCGTAACGTTTCTGTGCTCTCACAGCTAAATGCTGTCATGCATGCATGCATGCATTCAGCAGGATTCATGACAGTTTCTGTACTCAAAAAAAAAAAAAAAAAGGGCTACTTACTGAATACATACTGCTGTAGATTAATTTTCATGTCGACATGATTTATTTCTGCTCGTTTGTAGACAGGCACGTCGTCAGGCCTGAAAATTCCAGAGCTAGTGCCCCTTGCCACGAAGTGTGAGGGGGATATAGGTTTGAGCTCCTTGTGTCTGTCCGAAAAGGGGACATTTTTTCTCAGGAACTATTTGAGATAGGACAACCAAACCTGGTGCGTAGCTTCAGACTATCAAGGCCTTGATGGAGTTCGAAAATGAGGAGCGCGCGATTCCGGCATTTGGCGGGGGATATTGTTGACCATGCTTACTTGTTGAAAATAATTAGTCCTGGCTAATTCTAGATGGGTTTCCAATATTGACACGTTTTCCAATTCAAGAATAATCAAGTGGCAATTGAAGACACGGCTTCTCTCCCCCATGCGATCAAAAAGCGACAAAATAATGGGCAACATTCAGTACAGAAAAATAATTTAATTATAATTAGGTCTATGCACCGTCACTCAGCGACGGCATTTCAGAACTCTTCAGCGAATGAAGGTAATTTAGGTGACTAGCCTTGGCACTTTTTTTTTCTCCTTTTTCCCTAGGCCCTTGGTCCCCTTATGGAAAATTACCACAAAACAAAACAGTAAAAGTACTATAATGTTAGATGTACTATAGTAACTCTGTAGTTTATTATAGTGATGCTAAAGTAAACCACAAAAGTCAAACTCTACTATAGTAAACTATAGCAATGATGTTCAATTAATATAGTATATTTGCAACAAACTATAGTTTACTGTAGTGAAGTGGAGTTTACTATAGTAAATTTTTATAAGGGTCCTAGAGCCCTCCGGATTGCTTTGGCATCCAGGCGGGCGATAACCATGACTGCGAGAGGCAAATGCAAATTAATTAGCTGTGTGCAGTAATGTTTTGAGGAAGTTAGGCACTTGGGAAATAGAAGAAAATTTACTTGGAAAATAGAACTCTGGATTAGGGACTAGTGTTTTTTTTTTTTGTATATGGAAGATAGTCACTCTAGACCTCACTGGTGGTGGTTCTGCACCTTAAAGTTGGTTCCACTCGCCATAAAACACCAAATAGAAGAAGAGGAGAATGCCTCCGCTCATTCCTTTTCCTAGCTTTGAACCATTTTGCAACATTTCCAGCACTCGACTAGTGTGGGCTTTTTATTTTTCCTGGGCATGTGCACAAAGTGCGGCTTAACTGGTGAGGCTCGAATTAGTGTATTTAGAGCCATCTTATTTCACTTGATAGAACGGGTCAAGGCTAAATTGGGAGTTGGAGCTAATTCAAGCCTCGAGATTATGCCTTATTCTGGATGTTCTTAGCTGTGTTGATGGAATACCCCCCAGATGGTGAAAGTCAATTGTAAGTTACTCTGTGTTCTGCAGGCAACACTCTGAGCATGCATCAGACCTCTGCAAACTGTGAAAAGTCTATTTTTGAACATGGCATAGAATGAAAAAAGGGAACATGGCTCCATACATGACACGCATAGAATAGCATAAAAAGGAGAAATTGATAAACGGAAACACACTGCTGTAATATTTCAGCAAAAACACTGTCATTACATGGTACCAAATGTGTTGTTTTTTAATATTAAAAAGTATTGATTTATATTTTGATTTGACAATAAATGGGCACAACTATAAACTTCAGCTATTATTGTACTTTCAGTAGGTCTTAGAGAGGCGTATATTTTTAAAAGACATTTTTATGTGACTTCTCTCATTACAGTGCACAGAAAAAATTGGTGGCAGCTTTATTCTGCAGAAATAGGAACAGAAAGTCATAGAATTTATTTTCTTTTTGACATATATTGTAGCCATTGCTTCTCAGCACCTTCTAGGAACCCGAATGAAATATTTCATATATATTTTATATTTTACAGAACATCCCAACTTTTCTGGAGACAAGGTTTTATTATGACCAATCAAATGTCCAGGTTTTCGATTTTGATTTGCTAGCTAGCAAGCCTTTCTCTGTGACTTGGCAGAAAATGCAGGCACACAAATATGGGAGCAAAAAAAGACAGTAGCGAGGAGGAGGAGGCAGGGGTAAAACTACCTGACTTTAAATTAGGTCTGTATTTTGTCTCCTTGCACTGTTAGAAGCTGGCACCCTTTTTGCTCGTTATTTTAACTGGCACCTTTTTTTGCCAGTTATTTCAACTGTAATTTTGCAATCAGATAAAATTCAGATACGACGTTACTCAAACTCGAAAGGTCAAATTTGGATTGAAAAATGCAAGTTAAATATTTTCAGATAGAAACATCTGGGTTACTTGGGACAGGGTGGGAAATTGACCCTGAATGGAATCGATCCAACTTCTGGCCAATCAGAGCACAGTCTCTCAGTGATGTGATTCAGACTGAAGTGAAGTGAGGGGATTGAAGCGGGGTCTAGCAGTCTTGCTTTGTGCATTAATAGATTTTGTAAAACAGATGAGCTGATTAAAGTTTAGTTGAATTTGTGAAGTCGTATCATAATATATTAATATGCAAAAACGCGACTGTATTGCATGGTCCTGAACAATCCGGTAAGACTGCATGTTTAATATGCTAGCTAGCTTGCTTTAGTGTTTTTAGCTTAGCTGTAATGTACTGCATCAATGTTCCTTGCACAGACTTTCATTCCATGAAACTTTCTCCCCAAAATTCTATTCTGCTCTCACACTAAAATAGCCCCAACTTACACTGGGATTTGCGTTGCTTCTACTCACTGTGTGCTTACTCTCAGATCTATCACTGCTTGGACAGGTTTTCTTTGCGCGATCTGCTGCTGCTTGGACAAATTTTTTCCACGCAAACTTATGAAGAACAGGTTTGATGGCTTGCTTTGCAGGGTGTGATAAAGGTTTACGTGGAAAATCCACAGTAGTTTTTTTGTGAAGAGTTGCCTATTAGTCCAAGTGAATTAAACATTTTTATTGAAGTTATTATTCACTCACTTTAACATTTCATTGAAAGGGAAACCATGTACTTAACCGCCAGTGGAACTTGTTAACGAAGAACAATGATTGAAATCGGGTCAATCTAATCTGTTTCAAGAAATGTTTTCAGCCCCATCAGTTTTCATTGGTATGAATGATTTGTTAGTTAGCATGCTAACGCTTTTGGCCAGTAAAGAAATATGTCGCATGTTTAACTGTTATCATAACCACTTGAATTTATTCATTTAATGGTGAAAAGCATTAGCACGTTACTAGCTAATTGTCATTCCATTTGTTTGAATTGACTGGCAACCATAATCCATTTTCCAAATAATATGATGCCGGTATTTATGTAAGTCGGATCCCAAATTCGTGAGCACAGGATATCTGCGCAAAATTCGACCTTTCTTCAAATGTTACATTAAAATATACTTAATGGCACTTCCCTCGATTTAATTGAACATTGCCTAACATTGGTGATCACCTATATATCGATATTTGCAAAGCTTGCAGCTCATCATAGACATTCTGGTTTTCTGGCCACTGAATTTAGAGCGGTCTAGACATTTGAGACATTTCATACTGCCGCTGAAGCGCTTCTGAAGTGGCCCTAAAGCACCTCCAAGAGCGCTCTAACTTCAGAGTGCTCCAAAATTTTAGACCGGTCTCATGATCCTTTCATGATGGGATTTACAGGGCTTTAAGGCCACCTCTGAAGTGCTCTAACTCTCAGTATGAAAGGGGTATATATCACTGTAGCGTAGCCCAGCTTCCGTATTACTCATATAGGGGTCTATTCTCCCATCAGCGCGTAAGTCCTTTATTACGTGATTCAAGTTAAGCGCTTTTGAGTAACGCGTATTCTCCCCTACGCGCTTCGATCACGCCCAAAGCGCTTAACTTCAGAATGTAGGCGGCCTTATGAAAGAGGTGTGACTGATCCAAAAGAGAGACAGACTGTACAAAGCTCATTGATTATGGCTATCAGGAAAACATGGAACAAGGATTTTCTGATTAACCATGAAAATGCAGTTGTGGTCCATGGAAAACGCAAACCAGACTTTAAATTTGAATATCCTGGGCCTGCTGATAAAACCTTGTATCTCCAAACTGATAATAAACTGATATGGGATCAGTAAGACACCAGATGCGGGGAGAAGGGAATGAGGATTTATTACCAAACAAAACAAAACAGGCACGAGGGCCAACAAAAAACTTGGCCCAAAGGGTTGCAAAAAACAAACTAAAGTATGCTACACAGAGCTATAAACAATAAATGCAAAAAGGCAAAAAACAAAAAGGCACTGGAAACTCCAGGCAAGATACTCAAGAAAAATAAATAACAATACTAAAAATATATATATATATACACACACACACACACACACACACAAGACGAGAGGCTAGGACAAATACTAGGGAACTTGACAAGAACTTGGCTAAACGAGACGCGACTAGAAACAAACTTGAGACACTGTCTGCCAGCCAACTTCCACCGCATCCAGATAAAGGCTTGGAAATCAAGACATGAGGGGTAACACCTGGAGAGAGAGAAACAAGAGGCATGGCAAGATCAAGACATGGACAGAGATTGGATGACATGACCTGCTCATTAAGAGAATGAGCGTGCTCAGCTTAAGTACCAATTAAGTATGCAGTTTGGAAGCAAGCATGAATGTTAAGAACAGAAAAGCACAGCAAGATCTTGAAATAGCAAAGCAGGAATCATGACAATAAACTCCCTGTCTAAATTAGTAATATTAGTAATGTGCCTATCTAAGAATTACACCAACCCAGTGAGTGTTAGTAAATGTTAGTAACTTAAAAACAGTTAATTGTCAATTAAGCTTAGAGAGGCCCGAATCCAGCACAGCATGGAAGGAAGGGGAAATACCAAAGCCAACCAGAGCTCTGAAAAGTGCAACAACGAAGGCACGGGGCGGAACGCAGACAAGCGGTGGAGTGGCATGGCAGACCTGGCAAAAACAAAAACATGGAAAAGTAAAAACATGGACATGGAACATGGATAATGAAATACTATGACTATGAGCATGAACTATGAAATCTTGAAACATGAAACTGTTAAAACCATGAATAATACTGTTCTGGCCAAAGGCCAGAACCCTGGAACACAACAGTACCCCCCCCTTACAAAAGCGGCACCTGACGCTGACAAAAAACACCAATAACTAAAATACAAGAAGCCGCACAAAACTAAATACAAATCCTACAAGACAAATGACCAATTAAATACTTAGGACCAAAACTCTATGACACAAAACACCTAACCAAGAAACAGTACCACACGAAACATTAAACATAGACAAGATTACTTGGGGTCTCCAGCAAGCTGGGGCTAAGGCTTAGGCTATGGCTATGGCTTGGGGCTATGGCTATGAACTATGGCTATGGCTTGAACTTGGGGCTGTGAATATGGCTTGGCTATGGCTTGGGACTGTGGCTATGGCTTGGGGTGTGACTGATGGTAGTCACGGATGAGGGATTTGTCGAGGATGTGCCTGGCCGGGACCCAGGAACGCTCTTCTGGGCCGTACCCCTCCCAATCCACGAGGTACTGGAGGCCCCGGCCCCTCCGACGGCAATCCAACAGAGACTTGACTGTGTAGGCCTCCCCTCCGTCGATGAGCCGAGGAGGAGGCGGAGGCTCAGGTGGGGGCATGAGGGGGGAGGTGGCAACAGGCCTCAGGCGTGAGACGTGGAACACAGGGTGGAGCCGTCGCATGGTGGATGGGAGCTTGAGCCGGACAGCAGTGGGGCTGATGATCCTTTGAATGGGGAAAGGACCCAGGAAGCGAGGAGCCAGCTTGCGGCTTTCCACCCGGAGTGGGATGTCCTGCGCCGCCAACCAGACCTTCTGGCCGACCCGATAGTGAGGGGCTGGGCGCCGACGCTTGTCTGCCGTGGTCTTCATCGTCTTGCCCGCCCGAACTAAGGCGCGGCGAGCAGACAGCCACACACGGCGACACCGCCGGATGAATGCCCCGGCTGAAGGCACCCCGACTTCCTCCTCCTGGCTGGGGAACAGAGGAGGCTGGTAGCCCATACAGCACTCGAAGGGGGAGAGGCCGGAGGCAGAGGCGGCGTGGGAGTTTACGGCATACTCGACCCAGGGTAGCATGGTAGACCAGGATCTTGGGTTGGTCGAGCACACGCATCGGAGGACCGTCTCCAGGGTTTGGTTGGCCCGCTCAGTCTGTCCATTGGTCTGTGGGTGGTAACCTGAACTGAGGCTGAAGGAGGTGCCAAGGGATGTGCAGAATGCTTTCCAGAACTGGGAGGTGAATTGGGGACCACGATCTGACACAATATCCACAGGAATGCCATGGGGACGGACAACATGCTGGATTAGTAGGTCAGCTGTGGTTTTAGCAGAGGGGAGCTTGGGAAGGGGCACGAAGTGGGCAGATTTGGAGAACCGGTCAACTATGGTGAGGACAGTGGTGTTTCCATGGGAGACGGGCAGGCCAGTGACGAAGTCCAGAGCTATGTGGGACCAGGGACGGTGAGGAATGGGCAGTGGTTGGAGCAGACCAGAGGGAGGTGCGTGGGAGGACTTGGCGCGGGAACAGACTGAGCAGGCAGAAACTAACCCCCGGACCTCTGCTGCCATCTTGGGCCACCAGAAACGGCGCTGGATAAACCGCAGGGTCCGGCCGACCCCAGGATGGCATGACAGGTTGGAGGAGTGGCCCCACTGGAGAACGTCAGACCGGGCAGCTGCAGGGACGTACAGGCAGTTGGCAGGGCAGGCACTGGGCGTAGCTGCACCGTTCTGGGCGTTGCGGACCAGCTCCTCGATCCGGAGGCACACGTTGTTGACAAAACATGTTCTGGGCAGAATGGAGCTGGGCTCTCCCTTGGCCGAGGAAGCGTCGAAACGCCTGGAGAGCGCGTCAGCCTTGGTATTCTTGGACCCCGGCCTGTAGGCCAGGGAGAAGTTGAACCGGTCGAAAAAGAGGGCCCATCTGGCTTGTCTGGGTGTCAACCTCTTGGCAGAACGGAGGTACTCTAGGTTTTTATGGTCCGTCCAGACCAGGAACGGAACCCTTGCCCCCTCAAGCCAGTGCCTCCATTCCTCCAGGGCCAGTTTCACCGCCAGCAGCTCCCGGTTCCCGACGTCGTAGTTGGACTCCGCAGGCGTCAGCCGGTGGGAGTAGAACGCGCACGGGTGTACCTTCTGATCATTGCTGGATCTTTGAGATAGCACTGCACCAACCCCGACATTGGAGGCATCCACCTCCACAATGAACTGCTTGGCGGGGTCGGGGGTGGTGAGGATGGGCGCGGTGGTGAAGCGCCTCTTCAGCTCACAGAAGGTCACCTCGGCTTGCGGAGTCCAACGGAATGGCACCTTGATGGAGGTAAGGGCCGTTAGGGGAGCTGCCACGGTGCTGTAGTTCCTGACGAATCGCCTATAGAAATTGGCGAATCCCAGGAAGCTCTGTAGGGCCTTGCGGTCCTTGGGTGCGGGCCAGTCCACCACAGCCTTGACCTTCTCCTCGTCCATGCCCAGGTGGTTAGGGGAGATGACGTGCCCCAGGAAGGAGGTAGTGGTGGTGCTGAACTCGCATTTCTCAGCCTTGACAAAGAGGCGGTTCGAGGAGGCGGCGGAGCACCTGGCGAACATGGTTTGTGTGCTCCGTCTTGTCCCGGGAGAAGATCAGGATGTCGTCAAGGTAGACATAGACGAACCTCCCAATCATGTCGCCGAGCACATCATTCACCAAGTTCTGGAACACTGCGGGCGCGTTAGTCAGGCCGAATGGAACCACCAGGTACTCCCAGTGGCCGCTAGGGGTGTTGAAAGCGGTCTTCCATTCGTCGCCCTCCCTGATGCGCAGGAGGTGGTAGGCATTCCGCAGGTCCAGCTTGGTGAATACGGCCGCCCCCTGGATGACATCAAATGCCGAGGACATCAGTGGAAGCGGGTAGCGGTTCCTGACCGTGATCTTATTGAGCCCTCGGTAATCGATGCAGGGGCGCAGGGAGCCATCCTTCTTCTTGACAAAGAAGAAGCCTGCCCCCGCGGGAGAGGAGGATGGACGGATGATGCCAGCTGCAAGGGACTCCCGGATGTACTTGTCCATGGCCCCCCTCTCTGGCTCAGACAAGGCGAAGACACGCCCCCTAGGGGGTGCTGTACCAGGCTGGAGGTCAATAGCACAGTCATATGGCCGGTGCGGGGGCAGAGACACCGCACGGGACTTGCTAAAGACAGCCGCCAGGTCATGGTATTCAGGGGGCACTCTGGAGACATCTGGCTTCCCCTCGGAAGCTGGTCCACCCGCCGAACAGGAGGGTCGGGAGTCGAGGAGGCAGCTGGCCGAACAGGAGGGACTCCACTCCCGCACCTCATGGCGGGCCCAGTCAATCACCGGCCCATGTAACGCCAACCACGGATGACCCAGGACAATGGGAGAGCGGGGTGTCTCGGTCACGAACAGCCGGACCTGTTCGTGGTGATTGCCTGACGCCAGCAGCTGGATGGCAATGGTCTGGTAGCACACCTTAGCAAGGGGTTGCCCACCCAGCCCTGAGATGGACAATGGGCTGGGAAGTTGGGAGAGGGGAACCCCCCACTCGGCGGCAGCTCTGGAGTCAATGAAGATCTCCTCAGCTACTGAGTCAATGAGGGCGGTGGTCTTGCGGGAGCAGCCCTCCCAGGTCAGGGTCACCGGGATGCAGGTCCGGCAGTAGGAGGAGGTTTCCTTGGCTGAAGCACCCACTAGTACTCCTCCAGACGCTAGTGGGCGTTGTCTTGATGGACAGCCTCGGACCGCATGACCCTGCTGGCCGCAGTAAAAACACGCCCCCGACCTCCTTCTCCGTTGGCGCTCCTCCTGGGTGAGCCGGGACCTCCCGATCTCCAAGGGAGATGCCTCTCCAGGAGAGAGTGTGGTGGCGTCCCCCCTCGGCTGGTCCTGAGGCGACGCGCGATCAGGGCACGGGGGTTGGATCTGGCCAGAGAGGGTAGAGCGTCGGCCAGGGCCAAGGGTGAGCGCCCTCTCCTCCAGGCGGCTGTCGATGCGCAGGGCCAGGTCTATAAGGGCCTCTGGAGACTCAGGGATCTCACAGAAGAGCAGTCGGTCTTTGACTGGTTCGGACAGCCCCTGGAGGAACACGTCACACAGCGCCTCCCTGCTCCAGCCTGACGTGGCTGCCACCGTCTGAAAATCGATGGCGTAGTCCGCCACCGATCTCCTCCCCTGCCTCATCCTCAGCAGCTCCCGTCCTGCGGCTCTCCCCTGCTTGGAGCGGTCAAAGACACGCAGTAGCTCCTCCGCCAAGGCCCGGTAGGTGGTAGTGCAGGGCTGCCGAGCCTGCCATGCGGCAGTTCCCCACAAGCGAGCCCGCCCCGTCAGCTGGGAGAGGACGAAGGCGACTCGGGCCGGCTCTGAGGCGAAGGTGGAGGGCTGCAGAGCGAAACACATCTCACAGGAGGTGAGAAAAGCCCTGCAGAACCCTGGTTCTCCACCGTACCTTTCGGGCGGTGGAAGGCAGGGCTCAGAACCAGGGTGGACAGCTGGCTGCAGCTGAGGTGCTTCTGCGCCGGGCTGGCGCACAGGGGTGATGGGTGGCTGGTGTGCTGCAGGAGCCCGGGGCTGGACAGCTGGCATGATGGGACCCTGGCTGGGACTTGCCCGGGGAAGGCTGGCTTTCAGTGTGGCCAGCGCAGCTGTCAGCTCCTGGATCTGCTGCCGTTGATGTAGCAGCTCAGCCTCTCGCTGGGCGATCCTGCACTCCATCCCGCTGGTGTCTGGGAGACAGTGTCTACTGATATGGGATCAGTAAGACACCAGATGCGGGGAGAAGGGAATGAGGATTTATTACCAAACAAAACAAAACAGGCACGAGGGCCAACAAAAAACTTGGCCCAAAGGGTTGCAAAAAACAAACTAAAGTATGCTACACAGAGCTATAAACAATAAATGCAAAAAGGCAAAAAACAAAAAGGCACTGGAAACTCCAGGCAAGATACTCAAGAAAAATAAATAACAATACTAAAAATATATATATATATACACACACAAGACGAGAGGCTAGGACAAATACTAGGGAACTTGACAAGAACTTGGCTAAACGAGACGCGACTAGAAACAAACTTGAGACACTGTCTGCCAGCCAACTTCCACCGCATCCAGATAAAGGCTTGGAAATCAAGACATGAGGGGTAACACCTGGAGAGAGAGAAACAAGAGGCATGGCAAGATCAAGACATGGACAGAGATTGGATGACATGACCTGCTCATTAAGAGAATGAGCGTGCTCAGCTTAAGTACCAATTAAGTATGCAGTTTGGAAGCAAGCATGAATGTTAAGAACAGAAAAGCACAGCAAGATCTTGAAATAGCAAAGCAGGAATCATGACAATAAACTCCCTGTCTAAATTAGTAATATTAGTAATGTGCCTATCTAAGAATTACACCAACCCAGTGAGTGTTAGTAAATGTTAGTAACTTAAAAACAGTTAATTGTCAATTAAGCTTAGAGAGGCCCGAATCCAGCACAGCATGGAAGGAAGGGGAAATACCAAAGCCAACCAGAGCTCTGAAAAGTGCAACAACGAAGGCACGGGGCGGAACGCAGACAAGCGGTGGAGTGGCATGGCAGACCTGGCAAAAACAAAAACATGGAAAAGTAAAAACATGGACATGGAACATGGATAATGAAATACTATGACTATGAGCATGAACTATGAAATCTTGAAACATGAAACTGTTAAAACCATGAATAATACTGTTCTGGCCAAAGGCCAGAACCCTGGAACACAACAATAAACAAAAACTTGTATGTCCACTATTCTTACATGCAGAATTAAACATGTTTTATTTTATTTATGTCTTAAATTATATTTATCAATTTATATACATTCTTTATTTTATATTTATTTATTTTTCTGTGAAGTTTATCATTTTGAAGACACAAGGTTTTATCAGCAGGCCCACGATTTGCGGCTGTAATAGCAGGCCTATGTATGTCTGTGCCAATTACATGAAGTAATTCAGGCATCTCTTTTTTATTTCTTACTTTAGACACCATGGCATTGAAGCTATGCAAACAAACTAATTGCCGCGATAATGAAATAATACTGAATTTAGCGCTTCTCAACCAGCGTAATCAGAGCATTGAAAATGTGCCCCTCCTACACTAGCCTGTTTGTTCCGTGGAAGACACGGAAGAGGACAAAGAGAACATTCTAGTCACACAAAAATAACAATCAATGACAGTTTATATGATCTCATTTAGAAATTGCGCGCTTGAAGTTTCAAACTACTCCGATGTCCGGTTTGCAACTAATGGACAAGGCAACGAAAAAACAAAAACATAGGATTCTTACCCCGCACGCAGGGAAATCTGCGGGGCGCTGTAAAAGCCAGGATCTCCAGTGCATTTCACTACACTGAGGAGGGGGTGGCATCCACTCTTTCTGCAGTGGAAGTGCATGGAGAATAACTTGGAGTGGATACGTATGAAGGAGGGTTACGTAAAATGGTCATATTTATTTGCCTATACTCAAAGTATCACTGTGATAGATACTGGAAACAAGCTTAATATGGTTTCAAATATTTATTGTATTTTTTGGCAATTCAAGCAGTTGCACAGTACATAGGCGTAATGGGCCGAGCCAGGGAATTTGGTGCAGATGCTTAATATGCGCGTATCATGATCGCACACAACCTGAACATTAATGCTGTGCCGATGTCTTCGGTCTCTGTACATATTCTTATTAGTGGAAGGGGTTCTGATTACAACGTGAGTACAATCAATGGCTCCCACAACACTGGGGAACCTGACGACCTGGTAGAACTCCCCCTTAACTCTCCGTCTTTCAGCTGGTGTTTCAGGGAATTTTAAAGTGACTGATCTGGTGCAGCATAGCGTCAACCAACTGTGTCAGACACCTTGACACAGACGCCTGTGATATGTGCATGACATTACCAGCCACTCTCTGGAACGACCCAGATGCCAGGACCGACAGCGCAGTTGTGACCTTGATGACCACCTGTATGTTTGGAATTGTTTGTAATACATTTGTAATTGAACTAATTGGAGAACAGGCAGTTGCGTAATATCATATGATGATTTCGTTTGATAATTTATTATGGTTATGAGAAATGTAGTTTAGAAATTAGGATAAACTATCAAATATTGAATGGTTCAACCTTTGCCATGTTAAATAAAATAAAAATTAATGTTAAAATTCGGCCTATAACCGACATCAATCACAATATTCCATTTCCGCTTATGTTGGCCCTTGACCTTAATACAGCCCTCAAAAGCACTTAACAGAAAAAGCGCGTAAGCCAGGGGGAGAATACGCGTAAGTGTTATTTGCATGACGCCCGGAAACGCCCCGAATTTTGGCCTTGCTCTGCCCCAAGTGCGTAACTCCCTTCGGAGCACGTAATGCACAGACTTAAGTCGAGGGGAGAATACGCTTAGGCTGAAAAGCACGTAGCTACGCGCTTTTTTTGACTTGCGCGCATGGGAGAATAGACCCCAATGTGAATAATAGGGAACCTCTGTTCCTGTTTGTTTTGTGCTTTACGTTTGTGCCTTCTGCTGTGCAGAGGGTAATTAAACATAACAAAGTTCATCCTTGCACTCAAAATTCAAAAGTCCTCAAATTCCTGTACTCCATGCCTCGACACTCTGCACTAAGGACAAACGATACAGTAGTCCACCGACTCCAGGCTAATCTGTTATACTGCTACTATTATATCTGCTATTATGGTAAAGGAAAACTATGGGCTCTGGTGTATAAATGTATAAACTGTCCTTTTATTCCAAAGTCATAAAGAAAGCAATGGAAGTTCATATGAATACCTGAATATGACAAGGGCCCAAGTCCATAATTTGACCAATTTGAGTTAAACATAAAAAATTGTCATTTACTCAGAGAGTGGACTTGGGCCCATCATACACAGGGTAATCCTAAGTGCTACTACTACTACAGCCTGCTGGATAATTGGCATGTATCCACCTTTTTCAAGACTTTGTGACGTTATCCATAAATCTTAGCAGCATTTGGTTCTTCTCTTCCGGTTGATGTGTTTGTTAACGGTTGGATAGCTGTAAAGGCAGCTTTCAGCTAATAAAAATGGAAACATATCGGCGGTGGATACACAGTACGGATGTTTTAAAAAGTCATGAGGACAATTCCATGGGTAGATGACGGAGTGGGCAGATGACATGAAACAATAGCCCGATGTTAGCTACATCCACATGGTTAATTATTAACCTCCGCCAAAATTTGTTTGTGAACATGACAACTCAAACAGAAATAAACAAATATCTATGAAATTTTGTGGGTGGGTTGCTATTACATCAGGGGTGGACTGTATTGATTTTGACGTCGATTGGTCAAACAATATGCCCACCGCAGCAACAATCGCAAAATCCTATGTAGCAGTTATGCAGGATGTCACGGCCCTGGCTCACCGGGCCGGACGAAACCAAGCAAAGAGGCGGACAGACGGTGCAACGCCATAACAATTTATTTACAAGTATTAAAAATAAGAAATACAAAATGCGAAAAAGTCAATTTGCGGCTGCTGTTGAAGCTGCTACTGCACGATGTGCAGGCTGGCAGTGGCCGCGCGGCATCACCCAGGTGCAGATCTAGAACTTAAGTAGGAGCCCGGGGAGGAGCCAGGGCAATAGCATGAGCAGCGAGGCGAAGAAACGGCAAGTGGACACACCTGAAAGAAAAAGAGGACGCAGGAGCGGCTGCCAGCCAATTAATTCCCCCCCACAGGCCTGGGGCCGTCACAAGGATCTTACAAAACCCAAAACCAGTGAAGTTGGCACGTTGTGTAAATCGTAAATAAAAACAAAATACAATGATTTGCAAATCCTTTTCAACCTATATTCAATTGAATACACTGCAAAGACAAGTTACTTAATGTTCGAACAGGTTAACTTTGTAATTTTTTTGCAAATATTAGCTCATTTGGAATTTGATGCCTGCAACATGTTCCAAAAAAGTAGGCACAAGTGGCAAAAAAGACTGAGAGAGTTAAGGAATGCTCATCAAGCACTTATTTGGAACATCCCACAGGTGAACGGGCTAATTGGGAACTGGTGGGTGCCATGATTGGGTATAAAAGCAGCTTCCCTGAAATGCTCAGTCATTCACAAACAAGGATGGGGCGAGGGTCACCACTTAGTGAACAAATGCGTGAGCTTATTGTAGAACAGTTTAAAAACAACGTTCCTCAACGAGCTATTGCAAGAATTTTAGGGATTTCATCATCTACGGTCCGTAATATCGTCAAAAGGTTCAGAGAATCTGGAGAATCACTGCACGTAAGCGACAAGGTCGAAAACCAACATTGAATGCCCGTGACCTTCGATCCCTCAGGTGGTACTGCATCGAAAACTGACATCAATGTGTACAGGACATCACCACATGGGCTCAGGAACACTTCAGAAAACCACCGTCAGTAACTACAGTTCGTCGTTACATCTGCAAGTGCAAGTTAAAACTCTACAATGCAAAGCGAAAGCCATTTGTCAACAGCACCCAGAAACGCCGCCGGCTTCGCTGGGCCCAAGCTCATCTAAGATGGACTGATGCAAAGTGGAAAAGTGTTCTGTGGTCTGACAAGTCCACATTTCAAATTGTTTTTGCAAACTGTGGACGTCGTGTCCTCCAGACCAAAGAGGAAAAGAACAATCCGGACTGTTATAGGCGCAAAGTTCAAAAGCCAGCATCTGTGATGGTATGGGGGTGTATTAGTGCTCAAGGCATGGGCAACTTACACATATGTGAAGGCACCATTAATGCTGAAAGGTACATACAGGTTTTGGAGCAACATATGTTGCCATCCAAGCAATGTCTTTTTCATGGACGCCCCTGCTTATTTCAGCAAGACAATGCCAAGCCACATTCTGCACGTGTTACAACAGCATGGCTCCATAGTAAAAGAGTGCGGGCACTAGACTGGCCTGCCTGTAGTCCAGACCTGTCTGCCATTGAAAATGTGCGGCGCATTATGAAGCGTAAAATACTTACAACGGAGACCCCGGACTGTTGAACAACTTAAGCTGTACATCAAGCAAGAATGGGAAAGAGTTCCACCTTAAAAGCTTCAAAAATTGGTCTCCTCAGTTCCCAAACGTTTACTGAGTGTCGTTAAAAGGAAAGGCAATGTAACACAGTGGTAAAAAGGCCCCTGTGCCAACTTTTTTGCAATGTGTTGCTGCCTTTAAATTCTAAGTTAATGATTACTTGCAAAAAAAAATAAATAAAGTTTCTCAGTTTGAACATTAAACATCTTGTCTTTGCAGTGTATTCAATTGAATTTAAGTTGTAAAGGATTTGCAAATCATTGTATTCTGTTTTTATCTACGATTTACATAACGTGCCAACTTCACTGGTTTTGGGTTTTGTACAAGAGTGGGCGTGTCATGAAAGTTATTAAACAAGTTTAGTGAGCAATAAACCTAAAATTTACTCAACTTTCAAAACTTTCTCATTCTGTTTATCATATAACTGAATTGCGTAATTTTATGGCAAGCAAATTAAATTTCCCTCAGCGTCCAATGTATGTTAGCGCTGCGGTAACTACATCGCTCTGCTTACTCAAGTCTCTGAGTCACAGACATTCCTGGCTGAATGAGCAATGCTTAGTAAATTCAGTCAATAGAGTTGCTAGCTAATGTTAGCTCGCTGGGTGAAAAACTAATATTAGTTTTGAAAAAGTACGTACGTGCACGCTGCTTAGCTAAGTAATGTGAACTTAGTTATGTCAGCTACGCTTAACTAGCCCCCTGCAGCGTTGAGCCAAAGCCATTCAACCAACATTACTCTCGGTATTTAGTATGGCTTAGTAGAAACGGCGAGACATAACACTGAGCGATTTCTTTCCCCCCACCTCTCAGCCAATGCGATTTTCGCAAAAGTGAAATATAGAGTCATGGCAAAAATATATCATGACATGGGCTTTGAGAAAAGTACTTTAGTTATGTGATAACCCTTAAATTTCTTAGAAGCCACATTCCCTCAGCAAGATTACGACTGTGCTGCATTGGCAGAGGTTTGCACTCAAGGAGTGCCTCCAGTTACCTACCCTGCTAAAAATTCCAGCTTTGACCAGCCTAGGCTTGTCAGGCTGGTTTAAGCTGTGTTTTGGACGGTTTTAGTTGGTCAACCAGCCCTTCACCTGCTGACTCCAGCTGAATATACCAGCTTAACCAGCTTTGACCTCCTTCATTAAGCTATAGAGACCAGCTAGACCAGCTATGACCAGCTAATAACAAAACTCAGACCATCTTTAGCCAGCTGGTCTCTATAGCTTAATGAAGGTGGTCAAAGCTGGGTAAGCTGGTATTTTCAGCTGGAGTCAGCTGATGAGGGGCTGATTGACCGATTGAAACTTTTTTTTTTTTTTTTTTAATTTTCTCAGAACACTATGCTGTGGACGTGGGCCCTTCTCTTACTCAGGTATTCATATGTAGCTTCGGAGGGCAGGAGCATGTGTACCTGCTTAATAATTGAGTAAACCGTAAAACGGATGGACCTGCAATGATGGGAATGTGTCACAAAAAAATCCAAACGCAAGCGGAAATGTGCCAAGCACACAGAGGTAGTTTGAGTGTGAGGAGAAAAGGCTGGACTGAGTACATTTCCATGCACTCTAATAAAGCGATTATGGTTGGATTTCTGGAGTTATCGGATTATTCAAGTGGTCACGTAAACGCATAGTCCGATAATCAGTATTGGATAAAGGTCGTTTTCAGTTTATGAGAAATTCGATAAACACACCTAGATTTTTGCTCAATTATCCGTTTATTCTGTGCGTGTACACAGCAAAAGCTGATTTGTTTCGTTTTTGTAAATCTGCGCATGTGCAACCTGTTGAGGGCAGGAAGAACGGACAAAGTTGTTCTTCACCCGGCACAACTTTATGGCCAGTGGAGAGTTTTGAAAAATTATCCAAATTCCTTTTTTGCTGGATGCAAATGGGATCACCAAGTAGCAATGGGAAAACTCCACAAAACGTCCATTGACAAACTTTCAAACCATCATCCAATGCATTGTCCAGTGTAATCCAAGTCTGCTTTGTCCACTCATATCCTCAGAACTTTAGAAACACTGTTATTTTTTGCTAAAAATAATAAAATACCCCAGTTATGCTTCAAGTAAGCTCGCGCATTCAATGGAATTCCCGCCTGCCGACTCGTTCATTGCCCAGAGACTCTGCAGCCACTCAGATGAATACTCGTATATACACGAGCAGGGAGGCGGGAATTCCGTTGAATGCAGAAATGTGGTTTTTAATTTATTTTTAAGTCTGTCTGAAGGGGCGGAGCACCCTTGCGACTGTGAGCCAATCACAAATCTCGCGTGGATTTTGTGTGAATATTTGCTAGTCAAACGCTGGCCTACCAACTGAGACCAGACATATAAGCAAGTGACCGTTGGGAGCAACCGAAGCATGATATGGATGGATTCCAGGCTACCTAATAACGGAGAAAACTGTTAAACGGAAGGGCCTGCAATGAGGCAGGGACAATTTCAACGGTCAACACACAACCTGGCATTCTATTGGTCGGTGATTTCAGACAGGAATGGGCCACAAAAAAATCCAATCGCCAGCAGAAATGTTTCAAGCACACTGAGGCAGTGTGAGCACGAGGAGAAAAAGCTTACGTTTGCATGCAAAACATCCGTCCATCCAAGCAGCAGCAGCAGATTGCGTGCAGAAAATCCGTCCAAGCAGCAGATCTGAGTGTAAGCACACAATTTGAGTCGAAGAAATCCAGATCCGAGCACAAGCAGGGGCTATTTGCTTGCGGGGGCAGAATTTTGGAGAAAAATTTTGCAAAATAATTGAAATCGATATGTCTGCGCAAGTTATAATACCACACTCCTGAATAAAGATAGGGATGTCACTCCATACGCCCCTGCATCCAGTGTCAGTGTTATGTGTACATGGCAGATACAGAATATGCAGGTCACAGTTTTACAATATGGAAAAACAGTCTTTTTTATAATTTGAACCTACTCAAGAGGTTGAGTAGAGAACCTACTCAATTCAAGCAACAGTCACAGGTTAAGTGGTTTAATAGTTAATCCAAAAATCTGCCACTGCCAGTGAACCTGGCCATTATTAGGCTGAGTAATCAAAACAAATAAATCAGGGAAGTAGCCCTTTTTGCCCTGTAATGGATTTGCTAACTGTTCAGGGTGTGTTCCTGCGCTTTGGCCATTACAGGCTTGGAAAGGCTTCAGCTGAGATTCTGGTAAAGAAGAAACTGTTTAGATAATAGGTAACATAATCCAACCATCCATTATGTCCAGTGCCTAAAATGGGGGCTGCGTATACAAATAGTACCAATTCCCACATGGTTTATGTAAGCAATACTTCTTGAAACTTGACACTTCCAGCAAATCTTGATTGTTACATTTCAAATTCACTGTGTTGATGAACAGAGCCAAAATTATGGAAATCGCGTTTCTGCTCCAATATATGTGGACCTGCGTTTATTTTCCTCAATGTAGATCTTTATAAATCTGAATATTTACTATAATGAAGGACACCCCATTTCCAACAGTATACTGGATCTGTGTGAATTCAGTACATATGAAATGAGCACAGCTTATTCAAGGTCTTTAGCACTAAAGTCATTTAACCTGGTGTGATAAAGGGAGAGAATGGATCTGTGATTCTGACTGAACTTGGGTGAAAAATATGAGATGTTGTGAATAATATTCCTCTGCATATGAATCAGGAACTGAAATCAAGTTGGAAGATCTGCGGTTGAGGCATGCAGATGTGTCAGAAACACTCTCAGCATTCAGCGGTAAGAGAGCTGACTCATGGTTTTTTATTTTTGGCTTTTTGTATTTTGCGGTTAAGTGGGGGAACCTGCCTTCTTTTATGTAAAGTGTATACACACAAAATCACAGAGATATTTTTTATATATTTAAAAGCAATCCTAGCTATCTCTTTATTCACAAAGGTAGCATTAAATTGCCAAAAATTATGGCCATTGATAATATCAATCTGTACTACTTCCTTGCTTTTTTAGAAACAGAACAGAATAAATAAACATAATGACTGTCATTAAGCCTGTGTATACATTTAATATTAGCTATGAAGCCCTATTTTAAGCAGCCATTATTTCTCTGTTCTGATAACGCACTGTGTTATGTCTGTAATCAACAATAGTAATGCGCAATTGTTGCGTTGGAGAAAAACAAAATCTGTAAAAATAGAGAAGCATTATGCTTAATTTACAATTATTTGTCTTGCTAAGAATACTGTTCTCTGATATTTACAAAGATTAATTTTGTTTTTTAAGTGTCATAAGAGAAACAGTTTTTCTCAAAACCCCAGTTAATTGTTGTTTTGAGAGATCAAGACGATTGAATGCGCATGATTGTGAGGAAACTGATGTCAAATATGCACAACTTTGATTCTGAAAAAGTAGGCATATTTTGGAAAAATGCTAATTAGGAACTGATTTGAAAAAGTTTTTTCACCTTCATCTTAATTGAAAACACTACAAAAAAATTATTTGATACTGTAATTTGGAAACTCACTTGTCATTTGAATATATTGTTTATGCTTATTTCATATCTGATGACTGCAATAGACTCCAAAACTGCTGGTGCAGGGGCAATTTAAGACAAATAATAAGGTTGCAATAATTACACGATAGGAAATGGGTGAATAAATTTGAGTTACCAAAAGGCCTACTCTCTCAAGAACAAAGATGGGTAATGGCTCACCAGTATGGCATCAGATTCATGAACTTCACCTCTTGGACAAAAATGGTCCACAAAGTCGTATTAAGATGATTTTCAGCATTTCACCCTCTGCATTACGTAAGATAATTAACAGATGGATGAGTTCTGGCTTTATCTCGGTGATTAAAGGGCAGAGTTGAAAACCAGCTCTAAATGTGTATGATCTCCATTCCATCAGACGTCACTATCTTAGAACTGTCATGTGACTGTTGTGGATATCACTACATTGGCCCGGAAATACTTTGGTGGAGCTTTGTCAGTCAACACCATTTACTGTGTTGTCTTCCCAACCAGATGTTTGCGTATTTCTTGAGGTACCCTTGGTCGTGAATAATTGGAGAGAGACAAAATCTTCATAAGCTGTCTTTATTCCAGCCTTGAGTCGTGCAATAATCCAAACCCAGAGAGTAGTCTTTGGCCAAGAAGTACTAACTCAGTGTTCTTTACAGAGCAATATTTATGGTAAAAACTCAAACAACTTTATTTCAATCACAATACATGGGTCGTACACACATTATCTCTTAGGTTTTGTCTTTCCCCTATTGGTTGGCAAGCTCTCTATGGATCTCTAAAAAATAATTGGTGGCGCACAAAAGTATTGGTTTCATAAAAAATGAAAGAAAACATGCTAAAAAGGAGGGTAAAATTACAGTCAAGAGGAAAAATACAGTCAAAGGCATAGAATACAAGTAGATACATAAATGATTCAACTGATGATGTTTTCAGTAACAACTAATGATTTTACTGAACAAATATTGATCTAAGCTACAGAAATCAAATACATTTAAATGTCTCACCTGATTATGTTTTCAAATCAACTAAACAGAAGCTGCTTACTAATCAAAGCTACAGAAGCCCACTGCTTATGTGTGTGTGAGCTGATCATGCATGTGTGAATTGAACTGCTTGTATGTATGTATGCGTGCATGTGTCTTTGTGCACTGCTCATGCATGTGTGAACTGCTTGTATGTGTGTTTTATCTGCTGCTTACATAATATGGTTACTGATTATGATTATTGATCATGGTTACTAAATATGGTTATTGGTTTACTGATTACCAGTGAATATAATGAATAGTGATGAAATATTGTGATTACTAGTGAACATGATTAATAGTGATTAAATATAATCCTCAAAAACTGCTGCATCCACAGATGCAAATTAAAGCTTCACTTACAAGAACTAAAATCAAAACAAAAACAAAGACTGGATGGTGTATGGCCAGCATTCCAGTGTTATGATCCAGGCAAGGAACCAGATGCAAACCTTAAATACAAGAGCCATCTGACAATGGCGGATCCCCCCGGCTGTAGGTTGTGTAACAACCTTTAAAAGGCACAGTCAGTAGTATTTATTATCAGGAATACGGTCATAACAGACGAATGTGCTCAGGATGACAGGGGAACAAATCAACTTAGATGTTGGAGAACAGCTTGGGTTCAGGGGTGAAGGTGCTCCTGGCCAGTGGCTTCCCAGTGCAGTAGCCAGGTGGTTTCACCCACGCTAAAGTTGGACTGCTTGACAGAAAAACCAGGAAGTTTAACGAGATTGCTGTCCCAAACCTGGAGTCCCCTGAAGGCTATGGACATGTTCCTAATAAACTGAGCAAAGGAACATACTGGCACAGATGGGTAACAGAAACTCGGTCCCAATCCGTGAGATCACTGGAAAGGCTTTGAAGCTTGTTTCTAATGACTAAGCTCAGAGTAATTACATTTTCAAGCTTCATAAAGATGCAATAAATTCCAAAGACAATTTACCCATAATAACCGAAAGACTAAATGACTGGCTGCTTATTGGAGTGAAGCCTTACTGTCCAGACAAAATTAAAGGAAAACAATAAGCGAGACATGAGGGTGGTGACACCCAAAGTTCTACTCCATACATTTTGTATGTATATGCATGTATAGCAAACTCCAAACACATTGTGTCAAAGGCATATATTTCCTTGATTTGGCTCTGAACTCTGAACACTTATTGATTTGTAATTAAACAAATCAGACATATTTAAAATGCAGATATTCAATTCCTACAAATCTTACTGTGTAGGCCCCCTATTTTAGGCCGTAACATTTGGAACAAACGGTTTCACAGATGTTCCTTGTTCATCAAGCTTGTTCTTTGTGCAGGTGTGCGAGATTTAGTTTTGGAATTTGGTTGCTATTCTTTCATAGGCTTTTGATTGCCTGTGGATCCTGTCTTTCTGGTTTTGAAGCATGAGGATCAAATTCAAGGCAGCATTATGTTAATGTAAATTAAAACTGTCCTAGATAAAGATCAAATCAACATTTTACCCTGTATTTATGTATTTAGATTGGGGCTAGAAAAAGTACAGTCACTGACAGAGAGGGAAGCCCAGGATAGTAGCTTTATAGCTTTGGATTGAGTGAACAGTATAGGTGAGAGCGTCTATGTAGCTCATATGGGCTGTGCCTAAAATTTAGGGTGAATACTACCAATTTCACCAGATAGGACTGAATTGCATTTCGCCCCAAGCTTCAACTTTTTGTCCATTTTCGTTATAGGTTTTCTTTAATAAGACAGTGACTAACCCTTTTTATTTTCTTCAGATATCCTCACATTAGCAAATACAGGGAAATTTTAATCACATTGAAATATTTCTTCTCTCCTGCATCAGAAATTCAGAGAAAGTTTGAGGAGCTGCAAGCTAAGCATGGAGAATTGCTTAAAACTATCTCCAATTACAGTGGTGAGTTTTTATTATAAGAAGTACAAATCTAAAGCGCTCATTCTTGTTCTATTACCTGAATCACTGTAAGCTGTGAAGTCTCTGATAGCAGTATACGCAATTATGAATATTCACAAATGTGGAAACAATGAAAATAATTTTGTGTCAGTACTTTTCCTAAAAGCATATACTCACTTGTGGTCATGGCTGACAACATGGCTGCTATTTGAGAGAGTTCATGGTATAAATTTGCAAATGTGCTCATATTATTTAGTCACGGAAGGTTTGGGATGGCATTCTCTCTTAAGTGCTCATCATTACCTTCAGGAAAAGGGGCACCTCCAGGGATTGTAGCTTTTGGTCACCTGAGGAAAATTATGTGCTGCAATATTTTTGGGGATTCATATCATTTTGTATCTTTGGAACCATTTTCATTTCCCTTCATTCCCAATGGTACAAGTTTCTAGGTAGGTGTTGTGACAAGCATTTTTTCAATGTGGCATTAAATGTGAGATTATGGGTGTGATTCATCACCTCCTTACATTTGAACAACAACAGCTGCTGAGATGAAATTAGAGGACACAAAATATACCTTTCATGAGCAGCGTAAAAGAAACTAGATGCAGGCGATAAGACCTGGGAGAAGGTAGAAGGCCAGAAGAACTGTTGGGGGGTGGCACGCTTCTTGGATGCAGCCCTAAAGTGTATGTCCCTGGTCATCAGCCACACCTTTTCTGTAACCCAGAAACTGAGTGCCGCTCAGTGTTGACGGTTGCCCTGGTTCTGGAAAACCAAGACGTTAAAGCAGAAGGACACAGGCTCTTTTCCATCCTTGGAAGATGCAAACGCCAGGAACTGAGCCAAAGGGACCACCATCTCTCTCCTTTGGTCTAGAATAGGGATGGTTGGTTGCCCAGGCAGCACTCGAAGGGGGCCATCTCAAGGCCTGCCACTGGGAGGGTATTGTGAGCGAGCTTTACCCAAGGTAGAAGGTGTGACCAGCTTAAAGAGGTACCTTCAGAAAGACAGCAGACTGTCTGTCCCAGCTCTTGGTTGAGCCTCTCTACTTGACCGTGGAAGCCCGATGACAGGCGGGGGGTGGCGCAGGAGTCCCTTCAAAATTGCCTTGCCAATTGTGGCCCACAATTACAGAAAGCCTCTCAAGGTCAACATCATCATGGCTGTCTGCACGTTGTTGGAGGGACAGACACAAGTGAGACAGTCAGTCTGCAGAAGAACACTGGCAAGTTTTCCACTCTGCTTGGAACAACCAAAAAGTCAATCATCTCATAAAACTATAGCACAATAGAACACTGTCCCAAATTTTTAGGCAAAGCATAGTCACGCCTAATATTGGTTTTATTTACTTTTTAACAGTTTTCAACTCTGTATAGTGCATCTCTCAGTTATTGGAAATTTTTAATTTCATTATTTTTCCAAACATATTTGTCCTATGAAATTGCCTGAAATGTGCCTAAGTCGTTTGCACAGTACTGTATTTACGGTGGATTACCCTCACATCAACCACGTCCCTGGTGACTTTTGGTATAAAAATCTGGACTTGCGTACGGAAGAGTTCAGTGCTGAAAGCACTGGTTAGATTATCTTGATTCAGGTCCATATATGGTTAGATGATGCCACAGCTGTGTGTTTATTTGTATTTTGAAGAAATGTAACCATGGAGGTATCAGGATTGATTTGACCGTATAATTTACACGAGGACGAGATTTTAAAAAGCTTATTTTTTTTCTGGGTTTCAGTGTCTGTTTTCTTCAGGGACCTTGTGCTTCCCTTAAGTGCTTCAGCTGGCAATACTTTTGTTCAACCACTTCAGCCTCGCTTCCACCAAACACTGTCGGTTCAGTACCCCTGTAATTGGTTAGTAATCTGCACGGACAGGTACCTAAACCCTAAAATTGGTTCTCATTTCCACTGCAGACAATACTCTTAAATGTTGGCAGGGTTAAAAGAAAACATATTTTACAGGTTTGAACAGTAACGGTAAACAGTGGCAACTGATGAGCCAAAAATTGAGGAGGCACAGAACATTCCTTAAAATTAAAGTTTGGTTTTGACAGGTTTTCATATAATTTCTTTAAATAAAAATTAAGTGAACTGCAGAAACACTCAGCATTATCAGGTGTGGCCGGTTTTCCTCGCTAAGGTAACATGAGAAATAAAACGAGTCATTTAGATGTGAAATTGCATTTAAATCAACATTATCAAGGCATAGATACAGTACTTGTTAACCTTCATTTTCTTTGATGTAATTATACATTTATAAAACAAAGGTTAGATGATGCAGGAGGTACTGAAAGCTCACAAGGAAGTCAACATAATAGTTTATTTTTAAATATAATAAAAATAGTATTATATAAATAGTTTATTTTTAGTTTATTTTTTTATTACTCGCAACAAAGTGGATGGGGATGCAGGGGTGAGCATTGCCTTTCCGTATGTCCGTCTGTCCATCACTCTAATTTTCCGGGCCAGAACTCTTGAACCGTTTAGTATTTCTCAATAAAATTTGATTTATGGATTCATATTATTGTGTAGATGTGCCTTTTGATACCTCTGCCTGTCCTACTGTGCAGCTGTCCGACCCGCCACCTCGGTTTGTTTCCTGGTCGTATAACAACCACTCCGTTGTTTTCCGAGAGGAACTCATAAACCGTTCAATGTAGGGTACTGTCCCTTACTCTCGCCTTGTCTGCGCCTGTTTTTCCGGTGTCCCGCTACACCATCCACAACTTTTCACGATGGAAACCCAAAAATTGTTATTCCAATGAGTAATGAACTAACCAACCTGGCTTCATTATCTTTATTCAGATTTTTGATAATGTTATTAGACTCTGCTGTTCCGTACTGATCTTTGGCCAACTGTCCCTGTATTTTACACCGCGAAAGGTGACTGCATGTGCCTCACTGGGTGGAAAATGCACCAGGGAAAATGTCACTACTTTTCCAGTGAGAAGATGAACTGGTTTCAAAGTCAGGAATATTGCGTCTCCAAGGGGGCACATCTGGTCATCATAAAGAACCAACAAAAACAGGTAAAAGAAAAGGATCTAGCCTGTCGGGTTCAGCCATGTTATGTGTCCTACTGTCAGAGTCGCTCATGGTGAGTCAGTTTAATGTTCTGAATGCAGGCTTCTGAGATTTACTGATGGTTAAATTTTACTGCTTGAAGGTATTGTCAGTTGGAATCATATTGCATAAACATTCTGAATGTAATATTACCAGAGGGTTTTGGTGAAATTTTGAGTTATTTTTGTTGACTTACTTGGTATTATTATATTTTTGGTTGTGTTGTTGTTGATTTGTCTCTCATTTTTGCTTTGTTGGCCAGAATTTTGTATCATCCAATATTCGTGAGACACACTGGATGGGACTGAGTGACCAGGAGACTGAAGGGCAGTGGCTTTGGGTGGACAATACTCCTCTCGACAAAAGTGGAGCCCAGTAAGATACCTTCAGAGGCCAATGTTTTGTCTAGAAGAGCTACTGGGACGGTTGGCTTTTCTTATTTAACTGAAATCAGAAACATGCTCACACCCAAGAACCTAGGTGAATTACCTGTGTAAACACCCACTCTCATCAATCATTCATTCTGTGGCTAACAACAAAACTAGTATATCCTGCAGCTATACAGGGAGCCCAGTCTCATCCCAGTGCGTCATATAGTGACGCTACCTGACCAAGCGTCAATATGCAACAGGAAAGGAGGCTTTTGGCAGATTATTTGATGCCAGTTTCGAACAAACCCTACCCCCCAATCCTTAACCCAAACCTCAACCCGAGGCGTCAAATAAGGATGCCAAAAGCCTCCTTTTCCATTGAATATTGACGCATGGTCGGGTAGTGTCACAATAAGATGAGTCAGGATGAGAGTGATTTGATCCAGGAAAGGTCTTGAACTCATGACCTGGAAAAGACTCAGCAGAATTACCCGCGTGATTGCAACTCTTCCCACACTATTCTTTTATTTAAAAGGCTTGGCCAGCACAACACGATTTGGCATGCTTTAACTTGGAGACAGTGCTGA
The DNA here is from genome assembly GCA_029721435.1 of Gymnothorax reevesii. Lineage (NCBI taxonomy): Eukaryota > Metazoa > Chordata > Actinopteri > Anguilliformes > Muraenidae > Gymnothorax > Gymnothorax reevesii. The sequence goes on from CM056577.1 coordinate 116,717,666, forward strand.
AACTGTTCTAAGATTAGAGTCCTTAAGGGGTGTGTCCTAACTTTTCTTGATAATAACGGTTTTTATACAAACCGTTTTGACATTTAGTTCCAACTTGAGATTTTCCCATCACCTAGATGTGTTATGAGCCAGATGCAGACTCAGAGTACAATCCAGTAAAGGTATTTATTGCTGGGAACACAGAGATGGGAAGAAGGGATGAACCCAGAGTGGTAAAAGCTGGCTTTAGCTCTGATTGTATAATGGGCTGGGGGTGTGTCTGAGCCCAGCCAGTCGCGTCTCAAGTCAGGTGGTGCTCACCCTTGCCGAAGCAGTGCTGTTAAAAAGCATGTCAACTGGGTTTAGCAGGAACACAGTCCCAACCCTAAAGACTAATGAAGGCTTGGGAGGTGTTCCTAATAAACTGGTTGGGGGAACAAACTTGAGAGGCAGGTCAACAGGTACACGGTCCAAATCCTGGAGACGAGGGACACGAGCTGTGACAGAAATGAGCAATAAAATGCTCACATCAGAGTTATAACGGTTTGAAATTTAATGTCTCAACACATTTTTCCAAATGGATTTCCGATACGTTTTCTAAAAGTCTAAAAACATTTTTCTATGTTTCTCCACAAAACACTTAGGTTCCTATTTTAATGATCTAAGTGCTCGGTCTGAAGTGCGTGGTGCAAATGCATTCAGGGCATGCCCAGTTCCATTTTTGCTAGTTTAATGGGGAGTTGTCAGGGCGTGAAGGAAGGCGCAAGATTCAAAGCGGTTGTACTTAATTTTTTAATTAATCATAGGTGTGTTTTGGGTGTAACATGAAATGAACCAATCAGGTTGTACTTAATTTTTTAATTAATCATAGGTGTGTTGTGGGTGTAACATGAAATGAACCAATCACAGCGTCATCTACCATGCCCTTTAAAGGCCAGATGCCCTTGTGCCTTGGGGAATCGCTATTGTAAGGGCAGATTTTCCAAATGGCAGAAAAAACTTCTCTGCAGGGAGGGGGTCAACCTACGCGTGAAGTGATGGAGCGCGAGCAAACCGCTACTGAAGCCTGATCACGGTAACGTTCAAAAATGTCAGTGAAATTTATTTTCAAATATTGTTCACAATTGTTTGAACCATATTCCAATGTATGTCGTCTGCATACACTGTGAATCCCGTGCTTGCATTTGAATGTGCACATAAAACAAAGAAACAAAATATTAAAAAAAATATTTAATTCAGAGTCACAGCTAAATAGACAGTGCTGTGAAAAGTATTTGCCCCCTTCCTGATTTATTTTTTTTTCTTTTGCATATTTGGCACGCTAAAATGTTTCAGATCATCAAACAAATTTTAATGTAAGACAAAGATAACCCTGTTACATTCAAAATGCAATTTTAAAAAGATGATTTCAGTTATTTCGGGGAAAAAGCCATCCAAACGTGCCTGGCCCTACATGAAAAAGTTATCTCCCCCTGAACCTAGTAACTGGTTGTGCTTCCCTTGGCAACATCAACTGCAATCAAGCGTTTGCAATAACTGGCAATGAGTCTTTCACATCGTTGTGGAGGAATTTTGGCCCACTCTTCGTTTCAGAATTGTTTTAATTCAGCCACATTGGTGGATGAACGGCCTGTTTAAGGTCATGCCACAGCATCTCAATTGAATTTAAGTCAAGACTTTTATTCAACCACTCCAAAAACCTCATTTTGTTTTTTTAAGCCATTCAGAGGGCCACTTGCTGGTGTGTTTCAGATCATTGTCCTGCTGCATAAACTGAATGCGCTTGAGCTTGAGGTCACAAATTGATGGCTGGACATTCGTCTTCAGAATTTTCTGGTAGAAAGCAGAATTCATGGTTCCATCAATTACTGCAAGTCGTCCAGGTCCTGAAGCAGCAAAGCAGCCCCAGACCATCACACAACCACCACCATGTTTGACTGTTGCTCTGATGTTCTTTTTATGTTAGTTTTACGCCAGATGTAACGGGATGCTTGCCTACTTTTTTTCTCGTCAGTCCACAGCATTTTTGCCCAAAAGTCTTGGGGGACATTGTGATGTTTTTGGCAAATGTGAGAAGGGCCTTTGTGTTATTTTTGGTCAGCAGTGATTTTTAACTTGGAACTCTCCCAGGGATGACATTTTTGCCCAGTCTCTTTCTTGTTGTTGATTTATGAACACTGACTTCAACTGAGGCCTGTATTTCCGTAGATGTAGTTCTGGGTTCCTTTCTGACCTCCTGGATGAGTTTTTGATGCGCTGTTGGAAGGTTCCTGGGAAGGTTCACCTCTGTACCAAGTTTTCTCCATTTGTGAATAATGCCTCTAAACATGGTTCGCTGGAGTCCCAAGCCTTAGATATGGCTTTGTAAGTCTTTCCAGACTGATAGATATCTATGACTTTATTTCTCACCTGTTCTTGAATTTCTTTGGATTGTGGCATGATGTGTTGCTTTTTGAAATTTTTTTAGCCCACTTCACTTTGTCAGACAGGTTTTATTTAAGTGATTTCTTGATTCGACAGGTCTGGCAGTAATGAGGCCTGGGTGAGGCTGGTGAAATTGAACAAAAAAAAAAAGGTGGTTAATCACAGTTAATTTATGATTTAATAAGGGGGGGGTGTAATTACTTTTTCACATGGGGCCAGGAAGGCTTGGATAATTTTTTTTCCCCTGAATAAATGAAATCATCATTTAAAAACTGCATTTTGTATTTACTCCGGTTATCTTTGTCTAATATTAAAATTAGTTTGATGATCTGAAACATTAAATTGTGACAAACATGCAAAAAATAAGAAATCGGGAAAGGGGCAAATACTTTTTCACAGTACTGTATAATATTGTGCGGTTGGGGCAACAACTGAGAGAAATTAAAATGTGCGAGGAAAACAACAGCTTAGGAGCTTAAAATAATGTTATTTTGATTGCACAACTGTAACCCCTTGAGTAATATCCGGCAATTGTGAAATGAACTTGGTTCTGCTTTACTGAAAGTGAGGCTGAGAAAGAATTAGATAAACTGAGATTATACAAGAACAAAAATAACTGTTGGTGGATAGCAGATTATTGCCATTTCATCCTTGAAGGACAAGTGCAATGTAGAGAGGAAAGGAGGTTTTGCAGGGTATAGGCAAATTTGCCCACAGCCCAGTTTGAACCATTTTCTGGTTATATGTACCTACTTGAAGGACTGTCCAGAAAATAGATTTGAAATGTGAAATTTGCATACAGGAAGTGAACTGTGACCTATTTAGTGATTCCAAGATTTTTGTGGGGCAAGGCCTCAAAGTCCATATTTAAGCCACATCTGTTGCTCGTTGAGCTGAAGGTGCTGTGAAGAGTGTATATAAGAGCTGCACTGCCAAACTGGCAGTGCAGCTGCATTCTGTATGTTGGAGCCCTGTTTAAGTTGGTTTGCCGCTGCTCCTCTCTGTTTTTAGCTGCCACCAAGCAGCTCTATGAACGCTTCTGTCTGGCCGTCTGTCCGTCCGTCCGTGACACCTTTTTGACCATGTTCCTGTCGTCGTATCATCATGAAATTTTCAGGAGTTATTTACCTTCACCAAAGTGATGTCCATACACAAGGTCGAAGTCAAAGGTCAAAGGTCAAGTTCAGAGGTCACGACCTTGTTTGCGGGTTTTCGCGCTGTAACTCCAGTTACAATTCATGGATCGCTATGAAATTTTGGAAATAGCTTTTAGGCATAGAGGAGGTGTTCCCTATTGTTTTTCAAGGTCATCCGTCAAATCCCAAGGTCACACAGGTAAAAAAAGTGTCAATTTTGCCCGATTTGACGGCTTTTGCACCGTAACTCCAGCTTAATTCAATGAATGGCTATGAAATCTTAGAACAAGCTTCTTGGTATAGAGGAGGGGTTCCCTATTGATTGCTAAGGTCATTTGTTGAATCCCAAGGTCACACCGGTGAAAAAAGTGTTGATTTTGCAGTTTTCCCGAATGCCCGATTTCACAGTTTTCGCACCGTAACTCGAGTTTAACTTGATGGATGGCTATTAAATCTTACAACAAGCTTTTTGGTACAGAGGAAGGGTTCCCTATTGATTTTCAAGGTCATTTGCCAATTTCGAGGTTACATTTGTACAAGAAACCACCAGTCATGGACACTAGGCCACGTGACGGATGCTAGGCCAGGTCGCAGCTATTAGATCCCTCTGATCTACTTGATATTCTTTAAATTAAATATGTATTTATATTTTTACTCGGCCTGTGCATTTGGGTCCCTTTTCTTGGTGTTGGGTACAGGGTCCCAGTGCCCGCCGGCTTCATGTCCTCAGCTGGCTGTGGCAAAACCATAACATTTAGATGTTTTCATAACTGTTGTACACTGTCTAGGTTCTATATCTCCCAGGCCTTGTTTTTACTCCACTGAGCAAAGCGTAGTCTGCGCTTGTGGTCACACTTTAATGATTTTGTGAACCACAAAGCATTCAACATTGTTGTATGCCAGGGGTAGGGCACCTTCTCCAGAAAGAGCCACTGTGGGTACAGCCTTTCATTCCAGCCAGGCTGCTACACACCTGATTCTACTAATCAAGGCCCTTAACAAACATTCCAAAGATTGATTAGTAGAATCAGGTGTGTAGCAGCCTTGTTGGTATGAAAGACGGAAGGCATTCCAATTAAACAGTGAAAAAAAAATTCAACATGGTATTGACACTATGCCATTCTACTATCAATTATAGTCATCAGATATTAAAAACGCGACTCCCTACCATTGATTTACGCGTATATTCTCTTGACGAATCAGGGCTCATTTATATCCCCATGCAATCTCTCACTAAAATCCAGTCACTTTGATGCTTGCTCAGGCTTATCTGCTTATCTAATTCACACACACATGAAACTTTCCTGGTAATTATCTATTGATTAACACATTTTTTATCCAATTCAAGACAGTATAAACTTTCCATAGTAATTGAAAGACATTGATTGGGTCCTCAGAAAAGTATGTCAACCCTTGCGAAACAGCAGGTTAGAACGTATTCTCTCCACTCTGCGCAGCCGACGCACAGCTCAATGACGTGAATGCAAAGAAAAAAGACTTCCAAAACAACCCAGCGGTTCTTAGGTTACATTTATGAGAGTGAAATGCCATACCAGCATAGTCAATGGGACTTTTTCCAATTGGAATAGGACTGGAGGGTTCCTTTTACCGGATTGCTGTGTTTGTTTGGAGGAATAATTCAATAATGGAGATGTTGCCATTGTTATTTGTAAGTATGATGGAGTATATACGACTCTTGATTAGCTAACTGTCTAGCTGGTTTGCTGCTTTTATTTTTGGTTCCGTGAAAATCACAGAGCTTGTTTGCCACATTGGTTAACCCCTCTACGCAGATATAGATGTCAGCGGACATGGTGCTGCTCTATTTATGCACACAGTTACAATATTCTATCACTAGAAGGCACACCCGAATGAGTTAATGAATATTCACTAGCAATCCGAGCTTGAAGATGGTTTAGAATATGGACAACTTCAGTCCCATCCCTGTTTCCCAGGAGTTGCATGAATTTTACTCCTCAGCTAAGCCTGATGTGAAAACTGCTTGATATACTTGCCCATAGTTTCAACCCAGCAGTTAAAAAAAATGATCTCTTGTGACAGAAAAAAATTGTTGTCCTTTATAGCAACCACTTCAGCTATAGTGTGCCAATGGTATCCCAATGAAGTAGGTAAGAAAAATCAGTTTTCTGAAGCAAAAATTCAACATGGTATTGATACTATGCCATTCTACTATCAATTATAGTCATCAGATATTAAAAACGCGACTCCCTACCATTGATTTACGCGTATATTCTCTTGACGAATCAGGGCTCATTTATATCCCCATGCAATCTCTCACTAAAATCCAGTCACTTTGATGCTTGCTCAGGCTCATCTGCTTATCTAATTCACACACACATGAAACTTTCCTGGTAATTATCTATTGATTAACACATTTTTTATCCAATTCAAGACAGTATAAACTTTCCATAGTAATTGAAAGACATTGATTGGGTCCTCAGAAAAGTATGTCAACCCTTGCGAAACAGCAGGTTAGAACGTATTCTCTCCACTCTGCGCAGCCGACGCACAGCTCAATGACGTGAATGCAAAGAAAAAAGACTTCCAAAACAACCCAGCGGTTCTTAGGTTACATTTATGAGAGTGAAATGCCATACCAGCATAGTCAATGGGACTTTTCCCAATTGGAATAGGACTGGAGGGTTCCTTTTACCGGATTGCTGTGTTTGTTTGGAGGAATAATTCAATAATGGAGATGTTGCCATTGTTATTTGTAAGTATGATGGAGTATATACGACTCTTGATTAGCTAACTGTCTAGCTGGTTTGCTGCTTTTATTTTTGGTTCCGTGAAAATCACAGAGCTTGTTTGCCACATTGGTTAACCCCTCTACGCAGATATAGATGTCAGCGGACATGGTGCTGCTCTATTTATGCACACAGTTACAATATTCTATCACTAGAAGGCACACCCGAATGAGTTAATGAATATTCACTAGCAATCCGAGCTTGAAGATGGTTTAGAATATGGACAACTTCAGTCCCATCCCTGTTTCCCAGGAGTTGCATGAATTTTACTCCTCAGCTAAGCCTGATGTGAAAACTGCTTGATATACTTGCCCATAGTTTCAACCCAGCAGTTAAAAAAAATGATCTCTTGTGACAGAAAAAAATTGTTGTCCTTTATAGCAACCACTTCAGCTATAGTGTGCCAATGGTATCCCAATGAAGTAGGTAAGAAAAATCAGTTTTCTGAAGCAAAAATTCAACATGGTATTGATACTATGTCATTCAACTGTCAATTGTAGTCATCACATTGCAAAAACGGATAATTCCCTACCATGGATTGTCATGTAAATTCCTCAATTGACAAATTCAGCGCTTCCTTATATTCTCCTAAGTACTCTGCTTGATTAGCCAGGCACACATTTGCTTACTTAAGGTCATCTACTTAAAGCACAGTTATATTTCACGCCCATGCTGATACGTTATGATCTATTGATTGACACATTTCTTATCCAGTTCCAGTGAGTATAAACTTTCCGCAGTAACTGAAAGACATTGATTTGACCATCAGAAAAATATTTAAACCTTTGCATAACAGCAAGTCTCATTCTCTCAATTTTGTGCAACAGAAAATGACGCAATTGCACAGAAAAAAATACTTCCAAAACCGGCCTGAAGTGCTCACGTACATCTATGGAATTTAAATGAGATATGGACTTGGTCAATGGGAATTAATCTGAATAAAAACAGGACTGGAGGGTGCTTTCTACCAAATAGATCTATGTCTCTGGAGGAATTCAATTAAGAAAGGTTTTTGTTCATTTTACGAGTACGTGCCATTCTTGGTTCACCATAGCGATGTTGATAGCAGAGCTTGTTTGCCACATTGGTTAGTTAGTGACCGTTAGTCTTTGCTAATAATACTGCATGTGGTGGCATTTTGCTCAATGTGGCACTTTGTTTTGGAATTTATACTTATTCAATAAAATTGAATGCTGAAGTTTTGGCTAGTTTAGAATGCGAACAGCTCAAGCACTTCAGTAGACCCTCTGCTATGTTCGTTGCCCCATCCTGTTCAATCTAGGATAGCCTATTGCCTACTTTTTCCTGATTGTGGAATGTCTGTTTTGTAATAATAAACCATTGGCCTCACCGGGTATTTTTGGCTTACATATGAGCCTTGTATAGGTTTTCTAAAGTTTACAGATTAATAGCTGCAAAGTTTGAAAAATGCGTGGACAGAATATTGGCCCTCGACCTGTCACGTATGACCCTCATAAAACATTGCACATGCTACGTAAGAGCCGCACAAGAGCCGAATAACCACTAGATATTAGCTAAGCTTTATCAGCAAAGTTAGCCCAAAATTCTTGGGACTTCCAACCCCTAGGGCCATGTCAAAGCATCGTAGATGCCAGGCTAGAAACCATAGTGGCACCGTTACACAGTTAATGGATAACTGACCTCGCTATGGCCTCGTATGGGAATAACTAGCCCCTTAGCCGCTACATACGTTACAAACTATCCTCGCTTTTTCAGGAGATTGTGAATTTGAAAAATCGTTTTGAACACTTTGAAATTTCCACCGCGCAAAAATGGACCCTACGAACACTAAAGAACTGCTGTGTAAAATCTAAATACAACTCGCCTCATATTATCGTCATACTCTGGATAATCCGCCACAAACGTAAAAAATTTATTTACGTGGCTTATGGTATATTTCAGATATTACTGAGTTAGTGAATAAAACTTGTTCCTTATAAGGTGTAGAAAGTGTTTATATAAGGTTGCGAGCTTAGAAGTGTAAAACTACTGGCTTTTCATTGCAGGTTGAATGTTCTGACTTTTAAATAAACAGTTCCTTTGAGTATGTATGCTGGCTTGTGGGACTCAGAAGAAAAATTCTAAACTTTATCATGGAGAAAAGGCATGTTTTGGGTTTGGAGTGGTTACTGGTGAACATTGATGTCCAACTGTACCTTTATTGATAACCTCATGCTAAATTCAACCAGAAAATCATTAATTCATATTGATTTTAATCTGTCAAAAGTTGATTTCTGTTAAATATATGATTATTTTATGATTGACAGTGCGCCATTTTGAGGGATCTGAGGTGAGGAGCTACCTGGAGGGCTGTCTTATTTGGCTCATAGAGTGGATAATTTCATGCTCAGATGAAGAAAATTTGTGGTCAAGGAGTTTGATTTCAGGAGTTGGATTTAACCCCCGACCATTTTTCAGTTCTCAGTATTATTTTTTTACAATTTCAGTGCTGAATTTTCATTAAGATTTTCTTCATTTTTGCGGCCTTTTTTCTCTGCCAAAATCATGAAAATAAACTGAAATACAATGGCCTTCTGAATGCAACAGGTTTCTTGACTCAGTTGAACCATTCCTTTCCTCTCAGAAGCAGCAATCTTGAATTTTTAAGCCTGAAATAAGGTAACATAATTTGCCAGATTTGACTTCTGTGCAAAGGGGTTAATAAGGGGTTAGCCTTTATAAATAATACTGCATGTGGTTGCATTTTGCTCAATGTGGTGATTCATTATGAAGATAAATAGTTACGTTTTGAAATTTCCGGGATTCATTGGAATTCAACGCCCGCAAATTTAGCTTAAAACCAACAACGTTAGTCTGAGGTTTTAAACCTTTAAATTTGCGGGCGTTGAATTCCAATGAATCCCAGGAAATTTCACAAACGTAACTATTTATCGATACTGTAAACCATAAGCGAGAAAGAAACGTTTTTTGCACGGACTCTTTCGTATGGCGACGTGATCCGTCACAATTAGAATTCTGCAACCTGTCAAGTTGAACTGATGGGCTGAATGAGCGAAAGTAGGACCGTTTTCATGCTAACAGAGGTGTATAATCCAGGTTCAGAAAGTAAAAGTCCATCCCAGGATATTGTTCCAGCCACAAAAGACCTGGCAGCTGACACAATTCTTCAGTTTGGTGGTAAAACTAACAAGTCAAATCTGCCGACAGGAGTTTACGGTTGGAATGAAAACATGGTAGGATTTTTACTTTCTGACCCCTGGATTATACACCTCTGCATGCTAATGTATTCCTGAGCAGGTGAAAAGGTCCTGTCATTTCAGGGATGTGGAACACTATTCGACAAGGGTAATTAACCAATCAGATTGCGGAAAACACCTACTATTGGTTTACAATTTAGAATTCATACCGCATTCAACAAAATAGAATGCCTAACATTTGGTTTTGCTTGTTTAAAATGCGAACAGCTTGAAGACTTGAAGACAAGGCAAATCCCCTGCTAAATTTATTGTACCGCTTCTGTTCAATCTAGAGAGGTATATTGCCTGCTTTTTTCTGATAATGGAATATCTGTTTGTTAAACTAAGGTATATTTTAGATATCAATGTGTTATGGAGTTATACTTGCTCCTTATAGGGTGTGAAAAGTGTTCATACAAAATTGCGTTCCACTTGATCAGTATTGTAAATAACAAGCTGTCAGCTGCAGGTTGAACATTCTGACCATGAAATTAGCAGGTCCTTCAATGAGTATGTGTTCTTACTGATGCAGCTCTGATGAATAATGGACAAAAAAATCCTTCATTCATTTGCAAGTTCATGAGTCAAACGTTTGTTTGTGTTAAACATATGCTTATTTTATGATCTGACGGAGCATAATTTTGAGAGCTCTGACATCTTTGGAAGCCACTTGTAGTCTGGTACATTTTTTTTTCATTCTCCATTTATATACACCAATCAGCCAAGACATTTTAACCACCTCCCCAATAATATGTAGGTCCCCCCATGCTGCAAAAATATCTAGGTTAAACTGACATTCATTTGAATTCTCGGACCCAGGATTTCTTTGCAGAACATTTCTCAGAGCATTTCACTGCCTCAGCCAACTTGTTTTTTTTTTGGCAATGCATCTGGGTGCCATTTCTTCCCCAGGTAAATGGTGGGCACATTACATGGCCAATTTGCATGATACAGGAGAAAATGGGACTTTCTGGACCAGAAAACCCTCTTCAGTTGCTCCAAGGTCCAGTGCACTTACATTACATTACATTACAGACCATAACAATTTGGCCTTTGTCAAAGTTGCTCAAGTCCCATGTCTTCGACATTCAACATGTGATGGGAACCAACTGTTCGCTTACCCTCTGTGGTCTGTCTGCAGACCTTGACATGCACCGGTACAAACAGTCAACAAATTGCTTCCTCTGTGAGTGGCTTTAATGTTTTCAGTCATTGGTGTATCTTTTGATATGTCTCATGAGTTGCTTGACTCATAGTCAAATTGTACCCCAAATTACACTAAAGCAGCCTTAAATAGAAAGTAGATGCACTTAGCTGGTTGAGGCAGTCTGGACACGCCAGTTTCTGCCTGTTTGAGAACTGCACAACATCACAATATTCCATTGTTAACTTCAGCTTTTAACAAAAATAACGCACTGTCGCGAGCGGGACCCCTCAGACTTGTGCTTTAGTGGCAGCCATATTGATTATCGAAGCTGGACACAAATCAATAGGGAGCTTCCTGTACCCACCCCTAACATACCACCAAAAAATGAGAGCATTTGGCCTGGTTGTTTTTCAGTTATCATCCGGAAATGAAAATGAAGATGGCTGCCGTGGAGGCCATGTTGATTATCAGAGCAAGACAGAAATGGATAGGGAGCTTCCTGTAACCACCCAAAACATACCACCAAAAAATGAGAACATTTGGCCAAGGCTTTTTTCAATTATCCTCTGGAAACCAAAATGAAGATGGCTGCCGTGGCGGCCATATTGATAATTAGAACGTGACACAAATTGATAGGGAGCTTCCTGTAACCACCATCAAAATACCACCAGATAATGAGAACATTTTGCTAAGGTGTTATTGAGTTATCGTCCAGAAATGGAAATTGAGATGGCTGCCATGGCGGCCATATTGATTATCGGAGCGGGACACAAATTGATAGGGAGCTACCTGTAAAGACCTCCAACACGCAACCAAAAAATGAGAGCTTTTGGCCAAGGTCCTCTTCAGTTATTGTGCGGAAACAAAAATGAAGATGGCTGCCGTGGCGGCCATATTGATTATTGAAGCGGAACACAAATCAATAGGGAGCTACCTGTAAAGACCCTCAACACGCCACCAAAAAATGAAAGCATTTGTCCCAGGTGTTTTTCAGTTATGGTCTGGAAACGAAAATGAAGATGGCTGCTGTGGCGGCCATATTGATTACCAGAGCGAGACAGAAATGGATAGGGAGCTTCCTGGAACCACCCCCAACATACCACCAAAAAATGAGAACATGTGGCCAAGGCATTTTTCAGTAATCATCCGGAAACGAAAATGAAGATAGGTGGCGTGGCGGCCATATTGTGACACAAATCGATAGGGAGCTTCTTGTAACCACCCCTAACATACTACCAAAAAATGAGAACATTTGGCCAAGGCGTTTTTCAGCTATTGTTCGGAAATGAAAAGTTAACGGACAGACGGACAGACAGACCTGTCTGTGACGGACGGACGCTGCGCACCATGACAGTACCCCTCTACCGACTTTCGTCGGCTAAGGGGTAAAAAGTATATCAGAAATTTGAGAGTCAATAAAATTGAGGTCCATCATTTTGTTATGACTTTGAGTTCATCACACTTTGCAATAGCATGATACACCAGAATAATTGCTGCTCTTCACTTTTTATTGCAATATTGCTGATTTGTGGGAGATAATGCAGAAATCTGACAGAGGACAAACAAACAATTGTCCCAGAAATCAGTGGAGGAATTGGGGGGAATTGCTCATATCTGTGGGCTGGCAGTTGCCACTACAGATTCTCCATGGAGGTTATTTTGTTTACCTCTTTCCCTCCCAGGTACTGGTGGAATAAGGAACCAGACAACTGGACTGGGGGAGGTAACCCAGCTGGAGAGGACTGTGCCAGTCTGGGGGACCACAATGGAAACTTCAACAGCTGGTTCGATGCTTCCTGCGGAAAAATAAAAAAATTTGTTTGTGAAAAGCACAGCCTAGAATTTGAATTACACAGGTTTTGAAAATCTCAATGTTGTCTGATGCCAGCTGTATCGACTGGAACACTGGCCTGGTCTAGTTAAAAGGCAAATAATGCTGTCAGTGCTTGAACTTTATGGTAATATGTGTCAAAATATCGATCAGCTATTTTGTTTGTTCAGGAGGCATCTGCTCTTTGTTCCTGTTATAACTATGTTTTTGTATTTATACATGCATGTAATATTCTATGGCATTCTCTTCAATTATCCCACAAACTTAGAACTTATAATGTCTTTCTGATTGTCCATTCATAAAACACAATTAAAAGTTAATTGACTGACAGTGACTTTTTGGATAAATTATATTGCAAACCCAAATTCCAAAGAAGTTGGGATGTTGAGTAAAACGAGAATAAAAACAGAATACAGTGATTTGCTACTCCTTTTTGACCGATATTCAATTGAATATCAACACTACAAAGACAAGATATTTAATGTTAAAACTGATAAACTTTTTTGTTTTTTGGAAACATTCTCTCATTTTGAATTTGACGTATGCAACACATTCCAAAAAAGCGAGGACAGGAGCGTGTTTACCACTGTGTTAGATCACCTTTCCTTTTAACAACATTCAATAAGCGTTGGGAATTGAGGATATTACGTGTAGAAGCTTTGTAGGTGGCATTCTTTCCCATTCTTGCTTGATGTATGACTTCAATTGCTCAACAGTCCGGGGTCTCCGTTGTCGTATTTTACGCTTCATAATGCGCCACACATTTTCAATGGGAGACAGTCTCAACCCCGAGTAATAAGCGCAATAATTGAGCAGTAAAATGCCAAAAAAGTTGTTGTGTGCTGGGTTGCGCCTCCAATAAAATGACCAGTCCGGACCTCAGGTTCCCCATCCTGAATGGAAAAGGGAAGCATCCAAAAAGGAGAGTTAAGAGAAGATGAAGAGTAAAGGCTATGTATCCAGCGTCTTCCCATGTTTACGTGTGGGAAACGCTTCATAGCAGGCCATGCTACTTAGAAACGTAACGTAAGTACCCTTTAGTATGCAAGTAATAGGGTTTTCAGTCTCAACCCCAATACATGTTCTAAAGAAAAAACCTGCCTTTTTGTCTTTGTTTTAGCATTATTTTTTCAGGAGGACAAAATGAAATCATTCAGCATAAGAAAACTTATAGTATTTGTAGTTAATTGTGAGTCAGACGTTGTCTGTGATGAACACGGCCCCAAGAAAGCTTATGCAGATCGTGAATTTGCAGAAACACATCAGCAAGTCATGCACAAATATAGCAAGTACAGTCGACGTCAGTCTTTCAGTCTTAAAAACTGAGGAGGTCATAATATGTATTAATATGAGTAAATCAGTAGGATTCAGAATAACAGTCTCGTTGAAATTTGAAAAAAAAAATCAATCAATTATATAATTTACCTTTTTCACAGCTTGTTTTAATTTATTTGCACGAGGGAGTACAGTGCTGTTCAAAAAGCCTAGCATCACAAAGAAATCTGTGGCTCCAGGGTTGGTTAAATTACTAACGTTAATGTTTGCTATTTAGATCATTTTTTGTGATGTTCATTCTGTTTCTGCGTCACAGCTTTCCTTTCCCTTCCCTCATGTTTTTTATCCTCTGATCCATGTGCTCTTCTCTGACTGTTCCCCCTCCGATCCCTCGTCACGCCCATCTCTTCTCTCTCCTGCTTCCCTTTCCCTTGTTCTGAGTTCCCCAAATTACTTCCCCTGTTATTTAAGCCCTTGGTTTTCTCTCTTTCCTTGTGAATTTGTCTCAGTTCTATCCTGTTACTCGCAAGCCTTTTTTGAGTCCTGGTTTGCTATTTATAGACTTTCTTTATCAACGGATTACGAGTTTGGATTGCACTCTGTGTCTCGTTACTTTTGGCTACAACTTTAATGATCGCTGGTTTTTGATTCTCCCTCGATTCCTGTACTACATTCTGCCTTTTTTATGACTATGATTATTGCCTTGTGATTAAGTATCACAATCCTACCTCTGACTTTCGACCCGGACTGTCTGACTTTGTATTCCGCTTCAATAAACTGTGTGAAATTTTCATTACGGTCTACACCCAGATCCTGAGTCCCCCTCCCTGTCGTGGGGACTTCTTTATTATTTTTAATAAATGTTACTGCAATGCACCAGAATTTAAAACAAAATGCACTGATTATAAAATAGTGATGTGAGGTTCATACATAAATAAATGAATAATTAAAAAGAAGAATTAATTTGTCTCAACTCATTTAGTCTGCTGCTTCAGAGCTTTTTTGAGTGCAGTACTGTTTGCAAACTGATTGAGGACACTAATCCTTGCTTAGCATGATGCTAACAAAATCCTTTGGGAAATCCCATAGAAATAAAGCAAAGCCAACAGAGATAACATTACACTTTTTACATTGAATGAACCGAACATGAAAACACTGTCCCTGTGAACTCATACTAACTTTAAAAGATGTGCTGGAGCCATACAAGACAAGCTAAAGCACAAGGGAGCTTTGGCACTAAATTTGCACTTTTTGGTTTCACCATTTTTGCTATAGATATTGCTAAAATCTGCCAAAAAAATGTTGGCTGATTTAAAATTTGAAGCAGGCAAATATAACTAAAAGCGTTTAGCTTGGATGCTTCAAGTTTGACAAGTTTAGTTGTATGCAGTAGTTCCGGCTTTGACTTTTTTTTTTATTTATTTTTTAATAAAATTATCATCTCCAATCCCACCCGAATCTGGAATGCCCAATTGGCGAGCTATGTTCAAAGCTTGCTCGTATGCGACCCCTTGCTACTCAGGATAGTGAAGACAATTCACGGCTCTCCTCCGAAGCACGTGCCCGTCAGCCGCTGCTTCTTATACACTCATTGGTTGAATCTTCGCAAATTCAGAATGAGGGCGGAGGATACCCGGGCATGAACAAATTTTGAATTTACCTGACGAGCGCCCGTCTGGCCAACAGGAGGCGCTTGAGCAACGAACAAAGCTGTTTATTTATATCCCCTTACCCGGCAGTCCCTTCCCAATTTGAATCCCTGTAGCGCGATGGCCAATTGTGCGCTACGCTGAAAAGGCTGCCAACCACTGCTGGCTGGTCCGATCACGGCTCGAACCCGCGACGTAATAGTCACTTCTGCACTGCAATGCAGTGCCTTAACTGAGTGAGCTATCCGGCAGCTCACCGGCTTTGACTTTTTTGTAACAGCACACTCCTGATAATCACATGACAAATCACAGTAAAGTAGCCTTACAAAGACACGGGGGGCGTATTCGAATTCCTGTTCTTGGCGACACTCGGGTTGACTCAACAGGAGAACGACGTTCTGAACAGCCGAGAACCAACACAAGAACGCGTTCTTGCCACTTTTCATCAATTTCACAGATTAATCTTGTTAATAGCCCTCTATTCATGAGAATGAGTAGTTTCAGTGGCAATTTACTATATATTGAAGCATGAAGTGACTTTCAGGCCCGGTTACTAGGGTTGATCTAGCTGAAATTTTGTAAAAATTGTTGGTATCGCAATAATTCAATTCAATTCAATTACTTCGAACAGAAGGACATCCTTCACAGCCGCCATTTTGCCACTGACTGAGAACACCCAAACTCGCACTTCCGTGTTCGGAACAATAAACCCCGCACCTTGCACTTGTGTTGACTCGTGTTGGGGATTTGAATACAGCCAAGAAGCACAGAGCAGATTGTTGGGAAGCTCTTGAACTTCATATCACAACCTCATGTCTTCTCTGAAAGCACAATATAGAGACGACTGGCACATCCGGGTACTTTGCCAAACGTCAAAGCCATGCCACTTCTTGGGGGATAAAAAACCTCGGATTCCATTGACCCTAATCTAATTTGATGTGTTTTCAGGTGTAAAATTTATCTGATTTATTTAACTAAATTTCCTGTTTATATTCATTTATTGATTTATTGATATGTCAACCGATAATTTTGCTACCTTTCCCGAACCAGAGCATTCGCGTTTTCTTAATAAATTAAGGTTGATCGGTCCACCCTCTTGCCCTTTCACTACCGCGAATTTCAAAGTCTGTGTCAGTTTGGGGTTAAGAATAACTAAGAAATGCACATAACGTTCGAGCGCAAACCTAACTCAGTTGGCTGATGCTACTTTATGTTAGCTAGTTAGGCAATTAAAGAATAAATAATGACACAGGACAAAAATCGTAGCGAATAATTCTATTACTTGCATACTATTACTTGCATACTAAAGGGTACTTACGTTACGTTTCTAAGTAGCATGGCCTGCTATGAAGCGTTTCCCACACGTAAACATGGGAAGACGCTGGATACATAGCCTTTACTCTTCATCTTCTCTTAACTCTCCTTTTTGGATGCTTCCCTTTTCCATTCAGGATGGGGAACCTGAGGTCCGGACTGGTCATTTTATTGGAGGCGCAACCCAGCACACAACAACTTTTTTGGCATTTTACTGCTCAATTATTGCGCTTATTACTCGGGCTGGTAGGCCACGAATCAAAGTTTTAGCACTGTGCTTCTTTTTTTTTGGGGGGGGGGGGGGGGTGTCATGATTGTTCTGCTTATGCGTGCGCGTGGTTTTGCGATTGGCCCAGGGCCAGACCCGCCCTGAGTACAGGAGGGTATACTACAAAGCAAGTTCAACATAGACAGGGTTTATTTGAGTAAAACGGTTCAACAAACCCTGACCTCGCAATCAGAGATAATTGGTATCAGAACGGTGGTTATACTCTTTCTTTGTTAACCTCGACTTTGTGCTTTTAACGCCGTGAGCGCTCTCAATTAAAGGGTGTCCCAAGCGTCAATTTACTGTATTTCCCTTCATAAAATGATGGATCGCGTGCTGAATGTTCCTTCGAGGAAGCTATCCCTGATCCAGGATCAGGATGACTGTGGGATGGAGGCACCTTCACGTCACTGAAAAGCCTAGGTTTAGGCTCGACATAACTCACTAACCCACTTATCTTGCTTCGTAGTATACCCCCCAGGCTCTGAGGAGTCTCTCGTTTTTATTTCGGTGTGGCGATTGTCCTGCTCATGCGCGCGGGCGGTTTCACGATTGGCCTGCTCATGCGCGCGGGCGGTTTCACGATTGTCCTGCTCGTGTGCGCGCACGGTTTCACGATCGGCCCAGGCGTAGACCCGGCCTGAGTACAGGCTCTGAGGAGCCTTTTGTTTCTCATTGATATTTAATGCATAAGAGCGTTTGTTTTCCCCCAAAATGGGGCACGGCCTTTGCGCTGAGCTCTTAATAACGTTGAACCGGTTGTCTCTATAGTGGCGTTCTCTGTACTTCTCTTCCTAGAAGTGTGCTCCCATGAGCTAATAGGACAATAGTGTAGCCTACTGCAAAAGAATGTAGTTGTGAACTTTGTGATCTTAACTTTGAGAAAACACCCACATCTTTCATGTATGGTTTATTCAAGTTCACTATGCCTCTATCACATTTTTGTATTCACCTTTAAAACATGTCTTTTGTCTGAAGAAATTTGTCTTTTAAAATGAGGTTAATCATTTACTATGAATGTCGTACATCAGTTCTCAAGAATATTTACACTTTGAGAATAATGCTTGTGCATTACCCCATTATAATGTTAACGTCCACCACTGGTGCATATTACTGATTAGAGGGAAATGATGAAGAAATCTGACAGAGAAGCTATGTACAAAAAAAAAAAACTGAAATCAGAAGAGGAAAATTGTTCTTTTCTGTTGGCGTGTTCTTGCCCCCTAAAGACGCCCCCCCCCCCGAGGTTATTATGTATATCTGCGCTTTTTCAGGCTCCGGTGACAAAAGTACGTCTGGATCAGGGGAGGGGACCCAAACTAGAAGGGACTCTGGTAGCCTAAGGAACCACAAAGAAAATCTCTGTTACTGGTTTGATTTTTATCATGTGAACTGAAAAGAATTTGTCAGTGAAACACAGTACAAGAATCACAGAATCAATCATTTTAAGAATATTTCATCTAGTTCTGAATTAATAGCAGCATCAGTTGAAACAATGGCTGTGACTATGAAAAGGCTAATAGTTCAATGAAGTTTTGAAACTGGCGAATGTCTTCATTTTAATATTCAACATATTTTAAATTGAGTCTGTCACAACCTTTGTGTGAATCCTTTTCTTGTCTCATCCTATCCAGCAACTTGCGTGTCTTTTAGATACATGTATTGTCTCTTTTGATTGGTTTATCCTGTATGCTCTCTTCACCAGCAGTGCTCCATTCATGTTCCCCCTCCCTCATGTGTGTGCTGGTGTATTTATACCCCCTACTCTGAGAGGGCAAGTTGCCGGATTGTCCCTTACCATATACCCTTTTGCAACCAGTCAGTATTTCCGACTAAAGGTTTGTCTTCTTCGGAAATTATTCGTATACTTTAATGATAGTTAAATACAGAAGTTCTCTACCTACTCCTATTGATAGGAGTAAGCTCCCAAGCCTTACTCTCGGTCTCCTTGAAGTCTGTTTATTGAGAACAAACTCCCAAGGCTTCTGTGGTTGTCAGGATTGGGACCTTGTTCCTGTGAAACTCCACAGATCTGCCATTGGACAGTTGGGCTCTGGTAAAGTGTGCACTTTATCTGGCAGCTGTCCCGGACAGCCCCTGCTTGGGCACGGATACGTCTCTCCGCCCAGGGCTCTACCATCTCAAATTGTGTCATTCTGCTCTGGGTTCTGTTCCTCTGTTAATACCATATTACCATCAATAAATCCTACTACTGGATCTTACTCTGACTTTGCATTTGGTTCCTGGTGTGTCATTCAGGAACAGAGCTACAGAATATTTGTGGAATGTATGTATGCTTATGACTAACTTTGAAATAATACAGAAGTGATGCTGTTGGCTGAAAATAATTATCCATC
Organism: Gymnothorax reevesii; assembly: GCA_029721435.1. Taxonomy (NCBI): domain Eukaryota; kingdom Metazoa; phylum Chordata; class Actinopteri; order Anguilliformes; family Muraenidae; genus Gymnothorax; species Gymnothorax reevesii. The sequence goes on from CM056577.1 coordinate 116,737,032, forward strand.
AGTCCATCTAGCCTGCCACCCTCTAAATGGGGCTGAGGGTGGGGGAGGTGAGGGATGGTTATATTAGGGGGTTATACCTTGTGCATGAGGCAGGAAAACACCCGTGAAAGTTTGCCAATCAATTTTAGCATTCACTCTCTTTTCACTTACACTCATACTTATGGTGGGAAAATTTGAGGTCCACAACTGGATTGCAATACATGTCTTTGGACTGTGGGGAGCATGGAAGGCCAGATCACTCAAGAAATCTCACACAAAACAGGGAAAGAACATAAAAATCCACTTAGAAAGCAATGCCCAAAAATAATACAATATTACTAATATTATAATAATAATAATAAAAAATATTAAAATGGGTATATTATTTATGGTGTGATTTCTGACCCAACGATTTGGCACTTTGGCACTTTGATAATGATGGAATAATTGACCTTGTTTAGCTTAAACTTGTTACTGTAAGTGCAATAGGATACATTTTTGTGAAACCAGTTTATTTTATTCTTAAATTATTGTCGGATCAGAAGTCACACCTTAAATAATATTTGCAGAACTAAAGTCCTTTAGCATGATAATGAATAAATTGCACATTCTGTGTCATTGTGTAATGGGAGCTATACTTTGCCAGTAGGGGGAGATGTTGTCCTAGAAATTTGACAAACAACGCAATCTCAGGTTCCAAGTTGAATGAGCGGGGCACTTCTTCTCTGACGTGATATGGCCTCAATTTAAAAGAGAAATAATGCAGCATTGGCTGTATTAATACTAAGCCTTTGGATTCATTGCTCAATGACACAGACATGTTGCTGAGACCAGTTTATGAGTTGATCCACACTGTTGTAAATTGACTGAATTTAAAAGTTAAATTCATGCATTGTTTCCTTGTTATTTTAGCTGTAGTACAGTCCTTACATGCTTTAACACACTTTTACAGTTAAAGCATGCTTTAACTGTGGTTTACAGTTCACATACACAGAACCACAAAATAGGCACATGTCACTGCAGTGGTCCAGGCTTTGCATGCAGCCGAGGTTGACGGGGTAGGCTGCATTTATGCAGTTTTCACCCGTGTCAAGTTACACAAGTGATGAGTGGGGCGCTAGGATTTGACTCGCCATTTGCACTCTGTTTTAATCTTTAAAATTATCTGTAAAATTAACTGTAAAATTACAGTTCAAATAACTGGCAAAGGAGAAGGTGCCAGTTTATAACAGCGCAGTGCTGCCCCACAAAGGCTAAGTGCAGTAACTACGCAATAATTTAAACAGTAAAAAATGGCTTCAGAGTTTGTTTGCTGTCCCAACAAATAAATAGTCAGCACATCACTGATAGATTATGATTAACTGTGTAACTGTGTAACTCACATTTTACCCAATATGTAGGTTCTGCACTTAGGCTTTGTAGGGCAGAGTGGTGTTCAGGCCATTGAGTTTCCCGAGCAATAGCCAGTGGCTCACCGGCCACATATTTTTCATACAAACCTTTTGATACGCCCGTGCGCACTTTGATCCGCTCTATTCCTATGCACTTCATCAATGATGTCAATACATTGCCAATCTAACCCTAACCCCTATCCTTAACCCCAACCCCAAACCCTAATTCTATCCTTAACCCTAACCCCACACCCCCAGTCAACGTGCTCATGCGCAAGGTTGGAGAAGTTCATAGGGAAAAAATTTTGGCACCCTGCCTTACAAAAGGGTTATATATTCTTTCTCATCAACCCTGCTTTCCTCCTCACTGGTACTGTTCTTTAGATGGCCTCCACTGAAACAGAGTCGGGTTAAAATATAATCATATGCATGGTAGTCACTTAGGCACGCATAAAACCTTATATTATTGTACTTTATTTTTGTGGATTGGCTTTAATTGTATTTTTTTTAACCAATTAATACTTTGCTTTAGGCTATAGGAACATCCAAAAATCTGTTTTTTGCAAATAAAAACGATATATTGGCATTGGCAATCCACCATTTATTTCATTAGGCTGTTTTCTTCCCAAAAATGTACGAAGGCAGGCAAGGGGAATTTGTTTGACTAATGGCCTTGCTTGTCCCCTGTTGCGTTTTCAATCAAGAAATGCGCATCAACGCCAACGGAAATCAGGTGAAAATGTCAAAAAGCCATGGACGAGCTGAAGAGCTGAGAGAAAAAAGGAAGCAGGCATTGGAGGCTCATACAACCAAATGCAAAAAATGTACAGCTGTTTGGGCATAAAGATCCTCATGTGGCAACACGGATGGAGTAAGATTGGCGTTAAATGAATGGGTTATCGCAGCTTATGTGTTCGGTTAAAGTTTGCTTGAGCTTGCAAAACAACCCCGCTGATGGACAAGTTGTCATCAGCCTACTGTGTAATGCATACTGCTGTGTTTCAAATGGTTTCGATGCAAGATGAATTTTTTTCCTGGAATACAGGTAGACTTTTCCAAACTTTTCATTCCTAAACACTAATTTGACATTCCGAATCACCAGTCATTATAACACTAGTATCTTTCCACAGTGCTGTAGTGATTTCAAGGATAGTTATTGTTCATCGTGTTATCATCAGCAGGTCATGATTGATGCTTTTAATTCATGTTAATTTTGTTTGGCACACATAAGAGATGAAGTGAGGATTAAACTACCTCTTGAACCCGAGTAGGTTTTTTTAAATTAAATTAATTTAAATGATTTTTGGCTGAAATAGAGACATCAAAATGTGACTTCAAAAGGAGGGTTTTATCATAAAGGATGTGGGAAATTAAAATCATTTAGTATGATGTTCTAAGGGTTGTACACTGGAGATGTGCGCGGAGGACAGGAAGTTGAAGACTGGACTCAGGTGCAAGGATGGACTTTATTATGTATTATTATTTATTTATTATGCCCACTGTGCAGCAGAAAGGCACATATGAAGCAATACAAAACAAGGAGGAAACTAGGTTCCTTAATGATGCTATTAGTAATACAAACACTGGGTTTTAGTTACAGCAACAATGTATTACTAAAATAGAAAAAGGAAAGAGGAAACCATGCTGCTTAATGATAAAGCTTAAGTGCTGATATCAACAGTAAACATCACAAAGTTAGAGAATTAGAATATACATGCAATATGTGGAGGATAAGTTTATACAAGACAAGCAATACACCAAAGGCATGTGGTTTATAAAACTTCGCAAAGACTAAGAGCGAGGCTCGGTCTGAAATAGCGCAATACTACCACCCAGTGGAAATGAATAACAGGTGCACGCGATGATTGCGGAGCTGAGGAATGTGGTTCCGGTCTTAATAGTGTAATGTGAATATAGGCCACTAGATGGCAGTATTTACCTTTTTTTTTGTTAAGCTCAGACTGGAGTCATGTTTGGACATGTTTCCAGACATGTCTGGGGCAAGTCCCCGAAAATAAAAAAAAAGAGGTCTAAATGTGGGTGGGGTCTGCAAAAGAGTATATAAGGAAAAGAATTGAGACAGTAATGGAGTAGGAGAAATTGCAAGAAGAAGGATACGTGTGACCAGACCTGTCATTTCTGTTCAAGACCTGTGTAGTTTCTTTTGTGGATTTCTTTGCCTGTGTTTGAGCATTTTCTTCATCCAGGACATCACCAAGCCACCCCACCAAGAAGGGACTGTAATTATTTCTGTTTTTTTTTTCTTATTTATCAATCTTGGTCTTTAGTTGTAGGTTGTTATTAGTCTTTGTCTTTGTTAAAAATTAAATGTGTTTTAGTTGTTAAAACTGTGTTTGTCATCCCTTGCTGTTGCTGTTGTGTTATAAATGTAAAAACAAATTGGGGCCATAACAAATTGGGGGCTCAAGGTCCGGGATAGACCATTGTGTGAGTAATTTATTGAAAATCTAACATTCCAAATTGTAAAATTGTTTTTGTGAATTTTCCTAGATATATATTGACAACAGCAATGGATGATTTCTTGGCATCACCAACCGTAGGGGTTTTGAAGTCTTTTAAAAAGACAGAACTGCTAGAAATTTGCAGACAGTTGGAGCTGACAGAGGTAAAACCAGCCATGCGAAAAGCAAGACTGGCTAGAGAGATAGTTGAATATTACATTGATGAAAATGTGTTTGCACCAGGAGATCTGGAACAGTTTCCAGTGGAAAATCCAAATATAGAAATGGAACTTAAATTAAAAATGCTAGAGATTGAAAGGGAGGAAAGAGAAAAAGAAAGGGAGGAAAAAGAGAAAGAAAGGGAAGAAAGAGAAAAAGAAAGGGAGGAAAAAGAGAAACAAAGAGAATTTGAGAGGGAAGAAAAAGAAAAACAAAGGCAGTTTGAGTTAGAAAAATTAGCAAGAGAAGAAAAACAAAGAGAATTTGAGTTAGAAAAATTTGCAAGACAGAGAGATTTTGAATTAGAGAAATTCGATAGAGAAGAAAGACTCCAAATGGAGCAACTAAAAATTAAAATAGCAATGAAAAATAAATTTTGTGCTAGTCAGGAGGTAAAACTGGTGCCTCCATTTTCGGAAAAGGATGTTGACAACTATTTCCAATGTTTTGAAAAGGTAGCAAAGAGTTGCCAGTGGCCAAAGGAACACTGGCCTCTGATGTTGCAAACTGTCCTCAAGGGTAAAGCTCAACAAGCCTATTCGGCTTTGTCTGCAGATGATTCCTCTGATTATGAGGTTGTCAAAAAGGTTATTTTGAGAGCTTATGAGTTGGTTCCAGAGGCTTACCGACAGAAATTCAGAGGTTTGAAGAAATCTGAAAATCAGACTTATGTGGAATTTGCTAATGAGAAAAAGGTTTGCTTTGAGCGCTGGTGTACTTCTATGGAGGTCAAGGATGATTTCAACTCACTAAAAGAGATGGTGTTAGTTGAAGAATTCAAGAACTGTGTTAAGGATGATGTTAAGACCTACCTTAATGAGAAGCAAGCACTGAACTTGCAATCAGCTGCCAAATTTGCAGATGAATATGTTCTCACTCATAAGTCCAAATTTCAGTCTAGCAGTAACAATAAATGGTCCCAATTTCAGAAAAAGGGTTACGGTGATACCCAAGATTCCTCACCCAAAGACAAAGACAAATCTGGTGATGGTGCTCAGAAATCCAGTAATAGGTCTGATCAAAGTGTGAAAGCTGACAGTGACAAAAGTGGTCTAGTTTGCAGTTATTGCAAGAAATCTGGTCATGTTACAACTAACTGTTGGTTCCTTAAAGCTAAGAAAGAAAAAGAAAAGGATACCAAACCAAATGCTTTTGTGAAAACAAGGTTAGAAACCCCTGTAGTAGATAACCAATCTGCTAAATTACCTGCTTCTTGTGGGGCTAAAAAGCCTAATACAGCTGACTTTGTGAGGGAGGAATTTCTTCCATTTGTGTCAGAGGGATTTGTGGCTCTGAATGAGCATACTACTCCTGTCCCCATATATATCCTAAGGGATACCGGAGCTTCTCAGTCACTTTTGTTGATGGACTCCTTGGAGTTACGTGATGAGACCGCTTCAGGGGATTTCATACTTGTACAAGGTATTGAAGGGAGGACTGTATCTGTACCCCTGCGCTCTATATTCTTGAAGTCAGATTTAGTTACAGGACAGGTAAAGGTGGGACTTATGTCAAGTCTACCTATAAAGGGTGTTTCTCTGTTGCTAGGCAATGACCTGGCTGGGGGCAAAGTAGTTCCCCCTGTACATCTTACTTCACAGCCGAGCACTGAAAATGGGGATGAGGACCCATCTCTGTACCCTTCTTGCGCAGTGACTCGTGCTATGGCCAAGAAGGCTAAAGAAGATGATGTTGTGGTGCCGTCCAGTACATTGAATAGTCAGGACTCAGGTGGTTCGCCTCATGACTCTGATTGGCCTACTATGGTTTCTCCGTTTGAGGACTTATCAGATACTTTTATCAGTTCTCTATTCAGCCAGCCGGATGGGTCTGGTGATTCTGATGTGTCTGGAGACTTGTCTCTGTCCAGAAAGCGGTTGATTGAGGAGCAAACTAATGATCCTGAAATTGGTGTACTAAAGAGGAGAGCCCTTCCTGAAAAAGAAATAGATGCAGTTCCAGTTGGGTATTATCTCAAGGATGGTGTGCTGATGCGGAAGTGGCGCCCTCCTGATATCCCTGCCAATGCAGATTGGGCAGTGGTCAGGCAAATTGTTGTTCCGAAGGTCTATAGGAATGAGATCTTAACAATGGCTCATAGTTTACCTTTAGGAGGTCATCTTGGTGTTAACAAGACTGTTGATAAGATCATGAAACACTTCTTTTGGCCTGGGCTTCGGAAAGACGTTTCCAACTTTTGCAAAACCTGTCACACTTGTCAGGTAGTTGGAAAACACCAGTTAGACCCACCTGTAGCTCCATTGCAGCCTATCCCAGCATTTGGGGAGCCATTCTCTAGGGTCATTGTTGATTGCGTTGGTCCATTACCCAAGACTAGATCTGGAAATCAGTACTTGTTGACAATCATGTGTGCATCTACCAGATTCCCCGAAGCCATACCTCTACGTAACATCAAGGCAACTGCAATCTCGGAGGCTTTGATAAAGTTCTTCACGTTGTTTGGTCTTCCCAGGGAAATTCAGTCAGACCAAGGTAGCAATTTCACTTCAGGATTGTTTCAGCAGGTTGTGTATGAACTAGGTGCAAAACAGATTCTTTCTAGTGCCTATCATCCAGAAAGTCAGGGTGCCTTAGAGCGGTTTCATTCCACTCTCAAGACAATGATGAGGACTTATTGTTATGACCATGAGAAAGACTGGGATGAAGGTGTTCATTTGCTGTTGTTTGCAGCTAGAGAAGCAGTGCAGGAGTCTACTGGATTCAGTCCATTTGAGCTAGTGTTTGGTCATGAAGTGAAAGGACCTTTGCTATTATTGAGTGAACAATGGCAAGAGAAAGAGCCGCATATCAGTCTGTTAGACTATGTTAGCAAGTTCAAGGAAAGATTGCGTGCAGCTTGTGACCTTGCCAAAGAGAACTTGAAATCAAGTCAGGGAAAAATGAAAACTTGGTATGATCCTAAGGCTAGAAGCCGTGAGTTTAAACCAGGGGAAAAGGTCCTTGTGTTGTTTCCCTTGCAGTCCAATCCATTGCAGGCTAGATTTCATGGTCCTTATGAAATTCTGACAAAACTCAATGATCTCAATTACATTGTGAAGACTCCAGATAGGAGAAAACCAAAACAATTGTGTCACATTAACATGCTGAAGCCTTATCATGACAGAAATGCTAGGGTTGCTGCCGTCACTTCAGATTCTCCTATGGTCAAAACGTGTGAAGATGAGGGGGAGTTTCAAGATGATGAACCTAGAATTAAAGCTGAAGTTCTTTCATGTAAATTGTCAAACACTGAAGTGTTGCAAAATCTTGATGTAAAACTCCAGCACTTAGAACCCTCACAGAGAGATCAGTTTGAAAGGTTGATCAAGAAAAATGAGGATTTGTTTCCTGATGTTCCAAAGAGAGTTACTATAGCCTCTCATGATGTAGATGTTGGTGATGCCAAACCAATAAAACAGCATCCATACCGGATGAATCCTGAAAAGAGAAAGATTGCTGAGAAAGAGGTTGAGTACATGTTAAAACATGATATTATCAGACCCTCCAACTCCGATTGGAGTTCACCCTGTGTGCTAGTTCCAAAACCTGATGGAAGTACTAGATTCTGTACAGATTATCGCAAAGTCAATGCTGTAACTAGAACTGATGTGTTTCCAATACCTAGGATTGATGATTGTATTGATAGTGTAGGGCAAGCAAAGTTTCTGACCAAGATTGATTTATTGAAGGGTTATTGGTGTGTGCCTTTAACTGAGAGGGCCAAGAGCATCTCTGCTTTTGCCACACCATCTGGATTGTACCAGTATGAAGTCCTACCCTTTGGCATGAAAAATGCCCCAGCCACGTTCCAAAGGATGATACAGTCTACAATCGCCGGATTGCCACACACGGGTGCATACATCGATGACCTGATCACATGGAGTGACTCCTGGGAAGAACATCTAAAAGATGTAGAGACGTTGTTCCAGCGCCTGACCCAGGCTAACCTGACTGTTAACCTGAACAAGAGTGACTTTGGTTGTGCTACTGTCACCTATCTTGGCTACGTCATAGGCCAGGGTAAGGTGGCACCCATAAATGCTAAAGTCCAAGCCATCATGGACTTTCCAGTTCCTGACAACAAAAAAGCTTTGCGCCGCTTCCTTGGAATGATCGGGTACTACCGCAAGTTCTGCAAGAACTTTGCTGAGATTGCTCTCAGTCTAACTAACCAACTGAAGAAAGGCGTAAAGTTCACCTGGGATGATGCATGCCAGAGAGCCTTCGATCGCCTGAAGTCTCTGCTGTGTCACTTCCCCGTGCTCAAATCTCCTGACTTCAACAAACCGTTCTCCATCGCGGTCGATGCTAGCGACCAAGCTTGTGGATCTGTGCTCCTACAGAGAAGTGACTCTGATGACATTGAGCATCCCGTGGCATACTTCTCCAGGAAGTTCAATCGCCACCAAACAAACTATTCCACAATAGAGAAGGAACTGTTGGCTCTCGTCCTTTCTTTACAACACTTTGAGGTTTATGTTTGTACAGGGGAAAAGCCAATGATTGTGTACACTGACCACAATCCGTTAATGTTTTTGAGTAAGATGAAAAACAAGAATCGGAGATTGTTGAATTGGAGTTTGATTTTACAGGAGTTTGACTTGGAAATTAAGCATGTGAAGGGTACAGACAATGTAATTGCTGATTGCTTATCCCGTGTTTGAATGTGTATATATATATCATGTGTTTGAATATTGTATGATATGTATATATAGACAAGTGTTCACTTAACCATTTTGTATTGAAAAGAAAAATTTTGCCTTTGTGAGTCAAAATTTTTCCCTTTTGGAATGGAGGTGTAATGTGAATATAGGCCACTAGATGGCAGTATTTACCTTTTTTTTTGTTAAGCTCAGACTGGAGTCATGTTTGGACATGTTTCCAGACATGTCTGGGGCAAGTCCCCGAAAATAAAAAAAAAGAGGTCTAAATGTGGGTGGGGTCTGCAAAAGAGTATATAAGGAAAAGAATTGAGACAGTAATGGAGTAGGAGAAATTGCAAGAAGAAGGATACGTGTGACCAGACCTGTCATTTCTGTTCAAGACCTGTGTAGTTTCTTTTGTGGATTTCTTTGCCTGTGTTTGAGCATTTTCTTCATCCAGGACATCACCAAGCCACCCCACCAAGAAGGGACTGTAATTATTTCTGTTTTTTTTTCTTATTTATCAATCTTGGTCTTTAGTTGTAGGTTGTTATTAGTCTTTGTCTTTGTTAAAAATTAAATGTGTTTTAGTTGTTAAAACTGTGTTTGTCATCCCTTGCTGTTGCTGTTGTGTTATAAATGTAAAAACAAATTGGGGCCATAACAATAGACTGGTGAGTTTGAAGGCTTGAAGCGTGACCTTAGACATGCATTTACCCATAAGTTATTTACTCTCAGTCCAGTGAATAAATTCCACTTTGTTACAAAACTTTTTCGGTCTGAACACAGGACGATATCAGAAATGATCAGGTTTTGGTCCTTGCTCGAGGTGGCAGCTGTGCTAACGACTGTTACTACTGCAGGCAGGTCTTGAGTGAGTTGCACTGCTTGAATATACTGCTACTCCACAGAAGAACCAACTTTCCTTAGGCCGATAAACCATCTTCTTGACTGCTAATTTCTGTTGATTTGAAAAAAAATACTCAAAAAATAAACTCAAATACTAAAAGTCATGTTGTCTCCAGTAAATCACCACTATTACCAAAGATAAATTTTGATTCATATTCTTTGATTTTGTACATCAATTTATTGATTTTTCATGTCCAGTGGAATGACTCGGCACTCACATTTTATCGGCAATGAAAGTTTTCCGGTGTGCTGCTGTGAGCCGGCTGATTTCCGCGACCATAAATTTTGTGCCCAGAATTTTGTATGCAGCAAGGACCTAAAGTGAAAAGCGAATTATGATAAACATCGTTTGAATCCATCCTTTCTCTTGATCATCATTTAGCAATTGGCCATCCTTCCGCAAGGTAAGACATTACTGACTGCTTTTTTAACAACTTTTCTGTATACTTTGCGTTATTGATTGCATATTTTAAGATTATAAAGCGATTTATGATCATGCAGTGACGGATTCATTTGTACCAATTTTTTGTCCACCGTAATCCATCGTGATAAATGATATTCTTTAGAATAACATTGTTCGATGAAATATTGCATGAATTACAAACCCCAATTCCAAAGAAGTTGGGACATTGTGTAAAATGTGAATAACAACAGAATACAATGATTTGCGAATCCTTTTCGACCTATATTCAATTGAGTACACTGCAAAAACAAGATATTTCTTGTTCAAAGTGATAAACTTCATTGTCCTTTTTTTTTGGATTTATTCACTCATTTTGAATTTGATGCCTGCACACGTTCCAAAAAGGCTTGGACAGGGGGAACAAAAAACTGGGAAAGTTGAGGAATGCTCAAAAAACACCTGTGTGAAACATTCCACAGGTGAACAGGTTAATTGGAAACAGGTGAATGTCATGATTAGGTATAAAAGCAGCATCCCCGAAAGGCTCAGTAATTCACAAGCAAGAATGGGGCGAGGTTTACCACTTTGTGAACAATTGCATGAGCAAATACTCCAAAAATTTAAGAACAACGTCTCTCAATGTGCAATTGCTGGGAATTTAGGGATTTCATCATCTGCAGTCCATAAAATCAGAAAAAAATTCAAAGAATCTGGAGAAATCTCTACACGTAAGTGGCAAGGCCGAAAACCAACATTGAATTCCTGTGACCGTCAGGCGCCAATGCATTACAAAACCATCAACATTCTGTAAAGGATATTACCATGTGGGCTCAGGTACACTTCGTAAAACCATTGTCAGTGAACACAGTTCCTCACTACATCTACAAATGCACGTTTAAACTCTACCATGCAAAGCGAAAGCCAAATATCAACTACACCCAGAAACGCCATTGGCTTCTCTGGACCCAAGTACATCTGAGATGGACATAGATGGACTGATGCAAAGTGGAAAAGTGTGTTGTGGTCTGACGAGTCCACAGTTCAATTTGTCTTTGGAAATCATGGACTTTGTGTCCTACGGGCTAAAGAGGAAAAGGACCATCCAGATTGTTATTAGTGTAAAGTTCAAAAGCTAGCATCTGTGATGGGCATTAACACTCCCCCATACCATGGCATGGGAAACTTGCACATCTGTGATGGCACCATTAGTGCTGAAAGACACATACAGGTTTTGGGGCAACATATGCTGCCATCTAAGCGACGTTATTTCAGGGATGTCCCTGCTTATTTCAGCAAGACAATGCCAGCCCACTTTCTGCACGTGTTGCAATAGCGTAGCTTCATAGTGAAAGAGTGCGGGTAATAGACTGGCCTGCCTACAGTCCAGACCTGTCTACCATTGAAAATGTGTAGCGCATTATGAAGCGCAAAATACGTCACAGAGACCTGGACTGTTGAGCAACTGAAGTCGTACATCAAGTAAGAATGAGAAAGAATTTCACCTAAAAAGCTTCTACAATTAGTGTCCTCAGTTTCCAAATGCTTAATAAGTGTTGTTAAAAGGAAAAGTGATGTAACACAGTGGTAAACATGCCCTTGTCCAAGCTTTTTTGGAACATGCTGCAGGCATCAAATTCAAAATGAGTGAATATTTCCAAAATAACAATAAAGTTTATCAGTTTGAACATTAAATATCTTGTCTTTGTACAACCCCAATTCGGAAATAGTTAAGACAAAGTGTAAATTGTGAATAAAATCAAAACACAATGACTTTTGAAATCCCACCAGCCAGTATTTTATTCACAATAGAACAGAGATAACATATCAAATGTTGAAACTGAGAAATTTTACAAGTTTATCCACGAAATCAGCTAATTTCAAATTTGATGGCTGCTACAGGTCTAAAAAAAAGTTGGGACAGGGGCCTGTTTACCATGGTGTAGCATCCTCTCTTCTTTCTAACGCAGAGTGGAGGCGTCTGGGCATTGAGGAGACAAGTTTATTGAGTTTACTTATCTGACCACAGTACACTATGCCACTTTGCTACAGCCCATTTTAAATGAGCCTTGGCCGACAGAACATGGGGGTGCCTCTGGATCATGCTCAACAATGGCTTTCTTTTTGCATGATAGAGTTTTAGGTGGCATCTGTGGATGGCACGGTGGACTGTGTTTACAGACAGTGGTTTCTTGAAGTATTCCTGGGCCCATTTAATAATGTCGATGACAGAATCATGCCGGTGAGTGATGCAGTGGCATCTGAGAGCCCGAAGATCACGGACATCCAGTAAAGGTCTTCGGCCTTGTCCCTTACGCACAGAGATTTTTCAAGTTTCTCTGAAACTTTTAATGATGTTATGCACTATCGATGATGAGACCTTCAAAAGCCCTGCAATTTGACGTTGAGGAACATTTTTTTTAAAGTATTCCAAAATTTTTTCACGCAGGCCATCACAGGTTGGGGAGCCTTTGGCCATCTTTACTTCTGAGAGACTTAGCCTAGCTAAGACATCCCTTCTACAGCAAATCATGTTACACACCTGATGCCAGTTAGCGTAAATACTTCCTAAATGCTCTGTCAGCTGATTCTCTTATTTATTAATTGCTTTTTCAGCCATTTTTTTTAAACCTGTGTCCCAACTTTTTTGCGACCTGTTGCAGGCAGAACATTTGAAATATGCTGAAATTTCAGGACACCTTTAGGATAAATAGTATCTTAAATATAAATAGGGTTATTTGTTGATGGACATTTTGTCGGTAATGGTTTCTCTTAATGGCAGTTTTGAGACCTGATCCTACACTGGTCTATTTTTTTTATTTCAATGGTCAATATGCAATTTTGTGCATCTAGAATTCTGGAAAAATGCCGAGATAGGAGGGATATTATAGGCTTTTTAAACAGTGCGCTGACCATTCAAAGAAAAAAAGACCATGCAGCCTGACAAAAAAGAATTGTACCTATGGAGCTCAGGACTTGCAACTGCGATTCTCTCAAAAACCTCAAAAGTGCAGATAAATTTAGTTCATTCTTGGCTGATGATTTGGGGTCAAGAGGGCAACAAGAACATGACCATCAGGCTCTAAGCCTGCATACATAGAAAAAATTATTTCGATTCAGACATTGTGTCATGGTGTTGGCCTGCAGGCCCCTCCCCCTGCTGCATTCTTTGCCTCCACCTTAACGAGCCACACCTATTGCTCGTTAAAGTGGAGGTGAAGTTCTTGTATTTAAGAGTGGGCTGCACCTGTGTGGGGGCAGCAGTGTCCTGTGTGTTCCTGAGCCCTGCTGTAGGCTGCTTTGTTGCTCCCTTCTGGGACTGTTTTAATCTTTATTTATTAAACAACTTTTGTTTTTACTCAGCCTGTGCGTTTGGGTCCCTTCTCTCCTTTGGGGAACATGGTCCCAGTGCCCGCCGGCTTTGCCTCTTGCCGGCGGGCCGAATCCCATGACACATTGTGCTGACATGAGATAATTTACTGGCCACGGATTGTTTTGCTTTATGCTTGAAATAATGAACTATATCTTTAATCAAAATCACACCCAGTGATATCTCTCATTCATTTCTTCTGCCTGTTTACCCAGAAACTAGATGGGCTGGCCCATACAACGCTGTGTGCTTTGCTGACTGATGAACTGATCTATCCTTCTGAAATCACGCAAAAAGCTCTTTGTGTCAGAATAAGTTGGAACATTGCAAAACATTTAGTATTTTAGATTTTGTTTTTCTTTCATGTTTATTATTTCATCCAATGTTGCCTTTCCGTGGTCTGCCCAGAGAGCTCTGTCTGAAAGAGGTTGTAGTTATTCTTTATTCCATTAGAGGGCAGTAATGAGGTATGTCTAAAAAGCAATGCAGCATACATTTGTATGCCCTTTGGAGGCAGTGACAATTACATGGCTGTGAGTGTTAAGGCCCGGTCACACATGAAAAAAATTCATCACCGCTCGTAACCGTTCACCACAGTTTAACAAAAGTTGGCCCCTGTTAAAGCAACGCCGTATACGCTCGGCCACCGCTGATGTTTCTCGAGGGGCCCTCCTACCTCTCCGAAAGTTTTGAGCTGCACAAAATATTGCGAGCGGTGAGGAGGGGGCAATTTTCCGCCGCGGAAAAGTTCACCCCCGCTCCACCAACGCCCATTCAAAGTTTGGCACCGCTAGACGCAAGTTCGTGGACCCTTGGGTCCGCTAGGCCAATGCAGAAATCTTGAACGCTGGACCACCTCTGCTTCGCCAGCGTTGCTCGGGCGGCTATTAAACGTTGCACAAACTTCGGTTGAGTGGTTGTTAGCGTTTTACAAGTGGAAGCAGCGAGCCATGGCGGCGAAGAACTTTGGTTTGGGGTTGGTATAGAGGTGTCGGAGCGGGACCAGAATTTGGCTATAAATACGGGGAGAAATGGACCAGGAGCTCATTTGGAATCGAGCTGCCGTTGAGTTCAGACCTCATCTATCGAAATTGCTCAAAGTTACAGTAAAACTGTATCACCATGGATGCTGAGAGACTTGCTATGACTGGTGCACTAGTCCAGCAGCAGAATCAGAACCTCCTCAGATTGCAATAAGCTGTTGACAGAAGGAGAAGAGAGAGAAGGAGAGACAGAGGTGTGTCTATCAGGACTGGTATCAAAACGATCCGTTCAGCTCCGTAGTCACAAGCGCTAAACCAACTTTATACCCCCGCCGAGCCAAAGCCCGCATGCGCAGAATGCCACTATACCAACGCTCGCGTCACTGCTAAGCCAACGCTAAAGCAACGCCGGCTTCAGCAGTGCACCGCTAAGCCAATGCCCGTGTTTTCGATTTTTTTCCCATTTTGTGCACAGTGACGAGCGTCGTCAAAATTCGGCCCCCCCTCCCTACCGTTCAAGGAACGCTCCAGCAAAGTTCGGGTGGTGTGACCAGGCCTTTACTACAATGATGGTGTGGTTTCTGCATTAATCTGAAATATTTTTGAGCAAATGGTGTATTAGTTTTGAAAGTACATGAGATGTATTGCTTGACCAAAGGAAAGTAGCAATGTTTGATTAGCTCAATTTGGCCCAAAATTCTCTTCTTTCAGTGACTAACAGTTACTTGGTAGTCTGTGAGTAGGCCTTTGACACAAGGCGAGCAGGTTTTGCACCGCCCTGCACATTTCCTGGAAATGAAAAGATTTGCATATTGGGCAAAGTCCCACTGAAACAGAATTTTTTTCTCGTCTGGTTTGAAAAGCATCCTTTTTTAGATACAATCAGAGTAACAACTATTTGATCTTTGTATGCTGTCACAATGGATTTGAAATAAGAAAATCAAGATGGGTTTGAAGTGAAGACTGTTGCGTTTTCTCAAATATTGTATGAACCATATAGGAATTACATCAAATACCATTTTTATTCAAAATTGGTACTTGACTTTCAAATGATTCACAGTCAAAGTCTAGAAGCATTACCTATCACCATATGCGGGATCTTTTCCCTGATGATGCTTTGTCAGGCCGTCAGTGAACCTGTCTTCAGTATTTGCTTGATTTAAGAGCCATTCCATGAGATATTGACATTTGGTGCGCAGTTAACCCCCCTGGAATTAAATGTAACTTGGTACATAGGTAGATACAGGTGTCTCACAGAAAAAGCCAAATTTTTAGGTGAGTATCTCACTTTGCCTGCCGGTAGTGCCACTTGGAAGCCATTAAAGTGGCTTAGTTTTGCTGTCAACACTACATTTTACATCAACGATCATGACTAGAGGATAAACAGTACCAAATATGTTATTCTTTTATCATAACCTCTGACACTTCAAGCCTGGATAGACATCAGCACCACATCAGTGCCAAGCTGGGTAACTACTTTACTGAGCCAGAATTATTTGAGAAATAAGAGTAAAAATTGAGAATGGGAATAAAATAATATCCCAAATATATACCAATCTAGAATAGTTTATTATGTGTTTACTCACAACAAGTCTTTCATTTTCAGTGAATAGTGCATTGGTATCTTGCTGGGTTAGTGCGATGGACGGCCGGAAGGATGGTTGTAATTGATTTTGGTGCATGTTTGCAATAAATTTTCTCAGTAACCCAGATATGTGCTGTGGTGGTAAATGCCATTTGTTGTGCTTTTTGAACTCTATTTTCAGGAATACCAAGCATTTCTTTGGTTAGCCCTATTCATGTGCCTCTGAGAGCTTGTTTTGACATTTACTGGCCCAGCGGAGTCACATGTCGTGCCATTGACAAAACCTGCAAAAATGGAATTCGCCAGAAACCACTTGTCTTCTGCCGCTGCTAGCGTCAAAACTTTTTGTCTTACCTTGTGTCTGGTATCGGCATAACAACGACATATCAAAGTTTTGTTCGGCACCAACCATTCATCGTAACTCCCTCTCGTTCCGAAGAATAAGTCTGGAAACGGCAAAACTTCACCCCTGAAATCTAAATTCCTGCCCGGAATCGTTCACGGCAAAACTCACTCAGCCATGAGATTCTGACGCGTGCTGATTGGCTGGCACTCGAGAGGCCTGCCAGGTCTCTCAAGCACCAGCTAATCAGTGCTCGTGTCACAATTTCATGGCTGTGCCATGAATAATATAACAATTATTCCCCAATATTGTAATAACAAGCCTAATGATGCATTTTACCATGCATAATGCTAATGTATTTATATTTAGGGACTGCACTGGTTTTTCAAACAGGCTGATATTTTCAAATAGGCATTGTCATAATTTACTGCATCAATGGTACTCTGTATCAATTGTCTAAAAGACGAAGTTTGTTCACACAAGGATTTTAATCTAAATTTAACACTGCAAAATGTGATTTTCAAGAAAGGGAAATTTACTTATTTTAAGACTTAAAACACTTATTTCTATCACTATTTTCTTAGTAAGACAAAAAATGTGTCCTTGATTTGAGGTAATTTTGATTATCTTGCCAATGGGCTTAGTAAATTTTCCACTTGTGAAGCAAATGTTGTATTATATTATTAGGCGTAATGCCTAATATTGGGCATTATGAGGTAGTACTCAGATACATATACAAGCGCTATGGTATGTAAAAAAAATGCTGGCATACAATTCTCAAAAGTACTTGGACCCAACTCTGGACTGCTGTGCCCTTTTTCTGACCCATGCACCCTGCCCTTAGGAAATGCTAGAATTAACACTGAAGCCTGCTCATTAATTCTAACAGCAAAGGAAAAATGCTGAGCATTTGCGATTTTTTGAAAATGCACCAACACTACAAAACTGTACACTGTACTGACTACTGGTAAGACTCTTGCATGTTGATACAATGCTACAGCCATAACCAGCATTCTTTTCCAATTTACCAACCCAGCTTTAAACCAAAGAGATTACAACTTTTTACTTTGTATATGTCAAAAGACAGAGTTGTGTTATATATCAGGGAATATGGAATATTAGGTAAGTATTTGTAGAAGTTTAGATCTTTAGAGTGCCACATTTGGTCAGATAGCTATCCACCCAGCATAGTGCCAAGCTAAACTCTTCATTTTCAAGGAAAACTGGCCATGTGTATCGCAATTCAAAAACAATTTCTTTGGTACATTGCTGGGGATAGTCAGTATTTGCATCCAACCCATGGTGCCCCCTGGGGGTGAAATTTTCCAACTTTTGATGTTGAATATCATCTACACTAAAAAATACTACCATTGAGATTTTACTAATGCTGTAACATACCCAAAAGGAACTATGTATCCAGAGAATTTCAGATCTCTATCTTGCTGGGTAAACAAAATAATGCCACCTAAACATAGGCACAATCTGCTATGAAATGGCCCGTATTGAGTTTTCCTCCAACTTAGGCTCCATCTAGGTTGAAAGTTTAGATACAACCAAAGATAATTTATCAGTATATGCTTGATATTCCTGAAAATAGAGTTCTGAAAGCACAACAAATAGCATTTATCACCAAGGAACTTTTCTGGGTTACTGAGAAAATATACTGCAAACATGCACCAAAATCAATTTCAACCATCTTTCCAGCCATCCCTTGCAATAACCCAGCAAGATACCAAGGCAAAAAACAAAAAGATACTAAGGTAATATTCACTGAAAATGATAGTTTTGAAGTGAGTAAACACATAATACAGCATTCTTGATTGGTATATGTCTGGGATATTATTTTATTGCCATTCCCAATTTCAATTTTTACTGTGATTTCTCAAATAATTCTGGCTTAATAACATAGTTACCCAGCTTGGCGCTGATGTGGTGCTGATGTCTATCCAGACTTATAGAATCACAGGTCATGATAAAAGTATAACACATCTGGTACTGTGGACCCTTAAGTCATAATAATTGATGTAAAACGTGGTGCCAAAAGCAAAACTAAGACAGTTTAGTGGCTTCCACGTGGTGTCACAGGCAGATGAAGTGAGATGTGGACCTAAAAATGTGGCTTTTTCCGTGAGACACCATATCTACCTATGTGCCCAGTTTCATTCAATTCAAGGGGGGTCAACTCCTCAACTTCTTCAAAAAGTGCCATTTTCTCGTGGAATGGCTCTTAAAGGTATTTTCCCATCATTTCTGCCCTCAGGACATGATACAAATGCTCACTCAAATTCAGGTCGGTGATCGACTTGGACTTCTTGGAACATTTCACCTCTTTGCCTTAAAAGGCTAGGGTTACTTTCCCAGCATGCTTCAGCTCATTTGTCCACCTGCACTGTAAAGCGCCATTTAATGAGTTTTTAAACTGTTTGGCTGAATTTTAGCTGATACAACAACAATATAGAATTCATCTTGCAACTTTTGTTAGCTATCACATCATCAGGACGTAAAGAAACCAGTTCCATTTGGAGCTATTCATGGACAAACCATAATGCCTCTACCATGCTTCACAAATGAAGTGGTATGCTACGGATCATAAGCAGTTTCTGGTCATACTCTTCTCATCTGGCTTGTTCAAGATGATTTTTGTCTCAATGTCCACTGGATGTTGCTCCTGATGTATGCAGTTTTTTTTAAATACTTGTTTTATGCCAAACTCAAACCTGATCTTCCTGTTTTCAGGCTTGCCAATGGTTCATGGGCAGTGGATCATTTCTGCATTCACTCTGGTGAAGTCTTCTCTTGATTGCTGACTTTGACACTGATATGCCTATCTCCTGGTGGCTGTGCTACTTGATGGAGCCAACTGTTGTGAAATGGTTTTCCTTGGTATTTTAGCCCTGAGTTCCTGAGTTCACCACTTCGTAGTTTTTATTCCTCCACAATGCGCTCAAATAAAAGCCAAGTCTGCACTTTGAGTGCATGTTCATTATTCAACTTCAGTTGCCACATGCAGTAGTAGGAGGCTAAAATAACACAGTCAACATCCATTTATTTCTGGAAATTTTATATACATGAAATTCTGAGTTGACAGGTTTGGCCCACTTATCATAAAAGTGGATGGGTACTGAAAATGATAGACTGGAGGCAGGAGGATGTGAAAGAAGGATGTGACAGTGATGTTCTTACTCATGGAATGACAGCAGAAAGAGATGTGTGCATGTGTGCGCGTGTGTGCGCGCGCGCGCGTGTGTGTGTGTGTGTGTGAGTGTGTGTGCGTGTGTGTGCGTGTGTGTTGTGGTGTTTTGTGTTAAAGGGAAGGGTGTAGGCACAGCTTCTTAATGGAGAGAAAACCACACCCAGCTGCCATGCTGCCTGACTTTTATAGCTTCAGCACGGTTTATTAGCTATTGACATTCTTGCACCTCGCTTTAACCACTCCTACACAGTTGTAACAACATGGCCACCCCAGTTTTCCACAAGCGCTATTAATGCTGCATCAGCATGTACCACTGGTGCTACTCCTGCTTATTAGCATTAGCATTATGCAGACAAATTATACTGGGGATTGCAATGCTCTGTCTCAGCAAAGCTTGCGTAACAGCCCGTGAAAAGTGACACTGTGCACGCGTGCTGTTCCCTCAGGGCCGCCAGCATCAGGGCTTTGAGCCTGAAAGGATTACTACGGTTAGGGAAATTACTTTCTGTCAGGCATGGTTATGTCCGCTGACTCGTCTCCCAGCTCCCCCCCAGTCCTTCCCTCCCTGACCCAGGCGATTACAGCCTGTTCTCTCACCCCTGCCCCGCGCCTGCAGATCTGTGTCCATCTGTCAGACTGTGTCCTTATCTCCCTGTCTATCAGTCTGTGAACTACTTTAGAGAGTTAGAGAACAGCATGATGAAAAATAGATTTAGCAGTACACTTAAAGTGTACATCAACTGTACTCTCCTCCACAACCCTTCATCTGCACCTTCTACAGGTTGATAGACAAAAGAGTTGAGGATGTATATGGACTGAGAGATGTGGGCAGAATTTGGGACGAGGTTAAGGGTGCTAAAGAAAATTTGTAGCATCAGTTTTGTAATTTGGACTTGTGATGTTGCTCTTTAATAAGGACTTTTATTCTTTGACAACCCATCAAGTACCTGGACTCTGAATAATTAATATCTTTTTTTCCAATTTAACTTGATTTATTTATATTTCTCTTCTAAAGCCATGGCAAACAACTTTCTTCCTGGAGATGTACCATCCTGAAATTTTTTATTTTAGCCTTGGCACCTGACTCTACAATTTAGCGTTACAAAGAAATCCCTACCTGCTGAATGAGCCCGGGATTAAGTGAAAAACCTGCAGGATAGCAGATCTCAAGGAACAACATTGCTCACCACAGTTGAATTATTTTCACTTGCCAAAAAAATTCAAATTAGTTGCTGAATGGTTTTGCCTGCGGGAGTGTGGCTTATTTTTTTTTCAGTTTTAGACACCAGTATGACTGTGCTTGTATCACTTTTGCTTGTCACCTGATGCTTTTGCGGCTGAGTTTATTTAGCCTGACGGAAAAACAACTTGTTGCGTGGCAATATCCCTCCAGAGCATTTGAACACACGATGCATGTTGTGTCTGTCTTCACCTTCACTCCATGAACCAAAATAGCTCCAACTCCCAGCTTTGGCAAAGAACATGAAGCTCATCCTCACCGTTTCCTGATGTGTGTGAGGCTGCTCCGCCGCAATCCCAGGTGTCTTTGCTGCTGCAGAAGTTACTAATGACATTTAGGCTGCATTCGAATTGTGTTTCGTGCATAGGAAAGTACCCAACTCCAAGAGAATCACTTGAAAGCTTTAACGTTGCAGCAACGATAAGTGTGGTCGAATTCTCCAAACTGTTAAGCAATGGAGCTTTAACCCTTCCTAACACATTACCTTTCGAACAGGGTACAGCGAACCATCCTTAATGAAAAGAAAGGAGACCACAGTATCCCACAAATCCATGCGGCAGCAATATTTAAAGCCACGACCATGCATCTAGCCAATTATGAAGACAAACAAACATAAGAGGCAAGAGGCAAATGTTCACGTCGCCTAGTAAGTGCGTTCGGACTCTCTTAGCAGCGCGGTTGTCTTTTCCTTAGCTATTATGAATAGCCCTTTACACCTTTCCTTAACCTCATGATGTTTTCCACCGCGGTTAAAGAAAAGGGGTTAAGAATTAGATGATAGGATGTATTTTTTTGACTATTCAAATGCAGCCTTATTGTCTGCACTGGCAACTGCACATCGGGGGAGGTCTCTATGGTAATGAAATGTCAGCAAGCAGCTTCTGCCAAAGGCTACGATTAAGCAATTTGCAATGCAAGTAACAGTAATGATGATGTCCAAGAACTGTTGGTTTTTAAACTCAGCCCAAGGGACTCATTAGCATTCATCTTTTGCTCTAAATTCAACTGCAATCCCAGAGTATTAACAAGCTGCTAAAGTGTTATACATTTTCCCCTTTTTTAAGGAATTACTGTTTATTGTTCATGTATATCAGAAATAGCTGTGCAATCCATAAAGAATATTTACTTAAACATGCTGGGAACTCCATTGCAAATGTTTGAATGGAAAGAATACTTTTGAAACAATCTAATCAAAGACTTAGGCCATTCACTAAGGTCCTAAAGCACCCCTTGATGGACACTAATAGCTGTCAGTTGATCATTTAAAAATTCAAAAACAAAGGCAGTGATTACTAGTCAGGCTTGCTGTGTTGAGACAATAAGGGTTTTGAGTGTAATCATTTGTGAAGCTGTTAGGACCTGATTGAATCAGTCAGTTAAACATTTCACTTTTCAATGTAATCATTTCTATTTACAGTGGCACTATATGAGTGTGGGGCTTTTATTCCTCATTGCGAGCATCATTAGTTCTGATACAATATGGTTAAAGGTGAAATAAGAAATTAGCTGCTTGCAAAAAACCATAAGATCTCAGTTGCAGTTTGGAGAAAAAAATGGGATTATATCCCAACTCTGTTAAAGGGGCGTCCCTCTTACTTTCAACCCCTCTTTTCCTTGGCCTTGCTAGAAAACACCATGTCAGTGAAGGGAAAGTTACTGGGAAATTTTGAAATTATCTTGGGTTGTGTCAGAGGGTAATCCAATGCCCTTTCTCTCAATATGTCCTAATTTCATCAGTGATCGAAAATGAAAGGACTGATCCAAACAAAAAAATCGACGAAGGACATGTCCTGTCGTTAGAGCGGCAGAAGAGGGGCTTATGGCGAACTTTTTCCAGTTCATGTCCATATTCGATGAAAGTTCCTTGCACTTTAGAGAACTGAATTCATCCCAGCTTTCACATGGGTCCCCAGGACTGAGTCTGACAACCACAGTCCTAAAGGGCTTTTAAACTTTGGGGGGTTCATTAAATCTTGGTCATTTTCACCAAACAATGTTGCTTCCATGGATGCTACTTACAGCATTATTTACATGGAGAATAAGCATCTTATACAGATGATAGGACTGCCCTTTGCAAAAATGGTCACACTGCAGGAATTATGAGGAATTTAAATTCAAAAATTCAGAAGAAAAAAGTCTGTTGTTTCTCACTAAAGCAGACGTAGTATGATATGAATATTTTTTTGAAATTACACGAGGGATGAGACTGACTTAAATGTTTGGTTTGATTGTGGGAATCTCAAGCAAACAACTGATGGAAAGACGTCTCCAGGGCAAACTATTCCACTGTACTTACTGTATTAACACAGCAACACACAGCGCTGTTGTCTCACTACTATGAACGTCTTCCTGATGTAATAAAGGATGCACAGGGAGACAGATATCGCTGGGGCTGCATCTGTCTGTCTCAGGAAAATCTGCACTCAGAGATTGTGGCAACAGCAACTACTGGGCTTTGTGATAATGCATAGAATAGGAAAGGTCTGAAGAGTCTGAATTCAATTGTATGGTATGGTATGGCATAGTATGTTATGGCATAGAATGATATATGATATGATTCAATACAAAATTATATGATATGGAAATGGGTATGGAAATGACAGTGATGATTGCAGTCCCATCCAATGACTGATAGTAGATAGGGCGGAGATATTATATTTTATTTTATATTGACCATTTCTGTCAAAGCGCCTTTCACGTGGGCTGCAGAAAATGTTCTCACAATGTGATCGCAATGTTTTGTCAGTGTTGCAACATTTCCACAAAATTGCTGCAACGCTGAGAGTGGCTTGTGCTAGCTCGGCAGGAAGCGCGCTCATACCATTGTAATAAGACGGGGGCAAAAAATTAAGATATCTACAAGTGTATTTCTATGCCAAAAAATTAATGAGGATCTCACTAACACCCAAACTCCAGGGAACAGACTGCCAAATGCAGACTCAAAGTAAAATACCAAGCACCACAGAAATCAGTTTGAACACCACCCTACAACCAGGTCATTTGTGTGCTAATTCTGACATTAAAACATGCTGATTAATGCGCTAGCACATTAGCGGTCAGAACAGTCAAGCATTGCCTTCTGGTATAATAATATCAGCAGGATGGCATGCAGCAGCCAGCCTCTCCAAATGACAGTGACAGGAAGTGACACGTCCGATATGCTGTCACTGCACGTCAAAAAGAGGGAAATGTCATGCACAGCACCAGCACCCATCACACATTTAATTTAACCGAGCTCAAAGGTCTATGTTTGGTGGTGCTTATCCAGAATGATGGTAGGGACGACTCAGAGTTCCCGAGCATCCTGTGCCATGTGCTCCATCTGCTAGATGCGCCTCAGAACTGAAAGAAAGAGTCTATTTTCGCTATAATTTTTTTTTCTGTCATTTAATTTAATTCCCACAGGTTCTTTATTAAATATTCTGAATAACAGCTGAGCGTCCAAAAAAAAAAAAAGAAAAAAAAGAAGCTGCTCAAGCTGCTCGGCCCAGACTGTGAGGTTTCTGAGGGTGCATGTTGTGCAAAACCAGCGAGGAGAAATACTTGCATCTCGTCAGGAGCTTAGGTGTGCGGAGCTGATGGTTTGGACTTCACGTCATACACTGGGGTGGCCAGTAGCAAAGTGATTGAGGTACTTGACTGGTGCCTGAGAGGTTAATGGTCCAAAGCCTATGTGTAGCCAGATCTTGAGCATGACTGCTAACGGATCTGGCTAAACCCATGAAAACTGAGCCCCGTCTAGAGGGAGAGTCACAACTTAGCCCAGGACAAGTACAACTACATTGTACGCGCACCAGGTTTTGTGAACAGAAGCCAGTTTACAAAAAGACATGAGATTTTTACTTCCCCCATACTCCAACCAGGAGTCTTGTGCTTTCTTGCGTATGATTTTTAATAATACAAGAAATTATTTGGGTCCTGCGCCTTAATGCTACTGCGATATAACAGGGCCCTGGCCTCTTTGGATGTCCCACATTCTGCTCAGATTAGCAGTTTACTGCTGCTCAGTCCCTCAGTGAGTGCTCCGATTTTAGCGATGCTAACTCTGAAACTGCCCAGCTGTCTTTTTCTCTGTTCACTTATTGATTGGTTGTAGACTGTGACTGATGCCTTGATTGATGTCCATACAAGCAAAGAGCTCACTTTTCTGAGACTGCATGATAGATTGGTTCTGCCACCGCCGCAGTTCACAGCTGCAAGCCTGAAAATTTCTCCATGAACATGTTAATGCAGTATTGCCCTGATGTCACAGGTATATTGCGGAGAATTATCCTGCTAGGACAGGCTGAGAGTCCGTTCTTATGGAAGAAGCTTCCTCAGGGCAATCAGTTTCGGGGAAAATGTTGTCACTCTATTGTAACAGAGTGTTTTGCGTGCAGCTGTATTCAGCATTGCGTTCAGACCGCCAACTTATCAGTCACAAGCACAGCCCAAAGATTTCTACACTTTTAAAGGGCATCTGAAGTCGACTCCCATTGTTTTTGTTTATCGGCCAATCAGCGACGCGCACCTGCGCAAACGAACCGAAATAGAAGGATTATCTGCGCGAGTACAGAAAACATAGGCTCACAAATGAAATTGGCCATGTGACAATGCAAGATGTCAACAAAAGCAAGTGTTTTGTGTGTAAACATTGATGGATTTGTTCGTAAACATTGCACGTTCAACGTCCCGTCTGAGAATTAACTTTAAATGCCCTTTAACTGTATTCTGTCAAAAAAGGAAAACTAGCTGATACACTTACACCAACACCAGCACTGTTTCAGGGCAGCTCTGATAAGCTGCTTTTAAATTATGCCACACACGTGAGTGTGTGTGTGTGTGTGTGTGTGTGTGTGTGTGTGCGCGCGCGCGGGGAGAGAGAGAGAGAGGGAGAGAGAGAGGGAGAGAGGGGGAGAGAGAGGGAGACTGCTGCGCCTGAGGCGAGGAGGAGCTCGCGTTTATCGGTAGTACACAGTTTGATTGTACGTGCGGCGCTATGATGAGAAAGGAGTCGGAGGAGAGAGGAGTCAGAGGAGATCGGATAGAGACTCAGCGGCCTCGCTGTTCGCGGCACACGGCTCTCATCAGCTAACCACTCCAGCGCATCAGCTCAGCTTTGAGAGGAAAGCAATGCAGACATCACTTTTCTAACCTTGTTTTCCGTGGCTCGCGACAAGATGCGCGGTGACTTATATTAGTTCTGAGTTCCTCCTCTCAGAATCGAATTGCATTATGATTACAACCTATTCCAAGAAGTTTCCCCATTTCGCTGCATGGTTAACGGTGAAGTTAGCCGGTTTTATGACGCGTCAAATCTGTATATTATGGACTGTTTCGGGGATAATTGCATCCATTTAAACAAATTAATCCTGCAAATGGCCCAACATATTTGGACTTGACCGCTTGCGAAGCAGAGGCACTGCCCGTTGGCTGGAGGGCGGCGTCCCGGAGTCCTGATTTTCGTGACGGGATTACTTATCTATCATGAAAGCATCATATTAAATCAGCCAGGTGCAGTTTTGCCGGAGCACAGTAGTGCTCAGAAGCGCTGCGCTGTCGGTTGTCTTTGGATCAAATCGGAAACCGCTGCGCACTGTCTGAACGAAGTAGAGACGAGACTCCGTCCCAACTTCTACCGGCACAGGAGCCCAACAGGTGATAAAAGTAATGTGAAATACATATTTTGGTTAAGGCTTTTTTTTTTGTACTTTTATAATTGTGTTTGCGTTTCGAATGGTGCAGTCGGAAGGTGTTGACGGCTCACTTAACGTGAGTTAGGCAATTTGTATTGTTGGCATTAGCGGCTTGTCAGTTGGAGCCTGTTTGGGCTAGAATAAATTAGCTGTATGAGCAAACAGGATAGGATCATTGTTGATGAGGCGGGGATGGAGGGGTGAACTGGGTGAAGGCTTTCAGATTCAGTACCCAGCGCGCTGGGGCAGCCTATCTATGCACACGGTAGTATAGGCTGCAGTCAGCAAACTTTGCGTCACAGGAGAGCAGTTTCACCTATTTATGGAAGTCTTTTAGAACTGTTCAAAATGGGTATTTGCATATGTTTAACACATTGATTGAGCAATTTGCCTGAATTTATGTTGATGTTTGTTTATTGGCTATATGTATTTTAGGATAAAGTGAGGGTATTTTAAATGATGTGTTTCTCCTTTGTTTATTACAGACTTTAGTCATGCCATGGATATTTGAGAAACAACAGGGTCTGCAGGAGTTCATCTCTCATCTGGATTAAAATTTGCCCCCTCCTGTGGCAAAAAACAAATCAAAAAAGAGTACACAGTCGCTGGGACCTCGAAATCACCATGGGCACGGTTCTGTCTCTGTCCTTGTCTCCGGGGTCACGGAAGCCCACTTACTATGAAGAGCGGCCCAGCTCACTCTGCCACTACCCCAGCCTGAGTGCCCACCAGCTGGGCGGGTCAAAGGACCATGGCGGTGGGGGTGGAATAAGGCGGAACTCCATCCTGCTCCCTGCCCTCACTTGGAAGCGCCTGGTGGCCTCCACAAAGAAGCGCAACTGTCGCAAGGGCACCCCTGGTCTGCCTGGAGGTCCCCTCAACAATAACAACAATTACCACCGTGAGGTGGCGCATCTCAACCAGCAGAATGTGAAGAAGTCTCTGTCCTGTGCCAACCTTTCCAGCTACGATGGTCTGGCACCCGGTCTGGGTCGATATCCCCTCCCCTCAGCGACGAGGGTGACGGCGGGCTCTCCGCCCAAACGGGTGATTGTCCAGGCCTCCACCAGCGAGCTGCTGCGCTGCTTAGGCCACTTCCTGTGCGGCCGCTGCTACCGGCTGAAGCACCTGTCGCCGGCAGAGCCCGTGCTGTGGCTGAGGACTGTTGACCGCTCGCTCCTGCTTCAGGGCTGGCAGGACCTGGCCTTCGTCACACCTGCCAATGTGGTCTTCCTCTACATGCTGTGCCGGGACGTGGTGGACGGGGACACGGTGGCCAGCGAGCGTGAGCTCCAGGCTATGCTCCTGACCTGCCTCTATCTGTCCTACTCCTACATGGGCAACGAGATCTCCTACCCGCTCAAGCCCTTCTTGGTGGAGCCAGGGAAGGAGGCCTTCTGGGAGCGCTGCCTGCTCATCATCAACGCCATGAGCGCCAAGATGTTGCGCATCAACGCCGACCCACACTTCTTCACGCAGGTGTTCGCCGAGCTGAAGAACGAGGGCATCTGCGCCCCGCGTGGCTTCGTCCGGGCGCTGGACCGGTGAGGCACTGCCGCGAAACTCGAACTTCTCCTGCTCCGGCCTCACGGATCCACCTCTGCCCTTCCCTCCCTCCCTGGGAATCCAATCCTGCCTCAGTGGGAGGGGCCAGCTGGTAGTTCCATCTCATTGGCTGTTCTTGTCCTTTATTGGGGAGGAACTAATATCTGTACCTCTTTTTTTCAACCATTACGCCCCTCATTTCATACTCTCCACGCCCGTCGTGTGATAGGAATCAACCACCCACTTTCCATTGAAAGACGTACTAGACGGTACTTGAGTGGGAAGTATTTCTCTCTCATCCGCCATTGCTTCTGCTATGTTGGATTATTGTTTAAACTGCGGAGGGGCTTCTCAGGGGCTCCGCCCAATGCAATCTCTTCAGCCAATCATACTCCTCCGTGTCACACGGGAGTTGGTTCAGCAAGGTGGTTTACAGAACTCTATTGTCTGCTCAATGATACTAAGGTTGCATGGATACCTGCGTAGAAAGGCTGGATTACTGGTCCAGGCACTGCTGCAGAAGGATGACCGAATGTGCGTGACTTCATGCTAACTATGGAGATGCTTTTGAGGAACAGTAAGACATACGCAAAATCATTGTAAAAAGACCCAAACATGATGCATGAGGGTGGCGTAAGTGCGAGGGACAAAGGGATGGTCGGGTCTACTAAAGAACCAGTCCAGTTTCTTACAAGACAAGGTCAAATATATTGTGATTTCTTGAAAGCAACATTTTGTGGAGGAACATGGTCACTGCATTGAAATGCATATGTATTCATGGCCAAAAAGCTAAAACTATTGAGGGCTTTTTTTCCCCTTCTTTGTTTTTTTTTTTTTTTTTACAAATCACGTGAGATTGTCACTGGAAGCATCTCAGTTCTCTTAAATTGCACCCGTTTCCCTCACTTGCATTTTTTCCTTGCATCTTAGTCCCTCCATTGGAGATGCAAGGAGACACGCAAGGAATCCATGTAAGGAGAGGTGAATCAGGGAAATACGTCTTAGAGAAATGAGCCATTTCCTCAGAGGCGTCACGCGAAGCAGCGTCCGTTCCTGATGATGGTACACCGCTGGATCTGCTGCCAGCGTCTGTCATACCAATTCACGTCTTGGGCTTCAGCTGAAAGTCTTCGGGGAAGGATACTCGTCTGCGCCACCCTCATGACTCCTCAGCACTCCCCTCTCGCTCCTCACAGCAGAACTTAGAGCTTTGAGACGGTCAGCAAGATGGCAGATCCAGAACAACTTCTGCCTCCAGTGAGGATTTAGGAGTGAACAAACATCAAATAATCAAATAATCAAATTGAGAAGCACCCAAAGTTTAGGAACAGTCCCATGCTTTACTGCTTATTGAGTCGGTATTAAATCAAGTATTAAAAGGGTTAAAAGAGCTGAAAGATCAGTGCTGTGTTTATGTACATTTAGGTCAGGAAGTGCATTCCTGTTATTAAAAAATTCTCGCTTTGTCTGTAAATATAGAAGTCAATTATAAATATTTCATGTCAAAAAAAAGACAATTAAAATTCTCACGCACGTAAGATAAATAGCTAGCAGTCAATTACCCATAAACTGCATGGTAGTATTATATATGAAGATTACACTCACTTAGTAAGCAGTAATGCATTTGATCATTGTCTCTAAAAAGTAGAAACTGACCACTGAAATTATGTGATTTGCAAAAGTCCAAGTCATGTGGGTCTGTAGCTTTGGCAGACATAATGCAAATCTGCAGCTTTTTATATAATTCAACAAAGTATGTTTCCCAAGTAAATATTCAATAAACATAACACCAGTTGCTTACCACAAATTTAGTAAAAGCAAATGTTATCGTTTGTGGGATTATTACATTAAAAGCTGCACATTTGAAGCATGTTTGCGATGTATTACACTTGCGCAACATTGTTTCAATGGGGGGGTGTAACATCGGTCTTGTCCAGACAGTATGTGCTATAGCATGTCTCTATGCTCGTTCCTGTGAGGATGTAAGCCGGTTGGCGGTGGAGGTCCATTCATAAACTGTTTTCCTCCTGTAAGCTTTTTGAAACTTTATCATGGGGGAGTATTTGGTGGAAACATTTTGGCCATTTGCTGTTTAGGGCAGTCTGTGCAGTCAGCTGTTTACTTTAGTGTCAGGTGTTCAGCCATTTCCGGTCAGCACCTGGGTTCTGTAGTGGTAATGAGATTAACAGATTACACTCCCATCCCCCAAAACACACACACAAACACACACACACACACATACACATACGAATGCCACACAGCTTTAGTATTTAATCGTATAATCCCAGCTGGCAGGGCTGCCTGTGGATTTGACTGTAGCCGCTGAAGTCTCGTGCTCTTTAGCCGTTGAAGTCTGTGTTGGGGGTGGAGACAGTAGCTCAGTTCCAGTCCCTTGTGTCTGTGGTTCCCACTGACAGATTGGTCCTTGGTTCCTGTGTAGCGTGCCCCAGTGGGCTAGAAGGTTTCCACTGTAGAATGGGTGGAGGGCATTTATGAGCTGTTCTGCCTCTGTCGGGGTCTGGGCCCGATGGTCTGCCACATGCCATCGATCTGTCTGGGTTTGAGAATGCCGTGGTCTGATCATGTGTAGTCCACACATACACACACACACACACACACTGTCACACGCGTACACGCTAACACTCAAGCATAGATACACGTAGGCACGCCCTCGTGCACGCACATACACACACAAAGGCACACACTCACACAGTGACATACACATACACACATGCGCATACACAAGATCACACACACACACTGAAAAACACGTATACACGTGCAAACACACGCACACACTGCATTCAGAATGCCAGCATTGATACAGCACTAATCTCTTATAGGGAGAGAGGGAGGGAGTGCGAGGACAAAGGAAGGAAAGGTTTTGGATTATGAGAGTTCTCCTACATCACTAGATAGGCTCCCTTTCTGTGCTCTCAATCTCATTCTGTACATCACAGACACCTCCGCATCTTTACGCTCACAGGTATTATTATGTCGGATCTCTCAGGACTGATCACTGCTTGAAGGCAGTGCTTATGAATCTGCTCAAAAGTGCTCAGAGCATAGATTTCATTTATACGTATGGAGAGAGTGAGAGTCCGCTTGTCTGTGTCTAATTAAGCTGTTACCTCGTAAGGTCTCTCATATTGGTCAGAGCCCCTCAGTAAATTTTTACAGTAAAGGTGTGTTATTTTGCTGCCAGAGCTCTTGACCAGCTACACCCCAGCCCGATTCAGATTGTATATTCTGCCCACGCTACCGTATACTGAGTGGTCAACATAACTGATCGCTCAAGGTAATCGGACAGCCTTGGGAGCTCAGAACAAAGGTGCGCTGGACTCAAAAGGCTAAATCTGCCTGGAATATGTGGCCTCAACTAGCGGAGCGCTAACTTAGCGGCATGACCGTGTTCACTGGTCTACCCCGAGGAAAGACCGGACACTTTGATAAGGGCAACCATAAAAGGCAAAGAGAGAAGAGAGTCAGTCACCTGCAAAAGGAGGCGGCAACATCATACAGAGTGGGATTTTGTCAGCACAATGTCAAGCTAGGCCTTTGGCTTTGCTGCTGCTGCACATGGAGATCTTGACTCTCATAACCTATCCCAGTCCTGACCTGTAAAAAGACTATCCGGGGAGGGGTAATGTCACCAGAGTGGTGGTGGCTACGTTTTTTTTTGTTTACATGGCTGCAAGAAACTGGAAAGGAAATGGTGTCCTTTGTGTCTGAGCAGTGTAGTGCGGTACTGTGTACGTATGTCTGTCTGTGGCAAGGTACAGTGGGCATGTGTTTCTTGGTCACACTGTTCTGTGTGTGTTGCTTGGTGACGCAGTACCACGCACGTGTGTTGCTGAGTGACAGAGTGCCATGGGCACATGCAGACGGGTGATAAACCGAACTGAAGCGGTCCTGCTCAGTCCTGCAATACAGTCAGCCTGCATGTTAAACGCAAAATTTATCTTTTAATTTGTTTTATGGCCATTTTTTATGTCGTTTCACTTTAAATTAATGTCTGTTTTGTTAATTTAAAAAAATGTTTTATTTTTAGTTCATCTTTTTTGAGGCTGATGTTTATTATCAGAGGATTATTCCAATTATGAATGTTATTTCATCAACACCTGGATGGAGTGAGGTTTAAATATTATCTTACTTTATTTAGTCCTGGGGAAAAATGTGAAATTTTAACAATGGGAGGGCACATATTTGGAACTTTCTTGAATTTGAAGGCTCATCACTCTGACAGTGTTGCTGTGACACTGCGGCAGTGTTATGCTGCTAAATAGTCAAGTAAGAGATCGACAGACCTCGGGTCTCAGTCTCAACTCACAGCTCTTGGGTTGAAATGGAAATGTCATTTCCTGTCTCACTTCCCCCTTAAACTTCTGTAACCAGTCCGCCGCAGGTTGGCAGACCGTGCGTCCAGCGCAGTGCCAGTGTACTGCAGAGAAAGCATCAGCGCACTGTCACCCCTCTGCACGGCTCTCACCTCATCAGAGCCACAATGTTTACGTCCAGTGTTAGATCAGAGTGGTCATGTAACCCCCTTGTCTCGTTCCTCAGACAACCAACCCCGTTCCCAAAAATCTAACATCCTGCAGGTTATTCTGACTCTAACGCAGCACCCCTGGTGGGGCTGCTGCAAGAGTTTTTGCAGCAAGGCGTGTTTTGTTAAGGTTGGAGTGACAACGTGCAGTGGAGCTTCAGAAGCTGGGCTGGTTACCAGCCTTGAGATATGGCTGAGAGGGGAGATTTTGGCATTCAACCCTGCTACAGCTGAGGGCAGAATCCCCCGCTGGGCTGTATCCTGTTCGCTCGGGTGGAACATCACTCAAGCTGTGCCTCAAATGGCCCACTCGTTCTCTATATGACGGACTCATCAGGTTGTCAGCCATTTGCTTAGCAAGTTGGCCAACACTTGGTCACATTTTCCCCACTGGGGACAAATAAAGCCATTGATTGATTGAACACTTTGTTGCAGACTCCATTGGGAATTAATTCACCATTTTGGCCTAAACCTGGTCTCTTTGACCTACTATTCCATAGTTCTGTCCTGAACTCCCACTTGGCGCATTCGACTGGTCTCATCCAGTCCGTAAACTTTAGCCTCTGCTCAACTGTGAAGAGGATAAATAGTCCAAACTTGAAAGTTACTTGTCAAACGGAACAGGTGTTGTTTGAATAGTCAAGGTGATAGCCCTACTAATCTAGGCCTAGCCATGCAAGTGAGCGACACAAGATTTCTATCACCCCTCACCATAGGACAGTTAGCATGTAAAATTTACATTACCAAATTCTACTATGCGTCATCATTTAAATTTCAGCAAATACTTTTATGGTTAGGTTACTGTATAGATCATTAATATTGCACTATTAGTTCTGGTTCTCGCTCATCAGAACTTGCCGACACCATATTTCTCCTTGATTTGACCGTGTTGACGGAGCCCTAACCTTCGGTCAGAAAAATACAGACTGAAGAAAAGCTCAGCTACTAGTGTGTAAACTCATGTTTGTCATTATCGTGTGGACGTGAGAGCCCAGTCGAATGCGCCGTCATCTCCTGTACCCTGAGCGATGGAGGATGGTTATCTAAGGTCTTGAAGCTGAGACTCTACTTGACTTCTGTAAGGCTGCGTATCCTATTTGCGTTCAGTTACATGCACTGTTTATGTCTGAGAAAACTTGAAAAAGGAAAAAAAATCTTGAGTGTTTGTTTCACATGTATTGACATGCAAACAAAACATTTTTCTTAAATATGACTGTTGTTATTTAATAAAGTATTGAGACGGGACCTGCCTTGAGTGGTTGATTCGGAAAACCGTCCAAGCATCTCTGGCTATGTACATCTGTGGCAAACAAGCACACACACACACACGCACACACACACACACACACACACTCACGCTCACACTCCCTTCCATTGTCTTCCTGCTGAGTTGATATACGTCAGTTGTCAGGTTACACTATAGGCTCTCTGTCTTTGCTGGACATATATCAGAAACAATACTGTGTAAACCAAGACACAAATGCAGGCTGTTCTTTTGTGTTTGCATGCGTGTATGTGAGCTAAAGCAGTTAATTTGGCTCTTTAATACTCAAGCGATGTGTGAAACACTTGCTGTATACCATAAATCATTGAGTTGAATGTGACATTTGAAGCTTTGTCAAGAGAGCTGGGAGTGACGAGGGGGCAATATTCCACCCGTGCACTAGGAGACACACAAAGAAGCAGCGTAGGCATATGGCTTCGAACAAACGGAGGAGATCGTGGGGGAGGGGAGGGGGGCAGAGGGGGTGGTCAGTGCAGATGGTTTCCCTCGCCCCCTGTCGATTGACTTTTTTGAGCCCCCTTTCCTACGACCTGCGACCTTGCACCCGTGCCCGGAGCCCTGGGCGTGTCATTCGAATCTTGACCCAAATGAATCCCGATGAAGCTGAGGAGATGCCTGGAGGAACCTAGTGTCGGACCAAAGGAAGGGGTAATAGGACCTGCAATAACCCTGAGTTTGTACTTAGGCTGACCACCAGTGTGCAAGAAACACAGACGATCAAGTGAATATTAGTTCACAATGTGGCCATGAGTACCTTCCTGAAGACAAACTCTTGCCATGGGTGATTAAAATTAAAGACTGGTCCTATGGAATCACTGCATCAGGTAAAATGTTAGTGTCTCCCACTGTGCTCCTCAGCAGTCTTCTGCATTCTGTCCTGAGTGGACAGAAATGATGACAAAGGGGACAATCTTAAAATCTTAAGAAGTGTTTCAGTGAGAGCTAAAACTCTCTTTCGTTTTTCTTTTGCTTGTCAAGTGAAATTTTCTGGTCTGAGTGGCAAATTCAGTTAAAAATCTGCCAGTTAAAAATACATTCCCAGCATAAATGCAAATGCAATTAAAATCAAAAAGCACTGATTTAAAAAGTCCATTCGCCTTTTATATCCGAAGCAGTACAACCACACATTATTCACAATATGATGCTACAGAGTTAAAAAGGTTGGTGTTGTCAACTGTTTACCACTGTGTAACATCACCAAGTCTTTCCATCACACTCAAGCAAAAACCAAGAATTTCAGAGCTCATGTTGTGACTCTCATTACAATCACACAATGGTTCCTGAAGCCCCCTGCCGGAATTGATTAAACCCCTGTAAACTAATCTCTGTACATCAAATTAGCTTATTTAGATTTTTTTTCTTAAAAAAAAAAAAAAAAACATTCGTGCCTGGAAATAGCTTGGATGTAATGCTACACCTTTGCCCTTTGGAATGCGCAGATTTATGAATATGCAAATACTCTACGCCTCCATTAAAATATCCACCCACCACTCCACTGCTTGTCTACAATTCCATATTGAACATACCTGTCCGACTTCGGCTCAACTCACAGAACACACAAACTTCTACTTGTTTTCTGCTTTGTGAACTACTGTATGTGAGGCAATGACAAGTAGCAGTGTGGGACTGATTCAGCTGTACATGTCCGATACAAAAACTGATTTCGAAAATGAAGACGGGGATCGAATTATACCGGGTTGCCTACAAGTAGCCGGGTAAAAATGTATTTTAGAGGTGTAATCGTAATGGATAAAAAAAAAAAAAAAGATATCGAACAGCAGCTCATAATTTGTTGCTAATGTTAGATAAATCTTGGTCCTGATCTTCAGCCCTATGAAGTGAGCAACCTTGTTAACATCCAGATGTGCATTAGGAATATTGCCATCAACTACAGGTACTACTCGGAAAATTAGAATATTGTGTAAAAGTCGGTTTATTTTGGCAATTCAACATAAAAGGTAAAACTAATATATTTTATAGACTCATTACATGCAAAGTGAGATATCTCAAGCATTTGTTTGTTGTAATTTTGATGAATATGATTTACAGCTCATTAAAACCTCAAATACAAAAACTCAGAAAATTAGAATATTGTGAATATAACCAATATTGTGTGTGAAACAACACACAGGCGGATGCTGGACATGGGCTTTAAATGTCGAATTCATGTTGTCAAGCCACTCCTCAACAGCAAGCAATGCCAGGGGCACCTTCGCTGGGCTAAAGAAAAGAGGAACTGGTCTGTTTCCCAGTGGTCCAAAGTCCTCTTTTCTAATGAGAGCAAATTTTGCATCTCATTTCGCAACAAAGGTACAAGAGTGTGGAGGAAGACTGGAGAGCCGCATGATGGAAAATGCATGAAGTCCAGTGTTAAGTTTCCCCAGTCTCTGATGACTGGGGGAGCCATGTCAGCTGCTGGTGCTGGTTCCCTGTGCTTTCTCAAGTCCAGAGTAAACGTAGCAGTCTACCAGAAGATTTTAGAGCACTTCATGCTTGCTTCAACGAACCAGCTTTATGGGGATGCAGACTTCATCTTCCAGCAGGACTTGGCACCTGCCCACACTGCCAAAAGTACCAAATCCTGGTTCAACAACCACGGGATTACTGTGGTTGATTGGCCCGCAATCTCATCTGACCTGAACCCCATAGAAAACCTATGGGGCATTGTCAAGAGAAAGGTGAACGAAAAGAGACCAAACAATCAAGGAGAGTTCAAGGCCGTGATTGAAGCATGCTGGTCTGCGATAACAGCTGAGAAATGCCACAGGCTGGTAGCATTCATGCCACGCCGGATTGAAGCAGTCATTCGTGCAAAAGGGGCCCCAACTAAGTACTAATTACAGATGCAAGATTTTCCTTTCAGAGGCCAGACATCCATTTTTTTTTTTTTTTAAATCGATTTCATGTAATATTCTAATTTTCTGAGTTTTTGAATTTGAGGTTTTCTTAAGCTGTAAGTCCTAATCAGCAAAATCAAAACAAATAAAAGCTTGAAATATATTGATTTGCATATTATTTGTGTATATAATATGTAGGTTTCACCCTTTAAGTTGAATTACAGAAATACTTGAACTTTTTGAGAATATTCTAATTTTCTGGGTAGTACCTGTATTTCAGCGGCTAGCATTACATTATCCAACGAACTGTTCCGAGTAAGGTTTGTCCTTACTATCTTTGTTAACATACCCAAGCCATATAAAATGTCCTCTCTGCATTTGACATGAACCGTGGAACTTGGCAGGTTAACGTTAGCTTGCATTTTCTGGCTATAAAGGCACAGCAGATTTGTTGGAAACATTCAACGGATAAAACACAAGAAAAATGAACTTGCCGGTTGACCAACGTGTCAGCTCATACTTGTGGTGACCCCAAGAAGGAACAGCATTTAGCTTCGATATGAGTTTTGAGGCAAAAACTCATCTGTTCTTGATTAAAGTATTTAAAACAGTGGTCAGGAAAATATCTCTTGCAAACCCATATTTTCTCTGGAACTTCAGCTGGGACAATCTGATTTTTCCACGTAGACTGAACCAACCTCTCTCAGATTTTCAGATCCCTGCCCAATAATTTTGTGGGGAAAACAAAGGAAAGTTTTCATTCCTTCATTTGAAACTTTTCCTGTTTTGCGAGCAAAACTGAAAGCGTTTCTGCCCCAGTTTTGAAAACAGCTAAAATTAGCGAGCAAGATAATTGAATCGGTGAATTCAATAAGGGCCCAACTCCATGTTGAAAATGTGTGGAGTTGGGCCCGTATTGAATTCACCAGTTCAATTATATAGTAGGAAGGCTATGCCTGGCTGCTCCACTGATACCCTTAGTTTTGCCTTCGCATAATAGCTCTGTGGAAAGCGGCGTCCAGGAAGTTGGCAGGATTGGTGCCATAAATTTGTGACGTAGGAAACCATGTCTGTCTGAATTAGTAGTTTTTAAGACTGTCATGGGGTAGATCCACTATGCAGCAAGATTACACGAGGGGTTTGGCTCGCATAAATTTACATAAACCTATAGATGGTAGTCGAATCCATAGTGCTCTGCCAATGACAGGAAAAATCTGTAAATTTACATGGCAGCGGATCTGTGGTCACAGGAAAATATACATCCCACGTTGGAGCACTTTTATCAACATGCTAGAGAATTTGTCTATTACATTTAATGATTTAGCTTGAGCTGAATCCGCATGTTTAAAATATTGATATGTGCCTCAGACATTCTGACATATCGACAGCAGATTTATGCATGCTGCTTATTCTAACATGGGAGTCATGTTGCAGGCCCTGGTTGATATTTTTTCCAACATACTAGACAACTTTTAAGGCACCCTTTTTCATCCACAAGGTAACACAAGACCCTAAATTTTGCAATATCTTATGCAGACTGGTGCAGCATTCCGGTAAAGCTGATCAGTAGGTTTGCAGTAAGCTTCTGCAAGAACACGAAATACCCGCAGCAAGTTTACATACGGCATTACATACATAACCTTACTGCGTAATGGACCTGCCCTATTAGTTGGACATTCCAGTTTCAAAGAGAAAATGCTCTGTTATGGCAATGAATGCTCTGTTAAATCAAACAGGTTATGCTAGGCACAACATGCCCCACTCTAGGCAGACTTTTGAAACAATTTTGGGCTTTTTAAATCAGGTTATCCTCCGGAAAATGTAGTTCTATTTTATCAAACCCTTTTTGTGCTAAGCAGCTGACTAACACAGTGACAGACAAACAAATGCTGCCAAAAGCAATGCGGCCTTTCAGGGCTTTTAATATAGTTGAGGGTGCATGGTCATTTCAAATCACACCTTTCATATTTTCTTCATATTTTCCATAAATGTGCCAACTTCTCAAAGTTTCCCACAAACACAAGTCTAAATGTAATTTGAGAATCTTTGCTTAAACTGGCTTATTTCTTGGGTTCTTGCAATGCACAGTGAGCAAGACTTACAGGTCACAACTGCCTCACAGTGCTCTTCTGGAAATTGCAGCGGTCACATCATTCAGAAGAAAAGACTGCTGTCCCACATCACGGACCTGGGCTGAGTGAGAGTCTGCATTTGGGGGGGGATGGGAGTGAGATGGTAGCACCAATCTGAGAAGTTTTCTGATTGGACCGTGAAAAGGAAGGAGAACAGAACTTTAGGAAAAATCTACACCACTGTAAACTGCAGGATTTGAAGCCGTTAAAGATAAGCAGAGATTTGCATGACGGTGATTGATTCCATTGCGGAAAGACTGTTTCTGACTTAATGCACTTGAAAATGAAGGTCCTTTGTTGGGCTTGGATTTTCGGATGAATAATTCACTGCAGTGTTCTGAATTGGAGACCAGATCACGCCTAACGATTTGTCTCTCCGTACCCAGTCAGTTTTAGAGCTGCAGAAGAACCCTGACGACATTAGGTCAGAGATCCTGAAAACACCATGTGGCCGGGGACGTAATCAGTTTCTGAATCCACATAAAAAAAGGCCGCAGGTGGAGGACCATTTACTGTCAGCAGAGCGGAGACTAATGCATCATAATTATCCAATCTGAAGAAATAATCATCCATTCAAATTGGACCGGTAGCAGGACTTATGCTTAGCACCCGCGTGAGGCTCAGAACTCAGCAAGTCCATCCTTACATGAGCAGCTGGATCCATTAATCACTGGCAATTAATTGCCACAAATGGGCTAACCGTCATTTATCACAATGTACTCATTACTGCCAGGAATAAATCGATTAAAATAAACCAAATGTGTGCTCGGCAGGGGGGATGGGGAAGGTTGATAGTTTCGGCTCGGCTGTGGGGGGGATTCGTTCCAGTGGATTGGACGGAGCAGAAAAACCCAACACTATATTAACCCAGGAAACACCAAGAAAGTGTTTTTATGGCAGCGGGAAAGTTATTTCTGAAATAAAATTTACAACAGAATCGTTTAGTTTTCAAGATCAGGCTCTATAAAAAAGGGGAGATACAATCTAGTTGACTAAAATTGAGTGCAGGATGGCCTGTTCTTGCTGTTAAGTTATGCGTTATCCCATGTTTCATAGCCTACTCTATGTTATATAGCCACGGTTCCTTTAATGCAATGCAAACACAGACAGCGCAGCAGCTGCACAGGTACGTGCCCCCACCCTGGTGAAGCGGATTAGCGGCAGTGACTGAGTACTAGTGTCTAGTTATGCAGCAGGAGGATCTGTGCAGGGACAGGAGATTAGGGGTGAGGTCACCGAGGGATCCGCCTGCCAGGGAAAGGACGCAAAATGATGAGGCAATAAACCAAGATGGCCTGTGGAGAGGAGTGGGGTTTGAGTGAACTGAGTTTTTTTGGTGGTTTCCCAGCAAAGGGCAAAACTTCCTCCAAGTAATGAGGTGGTTTCAAAGGCTGTCGTGTTTACAGAGCCTTCCTTTCTTCACAGCGCTAGTAAAATTCCCCAGCTCACTGAAACGCAGAAATGGTTAATTTGAACGATTTCTCTGGGCCGACTGGTGCAAAACACAGAAGATAGTGACTGAGAGCCCAATTCAATCGCTTAATTTTTACTCCATTATTTCCTTCCTGGCAGCTGACCCAGCAATCAATCGCGGGCCACCTTCACCATAGGCATTGGAATTCTTTATATGAGTCAGGAAAAAGCACAAGAGTTTTCTCCATGGTAACTTCAGTCAAGGAACATCGAGATCATCCTTTTTAGAAGTATTTGTTCGAGGACGTGTGTTGTGTACAAGATTGATCTGTGAGGGAACAAGAACAGCTCGCCTCTCTTCACATGCACACACTCACACGCGCACACACACACACACACACACACACACACACACGCACACACACACACACACACACACACGCCCTCCCTGACCCTTCTGCTTCTTTCTGGTCTGTTCAAGAGAAGTTCAGTCGAAAAGGCAGTGACTTATATACAATCGGTATGAGCCCCACAACAGGAATATGACATTGGTAACGTCCCTCTACACCCAGTCAAAAATGGGACAGCTAGATCGCCTCCATATTGCCACCAGTACCACTCCATTACCCCCATTTACTTAAACCCAGTTATTTCAGGTGCCAGGTCACAAGTGTGTCATTACAGTGTGCTTAACCGAATACTGCTGTCAGAACCGCTGATGACAAATGAACTGAAAATTCCATTCATCAACAATTTCCCTCATAGTTTTCTTACACTAAACCTTTTTGGCCAGCAAACTTTTATCCAAATACAAATAGGGTGTCTCTCAAAGCATAGGCTGCAGCCTTTGAAGGCTGCATTTTTAGCGGGCGTCACTTACTTTCATCTGCCAAACTGACACTTAGGGTAAGGGCAAAGGTTAAATTTAGGGTTAGGTTTTTGGGTTAAGGGTTAGAGTGAAGTTAGGGAAACCAGTGACAGCTCACTTAAACCAAAGCCGCCGGTGTGATGATTGATTAGACTCACCTGCAAATGAATTCCTGTTCATCAGAATTTTATCAGGTTTTACTTCCAGGACATTCATTGGGGTGTACTCATTTCTGCTCCATGATCAAACATTATTTTGTTTGTGAAGTTCCAATTTTGTTTTTGGTATTGACAAATCACATTTAAAACCAATAAACCACAATTGTGTGAATATCTTACTGTATAGGATCCCTGAGAAAGAATTAGTTCTAAAGAGATTATTCTTAGAGAACCGGGGGCAAAGAAGGAAGCCAGGTGCCTGAAGAGGGAGGATAACAGTGGAGGAAAAGAGGTAGAAGAAATAGGAAGAAAGAAAGAAAGAGAGATGCAAAAATGGCTGAAGTGGGCTGGAGTGAAACAGAGAGAGATACAGACTCACATTCTGATGTGCAGCACTTACACGAACACATATTAACACTCGCACACACCGCCACATTTGCACATTCATTTATAATTGGTGAAACAG
The DNA here is from genome assembly GCA_029721435.1 of Gymnothorax reevesii. Taxonomy (NCBI): domain Eukaryota; kingdom Metazoa; phylum Chordata; class Actinopteri; order Anguilliformes; family Muraenidae; genus Gymnothorax; species Gymnothorax reevesii. The sequence goes on from CM056577.1 coordinate 116,778,674, forward strand.
CCACAGAGTCTGTTACTAAAAATAAATGTTGGCGTGAAATTTGTCTCCTTCGCTCCATTGATAATGAATGACTAAAAATTCTGCGCTCAGAGTAAGTGGGAATGTGTTGCTTGATATAAGTGCAAATATTTGACTCAGAGCACGCTACACTCAGATGTTAATTACATAGATACAATGAAAAAAGTCAACAAAGACAATTCCTGAGATTTACAATGATATCCTGATAATCTATACGTTTTCATTTAAACAGTTTGTTCAGATTACAAATGGCTGCCCACAACAATAAAACTTTTGTGCGTTAAACCTATGACAAGACACGCCCAAAGTGACCGTCAGCAACAGCATGAAGATTTATAGCATCAGTATCAACCAGAGGTGTATAATCCAGGGGTCAGAAAGTAAAAATCCTACCATGTTTTCATTCCACCCTTAGGCTCCTGCCAGCAGATTTCACTTGTTAGTTCTACCTACCAGCTGAAGAATAGAGCCAACTAACAGGTCTTTTGTGGCTGTAACAATATCCTGGGATGGACTTTTACTTTCTGAACCTGGATTATACACCTCTGGTATCAACCATAATGAGCTGGATGGCAGTGAGAACTGATGCTGCAGTTCAAACCCCGACCATTGGTGGTGCTGCAGAGCAATTTATCAATGATAACACTGAGCAAACTGTCTCTGAGTTCAGGCAAAAGTAAATAAATAATCATAATAAAAAAAACGCTACAGTTATGGGTCGAAGGTGCAACTTAAGTACAGTTAACTATTAGGTTTAGTGCACTGTTTTCAGTGAACTTTAATTTAACATTGGCAAATGATCTCAATAGGTAAAAAGACCTAAATGAATAGGCACAAGTTTCAAGGCATATATTACTTTACAGGATTTTGGGCTAGATTTTGGGGTTCCTATTAAAACCAAATTTGGTTAATTAGAGGAGAATTTCTTAAACTATGTGTTCACTATCAAAGCCAGGACTGCCATTGCAAAAAAAATAAAAATAAAAAAATAATGTAAATAATATGCTTTGCAGTTATTGAGGAAAAAGTGGCTATTTTGATGGTTTTAATAATAAAAGATTTTTTTCTTCAAAATAAAATGGGGAATTTGCTGAGGATGAGGTCAATGAGAGGGGAGTAATAGGATGAAGCCATCTCGGGTCTTGCGGAAGTCAGCGCTGGATTGGCCGGTCCTCTTCTCCACGGTAACGCTCTTGGGTTTTCCCCTCATGTGCAGATGGAGAGTGGAGTTACACACCTTCACCTGCAGAGGGGCGTGTCTTTCCCTGAAACACATGGGAACAGCACAGCCTGAGTGCACAGAGCCCACAACAGTCAACGAACAGATCAGGCTGACAACACTCTCAGAATGTGTGTGTGTGCGTGTGTGTGTGCGCGCGTGTGTGTGTTTGTGAGAAAGAGTGAGAGAAAAAATGTGTAGAAGTGACAGAGGTGCATGTCTGCCTTCATGTGAATGCATGCGTATAAGTGTGTGAGTGTGTTTATGAGTATGTGAGTACACAGGAGTGTGTATGTGTGTGTTTATATATGTATGTAGGTGGTGAATCTGTGAGTATGTGTGCCTCCATGTGTGTATACATGTGTATGAATGTGAGCAAGTACATGTGTGTGTGTGTATGCTTGTATACGTATATGGTGTATTTGTGTGCTTGCGTGAATCAATGTGTGTAAGCGCTTGTATGTATGTGAGCAAGCACGTGTGAGTATGTGTGTGTGCATGTGTGTGCACACTCGTGAGAGTGTGTGAGTGTGCATGTTTACATACATGCATGAAGTGCACCTGCATGTACTTGTTTCCACATGCATGTGCGAGTGTGTGTTTATATATGTGTGTGACATATCTGTGTGTACATCTTTACGCACGCACAAGTGATTGTGTGTTCTTTATATACGTATATATGTGGTGTATATATGTATGCGTGTTCACACGTGCGAGTATGAGTGTTTATGTACCTGTGTAATGTACCTGTGTGTACGTGTTTGCATGTTTGCGTGTACTAAGTGAGTATGTGCCTCTCTGCAGTCGAAGCTCCGAGGCTTATCATTCGCTGCTGGGCTCGGTCCTTCCCTAACCTATTTCTCTGCCCCTCCCCTTCCAGTCCTGAGGGCGGGGCACAGCGCGGCGACGATGACCTCATTCATAAATCTGTGCTCCCACCTGCCAGCCATCCAGAGCTGAATTATTCATCACCATGGAAACGGTACAGACAGAACTGGGGCGCAGTACTTACTCCTCAAGGTGTCTTAGGATTCCCACCTCCACCCCGCCCCCACCACCAACCCATTCCTAAAATACACACCTTTTCGTACCCATCTGCAACCCCCACATCACTCCTTCCACCCCTCCTATCACCCTCTCTTACTCCCTCTCTTACAACCTGCAACCGTCCCTTTCCCGCACTCCCGGTATCTTACTCCGGTTCTGACCCCGCAAATAATGCTTGACAAGTGAAAATTTACTTAGCCCATTGGCAAGATAGTCAAAAAGACCTCAAATCAAGGACAAATTTCTTGTCTTACTCAGAAAAATGGTGATAGAAATAAGTGTTTTAAGTCCTAAAATAAGTAAATTTCCCTTTCTTGAAAATCACTTTTTGCAGTGTACGTCACCGCTCAGTTTACTCCATGTTGTGACGCGCTTAATTCCAAACTGACCTGCTCACACACACACACACCCACCAATGCAGTAAACCTCTGCTCTGCACAACACTGTTGAGTGAATATGTGGGGAGTGAATGAACAGAAATGTGCAGGAGTCCTTAGCAGCTGAGTTATTTTAATACGGTCTGGTCTTAGATGATTATTCTCAGTTATCTGAATTTGTTTGTCTGAAGAAATTAGCAGATTACCATACACTAATGAAAAAAAAAATAATTAAATTTGACAGAGAATCTTTTGTATTTTGTTTAAAAAAAACCAGCCAGTTTTTTTAAATAAGAGATAAGATATACTTTATTGAACCCCGTGGGATAATATGTCCTCTACATTTGACCCATCCTGTAGTTAGGAGCAGTGGGCAGCCACAGAGCAGCGCCCTGGGAGTAACTCCAGTTCTAAAGCCAGTTTCTTGGTCAGGGGTACTGGTTGGAGTATTCCTATGAAGCATTTTTCCTCCAGAGTACCCAGAGAAAACCCACACAAACACGGGGAGAACATGCAAACTCCACACAGAAAAGCCCCAGGCCGGATTCGAACCCGCGACCATCTTGCTGTGAGGCAGCAGTGCTAACCACTGTGCCACTGTGCCGCCCTATGTTAAATGGTGAGTGGACTATAATATATATATATGTCTATATGTCTATTTTAAGCATCTTAACCATATGGATAAATTTTAAACACGTAATGCTGTTTTTTTTTCCAAGTTATTACATTATTGAATGTCTCAGAGGGAGGTTCATAGACTTGACAAAAAACACCATAAAAATACATCATTTCTGGGTCATTAACTGCCTGTATTTCTCTTCCTTGTTAAGGACAGACAGAATTGAGAGGGAATCACCTGTATGATAATGTGCACTGCTCTGATTGGCTGGCAAACACAGCTAGATGCAAAAGAACTAAACTAAACAAAGGAGAGGTGGGGAGCTCGAGCAAGACTGGAAATTGTGAATTATGCAGAGCAGGTCTGCTAGCGATGGAGAAAACATCAGGAATTTCAAATGCTGACGTGGATAGGGTTGGGGGGGGGCGGTCTGACAACAAAACTGGAGGATCTTCAAGGTTAGCAGAGATAATGGTACAGGTGGACTAAACTGGGGAAGTATTTTCTGTCTTATCAGTCATTTAAATTTGTGCAAGACTTTACCACAGTGCTTACAATCTCTGTGTTCATAAACAAAGACCTCAGCAAAGCGCTACTCCAGCCCAACTGAGCTGATTGGTCTTCCTGTTTTTCCTCTGACCAATCACCATAGTTTTAGTATTGAGGCAGCTCTGTGCACAAACTGACTCCACAGCCTCGGCAGAGGATACATTTTCAGTGTGGAGGGACAGTCAAGCACGTGTGGGACGCGGTGCTTCGCTGACCCACCCTCGACACTCATTAAGCAATATGCGCGACTCATAAGTACACCATCTGAGTAATGAGCGCACTGCTCGGGTCGCCAGCTCGCACCACTCCGAAGCGGAGTTCCCTGAGAGGCGTCGTGCAGGTCCTGACTTCAGCTGACAGAGCGCTCTCTCTTCAGGGCCTGGTACAGAGCCCCATTCAGGAAACCCCCCTCCCCCCCGCTACCACCACTATTATTCCTGCTGGGCTCCTAATGAGCCCTGTTACCACTGCCAGGCAACTATCTCCGGGGCGACAGCAGCATCTGCATCTCCACAGAGCTGCCATTGTTGCAGTGTGTTTGGATGAGCTGTAGCGCGATGGAGGTTGGGTTAGACTGCGTTGGGCTGAGGCTGGGCAAAGGTGCGGTTGGTCGAGGGTAGGAGACGAGTTAAAGGATGGACAGTGTCTGTCCTCCTCACTAAAAAGAACTTACTGAAAATACATAATGTAAAGAGTACTGATTATGCCCATCAAAGTCATCATTTATACCATTTGTAAAAATTTATATTAATGATATCTGTTATACAACAGGGTGTTCATGTTATCACGGCACTGAAGGCAGAGTAAAACTTGGAAAATCAACTTTTCACTCTTAGGGTTCTTAATAATGGATTATACTCAGCACATTATATCAGACAGTTTAAAAAGAATTCTATTAAGCAGTGATATACAATTCAACATCCCGAGAATATATTAGATGCAAAGTGCATCCACTATTTTCAACACACTTCCCTCGGTCAGTATGTGCTCAGCAAACTGAAGACACCACTCATAGGAATGAATGAATGAATGAATGAATGGAATGTGCTTTAATTCCTGAACATGCACAGAGGAATATAGCGAGCAATATGGGATGGCTGAAAATTTGCATTAAGTGTTTAAAAATTAAATAATACAAAAACATATAAACAAACAAATAGTTTTTTGTCCTGCTTCATGTCACACACTTCTTTTGGGAAGAAGACTTGTGTTCGCCTGGTACAAGGACTAGGACACACATGTATAGACTGCAGTGATAAAAATAATGAAAGCTAATATTCAACGCTAAAAATGAAAGAGGAGTTTTGAAAACACCCGAGGAGCTCAGTTGAAGGTTTCTCCACATTTCAGAGCAGAGCTTCAGAGCAGACAGAGCAGTAAAATGTTTCTGTTAGCCTGCAAAGCCAGATGGGAAATAACCCGGGGCCTGTGACACTCACACAAAGCCCTCTCTGATCACACACATACACTGGGCTCACTGATACCACCAGAGAGCTCACAGACTGGGGAGGCATCTTATCATCTCAGTGTTATGCAGAACTATCAGTCTGTTTTGTGTGTGTGTGTGTGTGTGTGTGTGTGTGTGTGCGTGTGTGTGTGTGCGTGTGCGTGCGCGTGTGTGTGTGGGACCAAGGGTGCATGTGTGCGCATGTCTATGTGTGTGCTTGGGATCATGCATGTTTGTGTGCGTGTGTGAGTGTGTGTGTGTGTAGATGTGTGTGTGTGAGAGTGTGCACATGGGTTTCCGTATGTGAGTTGGTGTGTGTGCACATGCGTCTGTGTGAGTGTGTGTGTGTAGATGTGTGTGTGAGAGTGTGCACATGGGTTTCCGTATGTGAGTTGGTGTGTGTGTGTGCACATGCGTCTGTGTGAGTGTGTGTGTGCACATGGGTTTCCATATGTGAGTTGGTGTGTGTGTGTGCACGTGCGTCTGTGTGAGTGTGTGCGTGCCTGTGCTGCTTCACGTACTCGACTCCGCACCAATCACTTACTCAGATGAGGCACAGGTCCGGAGTGGTGCTTCCCTCCATCCCAACGCCCTTCCAAACTCTGCCCTCACCCCACCCCACACTCACCCCAACCCACACTCCACAGCTGTCCCAGCCTGCCACTGACCTCCTCCTGCCGCTCAGTCACATGACACACCGCCCCACCCACCCAATAAAGCGCACAAAACTGCAAGCACTGCTTTGCACTCTGAATGAAAGAACTGAAACCTCCTTCTCTTTCTGCCTCTTGCAATCTTTCTTTCACTCTCTCATCTCGGCCTCTCTCTCTCTCTCTCTCTCTCTCTCTCTGCTCTCAGCTGAGCAAATTTTCAAGATGAGTCTGAATACTTGAATATCAGAATACGCAACAATCAAACTGGCAAACACACTGGCTAGCTGGAATTCACTCATGAACCCCCCGCCCCGGATTATTCTTTCTCATCAGAATTTCCAAAAGCGACCATGAGAAGAAACTAGCGTAAAATAGTAGTTTTTGATTTCCAAAACATTTGCGTCTGAAGGTGAGTGGGTCAGAAGTGAGTGGGTGTTTGTTGAAAGAAGGACAGCCTTGAGAAGAACTCAGTGAAAAGAAAGCAGACAAAACAAACTGTAACTGACAGCTCATACTGCTCGAGACGAACAGCTATAACACCCCACCAATGATGGCTAACGCAGAGAAAGACTGACAGCAACCCCTCCCTCATCATCATCGTCATCCCCGTCAGAACTCACCACCTGCCTGGAGGAGATAAAGGCATGGATGGAGCACAACTTCCTCCAACTTAACAGTTCAAAAACCAAAGCTCTCCTGGTCGGAACCCCTCATCAGACCCAATCATCATCTGTAACCAGCATCACTTTCTCTGGTTCTAATATCCCTCTCTCATCAGCAGTCACAAATCTCGGTGTCATAATGGACCCTCAACTCACTTTTGAATCCCACATCAACCACATCTGCAAGACCTCCTTCTATCATCTCCGCAATATTTCCAAAATCCGACCCCTTCTCTCCCTCTCAGATGCTGAAAAGCTGGTTCATGCCTTTATCTCCTCCAGGATGGACTACTGTAATGCACTTCTCATCGGGATCCCAAGCAAGAGCCTGCAGAGGCTGCAATCCATCCAGAACTCTGCCGCTAGGATCCTGGTGGGAGTGCGCAAACATGATCATATCACCCCCATCCTCCGTTCACTCCACTGGCTTCCCGTTCCCACCAGGATTGAGTACAAGGTTTCCCTCCTCACACACCAATGCATCCATGGACATGCCCCCACTTATCTCAAAGAACTTCTAAACCCCCAAAAAACTACACGCTCCCTCCGCTCCACTCAGTCAAACTTCCTCTTCACCCCCAGAACCAGACTCAGGACCATGGGAGATAGGGCCTTCTGTGCTGCTGCCCCACGCCTATGGAACGCCCTCCCTGACAACCTGAGGGCACCACAATCCACTGACTGTTTTAAAAAAGGACTGAAGACATTTCTTTTCAGCAAAACCTTTGGTTCCCCCTTTTAGATTCTTCTTTTAAACTTTTTATCTGCTCTTAAAACCGCTTATCTTTTTTGTTTTATATCCCTTTATTTTAATTTTATTGTGATGTTTCTTGTTTTTAACATGTAGCCCTTTGAGATCCTAGGATGTAAAGGGCACTACAAATAAAATGTATTATTATTATTATTATAGCTCAAACACATCAAAACTGACAGCCAGACCATCCCACCGATGACAACTAACGTACCTCAGCACTGACAGCAATTAATGGTCATCAGTGGCAGCTCATACAGGTCAGCATTAATGGGACACGAAGCAGGTGAAATAAGCAACCGAAAGCTGAACTTTATTCAAATGGGGGGCAGCGATCGCCTGCCGCTGGCCAATCACCATCAGAGAGGGAGACACGGATTTCAAATCTCGAAATGGAAGAGAGGTGAATCATAGCCGTAGCTATCCGGTTTCCCCAATATTACTTTATTGTTGAGATTGTTGTGGAGATTGTGGGGGTAACGGGCGGGTTATAATATTCAGTTTAATTTTAAAAGATATTATTTATAACAAACAAAATCATTACAGTCATTGGGTTACGGGGTCACAAAGCTAATTACAAAGCTAGCTATTTGTCCAATGATGTTGTTTAAATGAAGCAAGCAAATACTTAGCCGCAAAATTCGCATGTGAAATGAAAGGTCATCGTGGATATCTGTGTTTCTTTGACTTTCTTTGACAGCTTCCAAATTTACGATGTATAAGCATTTTTGCAGTCGCCTCACCAGACTTGCCAGGTATATTGCGAAAAGAGCTACGAGCAGCCAGCAGCACTGAACAAAAGCACGCTGCGCCGCTGCGGCGTGTTCATATCGTAACAGCTATGACAGCCCAGTAATGACAGCTTGTGCAAGTTTAAACTGAGATTTTTAACAGTCCAGCTCATAGCCCACATCTCAAGACTGACAGCAAAAACAGACCTCCGGGGACTGCTCATGCAGATCCGCACTGACAGCTTACACTTCGGACAATTTCGTCATGACAGCGGGGAAAGGACGAGGAGTGCAGTCTGAAGCAGAATGACCCCGTTGGCAGAGACATCACAGACCTTTGTCACCGTGGAGATGGCTACATTAAGGACAGACGCAGTGGGAGAGGGGAAGGGAGGGGAGTCTATTTCTGGACCAGCTGACGCCAGTTCCGACCTAAAAATCAGCCTTGCCGAGAAAAGAAAGGAGCACAGCCCTCTGTGAACGTATGCGTTAGAGCCTCACTGCTCACTGACCTCAGGTCAGTTAGTTCCACTGCGCCCCCATCGCAAACCTGCTCGATCGATTTTAGAGACTGATCTCAGATCATTGCACTCTAAACCCAGCCCAAACTTGAATGCGTCATATTTTCACAGGATATGAAGGTGAAGCTGGTGTTTCTGGTGCGATGTGGAAACAACATCACTGCTTGCATCAGCATGCGTTCCTGCATGTGTGAGCGAGACAAAGGTTATGTGTGTGAGATTGTATGCTTTGGGGTGCCAGCATTTATGTGTTTGTGTGTGCGTGTGTGTAAGATTGAGCATGAGGACGTGTATGTATACATGTATGCGTGAGAATGTGTGAGTAAGCTTGTCTGTATCAGTGAGTGCAAAAATTCATGAGAGTAACTGTGTGTGTGGGCTTGTATAGCTATACTTGTCAGGGCCAACTATTGAAAAACCAAAATATTGTGAGGACATTTGGGGAAGTGAAGATCTGTTGGATCTCCACTAGAATTTAAAATAAGCCTGAAGCTCCACAGGTTTGAATGCAGGTTTAATGGGGTTAAGGCTGTGGTCAGGGTTTGGGAAAGGCAGTACAGAATGAGTCAGTACAAGGTCCTTACAAGTATACTAGCTATAACAAGTGTGCATATGAGTCTGCGTGCACATGTGTGTGTGTGTTCTTGTGCGTGCACGCGCAGGTGTGCATATTTGTGTGTGTGCGCGCGTATGTGTGTGTGTTCATGTGTGTGCATGCGCGCGTGTGTGTGTGTGCATGCGTGCGTGCGGGTATGTATGTGTGCGTGTGTGTGTCCATGTGTGTGAGTGTGCGTGTGTGTGTGTGTGTGTGTGTGTGTGTGTGTGTGTGCCTGTTTGCACAGTAGCACTGCAGCCACTACAGTCTCAGTAATCTTCATCTTTTGTGTCTGATTCCAGAATAAAGACGGCGAGACAAAGACAGCGGCCTTCAGACCACAAAAGCAACACACTCATACAGAAACTAATTTGACTTGTGCTGCATTCAGGCGCACTTCCTGACAGAGAGGGGACAGAGAGCACATACTCACAGAACTCACAACCCCAAACTTCTCCCGCACACCCCCCCTCGGCTCGGACTGCGCCTCTCGGAGGTCGCGACCCCCGGCACTCGCCCCAGATGGTGGGACAAAGGCGTGTGGCGCTATGCTTTGGGACAGGCTTGCTGATTAACCGCTCTCAATAACTCAAGACGCCCGTCTCCCCCCTCCTGTCGCCCCAAATCCAAGGGCCCGCAGCTGCCTCGTCACCCCGCCACCCCCCAACATCAATACAAACACCCCTCCTGAAATATACCCCACCTCCAACACAGCCTCCCATCTGTCTGCCTGCTGCCGCAGTTATGAGTGTCAGGGGAGTGTGTGTGTGTGTGTGTGTGTGTGTGTGCGCGTGAGTGTGTGTGTGCTGTGCTCTGCCAATTTGTCCCTGCACAGCTGTGAATCTCTCAATCTCTCAATTCAACTCAATTCAGCCCAGGGTTCCTCGGCATAACATACCTGACTACATATTGCCAAAGGTGGGCAGATCCCAAAGCAGATGGAGTGAACACATAAACACTGAGTACTGAGGAATATTTCCTTCTCTCTTGGTCTTACTCACTCCGGCTCACTTTCTCTTTCTCTCTCTTCACCTCTCTCCATCTCTCTCTCTCTGGAACTCTACTTTCTAACCTCCTCTTTCCACTGCTAACAGTCCACTGCTCCAACATGCATTTGTGTGAAATGATAGTGCTATAATACAATAGAATGGACATGACTAGAGTTCCCAGATAGAGTCAGTTCTACAGGAGTCATTTACTTCCATCGTGTGAAACTGACCCATTGCATACAATGGAAATCTTCGGATTTTTCACTCTTCTTTCAGAAGGAAAACATTAATTTCAGAAGAAAAAAAACAATAAACCAACGAGCAATGGTATCGGCAAGTATAAAAGGGAAAATGTGCGGGCACGAGAAAGAGAAAGCGAAAAAAAAGGAATTCACTTTGAGACGGTGCCTGATAATGTGATGCTATCAAAATGGCTGATTTTTTTGGAACCTTCACGTCACAACTCTCTCCAGGCTCTCCAGACATGACGATTGCTTGAACTTTTCAACCGTATTGGATAAACATACACTCGTCGCCAGCTACTATTGGGCTACCTGCACAGAATTCAACAGTCTTACCTCTCTGATTTCTCCGCAGTTCACAACAGGAATTCAATCTTATCCCAGAATGGCACCCATTATTAGCAAATTCCGGGTCACAAGGACTCTGTGACATTATCTGTTATACTGTTTTTAATTCTAAGGATACGGATATAAAAAACCAGAAGCGCATATTCTGACAGTCACATTCACACATGCGAGTGTAGCCAACGGTGGGGGGGTTGGAAACGAAGAACGCACAACCACTGCCTTTCCTCCTCACAGACAACATACGAACTCAATTAAAGACCCTTGTGCTGGAGGCAATTAAGTCTCATTTTCACACACCACAAAGTAAAATTGGGGAAAAAAGAAACTTTTATAGTTACCCAAGTCAATTTTCAAGCACTTTTAGCACTGGGGTCTTCAAATTCTGCCCCCTTCACTTATCCCAGTAAAAATATTAGGCACGTGTCTAGGAAATACATAAACTCTATGAAGCTCACCACAGGACCCTTATGCACTGATATGCCCCACCGTCAAATCCAATCCTACTCCCTCACAGGCATGAAAAGCGGAGGGGGCAGTAAATCTGTTTTTGTTCCCAATAAAGTAAAAGTAAGACAAATGACCTGCGGTGACAGCATGTCCTTCCCTGTGCAGTTTGTACAGTAGGTTAAGAATGCAGTTATTTGGGAGCATTAAGAACAGCAGGGTTACTGAGTCCAAGATAACTGACCTTCAATCTTCAGCTGACTCAGGACGACCTGCCTCAGTGAGGTTAGTCAGTGCAAAATAACCCCCCCCATCCTGACCGTCTTCCCTCCCCACCGCTGTGGACTGACCGTGAGAAGTGGTCGAAGAGCGTCCCCACCACCTCGCCCACGCGGTCCTGATTGGGGCTCAGCTCCCCACGCTGCAGGCACATGAGCACGTCGTCCTGCACAGAGGTGTGCAGCGCCACCAACTGGTCGCTTCCACTCATTACGCTCAGCCCAGCCACCTGGAAACAAAGTCGGGAGGTTTAATGCAACCGCACGAGCGTGCACGAATGTGTACTCGCACACTCACACAAACTCTCACGCACGCACACATAAATGCACAAACCTGAGCACATCATCACATGACATTGCGCGTGCACGCACACTCTCACACAAACTCTCACACACACACCTAAACACACAAACTCAAACACGTCATCACACTGGATTGTGCATATCCTAACGCAATCACGCAAACTGTCAGGCACACACACAATCTCAAGTACTTCATCACACTGCATTACGCATATATTCAGACAATCACACAAACTCTCACGCTCACACACGCAAACTCAAGTACGTCATCACAAACTTACCTGCATGAACAAACAAATGGGCCAAGCCTCAAAATGGAAAAAATATTCACCTTTTAATGGTCTTAATAGCAAATAATTGGTCAAGAAATTAACAAGAATTAAGCAAATAAAATAACTAAGTTAAAGGAAGATTTTCCTTTTGATTTCTTTAAATATTTAAGCTAGTGGGTAAACCTACAGACAGCTTTTTACAAAAAGCGAAGTCAGTGTTGTTCCACTCAGTGTTGATGGTTTCACAGTTGGTAAGAGGTTAAAAAACACTTCCTGGTTAGTTTGTGTTTAATTTCAGACCAAATATCCTCAAGAGGGTTTAAATCAGGACTCTGAGACCTCTTTATTTATGCTTAACTGCAGTAAAAATACTTGTTTCGCCCATTAGTTTGTCCAGCGGTGCATGCGTGCGGACGTGCGCCATGCACTTATGTTCAATAAAACACTGTACAAGCTGTCAGGCGCAAGGTCCTATTGCAAGGTCATCCATACACGAGGTAGAGTTACATAAGACATAATCTGCTGTGTCCTATCGGCGCGGACACAAGGTGAGCGATCAATGTAGTGTAAAAGCTCACTATATCCGACTGGGGGTAGTGCGTATATGCGTTTGTGTCTTTGTGTTTGTCCGCGTGCATATCAGCGTGCATGAATCTACGTGCGTATTTGTGTGTGCGTGTGTGTGTGTGTGTGTGTGTACACGTATGCATGTGTGTGCATGCTGTTTGAGTGTTGCTCTGTCCACCTGTCCGTCTGCATGTGAGCGCTTTCATGTGTGTGTGTTGTGGGAGGTCCCTGCTCAGCCCAGATGCAATACTACTCCTTGTGCCAGGTTCTGCAAAGCCTCTTACATCTGGATGGATAAATAGCAGACCACGCATTAATCTCCACCTGCTCCCACTTGGACTGCCTCTGTCCATGCAAAAGTACAGGTAAACTAGCCATCATTGCAATAAGCTTAGCTATACAGTACCTGCGATACACTATAGTGCGATACACTATACACCCAGGCTCCGAAGTTGAGATATGTTTCTGGTTCATCTGAACCATTCTAAACAAAAACCGTAGTGAGCTTTATAAGATTGGTATTTATCCAAGCATTTCTGATTATTTAGAGTAGACACTGCCATAAATCAATGATTTGTAATGGACTCGCAAATGGTGAAGCACTTTGCAGTAACACACCACAGTGCAATTAATAGACAACCGGTAATGCCAGCATGCAGCTTCAGTGCTCCTGAGTTCTGCCTACCGAGTGTGACATATATAGCCATATTCCAGCCTAGACCTCATTTGTTCTTTCTGCAGCCTCAGCTCGCAGTCCACTCCTCCTGTAATATCAATTTCTACGGTGGCCGATGACCAATACAATTGCTTCATTCAGCCTAAACGCGGTTCAGTTGCACTGCAGTTGCATCATGTACCCTGCAGGTGGCTGTCAATATTTATTCTCCTGCTTTTCGGAGAGAGAGGAGGCCTCTGGACTGAAGGCGTTTGTGCGATTGAAACACTTGGAAACAGGTCAGAGATAGAACTGAAACCTTGGAGGACAGAGTTGCAACAGTGGAGAAAACCCTCGTCAAATAACAAAAAAATCCGAGAGATATCAAACATGTTTGTTTCAAATATGTTTTCAGTTTGTTTGGGAGACAGCAGAGTGCAATTTAAAGCAACATTGAAAACACGGGTGAATGTCAGAAGGGAACGGGAAAAATGTCAAGTTTTGGAGTAGGATTAACTAGATGCTCCAGATGAAGAATACAGGCTGCAGTCAGGAGAGGATTGATGGAAATGAGAAAAAAGATGAGGTGGACAATTTAACAGTTGCGTTCATGTGGAAAGAAATCAACGGGATTCTGACTGTTAACAATTAGACAGTCAACAGAGATGTGATATATGGAAGAAAAGATTAAACTGAGGGCAGCAGTTCAGGAAAATAGAAAAATTGACAGCAAGTCTGGGAAAAATTCTTCGCAATGTGTAGAAAAAATAATTGTTCAATGAAAAACACATTAAAAATGTAAAAAAAAATAATAATTTCACTTTCCTTGACTTGTTTACTTTAATGTATCTTTCTAATTCCCTTTCCGTTCTTTTTCAGCCTCTCCCCTGTCTGTCTGCGCCTCTCCTCTCTTTACATTACGTTACATCACATTTATTTCGCAGACGCTTTTATCTTAAGAGCCGTACAGCAAATGCATAGAATTAGGTCATTGACACAGTAACGCAACAGACCAGACACGGTACAATCCAGTTCTGTTTCTCTTACTTCTACCTGGCTGTATAACTGTGTATTGTTGACTCGCAGCCCCGTTCTCTCTGTTTCCGTTAAGCTCCATCACTGCTTTATTCTCTCCATCTCTCTTTTTCTCTTCAATGACCACCCTGTCTTTCTGCTTCAGTTATTCCCACCTCCTCTCAGCCTCTCTCTCAGTCTTTCCTTCTGACTTCCTGTCAGTCTTTCTGTTTCTCCTGTTGCCTTTGATCTGCAGCCCCTCCTGTTGTCGCTTCTTTCCCCAGTCTGTTATCTCCCCCTTTTATCTATCGTTTGTGAACATTAAAATGTTGAGTGATACAGCGGTTGTGTATCCGTCTCTCACATTTCACAAATGATTTAAAAACAGCGCGAACCCTGAGGCTACATCCCATCTTTCAACAAAACAAGATCACTGAGTACTTATGCTGCATTCACGTGCTATCAGGAAGATGATACTTTCCATTTATGAAATCGAAATTACGAATGCGTTGTATTCAAGTGCTTTTGTTGTTGGAGCGAAATAAAATATGGCAGACACGTTATTTACCATTGGCGATGAATCCTTGCTCGCTCTCCGCTATGTTGAAAAGGTGAAAGGTTATTTCATCTCGGCAACTCGTGGATCAAAATTTTCTACGAGTTGCCCAGTGGAAAATACCACATGGGGGGATGTTCATGTGAACTTTTCACGTCGGATTTTGGTATTTACCATAATTCCCATAGCACATGAATGCAGCATTATACTGATCAGCACTTATCAGCAAGCCACCAGTGCACAGACTCGGGCGGTGGAGAGATTTTACAGCTTCTACGGTCATTGTGCGGGAGATGTTGGCGGGGATTGACATGTCATGATGTTAAATGAAACAAAAAAGAAACGTGTGTGTGTGTGTGTGTGTGTGTATGTGCGTGTGTGTGTATACTCACAGAGTCCAACGGCAGCCTCTTCAACACCTTGAATTGCTTATGAGGCTCCAGCTTGTAAATATGCTTGTCTGTTATGAGCAGAGCACGGTCTGTACTTCTGTTGAACCTGTTCATCTGAGACAGAGAAGGAGAAAATAATTAATGTAAACATTAATAAATGAGTAATAAAAGAGGGAGTGTCATGGTTCTGGAGGTTGGCGTTTGTTTGGGAGCTTTCTTTGTTACTCTCGTCCGGGACGATATCGTTTTGCCCACATCGGATTCTTTGGCCAGCTGGTATTAATCGTGGGCGGCGCCTGGACTCTACTTAAGCCCAAGTTCAGTGTGTAAGTGTGTCAGTGAATGTTTGCATTACAGCCTGTCGCTTCTCTAGCTAAATAGTTGGTTAGGAATTACCTGCAAAGAGGAAAGTGTTGGGTAGTTTTCCAGGGAGTTTATTGCTCTTGTTTCCTTCTCTCTTTTCCTCTCTCCCTTCCTCATTTGTGCACCGTCTGGTGCGTAATCTTTTGATCTCGATTTCCGAGCTCTTTCCTTTGTTTCATTTTGTCTGGCTAGCTTTGCTTCCTTATTTTATTCGAAGGAGATGCAGGTCCTTTGGAAGCGCGAGCCTCTCTCCCCTGTTTTGTCTGCTTTCTGCGTTCTTCGTATTGCTGAGCTTCGAGCTTCCTTTCGTTTCGGCCACTGCATCTGGCATCTCGAAATGTCAGCCATCGCAGGGAGAGCATATTTTAATAGAAAATGTAATTGAGGCAGACTGAGGAGAGTGAGAAGGAACTACCTGATCTAAAGCACTGCCTGTACTTTCCTGTAATGAAGTAGCACGACAAAAATGAATTAACAACCCCTGTTTCAAAAAGGTTGGCACGCCAAAGATTATGCAAATAACATTATGAAAGACTGACTTGAATAGTCCATTCACCCTCGATTACATTGAAAACAAAATAACAAGAGATTTGATGTGCTGGAATGTTAACTGAATTGATTATTGAAAGTATACTTGATGGCAACAGAGTCTGAAAAAGTTGGCGCAGTCAACTGTTCACCACGGTGTAACATCATTATGTCATTTAATCACACTCATTATCGAAGATACCATTTGGTGAAGTCAAGCAAACGGGATTTTCCTTGTCCAGGTCTTCAGAGGCACAATTGAAGCACCTATTACTAAAACCCCATAAGTCACACTTGACTTGACTTGACTTGACTTGTGGGGTTTTAGTAATCAGTGCTTCAATTGTTCTAGAATTGCTTTGCCATATATTTCACTGCATATTGCACCAAACATTCTAAATTGGTGACAGATCAAAACTGCAGGCAGACCAGTTTAGCACCCGCACTCTTTGCTTGAAACCATCTTAGCTTCTGAGGGACTAGGGAAATTTTGGAGGCTCCTTTTATATCACAACATGATTCAGAATCACCTGTTTCACATCACATTGTTAAAGCAACTTGTCACATCATTATTAGTCCGAAATTGCCCTCGCGGCAAATGTAGAGCAGGTTGCAGTTATCAAATTTGAGATAAGAGTACATTTT
The DNA here is from genome assembly GCA_029721435.1 of Gymnothorax reevesii. Taxonomy (NCBI): domain Eukaryota; kingdom Metazoa; phylum Chordata; class Actinopteri; order Anguilliformes; family Muraenidae; genus Gymnothorax; species Gymnothorax reevesii. The sequence goes on from CM056577.1 coordinate 116,795,459, forward strand.
CAACACATAATTGAATTCACTAAACAAAGCATCAAATAATGTGCTGTAGTTGTGTTTTCACATTATGCAAGTTCTTTATTTTTCAGTAATTGATGACAAAGCTTATCAATATTTCATTTGGTGTGTGTGTGTGTGAGTGTGTATGTGTGTGTGCGTGCGTGCGTGCGTGTGTGTGTAAGTGTGGAGCGTACAATAGAAGTAAATCCACGGTTACAGAGAAGGCAGGTTTTTCTTTGAATTTACAGCCAAATTTCTCAGTGCCTTTACTCAAGTGGAATTCATAAGTTCTACAAATTAAGTGGTTCTAGGAAGTTTGTGAAAATAACTAGGAATGAATAGATTTCCACTATCACTGTAAAACGGACATTCTAAAAGAAAATGATATAGTGCCAGATTTTGCAATCTAGCCAGTGTCAGTGTGATATTGCCCTGTCCTTTCAGACTGTGAGAAATTTTGCCCGACAGTCTCAGTCGGTAGTGTGAGATATCTCCTGTTGTGTTAGTCTGTGAAGTCTCAAATTGTGTATGACATCTTGCTGTAGTCAGTCTACATGAGACTTCGAGCTGTAGATGGAATGGTGACATACAGCCACTAGCCCTAGAAGTAAAAATAGCTAATCAATCAGGGCCAGCTCCCTCCCATCTCAACAAGCATATTTATATCCAGAGAGAGGGTAGGGCTCATGCTGTGATGCGATATGCAGTAATATGCTATTGCAGCACATCATGTAGTTCTTTGAGTAATGACATTAAGAGTTTAAAAGTTTAAAAAAATGCTTTTTGTTATTATTATTCTGTCTGAGTAACACCTTGTATGCCTCTCTGTATTGAGTCAAAAAAATGGTTGCTTCAACTTATGAAGGTATGTCTGAGTGTGTTGGATGAGTAAGAGTAATTTTGTGCTCGTATTGTTAAATCCATACGCAGTCGCTCCTGAATGTGTTCACAAGGGCAGTGCTGTGATGCAGCTGAGAATGTGGCTGTTGGGTTATAGTTGCGCATACAAACCTTGCGCACAAGCCCTGAGAAGAGGATGCAGTTGAATTGGTCTTTATTCCTCAGCTCTTTGGTGATGCGGGCAAAGTGGGAGCTGGTCTGTGGGGCATCTCTGGCCTGCAGGGAAACCATGAAAATCAACTGTCTCAATTCGCAGATCATGTGCGGCAAGCTGTTTTTATCAGGTTAACAAAGTTCACAGCCACAAAAAAAATTGATAAATGACCAGTCAGCATTTAAAATAATATTTTAGTAGTTCGAGTTAACATCTGTGCACAGCGGATTTCACTTGCTTCGCAGTGCCTTAGTGATGCCCCATGCAATTTGCTCTCTCAACACGCTGAAGACGAAGTGCGTCACACATGTCATTCGCCCCCGTAACATGGCAAAGACCTAGTGCGTCACACACACGCAAGTTCCGACATCATGTGATAATCTTCTGTAATTAGCACCTAGCGATGACTCCCAAGCAGCTGAGACTGGCTGCACCAAACTCCCCACAATTAACTGAAGCCATTGTGTTAAACTAGCACAGCCTGATTGGTCAGTTAATGTGCTGAGCGAGGCGTGATTGGGTAATGGAGCACACATGATGGATGAGTGGCAGGCAGACAGTCGGGCATTTGTTCTAAGGGGATGCGAGACAGTAGTTACGAGTGCTGATGAGAAGCTACGGCCCAGGAGGCCCGGAAAGGCTTTACGGTCTGCGATATTCCATTACATCCTAAATGGGCTGTGCATGATGTCGATTAAGTGCCCGGAGCAGCCATTATAGGAAAGCGATTAAAGACAAGTCCAATGACAGTGGCCCTTTTCAGAAGAATTTCAGAGTGTGAGCACTGCGGGGGCTTCGCTGCTCGCGCGTAATTCGGATATTTTCTCCTGACTGCGCCCCCGTGACGACTTCCGCTCTAAACATAGCTCCTGTTCTCTAGAACAGGGCCATTATCCCCACTCTCATTTGGCAGTAGCCAAAGCAGTCAAAGCTGCCTCCAAAAACCTGAAACAGACAGGCCCCTCACACTTTTGTCAAATACAAATTCAGGGCAGTTTTCTTTTACCTGCAAACGGCATCTCTTTACAACCACAGGACAAGGTTAACAGCGAAAATAAGGTTAACTCTCGACAAACGTCTGGCAAATAAGTCTTAACGAAGAGCACAAGGGTTCTTATTGGATTCTAATGAACTCGTATGAGTTGAATTTACACTGGATACCTCAATGCACACTCTGTGCTCCTGTTCACTTGGCCTAAGTTAGCTCTGCTTGATCTAGGTCAGGCTTACATCTTATAAAGTGATTAATAGTTTTTTTTTTTAATTTAACCTTTCATGTAACCTTTATTTAACCAGGGAAGTCCCGTTGAGATTGAAATCTCCTTTCAAGGGAGCCCTTGGGGTTGAGGTGGAGTGGGAAAGGACAAATAGCACAGCCAATTAGATTAGGGGATGATTAGGAGGCAGATTAAAAGTTCCAGGTTGGGACATCAGCCATGACACTAAGAAACCCCGACTCTTGTTAAAGAGTGTCACAGGATCTTTAATTACCACAGGGAGTCAGTGAGTCTCACTGTGAGTCTCAGTGAGTCTCAGATTTGTCGAGAAATAAAGGAGCCCTGAGGAAGGTAACCTCACGAGGCAGTGGGTGCACACATCACTGCTCTAGGTCATGGGTCAGAGGTAAAAGGTCAGGGGTCAGACTCACGTTGCTGAGGTAGTCTCTCTCCCAGGCGCGGTCACAGCCCCAGTCGGGGCGTTCACCCCTCAGGGCCGTCAAGGCCGCCACTTTGGCCCTGACCCCGGGCATATCAGAGGGAGGGATGTTTTTTACCACCTGTCGTGCCCACCACCTGGGGAACAGAGAGATATCACCTCTGGCATCTGATAAAGGCGAAGAGGACATAGGGTATACCCTGCAGTACGTTAGCACTTGGACTAACTAGCCTGAACTTCATATATACTTCTCATGTGGATGCTGGCTGTCTTGATTCTAACCTCATTTATTGTTTTCAAATCCAACCTGCTGGAGTACTTGAGCATAAAGTTGAAAAAAATTGCATTACAGGCCAAATGCTTACGTCCTGAGCTGTTCACACAGTGGCAGAAAGGCACAAAGCCACATAACACAAGGTTTCTCACTCATATATGGCATGGAGAACCACACTGCCCCCTGTTGGAGAAATCGCTTTTTATGCATAAACTCATTGGCTGATTTATTAGGTACACTGTGTTAACATTGGGTAAGACCCTCGCCTGCCCCCAAACAGCCGGAATTCTTCATGGAACAAATTCAGCATGTCAAGAGATTCTTCAGAGACTCTGGTCATGTTGATGGTGTCATGCAGCTGCTGTAGGTTTGTCAGCAAGATGTTCATGCCTCAAATCTCCCATTCAACCACACTCCAGAGGGGCTCTGATGGATTCAGAAGGGATACACACGATCTGCAACGTCACTCAAGGTCGGCCGTGGCATTCAACCAATAACTGATTGTTAATTCAAGACCCAAAGTGAGCCAAAGAAAATGCCCCACACCATTACGTCACGGCCACCAGCCTAAACTGTAGGCCCAAGACAGGTTTGGTCCATGGAGTCATGCTGTTGAGGCCAAATACTGACCCTAACATTTGCGTGTTACAGCAGGAATTGAGACTGATCAGACCAGGCTACACTTTTTCAATTTTCCACCATCAAGCTTTAGTTAGGCTGTGCTAAGTGTAGCCTGAGATCTCTGCTCGTGGCAGACAGGACGAGAACCTGATGAGGCCTTCCGCTGTCCTTCCTCACCCGTCTCAAGGTTTGACATGCATTTTGAGATGGTTTTCTTCGAAGCACAGCAGTAAAGAGTGGTTATCCGAGTTACCACACTGGCTCGAACAATTCTGGCCACTCTCATCCAAGTTCTCTCACAAACAAGTCATGTCCATACAGAAGACTGCTGCTCACTGGATGTTTTTAGTCTTTTGCACTATTCAGTGTGAACGCTGTGCTGAACTGCTGCGCGTGAAAATCCCAGGAGATCAGTACGTTCAGAAATACTCAAACCAGGCCATCTGCTAACAAGGCCTGAGCCAGGCTCAAGGTCACTGTGATCCAGATCCTGACCTGTATCTGCATGATTTATACACACTGTCATATAGCACTGCTGCCGTATGATTGGCAGACTGGATAATTGCATGAATGAGCAGGTGTTCAAGTGTTTGTAATAAAGTGCTCAGTGAGTGCATCGGAACTGAGAGGGACGTACTATAACAATGAGCCGTAATGAACCCCCATCTCCGCTCAATTCAATTCCATTCCATTCAATTTGCTTCATTGGCATGAATGTCAATTGGACAATATTGCCAAAGCATCACAAGAAAATACAATTATTCACTTATGAAAAGAATAAATAAAGAAGAAATATATACATACATATATGTTAACGTATAATTCATAGAATAAAATAAAGTAGGAAATAAAAAAGTAAGTAAAACAGTATAAAGAACAAGACAATGGCTGTATATACAGTATAAGCAATTTTTTGGGAGAACAATAAATAATCCACGTACAGAAATGTATTTTTATTAAATCATAAATATGAAAATCTGAGATAAGTTTATGAAATAGCAGAAAAAAGCTCCTCTCTCTCTCTCTCAGACACACACACACACACACACACACAAACACAGAGTCAAACCCACGTACACACTTACACAGAAAATCAATACCCCCACACACGCTCCCTTTACGCGCACCCACACACACACACACACACACACACACACACACACACACTTTTTCCTTCTTTCTCTCACACTCTCTATCCCTCACATACACACCCACATTCTCTCACACACTCCTTCTCGCAGTCACACACGCACTCCCACATTCTGTTTCTCAGTCACATGGGCACAAACACACAGTCTCTCTCTCTCTCTCTCTCTCTGACACACACACAGGTCCCCCATGATGGCAGTACCGGGTCTCACACTCACAGACCTGAGGTGCAGCTGGCGTGTGATGCTGTGGAACTGGGCCAGGGCCGCAGGGGCGACGGGCCACTCCACACTCTTGCCGTAGTCAGCCATGTTGCGCACATTCCCAAACCTCCGCTCCACCTCCCAGAAGTGGGCCTTCACCTTATAACGCTTGTAGTGGCCCATGATGGTGTAGATGGCACGCATCCGACGGCAACGCATCCTCGCTAACGCACCTCGCCACACCTGGTTAGTGGGACAAGGCAGGGAGTGGCCTGTCACTTGATTGGCAGCTGAGTAACATATTTAGACCTTCTGCAGGGTGACGCAGTCCCTGATCAGAGGTGTAAAACCCAGGTTCAGATGTGAAAAAGATGTTCCCATTATTTTGGTCCTACCACCCGCCTTAGATAATTAGGGCATTCTTCACTGGGTCTAATGGGCCTATATGTGAAATCAGCCAGCCGCATCCATTAATCAAGAAATACAGGGCAGGATTTTACTTTTTGACTCCAGGACACCTTTGCCTGAGAGAGAACCGCCCTGCGAGATACAGTCAGGTGCACAATTATTGACACCCTTGGTAAAAATGAAGGAGGCCTCCTGTAATCAACAACGCAGTCAAATTTCCATACATTATATGCAAACAAATGGGAACTAGATTTTTTTCTTTAAGTATGTTTATTCTCATGTTTTGATACAAGCAAAAGTTGGGATGCTGTGATGAATGTAAGTTAAAACAGAATGCAGTGATTTGTGAATCATTTAAACAAGATAATTAATTTATAACAGTACGAAGACAACATATAAGATTGAATTGTTTTTGAAATAATATATGCTCATTTTTAATTTGATGCCAGTAACACATTTCAAGATATTTAGGATGAATACTTTTCAAGAACCAATAAAATTTCTCATTTTAAACATTTGATATGTTGTCTTTGTATTATTTTCAATTAAATATAGGGTTTAAGTGCTTTGCAAATCATTCCATTCTGGTTTTATTTACATTTTACACAGCGTAAAATTTCCTATGTGCATTTAACACAGCATCCCAACTTTTTTGAAAATAGGGTCGTAATTTCAAATGAGTAATTTCAGTTTTTGTAGAGATCGTCTCTTTCTCATTTTTCCAAGCTTTTTTTTTGACAATTCTGCATCTGATTACAGAGCCAGCCCTGAAAATGGGGCAACACAGAAACTATAAAGCATCATTGGGAAATTGTGGTGAAATTAATCCAAGGAAGTAGTGCTATCGTCAAATCCATTACTCTAATTACATCAGCATCATCATCATTATCATCATCATCATCATCGACGTTGTCCTCATCATTATCACATTAATTCTGATCAGCATCGTTGTCATCTCATCTCACATCACTCTCCGGAAATATCACCGAGGATTACTACATGCAAACATTCGCGGTAAAGCTAGTGTACTTTAAAGGAAATCTAGATTAAATTGCAATTGCATTTGACTTGTGTCCATTACCAGTAGTGCTGGATCAGGCATTAGGGATTTGCTGTATTTGAAGGAATTATTTTAGGGTATCATATATCAGAATATATGATCAAACTCTGAATGAATGAATGAATGAATGAATGAATTTCTATAGCATTTTCCCCACTAGGAATCAAAGTGTTGTACAGAGATGAGGACAAAACTCAGTGAGGGTGTGTAGCGCCACTGGGTGATGCAAGGCAGCCATTTTGTGCCGAGCCACTCGCCACACATCAGCTAAGGTGAAGAGGACAATTTTCGTAGACAATTAAATTGTGTGATTACATGGCAGGTTGAGTAAAATAGATCGGCAATTTAGCCAGGACAGGTTTATTTGACCAGTCCCCGCCTCTTCTTAGACAAGACACCACCTGCATATAGACCAGTATCTACCCTCTTACACCAAACTCCGGCTCCCATTAGACCAGACGCTGCATCCAATTAGACCAAACACCACCTCCATTTCGACTGGAATTTCCTCCCTTAAGGTCCTGCTGTAAGGGTTTGTCCTTGCAGTCCCTCCCCCTGCTGCATTCTTCACCTCCACCTTAACGGGCAACAGGTGTGGCTCGCTGAGGTGGAGGTGAAGGTTTGTTATTTAAGGGTTGGCTGCGCCTTAGATCAGTGCAGCAGCATTTTGTGCGTGGAGCCCTGTTGTGTGTTTGTGTGCTGCTGCTCCCCTCCTGTTTTCATTGTTAATTAAATTAAAGGATTTAATATTTTTACTCAGTCTGTGCATTTGGGTACATGGTCCCAGTGCCCGCCGGCTCGTTGTCCTCTGCCGGCAGGGGCGAAACCATGACACCTGTAATACCCACTGAGTGCATGTTTCGTTGTGACTTTCAGACAGTGTGTCTGATGTAAATTTCATTATCAGCAGATGTTCCAGATTTCCTCTGTACGCGACGTTGAAAACCCCAAAATTGAGTATACTTTACAACACCCTAGCGCTCAACCGGATCCGCATCGCCGAAGAACAGGTTTTGAAGTCTATCAGGGTCTTCAGACCAGAAACCACCTCTGTTAAGCCCAGACTCTGCCTCCATTTTTGACCAGTCTGTGCCCCAATAGGCCAAACTCCGTGCCCCTGTGGGGAGTGCACAGGCTGCACCCATCCTACCTTCTGCAGGAAGAGCACCAGAATGGGGATCAGCGCGGCTCTCTCCTGCTCCAGGGTGAAGAGCGAGCGCGGTGAGCGCATGAACAGCTTAGTGTGGCCGTACGCCACGTCGCCCTCGAAACCGTGGTTGTCAATGATGGCCTTCACTGCCTCCTGGTCAGTCGCCATCAGGTGGTTTGGCCAGGTGTACTCACACGTCATCTTGTACCTGGAAAGAGGTGTGAACACACAGAGATAAATGTTACTGATAAAGCGGGGGGGGGGTTACAGTGGGGCAAGGTGAGGGCAGGTAAGGTCATGTGGATACAAAGGGACTGATGGAGGAAATAGGTAAATACACAAGGACATGAGGACTGCTGAATACATCATGTGAATGCACACTGGGATATGGGGACAAGTGAATAAACACAGAGATATGGGAGCATGAGGATATAAAAAATGAAGAAATACACACGCTCAGAAATAGGGGTACAGCAGGAGTCCATTTCTGTTCCCCAAGGTATTATGTACCCTTTAGGACTAATTGTAGGACCTCGAGGTACCTGTGTGAACCTTTTTATGGTCAAAAAGGTACTTTTATGTTCCAAAACAAATAAAAACCCACTTCTAAGGTACAACAGCAGTACCTTTCAGGGTACTGCCCCAGTGACAACCAAGGCTCCTCACTGGGGCAGTACCCTCAAAGGTATTGCTGTTAGAAGTGGGTTTTCCTTTGTTTTGGAACTAAAAAGTACCTTTTAGACCCTAAAAAGGTTCACACAGGTACCTCGAGGTCCTATAATTAGCCCTAAAGGGAACATAATACCTTGGGGAACAGAAATGGACTCCTGCTGTACCCCTATTTCTGAGAGTGCAGGGATATAGGGGAAAAGTGAATTTAGCAGGTAAAAACTCACAGGGATATGAGGACGAGTGAATTTTGCACGTAAATACACACAGGGATATGAGGACAAGTGAAAATAACAGGTGAATACATAGAGAGGTATGGGCCAGGTGAATATAGCAGGTGATTTAACACAGGGACGTAAGGAGAGGTGAATATAACTCATGAATACGGAAGAATATAGTACAGGTGAATATAACAGGTGAACATAAGGTCAGTTCAGCATTATTGGGGACAGAGGGATAGACTGATGGAGATGAAGATGAAATGACGGAAAACTAAAGAATATTAAGTCAGCGAGCATCCCAGCAGCCCTGAATACACAGGGACATGACTACAAGTGGCAAATTAATGTGAGGGCAGACATGGCGATATGTGGGTGGATTAAGGCATAATTGAAGAATAAGGGATTCTGATTCAGTGCCAGAGTGAGATTTCATGGGAAAATTAAAGATGAGACATCTTTACACAGACAACCAGTAAATAAATCTGTGACAAATTTAAAAAAGAAAGGTAGGGTTAGGGTTAGGGTCAGAAGTAAAAGAAGTTTGGTCATATAAACCTCTTCAACACCAACTCCCCCTCGGAGTATTGTGGGCATTACAGGATTCCCTATGGCAAACCATCAGAGGTCTCACACCTTTTAATGCATAATTACACTCAAACTGTTCCCATTTAAGATCACCTGATTAACAATCAAAGTATTTATTTACAAATGAATCAAGATCAATACATAAACCTATAAAGATTAAGAAATTACTCACAAAGAAATAACAAAAGCATTACCAATAGGCTACATTGACCATGAACATGTAATACATGTGATATTGACAGGATGGCAATACTACCAATAATCTAAAACTCTCTGTAAATTCCACCCCCCTTTTAGTATTGTTTCAACAGTGTATTTGAAAACTCTGGTGCTAAAAGAACATCCATCACAAAATGTCTATTTTGAGGAAAAAGGTTCTGAATATATAACAGACACATAAAATATGCTTATTGAAGATCCCATTGCTCAAGTATTTAAGTTAAAAAATGTCCATTTTAGGACGATTGAGAAAATGAACTTAAATAAAAGAAGTTTTCCTATGTGAAAATGTGACTCAAGTACTTTTATCACTCGGCTTTCAAATTTATTTTAAGATGGCACTATACTTTTTCAAAATGTTTGCTGTGTGAAAAAGAATACTTTTAAAATAGGAAAAAGAATACAAGTAAAACAGGTAATATTTAAGAGGAAACATCTTAAGCATATCGAATTACGAAAATTGGCACAAAATGGGACCAATTATAAGTCAAGCTAAAAAAAGTGCCATTTTATAGGCTACAGGAAATCTTATTCTTCGAGAGACATATTGACATTATATGTCATCGTTAATGTGGATAGGAAAATAGGAAAATGTGATGCAAAGAGCAATAACGCCAGCCAAAAACAAATAGGCCGGTGATTCTACAGATCAGCCTCGGCAAAAGAGCAAATTAATATTTACTTGATAAGCAGATGTGAAGAAGGCCACTTGCAGCCATGATGCAGTTATAATGAATTTATAATATTACCAACGTTTCAACATTAGTCCTCTTCTGGGTTTTGTGGCATGAGTCAAACACCCCAAAGAAGACTCAAGTTGAAACAGTTGGTAATTTAATAAATTGTTTATCATCACATTGTCGGCTACAAGTGTGTGACAGCCATTCTTCACATTTGTATTTTCACTGAGGTCAGCACCTCTCCAACACTGGTGAGCATTCCTTCTCTCTCCTATCACGGTCACAAATAGGGAAAAGTATAAAGGAATCGGTTTGGAATTATCATGCATTTCGAGGTGAAGATACTGAGGTCTTTTATACCTTTGACGGCACTGAAAATCCTGGGTCGAAGAAGTAAAAGCTCGTTTCAGTGATACAGGACACTATTGTCTGGTCAAATTACAACATAAACTACCAAACCTCAGAAGTTTTAGCATGGCTCAAAGAGCCACGAATTGGACAATAATTTTGACAGTGATGAGAGAAAGTGGGAAAGTGACAGCTGGGCCAGGGGGGTTCAGGGATTGTGGGTGATGCTGACCTCTGCAGGAAGCGGGCGTAGGGCTGCCTGTATGCGAAGCCGGCTCTTCGCACCCTTACATTCTCCAATAAGCCCAGGTACGCCACCTGATGGTTGCAGCGGGCATCATCAAACAGCACAGGAGACTTTATCTCGTTGGGCTTGATACAGCGCACATAGTACGGCTCCTGAGAAAAGATATAAACCCAAACAGCCTCACATCAGCACACAGAGAAGCAAATCTCACACAAACTCCAATGAAGTGATCCTGAACCAGTTCTTCAAGGGTGTTGAGTGACCCATGTGTTGGGATAGACTTTTTGCGCATTTACACTAGGTTTTAGCATTCGTTTTGGGTGATTGGATTACAAGTGGTCAGGCGATACACATTGCTGTTTACATTTGGTGTTAAGCTGACCACTCGCGATTTGATTTTGTTTCTTACAACGTAGCTTCTGCTAAGACCCAGCGCGCAGTTAGTATGTCATATCACAACAATACCAGCCATTCCCACCAGACTAAGCTGAGATTTTGAACCCGTTTAACATTGTTTTTTGAGGCAAGCTACCAATCTGCCTAAAGTTGACATGTTCAAATTATTTCAGTAATTGACATTAGCTGCACAGGCGCATTCGCAACTTGCAAGAACGCGCCACACGGAAGAGGAAACTTTATTGGAAAGCACTCGCTTTCAGTGCTGTTAGCCCGCGGCCTACATTGATGAAGTTTTTCTGGTTAAATCCTTGTCGGGGACACATCAGGATGGATTAGCGTTCACACAACCAAACATATGTGGTCATATGCCTCCTAGACCACCTCTGCAAGTGGTTTGAGTGAATGTATCTCAATGCACCTCAGAGGCCTTTAACACTTTTATTTAGCGCTGACCGCTTATGATTCGATCACCCAAAAAGCACGTTAAAACCAAGTGTAAACAGGGCCTTTACAACATGGAGTCAGGAATGTCCATGTGTGGCCAGGTCTCAGTACAAAAGTACCACCAAAAGAATAATTCTAGCAAAACCATCATCTGACACATATTTAAAATCCTTCCCTCTGTGCGGAGACAGACTTTGTGTTCATCAGTGACTGAGTGTGAGGGCATCTCATACCTTGCAAGCAAGGTTGTCCACCAAGGCGATGATGGAGTTCTTAAAAAGAGTGGCGGCAGTTAGGGGACGCTTGGTGACCTCAGTGATGCTCAGCTTTCCCTCTGGCCACATCTCCTTCAGGACAGGGTCTTTACTGAGAGAGAGAGAGAGAGAGAGAGAGAGCGAGAGAGAGACTTTAACTTTGTTCAATTTAAGATGTGCACAATGAATGTTCCAGTACACAGTGTTCGCAGGGCAAGTATTGTAAATACATGGTGCATCATTTCAGCTTCTGTCTCGCAGCAGTTCAAAAGACATCAGCGGACAAACCCTGAGGCTAGTAGTCAGGGAGAAAAGAGGTAAGAGACGGAGTATAGAGATGAAAACTGAAAGGAGAGAGGAGGGGAGATGTGAGGAGAGGACAGCTGAGGTGAAACTATGAAACTATGGAAAGATAAGGGAAGGTCTAGGAGGAAAAAAGACAGGAGAAAGGACATTAAGACCAACATTACAGCAGCTTTACAACGACCTTTTTAGTGGGACGCAGAGATAGGAGCAATGATGCATGTATGGGTGCATATCTGTGCTTGTGTATGTCTGTGTGTCCGTCCTTGTGCGTATTTCACCACAGAGACATACAGTACACCGTACCTGTTATACATGAGTCGTTTGAAATCCTGGAAGAGAGGATCTTTGTTCTTGTCCAAAAACCCCTCCACCGAATACCTGAGTGACAGAGAGGGAGGAGATGGGGAGAGGGAGAGCGTCATTTTGTCTTCGGCAACAAACTTTCCAGCTCACGGCTGAACTCCCAGGAAACACACATAGACTGTATAAAAAGATGGACGAATCAACTGTGAGGTCACCCATTGGTTTCAGCATACCATTTAGGAAGCCTCGATTTTGGCAATTTGAATAGTGCCATTTTGTCATTTTGAAACCGGCTGTGACCCCTATTGCACAAAGGCATGAATTGAAGATCCAGGGAGGAGCGAGGGGTGGATCTATAGGTGGATCTGTCCATATCTGACAAGGACTAGCGGATAGCCACGCCCGCAAAGCATATTCTGGCTTTATCCTTTATTCTTGTCTACTTGAAACTTGTGATAGATACCATAAAATAATTTGGAAAATCATTATTGAAATAATAAATCAGGTGGGAAAGTAGGGTCATTTTCTCAGAGACTTCTAAAGCATTGAACTTCTTTCTGCAACCACTGATGTCATCATCTGCAGGCCATTAAAGAGAATGTATTTTTTACAGATTTCCGCATTGGCCTCAATTTTCAGACCCGGATGCTGCGTCCATCTTTTTATACAATCCATGAAAACACCGGGACAAATCTGATTCACCACTTTTTCATTAGCTGGCACCCAGAGGACAGTGCCCTCAACAAGGTGGGAGTTAAAGCAGCTGTTTGATTTGATGAAACCAGCCAAGATCTTTAGTCACAGAGCAGTCCCTGCAGTTGTAGTAGTTCCAACAATCCTCACCCTCCTTCAGGCAAAGGCCTATGGGAGTACAAGCTTATGGTAGTTTGGTATCGGTTCTTGGTGGGGTGTTCAGACAAGTCCACTAACAGAGCCACAAAGTCATAACATCACGTCAATCCGTGGATAGCAGTTTCAGGCTGGAAGACAATCGCAAAATTAGAGCGAACATGAATCACAGTATATATCTGCAAACGGCCCACAACCATTATCTGTACGGACAATTATCCTCCAATCCTACACCCAAACAAAACCCAGTAACAACCCAACTTCTGGCCCAAAGCTGTTTGTCCTGAACTGTGGTAAGGTTCAGGCCCTCTGGCTCTGCAAGTGGACACCACTGTGGGGACGGATGAAGTGCGGAGGATCTGTGGCAAGAGGGAATAGAGGTAGAAGGCTTCTCGGGAAGGCACATCTCCCTTTCCTTGACTTATTACCTCCTCCTTTCTAGACTACAGGCTGAAGGAGATGAACGGAGGAAAATAGAGCACATTTCTCAAGTGATAGGACGCAAGCAGAGAGAAGTGGGCAGGCTGTGTCTGAGGGGAGAGGGAAGTGAGACTCGGATGACGGTATATTTAGCACAGGGGGGAGGACAGAGGGGTCTGAGGATGCAAAAACAGGCGGCCGGAAATAGCCTGAACGGAAACTGCTCTTTTTAAGCGACATCATCTGCCCCACGCTCAAGCAGAACGCTGCATCACTCCCTCATGCTAAAGGAATTAGCGATTCCGGTCTGCAGTGCTGGTTTCCTACACTGACACGGTCTCTACATCAGGGGTCTCAAACTGGTCCATAAAAGGGCCAAAGGACTGCAGGTTTTAAATCCAACCGTGCAGAAGCTCACCTGAAAAACCTAATCAACTGCGCGGGGATGCGTTTCCTAAAATCACAGATGCTAACTTACATAGCTGGAACCATTGACTGTTAATGGATGAACTATATATGTAGCTACCATAGTTAACAATTATGCTTTTGGGAAACGATTAAATTAGCCGTATCAGGTGAGCTTCTGCTCCGATGAATTGAAAACCTGCAGCTCTTTGGCTCTTTTATGGACCATTTTGACACCCCCCCCCCCCTACATGGAGAGGGGTGAAGTTGCCGGATCAACATCGCTAACGACAAATGAGCCCAGGCATCGGTGATACGAGTTTTACATGCCCTTTCCCAAACTCAGGGGCACGAAAACAAGGGGAAATATCTGAAGACCAGAAAGGAAAAACAATCAGAGTACAAATTCTGCATTTTTGTATATTTTGTATAATATGTATTATTATAATATTTTTCTATTTTTTTTTTTTTTGCATATTTTTTCAGCGCTTCGTTTCTAAGATCATTTTGAATTTTTAATTCACCATTTATCCACAACATTTTTCCATTGTGGCCTTCATCTAAACACCCCCCTAATTTCAAAGTTGGCAATAAACCCAAACTTCCTCTCAGTTCTCTCTGCCGAAAGCCCTCGCCTTCCCTTTCGCAACTCAACTCAGCACGAATCGCTCACAGGCTTTGCAGACGCGGCACAGAAATACTTGCGCAGCTAAAGGAAAATTAGAACGAAGAGGAGAAAAAGGTAATTAGGATAACTGCGATTCAGGAACGGCGACTGTAGGGAGGAAATCAGCGGTGAGAGAAACGTACTGCTGTCCATTAGTCAGCTGGTGATTATTAGGTAATAAGCTGTGAGATAATGAAAGTGATTAAATCACTCAGGCTTAAAATAGTCCAGGGCTCTCGCTCATCACCCCTCCCTCTCTTCTTCCCTCTCTCCCTCACTCCAATTCTTCCCTCTTCTCCCCCCCCCACATTCTCTCTCTCTGTCCCTGCTATCCCTCTATCCCCCATCGCTCTCACTCTCTCTTTCTACCTTTTACTCTCTCTCTCTCTGTATTTATTTAGGACAGCGTGTCCTCTAACCGCAGAGGGAGGGTCGGGCCGCAGCTCACACACACCTCCTGCTCTGACTCCTGCTGCTGCAGGGATGGGTCAGCAGGATGGCATGTGCAGTATATCAATATTATATTGATATTATGTCAGATATTCTCACAGATTTTGAATATTGGAATATCGTTATATAACATGTGCAAGCTTTTCTGGCTGCATTACAGTAAAGGGATTCAGTATTCTGAACCTATTAAACTGTTGTTGTCTGTACCTTCTTGGTCATAATATCTAACATAACTAATGACTGTTTATCAAAAATCGCATTGTGTAAATATTTTGTGAAAGCACCGACAGTTATCCTGACAATATCGGCACAGTACTGATATTGAGGAATTCAGTAAAAAATATTGTGATATTTGATTTTGTCCGTATCGCCCAGCCCCTTCAGCAGGCTCTGTGTTCTCAAAGCTCAACAGTCCTCAGGTTTTCATAAAAACCCTAACCTGGGACTCGTGGTTCTACAATGTAGTAGAGTTGCTCTATCTTTTAAAGGAAATGTGTGTTGTCATAGTCGGAGCAAGAACCAGCAGCGTGATTGATCTCCAGCAACAGGGTTGGAAATCCCTGGTGTAAAGTGTGTGTCCCAAAGCACAGAGGGACACATGAGTGTGATGTTCTCACAAAATGCTAATTACCCACAAACAAGACCCTGAGAGCCTTCACCATCCCTATGGCATAATGCATGCAACACACCTGGGTCTCCCCCTGCTCTCCTCATACTCGTTCACACACATAAACACTGACATATAAACACACACACACACACACACACACACACACACACACAAATATATACCAAATATAGACTCACACACACTTACACAGATTCTCAAATGCATACACAGACCAGAACTAATAAACACATGCACAGTATAATGCATACACACAAATACAAATAAACACAGACATGCAAAAAATGGATGCGCACCCAAATGCATGCACATACACGCTCACAGAAACACATACACACTCGCATACACAGTCACACACAGACTCACACAAACTCATGCATGCAGAAACTCACGCACGTGCACATAGACATTCACACGCACAGTTACGTAGACAAGCACACGGAAACACACACACACACACACACACACACCCACAGGTGTTCTTGTTAGCACAGCGACTCACGTGACGTCCCCAGCGTAATGGCGGATGCGGAAGTCTCTGTGGAACTCCATGGTCTTGTCGGTGGGGCAGAGCTGTGGGGGAGACGAGAGCCAGGAGATCACTAGCTGCACATCGGCACGTACATTATAAATCAATACTTATAAAACACATTATTAGGGCCCAAATATTCGTTAGCTGCTGTCTGAAGTCCTCCACTTGAGTAGCCCTTCTGTGGCAGTTCAACAGACATGAAACATGACAGCTGAGATAATGCAATTATGAGGTGCGTCACCAACATTTACACCACTCATCAGTATCAGCTGGAGATATTACAGAAACTGTAAGCTTGAATGGAAGAAACGAAACAATGTTTTTCAAGTTGCTGTGCCATGTGTTTAGTCAGCCCAATCATCCTTACCCTCAGACTTCTAGATGATGAACATAACCACGGCTTCCACAATTAAAATCAAGAACTGGCATTTATAACCTATAGGTTCTATTTCATCCCTGCTGACCGCCAGAGGGCGGTGCTTAAAGCACTGAATATTCCCCTTCGCGCATGCGTAGTGCGAGTATGTATACCAACAATGTCACCTGTGACCTGCAGGTGACCCAAAGAAGATTATATCTTCCGGTGTTACCTGAGGATCGTTTCTTATTTTCTTCTCGCGCGTAGTTTGCTTGCTTGGAAAGCAATGAGTCTATTGCTTTACTACTAAATTCCGTTGCTAGTAGTTCCGCGACCATTGTCGGTCGGAGCAGCGATTGTTCGCCCTCCAGGAACTGCGACGGCGATCTTTCTCTGGTTGAGAGAGACTTTACGTTACTTTGCTGCGTTTGTTAATTACTTATCGGTGACGGTTGCGTTCGCGCATCCTTATCCCGACGTTTTAATGTAGTCTGTCGAGCTGACTTTGTTTGCTGGCTGGCGGGTTGCGTCAGCGTTTCCCGGTGTCCAGCGTGGATAATTATTAGCGGTAGCGCTTGCATAGCTACACCTTCAAGTGAGTTGCATTAGCCTCTGTTGGGACAGGCTGCGTAGGCGCTGCCTCCCCCCAGCATATGGTCTGTTTTTGTGTTTGTGCTGTGTCCCGACGCTTAATTCAGTCGGTCGAGCTGACATCGTTTGCTGGCTGGCGGGTTGCGTGAGCGTTTCCCGGTGTCCAGCGGATAATTATTAGCGGTAGCGCTTGCATAGCTACACCTTCAGGTGAGTTTGCATTAGCCTCTGCTGGTTCAGGCTGCGTGGGCGCTGCCTCCCCCCAGCATATGGTTTGTTTATATGTTTGTGCTGCGCCCCGACATTTAATTTAGTCGGTCGAGCTGACTTTGTTTGCTGGCTGGCGGGTTGCGTGAGCGTTTCCCGGTGTCCAGCGTGAATAATTATTAGCAGTAACGCTTGCATGGCTACACCTCAGGTGAGTTTGCATTAGCCTCTGCTGGTTCAGGCTGCGTGGGCGCTGCCTCCCCCCAGCATATGGTCTGTTTTTGTGTTTGTGCTGTGTGCCGACGTTTAATTTAGTCGGTCAAGCTGACTTTGTTGCTGGCTGGCGGGTTGCGTGAGCGTTTCCCGGTGTCCAGTGTGAATAATTATTATCAGTAACGCTTGCATAGCTACACCTGCTGGTGAGTTTGCATTAACGTCTGTTGGTACAGGCTGCGTGCGCGCTGCTTCCCCCCAGCATATGATTTGTTTATATGTTTGTGCTGCGCCCCGACGTTTAATTTAGTCGGTCGAGCTGACTTTGTTGCTGGCTGGCGGGTTGCGTCAGCGTTTCCCGGTGTCCAGCGTGACTAATTATTAGCGGTAACGCTTGCATAGCTACACCTGCTGGTGAGTTTGCATTAACCTCTGTTGGTACAGGCTGCGTGCACGCTGCTTCCCCCCAGCATATGGTCTGTTTTTGTGTTTGTGCTGCGCCCCGACGTTTAATTAGTCGGTCAAGCTGACTTTGTTTGCTGGCTGGCGGGTTGCGTAAGCGTTTTCCCGGTGTCCAGCGTGAGTAATTATTAGCGGTAACGCTTGCATAGCTACACCTGCTGGTGAGTTTGCATTAACCTCTGTTGGTAGAGGCTGCGTGCGCGCTGCCTCCTCCCAGCATATGGTTTGTGTTTTGCTTTGTGCTGTGTCCCGATTTGGATTTGTTACTGAGCCCCTGCTGGTATAGGCAGCGTACGCGCTCCCTCCCTCCAGCTTACGGCGTCCATACTCGGTTTGTCCATAGCGTTCGCGCTCAGGTTATCCGAGGAGTATTCCAGGTTACCCGAGGAGTATTCATTAAATACCAGCTGGGTTCCTTACTCGGTATAGGCAGCGTACGCGCTCCCTCCCTCCGGCTTACGGTGTCCATACTCTGTTTGTCCTTAGCGTTCGCGCTCAGGTTACCCGAGGAGTATTCATTAAATACCAGCTGGGTTCCTTACTCGGTATAGGCAGCGTACGCGCTCCCTCCCTCCGGCTTACGGTGTCCATACTCGGTTTGTCCTTAGCGTTCGCGCTCAGGTTATCCGAGAAATATTCATTAAATACCAGCTGGGTTCCTTACTCGGTATAGGCAGCGTACGCGCTCCCTCCCTCCAGTGCAAGCCCCTGTAGCATACTAGCGGGAGCGTCTGGGCTTATTTGGACAGGTGAGTGTCGTGTAAGCCTCCAGCGCCACCACAATGGATGACTCCCATTTCTGTACGTCATGTGAGGCTCCTCTACAGCCAGAGGACGGCCATGACCTATGCCCCGCATGCCTCGGTCCTGAGCACCTGCGGGAGGCGCCGTCAGACAACCCCTGCATGAACTGCAGTTACTTGCCTTGGGCGGTGAGGGCTGCCAGTCGGGCGCAGGTGGAACATCAAGGGGATGAAAGTGACCTCCCCCCATCAGGCCAGTCTCCCCCGGCCTGTTAGAGACGCTCTAAGCGGCGGGCTGCGGCTACAGCAGTCGCACCCTCCAGGAAGAGGGCGAAATCTGCTCAAAAAGAGACAAGAAAGCAGGCTCTCATCTAAAGTCGATCAGCTGTCTGCTGAGCTGGCCCAGGTCAGGCCCATGCTCAGAGACTGCCAGCCTGATGCCCCATTGCAAGGTGATTTGACACCCTCTCCTCCAATGCCAGTGCTGGTACCTGAGGAGGATACATTTTCCCTGGCAGCTTCGGCTACCTACTTCCATGGTTATGGGAGAGATTCGTAAAATGGGGGTTCCCAGGCATCTGAGCGGGGCGCCCACTCCTCGGCTCCGAGTTCAGTGGCTGAGTTGGGGGATGGCTCCATGCGGGCAATCATGCGCATGGCTTTAGATCGACTGCACATGCATGTACCACAGCAGGCAGAAGCTGCACCTGCTAGTGCCCTCTTCAGGCGCAGGCCAGCCCCCACTACCTTCGTTATTCCCCACTCTAAGGACTATCTGAAGGAGCTGCAGGCCTGTTGGAGACCTTCTCACAAGGCCTTATGATGCTGGAGCACGTGCTTGCCGCATGGGGAGCTCTTTGTCGAATCTCACGTTGGCGCTCTCAGCTTCACTTCAGGAGGGCAACGTGGCTGCTGATTCTGTCACTTTTTGTGATGCCTCACTGGAGGCATTCGGCCTTCTGTCCAGGGAACTTGGACGGATGATGTCCATCCTGGTTCAGGCTCGTCGCCAGGTTTGGCTATCTCAGTCAAACTTGACAGAGGCATCCAGGAGACTCCTTCGCAGTCTCCCCATGGAACCAGGAGAGATATTTGGTCCTGCAGCCCAGGAAGCACTGGAAAGGACCATCCAGGCTGTGCAAACCAGGCAGCGGCTTGCGGGCCTTAGGCGGATGCCTCTTCTTGATAGGCCTCCTGCCAGCAGAACGAGGGGTTCCTCGGCTGCTTCTCACACCCGCTTACCACGGCCGACCCACTCCACTGGCCGTCGTGTTGCCCAGCGTCCCATGCGGAGACCAGCTTGGGACTTTCGTGGCCCTGCCCGCCTGTCCACCCCCCCTCCACCCCCCCCCCCCCCCTTAGGGGCCGGGGGGCCAGACATTGAGGCCGTGGGGCCGGCGGTCGGATATTTTTCACATCAGCTCCAACAGTGGGCTGCTCATACTTCAGACCCGTGGGTGGTTGCCACCTTGACCCACGGGTACAAGCTTCAATTCCGCCGCCGGCCCCTCACTTCTGGCCGGGTCAAAATGGCCTCTATCAGCGACCCGGCAAAGGCTCGCGTGTTGGGCCAGGAGTTATCCACCCTCCTGGCCAAAGGCGCCATCGAGCCCGTGGACCCTCTGTCGCGTCCCCGGGGGTACTATTCAACATACTTCCTAGTGACGAAACAGACTGGCGGATTTCGCCCAATCTTGGACCTCAGAGGGCTGAACATATTTATGAAGGTCATCCCTTTCCACATGTTGACCACTGCAGATGTCCTGCAAACTGTGGCACAGGGAGAATGGTTTACGTCCATTGACCTCAAGGACGCTTACTTCCGTGTCCCCATCACTCAAAAACATCGGCGGTTTCTCCGCTTTGCCTACCGAGACCGCCACTGGCAGTTCAGGTTGCTACCCTTTGGGCTCTCCCTCTCTCCAAGGGTCTTCACGAGGTGTGTTGCCGCAGCCCTTGCGCCTCTACAGTCTCAAGGCTTGAAAATTCTCCCATACCTGGATGACTGGCTGGTCTGTCCACCATCCCATGCTCAGGTGTCCAGTGATACAGCATGTCTCCTGTCTCACGTGGCCTGCCTCGGACTCGAGGTGAATATGGGAAAGAGTTGCCTGGTGCCATCTCAGGCTACAACTTTCATTGGGATTGCATTGGACAGTGTAGCCATGATAGCCAGACCGCCCCCCGCTGTGTGGGCGACATCCTTCACCTTCTTGCCCTGTTCCAAGAGGGCCATTGGCTGACCTTCCTTGCATTTCCTCGCCTCGTGGGCGAACTAACGTCCATTTCAGCTGTGGTTCCGCTGAGCTTGCTGGCACTACGCCCCCTGCTGAGGTGGCTGAACAGCTTCCACTTGGATGCCAAGCGACACTGGCACAGGAAGCTCAGGGTGTCACAAAGGTGTCTCCTTGCCTTGGCTCACCCGGCACTCAGGCACTTTCTGCCACACCTGAGGGGCAAGCATGTCCTCGTAAGGTCAGACACATCAACCGTATATCATATAAATCATCAGGGCAGGACCAAGTCTGCGCGGTCGCTGCGACTGACAGAAGAGCTCCTCATGTGGGCGGCCCCCCCGTCTGATCAGCCTTCGGGCAATGTATCTATCGGGAGAGCGGAGCAACCTGACAGACTCCCTCTCCCGTCAAAAACTCCGTCAGGAGTGTGGCGCCTCCACCCGGAAATGGTCAGCACTATTTGGAGCCTCTTCGGCAGAGTGGACGTGGACCTCTTCGCTTCAGAAGTCTCTACCCACTGTCCTCTGTGGTTCTCCTTAGCCGAGACAACCAGTCCCTCGGGCCAGGACGCATTGGCCCACCCTTGGCCGGACGGCCTCCTGTATGCCTTTCCCCCGCTTCCTCTGATTCGGTCGGTACTTCAGAGGATCCTTCAGGGGGGTCGCAGTGTCCTCCTTGTGGCTCCCTTCTGGCCAGGGAGGAGCTGGTTCCCACTGCTGCACGGACTCTGTCGCGGTGTACCGTAGCGCCTTCCCGACAGGAGGGATCTCCTGTCCCAGCTGGCGGGGCGGATCTGGCACCCCAATCCACGATGCCTCCAACTGTCTGTTTGGCTGCTGGAGGGCCCGAGTTGCTGTTTAGCTCCTGTGCGGACCCTGTCGAATACACCATATTGAATGCTAGAGCGCCGTCCACTCGTCTTCAATATGAGAATAGATGGAAACTGTTTTCCGACTGGTGTACAAGTCGGGATGAGGACCCTGTGCGCTGCTCTGTGCCAACTATTTTTGACCTCTTCAGTCTCTTCTGGATGAAGGTCGGTCTCATTCGACGTTGAAAGTGTACGTAGCGGCAATATCTTGTGGTCATGTGAGGATTGACAATGGCACTGTGGGGAGCCATAGTTTGGTGTTCCTCTTCTTGAAGGGGGCTCAGAGATTACATCCTCTGAGTGCCCCAAGAGCTCCAGCATGGGATCTCCCCTGGTACTGGATGCACTAAGCCGGCCCCCATTTGAACCCTTGACACAAGCGGAGCTGAAGTGGTGTCTTGTAAGACTGCGTTCCTTCTGGCCATTTGCTCTGCAAAGCGTGTCAGCGAGCTGCATGCCCTGTCTGTCAGTGACTCGTGTTTGAGGTGGAACTCTGATGGCTCAGGGGTCACTCTGTGGCCGAACACAGCGTTTCTCCCTAAA
Source organism: Gymnothorax reevesii (assembly GCA_029721435.1). Lineage (NCBI taxonomy): Eukaryota > Metazoa > Chordata > Actinopteri > Anguilliformes > Muraenidae > Gymnothorax > Gymnothorax reevesii. The sequence continues at coordinate 116,817,882 of CM056577.1, forward strand.
GTGTTGGCTCACGCTCACCGCAACCAGCCTATTCGGCTGGCTCGGTTTGACCCTTCTCCAAGGGAGAGTGGGGATGAGCCTGAACTGTTATGTCCAGTGCGGGCTCTGAAGGCCTACACTGCAGCTACTGTATGCATTCGAAGGTCTGAACAACTTTTTCTCTGCTACGGTGGCCCTAACAGGAGTTGCGCCATCTCCAAGCAGCGTGTGTCCCACTGGATTATTAATGTCATCACCCATGCCTATCGGACGAGTAACCGTCCCCTTCCACCTGGCGTGAGGTGCCACTCTACCAGGAGTGTTGCTACTTCATGGGCTGCCCTGAGGGGAGTGTCCTTGGAGGACATTTGTGCCGCAGCTTCATGGTTGTCACCGGACACGTTCTCCAGGTTCTACAGGGTGAACGTCGCCACACCCCACCCCTTAGCCGTGGTTCTGCGGCCTGGGTCTTCTGACTTTTTGCACACTGAAGGTCCGTGATTCGGATTCTTCGTGACCTTGTTGGTATAAGTCATTCAGTGCTTTAAGCACCGCCCTCTGGCGGTCAGCAGGGATGAAATAGAACGAAAGTTACGAATGTAACTACGGTTCTATGAATCCCGAATGACCGCCAGAGCTCTCTGTCACTCAGAATCCTCGTGTGCTCGCGAGAAGATTCTGTAAGAAACGATCCTCAGGTGACACCGGAAGATATAATCTTCTTTGGGTCACCTGCAGGTCACAGGTGACATTGTTGGTATACATACTCGCACTACGCATGCGCGAAGGGGAATATTCAGTGCTTTAAGCACCGCCCTCTGGCGGTCATTCGGGATTCATAGAACCGTAGTTACATTCGTAACTTTCGTAATTATGGCTTGCAATAAGGGCTGGTACTTTAATTGCTTAGGCTTCTTCCAAACCGGAATAAATAGCAGCGTACACACACACACACACACACACACACACACACACGCCGCACTCCCACACACACACATACACACATATGCGCGCACACACACACACACACACACACACACACCCACACACCTCTATAACTGAATTTCAAGCTAAATGTTCAAAGCGTAAAACAGCTTTGACATTCCGTTACCTGCTACTGTACCTTCACGCAAATAGTAATACACGAGAAAAATACAGTAAATTGAAATGCAGAGGTGACAAATCTGTTAGAGGTCAGGAAAAATTAAACGTCATGTGCACAGTCGCATAGTGCTTCCAGCGTTGCGTGACTGCAGCACGCCTGTCCTCTGCTGGTCACACTTTGTAATCGCAGCGCAGATCACATACACAGGAACAGAAGCTCGTTTCCAGCTGTGATAGCAATGCTGACATTGTTTTCAGTAGGTCCGTGCTTGCGTGTCATTAGGGCAAACTTCAACAAGACTGGTGTGAAACTACTACACAGCTGCAATGATAGATTTTTTCCGTATGATTTGCAGGTGTTTATAAGTCTGTCTCTCTGTTTGTGTTTCTATCTGTTGTCAATTCTTGAGAGCATGATAGCATGGCAACTTTTAGGAGGGTACAGGAGTAGTTGGGATGGAAAGGAAGGCTGAGTTTGAAGATGGGTGTGTCCGAGTATGAACCCTCTGAGCACATTACACTAAGGCCTGCTAAACTGGAAACAATACCAGCATCACTGCCCCAGCTGGTGTGATCCCACATGATCCCAAGCCAAGATCTGGTGTTACTGAACTGTGCACAAATATGAGAGTGAGGGGCGCACATATTGAGGAGACCAAGTGAATTACTGACTACCAAACGTTTGGCCAGAATACAAATAATTGCAATTTTTTCCTGTTATGCATGAGCTTACCTCAGGCCTTATAACTCAGTATTTGTGTTAGAGAGACAGGGGAAAATTAAGACTTTTGGTGATTCAATTACAGACTTATTTAACAATTAAATTTTGGAATTCACAGACAGCGGCGACTTTATTTGCACAATGGGGTTTTAATGAGACAACCCTTACTGAGCAATGAGCACCAGAAGTGTATTACGGAGGTGTGGGACTGGAGAGATTAAAATACACAAGGGGTGCATTTCACTGTGGTAATGCGCCTCCTCGCTTCCCTCACTCGCATCTCTTCATAGCATCTTAGCTCCTCCCAGTGAGGGTCTGAGAGAGAGATGCGAGGAAGAGCCACGAGTGCGGAGGAGCCCAAGGCTGCCAAACGAGAAATCTTTGGTTCCATTAAGCAATGTCAAATGTAGAGGTTTGGCATTTAACTGTCATACGTCTTGATAAAAGACTTCCGCAGGAAATACACCAGTGTTCCCTCACTCAAGAAGCCTCTCCCATTGCTCCACGTAGCCTTAAGGTGCAATTAGGGGATATAAAGATCTTCCATGATGGCAGAGGGGGCACTAGTGGGAGGTGTAATACAAGAGGTTGGGCGCACTGACCTAGCGGGAGGTGTAGTACGAGAGGTGGAGTGTACTCACCCAGCAGGAGGTGTAGTAAGAGAGGTAGATTGTGCTCACCTAGTGGGAGGTGTAGAGTGAGAGGTGGGGTGTACTGACCTTTTGGAAGGTGTAAAGTGAGAAGTGGGGTGTACTGACCTTGCGGGAGGTGTGTGAGAGGTGGGGTGTACTGACCTTGCAGGAGGTGTAGTGTGAGAGGTGGGGTGTACTGACCTTGCAGGAGGTGTAGTGTGAGAGGTGGGGTGTACTGTCCTTGTGGGAAGTGTAGAGTGAGAGGTGGGGTGTACTGACCTTACCGGAGGTTTAGTGTGAGAGGTGGGTATACTGACCTTGCAGGAGGTGTAGTGTGAGAGGTGGGGTGTACTGTCCTTGTGGGAGGTGTAGAGTGAGAGGTGGGGTGTACTGATCTTACAGGAGGTGTAGTGTGAGAGGTGGGGTGTACTGACCTTGCAGGAGGTGTAGTGTGAGAGGTGGGGTGTACTGTCCTTGTGGGAGGTGTAGAGTGAGAGGTGGGGTGTACTGATCTTACAGGAGGTGTAGTGTGAGAGGTGGGGTGTACTGACCTTGCGGGAAGTGTAGTGTGGGTGCTGGCCCAGTTTGGTGTCCATACTCTCCAGGCATAAAACATCGGTGACTTTGCCCACACTCAGGCACGCCTCGTCCAGGACGGAGATAATGCCCTTATGGGGCTGCTCCACCAGGTCAACGATGATCTGGTTATTAAAGTACTCAATCTGCAGAGACAAGGCAGCAGGTTTATGAGTGTGTATACGTGTACATGTTTCTGCACGAGTACATGTTTTGTGTGCACACATGGGATATGTACCATTCCTCTGTGAGTAGTTCATGCGGTTTTACTTGTCCAAGCGTGGCCTGGGATAATTATATCAGAGTGAGCCAACTTTTGAGATGCAACAGATGTTATGAGAACATATGGGAATATGATAAAATAGGAATAAGACTAATTAGTTTGAGGGTTACAGTTGGGGTTAAGTTAAGGTTTGGGTGAAGATTAGGGAAAATTTGGTTTTGGTTACAATTCGGGAAAGGCGGCATTGAGTGAACAATATCCTCACAAGTACAGCCATTCAAACATGCGTATGCAAGTTTGTGTGTAGAAGAGTTAGTGCATTTGTGAGAGTGCCCACAGTGTAAATGTCGGACAGTATGGCGGTTGAGAGATATCTCACGTGCTGCCAGGTGATCCCTTCTCTCTGGTATTCGTCCTGCTCCTGCCTGAGGATCAGCTCAATGAAGAGCTGCTGGAGTTTTTCGTTGCAGTAGTTGATGCAGAATTGTTCAAAACTGGAAACCAGAGAAAGTGGCCAAATCACAAAAAGATGCCGCCCACGTAATCATTACCCTCCACTGGACTTCACCATGGTAACAAAACCAAGTAATATCTGAAAGTAGAATGCCATGAGGCAGCTCAAAATCATAAGCTACATCATATGTCTCAAGCAGGGGAGGTCACTTCAGAGTCAGGAACACATGGTTGACAGACAGACAGACAGACAGACTTTATTCGGTATTACAGGCCACATGGCCCAGATTACATATCATATTGCATTAGCAATGTGGTGTGGATGTACAGCTTTAGTAAGATTAAAATATTTGCATTCTTTTAAGAAAAATAGCTATATCTCTTCTGGTTGATAAATTTCTACATGCTAGTAATTTACAAAATTTCACCCGTGAAAGAAAATTGATATAGAATGGAGGTACATACAGTTTTCTTAGAGATTCATAATATGGACAAATAAGATTAATATGATATTCATCTTGTATCTCATGCAAACAACAGAGTGTACAAATCAGTTCCTTGATATCATTATTACATGTCCTATATTTCTGGACATTGAGATTGTGAGACTGACATCTTAATTTAACAAAAAAACCTTAATAAATCTTTAGGTACAACATCTGAAAAAATACATGCTTCAGGTTCAAAAATATTCTTAAACGTTTTGTAGAATGGAAGATAATGTGACTTGTTTAACCCTGTATACCATTCCTGAACATTTATGTCAATACAGCGATTTTTAAATGTTGACATAAATAAAGAAAAATCGCCAAAATCTTGATTTATCCATAGATACGAAAAACCTGTTGAAAATAAGAGAGAACGTGTATGTGAAACCCAGTTCTGGCTACCATTTTCATCTTGGAGCTTTAACATCTGATAACATGCTGCAGGATAACGTGATGGGTGTAAATGGATTAACCGACACCAATGTCTAATACAGTTACAATAGTATCTAACACACAGGTTATATCTGCCAGTTTCACCCAAAACAGCTATGGTAGAAGATTTTTTACTGATTGAAAGATACTTCTTTAAGAAATTATTTTGAACCTTTTGTTATGGATTCTCTAAAACAATATCCCCAGATCTCACTGCCATATAAGGCTATAAGGGCTATCTTTGTATCAAAAATATTCATAGCAGTTTTGAAACCAACGGTTGGATAGTTACGTAACAAACGATAGATAGGGAAACATGCACGTTGTGCCTGTAAAGCTAATTTTTCACAATTTTTTGACCAGATTAAACGTGATGAGAAAATAACGCCAAAATATTTATAGTAAGTTACAGCGGCCATTTCCTCTCCACCATAATACCATTTTTCTAGTCTTTTTAAATATCCTCCATTTCTGAACAAAAAAACATTTGATTTCTCTAAATTCACTTCAAAACCCCACAATTTACAAAATTGTTATAATATATCCAACTTTCTTTGCAGATCAATTGGCGAATCTGCTACAACGACTACATCGTCTGCAAACAATAATATTCTAATTACATCAATACAGTCATTTACAAATATACCATTACTATTACTTTCACTCAGTTCGTTTGTGAGCTGATTTATAAAGAGAATAAACAAGAGCGGACTGAGCATACAACCCTGCCTTACACCAGCGGAAGTACTAAATGATTGTGTTCTGCATGGACCTGTTTGAATACAGGACAGTACATTTGAATACATACTTTCCAATACCTTATGAATCTTGCCATGGACACCATGTCTCCACAGAAGATCTAACATTTTTCTTCTATTTACGAAGTCAAAAGCTTTTTGGAAATCTATAGAAGCCGCATAAAAGCAGTGCTTAGGCTTTCTAATATACTTTTGTACAAGAGCAGTCAATGTGAAAATATTGTCAACAGTTGAATAATTATTACGAAATCCTGCTTGCCCTTCATTTAGGAGCCCTTTATTTTCTACAAACTGACGTAATCTGCTCTCTAAAATGGAGGTGAAAATCTTTCCAATCACGTTTAAAAGTGAAATGCCTCTGTAGTTGTTAGGGTTTGAAGAATCACCGCTCTTGTAAAGTGGCACCAATAGACCAGTACTCCATGATTCCTGAAAAATTCCGGTGTCCATGACAGTAAGAAACAAGAGTGTATAAATAAGGTACTATAAAAGAAGAGTGTTTAACAAATTCAGGTGGGATTCCGTCTATCCCTGATGCTTTGCCAGTTTTTAACTGCGAAATAGCCTTAATTACTTCATCAGGAACACGTGGTTCTAGTTATAGAGGTAGATCAACCACCCCAAAAACTAACTAAACCCTCTTGGTCTAAGTCAACAATTTCTTCCGGCTATCCCAGTCACTGCCAACCCAGCACCTTCACCTAAGCAGGGAACACAATCACCCCAAAAGCCCCCTTTGGACTCCATGGATAAGCCAAAGTCAGGTCTCACTGCAAAAAAGTGATTTTCAAGAAAGGGAAATGTACTTATTTTAAGACTTAAAACACTTATTTCTATCACCATTTTCTTAGTAAAACAAAAAGATTGTCCTTGATTTGAGGTAATTTTGACTATCTTGCCGATGGGGTAAGTACATTTTCACTTGTCAAGCAATATTACTAAGAAAAAGGTGATAGAAATAAGTGTTTTAAGTCTTAAAATAAGTAAATTTCCCTTTCTTGAAAATCACTTTTTGCAGCACAGTGCAGAAGAGAATGATAGCTCACTCGGTTAAGGCAGAGCTGACTTTCACGTCGCGGGTTCGAGCCCCGGCGCACCCACCGGCAGGGGTCGGCAGCTTCCTCAGAGTAGCGCACAATTGGCCATCGCGCTACAGGGTTTCAATTTGGGAAGGGACTGCCGGATTTGGGGATACAATAGTAGCTTTGTTTGTTGCTCCAGCGCCTCCTGCTGGCCAGACGGGCGCTTGTCAGGAAGACTCTGGGTTTGTTCATGTCCGGGTATCCTCCGCCCTCGTTCTGAACTTACGAGGATTCAACCAATGAGTGTATAAGAATCAGTGGCAGACAAGCACGTGCTTCGGAGGAGAGCCGTGAACCGTCCTCACTATCCTGAGTTGGCAGCAGGGGGTCGCACACGAGCAAGCTTTGTACATAGGTCACCAATTGGGCATTCCAGATTTGGGTGGGATTGGAGATGCCAAATTAAAAGAAAAAAAAATGAGAGTGATTCACCTATTTGTTTCAGTGGAACCATTTAAGAATTAAACCGCTATTGCAGATCAAGTAAAAAAGGCTGTTAAAGCCCAACTTTAACAGCCTTTACATCAAAATCATGAAGTGTCATGAAATGTCACTTTTAGCTTGATGGACCCACAAATGTGATGATATTCCCTGAACATTCAACCAGCATCTGTAGTGCCAGTCATTTTACAGATACTGGCTACTTCATAGGGAACTGGAGTACCACTTGAGGTCAGGATTGCACTAGTCACAGGTAGGAGGTGAATGGAGACGGGTGAGGAACAGATTGTACGGGGGCTCTTTAGCAGAGGGGATAAGATAAATGGATTATCAACCTGTTGTTGTCGAAGATCTCAAAGCCGTAAATGTCCAGCACTCCAATGACTGTGTTTTTACCATGGAGAGCAGGGATGTAGTCTTTCACTTCGATCACAGAATTGATGCGACTGACAATCCATCCAAAAAGTCGTTCATACAATGCCTGAGAGAGAGAGAGAGAGAGAGAGAGAGAGAGGTCAAAAGAGAGGGACAGATTGATGTGATATGTTCTGTTGCATTACCTTTTTCAATTTCATATCACTATTTCAAACTATTTATTTTCTGAGAGGTTTTTCAAATGTTTTTTAAATCCCTTTAGGTTCAGGTTTCCTTAATAATACAGTTAGACACGAAAGAATGAATTGTCAGTTAATACAGTTCATTTTATCCAACTGCCCAAAAGATGATCTTACAATTTACAGCAGTGCATAATTTAGTTATTTTGGATAAATGCAGAGGTAGAGTTCACTGCCCATATTTGGCTTCATAGATACAGTATTTGTCTTAATTAGTACTGCACTCCAATCACACACGGGTTTGCTGACTCACTATCATGGGGAATACAATCCAGGAAATACAGTATGTAGTTCAACCTGTTGGTAACTGTCATTCTGAGCACGTAATTGCAAACTAAAGGACAGTAAGTTCAATTTTGCTATTTCACTAAAAATTTGCCACCTCAATTGCACAAAACTTTTAAAAAATTTTCTATACACTACTATACTTTCAAATAATTTTCCAAGTGTTGGTGGTAGTCCTTCACTTAATATATTTTAATGCGTCCATGCAAAAGGATTTGGCAAATTTAGCATCTTGGTGAAGGAATCATCTCAGTTGATGCTGGCAGCAGACTGCCAGCTCAAAACCTTGAGTACAGTGCCCCCGGTGGCCAACAGAGACAATACCTTGGCAAAAGCATCCTTGCCATAGGAGGCCTCCTTCTTATTGTGGCCTTTGTCGATGACTTCACCGCCCCCGGTGGCTACTGTGCGGAACAGCAGGGCCTTGCTGACATCATCAGGATTGGTGCACGTCAGATCAGCGATGTGATTCACAAGCTCTGGCCCCACCACCACAACCGTCTCGCCATCGCTCTCAAACTCCATGTTTCCCTGAGTGGACAAAGGACTTTTAACATAAATGTAACGGGACCTGTAAAAGCTCAACTCATTGTTCAGATCATAATTCCTCCAGATGAGGGGAAAGCAGTTTCCGCTAGGCAAATGAGAAAGGGTTTTTGCTATGAGTCAGCAATGAGAAGAAGTGAGCCTTCAGGGTACAAACCAAGGTTTCATAATGTCCCTCTAATTGGAGTCTACAGCAAAAAAAAAAAAAAAAAAAATTATATATATATATATATATATATATATATATATATATATATAGCTTTTGAGAATCAATTGTGAGCCAAGTCATTCTTGGTCTGACTCACAGCGTTGCGGTATAAAAGAATGTATTGGGTCTGATCTGAACCTTAGGGGATACAGCGAGTCAAAAAGAAGTTTTAATCAGAGACAATGACTGATGCAGAGAACGAAGCATCTGCAGTTAATGCAGAATTGAATAAAATGGTGAATTCAGTGGTGCGCCTAGGCAGGAAATGAGGTAAGCAGTGGTAAATCTGAAAGGCAGATCACTTACCAGAAGCAAGATAGTCCCCAGGATCCTGTAGATGGAGTTGATCTCCTCGGTTGTGAAACCGATCACTTTCAAAGCACTCAGCACAGCCTTGTGATTGCTGCTGTCATTGCTGGAGGTCTGGGGTGAAGCAGCGGGATTTATTTACCACATCAGACCCAGAACATTTTTAAATCATGTTTCTCTTTTGTTTAATGCATGACATTTAAAAAAAAAAAACCATAACACTGAAGCCACGTGCCAATTCATTAAGAGATTTCAACAAAAGAAAAACTCAGACAATGTTAAACTAACAGGAAATGACAACTGCAGAGGACCACATCAACCACAGATAAATATCACTGATAAGCCAGACTTGTCAAATAACAAAACGGACATATTGCGAAACCAGATTAAAAATATCAGCAGAATCAAGTAGACTCACAGTGGAGGCAGCGCCCTCTCTGGTGTAAGTGTAGATTGCAGGGTCTGTCTCCAGGTGCAGGGACCCAAGCAGGTCACTGGAACCGCCTCTTAGCAGCTGAGCACAGGGACACACCGGGCTTCTATCAGACACTCTATTCTAGCACATCGGTATTTATGTAGCATTATGTTTTGACAAAAATCAAGGTTTGGCAATATTGGCCAAGATAATCTTCCTTCTGTGAGTGACGAGTGTCTTTCATGACTATATTGTCAGTTGACCCTTAGGGCTGTAGATGGACAGACAACTGGACCCCAGACATGACATATTTTAATGCATCTCAGGATATTTTGAGGTATATGAGCCGCTATGCATACTGAAACAGTCATGTAAGAAGTACAATAAATCACTAGCATGCCTGACAAAGCAAACCAAATGGAGTCACTGTGGTCAATGTGCTAGGGGGTGTCACCACAAAAAAAAGTCATGGGGTGAATGACATCACCAGCCCATGATATCACATGTCAAAGGAGCAGGGCCCCCTGCTGTAACAACATTATTTTAACCACCGTGTACAGTAAGTGACATCAGTCTTACCTGATAAAATGAGTGGAAGTTCCGCTCTCCCTCCTGCTGCTGTATGACCCGTGACTGGACGGACAGAGAAGGGGGGGGGGGGGGGGGATTAGGAGGGAGAGAATGGACACAAACGCGCACATTAACGGATGGGCTCAGCCACAATGTGTCAAAAATGCATCCATATCCCCTATCCATACTTCTAGACAGGAAAAAAGATGAGAGGAAAAGCTAGGATACATTTGTCAAGGGTGTGCCTCTGAGACAGCGTGAGGATGCATTTACGTTAGAGGTGAATGGCGTACGGCAGTTTTTGTACGGCAGTCGCAGTTCTATAGGCCATATTATACATGAGCCGACTTTCAGATTTTTACCCGCTGAACTTCAACACAGTGTGAACAGAGTGAAGCGAAGCAAAGAAACTAGCTGTACAAACGAGCGTAGTTGTAGCTCAACAAGTGTACCAATGTCTGATGGATCTACCTGTGGTTACTTGTGGCTACAAAGGCTTAATTATGCACCACAAATCCCAGAATTCAATTTTAAATGAAGGCTATTGATAGTAGTACATCAAGTGCTTAATTAATTAATTAATTCATTCATTAATTCATTTTTTGAGGATTAATTAGGAAGACTGGCAAGAGACAACAAACATTGTTTTCTGATGTGGTAATATTGTCTATGTATTTTAATTTTACGTACTAAATCTTTCCCTGGTTGTCATACAATGTGCTGTTTATGTATCAGACCTCAGCAGTGAATGTCAGACTGTACGAGAGGCTCTGCACCCTGGCAGTCATTCTGACCTTCTCCAGCAGGTAGTTGTTGATATGGCCGCCCGTGGGCTCGCCATTGAAGTTGAAGTTGATGTCCATGTACTTCCCAAAGCGAGAGGAGTTGTCATTGCGGTTTGTCTTAGCATTCCCGAAGGCCTCCAGCACACAGTTGGATTTGAGGAGAACATTCTTCACACTGAGAGAGACACATAGAGAAAGAGAGAGAGAAAAAAAATGAAGCTTGTGTTTGCCCATGAGGCAGGAGAAAGAAAAATACAGGTAGAGAGAGGCAGAGAGAAAGATCAAACTGAACTTTTAGTTCCATCACCAGCTGTACAAATGGAAGCAAAGATAAAAAAAAATAAATAAATAAATAAATGATAATAATGCATATAACATAAGGGAAGCTCCCTTTACAGTGCAGGAGCCTGTGTAAATCGCATATTTTTCACACCCGCCCTTCCTCTCAGCTCCACCCACTGGGGTAGAAGACTGAGGAACTAAAGAAATCTGAATTAGAGGACAGGAATGGCTTCTGTCCTCTAAACATCAATTTAATGCACCATCAGTCACAAGCATGGCAGATGGGCAAAGGCGGCTCCACATTTATATGTTGCCCATTCAGAAACAGTTGACACTGTTGGGTTACACCTAGCAGGTGTTTCCACACCCCTTTATGAGATTAGAATCTCCTTGATTTTGGTAGATATCAATCATTTTTTGGGTCAGGCATAGGTCACAAAAGAAAGGATGACGTAAAGAGGAAGTGAATGGAGTATGTATCTGGGCTAGACCTAGCATCCCAAACCTTTGACCCGTGACCCCTCACCTCTCCACCTCTGCCCTCTGGCTCGGATTGGTGATGGCAGCGATGTACTGCATGATGTATTTGCTGGCTTCAGTCTTCCCAGCTCCGCTCTCACCTACAGCAAAAACAAAACCCCCCGCGAGATGCAGTCACCAACCCAAAAGAAATAAATGGAGTTACTCTGTCATCACTCCTATTGTAACATTTTAGACCCTCACAGTTCTGTTTCTCATATGGTGGAAAAAGTGTCCTATAGTAAGCATACTTGCAAGTCACACAATGAATTAAGACCACTTAAATACTCCTGACGTCACTGAACAAATCCTTCCATCCATTTTCTGACCTGCGTATTGGGCCCCCCAAGCAGGGTCGAGGGGAAATGGCTTCTATCCCAGCATGCAATGGGTGTGAAGCAGGAACACACCCAGGACAGCCCGTCATCTCATCCCGGGGATGACACACTCATACCGATGGCTAATTTAGAGGCTCCAAAGTATGTTTTTGGACTGTGAGAGGAAACTGGCGTACCCAAAGGAAAGCAACAGGAACACAGAGAGAACCTCCACGGACTAAGGTCCAGTTTGGATAAAATGTACTAAGTTGATGTGAGGCGACAGCGCAGCCTACTGCACCGCCGAAATGCCCAAATGAAATTCATGCTTAACATCAGACTTTAATTAATGCGCGGCTTGATTTAGTCATAATGCAAAGTAATTATGAGGGTTAACTATAGGTTTAACCGTCTAGTCAATTCCTCTATGTGGAGGGGGTATATATAATTGTCTTTCAATTATAGCTTTCTTGATAAGATACACAGCAAACATGCAGTTCAGCCTAAAACAACTGCTTATTTACAAAGGCAGCTCTGTCAGGCGGCTACAGCCTTTCAATCCGCGCAGAAGCCCTGAGCAAACCCAGATCATCGTATGCAAACTCAATCCCCGAAAACACTGCGATGGTTGGGAAGGCCTCAATCCAGTCTATGTTCCAGATGACTCTGGATACCTCTCATAAGACTGCACATACATGACATGGGCCCAGACAGACAGTTAGAGCAAGAAACAGAGAGACGGACATGAGGAGGAACGAGTGGAGACAGGCGGGCAGACAGACTTCATGAGGCACGCAGACATGGGAGCAGCAGGCGGGTGTGGAAGGGCTGTGGGAAATCACTGGAAGCTCAGGAGGCTAATCGTACTGCGCAGTCCGTAAGTATCAGGATAGTGACATCACACAGAGAAGGGCCTCAATTGCTGCATATTTCTTGCAAAATGGATGTGAATATTCGCAAATTACAGATGACAGCCTGTCCTTTGATCTTGTACGGCTTGTTTTCACGTCCAAAGAGCTGAAGCGCAGAGTCTATCACCGTCAAAGTCAAAAAATCCTGTTTTAGACAGTGCCAAACCCCTCCACAGTTCACTGGATTCCCCAGTCTGAACTATTCTTCCGCCTAAGGGTGGAACTATCTCAAAAACTCAGCTGGCTGACTTCATGTGTGGAAGAAACAGTACAAACTGACTTTCCATTTCTGGTCATTGTCCAAATACTTTTGACCTGGACTGCGCCTCTCTCTGCCCGCCGCAGCTTTTGCAGGCCGCCATTCGAATCCTGAGACCCAGTTGTCCAGGCGAGTGGAGTGACGGAGATACCGACCTGAGATGACTATGCAGGTGTCCTTCGCTCGCCTCTTCATGGCTTTGTAGGCGGAGTCGGCCACGGCAAACAGGTGGGGCGGGTTCTCGTACAGCTCCCGCCCCCGGTACGCCTCGATAACCTCTTTGCCGTAGATGTCCAACTGTTTGTATGGGTTGACGGACACCACCACCTCTCCAATGAAGGTGTAGATCCGACCTTTCCCGAACCTTTTTGGAAATACACACAAACACACACACCACACTCGTTAGCAGGTCATAAGCCAAAATAAGGCACTCATGTCCACCCTTGTGACTTACTTGAATCTGTTCACTGTGGCATACATTTAAAATAAGACTTTGGATTCCGTCATCTGCTAAGGCAAGAAAGTTTCTAATTTATAATTCTTTCAATACCCACACACATTGCAAAGAGTCCTGTTTATCCAATTAAATCATGACAATAAGAAAAAAAAAATGGCGCCCAAAAGTTTCACCAAAAGATGTGGCTCAACGGTTGGGGAAATAGTCTTTGCCAAAAATTTTACTTTGTAAACAACCAACAAGTCTTTGCCAAAAATTTTACTTTGTAAACAACCAACCAGTGACATTACCATGAAGTAGGCTGACTCTCAACCTGTCCCTAATTTAGAATCGAACAATGAATTGAATCAATTTACTAAGCAATTAGGCAAATAATTAGCTGCCTTGCCAATAATGATTACGATATTCAGCTTTTTAGCAAAGAGGAAGGCTAAGATGTGAGATTGCATTGACAGCAATTAACTGAGATTTCTAGATATTCCATTATGAAGTAGAATGTTACTTCGTAAATGCTGCTGAAGATGGTATTTAGATATGGTTTAGAGTTCATTTCAAATTAATTAATTTCATAATTGAAATCCATACAATCTCATATTGTAGTCTTCCCAAAACTTTCCCAGAAGCGATAGTGCTACCATGAAAGTTTGACATGTGGTATGGAGTTCTAGCCAAAACATGTAAATACCAAAAAAAAGTAAAAGACAGAGGAACTTTAGGGAGATGGTTCTGATGGCTTCGTGTAACTCCAAAATTTCATGAGTTATAACAGGTTATGCTAGGCTACATTTGTTAATCACAATAACATGCCTATTTTGCTCAAAGCTACTGTGTGTTTAAGTCTCTGGGCATGGCATATGGAGGGTTTGGAGCACAATGGTTATATGTCCAAAATTCTGAATTCGAGATCACGTTTGTGCTCTGAGGAAAAGCATCAGAAACCACTTCTTTTAGTATATAAATCTCAAATTCAAAAATTTGGACTTATAACCATTGTGCTCCAAACCCTCAATATGTAACTGAAAATAACAAAGGTGGTTTATTAACAATATTTGATGATATGTAAGAGCATGTCTCTTGTATCTTTACCTGGGGAATAGGGGTGCGTGTGAGGGTTGGGGCGGGGTGAGTTGTGGTGGTGCTAGAAGGGGGGGGGGTGCACTCTGGGGTCGCCTTGTCCCGGGCACGGGCAAACCAGTCAGCTGGCTTGCTTAAAAATGTTATAGGATGTGGATTTCTGTAAAATGCAGAAGCTGGGTAGCTGACGTGAGTATCAGAGAGCCCACCCTTTCGTCACCCTATATGAGACGGTAGTGCCTTCAGAGGATCTTGCTCCATCACTGTCTCTCTCGCACCCACGCCCAGCAGTAACAGGAAACGCACAGGGGTGGGAAGTGAGAACAGGAAGTAACAATGTATGACTTCCTCTGCCTAAAAACACCCCAGGATTCAGTTTGACTCGTCCCTACGAACTTCCCTGCCCTCCCTTTGGCGCACATCACATCGTAAAAAAAATGACAGAGCTCTTACTCATCAAAACTTTCGACTGTTTTGTGACAAAAAGTGTAATATCGCCACTGCAAAGCACAGAGTCTGTGGACACTCTCAGGCCTTGCAAAGAACCAACAGCACTCTCATGTCGCTAAATGTAGCGTGCAACATCTATATTTCTCCCAACCACCCACATCTTAAGCCGTAATTATAGACTCCCTCAGAGCCTGCAGACGATCGCACAGGAGCACAGAGAGCAGCTCGGCCCTGGCGCTGGCAGTGCCAACTCAGTGTTGGGTGTAGCCAACACCTGAGGGAAAACAGTTAACCTCTGCCTTCTGACTCCAACTAAAGCAATATTATTACTCATAAATCGAGTGGCCACAGCCTTCCAGCGTCCTGCTAGCTCAGCAATAACAGTCAGTGCACTGCCCACAGTATCGGGGATACGCAGTGTCAACCACACCACTGCTTACAGCGGTGCAATAGAGGATTATGTCTTCTCCCTGTAGTCCAGGGCAAGGATGTCAAAGTTACTGCATTAGATAAGGGTCACTGTAATACCAAACACCGCAAATGAAAAACCACAGGCATAATATGATGAAGCTGAAATAAACCAAAGACAGTAGGATTGAATATATAACATAGGCACACATGGGTTTTCATTTTACACAAACTAGTGAGGAAGATTACACAGACAGATAGATAGATAGATCACTGACCTGGGGCTAATAAGCATTCGAAGCACAGCCACTACAGATTCTACACAAACCTTAAATGAATTCTCCAGATTACAAACAACTTTCACAGAAAACACCATGGGGTAATGCAGCGGCATTATGCCAAACTACTTTGTGGCCCTCATGTAGCCGTGAAGCAGTCGCAGCTGCTAAGCTGAAAATAGGGGAGACATAAAATCCCTATAAAAGGCCCAATATGTAATTCTCTGCTGCTAGAGGGCGCTTAACCAAACAATAACAAGAGACCAAGTTCGATGACCCTGTTGGATCGTGTGGAATCATGGGAGTTGTTGTCTTCATCAATTTACACGTACCACTGTCAGCTAAATTCTCTGACGTGACTCAAACAGGAGCAGCGAAACCACGTACATGGACGAGGTAAGGTTATATTTCTTTACTTTTATATAACTTCATCTTATTTCATCTAAATAAAAAAAAATGTATGGGATAATGATAAGTCAGCCGTTTACAACGCTTATGATGTGCTGAAGCTCAGAAGTGGAGATAAGGGGGTGGGGCCGGCTCTTGTTGCCCATCTTTGTAGAAAATAATAACAGATGCGAACACTCTGCTGCTGAATGCAAATGCTAAAGGTAACAGATATCCAGGAAATGCCACTGTCAGCTGGCTATTGCTATTGCTATAGCTTCCTTAGCAGCGATGTGCTCAACAAACCAGCTGGCCAGCAGTTATCTGTCGAGACACGCTGATAGACCCAACTGAATCGAGTATCCAAGGGAGCCGTGTTTTAATTGTAAGTAATGTAGCTAACTTAGCACTGACTTCTAATAACACACAAACGATGTGCCGTACACATCAGCTTTCTGTTTGTCATGAGGCATCACAAGAAAAATGTTTTGAAGTGGAGTAACGTTACGTTTATGTTACCATCTTGGCTTGAAACTCTTTGGCAACGGCGAAGCATGCGTGCGCGGAGGGTGATTTTCTCAGTCTCATGCACTTTGTGTTGGGAGTGACGTCAAATATGCGACAAAAAGAAACGGCCCGTGTCCCTACATTGATAATACAGATATCTCTGTCTTTGATAATCATTGAATACATCATGTATAATATAAGTACACAACACCCAAACATATGTAACATATCTATATATTTTATAGATCTTTGAATTGGGAAACTTTACATATTGGGGCTTTAACTGATAAGTCTTGATCCATTTTAAGTATTCATTCATCTTCTATTCCCGCTTATTCCTCACTAGGGTCACGGGGCGAGCTGGAGCCTATCCCAGCTGACTACGGGCAAAGGCAGGGACCCACCCTGAACAGGTTGCCAATCCATCGCAGGGCGCACACACCATTCACTGACCATTCACTCTCACACTCATACCTATGGGCAATTTAGTGTCTCCAATTAACCAGACATGCATGTCTTTGGACTGTGAGAGGAAACCCGAGTACCTCTGAGAAAACCCACGCAAACATGGGGAGAACATGCAAACTCCACACAGAAAGGCCTCAGGCCGAATTCGAACCCACAACCTTCTTTCTGTGAGGCAGCAATGCTAACCACTGTGCCACCGTGCCACCATTTTAAGTAATTTTCCTTTATTAAAAAGTGTTCCAATTATTTTCATAATTCATTTACAGGTTAATACACAGCTTATCTCTTCATGTTGGGGTCACTGAATTATAATGCAACTAAGATAATGTTTTACTGATGAAGTATGCTCAACAAAAAAAGGTTCTCCTAATTAGCTTTTGCTACATTTTGCAATGCAGGCCATCAAACCTGTGTTTCATGTTCACCATTGGACAACCACTGTTTAGAATTTCATCAAATGTAATCTGCAATAAAGACCAAAATCAACATTAACTCCTCCAGTCTGGAACTGACCCCATTGACCTCAGACCAAATCAATATCAACACAAGGAAGAAATTGCTGCAAAATGCACAAAATAATTTCCAAATCTGACCAAACAGCATCTGTCCCATTTATGTTTGTACAAAATGGGAACAAGACCTTGAAATCACTCCTATTGCTGACTTCTGGACTGAAGTATGCTGTAACATTCTCTATGACAATCGACACAAAACTTACAGCTCATATAACACAAGATTATACACAGAGTGCACTGCACAGGGGAGAGGATGTTCAAAATGGGGTTCACTGACTCTGAAATAAGTTTTCACTGCCCACCAAACACAGTCGATACCTATTTGCATGCCACACAGGAGTGCACTACACACCAATAAAGCGTGAGTGGAAAGACAAACCATACCACCTTTCACTTCTTTTGAACTGCCACATCCCACCATCGCCCACACTCTGCCTACTCGGAGACATGTCAGCCATCAACCCGAACGCCACATCCAGCAGAATATTCCCCACAGCTCTAACCATCGCCAATAAAGCTATCCTCATGAACTGGAAATGGAGAAAAGAAATCAACATGACACTTCAGAAAAACTTAACTTTTCCATTGATATGTATTCAGTAAGTGTCTGTCTCCTTTAAAGGCCTAACAGCTGATCTGGACATTATCTGGCATTCAATCTTCCATAACCTCAATTCTTGACGTCTCTAACAAATCACACCCATCAACTCTTTCTGCCAGTGCACCCATCAAAATAAACACACAAACCTCATACAAACACATAACTGCCTTCCTCACTCTGCTGCTGATAATATTCCCATTTCTACTTGTTTCATTTCCTGTATATTTTTTCTTTTCTTTTCTCATATTGTTGGATTTTTTCTTTTTTTCTTTGTGGAACTTATTAGTGCTGTATACTTATATGTCCCCATGTCTGTCCATTAATTTGTCCTTTGTTTATTTATCTTCTCATCAATGTGTTTTTTATATGTAACCCCCCATTGATTGGATATCAGACGGGGGGAGCTTGCTGCACCTACTAGTGTTGATAGAATTCAGAGTTAAATTATTGTACGTATATTAGTTTAAACAGACCTTTTGTGCCGCTACTATTTTCAGTTCAGCCACTGTCACTTCAGCAGAATAACACAAACCCACACGGCGTATTCAAATGATCTGCAAAATATGCAGCCCACACCATACATATAGAGCACATTCAACAGTGATCTGAACTGTGTATATTCATACAATGAGACGGATGTAGAAACCTCAATTTGTTTAAGGCGAGCCGACCGAGTCGGTGACAAGATCTCATAACCAAAACTGTTGAAACTGTCATCACTTTCATGCCAGCCTTTTCAAAAGCAAGTAAGGGTTTTTTTCTTGAATGCCATCCCTCGGTCTAATCCACCTGAACTGTGAAAGTCCCAGGATGCATTGCACATGAAGACAGTTAGTAAAAGATGCCATCACTACTTGAAACATGCCCATTTACTTGCAATAAAGAGCTTAATGTTTCCTATCGAACTGATGTTGAACTCCTATGACTCAGCATTAAATGTGCTAAACCAGATGAGAATACACTCGGTCAGAGATGATTTAACTCTAGATAGTGTTACTTTGTGAAGGTGCTTTGTACTCTATTTTCATCTCTCACTCAGCATCTAATGAACTTAATCAGTTGCAGGCAATATATACACCTAATATCCATAAACTACACAGGCAAAACACATAATTGTATAATTTATCTCCTTTACCTACACAGGCAGAACACACATCTGCACAGTTAATCTCCATCAGTTATACAGGCAGAACACACTCCTGCACAGTTTATCTCCATCGCCTACACAGGCAGAACACACACCCGCACAGTTAATCTGCATCAGCTAAACAGGCAGAACACACACCTGCACAGTTAATCTGCATCACCTACACAGGCTGAACACTCACCTTCACAGTTAATCTCCATCACCTACACAGGCTGAACACTCACCTGCACAGTTAATCTCCATCACCTACATAGGTTGAACGCACACCAGCACAGTTAATCTGCATCACCTACACAGGCTGAACACACACCTGCACAGTTAATCTCCATCACCTACACAGGCAGAACACACACCTGCACAGTTAATCTCGATCACCTACACAGGTTGGACACACACCCGCACGGTTAATCTCCATCACCTACACAGGTTGAATACACACCTGCACAGTTAATCTGCATCACCTACACAGGCTGAACACTCACCTTCACAGTTAATCTCCATCACCTACACAGGCTGAACACTCACCTGCACAGTTAATCTCCATCACCTACATAGGTTGAACGCACACCAGCACAGTTAATCTGCATCACCTACACAGGCTGAACACACACCTGCACAGTTAATCTCCATCACCTACACAGGCAGAACACACACCTGCACAGTTAATCTCGATCACCTACACAGGTTGGACACACACCCGCACGGTTAATCTCCATCACCTACACAGGTTGAACGCACACCAGCACAGTTAATCTGCATCACCTACACAGGCTGAACACACACCTGCACAGTTAATCTCCATCACCTACACAGGCAGAACACACACCCGCACAGTTAATCTGCATCAGCTAAACAGGCAGAACACACACCTGCACAGTTAATCTCGATCACCTACACAGGTTGAACACACACCTGCACAGTTAATCACCAAACCCCTACACAGGCTGGACACACACCCGCACAGTTAATCTCCATCACCTACACAGGCAGAGCACACACCCGCACAGTTAATCTGCATCACCAACACAGGCAGAAAACACTCCTGCACAGTTAATCTGCGTCAGCTAAACAGGCAGAACACACACCTGCACAGTTAATCTCGATCACCTACACAGGTTGAACACACACCTGCACAGTTAATCTCCATCACCTACACAGGCAGAACACACACCTGCACAGTTAATCTCGATCACCTACACAGGTTGGACACACACCCGCACAGTTAATCTGCATCACCTACACAGGCTGAACACACACCTGCACAGTTAATCTCCATCACCTACACAGGCAGAACACACACCCGCACAGTTAATCTGCATCAGCTAAACAGGCAGAACACACACCTGCACAGTTAATCTCGATCACCTACACAGGTTGAACACACACCTGCACAGTTAATCTCCAAACCCCTACACAGGCTGGACACACACCCGCACAGTTAATCTCCATCACCTACACAGGCAGAACACACACCCGCACAGTTAATCTAGACAGCTAAACAGGCAGAACACACCTGCACAGTTAATCTCGATCACCTACACAGGTTGAACACACACCTGCACAGTTAATCACCAAACCCCTACACAGGCTGGACACACACCCGCACAGTTAATCTCCATCACCTACACAGGCAGAACACACACCCGCACAGTTAATCTGCATCACCAACACAGGCAGAATACACTCCTGCACAGTTAATCTGCATCACCTACACAGGCTGAACACACACCTGCACAGTTAATCTCCATCACCTACACAGGCTGAACACACACCTGCATCACTAA
The DNA here is from genome assembly GCA_029721435.1 of Gymnothorax reevesii. Classification (NCBI taxonomy): domain Eukaryota; kingdom Metazoa; phylum Chordata; class Actinopteri; order Anguilliformes; family Muraenidae; genus Gymnothorax; species Gymnothorax reevesii. The sequence continues at coordinate 116,838,867 of CM056577.1, forward strand.
GAAAACCAAAAGGTAAGGCAGAGAAACTCAAGAACTCAGAGGTGAGGTAAATCGGGCATTTGATATGGATGGAGGCGAGAAGCACAGTTTAAATTTGTCGCCTGTTGAAGACATGGGGTTAAGAGTAAAAAGCAGGGGAACTTCCGAGTTTACAGAACTTGTAAAAACAGAAGTGAGGCCCTAAAAATGAGCACGCTGAGGTCAGCCGGCTGTCTTAAGCTCATTGCGTCATGGCACAAAAGCTCAGAGACACAAACTAGGGATTTTTTTGGTCTGAAGTGACGCACCTCGACCAGTGTCATCTCAGAATATTTTTATCATCCTCGTCGCTCAAATTGACCTCAGCCGACAGCCCGACCAACCAGCGAGCGGCTCCCACGGACCGTTATAGCAGCTGCAGCAGCAGCTAAGTCAAACATGCCTCACTTTCATTCCCTCCCTCAGTGTCTCTCTCTCCTTCAAGCGCCATCCTCTCTCAAACATAAAATTGAGCGCAAAAGCAGAAATTGTTGGCTGAATATCTGAACACCTTCGCTGATTGTGGCTCATTGCTTGAGCGATGGTTAAAGTCGCTCAGAGTGTGGATATCTGTCTTTCCCTAAATGAATAACCTCTCTGACTGTCAGACCTTTCAGATGAGCGGCACGCCCTCCAGAAGCCGATGTGTCCATATATGTCAGCCGATCGCATCGGCTGACATGAGGTTTGTCACAGTCAACAGGAAGATGTTTAAGACACAGCTGTCACCAAAACCTCCCGTCCCCGAGCACACGCTACAGAAACTCGGTCACTGAAACGCGCTCACCTCAGCTTCAGGTTTTCCATGAACTGCTCCATGGTCACCTCGTCGAGCAAGATGAAGTCCGACTTCCCGAACTCCAGCCCCTCCAGTCCCGCCATGATGGCAAAGTGAGCTGAGGCAAAGCCGGCCGGGCGGGGAGATGAGAGCGAAAGAAAGCGAGAGAGGAAGAGAAGAGGAAGAGAAGTGCCAGAGGAGAACTCAGCAGGCCCCGACACAGCAGGCAGACTGGGGTGGGTGTGGCGTAACCACGCTCTTTGGTGCATTCTGGGCTGTACTAAGTCAAGTAGAGGTGGGCAACAGGCTTCAGCATGTCAGCATGCGCACGTGTGTGTGTGTGTGTGTCTGTGTGTGTGCATGCCGGTGTGTTAGTGTTAGAATGTCCGCACGGCCTTTATTTAGAATGTTCGTGTTTGTGAGTGTTAAGGCGAATGTGTTAATCCCAGAAGATGTCCACACACGTGTAAAAATGTTTTAAAATAAAATCCCAGAGTTATGGGTTAGTATGAGTAGAAGTGATTACCTCATCAGGGTTGTTGCATCTGAATATGTTTCTGAATGGGTATGTGTATCAGTCAGAAAGTGTCCACTTAATGCATGTGTGTTAGAGTGAGCACAGTGCATGTGGGGTGTGCGTGTCTGTGTATGTGTATGTGTGTGTGTGTGTACATGCAGACAGTAACCGGGCTGCAGAGCTGCATATGCATGTAAGTATATTCGCCTGTTTGTACAAATTAGCGCACATGCATTTCTGTCCACTCTCGCGAGCTGCCACAGGACAGTCATGCGGTGTATTGCTAAGTGTGCAATGGTCAGTTAAACTATACCACCAGTCCATAGATTTACACCTTTTAAAATAACTTTGCATCTCCAATATTTGTGTTCTGTGTTGGTCATCTCTGTGTGGAAACAAATAGTTAAATTTGGGATGTACATGTTCGCAGTGTAACCTCACAGTAGAACATCCACGTGTGAACAGTGTAAATGGACAGCATAGCAGAGAGTGTATTAAAACTGGACAGTAAAGCTGTGTGTTTACCCGGACAGTGGAGCTGTCATTAACCGGGTGCCTCCTCCCCCTGTCATTTCCTGTCACAGCCTCGGTTTCAGAGAGCGACCGCAGCTGGGGCGTTGCGAAAGCACTGGAGGAAACTGAGGTGTCTGCATCTCGTGTGGTCCGTCCTGATACTCCACTCCGCCCTCCCAACATTAAATCCTCTCTGTCTATACATAGTTAGCTCAGCCAGGCCACATAAAGGCACTGGATTCGCTCGAATTGCTCTCCATCGTTGCTGAGCTGTCGTCGGAAACATGGACACTTATCTCTTGAGAATGAAAACCACAGTTTTTCAGCCTGAGTCTTGCTGGGTGCTCATCTCCCTTATGTCGTTAGCTTCCCTGTCATGATGAATATTCTGCCGAAGTAAAGCTAAGCCCTAATTTACAGAAAAAGAGCAAGAACTTCAGGTCTGCAACAAGTGGGTAATGAGGGATATACAAGTATATGTTACCAGTTTTCTATGCCGAGTTCTCATTGAAATCACTTAGACGGCATTTACGCATAGCATGACAACTAATGTTGACACCTTCCATCATCAGAAGTCCATTCCTTAACAAGTGTTTTAATGATAAGAAAAGACTCTTCCAGAGGCCTTCAATAAAACCTTCAGCTGTGATCTATTCGAGAAGCATATAAATGAATGAGCATTAGCAGCCACATACAATTGACCTTCTGCTATCTTACAGTTGTATTACTTAAGCTTGTCATTTCAGGTAAATCAACCGTCCCAGTATGTGGAATGGAATGTCATTTACCTCTCCAGAAACTGAGAGGGCCAGTCAATTTGTATTATCAGAGGCCATATCAGTTGATGCTAGCTGGCTAGGCCATGACGCTTGGTCAAAACAAAAATAGAACCATTGTTCTACTGTTATACAGAGCCTCTCCAAAAAAACTCGCAAACTTGAATATTTTGTTGGACAGCCTTTAGCTTTCATTACAGCGCAGACTTGTTATGAAATTGCTTTGACAACCTTATCCAACGTCACAACATTTATATCTGTCCAGAGTTGCCTTATTTTTTGCCAAGGTGGTATATTGATGACCAGAGTCAAACCACTCCGTAAAGACTTCTCCAGCACATCCAAAGTGAGGTTAATAATGTGTAGGACACTTCTTAACCCGACTTGTGATTTCAACAATATCCTCAGTTATTCTCTGTGCTTGAATCAGGCCAATAATTCGCCCCTTTTGAAAAACAGAAAAAAAGAAAAGCTACATCCTGCATCACTTGGGGCTGAAACATATTCATCAGGGCAATAAATATCCAATCATCGGCTCTTGAGTATCATTTAATCTGAAATGGCAAGTTTTTTTGGCCAGGCAGTGTATTTAACCCTTTTGGGTTATAGTGGAGACCTGTACTTCGCCAAACTGACCATGAACAACACACAGCAAACATTACCAAACCAAACCAAACACAGAAATTGCAATTATCTGGACCCTCCATATCACAAAAATCATTATCGCATGAAACAAAATCCAGTTTTAAAGGGTTAATACTGTACACAGTGGAACTACAACCCCAATTCCAAAATAGTTGGGACGAAGTGAAAATTTTTGAAAAAAATCAAAATGCAATGACTTTCAGATCGCATGAGCCAATATGTTTTTTTTTACAATAGAACATAGATACCATTTAAAATGTTGAAACTGAGACATTTAACATTTTTATCCACAAAATGAACTTATTTCAAATTTTCTGGCTGCAACAGGTCTCAAAAAAGGTGGGACACAGGCAAGAAAGGGCTGAAAAAGCAATTCATATATAAGAGAATCAGCTGAAAGAACATTTAGCAAGTAATTAAGTTAACTGGCATCAGGTGTGTAACATGATTGGCTATAAAAGGGATGATTAGAGAGGCTGAGTCTCTCAGAAGTAAAGATGGCCAGAGGCTCTCCTACCTGTGAAGGCAGAATACTTTTAAAACAATGTTCCTCAACGTCAAATTGCAAAGGCTTTGAGGGTCTCATCATCGACAGTACATAGCATCATCGAAAGATTCAGAGAAACTGGAAAAATCTCTGTGCGTAAGGGACAAGGCCGAAGACCTTTACTGAATGTGTAAGAAGGGAGCCGGAAACACCAGGCGCAGGATGCAGAGGAATTTATTAGACACAAAAACACTAGGGGAAGAATATGGCTGGCACACCAGAAATAAAACACCGTGCACATGCACTGAACAAAAGGGAGAACTGAAATACACTGCCAAAGGCAGGGGGAGAACTGAGGTACACACTCAATGAGTGGCTAAACTAAAAAAAACAAAAACTGAACCTAACTAACTGACGAACCACACTGGGAGACTGAACGAAAGGAAGACAAGACAGGGGTGCTGCAAAAGGCTAGACTCTGGACAGGCTCGGGGAAAAACACAGGAATGCAGGAGCAGCGATATCACAAAACAAAGACAAAGTCAAAACAAGGTTCCGTCTGATGAAGACTTCCAATACTGCCACATTTAAGGATCACGAGAGGAGGCGGGGACTCGAAATGCAATCACACTGAAACCGAAACACATGGGGATTAATAAACAATCACACGAGGACCGGGTATGCAATAATGACTCGAGACAAGACGCTGAGACGAGCAATCAAGCTAGACGGTTTAGATTAAGGCAATCTAAACGTGACAAGTAAAAAGCACCACAAGAAAAGCGAAAGGAAAGGCACAGTTTTAAATGCAGTTACTCAGAAAGCTCAGATTGAAATCACGAAAGCCAGAAACACATACATTCGCTAAATGAGTTAATCAAGGTTAATATAAAGTGACGAAGTATTTACAATCACCCTTAAATACGTGAAAATTAGTACGGTTAGTAATGCCCTATCAGAGAACGCATTCACTCAGTTTAGCGAGACCCGGAATTAAGCACAGCTGGAAGCAATGAATGAAATACCAAAGCCAAACCGAAAGTAGAAAGGTGATTGGACGACGAGACACAGGCATGCTGAAGGCAGTCACACGACACCAATGACGGCAGATTGGAAGCGGATCATCAGCCGGCTGGAAAATAAACGAGACGAAAGTAAATCACAAGCACAAAAAACGCAGGGGACAACACACGAAAGGGCAGAATCATAAGAGTACGCCCCCCCTAAGAAGCGCCACCTGGCTCTTAACAACAAAAAGAATACACAAACACTAAAAACTAAATATAAAACCCCACAAGACTAACACAACAAGGAACATCTAAAAATACTAAACACAAAAACCCCTAAAGACTAACAACAAAAATCTAACTAAATAAAAGACAAAACCCAAAAAAGACTAACACACGAAATGTCTAACCACCAAATAAACACAAGCACAGGAAACACTAAACATACACAAGAATACTTAATTCTCCAGCATAAGCTGGGGCTATGGCTTGGGGTTGGTCTTATGAAAATCAGAAATTAACTCTTTATCTAAAATAAATCTTGCAGGGACCCAGGAACGTTCCTCGGGACCGTACCCTTCCCAGTCAACGAGGTACTGGAGACCCCTACCCCTCCGCCGACAGTTGAGCAGCTTCCTGACGGTGTAGGCTTCACCACCGTCGATGATGCGCGGCGGAGGGGGAGTCTCGGGATCCGGGTGGAGGGGGTGGGTGACAGAGGGGCGGACTCGGGAGACATGGAACACAGGGTGAATACGGCGCATGGTGTGGGGGAGCTTCAGGCGGGTGGCGGTGGGGCTGATAATTTTGTCCACTGGGAAGGGGCCGAGGAATCTGGGGGCGAGCTTGCGGGATTCCACTCGGAGGGGAATGTCCTGGGCAGAGAGCCAGACCTTCTGGCCAACACGGTAGGTGGGGGCCGGCTTACGTCGCTTATCCGCCGCGTCCTTCATCTGTTCCCCAGCACGGACGAGGGCGCGGCGGGCGGTGCACCAGGTGTTACGGCACCGCTTCACGAAGGCTTCAGTGGATGGGACCCCCACCTCCGCCTCCTGAGAGGGGAACAGGGGAGGCTGGTACCCCAGACAGCACTCAAATGGGGTGAGACCAGAGGCTGCAGATGCGTGGGAATTGTGCGCGTATTCAACCCAAGGCAGATGGACCGACCATGAACCAGGGTTCCTACCGCACACGCATCGCAGCATGGTCTCCAGGGTCTGGTTGGCCCGCTCGGTCTGGCCGTTGGACTGTGGATGAAAACCGGAAGTGAGGGAACAGGAGGGGCCTAGGAGGGACAGGAAGGCTTTCCAAAAATGAGAGGTGAACTGGGGGCCACGGTCAGAGACAATATCGGTAGGGATGCCATGGGGACGGACAACGTGTTGTATCAGGAGGTTGGCTGTGGATTGGGCGGAGGGGAGCTTGGGGAGTGCAATGAAGTGGGCTGCTTTGGAAAAACGATCGACGATGGTGAGGATAGTGGTGTTACCTTGGGAGGGCGGAAGACTAGTGACAAAATCTAGGGCTATGTGGGACCAAGGGCGACTGGGGATAGGGAGTGGCTGGAGGAGGCCAGAAGGGGGTGTGTGAGGTGACTTAGCAGTAGCACAGACCGAGCAGGCACTTACAAAACCCCTGACGTCGTCCTGGAGGTCCGGCCACCAGAAGCGACGTCGGATGAAGGCTGTGGTCCTCTTGACCCCTGGATGGCCTGAAAACTGGGATCCGTGTCCCCATTGCAGCACCTCAGACCGGAGGCCCTGGGGAACAAACAGACAGTTAGTGGGACAGGCACTGGGCGCGGCCTGCCCGCCCAGTGCTGCCCGAACCCTCTCCTCAATGGGGAGCTGGACGGCATTGAGGAAGCGGTTAGGGGAAAGAATGGTCTCGGGAGGGTCCTCCGGAGTGGCCCCCGTCTCGAACCGTCGAGAAAGGGCATCGGCTTTGGCATTACGGGACCCGGGCCTGTAAGCCAAGGCGAAATTAAATCTCTCGAAGAATAAGGCCCACCGGGCCTGGCGGGGGTTAAGCCTCTTGGCTGTCTTGAGGTATTCGAGGTTTTTGTGGTCCGTCCACACCAGAAATGGCGTAGTGGCTCCCTCTAGCCAGTGACGCCACTCCTCCAGAGCCAACTTGACTGCTAATAACTCCCGGTTACCAACATCATAGTTGGCTTCCGTAGGCGTGAGGCGATGCGAAAAGAAGGCACAGGGGTGTACCTTACCGTCCTTGGTGGACCTCTGGGACAGCACCGCTCCCGCGCCCACGTTGGAGGCATCCACCTCCACGATGAACTGGGATGCCGGGTCCGGAGTCATCAGGATAGGTGCAGTCGTGAACCGCCGCTTCAGCTGCTGGAACGCCTGGTCTGCCTGAGGGTTCCAGCGGAATGGCTGCTTGGTGGAAGTCAGCGCGGTCAGGGGGGCTGCCACCGTGCTGTACCCTCGAATGAAGCGGCGGTAGAAGTTCGCGAAACCCAGGAAACTCTGGAGAGCCTTGCGGTCCTTAGGCTGGGGCCAATCCAGGACCGACTGCACCTTGGCGGGATCCATCTTCAGGGACCCGGGAGAGATGATGTAGCCCAGAAACGTTGTGGAGCAGGTGTGAAACTCGCACTTCTCGGCCTTCACGAAAAGGCGGTTCTCCAACAACCGTTTCAGGACTTGGCGCACATGCCGAATGTGCTCCTCCCGAGTACGTGAGAAGATGAGGATGTCGTCCAGGTAGACATAAACGGACCGGCCGATCATGTCACTCAGGACATCGTTCACCAGGCGCTGGAAAACTGCGGGCGCGTTGGTAAGGCCAAAGGGAACCACCAGGTACTCCCAGTGACCACTGGGGGTGTTGAACGCAGTCTTCCACTCGTCCCCCTCGCGTATCCGCACCAGGTGGTAGGCGTTCCGCAGATCCAGCTTGGTAAACACCTGGGCCCCCTGGATGATGTCAAAGGCGGATGACATGAGGGGAAGAGGATAACGGTTCCGTACAGTTATCTTGTTCAACCCTCTATAGTCGATGCAGGGCCGGAGCGAGCCATCCTTCTTCGCCACAAAGAAGAATCCGGCTCCTGCTGGCGACGTAGAGGGCCGAATTATCCCAGCCGCGAGAGACTCCTGGAGGTACTTCTCCATAGCAACTCTCTCAGGCTGGGACAGGGAGAAGACCCGCCCCCGAGGCGGCACTGCTCCCGGCAGGAGATTGATCTCGCAATCGTAGGGCCGGTGAGGTGGCAGGGACACCGCCCTAGATTTGCTGAATACGGTACCCAGGTCATGGTATTCAGCGGGGACTCGGGAGAGATCAGGAGCTGGCTCAGACAACACCTGTGACCCAGACACGGGTGGAGCCGCGTGGCGAAGGCAGCGGGCCGAACAGGAGGACTTCCACTCTCGAACCTCGTGGGTGGACCAGTCCAAGACTGGGCCATGCTCACGGAGCCAGGGGTGTCCCAGAACCACCGGGCATCTGGGAGTCTGGATGATGAAGAAACTGATAGTCTCGCGATGGTTGCCAGAGACCAGAAGCTGGACTGGCGCTGTTTGATGTTGGATCTGAGCCAGTCTCTGGCCCCCGAGGCCAGAGACGGTCAGAGGTTGCGCCAGTGGGGAGAGTGGAATACCCCAGGAAGCTGCGGCTTCTGCGTCCAAGAAGTTCTCTTCAGCTCCAGAATCCACCAAGGCAGAAGTGCGTCGGCTCTTGTTGCCCCAGGAGAGGGTCACAGGGATGCAGGTCCGACAATTGGAGGAGGCCTCGGGTCGAGTAGTGCCCACTACTGCTTCACCGGTCACTACAGGCTGTTGGCTCTTCTCAGGGCAGTTGGCGAGAAAATGCCCCTGCTGACCACAGTAGAGGCAGGCCTTGGACCGCATGCGGTGATCCCTCTCCTCCTTCGTCAGGCGACTGCGTCCGATCTGCATGGGCTCGGGCTCGGGTTGGTGGGCTCGGGAGGATGCTTGACTGGGAGGAGCAGGTGATTGAAGCCGGATGACAGGAGTCTCGGAGGTTTCTGAGGAAACTGGCCGACGTCGCCCCAAGCGAGTGGCAGTCTCCTCCTGATGGCTGTTGGAGGGAGCTGGCCGACGTCGCCCCAAGCGAGTGGCAGTCTCCTCCAGGCGGTTGTCAATCCGGATTGACAGATCCGCCACAGCCTCGGGAGTCTTGGGTAGCTCATGGAATAGTAGGTGATCCTTGATGTCATCTGCCAGACCTTCCACAAAAATGTCACGGAGTGCTTCAGAGTTCCACTTGGACCGGGCCGCTAGGGTCTGGAATTCAATGGCATATTCGGCCACCGAGCGTCTTCCCTGCCTGATCCGGGTCAGGTCCCTCCCTGCGGCAGCGTCGCACCTGGAGCGGTCGAATAATCTTTCCATCTCAGAAGCCAGGGCGGAGAAGGACGCTATACAGGGTAGGCGGCCCGACCAGGCAGCGGTTCCCCACTGGAGGGCAGGACCAGTCAGGTGGGAGATTACAAAAGCCACCTTAGCGGGCTCCGTGGCGTAAGTGCTAGGTTGTAGCGAAAAGTGCATTTTGCACGTCGTCAGGAACGGTCTGCAGAAACCAGGGCTGCCGTTGTATCGCTCGGGTGGGGGTAGTCGAGGCTCAGGACCAGGAAGAGGTGCAGCAGCTCCAGCAGGAGGATGGGGTGGCACCGTGCTCCCAGGGACGGTGGCCTGCTGCGCCGCCAGAGCAGCAGTCAAGTGCTGGATCTGCTGTCTCTGGCGCTGGAGCTCTGCATCGCGGGGGTCCATCCTGCTGGTGTACAGAAGACGGAACCTTCTGTAAGAAGGGAGCCGGAAACACCAGGCGCAGGATGCAGAGGAATTTATTAGACACAAAAACACTAGGGGAAGAATATGGCTGGCACACCAGAAATAAAACACCGTGCACATGCACTGAACAAAAGGGAGAACTGAAATACACTGCCAAAGGCAGGGGGAGAACTGAGGTACACACTCAATGAGTGGCTAAACTAAAAAACAAAAACTGAACCTAACTAACTGACGAACCACACTGGGAGACTGAACGAAAGGAAGACAAGACAGGGGTGCTGCAAAAGGCTAGACTCTGGACAGGCTCGAGGAAAAACACAGGAATGCAGGAGCAGCGATATCACCATGTAGACAAAGTCAAAACAAGGTTCCGTCTGATGAAGACTTCCAATACTGCCACATTTAAGGATCACGAGAGGAGGCGGGGACTCGAAATGCAATCACACTGAAACCGAAACACATGGGGATTAATAAACAATCACACGAGGACCGGGTATGCAATAATGACTCGAGACAAGACGCTGAGACGAGCAATCAAGCTAGACGGTTTAGATTAAGGCAATCTAAACGTGACAAGTAAAAAGCACCACAAGAAAAGCGAAAGGAAAGGCACAGTTTTAAATGCAGTTACTCAGAAAGCTCAGATTGAAATCACGAAAGCCAGAAACACATACATTCGCTAAATGAGTTAATCAAGGTTAATATAAAGTGACGAAGTATTTACAATCACCCTTAAATACGTGAAAATTAGTACGGTTAGTAATGCCCTATCAGAGAACGCATTCACTCAGTTTAGCGAGACCCGGAATTAAGCACAGCTGGAAGCAATGAATGAAATACCAAAGCCAAACCGAAAGTAGAAAGGTGATTGGACGACGAGACACAGGCATGCTGAAGGCAGTCACACGACACCAATGACGGCAGATTGGAAGCGGATCATCAGCCGGCTGGAAAATAAACGAGACGAAAGTAAATCACAAGCACAAAAAACGCAGGGGACAACACACGAAAGGGCAGAATCATAACAGAATGCTTGTAATCTTCGGGCCCTGAGACACCACAGCATCACTCACCGAGGAGAGGTGAGTTAAAGAGGAGAAAAACCACCCCTCGTGTTATCAGTGTTCGGTTCAAAAGCCAGCATCTCTGATGGTATGGGGTGGCATTAGTGCATATGGTGTGGGAAACTTGCATGATTTAAAAAGCACCATGAATGCTGAAAGATATATAAAGGTTTTAGAGCAACATATGCTCCCCTCCAGATGACATCTATTCCTGGGAAGGCCTTGTGTATTTCAGCAGAACAATGCAAAACCACATACTGCAGCTATTACGACAGCATGGCTTCATAGTAGAAGAGTTCATGTGCTGAACTGGCCTGCCTGCAGTCCTGGTCTTTCACTAAATGAGAGCATCTGGCGCATAATTAAAGGAAAGGTCCATCAAAGGAGACCCAGAACTCTCCAGCAGCTGGAAGCCTGTAAGAGTGGGATCAAATTGCAATGGCTAAACTCAAGATACTTGTGTCCTCAATGCCCAGATGCCTCCACTCTGCGTTAAAAAGAAAAGGGGATGCTACAACATGGTAAACAGGCCCCTGTCCCAACTTTTTTGAGACCTGTAACAGCCATCAAATTTGAAATGAGCTCATTTTGTGGATAAAATAGTAACATTTCTCAGTTTCAACATTTGCTATGTTATCTCTGTTCTATTGTGAATAAAATACTGGCTGGGGTGATTTGAAAGTCATTGCGTTTTGATTTTATTCACAATTTACACTTTGTCCTAACTATTTTGGAATTGGGGTTGTATTATTGCATTTGAAAGCATTGATTCCAAGACCGAAGGTAATCAATGACTGCTTTTTCATATAAAAGAGAAATTATGGGTCTCTAAATATGGTTACAAATTAAGTGCAGAAAAAAAGTGGGTATGGCACCCTAATTTCCCAGGGCCATAATTCTGAAATAACTAAAGGTATCGAGCTGAAATTTGGGATTCCTTCATTAGGAGTCAAAAACTAATTCTTGAATTTTTTTCAGTCAAATCTGAGAGATGTCACTGGCGTGTGTGAATTGACATGGAATGACCCTATATATTTACTGAGAAAAATGTTGACAGGTATAAGACTTATTTTCCCCTCTGTAATTGTTTCATCGATTTAAGGGAGCCCCCAAAACGGACTATATCCTCAAGATCAAAGTTGGGTCGAGGCTGACCAATTATCCAACAGACGCATAAGCTTATAACCCACCACTTTGAGAACAACATTCCCCAAAAATTGGTATTGGTAGGATTTTGGGCATTACAGTGTGAAATACAGTATAGTTAAAAGGAGGTAGAAATCCAGGCAAATCTTAATATAGAAACTGAAGACCTTGGTGCCAAAAGTACAAAACCCAAAACCAGTGAAGTTGGCACGTTGTGTAAATCGTAAATAAAAACAGAATACAATGATTTGCAAACCCTTTTCAACCTATATTCAATTGAATACACTGCAAAGACAAGTAACTTAATGTTCGAACAGGTAAACTTTTTATAATTTTTTGCAAATATTAGCTCATTTGGAATTTGATGCCTGCAACATGTTTCAGAAAAGCTGGCACAAGTGGCAAAAAAGACTGAGAGAGTTGAGGAAAGCTCATCAAACACTGATTTGGAACATCCCACAGGTGAACGGGCTAATTGGGAACAGGTGGGTGCCATGATTGGGTATAAAAGCAGCTTCCCTGAAATGCTCAGTCATTCACAAACAAGGATGGGGCGAGGGTCACCATTTAGCGAACAAATGCGTGAGCTGATTGTCGAACAGTTTAAAAATAACATTCCTCAACGAGCTATTGCAAGAAATTTAGGGATTTCATCATCTACGGTCCGTAACATCGTCAAAAGGTTCAGAGAATCTGGAGAAATCACTGCACGTAAGCGACAAGGCCGAAAACCAACATTGAATGCCCGTGACCTTCGATCCCTCAGGCGGTACTGCATCAAAAACCGACATTAGTGTGTAAAGGACATCACCACATGGGCTCAGGAACACTTCAGAAAACCACTGTCAGTAACTACAGTTCGTCGCTACATCTGCAAGTGCAAGTTAAAACTGTACAATGCAAAGCGAAAGCCATTTATCAACAGCAACCAGAAACGCCTCCGGCTTCGCTGGGCCCAAGCTCATCTAAGATGGACTGATGCAAAGTGGAAAAGTGTTCTGTGGTCTGACGAGTCCACATTTCATATTGTTTTTGGAAACTGTGGACGTCGTGTCCTCCGAACCAAAGAGGAAAAGAACCATTCGGACTGTTATAGGCGCAAAGTTCAAAAGCCAGCATCTGTGATGGTACGGGGGTGTATTAGTGCCCAAGGCATGGGCAACTTACACATATGTGAAGGCACCATTAATGTAGAAAGGTACATACAGGTTTTGGAGCAACATATGTTGCCATCCAAGCACCGTCTTTTTCATGGACGCCCCTGCTTATTTCAGCAAGACAATGCCAAGCCACATTCTGCACGTGTTACAACAGCATGGCTCCGTAGTAAAAGACTGCGGGTACTGGACTGGCCTGCTTGTAGTCCAGACCTGTCTCCCATTGAAAATATGTGGCGCATTATGAAGTGTAAAATACGACAACGGAGACCCCGGACTGTTGAACAACTTCAGCTGTACATCAAGCAAGAATGGGAAAGAGTTCCACCTGAAAAGCTTCAAAAATTGGTCTCCTCAGTTCCCAAACGATTACTGAGTGCCGTTAAAAGGAAAGGCGATGTAACACAGTGGTAAAAAGGCCCCTGAGCCAACGTTTTTGCAATGTGTTGCTGCCTTTAAATTCTAAGTTAATGATTATTTGCAAAAAAAAAAACAAAAGTTTCTCAGTTTGAGCATTAAACATCTTGTCTTTGCAGTGTATTCAATTGAATATAAGTTGAAAAGGATTTGCAAATCATTGTATTCTGTTTTTATCTACGATTTACATAACATGCCAACTTCACTGGTTTTGGGTTTTGTACTTAATTAAAAAAATTCTATTTCGAGAAAAAAGGGTCTGAATATGTAATAAACCCATAAAATCAGTTAACTGAAGACCACAGTGCTAAATGTTCTCAGGTCACAAAGTGTCCCATTTTGAGAAAATTGACTCAGGTGATTATTAAAAACGTTTTGCCATCCTTAACACACAATGCATGAAAATGTAACTTCATTAATTGAAGCACTAGGTTGTGCAGCTGCATGGCTAAAAATCACTCCTGACAGCATGTGATCTCTGAGCCAGATGTCATGGTTTTAACATGAAAAGTCTTCCATCTGTAATGGATATCATAACATGAGCTCAGAAATACTTCTGTAAACCTTTGTCAGCTAACACCACTCGCCACTGCATCTACAGATGCGAGTAAAAGCTTTTCTAAGCAAGGCCATACATCAACACTGCCCAAAAGTCCCAGCGTCTTTTCTTGACGCATGACCATCTATAGTAGCGCAGTGGCGGAATGTTTTGTGGTCTGCTGAGTCAACGTTTGAAGTGGTTTTTATCACCCTCTCGGCAATTCTTACTTGTCATCATAGCCTCTGTAGTCTGTCTGTTCATGCTTCTGTCCTCCAATCAATTGTTAACCTCCGCCGAGGAGGTTTATGTTTTCGGTGCCGTTTGTTTGTTGCTTTGTTTGTTTGTGTACAAGATAACTCAAAAACTAAAGGCTGGATTTTGATGAAATTTTCAGGCTAGGTGGGTATTAAGTCAAGGAAGAGGTGACTAAATTTTGGCATATCTAGGCCAAAGTACTGCTGAGATATACTCCAAAGTTCAAGATTTCAAGTCTTTCCAATGGGCCGGAGTTCCAATCGCCGTGCTTTTGGCTTTGCTGCCCCCTGGCGGCGGAGGTTCTGCGCTCTCTGAGTGCTCTTCTAGTTATTGCTGTCGCTGGTGATTTGTTTTAGGGACAGCCCTCAAATATAAACAGGTTATGCATATTAGGTGTCTCCAGAAGCCTGTCTGTTGTCATGGTCATATTTTGACCGATTCTTATCTAAGTCAAAGGTTGGGCACACCAACCTGTATAGCATGCTGAAAGGGTACACAGGGGTATACTGAGCGCAATCTAGTTGGATAATACAACTGATGTGTTCTCCGGATTTAAGCACAACATAGACAGCCCAAGCTGCCATCAGTATCAGCTCCAAAAGCCAGCATCTCTCGTGGTATGGGGGTGTGTCAGTGCACATGGAATGGGTGACCTGGATATTTGCGTGGGCACCATTCATTCAGAAAAATATGTACAAAGTTCGGAGCAATATATGCTGCCATCCAGCCATCTTTGTTCCAGGTACGTCCCTGCATTTTCCATCAAGACAACTCCAAACCATATTCTACACGGATTACAAGTGCATGCCCGGGAAAGAGGCGAGTGCAGGTGCTAGACTGGCCTGCCTGCAGGGACCTGTCTCTGATTGAGAATATACATGCATTATGAAGTGAAATATGCAGCGGCAATAGACATGCACGATTGTGCAGCTGAACGCCAGCGTAATGGAGGAATGGGGCCAAATTCCATTTGATAGACTTGACTAAATGGTGTCTTCAGCACCTAAATGCTTAATGTGCATGAATAAAGGATATGGTAATTCTACACAGTGATAATCAGTTAAGTCTACCAACTTTTGTAATTTGTTGCAGTAATTGCATGTAATTTTTTTAAATAGCTATTTAAATTCCTTTTTAACACTGAATAACGTGTTGCTTCATTTTCAATGTAACAGAGCATGAATGGACTTATCAAATCAGTCCTTTCTGATGTTATTTGGATTTTCCATGATGTGCCAACTTTTTTAAAATTGGGGATGTACTTGCTTTAAAAATAACTTATGAAACCGATTTAAGCATCCAGTAAATTTGCAAGACTGCGATTAAAATAGATCACTCTCTCTGGATCAGCAAATGGTTCCTTCCCCATTTATTCTCTTCCTTAAAACTTCTCCCTCTCCCCATCTGCCACTGCATACATAAATTGAAGCACCTATTACTAAAACCCCATAAGTCACACTTGACTTGACTTGTGGGGTTTTAGTAATCAGTGCTTCAATTTCTGCACTCCAGTCATATTGTGATGGTGAGACAACTCCAGCCCTGCAGATAGAAAAAAGTCTTAATAGCCCCTCTATGTAGTAAATAGAGTACTATTTTCACAGCTATCTTGGTTATTTATCTGAATTCTGAAGTCATACATTGTAGGACACTAAATAATCCACAAGGTGCTATTATATCTAGTAGGCCTAATATAAAGATAAGAAAATGCCAGTTCACCACAGGTTGTCAAATAATATACATGTCTGCTGTCCAAAATGATAGCCCATTATTTTATTTACATCTTCTACACTGTGTTATCCACGTTCAAATATCGCATACGCCTACAAACTTCAGAATCTGCCATCGCCGT
Source organism: Gymnothorax reevesii (assembly GCA_029721435.1). Classification (NCBI taxonomy): domain Eukaryota; kingdom Metazoa; phylum Chordata; class Actinopteri; order Anguilliformes; family Muraenidae; genus Gymnothorax; species Gymnothorax reevesii. The sequence continues at coordinate 116,854,815 of CM056577.1, forward strand.
CATTAAAAATAATCAACAAATCAAAAAATGGGAAATATTCTGCTCAGACCGGCGCATGACGTCCTGAGGGCTGAACGTGTCTTTCGAGAGTGCGGAACAGAAACATGCGGTCAGGGGAGGCAGTAACTTCACCTTTTTACCGTTGGATTGCGTCTACCTATTTCCATGTACTGCGCCTGAATGACAATCAATCAATTTTTACTTTTTTTTAATGAAACGATTAAGACCTAGCCTATATGTAGCCTGTCATCAATAAGAGGTGATAATGACAAAAAGATTCATTTCCGTTTATGCTTTTATTCGACACTGCAAGGATGGAAATGTTAATAATTAATAAATAATGCATCGCTTTGACCTTTTGTATATCGGATTACGAAAGAATACTGAAAATAGCATGAAAAGTACGCATTTAAGGGGGAAAATATTATCGCAAACATATTGAGCAAGCATTGAACGCGTCATAAGAATGGTTTAAATATTTGTTAATGGCATTATTACGTTTGCTTCCTGTAAGCAAATCTGAACCAATTTGCTGTCTCATTACCATTTTAAGTTCGATGTACTGAGCAATAATGTCATGGAAACTGAGGTCATACTTTAGATGAAGTGTTGCTCATAAAGGCTTTATACAGCATGTAAAATGCTTTCATAAATCATACATAAGCAAATGTCATGCTTTGTAAAGGGTGAAATAACACATCCTCATTCAGCATGGGATGCCAGATGTCATATAACTGACCTTGTCACATAGCTAGTGGCTAAATACTATAAAGGGTGACATTGTCAGCAAAGTGGCACTGTCATTGTCACATCTGGCATCACATACTGAATAAGGATGTGATATTTCACCCTTTACAAAGCATGACATTTGCTTATGTCTGACTTATGAAGACATTATATCTCATTTATGACGGCATTATACATGCTGTATAAAGCCTTTATGAGCAACACTTCATCTAAAGTGTGACCGAAACTGAAATTGGCTCGTCATTCTGCCGTTTAGTCTTAGTAAATCAGTTAATCAATCCTCTGATTGCTCATCAAGCAAAGTAATAGTGAGTGCCCAAAAGGCGGCCTTCCATGAGGTCGCCTTTGTTCGCAGCTGCCTTCTGTAAAGTGACCTTTGACAGATTCAATTCTAGACCCGACCTTAACCTGTTCCTCATGAAAGGCATTTCTTCAGTGGCAGAATATTTTTGAGGCTTCCTTTCCTCAGGAATTCATCACAAAAAGTTGACCTTTTGGCCGGCAAACATGATCTAATGTTATACGTCAATGGTTCTCATGCTTAGTCTTTGGGGATCCCAGTGTATGCTGGTTTTTGTTCCAACCGCACAATCCCAGAATTTTAACAAGCTATTAATCTTCCAAACTAGGAGCTTATACTGTGGGATTACTTGAACTCTTAAATCCCATTCTGCCAGAAATGGCAATGCGTGTATCTTCTGTGGCCATGTTACCATGTAGTGCGTATTGGATTAAATTGCAGTTAATTTCAACATTCCTGAAGAGAGGTAAATTATCTATAAATGATAAATTAAAGACTGGGGTCAATCAGCAAGCTCTAAATTGGTATGTACATCGGGAAGATAATGACGAATTAAATAACAAGGCAAATAACAATGCGGCCCATCTGTTTTGCATTGAAGTATAAGAAAAAAAGCGTATTATTGCATATATACCATTTAAATTAGTAACCTAATAAGTCATTCAGTTGGCAAATTTATTTCATCCATTACCTGTTTTTGCCTATACTACAATAAGCAAAATATGAAATTTGTAACCTTTGGGGCACTGCAAAGTTATTTTTGACATACTGTGTATTCCGTTTCTGGTAGTTCATCTTTTAAAGTGACCAAAACCTGTTCAAAGCCCTAACTTGAAACAGGATCCACATATCTCACGTTATGGGCCCTTCGTTACCGTGCATTGATGAAATCCAGAAGCCTTCTCACATTTTCGATACGATTCACGTAGGCACCCATCTTTTCTTCATTGAAACTTTGATGCAAATGACCGACTTGGCTCGCTAAGGACGGTCATAAGGAAGCGCTGGATCAATCACAGGAATGGAGACAAGCAAAATAAAGGAATTCCTATCCCTTAGGAGCATTCTAGAATTCACCCTAACTTTCACAAAGGAAGCATTTTGAGGGAGCCCTTTATACAAAAATAAAGTAAAATTGCAGAAGGACGCCTTTGAAAGAGAACAATAGACAAAAGGGATACTTTTTCGAAAAGGTCAGTTCTAGAATAAGGCTAATTTAACGAAACAGGTGATCCGAACCTGACTGATGTGACCTTTCACCAACTTACCTTTAAAACAAAAGACCTACCAGCCCGGGTGATGTGAGCATCTTCTGCCAGCCACAGTAACATGGCGCCTTTCTTGTGCCGTCTTATACATTTAACATTTAAATGCAGTTTGCACGAAACAAAAAAAAAAAAAAAGAAAGAAAATGTAAAAGTTGTTTATCGTTTTGGATAGCGAAGATTATGTACTTTATTTGGCGATGCAAGTTCACCATGAATTTCCTTATCCTTCAACTTTGCACTTATCCTTCGACTGCTCACTGAAAACATGGAAAGTCCAAAGTGAAGTGCGTCCAAAGTTTATGATGCAGTCAGGCCCATGAGCATGAGACAAAGTTACGGTCATTTTATCTGGTCAAAAATATTTGTGCATATAAATGTACAAAGCGGACTAGCTAAAATAAAAATGACAAAATCATTATTTGATGGCTCAAGAATAGAAAAAACACAACAAGAAACTTTGATTAAACACTTTGATTATTACCCTGATGAAAAAAAGTCATGCAACGCCCAAACAGGAAGCACAAATAGAATGGGGCCAGCTCACCCTCGTGTGGTTAAACTATTTACCTACACAGCCAAGACAAGTTCATACTTCAATAACCCACACATTAGCCCATAAGGCCAGGCAATTGGAGAGGGTTTAGTTTAATCAATCGTTTAATATAAACATGAGGGGAAACTCAAATTTTATTTAAATACATCAGTTCCTTCAATTTCAAACAATATTGTGGTGATTTTAGGACAGCCTTTTCACACAACTTGTTCCTTCATCAAAGTTTCACAGACAAATTACCTCACAACCTGAGTAAAACAGACTTGATACATCCAAAGTGAACCAAAGAAGGACTGACGTGGTGCCAGTTTTTGTTGTAGCCCAATACAAATGCACCCGATTATATATATCAAGGCCTCGACTGAACACCCCGATTAGCTACTTAGTTGAATTAGATGTTGTAGTGCAGGACTAAAACAAAAACCTGCACCCGCGCCTGGCATTCTCAAATGAGGCACCCTTGGCATAAACACATAAATCAAAGTAGTGTATTCATTTCACCGTCAAGACCCCATTGTGAGTCACATGATGACTTCTCACAAAGTCTAAAAATGGTGAGATTCAGAAAGCATTATAGGTCATGAGTCAGTTACACATACACGAAGTAATACGGTGCCAAACCCATTAGAGAAAAATTCTGCTCGAGTCATGGAATCAAACGGCACTTAAAACTGCAGTGCGGTTCACAATTATTAGCGCATTAACACTGCATTTGAGTGTGGTCCAGACAACATGGATGTAAAAAGCTGCAAATGAAAGCCGTCAGCCTCCGCTTTGACCTCTGGCTAATTGTTTCATAACGAAATGTAACAGAGTAGGAGCTGAGGTATTAGACCAGACACCAGCGCTGCAGAAATTTGAAATTTTCTCAAACCAAGCACTTGTTCCATTGCCTGAAAGAATGCCCAAATAACTGTGTTTTTTCCCATGTGGACCAGTTTACAAAGGTTGCGCACTGGAATCATTGTGGGCAGCACTGGGCAGCTGATTACAGTGCCGATTAAAAATCCATTCTGAGATCAGTGCTGGACAGAACAGTTGGAGGCTTTATTCATATTGTACACAATAAAATTCTATATGAACATGAAAATGCTTAAGTTTTTTCTTTCATGCGTGTCTTCATTTTATTTAAACCAAGTATATCTGTTTAAATCCAGTATTTCTGCACAGTAAGGCTACACTAATTTTATGAATATAATTCTTTTTGTAGAATTCAATTCCAGTGACGGCTGCTTTGAATCGCTCCCAGCTCTAGTGATCCAATTACTCCCATCACCTGAAGGCCACAATGCTCTCAAGCCCAAATTCCAAAAATAAAAATTCATCGAAAAGAGATTGATGTAACAGTTTCCAAATGGAAACATTTTTTATCAAACGAAATATTGTGCTTCAATCCGTTCCATTTCCTATTTAATTGCGATTACATTTTAAAGTCGAATTTCTTGCTGCTGTTGAAAACTGCTCTCTCGGTTGCCTCAGACACACAGCTGTATTAATGTAGTAACGGCACCATAAATTATATTTACACAACCACAGTAACAAACATTTCATCTCTTCTGCTATTTCAGCTGTAGCATTATTATAATAAATTACTAAAGTCTGACAGAAAAGTTATGTTATCATGTTATACCTCTGCGTTCTCTGGGCACTCAGTGCTTCATCACATCACTTCCATACCAACAACTGCTGTAGATATGGAAACAAAATTGCCGGTATGGAAGTATTTTAACAATGCTGATTATGATCACTAAGTGTGCAATTATGAAGCTATTATATTATTATGCTTGTCTTTTATTGAATTATCCTGCTGCCTGCATGTACACTGCCTGGCCAAAAAAAGTCACCACTTGAATTTAACAAAGAAAATGGGAGCATTCCAATAGGGTCAAGAACAGTCCAAAGCATTAGTAAAACCTGGAAGGACAGTGGCAAACTATCATCTTTGAGGAAGAAATCTGGTCGAAAAAAACTTGAATGATCATGATTGGAGATCACTTAAAACGTTTGGTGAAATCAAACAGCAGAAATCATGGCTCTGTTAAATCATAAAACTAAGACCATTTGCACACGCAAAAGGGAAAGAGAACTCAAGGGACTGGGACACAACAGCTGTGAAGCCTTCAGAAAACCACTTATCAGTGAAGCAAATTGACCAAAAAAAAGGCTTCAATTTGCTAGGGAGCATGAACTGCTGGACTCTGGAATGATGGGGAAAAGGTCATGTGGTCTGATGAGTCCAGATTTACCCTGTTCCAGAGTGATGGGCACATCAGGGTACGACGAGAGGCAGATGAAGTGATGCACCCTTAGTGCCCACTGTACAAGCCTGTGGGGGCAGTGATATGATCTGAGGTTTCTTCAGTTGGTCAGGTCTAGGTTCAGCAACAAATTGTGCCCAAAATATGAGGTCAGCTGACTACCTAAATATACTGAATGACCAGGTTTTCCCATCAATGGATTTTTTTCCCCCTTTCCTGATGGCACGGGCATATTCCAAGATGAAAATGGCAGCGTTCATCGAGCTCAAACTGTGAAAGAATGGTTCAGGGAGGATGAGGCATAATTTTCACGCATGGATTGGCCACCAGAGTCCAGACCTTAGCCTCATTGCGAATCTTTGGGATGTGACTTGACACAGCGGTCTGACTCTCCCATCATTAATGCAAGTTCTTGGCAAAAAATTCATGCAACTCTGGACAGAAATAAATGTTGTGACATTGCGTAAGCTTATCAAAACAATGACATGATGAAAGTGAGCCTTGAGCAAAGCCAATGGCGGTCCAACAGAACATTGGTTTGTGAGACTTACTTTTTTTGGTCAGCAGTGTAAATGGCGGCAGAACTGGCAAGTTACACGCATTCAATATGTTTCCATTTTCAATACAGTTCTGCTAAAATGGGAGACAGAATTCAGAGGAAGGTTTGGATTGGCCTGCACAATTTTCATTCTTACAATATCAGGCCTACCAAAGAAAACGTTGCCTCAGCACACAAAAACTTTGAAATGCCTACATTAATCGCAGAAATAGCAACAGAAAAATAATACCCCGCTACCGAAACTGTAAAAACCGCAACATAAACTGTTGACTCGTAGCATAAGACTATGAAACTGCAACATCTTCTTTCGCATCCGTCTTTGCCATTCACTGCGCTTGCGCGTACCGGCCCAGGCTGCTTTTAGAGATAGCGGAATCAGGCGTGTCTCCTTCGGTTGGTGAGTAAAACTTCCAAATATGACGTTATTATTTATGCAGATGTTTAACAATGAATTGTAAGACATAGCTGTTACATCCACATTCTCGTAAATTCACTTATTTTAGCATGTCACCCTGCCGAAAATGAACGATGCACTGTCGATTTCGCTATAGTCTTAGAGTTGCCAACTTGACGACTTTCTCAAGACTTATACATACGTCTTGAGTGGACAAACAATCCCGATTTGGAAAGTCGCCAGATTAAGCAAGAAAGTCGTCAAGTTGGCAACTCTAAGACTTTAGCGAAATCGACAGTGCATCGTTCATTTTCGGCAGGGTGACATGCTAAAATAAGCGAATTTAAGAGAATGTGGATGTAACAGCTACGTCTTACAATTCATTGTTGTACATTTGCATTAACAATAACGTCATATTTGGAAGTTTTACTTACCAACCGAAGGAGACACGCCTGATTCCGCTATCTCTAAAAGCAGCCTGGGCCGGTACGCGCAAGCGCAGTAAATGGCAAAGACGGATGCGAAAGAAGATGTTGCAGTTTCATAGTCTTATGCTACAAGTCAACAGTTTATGTTGCGGTTTTTGCAGTTTCGGTAGCGGGGTATTATTTTTCTGTTGCTATTTCCGCGATTAATGTAGGCATTTCAAAGTTTTTGTGTGCTGAGGCTACGTTTTCTTTGGTAGGCCTGAATATCACATCTACATACATTTCCAATGTACCCTATTGGTGGTCTCCTGGTCATTTCCAAACAAATAATTTCTCAATCATAATATGCTAAAGTATTGGTCTTGGTAATTTAGTAAATGAATTGTGTGATTGTTAATCAGGTGATCTCAAACAGGAGCAGCTTGAGATCCATCATGCGAAAAAGGTGAGAGGCTTCCCTATGACGGCATTCAACTGAAAATCCCATAGCGCCAGCACTCCCAGGAGTTGGTGGTTTCAGAGGTTGAAACAAAGCAACAAGCATGATAGCCTTTTAAATGACACATACAGGCCAACATAGCGCAGGAACTCATTGAGATAAATACAAAAAAAAATACAGTGCTACAATACAACGATTAATTTTCTATTTTGTGTAACTGATTACGATATTTGTTTGGTGAGGACCTGCCTATTTGAGTACTCTAAAGCAGTTTTCACAAATAATGAAATATTTATTACGCTGTTTCTAGAGGGCTAAATTATACGGATGGATCCAGATAAAGTAATACAAAGGAGGAATCATCCCCACATTAGTAGGTAGGTAGGTAAGTAGGTACGCGTAGTGTGTTGATACCATCCAAGAGCGGCAAGTAATCCTCAGCAGATTGAGGTTGGCTGCATTTGTAATAGATCAGATTAATTCTCTTCCCCCATCTTTAGAAGCATAAAACTATATGTCACCCATTTACATTAGTTTCACTTCCAAGAAGGCAATTTCTTCACTGAAATACCTTTAAAACTTTGTGGCAGGAGTTTTTGCAGAATTTTTGGTTGTTTGTTCTTCTGTGGTTTCTCTTTAGCCTTCGTCGCATCAGTGCTAGCGGAGGGAGCCCTGTCATTGACTCCATGCCCCGGTGTGGCTCTGCCCTCCTTCACCTTGGCGCGTGTTTCAGAGCTGCTCCTCCACCGAGGGGAATCATTCAGTACAGCCCGGTCTGAGGTTCCTGCCCTCTGCCTGGACACATCACCCTCCGGCCCACCTCCTGCCGCTTGCCTCGGCCCACTCACCAGTACAGAGCTAGGCTCCGGGTTGTTGGTCACCTTCTTAGGCGTTCGGGGCAACGACTGGCTCCTCCTTGCCAGCTGGGTCCGCACCAGCCCCGAGCTCTCCTCCCTAAACGAGGAACGTCTCCTTTCCCCTCCCAGAATCCTCTGCATCATATCATAGCTCTGCCCGGAGGAGCCCACCAGCTGGAGTGTGTCCCCATCTTGAATCACTAAGACCTTGTACTCGTTCTTGAACCTCTGAATGCGACTGGACACCTGCCGCTGCTGATCCTCACTCATCGTTGACAGCGAGATTTTCTGAGTGCGCAGATACAATTGAACGCCTTTCAACCACTCTGCCAGCTTGTCTTTAACTAGCAGGGCTTTGCGACCATGCAGCACGACAGTGCTGACTTGTAAACTCTTTACTTCCAGCACGTCCATCTCCACGCAGTGAGCCGTAAGGATCTCCTGCACCTGGTCGTTATAGAATGAGCGGGCATAGTGGAGGGTGAGGCTGTCTATGTCAAAGGAAGCCCTGTCGTGATGGGGGCTGGGAAAGAGGTGTGCCCGTGAGAGAGAGTCGCTAGCCTTGGAGGTGCCCAACAGGCTGTCGTTTGGGCGATGAGTAGAGGCAGAGGAAACGGGTGAGAGCTCTGCCCTTTCAGGACTCCGGCGCCCAGAATGCTTTGTGGTCCCATTCTGTTGGAAGGACATGTCCAGGTTATGCGCTGGGGCGAAGGAGGAAGAGGAAAGAGGTGATATATTAGCCATTTCAGGACTCCAGCTCCCAGCATGCCCTGTGGCCCCATTCTCTTTGAAGGACAAGTCAGAGTAGGGCAGGCTTTTCTGTTTGGGCACAGCCCCTGAGGAGTGGACACTAGGGCCGGGCTTGGTGAATGAGCTCTGTGATTGGCTTTCTTCAGAGAGCAGCTGAGCGAGTTTAGCCCTGGCTGCGCTCAATTTGAGGAAGGTTCCTTCCAGCAACAGCTTTGAGGACCCCTGCTGGGATACCTTTAAGCCATACCTACGGAGGACTGAGCGCACCGTTTCATGGTCCTGAAACATCTGCATGTTGAGTGTGGTACTTGCAGGCATGTCCACCTAAATACACACACAAAAATTACATAATGAATGCACATTTGCAGCATTTACTCATTCATGGGTAGTAAATTGGATTATTCCAGAATAAAACATTTGTAGAGCTTAATGTCTGCAACATTGTTCTCTCCCTCTCCACCTAAGATGATGTGTGGCGGCTGTCCTAGCACTAAATGGCAGCCGAGCACAACCCAGGTGGGGGCAACACATATAAGGAGGTTTTACATAAGTTTATTCTCACCACTGCAAAGCTCTTTGTGAAAGAAAAAATGTCTTGCAGGAATGCAACAGCTGGGAGTCCAACCTAGACATCCTGATTTCAAACTTTATTCTCAAGCCGCTACAATATCTTGCACTAAGCATTCCATAAAACAATACTCTGATTTAGCTGATGATTTCATCATAAGAGTCTCACAGTTTATTTGATGAAGCAGGGGTAAATTGCCCCCCAAAGTAATGAGGGGTTACATCCCTGGCCTAACAGCTAATACAGGGGCATAAAACACCAAGCTACTGAGTCCTAGTTGATCCAAGTAAAGGAGTTTAGCAACAAAGCTACAAGCTGCAAGGGAGGACTATGGGGCAGCTGAGTGACAAATTAACAGAACTCTGGAAGAAATTTAAACTGGCCCACAGTACCTCTGCTCGCTCCCCCCTGCTGAGTGTCAGAGGAAAGGACTGGTCACCTAACTGCAGGACATGCGCCCTCTGTAGGACACGGGCAGCAACTACAGAAATACAAGGATGCAGAGGGGAGACAGGTAGAAAGACAAGTTAGGGAATGAGAGATTAGGGAAGGAGGGAGAGACAGAATGGAGGGTGAATGGGGATGGAGGGATAAAGGGGGCAAAGAGACAGCCCAAGAAAGAAAGAATCAAAGAAATAAATTGATACATATTTTTCACTGCCAAATAAAATGTTATTTTTTTCATGCCTGGAGGGCCTTAATGTAACTTATGGCTGATGTGCTTATTTTCAGAGCAGTGTTGCGTTAAATATCTGGGCCATGTGCAGCAAGTAGGCTGGCGAGGAAATGTTGAATTAGCATTACCTCTGCCTACCGCCTACCACCTCCCACCACCCCAGCCACTCCCCCATCATTCAATCAGGCAGCTGTACCAGCTTAATCAAGCTCCATGGCAATATTTTATATAGAGGTAAAAAAAATTAGGAACAAAACTCTAAATTAATAAAACCAAAATTTGCAATCCTTCAACGCCAGCGCAAATTTCAACCACAAAATTACTGATCAGACCAAGTCAAACAAGGTAGACAGAATCCAATTTTTTGCCTCTGTTTACAAATGCTATCTTCCATTTAGCCCAATTAGATTTGTTTCCAGTATTAAACGCAGTTCCTGGATCAGAAAATTGAGAGAAAAATACCAAAATTCCTGCAATGTTTTTGTAAGCCAGCCCACTGATGTAACCGGAAAGCTCTACCTGGAGTTCATACTCTGAGTGGCACCAACTCAAGAATAGGAGCCATTTTGTTTTCATCGTGTAAAAACTGAGCTGTTTCACACAATGGAATTCGTAGAACTTATTTGTTCTTTTCTTAGACAGGAAACAAATAATATTTGGGTGAAAACAATGAACCAGCCAGCAATGGTATCGATAGCCATAAGAGGGGAAAATGTTCAGGTATGAGAAAATGAGAAAACGGGCAAAAAAACTCATTGACTTCGAGACGGTGCCTGATAACACAATGAAAACAAAATGGCTCCATGACCAGATTTCCTGGAAACCTCATGTTGCATCTCTCCATCTAGGGACTCTAACTCTACCTTCTATCAGAGGAATTGTTCTACTAAGCAAATGCCGCTGGTTGGAACAAAATGACAGAATGAGGTTTTTCTTTCTGAGCCTGAATTTCACATCTCTGGAAACTGCAATCTGATCCACATTACCTTCTGACTGCTCAAAAATGACAAACGCCAGTTCCGGAGTTTGAGAGGAGTACAGCACTCTCAGCACCTCTCCACCCCCATTCCGCGGCCGCAAGAAGTGAATCATCAGCTTGTCGATCATTCGATCTTCAGAATATGACATTGGTATGCCGCGGACTACGACGGTATTGAAGTCCTCATCCATGGTGATGCTCAAAATGAACAACAAGGTGCGTGTCAGATCATCACAGTGCTACATCTGAGTAAACCCTTCAAGCCCTCCACTTAGAAGTGAGATCAGAATCGTATTTTAAGTGCTTTGTTAGCAGGACATCCACTGCCATTTCAAGATGTCACTCGCGTCTCCGATTCAGTTAGTCCACCTTAAGCAAGGAGACTACCTGGAATGAGTTGTGCAGTCTGATTGGCCAATTATCACAGGTGCAGTTCTGCTGTTTATAAGCAAACAAAAAAATCATGCAAGATATCACTGAATCATCATCCAAAGGACACTACAAAGGGCATACAACTACTACAATGGTTTTCATACTCAAGCCAGGGGACGACTGTGTATGTTAGTCTTTCTTTCAATCACAATCACAATCCAAGAATTTGAATGAGTGGTTAATTTTGGTTGAAGTTAGAATTAGCTATGCATGTCCTTAGGAATTCCATATTCAAAATGTATCATAGCAAATGAGTCTGACTTCATATTGCATAAAAACAGAGAAAATCATCAGTGTTGCAGTTCAAGAGCCAGCTGGCTTCTATAGGGTGAAACTGAGGACATAAAGTCAAGTCACTAAAACTAACCATTATGTATTGAAGAATTTGAAGACAAAATAAATGGAGTCAATTATTTACGTTCTATTGTGTTAAATTCCAGGGAAAACATTTTGAAAGAACTCAATTGTTTTCCAAAAACAATTTGGCAGCTTATTATTTGCTTATTAGTAGCTTATAGCACCACGATTCTGCTGTCATTTTTGTTGATACTTTAGATTAGGAAACAAAACAATAATGAAGATTTGGCTTTCAATGTTCATCGTTTCCCTTCTGCTTTTATTGGCGAATGTTTATTTCTTTTATGAAAAATGACACTATAAAAAGCCAAGTTGTTGTTATAACATGGTTTAACATGGTGAAAACTGGATCAAAAGCCTGCAAATACAGTGGTCCCCCAGGCCTGAGTTCGACACGCACTGCACGGATAGGCCACTAGTGAAACCTAAAGCGAATTGGCAGGTACTTATGCAGAACAATTTCAGAAAGATACTATTTTAAAGTAGTTCTGGGAGTAGTTTCGATTAAGAATGGACAAATCTGACGGTTTTTTTTTTATTATTTCAAAACGCATTGTTGCCATGACATAATTTAGATATGGATTCCCTAAAAACTATTTCTGAGAAATGAAAGCCAAACAATCAAAATGCATTAGAACAGACCTAATAGTAAGCCAGTTAATTTCTGAGATTGGCAACAAGTAATGAGTTTTAATAGCTAACAGTTCAAGACTAATAATCAGTCTCGGTTATCAATGGACCAGCAAAACCTCGCGGCAGTTATCGATATAATAGCTACCCTGAACACGGTCTGAAACTGGTCATAACCCAAGCGGGTATTCATAATCAACGATGAAATAACTAAAATAAGAATATTACCATTATAAACGTCAGAAGGCGATGACATCTGCCAAGTATACATTCTATATAAAACAAAAACTAAATAAACAAATAAATAAATAAATAACTTTGAAACTCAGGCGAGTGATTTCGTAAGACAAGGCAGTAAACGAAAACGAAACCGGGGAATAACCTGCTGGAACAAACACTTCCCTGCTATAGCGACTAAAACGTATTCTTTCAACATAGCAAGCGAAGAGTCGTAACGTCACAAGACAAAACATACTCAGAGCAAATAAGTGTTTATCGAACTTATCCGCTTTAAAGTAGTAACGAAATTGTGAAAAGACAGCCAATTAACTGGCTAAACATCCAACTCGTTCTTTCAACGAGTTCTCCTTGACCAACGTGCGTGCGGAAGTTGGTTAACTGTAGCTAATCATAAAAGTGTCTGAGCAATCACTTTCCAGCTATATCGCTACCGAGCTTAACACTTTGACGAAGCAGAGCATTTAAAATAAAAAATACCTTCTCGCCTCCAGCATCGGGGCAGAATTGCGTGCACCGTACCCGTTCATATTTCGTTACCCATAAGACTAAGTGAAAGTAAAAAGTCTTACCTTGACGTCACCAGATATTAACGACTTGTTTATGACAGATCAATCAAGTATTTCTAATGGCACTTGATTGTTTTCGACCGCAAAACGATGCGTGTCATGCAGTGTATTCAACGATTTTCCATGGAAAGAGAGCTTAGCCACGACCACGAACCCGAACCCATTTCAACGTAAGAGTCAGCCCTTCATCCAGGGGCAACTTGACCTCTCGCTATGGAGGGACTCAAACCCTCTCGGATGAAAAGTATTACTTGGGGTTGAATACGATGCCATATTTGACGTCGCTACAAAAGGTTTCATACCTCATGCATCAAAGGTGGTTTTAAAAGTTATCAATAGTAGGCTGGACAAGAAAGCAGATGAATACATCAGTAGGGATCAGCTCGGGTTCAGGAGTTGGAAGAAGAGATAGTATGGCCATCACAAGGATGATCAGAGGTAGCATTGAACATGATAACGAGGTATATGTTTGCGTCATTGATTATGAGACAGCTGTCAGAGTGGATTGGAAAAAATTGATGGAGATTCTGCAGAGCTGTGGGGTTTACTGAGAAGGCAGACGTCTTATAGTGGCACTTTATATGGGACAAAATGCTACTGTCAGAGTGAATGGTGAGATGTCACTCAGGGAAGGATGGAAGGAGAAAGACTAAGAGGGAGGAAGAGGATTATGATGCGGGATAATATGAGGGAAGGATTCTTATCAAAAACTAACGGAATAAGCACTAAACAGACAAGAATGGAGTGATTACCTGACATGAAACCTCCTGTACATCAGAACGCAACAGGGAGACAATAGGCTACCACATCCCAAAAACTACACAGCTTTTCACCCGTAATCTTAACTGGCCCCAAATACAGCACATTTGGGCTCCAATCATAACCACTCCCTAAGGTTTTACTACTAACTACTAATGTGCCACTCAAAAAATGTATATTGCTTTAACAGGAAGAAAATCCCTAGCAAAGTACAATAACATACAAATACAGTATCAGACTACATTACTCAGTATCCCATGAGCTCAGGTGTCCCCCAGAACAGAGATGCTCAGCCTTACCCAGAGAGAGCCTAAGAGGGTGAGGATTTCCATTCAAACCATGCAACTACAAATTCCAGAAAGGAGGTTTTGCAGGGTATAGGCATATATAGGTTATACAGCCCAGTTTGAACCATTTTCTGGTTATATGTACCAACTTGTGGGACTGTCCAGAAAATAGATTTGAAATGTGAAATTTGCCTACAGGAAGTGAACTGTCACCTATTTAGTGATTTCAAGATTTTTGTGGAACAAGGCCTAAAAAAGTCCATATTTAAACCCATAAATTACTGTCCTGAAAAACCAGATGATTTTAATGGCTACACAACACGACAGACATTTTTAAGTATATGTGTGAAAAACTGAGGAAGTTTCAGGCAATTTTTCATTGTAAAAGGCATCTGTCATGAGCAAAACTGATGCAAAATGTGAAGTTCATCTTGGAAAAAGAACCGGGTTCCTATGAAAAAACACCTTAGATATTTTCACAACAGTTGCCTCATATAGTTGGCTTAATAATGTGCGAGTGTCGTTAAATTGCGAAATCTGTAACGAGACCCGGATTGCGAAAATTGGAACCATCCCTGTACTTAGAAATCATTACCATCTCCTTTGGGTGTCAAAATAGGTCACTGAACAAACATAGAATGCCTGTTACAGATACTTATCCAAATTAAGAGAGTATATGTGCATGATTTATGAGAAATTGGCCCACCAGATCCTCTATATGTATACAACAACGTTGAATGCTTTGTGGTTCGCGCAATCATTGAAGTGTGACGACAAGCACTGACCACGCTTTGCTCAGTGGAGTAAAGACAAGACCTGGGAGAAATAGAACCTACACAATGTACAACAGTTAATGAAAACATCTAAATGGCTTATCTGAGAAATATGCAGTATATAATAAAAATGGCTTGAATACACCACTGTTAACTGATATTATCACAATTACAGGTGATCCTGAGAGTGTAATTTTAATAAATTACAACTATGGGCCTCTACTATATGTAGTAACAATGAAGACTAGACTGGGGCGTTAGTCAGAGAAAAACTGCAGTTTAAAGAAAAAAAAAAAAAAAGTCAGTTTATCCTGTCACTGTAAGCAAGGTTCACACAAAAATTGAAATTACAAGGAAACTACCAGCTCAGTGATTAAGTTCCTCATTGATAGCATTTGGAGATCCTCTTTACAATTCATTTCAGCTCCACCATGGTGCATGTCCAGCCTCCTTTTCATGAAGAAAGCCAGTATCTGAATGAAGGCGATTCCACCATCATATACAGCCTGAGACCATTACAGTAGCTTAAAACCAGCAGCTTCTTTCGCACTGAACAAAAATATAAACACCTCATGTCAAATATTGATGCCACATGGAGTTAAGTAAAAGTAAGCATATGCTCACTTGGTTATACAATAGGGATGTTTCCCTTGATTTGCGTAGCATTTTTTAATCCATCTCTGTCAGTGAGCATTTGTTCAGTGATTTCACTCTGAACGAGTGTGGAATTTCCAGCCGGTGATCAGACAGAATGAGCAGTACCCAGCCACTCCTTATACTGGGGACAATAAAAAGCCACGCCAAAATGTCAAATTTTGTCAAAAGTCATCATGCCCCAGATATCTCAGGTCATGCGGGAACGTGCTATGGAGGGATGTCCACCAGAGCGGTCTGCATGCAGTTCCTTGTAGCAGAGCACATTCCAGTTCTGGAATGGCCTGTGTATTGCCATGTCGCCCATAGAGCATCTTTGGGATGTTCTGGATCGATGTGTCCGCGACCGTGTTCCAGTTCCGGATAATGTGCGCCAGCTCCGTGTGGCCCTCCGGGAAGAACGGACTAACATTCCACAGGCCACGATCGACAACCTGATCAACTCCATGCGAAGGAGATGTGTTGCTCTGAGAGACGCAAATGGTGGACACAAGATATTGAACATTCAATTTCTTCAACCTGACCACCAACGTGCTCAAAGGATTGTCACTCCTTTGCAGATGCCAATATCAAGATGTAATGGACAGTGATCTGAAGATTAGTCATTAACAAAAATGAATTGAGTCGCTTCATATACTGCATAAGCCTAATGTTGATGATAATTCAAAATTTGACATGGGGCATTTATATACATCTACATAAATCTGAAATCCTGGTGTAGAGTGAATGAATGACAAGCACGTGTAATGTAGTCATGAAAGAATTTATTTCAGTGAATATGAAGAACTTTACAAGTCGCAATGTGCTGCATCTCTCCATCCTGCATGCGCTTCAGCCTGTGGATTTAAAAAAAAAAAATTAAGTTATTGCTCTGAGATTTCAATCAAATTGCTACAGAACTTTACTCCTCAAAAGTACATTAACCCTTAGATGGTCGGTGTCGACCCTAAGTCGAGACCAGAACAGCACAATTCAGAAGTCGGTCTTGACCTCTCCAGAATTCGGTCTCGACATTGGGTCGAGAATACTAATGCATTGAAATTCCGCGATTTCACTATGCCTGTGGCACGCAAAGCCTTTGTTTGCTTCTCTAATGATAGACGGCACTCAGAGGAATCGTTCGTTACCAAATACATATGGTGTTCCAGAAGAAATTAAATGCGCAATTTTTGCTTGAAAAGTGCCGATTTTTTGTGAATTCAGGATGAATGTGGACCAAGTACTTGAATTATTTGCCGATGAGGACTCAGAAGATTTCAGGTCAGATAATGAAAATATCGATGATTCGGTCAGAGGGTGCTGATGTTGAGGGTTCTGTTGTGTTTAAATACAGTTTCATGCGTTTTTACCCCAAAACTGTGGGTAGCAAAACAACATTATTGATACCATCTGATACTTTGGACAATTCCCTACAAACTTTAATTACTGTAAGATGATAGGACTACAGAGCTACAGGGCTTCAAAAATTAGGCGCATAAAATCGCAAAATTACCAAAAACATGTTTGAATTCTTAAGACACCGCCATGTAAAACATGCTTGAATGCCAAAGGGTTAATAAGCATGGAGCCAAGCAGTCATGTAAATAGGCCTCAAGATGTGCAGTCAGTTACACAAGTTATACACCGTGTCTCAAAAGTTTAATCTCCCAATAATGAGTTTCCTAAAAATATGAGTTCTAAGCAGATTAATAATTTCAAAAACCAGTGTGTTCGCCCTTCATCTTGATCACAGCCTCAAGTCTTCCAGAAATAGAATGTACCAAATTCTGAACAGACGGTTATCTTGCTCCATTCCTTTGTTGCCCTCCAGTTAAGCCGTTTCCTGGTGATAAGGGATGAACTACCACAGGCCCTGCTGTTCAGGATTCCCCATCAGTTTAACTGGGTTGAGGTCAGGGGAGTTAGGTGGCCATTCCTCCTTCTAAAGGAGCCCGGACAGATGTTAGCACGCCACTGCCGAGTCAGCCGAGCAGGGGCACCATCTTGAACATACGCCATTTCTGACCACCTGTTGAACACCTTCAAAGTGGTTATGGGCTCTGACCTTTTTCTTCACAGAACTGGATGCAGTGTCTGCGGCAGGATGTTGTTCACATACTACCAGGCCTCAATTGTGATTCCTAGAGGTACCATGTGCATTTAGGAGATGCCTGAAGTGGAGACTGACCACCGCAACAGACAGTGGGGAGGGCACCGACCTTCACATGTTCAAATTGCTGAATATTTTCCATTGCTGTTCGAGTAAACTAGACCATTCTCACAATTTGGGGTAGGAAAAATATGGAGTGCATTCATCATAGAAAATCCAGTACTCCCAGTCTTTTGGGATTAAGTGACAGACTTCTTTGCAAAGACTAATCTCTAGTCTTTTGATAGTTTGGCAAGTCATGAAAGTTTTCCTTTTGTAGGCTCAAAAATAAATAAATAAATAAATCTTTGTTAGGTTACAATGGAAATATTTTCTCCAAGAAGTGTTAACCTTTGACTTTGTCAGAGGCAGGACTGGTGCCTTATGGATCAGGCCCTTGGCCCTGGAACTGAGGCAAGAGGGACGTCCAGATCTAGGTTTGTCAATGAGGGAGTCCCCATTCTTGTGTCACTGCCACCATTTCTAAACCCATCATACAATTCTGCCGAAGAAATTTGGCCACCTCCCAAAGGGTTTTCACCAGCCTCTCAAAAGGCGGTGGCTTGGGCACAAAACTGGGACACTGAAAGAGCGCCCTTTCCTGATCTATTAGCCAAGACGATTACACTTGCAAGAACTTTGAATAACTGAGCTACTCTCCAGTGAAGCAGGAAATTTATAGACTGGAAACAGGCAGATGAAAGACAAAACAACCTATTACATTTGTGATACAGATGCAGATATGTGGACAATTGGGGAGAACAAACTTTTGAGAGGGGGTGCATTTCTATTAAGTTTTGTTTCCTAGCCATCAAAGAGCTGCTATGACAGAACTCCGCAGGCATATACCGCTGTCCGAGGTTTCTATAACCTTGCCATGGAGTGGCACAGCAAGGCCTCAAACCACCTCGGTCTCTCTAGCAGACACTACAGGAAAGGACAGAACCACAATGCGGCCCAACCTCGCTGAACGGACTGCAGAATTGATAAGTATTGAGCCTGACCACTGATTCAACATACCCAAGCGCCACAGCCAGGAATGGGAAACCCACAGGTGCCATAAGACAGGTGGCTGACGTCTGAGCTTCAAAATGACAGCATTCCAGCAAACGTTCTGAGGCTTCAGGCAACTTCAAGCCACTCGTAGTGTTGATGGCGCTCACTGCACCAATGTAAATCCTTAAAGGAGAGAGGTGGAGGTCGTTGGGGAAAGGCACATTAAAGTAATTTATAACACCTCAACAGTACACAATAAATGAATTACACAATGGTCCACCAATATATTGCTAAAGCTCCACAATAGATGGTCAGCAACCGCTGTCCGAGGTTTCTATAACTTTGCCGTGGAGTGACACAGTAAAGCCTCAAACCGCCCCGGTCTCTCTTGCAGACACTACAGGAAAGGACAAGACCACAATGCAGGTCCAGCCTCGCTGAACGGACTGCGCAGCAGTGACGTGCTGAATGCACTCCAGGCAGGAACTGTGCCAGTAAATAGTAAGTAATCCGTACCACCATGAGAACATGTAGACAGCTTTATAATGAACAAATTTCTACACAGTTCGGGCGACAGTACTCACGTGAATATGGAATGACGATTCAATCCGTCATGTTACCTCAGCCTCGACTCGGATTAGCCGATCCAAAAGACTGAAAATTGCAATTACAACACTGTTAGAATATGCATGTAATGCGGACTCAAAAAACACTCACTGCGACTCCATCGGTTCATGCAAACTCGGTTCGTTCCCAAATTTCCGGACCAACACCGTTAGCTAATTAGCAAACTAGCAACAACCACGTGGTGTGGCCGTCCTAGCCACTTAACCAGAACTAGCGAGCTCATCAACAAACTGATTAGTAAAGCGAGGATAAAAGAAGAAGAAGAAAAAAAGAAAACAGCCCCTTTTCGCAGTAGACATTAAAACGCAGCCAATCTGGACCATAGCCAGGTAGCGGCGTGATTACACGTGAATGACGTTAGTTTCATCTGACCCGAAAGCTAAAAAAAAAAATAAAAAATACAAACATGCAACAGTTTATGGGTAAATAAATACACTAACCATTGAAGACGTGAAATTGGTTGTTTCCTTTTGTAAAAAGGAAAAATCATGTGATTCCCTGTCCACATCTTTTGTGAGGTCACGGTATACGTCTCAGTAGTGGCTAGTTCAGAAAAGGATGTACAAGCAGTGTTCCACTTAATATATAGCGGCTACATTGGCGCATGCGCTACATTTCTTCTTCTTCTCCTACTTTTTTATGCTAGACAATAACTAGCTGAATGTATTACCGCCGAGTGCTGGTAGATTTAGGAGCAACTAATAAAAATTATTACTCTTAAGAAAAAAAAAAAGAAAGAAAAAAAATGCCCCAACCTACCTGCAGTTTCTCGATAATAATTTCTAAACCTATCTAGCTATCCGGCATCTGGCTCCCAGTCCCACCAAACCCCATTTCTAGAATTCCCTGTATTTCATCTCCCTTTATGTCAGTGATCTCCAAAATCCCCCAAGCTGCACATACCATCATTGGGCCTCATTCCCACGTACTCGCTTAAATTCCTTCTTAAATTGTATTTTAGAAAGGTCTTAAGAAAATTCTACGTCAGATTCAAGAACGTGTTCTTAACCTGCAGAATCGTTTGCACTTGAGTTCTTTTGAAAGCGTGTGCCATGTGTCCATAATTAACATAAGTAAACGCCCACAAATCCCGTTAAAAGAGCACGAAACTCTCTTTCACGTGCAGTCTCCGTGTGCAGACAGACAGAAGTCACAGCTTGAGGGAAAGTAGAAGAAATGTCAAAACGGAAATCTGAAAAAGGAGCACAAGAATCAAAACGCAATTAGCAGGGCCGAAGTGGAGGTACTGCCACAAGAAGTGAACAGCAAACAAACGGAGATGTTTTGTGGTGTTAGTGCTGGATATAAAATCACACAAAAAAAGATGCGCGGGATGCAGTTACCTTTTCTGTGAATGCTTTATCTGCAGAGGGGTGCACAATGGATGACATTGAAAATAAATGCTTTGACTTGAAATCTGACGCCAAAAAAAAGCAAAATTAAGATGAGAGATTCCCAGCACTGGAGGAGGACAGCAGTCCAACCCAGCACAGTCAGTGCCTCCCCACAGCAGTACCTCCTGTCTCTCAGCTCCGGCTTAAGGTCTCCAATTGCTCTCATCCTGATAACAAATATCTCTTCATGAGTTTTATTTACAACTACCTTTTCCCCACATCCATCTCTTCACAACCATTCATATGTAATCCTAAATCATATCCAAAAAGCCACAATTAATTCAATACCAAACAATCAGTCCTATTTCAAAATCACACAACGAGGCAACTCACTCTCTACCAAGTGATCGACAACCATCAAAAAATCTCCCTGAGGAATATTTCTTTTTTCTTCTTCTTCTTCATAGTATTAGAAACCATACAATATATCACCACCACCTCCTGTAGGCTATGCTAATTTGAGCAATCACCAAAACAAGAAAAAATACCCGGATGTGGCTTTTTTGCCAAAATTTCTTACACTTCCAGGACTGCCACACTTTCGGTGCGCAGCTTGTGTAGTGGCATGACAACAATAATTCAGCTATACTTCAGAAACTGCAGACAATATAAACGGCATAATCAAGCAAATAAAAAGTACTGGATGCAAGAAGAATTCATATGGCTTCCATGCTTGCTATCATATGGTCAAGTATCCGTAACCATGCATGCAACCCAACTTTTCCCCCGCAGCTGCGCCAGACTGCAAGCGAGTTGGGCATCAAACTATCCCATAAAGCATCGGAAATGGGGCTCGATTGTAACATCCAAGTATTTTACAAGGTATCTGGTACACTCCAAACCCTTTCTCTAGAATTCCTGAATATCCTCTCCCTTAACATTGGTTATATCTGGCATCGCCTAAGCTGTCACCATACTGATTCTTTCTTACTGATCCTCTCAATTTCAATGGTACAGTTTCACATCATTGCTGTAAAAGCTAAAAAATGTCCTCCTATTCATGTTTAGTTTTTTATCGGACTCGGATCTGTTTTTTTTCTTTCCACACATCCCCAACATGCTTCATCACCACTCACTTTCACATTTTAATTTTCTTTATTGCTTCCACTTATGATATTTATCCCCCGCCGCGCATTTAGCGCGAAGCGGGGGATATAGTATTCAGCTCCGTCCGTCCGTCCGTCTGTCCCGAACATTGTCAGCGCGATATCTCAAGACGGAGTCAACCTATTTCAATTCTTTTTGGTACCAACCTTCCTACTGGGAATGCGCAGACACCAGTAGGTTTTGGTGAACTAATGGGGATATAGTCACTTTAGTGACAAACTCTTGTTTATTCTGTAACGATGTCCGTTGCTTCCTTTTGCACTTTTTCGTCTCTGCCGTGATATCCTCGACAGTGATAACAAATGACTATTTCTCTTGGCAATGTGCACTCCTTTGCTGCAAACACCTCTTTTCCATACAGTAGTAGTGCACTGATGATTATTCCCCACCACTTTTATTTAAAATAGGTCCTAATAGATTACTTTTCTATAATTTTTTGGTGAAAATGTATTGGAAAATACTATAGTAGTAATGAGAACTAAAAAAAAAAAACATTCCCCTGCGTATATTGACGTAAAAATATGGGTGACAAAAACACTGAAAACATAAATTTTTTCAGAACGACTGAAAGGTATCACAAATTTTACTTTTTTTTTACACTTGCATGTTTGAATGCTCATTCTATGATAATTGATGGTAAAAATTTTGTTTAAACTGTTCTGAGGCAAAATTATTCTGCAAAATTACCTCTGATGGTCAATTGTTCTAATATATAAGGTGACATGAATTTTGAGCAGAGTCACAAAGTTAATAACGATGGCACTCTGAGCCATCTGAGGAAGCTCTCTGAGATTGTGTGCGTACTGTGGCCTTACATGATGCTGAAGACATTAAATGCTGCCATGGCACTGTAAGAAACACCATCAAGCATTTCAAAGAGACTGGTTTGCTGAATACTAGGGACAATAGAGGAGAAAAACAGAAGTTAAATGCCTCTGATGTTTGTTATCTGTGGGTGAGAAGTTGTGCAAAAATATCTCAGTTGTAAAGAAACATCTGGTGACATAAAAGTTATAACTTGGCCTGGTCAAAATCCAGACCTTAATCCAACCAAGAAAATCTATTGTAACATCAAGAGAATCTCTTTGGAATGAACTTCAAACCAAATGGAATGGTTCAGTGAGTGAGAAAATAAGAAAATGTCACAACTATGCCTGAAAGATTGAATGTTGTAATCAAAGCAAAGGGTGGCCACACTAAAAGTTGACTTTTTCCCTCAAAAAGCATCATTTTCTTTTTACCGTATATTGTTTTCTGTTTGCTTATTTTTATCTATTATGACCCAGTATTACATTAAATAAATATTTGAATAGTACCTTTTGTACTTCTTTTCAGATTCATTTTCATTTTTAAGTGTATAATCATCACTGCACACTACTGTATCTTCTACATTTAAACCCTCTATTCATGTGCACAGCTGCCACTTTCCCGCATTCTTGGCACCAGTACCATCTTAACAAGGTCTTTTCAAACGCCCTTGCCCCGTCATGGATGTAGTCTAGCATCACCCAGTCTGGTAATTCATTTTCTAATTCTTACAAACATACTATCTATTTCTTCTCCATCTTGATAACATTTTAAGGGCCTGGCTCTACGCACTCCTTCAACTTTTATAAATAAGTCAGTTATAATTTATTTCATAATTCCAAAGATCACGGGCATCCAGTAAAGGTCTTCAGCCTTGTCCTTTACGCAAAGAGATTTTTCCAGTTTCTCTGAATCTTTTGATGATGTTATGCACTGTCGATGATGAGACCTTCAAAGCCTTTGCAATTTGATGTTGAGGAACATTGTTTTTAAAGTATTCCACTGTTTTTTTACGCAAGCCTTAACCCTCCTATTATCCCTGGGGTCAATTTGACCCCATTCAATGTTTACCATTCAAAAAATAATAGTTGACTTTTTTTTTTGCTTCATATTTCATTACTTTTCCTAATTTGATGGGGACAACTGATTAAGATTAAAATGATCATGATTATATTTTTTCAATGTGCTGAACACGCATTGCACGCATTGGTGTTCCTCTGGGGTCAATTTGACCCCAAGCGGTTTTAGCTGTGTAAAACTTGTCTGTCTCTGAGTGTGACCTCACCTCCCCATACCTGCAGGTGCACAGTTGATACTTTTGAGGTGATTCATGACAGGGGGGCGGGGAAAACAAATATACCGATGAGATCATTGATACTGCTCCTGGTGTGGGCATGTGGGAAACAACTTGACCTGTGAAGCCCTGCCAAAATGAGGAAGCCAATGTAGGCTTGCAAGCTGCTCACATCCAAGTCTTTCTCACTACACATGTTTCCCCTGTAAAATGATCATCTCAAGTTCAATATTTTCAAATGATGGTTATATGTAGAGCTGGAATAAGGACTCTATGTCTTCAACATGGCTGACTGTGTGTCTGATGGGACACTCTTAGCAGCACGTCTACCTTGTTGTTGAAGTGAGTAGAGGGACCATAATTTTCCATTTTTGGTGCTAACGTGACATGGGGGAGGGGGGAAACAATATTCTCATGAGAACTTTCCCGCACCATGGGCATGAAGGTGTGTGTGTCTGTGTGTGTATGTGTGACCTACTGTATTCACACCTGCCGAAGTAGAATTGATATTTCCCGCGCTGTGGAGGGTGGGTGTTCCCGCAAGGACATTGGTAGTTCATGCAAAATAAGGGAGGAGCAAACATTGAAAAGCTTGCATGGCAGCCCTCTATCCAAATCATTCCTCATTGTGCTCTGTGTGTACTGCAATCTGCATGCTCTCTCAGTTGAAAATGTCCTCTGGGAAAAGGTTTACTGTCCATAAGGTTTTGGAACAGCTCTTTTGACAGTGAAAGTGACATAGAGGAGAATGTGTCTGAGACAGAGGATTGAGTTGAGGAGGACCCTGATTATGAGGCATCCTCATCTGATGAGAATGAGAGTTTTGACCCTCCTGTTGTCTCTCAACCACCAGCAGATATGATCCCTTCCAAAAATGGGAAGATAAATATGTTTATGAGAGGAAGGGGGGGGGGGTCACCAACATCAATCAATATACTTCATTCTGTGAGAGTCATGAATGTGCACCCCAAATTAGAAAATATTTTGATGAAAGATTTTCAAGATACATTAACTCTAAAATTCTAAAAAGTTTTACCTGATGGTGGCGCTACAGAAAAGGTGATATCATCACTAAAACCAATAGGCTTCATCCTCTTGCGGTCAGTAATGTTGTCAGTAAATTTGAGAAGATTTATATGAAAATCTTTCAAGATACATAAATTCTAATTTAAAGGTTTGGCCTGATGGTGGTGCTAGAGGACAAATCAACTCACTAATAAGTTTCATTATCAAGGGGTTATATATGTATTCAACAAATAAACAAAGTGCCTGACACTAAAACTTGGTCAAAAATTTTAAGTAAATCATTTTCTGGAGGCAAATATCCTTGGGGTCAGATTGACCCCAAGGGTAAAAGGTGTTAGTAATATTTGAGGATAATAGGAGGGCTAACAGGTTGGAGAGCCTCTGGCCATCTTTACTTCTGAGAGACTCAGCCAGTCTAAGACATTCCTTTTATAACCAATCATGTTACACACCTGATGCCAATTAACTTAATTACGAGCTAAATGTTCTTTCAGCTGATTCTCTTATATATTAATTTCTCTTTCAGCCCTTTTAACCTCTGTCCCGACTTTTTTGAGACCTGTTGCAGCCAGAAAATTGAAATAAGCTCATTTTGTGGATAAAAATATAAAATTTCTCAGTTTCAACATTTGAAATGTTATCTATGTTCTATTGTAAATAACATACTGGCTCATTTGA
Source organism: Gymnothorax reevesii (assembly GCA_029721435.1). Classification (NCBI taxonomy): domain Eukaryota; kingdom Metazoa; phylum Chordata; class Actinopteri; order Anguilliformes; family Muraenidae; genus Gymnothorax; species Gymnothorax reevesii. Next base: position 116,880,347 of record CM056577.1, read on the forward strand.
TCTGAAAGTCTTTGCATTTTGATTTTATTCACAATTTACTCTTTGTCCCAACTATTTTGGAATTGGGGTTGTAGAAAAAGAAGTATTTACACAGGCACGCTCACACAACCATGCACACACGCACACAAATACACACATACACACACACACACACACACACACACACACACACACACACATATGCATACATGCACACTGATGTTAGCTGATGAAAATAATAGATCAACAAGCATATCTGCAAAGTACATCATTTGCTATAAAAACCAATACCCAGATTGTCAGGTCTTATTCTGCATTTCTTGTAAATGGGGCAGGATCTACGATGGAGCTCACATACACCAGTCAAGCAGAGTACACAACTGCTTTCTATTACCAGTCCGTTCAAATATAGCACTTTTGACATCAAAAGCATCCCTTCCTGTGTTTTCCCTCCTAACCCTCTCATTTCCAGTCATAATGACACTGCACAGAAGGATAGCCAGGCTCCTTTGTACTGCAACATCATAGCCTCCGCTAATCATACACCTCCGGTCATTAGCCTCCTGGCAGCAAGAGCGAAACGCTGTAACAGTGATTGACCAATCAACAACAAGACTGTCTTGTAACTGGAAAGATGCATCCAATCCTTAACCCTTCGAGGCAGTGGATTCCAACTCTGTTTCTGGAAATCTAACGACTGGGAAACTTTCACTCTAAGTAAAAATCACCCCTCATTCAAAAGAGAGCAATTCAGCTGCAAATTTGTGGAGTTATTTGAGATAAATTCAGTGCAATGAAAACCTAACAGAGGGCAGATCTCCAGGAGCAGGTAGGTCTCCAGTGCTTTGGGGGGCTCTAGAACAAACCTATGATCAGCTCTTATTCGTTGATGGAGTTGTAGAAGACTGATTTAAAAAATATGAATAAATAAAAACTCTTTTATGAAAGGGTTAATCACTCCTGCTAAACCCCAGTTTCATGCACATCTTGACTAATCTGAAGATGCAGGATCAAAAACAGACAACATTTCATTCATAGAGGCCATTCCATCAGAATAGACTAATTATATATGATACTCTTAGGGAGACTAGCTAAAGTCTCCTAAGGTTTACCTCAGTATCGCTGCATGCCGGAACATAATTGGCGACATTAACTGTGCAAATATTTCAAACTGAACCTTCAAATATATGTGAAAACATGTTGTGTAACTCACCTTTGCAGAGGTCTGTGTTGAGCGGTAGACCACAATGGAGTCTGCGGTGACCACATCCATGGTGTGGTGGTGGACGGGTGTAGTGACAATTTTGCAAATGCAGTGTGGCTGCGGAGTGAATTTTACATTTTTTTTGCATATGTGGTGTGGCAGAGTTCATGTGGTGCAGAGTTCAGTCATGCGGACGCAGCATGGCTGCAGAGACCAGTCAAATCTGGGCGATTTTTCATTAGAATCTGTTATTTCTATTATTTAGTGCTAGTAAGCTAATGATTCACTGACATCTATAAGGTGCACAAGAAAATATAAAGAGGACATGATAAAGCCTCTTTTCCCTACATTACTGCTTACTGCAGTGTTTCCCAAACTCGATCCTGTAGGCCCCGTGTTTATGCTGTTTCTTCTTCCAACCACAATTGCGATAAAATAATTTTAAGAAGCTGCTAATTTTCCTTGAGTACGTGCTATTGATTCTTAGATGGATTACTTCTTGTACTGATCGACATTATGCCAGAAAACTGCAGTACCACGAGGAATATACTATGTAATCCCCAAGTTCAAATTGTACCTCTTGCAAAATGGAAAACAAGTACATGACAAGAGGTAACATTAACCACTGAGCTAATAGACTCCTAACTTGGTTGGCATTAATTATTTTTCTTTCTTACACATCAATACAATGCTGGTTTGCCTCAAGCTCTGTCTTTTAGTTTACTAGTTTAAAGACTTTACTTTGTCTTTTAGCTGTTCATCATCTATCAAATGGCTGTGATTGGTGGCCTGGTGTCAGGATTTCCTCTAATTAGCAGCCCATTGACGGAGATCAGTCTCAATTTGAACAGAGATATTTGTCATTTTTATGTAAGTAACGTTACATGTTTGCTATATAGTACAACAAGCACAACATGTCCACAAAAATGTGATTTTCTGATGTAATATGATTAAGATTGAAGTAACCTCGCAGGAAAAAGAACTGGTTTGAAAATTTAATGGCTTGTAAAAATCATTTAATCGCAGTTGAGGTTGGAACAAAAACCAGCGTACATAGGGGGCTTCCAGGACTGTGCTTGGGAACCACAGACCTATATATACTGAGTACAAATGAAAACGCACCACTCACGAAATCTGGAATAGCTCCAAGGATTGATACGTGAAGTATATACGTATGATGCATTTCAGATAATGAATGATTTAAGAAGACATGTAAACATCATTCAATTTCATTTACGATGATGTTAATGTGCGAGAGAGGTTTAATTGGTGTAGGTGTCAAACAGGAAAGTCAATGACCGCCATTTGCATTGAAACATGCGGTGCATCGTCATCGCATGGAGTTGATCAGTCCTGAACAAGAGCAACCTCAAGTTCTCGGATGTTGTCCATCTGGCGTCGACGTGAAAGACGTCGTCCAATTTCATCCCATAAGTGCTCGATAGGGGAGAGGTCGGGTGACAGAGCTGGTCACTGAAGCACGGGGATGATCTGCTGTGCAAAGCACTGCATGGACACCCTTGCAGTGTGTGCCCTAGCGTTGTCCTGTTGGAACGTGTGGACATCGTGGTGTTGGTTGAAGAACGGCACAACATGGTTCTGCAGCACCTGGTCCTGGTAGTAGACGCTGTTCTCCCTTCCTCTGCAGATATGGAGAGGGGTTCTGTGACGGTAGCTTATTCCACCACACACCATAACGCTGCCACCACCCCAACGGTCCATTTGAACGACACAATCGGCGTTATAACGTTCACCACGTCTCTGCCAAACACGTATACGGCCATCTGCATTCCTTAAGTGAAATCGTGACTCGTCAGAAAAGATGACATCGTGCCATTATCGCAGTCGCCAATTCTGGTGCCTGTTTGCCCACTGTAGACGCTGGTTTTCGTGACGATCCGTCAATATGGGGCCGAAATAAGGACGTCATGCAATATTATTAATAGTTCTTTTTTCAAGTGGTGCGTTTTCATTTGTACTCAGTATATAAAGCCTACTCTAATCGCTAGATATGACACATTAAACACATGCACATGAACTTACATGGAATTGCTATGCATAAAAACTAATATCTGAGGTAAACGATATGCGGATGACATGCGCCTGTGTATTAAAGGATCAGTGTGTAAGATTTAGAGCCATCTAGTGGTCCGATTATAGATTGCAACCAACTGAGCATTCCTTTTCTCACAAAACCTACGGTGGCCGCAAAACTTGCGAAAACATGAAGGCACTCTCTTGTGTCAGTGCTTTATTCATTTACTTTTTTCCCGTACTGGGCTACTATAGAAAAAATGGCTGTGCAACATAGCGGGCTCTACGGAGGTGGACCCGCTCCCATGTAGGTTTAAAGGACTTATTCTAAGCAAAATGAAACTCAAAGATTATGATTATTGTTTTCACATGATTATACAGTACTAAAAAGTAGTTATGAATGTGATATTCATTTCTGCCAAAATTTCAATCTAAATTCTACACACTGCTCCTTTAAGAATTTGTGGCTGCGGTGCAGCTGCAGATCTCATTCCTTACAATACATGCCGGTGCAGTGCAGCTGTGGATTTAACTATTGCAGCTGCGGTGTGGCTGTGGATGAGTTTGGACAATACTTTGCGGATGCGGTGCGAATGTGAATAGCAAATGGCAGTAGTGGAGCGGTTGTGGATAATTATTTTCGGGCCTCGCCGCCTCTGGATCTTTCAAGACTACATACTGCACAGCTGGTGAATCTTTCCATCAGAGCCTGCAGGTGGAGTCAGAGAGCTTATTCAGTAGTTTATTGTGTCTGAGCACGCTGTTACCTTGTTTTTGTGTTCACCGAGTTTGTTACTGGATATGGAAATAAAATGTCTCCGTCTCTCTCAATTGGCATTGATAGCCTGTTTGGTTTGTTTGCACATTGTTTTGCAAGGAATTTTCTGGATGAACAAAAAAATGTGTTTCCTGAAGGTGCAGGAATATGTAGGCCTACCTGAAGTTGACTACCTTATGCTGAAAAGGACTGTGGTATCTCCCACAAAGAGAGCATTATAAATAATCACATTGTACATGTATGTAAATTGTAGAAAAGAAAAAAAATTCAACAGATCTGCATTTAAGAGATGTAATTAATCTCTGAATCCTCTAGCAGGCTGCCCCCAGATACTTAAGGACAAGATGGTATCAAGCTCTGTTTCAAGCCTGACCTTGGAAACTCCCAGAGTTTCTGCTCCTACGATATGGCCAGGCAAGCTATTCCACAGAGCGATCACTTTCTACGTGGAAAGAAAAAAAAATTCCATATACCAGTGCTAAATTTATCCTTGGCTAATATCCATCAGTGACCCTGAGTTCTGCAAACAGAACTTGGCCTAAATATTCCAGCATAGTTAACTTTGTTAATCCCTATTACATATGTAAGGACCTCAATCAGATCACCCCGAAAACTCCTTTAATTTAGGCTGAAGAGATTGAAATGCTGCGGTTTGTCCTCACAAACATTAATCTGCAGGTTTTCACTCCAACAATGCAGAAGCGCACCTGATACAACTAATTAGCTGTGCAGGCCTAGATCAGTTGATTAAATCAGTGCTTTCAGGTGAGCTTCTCCTTGGTAGGATTGAAGACATGGCGGATCTAGAAAATTTTACATGGGGTGGCAAAGGGGTGGCAAGAGGTCTGGGAGGGGTGGCATGGGGCGTCCTCAGTGCGGTATTAGGAAATCCCTAATTCCAATGAGGTTGGGACATTGTGTAAAAGGTGCATAGACACAGAATACAATGATTTGCGAATCTCATAAACCCATATTTTATTCACAATAGAGCACAGACAACATGTCAGATGTAAGTAAAGACAGGGAGAGGTTCACCAATCTGCATAAACACTGCGTCTAAAAATTGGGGAGCAATTTCAGATAAATATTCTATGTATTTATTGTGCAGTGAGTCCCAAAAAAGGAAAAAAAAAAATGGTTAATCATATAAAAATTACTGAACATTTTTTTTATTAAAAATGGCATTTGGTGTTATATAACTATTTCTTGTATCTAATGATGTCAGGTAAGTGGAGGTTGTGCCACACTCAAGTGAACAACAATGACACTTTAGGAGTAATGCAGTAACCACTTTGCGCCAGATTACATAAAATGATGACAGGCCTAAACACGGATGAACCTGGATGTTCAGTTTCAACTTTTCATTGTCGGGGCCATTAGTGCTTAAGGTTGTGTAATGTGTACTGCTTTAAATGTAAACCCTACTAGCTGCATGACATGCACAAATTATGCAGCTGCAGAACAATGAGTTCTGACAGCGATGCCTGACTAATTTTGTGTTTTTTGTATGATGTGAAAAAGTACACAGTTGTGTAATTAATAGTCCTCATTAGTTAAGTTTCAACAGAATACTTCTCATTTTATTCCGTTTCCTTTTTTCCAGATGCACTGTATTATTATGCCTTCCAAGATGTATCCAAGACCTTCCCGTGCCTGCAGCCACTGCCCTGACAGTAAGGACCTAGTTTTATTATGCAGCCTCTTTGCTGTGATATTGATCACATATCACTGAAACTTAACAGCGACCCTCTGGATTCAAACATTCCTGTTTTTGATATCTAAGTTAGCTAAATGCATCATAAACTGTTCTCGTTTTTACTATAATCAAAACTCACCGAAGAGAAAAATGCTCCAACAAATCACCCGGGAGTGAGTCACTTTTGTCAAGCAATTAATGAACGCATTGAACCGTCAACTTTGGCGTACATTCCATCTATTACAAATTTAACATAACTTTATTCACCGGGGAAAACTGACTTTACTTGGAGAAAGTTGCGAGGCTAAGTGGCTCCACTCTGCTGCGCTGCACGCAGACACCATCATGTGTCCATGACAACTGACACACGCCAGCCCGGAGCAGGAGGCTCGTCACGCAGACGCCGCGCCTTTGATGCAGGACCGTAGCTACGTATTTGAGGAGCCGAATATTATATTTACATTTATTTTTATTTAAATTTTTTTGGTGAATTCAGCTTCTATCTAGATGCTTTGAGGGGCTTTTAGACATAGTGGTGATTTGTTTTACAAGTATAGTTTTAAGAACTTAAAAGTTAGAGGGGCAGCTAGGGGGGTAAGGCTCGACAGTGGGGGGGCAGTTGCCCCCCTCTGCCCCCCTGTAGATCCGCCGTTTCTCTTGGCCCGTTTACGGGTCAGTTTGACACCCCTCACTCCTGCCCTATATTTTTCTATAATGGACCCCAGCACTGCACATACATACATGAAGCAAAACTTCTTTCAATTTATACTCAGTACTTTTGCATGCATGCCAACCCCTTTTAGTTCCATTTGTATTACCTTCAGTATATACCCTTAAAATCCTTTAAAAAATCTATGAGATTTTTTAAATATACAGTAACTATTTTTTTATTTATGAAATTATCAATGGAGCTTGAAAATATCATAAAAATATTTTAAAAGCTTAAAAACACTTTTTATTCAAGTATTAAAAAAAGAACAGTCCAGAATAGTGAAAATTGCTTTGCTTGTGCCGATGTTACCCAAGCGCATGACAAGGATCCTCAGTTTTGTTGCACTCTGTGAAAATCTTGACCAAAATCTCTTATCCATATTTTTATCATTCCACCCATCAATCACGAGGGAGAAGGGCGACGTCATGTAATAGTCAATGCTGTGCAGCCTCAGGAACCAAGTTCCTCTTGATATGACACAGCCAACGGTGTTGTGCGACAAAAACAAGCTTCTAGTTGTGGTTTGTTTACCATGGTGTGTGCTTAGGTGCTCTTTCATTGTGGTCAAAATGAATAGCTTTCAAAAATTGATATTTCGAGCAGTTTTTTTCTCATAAAAAAATGCATATAATTTCATTGTTTATCCATAAGCTGGGTAAATGGAGGAAAATCCATTTAACTATGGGCATTCAGTATAAGTTGACAAGTGTGCTTTTAGCCAAATTCCCCAGTATCCTGATGGCCATTCATCTTCAACAGCACAGTGGTGAGAACCTGCAAGGTTTTGGTCAGCAATTACTCCCAGATATTTTCAAGTATAACGCATTCCGGTTTTAAACCTCCAATAAAGTAATCCTATGTAATGTTTCTATTATTGGCATGTCAAACCTTAGTTTTAGCTGTGTTGAATTGCATTTGTCATGTTTCTGCTCTCCTCTGGATTCTATCCAAATCATCCTGAATCACCTTAGCAGACTCTAAATTGTTAGGTAAACCACCCGATTTAGTATTTTATGTATGACTATTTTGTGTAAAGTACTGTAGTATATCATTTTTAAATAGAGATTTTTTACATTCTATTTGTGCTGCCTCACTGGTCAGGCATTTGTTTATTTTGTTCATCATTTAGCACCCTCTGGTGGTGTGTCTGTAGAAAAACATGATCTGATGCAATACCACTTGTTTGTGATGAAATAGACTAGTGCTTTCTAGAGGTTTCTGGCACCTTCTTGTTTGGAGGAGGCCGGGTTACCCAGGAATCCTGTAGATCTTTCTAGAATGTTCCTAGTCTATATGAATGCAGTAATGTTGGTCAGTTAAGGAGGTTTTTTCTTTGTATCAGACTTACACAGTGGCATTAGAGTGTTATTATAAGATTGCACAGTGGATTATTTGTAGAAATTTTTGGACCTAATCAATGAAGAATAAATTTGTTTGAGTGGCCATTTTCGGTTTTCTTTGTTGTGATTTTCAGGTCATAACAAATATCATTCAGGAAACTTTTCCAATTTGCTTCGTATGTTTCAGTTAAGGTAACTAAAGGAGGAAAAGCTGAGGTCCCAGTGTCAATTTGTGTGGGACTCCACTTCCCACAGTGCCTAGCTCAGATGAGATCCCTCTGATTGGAACGCATTGTGTTCGGTTGTGTAACCAGTTCCAAATCCATTCCAAAATACCTCCTAAAATTCCTCTGCTCCTTATTTTAAAAGTTAGTCTCACATGCGACACATTATCAAATGCTTTCTGAAAATCCAAGCATTTCATATCATAAGCCCTGCTCTGGTCATAAGCTCTTCAAAGAATTCTGAAAGGTTTGTCAGGCATGACCTTCCCTTACAGAAATCAGGTTGGCTGTCCTTCTAGATATTATTACGGTACTTTCAAGAAATAGTTCCAACTTGTCTACCCGTTTATGCCTAGCGTCCTCACATGAGGACTGTTCAGAAAAAGTGTCCTGTTTGAATGACTATTAGAGTGGTATTTTGAAGTATAATAACATAAAAAAAAGAAAATTCAGGCATAAATGGGTTAATGATAGATTCTAGTATTTTACATGCAAGTTAAACTGGCAGGCCTATAGTTTCCTGGCTCAGTACGGTCCCCTTTCTTGTATAGTGTCATTTTATTGCTCTGCTTCCAATCAATTAATCTTTCTCCAGTTTCAGAAGACAGCCTACATATAACTGACTGTGGTTTAGAGAAGATCTAACCTACTTCCTCAAGTGCTCTTGGGTAGAAGCCATCAGGGCCTGCTGCCTTATTTGTCTCTAAGTTATGCAATTTGTTTAGAACTTCTTTATCGCCTATCTCAATTTCTGCTGAACAAATTACGTCAGAAATATCCTTATTGTTATACAGCAATGATCCAGCTCTGATTTTGACACACTTGACGTCTTCATTAACTTTTCTTTTTTGTTCCACAGCATTTAAAAAACTGCTTTAGATTAGTTTTAGCATCTTGCCTAATTTTCCTGTCATAAAGTCTTATAACTTTTTTAAGCTCTTTTTTGAACTTAGCGCGCATTAATATTCAGCCTTGTCATTCTCATTACTGTCATTTATGTATGTCTTCTAAAGAATACCATTTTCCCTCAACCTCTTTTGAATAGCCGCAGTCATCATCCAAGGATTTTGCTTTTTAAACTTGCCTTTGCACACCTTTAGGATTAATTTTTATACGAAATATATACATATATACATAAATTATGACTGTGTAGGAATTTATACAGTACCTGAATATGTACATGAACACTCTCCAAAATGGGTACCATTTCAACTGTCCAAAATTGCAAACAACTGAGGTCTTATTTAATTACCACTGACCTTATTTTCAACACCTGCAAGATGAGCTTTTGTATTTCAAGGTATATCATGTGCTTAGGCCAAGAGCTCAGAAAAGTGATGCTGTTGCTTTATGAAATTGAATTTAATTCCTTCGATGAGACCAAAAGAGTTTATGCCAGAAATTACAGAGACAGCAAAATGTGAACCGTGCTTAATCTTCTGATAAATGTTTCATTTATTTTCAGGGTATCAGTTGGTGTCATGTGCCAGGATGTAATCTGAATCTTGAAATCATCTGTTTGAACATATTACCCTTTCTTTCATATCCCTGCACGTGCCTTTCCCTGAAAACGCTTGGGTAGTGTGACCTCTGCTATGTGGGGGAGATTCAGAAGAAGCTGGGATCACTGATCTTGGAGCTCATTTGCCCCTTAGGGCTAGTTTATTTTGTAGTTCTTGGACACTGAGCAAGAATTGTAATAGGACTTTTCAAAAAATAATCTCCTCAAAGAGTGAATGGAGCACGTCAGCCTCACCAGTCACTCACACGTAGCCATTTCGAGGTTACCGCAGGGCCAAATATCTGATTGTGGCCTCCTCTCCCCCTCGGTGGAACCTTCCTCTCAATCCTTGTGCAGACTGCAGAAAGACTGCTTAGCTGAGTGGAGTAGGATAGAGCAACAACAAGAGACATTTACCCAGCAGTCAATGCGTGGGAATGGCAGTCCCACCTTCTGTTACTCATTCTGCATGAGAGCCATGTCCTCCCACACGGGTACTTCTGACTTCTCCTGGCTGAAGCGTAATGAGTCAGCATGTCACGCTGAGACAAACAGAGGAATAACACAGCGCGCCTCAGTAATATTGCAAAATTATTGAGCCGCTGGATTATGCAGCGCTCGAGCAGAAAAATACATCTGAAGGGTGAACTAGTCTGATGGCAAACAGCTCTTCTCTGGCAAATAAAAACCAAAGGGGTATTTATTCACACAGTGATGTACCACTTAGGACAGACTACATACACGTACATACTCGCGCACACACACACACACACACACACGCGCGCATATAAATCATGTTTTTCCCTCCTGTACAGTGTGTTACAATGGTGTCAACTGAGAGTTGTGACAATTTCGCAAAACCTTTTTTTTTTAGATTTTTCATTGGTTGGAGCCATGAAGCACAATTTTTGTTCACAATGGCAAAGGAGGACGTGTTCTCCGAGGATTTCCGATTACAGGCTGGCTCATGTGATAAAAGTCCTGTTTGCGACGCGTGAGTGAGTTGGACCGTGTCTGATTGAATCCGGTCCTACCACTTGTGACTGGCTAGCTGCCACACGTAATGGAAGTTGAGGTTTCTGTATCGTTTAGCGCTCTTGACTCCTCCTCGCCGTTCAACCACCCGCGAGGTGCTCTCTGAACGTGCACTTGTGCAGGTTCCTACGTTTTTTAATTGGAGCATGCAATGTAAACATCAGCAGTAGCTCACGGAAGCATAGTTAGTGAAGAACCACATCCCACTGTCACTCTCCCAAATCAGCAGCAAGTAGTGCATACAACCAGGCTAGTGCAAAGAGTGACATGCCAAATTTGGGTGATATTGGAGATGGAACATTTTTCAATAATCTACAGGAAATCTGAAAGAAAAAAATGTTCTCATTGAATGTTACCAGGTGAAATAAAGGATGAAAGGCCTCTTAGTCTAGCGTGTTTCATTCAGGCTCCCCTCCCCCACCTGCGCACATTCCCCGGTCAGTTTAATCAGCATCTGCGCTAAGCCTGTTGTTTTGAAGAATGTGATTTTTTTTTCCTCCCTCTCAATGATGTTTCTGTCTTACGACACAAACATTCATGTGATTTAATTTTCCACTGTGTTTATGATCCAGCCAGAGACCTCAGATGTAAGGCACTGGCCTGGAGAGGCTGGGTTTTCAGGAGATTTGTGTGCCGCGTACACAGCTGGCAGCGTGTTGGCCTGGGCAAAGAAACCTGAGCCATGCAGTAGCTACTGTGCTGTGAAAAAGGTTTGGCTTCCCAATTTGTTCTGTTTTAGTATTTTTTGTCAAACATAAATCTCTCAGATTATTAAACTGATTTTACTCTTAGACAAAACCTGAGTCAACCCAAAATGCGATTTTAAAGTTATGATTTCATTTATTGAAGGAAAAAACAGCTATCCAACCCTATCTGGCCCTATGTGAAAAAGTAATTGCTCCCTCAGTTACTAAATCATCCAACTAAGCAAATGGGCAGAAATGGCACTCAAGGGAGAGCAGCAAGGCTAAAACCATTGCTGACAAAAAAGAAAATAAAGGTTTATGTCACACTAGCCTAAAAATATCTTTATGACCCCTAACATATTTGGGATAATATTCTGTGGTCTGAGTCAGAAGTGGAACTTATTAAAATACATGAGTTCTGTTATATCTGGTGTAACACGCGGCATTTCACAATAAGACTATCATAACACCTGTCAAACATGGTGGTGGTAGTGTGATGGTCCGGGGTTGCTTTGCTGCTTCAAGACCTGGACGACTTGCCATAACTTACGATGCAATGAATTCTGCTCTCTGCCATAACAACCAGAAAGTGAATGTCTAGTCATCAGTTTGTGACTTAAAGCTCAAGCACAGTTACGTTATGCAGCAAGACAATGATCCACAACATCACAGCACGTCCACCTCTGGCTCAAAAGAAACAAAATGAAGGTTTTGGTGTGACTCAGTCAAAGTCCTGACTTGAATCCGATTGAGTTGCTGTGGCATGACCTTCAGCAGGCAGTTCATGCTCAAAAACCCCCCAATGTAGCTGAATTGAAGCACTTCTGCAAAGAAGAGTTGGCCGAAATTCCTCCACGACAATGTAAATGACTCACTGCCAGTTATCGGAAATGCCTGATTGCGGTTGTTGCCCCTGAGGGTGGCACAACCAGTTAATGGGTTTAATAGGGGATGGCCATGTACAATATACAGTAATTAAGCGTTTATCAACAGATAAGCTTGCATTGCATGTGTATACGTGAATGTGCACTTAGAGACAGAGCAATCTATCTTATGATATGGGTGATATAGGCTGTAAATAACCTTCAATAACTGAAATGATCATTTCAAAGCTGCATGTTGTGTTTACTCGCGCTGTATGTGTCTTATATAAAAATTAGTTTCAAACATTTTAATCTGAAAAATTTAAATATGGCAAGTTAGCAAAAATAGAAGAACATGGGAGGAGAGCAAATATATATATTTTTTCACAGCATTGTATGACAGCAGTTCCATTTAACTTTTCTTCAATGGAAAATATTTATGACTGGCCCAATATACAGTGGAGGAATATTTGCGTTACCTTACAAACTCTCATAATTGCTGCAATGGCTTCAGATTCATTGTCTGTGTTGCAGATTTCTGATTGGCACAGTTTCCACAGGGGAAGTTTCTAATAGGTGGATCCCATTTGAAAGTCGCGTAAACATGTATCCAAAGCTGCAGTTTATGCCTGGGTTGATGTGACGTGTTTTGCGCTGTAGTTACTTAGGGTGAGCTCTCATTGCAGTGATTCTCAAACTCAGTCCTGGGGCGCTACTGTGCATTCTGGTTTTTAATGAAACCCCAATTGTGATTGTAAAATTTTATTAAGCTGTTAATTTTTCCAAACAAGTTGCTTCTCATGTTTAAAAGGATGCCTTACTCCCTTGAAACAATATAAAAAAAATTACTTGGCACTCCATGAACAATAAATGACAAACATGTTGTGTTTTATTTCACCATTTTTCAAATAACTACAGCAATTTTGTAACTGATCATACTCAATACTGACATGAATTTAGATTTCTGAGCGTAAATGATTGAACTCTTTCAAAATTTTTCTCCCCAGAGCTAAACAATGAAATTATGTAAAGTGGTTTAAACAGGTAATTCATCCTGATAAACAAACATTGTACAAATGGGGTGCAGCTTGCAGAGCTAGTTCTGGAAAACAACTCCAGACTTGCCCTTGTTTCTACATGTATAACAGCCACTGCTCCACCCCTCTGGAAGGTGGGTTACGTATGATGCTCTCCTGCTCTGCCATCACAGCAGATATGCTTCTGCCTGCTGCTCCACTGCATTATTCTTGTCTGCTGCTGGTTAACATCCTACCTCTTCTCCAATGCTGTCTTCTCCTCTAGCATTCCCTCGCTTTCCTCTCCTCCAGCATTCCCTGGCTTTCTTCTCCTCCAGCTCGGCAGGCCGCAAGATGGTTCAGGGTCAGAGTCTAGACAGAAAACTATCATTGTGTGTGACTATAAATGATGAAGTCTCTGTCTGTCTGTATGTATGCATGTCTGTCTATCCTTCGATTTTCTCGAAAGCCATTCATCCAATGGACTTCACACTTTGCAGGTGTATTGCTGAGTACCCAAGGAGGTCCAGCGTCGAGTGTGAAGTTGTATACTGAGTGGTTCTCCAGAAATCTTGAGAATGCCATAAGCAATAATACCTCTTAATCAGCAATGCAAGAAGCCGAGCAATCGGCTTGTTCTAAACTAGCATGTGTTGGACAAGCATGACCATTTTTTAATACTGCCACAGAAAGAATAAGGAAAAATTTATAAATGAACAAACTTAAAAATTAACTAGACTTGTGAAGCAGGTAAAAATGGTAACCACCAATGCAACTGGGCACCAGGTGGCCCGCTGGTGAGACGTGAATCGTACTTGCAGGTGAAGTGGCGCAATGCAGTTGTTGAGTTGGGAGCAGCACAGTACCTGGAAACATTAAATTAACGATTTGTTTCATCAGCAGTTTTGCGAAAGTTGGCTTAAAAGCAAATTATTAAAAAATGTGCACGTTCAAAAAAAATTTGACAAGTGAAAATTCTTTTGAAAACTTTTGGTCAGGATCATGTGTAGATCTAATGTGCCAAGTTTGGTGCAGATCACATTTACGACCTTTGAGGAGTTTCGAAAAAGTAGGTTTTGCATTTATTGCGACAAGGAATAGCCAAAAATGTTTAAAATTTATTATAATTCATTGGTTTGAGGGAAAATTCTTTAAAAAAAAAAAAATCAAATATCATCCTGCTTGCCTCCAGTGTACTCCGAAATATTTTGGTGGAGATAGATCTAAATTCAATAAAATAAAAATTATTGTACATATTGTACAAATAAAATATTAAATATTGCTGCAGACACATTATTAAACGGATCTGAACACTGGTTAAAATTCTTGCCAAACCGCATCCACAGAATGTCCCTGTGAAGGAAGGAATTTGAATAAAGATTGGTGGAGATATGAATATAATGCAAATTTGCATATTTTGAAAAATGTAGAGAGACACACTTTTGAATTGACCTTGTGTTGCAAAGAAAAGTTTTGTGACCATTCAGTGGATGCGCTGAAGAGATTTTATCTTCATCGGAACTATGGGTGATTTTTAATAATTTTGCCATTTAGAGTGTCATAAGCCATGGCCCCTTTAATGATCTACTGCCCAGTTTTATGAATTGACTCAAATATGGCCTGAGATGGTGCTGACAGAATTTTGTGTAAATCTACTCAGCCGTATTCATGAAAGACACTTCTAGCCTTTGTGGGATCCCCTAGCGGGTCAATTGTGTAAAACTGAATAGAAAAGCTAAGAGAACTGTTCCAAACATGCCTAGCAAGTTTGGTGAACATTGCTGTAGGCAACATTGTTGAACGAGCAATGAGCATTTTCATAAAAGTTAGCCTAAATACAAAATTTGAAAATGAACACCTCCAGAACAAAGGGATGTATCAAAATTATTTTGATGACTTGATCAGTATCATGCATAGATGCAATGTGCCAAGTTTGGTGCAGATCATAGTTACGACCTAGGAGGAGGGCAATAAATAGGGTTCGCATTCATTGCGATGTTGCAGAAAAGTCGGGATCGACTGGCCACGGCCTACATCATGAGACTCAATGAAATTCAAGGAGCATGAGCAATGATGTAAAGAATAACTTCGTCCATACGCTCTCTATTCTTGGTGCATACCGCCATGGTCATATAGGTGCCTGCTTCCGGTTATGGCTAAATGCACAGTAAACATACTGAACACCCCGTTCAGAAATAATCAATCTAAATTAATAAGTAATTAATATAAAAACAATTTTGCACTTTTTCAGATAAGGCCATACTTTCAAGTGAAAGCTTTCAGGAAATACAGCTCCCTCCATAATTATTGGCACCCCTGGTTAGGTGTTCTTTAGCATCTAATAAAGTCAATTTTTTTCTAAATAATTTAGGACCACAATGATAAAAGAGGAAAATCCAACCTTTAATTCAAGTGCATTTATTCAGTGGGGAAAAAATCCCACATTAAGAAATAATTCTTTTACATCAAATCATGTGTGCCACAATTATTAGCACCCCTGATGTTAATACTTTGTAAAACCCCCTTTTGCCAACAAAACAGCACCTAATCATCTCCTATAATGTTTCACAAGATGGGAGAATACAGAAAGAGGGATCTTCGACCATTCCTCTTTGCACAATCTCTCAAAATCATCCAGCGACCTGGGTCCTCTCCTCTGCACTCTCCTCTTCAGCTCACTCTACAGGTTTTCAATGGGGTTGAGGTCTGGGGACTGAGATGTCCATGGGAGGAGCTTGAATCTGTGTCTGGTGAACTATTTCTGTGTAGATTTGGCCACATGTTTAGGGTCATTATTTTGATTATCTTGCTGAAAGACCCAGTGATGACCCATCTTCAGCTTTCGGGCAGAGACCACCAGATTTTGATTTAAAATGTCCTGGTTTTTCAAAGTGTTCATGATGCCATGCACCATAACAAGGTTCCCAGGGCCTCTGGAAGAGAAACAGGCCCACAGCATCACCGATCCTCCCCCATACTTTACAGTGGGCCAATTTTTAAAATGAGCTCCATTGGAGTTACAGGAGTAGAGTGGATTCAAAACTGGTTACAGAACAGAACAAAAAGAGTGGTGGTCAGTGATATCTCATCTGAGCTAGGTATGGTGGGGACTGGCGTCCCCCAGGGATCGGTGTTGGGACCCCTGCTGTTCCTCATCTACATTAATGACCTTAATAGGAATATTGAGAGCAGATTGGTTAAATTTGCAGATGATACTAAATTGGGGGGTTTGGCAAATAGTTTAGGGTCCACTAAAGTGATTCAGGATGATTTGGATAGAATCCAGAATTGGACAGAAATGTGGCAAATGAAATTTAATCTAGCAAAATGTTGTACATGCAGGTAATAAAAACATTAGACGGGATTACTTCATGGAAGGTTTAAAACTGGAATGTGCTGCACACAAGAAAGATCTGCGAGTGTTTGTTAACCAAACCCTTACAGGCTCTAGCCATTGTGCGGTTGCAGTTAAAAAAAGCCCTTAGGAAAAGGAAACTCAGGGGTGATTTCATTGAGGTCTTTAAATATGTTAAAGGATTAACAAAGTGAATTATGTAGGATTCCTTCGACCAAGTGTTGTGAGTAGAACTCGGGGTCACAAATGGAAGTTGACCAAAAGTAAATTTAGCACTGATATTAGGAAATATTTCTTCACCCGAAGAGTAATTTCAATGTGGAATAGCATGCACGACTATATTGTTGAGGCAGAGATCTTGGGGGTTTTCAAGAGCAGGCTTGACCTAAAGCTAGATACCATTGAGTCATTGAGTATCTGAAGTGATATATTCACAATAGTTTAAAGAAACTGCCGAGCTTAGTTGGGCTGAACGACCTGTTCTTGCCATTCATGTTATGTTATATTATGTTATGTTACGTCATGTTATGTTATGTTACGTAACTTGGTTAAAGCACAATGTTCCGTTTTTTCATGGCCGGATGTTAAGGCCAACTTACCACAAGAAAGGGGTTTAGTTCTTTTCTGTACGTCATTGAACACGAGAATATAAGGTTTTTGAATGTGCGATGTATGCTGCTTGAGTTATATGCAAAAATGCATTGTCCTTAATCATAGTGCCCCTGCTGGTGGACATCTGTCATTTTGGTGTCAGGAGGTACATGTAGGGGTTTGTGCCAGCCCTCCAAATATCTCATACTTGGCTTGCTCGGTCTAGGCTGCGGTATGACTTGAAGTTATCGAAGAATAAAAATGCCGAAGCAGAAGAGTAATAAAAACTTGATCAAAAACAAAAGGGTTTGCTGCACCGCTGGTGTTGTAGCAGCGGCTCCAAGCCCCCTTGGGTTTGAACCCCTAATAATTAAAATTCTGGGATGCAATTGCTGTTGGAACAAAAACTAGCATATACACAACGGACTGCCTGGAATAAGAACCTCTGCCTTATTGAGTCCAGCTTACCCAAGATTTTAACTCTCAGTCTTTTAGTTATACTTTCATTTTGGTGCAGGTTGGCAAGGAGAGGCATTATGGGGAAAGGTTTTTGCATGCCCTACTGCAGAAACATTCAGAGACCCTCAGAAAAACACAGCCAGACTCTCACATGACTAAATTCCCAGGGCTTTTGGGGGTTTTTAGAAACATATTTGGTAATCCCCTTAAAGCACGAGATATTCAAACCCCACCACTCTGACAGATACGTGATTCATAAGCCTGTTCTAATTTGCATCATAGAGCTCGTCCATCCAGGGGGACTACATATCTGACAAATAAACAGGCCTGTTTTTATCTACCAATGTTTTGAGTGATTCTTCAATGTACTATACTGGTCAAAGTATTAGTCCACCTGAGGTTTATAAATTGAGGATTCAGTTGATTTAAGTGCGTAATTTAAATAGCTCACCTAAATTTATGAATGTGCTTATCCACACACACCTGTCCTCAATTTCCACCCACAATAATTCAAGCATTGAATTCAATACTCAAGTTTTTTTCAAAATGGCTTCCTTTGGCTTTACTGGCTGCAAAACAAACTTTAGGGACTATATCTAATTACTTGGCACATGTACATGACTGAGAGGGGGGTAGAAAAGTGGTTAAATATACTAAAATTTCAGTTACCTTACGTTTACTGTGAAACTCCAGGTAGTTGAATACCACCGGCCCGTATGGTCGGTCAGATAAGCATAAGAAACTATTGAAAAATGAGGCTTGGATTTGTAGGTCTGCTTTTCAATAAATATGCTTAAATTGACCGATATCTTCTATTCATACAGACAAAACAGTGGTCCCATAATTTTGGCCTGAGCTGAGCAAGTGAAGGTGGGGGTGTCAAAGTGAGAATGCTTCGAAAAGGTTGTTTGTAGTTTTCTTATGCTTTTATACTCTGAAAAGTTTCCCTTCTCAACAACTTTCTTCCCGAACTATTTCAGGACCCTCTAACTCTCAGCTACAGTAAGGAGGCTGCTGTCAGTGTCTATATCATTAGCACTCGTAGAAACCAGGCTTTCTCCTTTAATCTTTCACAGACCCGATTTTGATCCCGATGCAATAAAGTCAATGAGACATCAAAGTAACCGCAATGGCAGAGAAAAGCAGGCCTGTGCGAATATTTTCCTTTCAGAAGAGAAGTCCTCATTAAAATTTCCTTTTTCGCTGTTGATGATGCTGTGGAGAATGTGAAGTATCCCCGCGCAGCTTTGAGTGTTTCAGACTGCCCTCTATAATGCAGGCTGTGGGCTTTCGATACTTTTGAATTGCAGTGGTGCTGTAATGATATTTTGCACCATTTTGGAGAATGATTCTTTCATAGTGTCTGATGAGTTGAGTGCATAATCACAGAACTGAAGATATTTTTATATGCCATAATTAATAAATGAAAGCATTCAAATAAAAGAGAAATAATCTCAACATAAAAAAGATCTCATCTCAGCATGATTTGAATGCACCTTTATTCATCCGAGAAGAAAACTGTCCTAACTTTCAACAGTGGAAAATTCTACTTTGTGACTCACTCTTCTTGCTCTCTCTCTCTATCTCTCTCATAAACACACACACCCATGCTGAGTTTTCACAGAAGCACATATTTGTTCTTCATTTTCTCTTGGGGTATAACCTGACTGAGAACAGAAGGCTCCCTAGGCACCAGCTCAGAGCTCTTATGAGAGCCACCTGCGTCGACAAGAGAAAACGTTCTAGCACTTTTTGTACCCAGGACTTCTTTGCGTCAGTCAGCACCTGGGGGCTGTGCATCCTGGTTTAAGTGGAGGTATAAACACATCCCAGCGCGTGAGAAGCACCTACACACTGCTGGGAGCAAGTATAGTCCATACGAAGCCATACAAATGTGATAAGTGAAAGTACACACCATTTCGTCAAGACCTACACTGGTTAGCACAACCACGTAATACTCTACCTCCCCCATTGGCATGGAGCATCACTAAACAAAAGCTTACCACATGAATAAGTATAAAAAAATTGTATGCGGCACCATGCTTAGCCACTGCTTTATTTTGGCTGAGTTTGAGTTCATATTGAGTGTGTCTCCTGCTTCATGCTCAGAGGTGTCCCCAGAGGCATCCCTGGCTCACAGTACCACAGGCTCCCACACTTCTCCTCCACACAGACAACCTCAGAGTGAGTGGGGGAGGATTTACTATGAAAGCACGATTTTGAGCTGTAAGTCAACAGATCCCAGCAAAGTGTGTGTGTGTGTGTGTACGTGCGCACGTGCGCACTCATGAGTGTGTGTGTCCGCATTTGCGCTTAATGCATGTGTGCGTGTGTGTGTGTGTGCGCGCGTGCGTGCGCACTCATGAGTGTGAGTGTCCACATGTGGGTTTGACTGTGTGTGTGTGTGTGTGTGTGTGTGTGTGTTTGCGTGTGTGTGTGTGTGTGTGTGTATTCCAACCCTATACCAGATTTCTTCACCCTCATGGAACATTTTCCAGTCCACACAAGGTAACAGCTAAATTAAGGTTAGAGGTTAAGTTCAGGGTTAGAGTAAGGGTAGGGTCAGGTTAAGGTTAGAGTTAGGGTGAGGGTGAGGCATGTGGTGTTAGGTTAAAGTCAGGGTAAGGGGTTAGGAATGAATGTAAGCCTATGGGAAGTCGCCACAAAACATGAAAAAACAACGCGCGTGTGTCTGTGTTTGTGTATGTCCATCAACTTTACATGTGTGAGTGTGTGTGCCAGTATGTGTACAGGTATGTTTGTGTGAATTCTTGCGCTCGTGTATCTATCTATTTGCTTGCGAGTTTTTGTGCATTCACGTGTAAGACACATACATGCGCAATGTGTGTGAGAGTCTGTGGGTGCACGTGGCAGTGGGCGATGTGTGTGTATGTGCCTGACTGTGCGCGTACCCCAGCACTGCATCTAATATCACCAGCCCCTGGTGTAACACCCTCACTGCCACAAGCACTCGAAGCTAATCCTGCTCTGCCTCAACACTGCGAGGCACACATCTCCCTGTGC
The DNA here is from genome assembly GCA_029721435.1 of Gymnothorax reevesii. Taxonomy (NCBI): domain Eukaryota; kingdom Metazoa; phylum Chordata; class Actinopteri; order Anguilliformes; family Muraenidae; genus Gymnothorax; species Gymnothorax reevesii. The sequence goes on from CM056577.1 coordinate 116,900,844, forward strand.
AAATTATGAGTCAGATGGAAGCAGCGGCGCTTAACCGTGCCAGAAACCTGTTTGCATTCACCCAGCATGTTTACCCAGGAATCCGGCCCGGATATGCAGTTCCAGTAACGGAGGCCAGAATAGAGGTGGGAACGGGAATTGAAAATTATGGGGTGACAACAGCAGGTCTGATTATTTGACCTGAATGAAATGACAGTAAAGCAGCAGCCATTAGCGAGCCTCGCATGAAAGCTGTGGCGCTAATCCATGTTTTTTAAGGCGCATCCTTACCTAATGATTAAATCGCCTTATGCGGCACTCACATACACGCCTGCCCATTGAGAAGAGATTATGTTTAGAGATGAATGAAGTGAGGTCTATACTGTGGTGGGAATCTCCCTCTGATGAGATGCCTACGGTCCCATCTGTGTGTCCCGGCATCAGATGGCTTTTGATTGCTCTATCTGTAAAGTATATCATGCTCTCATGGGCACTCGCTCAGACATGTTCATGTACTGTACATCCATGTCTGCAGGCAAACACACTCTTGCATTATGTACGTGAATATACACTTACCGTCAGGAAACACAGATGAAAAATACATTTGTGCTCAGAGAATCCAAACTGGGAAGGAAAGAAATATTGTGTGCCATCTGGTAAACAGCATGTTCCATGTTTTCCTTCTCTCTTGAGGTCAGAATATTCCAGGACTGCTTCCAATAGATAATTGTACCAAACAACCACTCTCAAACCGAGACTATGTCCTTCTCATAGCTTTAACTCAGCATTCAGCAGTCTGTCTTTCACGTGAACAAGTGTAAAGCTCATTGTTTTTTTACACTGCCTTTTCCGGGTCATACAAGAAGTGCCAACATGCGTAATACTCCCATGCTTTCTTCAATTATCTCAGAGAAATGTTGCAATTTCCTTTTGTATGGCAGAGGCCCTGCAAGAATTTTCTTATCTCTGCAGGGTAAGTTGTCTTCCCGTATAGCGCAAAGCTTCCTGAATGAATGTGCATTTTTTGACTACTTGGCCAATCCTGGCCTGTACCTCTGTCCATGACGTCATGAATTAAAGCTGAACTTTGACGGGAATCTGTGAACAGTACTGAATTGTTCTTGGGAAGCTAGGCTAAGTTAAACCAGTTTAGATTCACAACCTCTTGACCGCTACTCTGAGACCTTTTTGGTTTAAGCAGGCAGTAACATATGGTAGAATTATGATGACTATTTTTTACCCTACGGTGGCAAAAACATGAGTTAGAACTGGGACAGTGTGGGGTACGGGGTGTTCCAAGTTCCCCCAAAACATTGCTATTCTGAGCAACAGTCAGCTGAGAAAACACTTCCTTCAAAGAAGCCGCAATCTCACCAGTGTACACATGCACTAACTGTCTTGCACCTGTTTTCCATTCGCATTCGCAATATCTTAATAATAATCAATATCTTGTTCTTTGTTAAATTTGTCTTGTTTGTTTGTATCATGATTGCCACATTTTTTTGCATGATTTGCATTTTGTTGATTATAAATATGGAAATCATATAAAATGACATATTTACGTGATATTGGTCCGTAATTTAACCTCTTAACTGTCACCTGCATTTTCTCTCATTTGGCCCGGATTGGTATTCCACATTTCAAATGTTCACTGCTCCCACATACAATGGTTTTATTACACATGCATGGTCTGCTATGATTCTGCTCTGTCTGCCATGTTTTTGAGGTTCTGTCTGATCTCTGTATTGACTGACTATGCCTTGGATCATGTATTGTGATTTGGTTACTTAGATTTGTTCATGTATTGTCTAGTTTAGTTTTTCCATGTTTTGTTTTTGACTATAGTCTCACTCCGGTCCTTGTTTTTGTTTCTGCCATGCATTGCACTTTGTCTCCCCCTGTCTGGTCTCTTGTCTTGTCATTGCCCACAGCCCCGGTATTGCGTGCCACTCTTTCGGGTGATTTAATGGTTTCTGGATTTCAACCATTCCTTCCAATCTCGTTTACTTCCTTCACCTTGCTTTTTCTATATTACTAACCCTTACTAACAGTTTGTTATTTTTGCTAGAATTACTAACACAAACTAACATTGTATATAATACTAACTTACTAACGAGCACTAAAGGATTGTATAGCTGCACTTACTAATTGATTAACAAGCTCTCAGCACTCGCCCTGTTCTAATCTCCGCCTCTTGTCTCTCTCTAATCTTCTCTGCTGCGTTTCTGTGGATACCCCACACCTGCTCACGCTGTCCATTCTCTCATTGTCTATGCACGTTAGAACTCCTTGACCAGAGCTATATATCTGTCTATAAGATTGTCTCGTGATCCCTGTCCGCGTTTTGGCTGTTGCCTATTTCATGTGATTAGGTTCTTCCTCATGTTACCTCCTTTGTAATCAGTCTGACTTCCTCCACCTGTGTTTTGTTAAGCAACTGACTGCCCGTAAGTGTATATTAGGAGTCTTTTCACAGCACTTCCCTGTGAGAACGTTTCTCTTGTTTACCTGTGCTGCTATTGACTTTGCCTTGTACTCATAGTGTTACTCTTCTGACTGGACCGTCCGACTTACGATTTTTGGCTCTGCTCTTTGGTACTATTGTCTGCATCTGTTTACCAACCCTTTTTGCCCGACTACAAGTTTTGTGATTGGTGCCCTGTTTACGGTTCTGGATTTCGCCCTTTGGATTCAGAATTTTTTTGTATTGTGGACATTATACCATTGCCTGCTCTGTTGGGTTTCCCCCCTTCAGAAATAAAGCCTACTTTCTTTTTTTTTGTTCTCTCTGGTGCTCACTTGTGGTTCCTATACGTAATCCTGACTTGGTCTCATTGGAAAGAGAAGCCATAGAGGTTTTCAATGACATGCATCATAAAATGTTGTGACTTTGGGGCAAACAACATGAATTTCTTGATTGCACAGGTTCTTAGCTTTCGAACAAGACCAAATGGAACAGATGATAGTTGGTTTGACCGTCACAACACAACTCTGATGGTGAGGACTGACAAGTCTCATTGCACTCAAGTATGTGGTGTCTATGTTAAGAAATTGATTTATTGCATTTTTTATGACTGACATAGGGCAAAAAGGTGGGTGGGAATGAAATCCTGAGCGTCTAAGCTTGCAAATGGTATATCGTTTGCCTGGATTGGTTGAGGATTTAAGTCATAGTTTACAGAGGATTCAAAATTTGTTTGAAAATTCCGTAGGGCCCTAACATTAAAGAAGGAGACCGCACTTTGGTAAAGTATATTACAGCGGAAAGTAGAATTCTTGAACTGTCTTAAACGCGTATTTTAATTTGATAATAATCCAGAGCGAAGCATTTTTAAACCAGGGAGTCTTCACATTGGCTTCAATATCAGGGGGCAGACATTTTTACCTGGGGAATCTTCTGATTTTGAATTTGACCTTCGGAAACCTCACCTTTAAATCCTTAATAACGTAAACCTCTCGCAATTTACATCTCCTGATGTAAAGCAGCCACAGTTGCTCAGACTAATTGGTAAAAACTAATGACAGTCTAATTTACTTTTGATAGCATTGTTATACATTGCACCACAAAATTATGAGGCGTCTTTTTCTGCGCATAAATGATAACTTAAAATATCAATATGTCTTTATAATTTCAGCATTTGTGTTGCTCGTTAAGCAGCACAGATTTGCGTAAATTAGTTAGTGAGGCTGCGAGAATCCTCTCTCGATTCTGAATGTTGTCACGGCTAAAGGGCGCTGTAATGCAAGTTTCACAGGTGTGAGACAATCCTAAAGATGGCAAAAATAATTACTGCAAAGTCAGCAAAAGTTTTCGATTTGCAATGCCATGTCAATTATATAAATGTAGGCAATAGGAATTCACCGTTATTTTCTAATTATAAGTCATGTATTGGTCTTAGTCGCTCAGTCAATAAATTGTTTGATTGTTAATCAGGCCATCTTAAATAAAAACTGCTTATGGGCAGTCAAGCCGTAAAGGGAGAGCTTACTGAAGGCCCTCTGAACAACTCCATGGCCTGGATGAAAGGAGAGAACAACTGACATCACGAAAGAGAATAACTGACGCCACATGCACCACTGCACTGGTGTTTGATGTGCACTCACCCACTATACAGGGCACTATGTAATGAATGTTCTGCATTGAAAACAAAATAAAGAGAATGAGTGAGCGAGTGGACTCTGCATTCTGAACGCAGCCTTAGATTCCCCAAGTAAAAATGTCTTCCCCCTGATATTGACGTCAGTTTGAAGACTTGCCGGTTTTAAAATGCATCGCGAATCATTATCAAATTGAAATTGATAAAACTATACGTTTTAGACACTTAAAGAATTCTACTTTCCGCTGAAATATACTTTGCCGAAGTGCGGTCTCCTCCCTTAAACCAGCGGCTATGATTGGTAGTGGGCAGCATTTTCTATGCTTTGTTAAAGCCAAAAAAATACAAAGAGTGGTTGCTTAGATTTAGTTTCATGCAAAATTCGTCACTAGCTTGGTAAGTATTTCTGATTTCTGCTAATATTTTGACTGAATTCCGAAAGCAATGTTGATTTAACTTGTATGGCTTTGTTGTATATGTAGCAAAGTGCCACTCTCAAAATTGCTTTGCATGCTCACATTACCCTTCCATAATCATTGTGTAATTTATTAGCCAGCTAGTCACTAAATTTAATACAGTATGAATTGAGAAACCGTTGCTAGTTTACACAGAAGTATCGTAAAAACTGCATTGACTAAGACAAATAGAATGGTAGATGATTTTTTTTTATGATATTTAGTTGCGGCAGAATAGTAGTACCATTCACAATAGATAGAGTGATAGCTTACAGTATTATGATACAAATGCTGAATTCCAAGTGTACTTTAAGTTTTGCAGTGATGTCATATCAGCCTTGTTTGTGAGTGTAACTACCATTGTCACAGTTGTTTAGCCTGCAGACATCACCTTTCAATACTCATTGTTTAGTTTAACAGCTAGATACTAAATCATTCATGTGTATTTGTAGACTTTAGCGAATAGCCAAGTGATTTTTATATGGATGCTGTCCGTTATGCTCGCTGGCCAATCAGAGAAGAGCTCATTTCCTAGAGTTGATGTCCACTTACAACAGTCTGTTTTTTGGGGCTTATGAATGAGAAGAATCGAATGGAAAAAAATCATGGTTTTTTATGTTTTAAAATTTTTTTTGCAAAAAAAATTGTATAAATCTTCCATTTGGACACTGAAGAATGTAATAACTTTAAAGAACAGCCAGAGAGGTCCCCTTTGATGGAACATAAATATTGATGTGACAATCATATGATTCATTTAATGAGTTCTAATGCATTTCATTCAAAATTTTGCAAGAAGAAAAGAAAGGAAAAAACATTGTTAAAAATTTGAAAGTGTATGGGTTAATTGTAAGTTAACAGAGTAAAAAGCTGAATTTTAAAAATGCTAAATACATCCTGTACGGAATGGCTGCAGTTCCAGTTTCAAGCATTTTTAGGATGTTCTGGGTTGCAAGTATCTGCACTTAATCCTCCATGGTTCCCTGTAAAACTGGATCTCAATGAAGTGCTTTGCTCAGTCATTCCTTTTGTAAATCCAGCAGCAAATAATCTTCACTCATCTGCACTTAATCTGTGCAGCGAGATCCTACTGAGCTTCCCTGCAGATTATAACAAATTCAATTCAAATCTCAAATCTTTTCATCCAGAAAAAAAAAAACTTCACATGACATATTCCCCCAAATAAATCTCAGTTAATCTGAGACAAATAGAATTTATTGCTTTGTTTTATAACCAGAACGATAATATCTTCACTGTTGCGCTCGTGCAGACAAGGCATATGACTGACATTTGAATTATTACTCAATGCCGATTACTGCTGTGGCATCTGGGGCCTGCTTTACATAATGCAGTGTGAAGATAAGCGCCATCAGCAAAGTGAAGGCCGGGTGAGTCACCGATGGAAAAATGAGGTACGGCAGGAAAAAAGAGCGAAAGACACGAACGACCTGCTGAAAAACAAACAGCGAAAACTCAGCTGTGGTTGTGCCTGGAGGTAGAGCAAGCCGCCTTCTAAAATGGTGAATGAACCTTTGTCCTTTCAAGACCAAAAGAAGCTTATAGGGCTTTAGAGATATTCTTTTAATGATGCATGATTTCAGCTGTAGTGCAGGGGTTAAGAATGGAGTGATTCTGACTAACCAACTGTGCTGACGTCAATGAGTTCGGAAAAAGCCGGTGACGAGATGGGACACATGGGCCACACTTCCACTTCTTTTTTGCTTTTCAGCGTGACGTTTGTGATCAGATGCGCCACACTGGAACTACACCATGTCATCATGTGTGGGTCCACACTTGACATTTCGATGTGAACTGATTGATCCAATATCGATCAGACGTAATCCCATACAATGATCCTTCTAAAATGGTACTTGGTGCAACACAGGGCCGTCTTCTTTTCCGTACATTTTGTTTATTTTGTAAAGGTGATGGGGCCTGCATGAAATGCTTTACATTTCTTTGGCACTACAGCAAAGTTCTTGCGTAGCCCTCCTCTCCCATATTATTGAAGATTTCCACTAATATTGCCTCATTTCTTTAATTTCAATTTCAATTTATTTGTATAGCGCTTTTCACAGATAAACTGTCACAAAGACGCTTTACAGTCAGAGATGAGTTACTGAAAGGACAGTGCCCAGCCTATTCCCCACTACAGCAAATGAGGTAAAAAAAACTCCCAGTAGGGAGAAAAAACTCCCCAGTGGGAAGAAATCTCAGGAGGAACCCGGCTATAGTGGGGAAGCCCATCCTCCGCGGGCTAGCTAGTTGATAACAAGATAATGACAATACAGTTCTATTAAAGTCCTTCTAAACTGTGCTATCAGTTGCTCAAGGAAGTGGCATGCCAAGGATGGTGCAGAACTGGATCAGGACCGCATCAGGACAGCAGCAGCCAGAGCTCATGGTGAGGTCCAGGGCTCGGATGATCCAGGACTCAGGCTTGTGGAGGGAAAGATCCTCGGAGAGAGACAGAAAAAAGTGGGGTGAGGCACTGGATAAACGACTGCGTATTAATAAAAATACAGTCCTGTGTCATGCGCCAAATGAGAATTTAGGAGCTGACTGGTCAGGAAACAGTCAACACCCCTCCATCCACTTCCTGCAGCACAGAAGCCCTACACTTACTCCAGGAAGATCATTTTAGATTTTCTAGACACTAGTACCATATGGACATACAAAGGCTGTAGCAATCCCCACTGACACTGTTAATACATGCTCAGTGCCACCGGTTCCACATGGATTTACGTAAAACACTGGCTTCCAATATCGTGAACATATCATAAATCAAGGTTGTAGTCAGTCCCACCAGAGCCAGCACATAACTAATCATGAACTAATCATAGGCTTGACTAAAAAGATTAGTTTTCAACCTACTCTTGAAGATAGAGAGTGTGTCCGAAGCCCGAATTTGTCTTGGGAGATTGTTCCATAAAATTGGTGCTTTGTAAGAGTATGCTCTGCCTCCAAGTGTAATTCTAGATATATTTGGAATTTTCAAGTAGTCAGCACCTTGTGAACGAAGTAATCTTGGTGGGGAGTAAGGAATGAGAAGGCTGCAAAGATATTCCGGGGCCAAGTCATTTAAAGCTTTGTAAGTAAGAAATAGTATTTTGTACTCAATTCTGAATTTTACAGGCAGCTAATGAAGATTTTTGAGCACCGGGCTATTGTGATCATATTTCTTAGTCCTAGTCAGAACCCTAGCTGCAGCATTCTGCACTAATTGAAGACGTTTCAGGGCTGAGCCAGTGCAACCAGACAGTAAGACATTGCAATAGTCCAGCCGAGAGGACACAAATGCGTGAACAAATTTTTCAGCATCTTGAAGAGACAACATTTTTCTAAGTTTAGATATGTTTCGAAGATGGAAAAAAGCCACTCGGATGATATTGTTGATGTGAGCCTGGAAAGAGAGTTCTGAATCAAGAGTCACCCCCAGGTTTTTAACGACAGCTCTGGCAGAGACAGAGAGGCCATCTAAGTTAAGAGAATACTTAACGAATGAGTCTCTAAGAGATTTGGGACCCAGTACCAATATTTCAGTCTTATCTAGGTTTAATTTGCGTCATCCAAGCTTTAACAGCTTTATGACACATCTCTAATTTAGTAACCGGATCATTTTCACCCGGTTTAAAGAATATATAGAGCTGCGTGTTGTCTGCATAACAATGGTATTTAACATCAAGTCTACTTATGATATTTCTGAGCGGAAGCATGTATAGAGAAAAAAGCAAAGGGCCCAGAACAGATCCTTGAGGTATTCCAAAGGAATACCTTGGAATACTCTGAACACTTGTTATTTACAAACAAGACAAACTGAGATCTATCAGACAGATAAGACTTATACCATGAAAGGGCAAGTCCAGAAATACCAACTAATTTTTCCAACCTACGAAGAAGAATATGGTGGTCTACAGTATCAACCCAGGTAAAAAAATACTATACTTGAATTACACTTTTACAGACTGTATTAAGTATGGTGTATGTTTTTTTCGCCCCCTTTATGTGTAATTAAGTGTGCTCAAGTAGTCATTGAATACTACTTGTGTACTACTTCAGTGCACTAAAAGGGTACACTTTCTAAAAGTATATATTAAATATATTACTTTTTGTGCTTAATTTGCAAAAGTATATTTGTAATACTTTTTGTATGCAACAAATATACTTTTAATATAATTAAGTGTAATACTTTTTCACCTGGGAAAGGCGGCACTTAAATCGAGAAGGACGAGAACAGAGATGCGGCCACTATCCATAGAGAGAAGCAGATCATTTTCTACAACAGTGACGGCTGTTTCAGTGCTGTGATGCTTTCTATAGGCAGAATGAAAACTGTCAAATACCTCATTAGATTGCAGGAATGAAGAGAGCTGTTGGGTGACACATTTTTCAAGGATCTCAGATAAAAATGTGAGGTTTGAGATTGGCCTATAATAGGCTTGGACTGTGGGATCCAAATCTGTTTTTTTAAGCAGCGGCTTGATTTCTGCCATCTTAAATGAAGTGGGAACAATACCTGATATCAGAGAAGAAGTAATTATGTGAAGAATTGGGCCGCCAAAAATGGGCAGGAGTTCTTTCACTAGCTTTGTGGGAATGGGATCCAAGATACAAGTAGATGATTTGGAAGTAACAACTAATTTGGCTAGTTCACTCAGGGATATAGGAGAAAGGGATTCAAACTGGTTTGTGTGTAATGTGGAAGACTCCATATCATGAGAAACGCCATCGCAAACTGGTAAGGAAGCAGTGATCATCTCTCTAATTCCAATAATTTTGCCATTAAAGAAATGTAAATGTAAACTGCTGCCCAGTCTGGTTTGCATATTGGAGTTGGATGACAGAGCTAAAGGACGGTGGGTCTCAGTTGTGCTCCAGCCCCACTTTTCCTCTATGTTTGAATATCTTCCCTTTGCTTTACATGTTCGGGAGAAAAACCTCGTCCCGGGAAGATGACAAGAGACCTACGTTTAATAAATTGTCCAGATTGTGCTCACATGTCGTCCATGCCTCACAGAGATTTGGAACTCTGTGTGAACTGGGCCACATTGTCATGTAGTCTGGCTGATCGGATCCCTTTGTGAGCCAGATCCCATCTTGGAGCGTACAGACTTCACAGTTAATGCGTCCTGGCATGACTGCATGAAAAAAGTTACAATGAAAAGACAAGTGTCCATCCAGCCATGGATGGAAGAAAAACTGGAGTCAGACGAGCTCTTGTTGCATCATGAGGTCAATTACACAGGAATGATTAACTTAAACATGCATAAATGGATCATGGAATTTATATTCCAGTAGGCGACACTAACAGAGATAAGGCGAGGAAAACATCTGCTTGGGGCTCAGTAAAACAAACAGAGCAGAAAATTTGTGATGGATCTGATAATGAGTGTGAGTTATTGGGCTGAGTGAGAAATTTTTTCAGGAGGACTTAGAGCCTGAACATTTGGTTCACTTTAGGTGGAGTTGTCATATGGAAATGCTGAAAATCATCACATGGGTGATAATATGTCTCTCCCACGCGGACAATGTTTCTGTTTTTGACAGCGAGACTCCAGCTTTTTTACTAAGAAATTCTTAGCTCAAGGCTGTTTTTGTTTGATAGATTACAGTCAATGTGAGATGTCAGGGGCAAACACCGAAATTTCACCTCTGAACATCTCAGAAGGCCAAAGAAGATTATTTCCAAAGACTAAGGCTACTGCCAGGGTGTAGGCTTTTTGTGAACAATATCTTCAAGCAGTACCTTCATGTGATCCAGTCAAGATTTCAAAATACAGATTTGACATTTTTATTGCATTTTTGAATAACCAACACAATTTAATCCAGGTTTTTTTTCAGTATGAGTTTTACGGTTTTCATAATCTCTTCAGGCCCAATGCCCCCCAGCGGTAACATGGGCATGACAAGGTTAATATAATTCGAAAATTGCAATAACTTACTCATTTATATTTCGCAAAACACAGCAATATTATCCCATATTATACTTTCAAAGCATCCATTCTTGATAACCAAGTCATTGTTCTACTCAAAATATCAAGTTATGGCCTTTATCAAAACCTTTCAACAGCAGTGTTCACTCACCCATATTTATTGCAGGTCACTGCCTCTCCCAACATATGCCCTGGTGAGCGATCCAGGATCCTAATAATCCACAAAATTTGGTTTCAAAAAATCATTCAGAAAATGGGCTTCAAGAAAAACTATTTGATTTTTTTTTTTTTTTTTGCCATTTTTATGATTTTCTGAAGGTAATTAGTGGACCCAAGGCAACTCACTCTGAAGATTACGCACAAACTTTTGGCGTTATGTAAACCCACTTTATTGAATCCTAGAACTTCATTGGTTCACAGTAAGTCACTTAAAAGGTCCCTGGACATAACTGGAGATTTTTTGCGAGGAGCCATGGGTTATTCGCTGAGCTTACGTGACTCATAGGGACTTCAGCCAATCCTATTATACTCTTCCAAAACAGAGACTATACATTGTTTTTAGCATCAATTTATTATACATGAAATGTTTTGACAAATGTGGAAAACATATTGAAAAGAAAGTGTAATCAATAATTCAATATTTGTATAGTTTCTTTTTTGGAAGAGTATATTTCAATATGTTTTCCACATTTGTCAAAACATTTCATGTATAATAAATTGATGCTAAAAACAATGTATAGTTTCTTTTTTGGAAGAGTATATATCCATGGTAGAGGACAACTGTATCTGAATTCTGCTTAGCATTATTTTACTCTATGTTTAACGATATTAATACGCAATATTTATTCCCAGTTGATTGTGCATGAGCTCAAGGGTTATTTGGAATCCAGCTCGATCCTGAGTATCACTAGGATATTTAGAAATGGCATCGAGAAACTTGAAATATGAATATTAGCTATCTGTTTATTTAGCTATCTGTAAATGTATCAGCTGTCGAACTATAATTTCTCTGGAGCATAAAGATAAAGCATATTTCCAAAATAATATTTATCAGCCATTGTAAAGACACTGTGGTAATCACACCATAAGGACCTCTCCATAAAAGAAGAACACCTGAACACCACTTCAGGTAAAAATATAGATTTTTTTTACACAAGTACGTTGTATATTGTGGGCTGAAGATAAACTGGGTGCATCTCCACTTCTTACAACATAGAGAAGACAAGATTTGAAACTTCATCTCATTGTAACTTGCAATTCCAAAGATTTCTTTTTTTCAGGAATTTGCACTTGTGTAAATTACTAGCATTAAGGGCTGGCATGCCATGCAGAAGTAGTAAGGATAGGATGGTTTAAGTAGAGGGTTTGGGAAAATTAAAATGGAGTCTGATCTTTGTAGTTTTCAAAATTTTGTGAATTTCACAGGTATATTTATCTAAATCCTAGATAGGTCTGTGTGTTTCCAGAAATACTGAACCACAAAGTTTTTAGTCCATCCTTATAGTTGTAAAAAATCACAAAATTACACATTTACCAAAAATTTGTTTATTATGGTAGAAATTAGTACAGATTTGTGATGGGAACTTTTCATCTAACAGTAATAATTGCAGAAAAGGGACAGCTGCCATCTCATAAGAGTCCCAAGCCCAATGCCTTAGCATCTGAATGCTTCTAGTACGTAATATCAAAAGGAAATAACAAAAGGTTCTACTGCCTCTGAACTAATCATCTTTGAGTGCCATTAAAAACCTGGTTTCATAATAAAACCTCTAACAACTCACTAGTCGATAACAATCAACACTCAGATTAAAGGCAGAGGATACAACAAGGTGGTCCAAAAAAAAAAAGAAAGAAAGAAAAATGTTGCCAATAGACCTTTTTCAACCGGATTGTAACAAGTACAGCTGTCAGTGAAGACTCAATACAACCATATATTCCCATCAGGGAGCTATAAGTTTTATCTCCAGCTGGCATACATTTTTTGCATTGTCCTTATGTATTTCTTTTTTGCAGTAGGAAGTCACAACTGGTTCTATCTCCATAGCTTGCGAAAGTTCATCTGAGTATTTTATGGAGACAGGGCGGCACAGTCATGTGAAGCTGAGGCCATATTTTCATCTGATCATGTGACCTGGATCACCCTCCCCTAGTAGACAAACTAGACATAGAATCTCTTGAGGTGACATGGACTGAAATTATCAACAAAGTACATTGTATTTTCTGGATGTTTTTTCTTTGTTGCTCTTTGTTATTGAAAATTGACATCAGAACATTAAAGCAGTTTACATTTAAATTATTTTTAAAGTGAAACATTATTTTTTACTAAAAGTGGAGATAGGCCCAGTTAATTCTCAGCCCATAATTAACAGGAACCCCAAACTGTCATTTTTTCCATAATTGCTGTACCATAATTGGGAAAATTCTATAACCACAATTCCGAAATAATTGGGACAAAGTGTAAATTGTGAATAAAATCAAAATGCAATGCATCAAATCACACCAGCCACTATTTTATTCACAATAGAACAGAGATAACATAGCAAATGTTGAAACTGAGAAATGTAAAAATTTTATCCACAAAATGAGCTCATTTGAAATTTGATGGCTGCTACAGGTCTCAAAAAAATTGGGACAGGGGCCTGTTTACCATGGTGTAGCATCCCCTCTTCTTTTTAATACAGAGTGGAAGCGTCTGGGAATTGAGGAGACAAGTTTCGAGAGTTTAGCCATAAAAATTTGTTCCCACTGTTTAATACAGGCTTCCAGCTGCTGGAGAGTTTTGGGTCTCCTTTGACAGACTTTGTTTAATTATGCACCAAATGTTCTCAATTGGTGAAAGATCAGGACTGCAGGCAGACCAGTTCAGCACATGGACTCTTTTACTATGCAGCCATGCTGTTGTAATAGCTGCAGTATGTGGTTTTACATTGTCCTGCTGAAATACACAAGGCCCTCCCTGAAATAGATGTCATCCAGAGGGGAGCATATGTTGCTCTAAAACCTTTATATACCTTTCAGCATTCATGGTGCTTTTTAAACATGCAAGTGTCCCACACCATATGCACTAATGCATCCCCATACCATCGGAGATGCTGGCTTTTGGACTGAGTGCTGATAACAGGAGGGGTGGTCTTTCTCCTCTTTAGCCCGGAGGACAGAATGCCCATGATTTCCAACAAGAATGTCAAATTTGGACTCCTCTGACCGCAGGACACTTTGCCACTTTGCTACAGTCCATTTTAAATGAGCCTTGGCCCACAGAACATGGTGGTGCTTCTAGATCATGCTCAACAATGACTTCCTTTTGGCATGATAGAGTTTGAGGTGGCATCATGGGCATCCAGTAAAGGTCTTGTCCCTTATGTACAGAGATTTTTCCAGTATCTCTGAATCTTTTGATGATGTTATGCACTGTTGATGATGAGACCTTCAAATCCTTTGCAATTTGATGTTGAGGAACATTGTTTTTAAAGTATTCCACAATTTTTTTATGCAAGCCTTCACAGGTTGGAGAGCCTCTGGCCAACTTCACTTCTGAGAGACTCAGCCTCTCAAAGACATCCTTTTATAGCCAGTCATATTACACACCTGATGCCAATTAACTTAATTACTTGCTAAATGTGCTTTCAGCTGATTCTCTTTTATATTAATTGCTTTTTTTAGCCCTTTTTTTGCCTGTGTCCCAACCTTTTTGAGACCTGTTGCAGCCAGAAAATGTGAAATAAGCTCATATTGTGGATAAAATGTCTCAGTTTCAATATTTGAAATGTTATCTATGTCCTAATGTAAATACTTTTGTGACATATTGGCTCATGTGATCTGAAAGTCAGTGCATTTTGATTTTATTCACAATTTACACTTTGTCCCAACTATTTCAGAATTGGGGTTGTACAACCTGATAGCAACCAGCAGATTTTTTTTTCCTTTACATTTTATAACATCAGTTGTTGAAAACTAAATATCAGATATTGGACACGAGTTAATACTGACTCTTTTGTGGTAAAGGTGTACTTTAGTTTTAAAAATATATATATTTAAGCATACTATGGCCTTCATTATGTTTGAGATACTGGGCTCTCTATGATACGAAATAAAATTGAGACAAAAATGGGTTCTTTCCCATGTATTTGATTAACTTCCCTCATATTGGTTAAAGATTTCAACATTCTTTTTGTCTTAACTATTTTGGGCACCAGCATGTGCTCCAGATTGGTGTCATTTTATCCTTACTTGCTGTTGCCCATCAACAACAACAGCAACAAAATTTTTTTCTTTAATTTTAATTTAGATTTTTTAACATGCAATATATTCAGTATAAGTAGATGAAAATAAGTACTAGAAACAGGACGAAGGCGGAAAAGAATTGTTTGGTTGTAAAGTCTGAGGCTCTATTTGAAATTTCTGAAGTTAAAATTTTGCTGTTTAACCCCTTTCTGCAGATGTAGATGCCCGCGTCTATAGACCTGCACATTGGAAGTACGCTGTTACTGTACTCGATCACTAGATAGCACCCCCGGATCAGTTATTGAATGTTCACAAGCAAGCAGACCTCGAACGCGGTTCTGAATACGGTGAAGTTCACTCCACGCCCTGTTTTTCAAGAGCTGCATGAATTAAACTCCTCAGCTAAGCCTGATGTGCAAACTGGTCAGTATCCTTGCCCATAGTGTCGATTCAGCAGTTTGAAAAAACGATATCTTGACACAGAAAAAATCGTTATCCTTTGTAGCAACCAGTTTAGCCACAGTGAGCTAACAGTATTCCAATTAGTAGTTCATAAAAATCAGTTTTCTGAGGCAAAAAAATCGATATGGTATTAATTCTCTCACATTCTATTGCCTATTACAGTTGTCCCATACAAAAAAAATTGTAGTTCCCTACCGTGGATTTACGCGTAGATTCCTTCATTGCCAAATCCAGCGCTTCCTTATATCCACCCGAGTACTGGCGTTGATAGCCAATCACTCAACCATACACTCAAGCTCTTCTGCGTAATTGTAGAGTTACACTTCATGCTCTCGTGAAGCTACCCTGGTAAAAATGTATTGATCGGCTCGTTTCTTATCCAATTCCCGAGTGTTTAAACATTTTAGAGTAAGTGAAACACATTGATTGGACAAACACAGAGCATACAAACCAATGCGTATCAGCATGCGCTGTTGTATCCTGTCTACGTTATGCACATTACGCGGCTAAAATAGACGGGATTTATAGAAAATCGGTTCGCAAAACTGGCCTTGAAGTGTTCAGTTACATTACAGGATTTAAATGAGAAAGATATGCTCTATTGGAATTATTTCGAATGAAACAGGACCGGAGGGTTCTTGTTACTGGATACATCGCTCTCTATTTTATACAGTCAATGTCTCTGGAGGAGGGATTCACGAAAAAGGTCAGGCTGCTATTTTTGTTTGTTTTTTTTTTTCTGTTTCGGAATGTATATGTACTCAACTAAGTCGAATGTCGAGGTTTTTTTCCTGTTTAAAACGCGAACTGCCCGTGCATTTTGGTGTGGACCCCCGGTACGTTCATTGCACGTTTCTTTTGAATCGGGAGACGCAATGGATTTGATATTCCCTGAAAGTGGAGTGTCTGTTCAGTTAAAATAAGGTATATTTCAGAATTCAGATATTACTGTGTTAGTGAGGTTTACTTGCTCCTTATAAGTGTTGAAATGGGTTCGTGAGCTTTGAAGAGGGGACTGGTAGCTTTCATTACAGGGTGAATGTTCTGACCGTTTAATTAGCAGTTTATTTAATGCGTGTTTGTGCTGGCTTTGAAGAAAAATGGCCAAAACTCTAAACTTTATTATGGAGAAAAGGCACGTTCATATTTGGAGAGGTTACTGGTGACCATTGGTATTCAACTGCACTGATATTGATAAATTCATACTAAACTCAACCAGAAAATCATTCGTTCATATTAAATTTCATGCCTTAAAGCTTTAATTGTGTTAAATACATGATTTTTTTAATGATTTGACAGCAAATCATTTTGAGACTTTGGGGAGACACTTGGGTAGCTGTATAATTTGGCTAATAGCATGTAGGTAATCTAGAATGTAATTTTGAAGATGAATTCTACTTGAGCTCAAGGAGTTTATGATACCATAAATGTATAGTTTTAAGCCCCAGCAGTTTTTCAATCGTCAGAATTATTTTTTTTGCAATTTCAATGGTGAATTCTCATGAAGATTTTTTATGTTTGCTGCTCATTTTCTCTACCAAAATCATGAAAATAAACTGAAATACAATGTAATTCTAAATGCTGTAAGTGTCTTTCCTGAATTGAGCCACATTTTTCCTCTTTGTGAAGCTTAAATCTTGAATTATACAGCATTAAAGTGGGTAACCCATAAATAGCCAAATTTGGCTTCTGCACAAAGGGGTTAAATAAAGGTTTGAACCATGCATATGTCTGGCATTTATAGTTTTCAAGCTACAGCAGTTTTTCTAACAATTGTCAAAACAGGTGGAATTTCACCAGTTTTCCCCTTGGGTGTAACTGTTTTGGTCTCCCTGCGAAATGAACTGATTTCCAGACGGGTATCAGTGAAACCAGTTTGAACAAAGAATAGTCCCTCCTCAAATGTACTTCCCCACCCCAATCCCTCCCCCCTGAATTTAAACTTGTTATCAAAGTAATTTGAGCAAAACATACCCCTGAGGCATTTCTTAGACCTCATTGGGCAAACCTAGGAGGACTAAATTACATTACATTTATTTGGCAGACATTTTAATTTGGAGCAACATAGAGCATCAATAAGCTGAGTCATGATCAACTAACGCATAGACTACATGGTAGGCATTAGTCAGGTGTATTTTGAGTGGTGCAAAAATACAATACATTTTTTTTTTTTTTGGGGGGGGTGTTGTTTGGATTGAGTAACTGTAGAGAGGCCAGTTGAGTCTTCAGACTAATGGACGGTCTGCAAAGACTTAGGTGGTGGAGATCTGTGGTCGGGTGACTGTCATTCAACCAGAGGGCAGTATACTACATGTCTATACTCTGAATGACTCAAACCAGTTTTGTGTGATCCATAATTGAATATACTCTGTCTATGGTCTTCTCAATACTTTGGCAGCATTTTCTGTCCGATAAAATAATTAATGTTGCTGAAAAAAGGGATAGCCTTCAGGTACAGTGACAGCGAACGTATTACTCTACAAGGTATGATGGGAAAGAGTTGAGCAGAGGGAGGACCACAGCTGTGTTTGAAACAGCACACTTGCCTGCAATGGAGTACATCGTGGAAAACATATTCAATTTGTACATGACATGTATACATAGTATCAGCCCAGTATGCTGATTCTAACGCAGTCTCGGACACAGGAGAGGTTTGGGAGGCAAACATGAAGGGAATGTGGAATTTAGGCTCAGCCTCGCTATGCTGTTTCATGCAAAGTAAGAGTTTCCCAAAAAAAAAAAGGCATCTCCTTGGGGTGTATTTCAGAAAGCCTCTGTGTGTCAAGGAATAGACTGTCCTAATCAATGTTGTTTTTGATTGAAATATGGCCGGTTTCACTGGGCCGTGCATCAGCAGCTTAGCCTGCAAGTGTATATGAGTGGAGTTTTAGAATCGGTTCCTCCCTGCTTTGAAAAGTAGGTTTTCTAGAATATTTTTTTTCGACCCCAAAATTTGAAGTCATTGTTCCAAAACTTCAAAACTTTCAACCCCCGGCTAAAATCTAAGGACATGCTAATGACGTCTTTGTTACCTAACGCTGCAGAGGGTTAAGTAACGGGCACGCCTCTCTCGTCACAAGTCTCAGCCCAGTATCACAGAGGGGCAATTAGTCACTGTCACAGTGCTCTGCTTGTTCTGCCGGGAGAATAATGACTGAAGGCGTATGACTGGGGAGGGGGGCTGTGATGGTGCTGTTGAAAGAAGTCTGGCTCTCTTTGTGTTCAGAGTCATTATGATTGCAAATGAAAGGGAAGCCAGTAGTGATGCTTTCCTAGTCAAAAGGGGCTGACTTGAAAGGGTTTCTTTTTCTATAACAGGTGTGTAGATGTTTCAGGCCCAAGGGATGGAACTGAGGGCAAGGAAATGGGGGGAGGAGAGGAAAAGTATGTGATTACAGGGAGCCCTCTTCTCTGCAGGACGCTATGATTAATTATTATTTCAATTATTTATTCTTTATTTAACTATTATTATGGGTGCTATACTACCAGGTCAATAAATATTTGGTAATTGAAAATACTATGGTTATTTTAGCTGTTTAGCACAGTGTATAGGCATTGGAATTTAATTTGAGCTGAAAGTGCAGACATTCGTCTTTAAGTTGAAGGTATTTACATCCAATTTGGGTGAATGGTGTAGCAATTTCAGCACTGTTTATGTACGGTTCTCCCTTTTTAGTGAAGCAAACATAATTGTACAACTGGCTGAAGAGCTGCTTGTAATTCACACATTATACCATTTACAAGCAGATAAATTGTATAGAACCGATCTAAAGTGTAGCTAACTTTTGTATTTTACAAGCAGTCGCTGTTAACCCTCAAAATGAAGTCGAAGGAGAGTGATGCAAGCTGCCATCAGATTGAAAGATCAGAGGGAACCCATCAGTGAATTCGCAGCAACATTAGTTGAGGCTAAATCAACTATTTGGTTCATTGCCAGAAGCAAAAAAAAAAACTCTTTGATGAGCTCAGGAAAACCAAATGACCCAGAGGATCACAAACTACAACTGCGGTGAATGACCGGACAGATCTTTCCCCAGTGAAAAATAACCCTCTTACAACAGTGGACCAAATCAAGAACAGCTATGGAGGAAGGTGCATCTGCATCACTGTCAGCAATGAAGGAATTCCTCCATCAGAGTAAATACAGAGGGGCTACCTCCACCTGTAAAACACTGCGAAATCTCAAAATCATGAAGTTTGCCAGAAAAAAAAAACATCTTAAAAACATGCATAGCTCAGGAACAACATCCTAGGGACAGATTGAACGCAAATCTACTTGTACAAGAATGATTAGGCGCATTCACTAGGTACTTTTTGCCCTTGTGAGCCGCTATGGGTGTGGCTTGGGAGAGAGGACCCGCCCAAGATCCGCCCACATTTACCGATAAGCGGCTCACGAAGCGGCTCAGAAAGTACCTACCTCAGGTAAGTACTTTCTCAGGCACTTTCTGAGCCGCTACTCATAAGTCGATGCTGATTGGATACCGTTGAGATGGGATATGACATGAGTAGAACTCAACACAAACCACAACATAAACATCGCCAAGAAATAAGCAGAGCAAAATTTGAGAGAATCGAATTCAAGAATAGAAAAACAATAATGGAAAAAGTTAAAAGAAAGACCACTGACAAGTGGGTTAACTGCGAGGTCCAGGCCTCGCTCGTCTACTGGGGGCAAGAGAGGGTCCAGACGAGCCTGGAAGGATCCAAACGAAATGAAAGCATGTGTCATAGGAGTATTAACGTCACACTCTAACTCCGTTGGTGAGCCGGTGCTAAAGCACCTAATGGGAACGGAGGGCCGAGAGGAACTAAAAAGTGGGCGTGGCCAAAACACTCAGCCGCTTTCCAAAAAGTACCCAGTGGAAACACCCCTATTGGGAGAGAAGAGAATGGAGGAGGGAAGAAACTGCTGGATAGTCCACGCATACCACCTGATCTGTGAAGTGTGATCATGTGTGGGCATGTTTAGAGGCCAATGGGACTGCATCTCTTGTGTTTACTGATGATGTGATTGCTGCAAAAAAAAAAAAACAGCAGGATTAATTCTGAATTCAATAGATCTATGTTATTTGTTCAGATTCAGGTGATTGCTTTCAAACTCACTGGGTCATGATTTACCATGCATAATGTGGACAATCTGCCTTGAAGTAACCCAAGAGTTTTGTTAGGCAAAGAAGAGGAATGTTCAGTAATGATCTAGTTAACCCTCCTGTTATGTCAATTTGACCCTACTTAATGTTCAATGTCTCCAAAAACATGGTTAACATACTTTTTTTCGGCTAGATTTTTTCCTTTACCTTAAATGTAAAACGTGAATTTCACTCAAAAAGAAAATATTTCATGTTCTGTCAACATGTTATGTGCATCGGTGTTATTTGGGTCATTTTGACCCCAGGATCAATGATTACATAAAAACATCATGTTGATCTAGTTTTTGTAGTGTTGCCTGAGATTGAGGGCATATTCAAATTAATTTCTCATGCATTTCACTTTTGGTCTCATTCATTCTGCTATAATCATGTAAAATCGATGCTTGACGTATAGGGAGAGGAGCGGGGGGAGTCTTGTTTTATTTACTTGGCCATTAAAATGGTCCGTAGAAAAGCATAAATAAGCTGAGAGGAGATTGGGTAACAGTTTCAGTTACAAACATCTTACGCAGTTTTTAACTGTCGGGACCAAAGTGACCTCAAACCAAAAATGCTTTATTAACTCGAACATAATAGGAGGGTTTTAAACGCTTCACCTGAATCCACTAGGGTATGGATTTAACTTCCTGAAGGCAAAACTGTGGGAAAAGTAGCCCATGAACAAGCAGGAACTGCGGACAGCTGCAGTGAAAATCTGGCAGAGCGTCACCATTGACAAAACTTGGCCTTCTGTGCTGTCTGTGGGCACCAAACCCCGGTTATTGACTGCAGAGGATCTGTGAACAAATTTGTAAAATGACTATTTCATATCAGACTTTTTTCATTTCAAATATTTCTGAGCCCCTAAAACTTGGGACAACGTATAAAGCGTTTGTAATTCCAGCACTGTTCATACAACGGTTCGGCAAAAGCATTAAATAACATGAAAAATAATAGTTTATCCTTTCAGCAAATATTGATTCATTTATTTAAAATCCACTGGGGTGCTGTACAGAGCCAAAATGATAAAAATTGTGTTACTGTCCAAACACTCATGGTCCTGACTACTGATAAGATGCAATAGCTATTACTTCCATTAATACAGCTGGTGATATAATGAAAAATTCAGGCCTCTGCCTCTCCCGCTTTCTTTCTTTCTATTCCTCTATCTCTCTCTCTTTGTCTCGCTCTCTCCTGTATGTCCCTATGACCTGCAGCATGATGGGTTAAAATCGCCCTGCAGGAGCTGGGCGGCAGGACAGCTCCACTATGGGCTTTTGTGTACACAGCAGTGATAGTGCCAATCAGTGGTCTTCCTGCTCTATTTGAAAGCACTGATCCAAAACAATGAAGGTACTATACAAACCATCCACGAGGCAGAAGGCACCACCCTACTTCTGCATTACCTCACATCTCATAGCCTCGGGTCATGTGACTGAAACACACGAATTGTGATTGTGCATTGATATCAATCTACCCCTTAGGACTACTAACGACTACAGCTGTTCTAAAGCTTAGCAGATATCTATTTTTGTCTGCAATAAAAGCTGATTTATTGAATAACCGAAAATATATACCCATTCCCTTCCTTGCTCTTGACCCATACCAACTATCCCACAGTTCACTGTCATGTACTCATTACGTTTGAGAACAGACTAGCTCTGTCCTGGGTCAACACTGTGCAAGAGTCCTCTCCAGTGTCTTACAAGTGCACACTGTCACATGCAACCCATTACTGCAGGATAGATGTGGCGTGACATATATAGAATGCATACAGCGTGTGCGCTCAGACAGCCAAGGTAAGTGCAGTGTCTGCACTGAGATTTTATGCCCAATAGGGACTAATTTCGTGAAACCCATTTGCTACATTATGCTACAGCTCCCTCTCTCCCTCTCCCTCACCCTCATTTGGGTGTTGTGTAACCAGGCCTCTTTACTTCTTGATAAAAAAGAGAAGAGAGGCACTTGAGGATGACTAAGCCTGTTAATTTGCATTGCTCACCCTGGAAAAGCTGGGAACAATATCTTTGCTTTATCTTTAAAAAGTTGAATTAAGGCACCACAGACTGAAGCATGTGGTGTGTGTGTGTGTGTGTGTGTGTGTGTGTGTGTGTACCTCTTTTTCCTAAAGAGTGGGGACATTTTTGCATTTCCTCACAGCTACAAAGGCAAATTGTGACTCATTAGTTAAGGTAAGGGGTAAGATTAGAATTAGGGATAGGTTAAGGTTAGGGTTAAGGTTAGGGTTATTGTTAAGAATATGGAAAGGCTGTAGAGACACACGAAGAATGAATGGAAGTCAAAGTAATGTCCTGACAAGTATAACAGTGAAAGTGTGTTTGTGTGTGTGTGTGTGTATTTGCTACAGCTATAATTGTAAGAACCAACTATGAGAAACTGTAAATGTTGTGAGGACATTTTGGGAGGTGAGGACATTCTGGGTGGTCATCACAGATGATTTTAGCAAATCAGCTAAATTTAGGGTTATGACTACAGCTGGGGTTACGTTGGGGTTACGGTTAAGGTTAGGGTCAGGGCTTGGCATTATTTGACTTTGCTTAGGGTTCAGAAAGGCTGTAGAGAATGAACGACAGTCAATTCAAGGTCATCACGAGTATGGCGTACAAACAAGTGTATGTGTAAGTGTGTGTGTGCGTGAGCCGTCATGTATGCGTGCGTGTGGAATGTTTGTGCAGGGGTGGATGGGTGTGTGCATGTTGCGTTGCCCTAAAACTGAGAGCCCTTCACACTTGAGCAAGTGCGCAGACCTGATAAAGAGTGGGTGGGGGAGGGGCAGGGCTCACTGCAGACCACACCAAAAAGAGCGGCTTGATGAGCCAGGAGGCCACATTTACCTGATCCTCCGTCTTAGCGGCTAATCGCTCTAAAGATGGTACACCCTGCTATCTACAGCATGTTCTCCTGGGAAAGCTTTGGCCAATCTATGACCTGCTTTTGCAACAATCCCCCCTCCCTCCACCCTGCTTCTCAGCAATAAAATCAGGAGACTATGACTGGGCAAATAATTCACCCGTGAAATGAGGAAGTGTTCCCACTGGCTATCATAATGGCGTGATGGTGTGGTGCTACACCCGTGCTACGTTCCACTGCTGTAGATCATGCTGCCTATGGAAAATTTTCTCCTAGGGCATGGCAATTCATTTCTGTCCCCAGCAGGGGACATGCATTTCTGGTCTTAAATCTTAATGGGTCTCACGACTGACCGTGAAAATGTATTTGATTAACCACTGAAACGAAAGCACAATGTAAAAATGTCTTTACACTTCACGAGACTGTATCCGTTTCCCATTCCGTGCATACTCATTTCTCATGGGAGCCTTTGCCCTGGAATATATAGACAAATGATTGAATGTAAAGAATGTAGTTCAGTAAGCTTAATGTTCTCCAACATCAGGCAGGTATGCTGCAAGGACATATTCATTTTGGCTGCCAGCATACAGTATTATGCTCACCGTGAGAGAATTCGCACATAAGCTTTTGTAAACATGTCCAAGGCCACTGCACCCTACACGCTCTCAAGTACAGTGGCTCTCAGAACAGCAAAGGCTGAAAGTGTTCTGGCTTTTCTCAGCGTGTGAAGTGACGCATCTCAGGTCAGTCAGATCTCATCTTGGCATGATTTAATGTCCTCTGCGTGTTTATTCATCACAGTTTCGCTTTGTATCCAAGAAGCCAACTGTATATATCAGCACCCTTCAGCAGAGAGAAAGTCACGCAAGTGACACATCCAACAACCACAAACCAGATAAGGTTGAGACTGTATGTTACAACTCCAAATCAGAAAAAAGTTGGGACTGTATGTTACAACTCCAAATAAGAAAATGTTTGGACTGTATGTTACAACTCCAAATCAGAAAAAGTTGGGACATTATGTTGAATTAAAACAAGCAATAATTTGTGAATTTGACCTGAGTAGCGCTGAAAATACAGCAATGCATTATTTGATGTCACTACATGCATTTTATTGATTTTTCAAAATACACACAGATTTTTACTTTGAATCTTGCAACATATTTAAAAAAATTGCCAAGGCTATAAAGTATTTACCACTTTGTAATGCTGCCATTTATGACACCAAGTAAACATTCACGAACTGTGGATATCAAGTGATTAAGGAGTAATTTTGTACCATTCCCCTAGCAAACAGGTCTTGGTGTATAAAACAGTACAGAATCTTTGTTGTTGCATTTTGCGTTTGAAAATGCACCACAAATTCTTTACTGGGGACAAGTCGATATTGCAGGCAGATCAGGGCCTCACCCACACCTGTACGCTCTTCTTATGCAGCAAAATGCAGTTTTGCATTGTCTTGCTTAAATATGCATGGGTGTCTCTGGAAAAGATGTCTTGAAGCAGCGTATTTCCTCGAAAATCTCAGAGTCCTTTTCAGCATTAATGGTGTCTTTGCAGAAGCGCAAGTTACCCTCGCCAAAGGCACAGACACAACACCATACCATAACAGAACATGACTTTTTGACTTTTTTTTACTTTTTTTACTTTGATGTTCCTTTTCTTCTTTGGTCTAAAGCACACAGCGTCCATTTCTTCCACCTAAGACCTTATATATTGATTCGTCTGGTCACAAAGCACATTTTCACTGTGTGATAGTGCATCACAGATGCCCCCGTGCCCTGAGAAGTCAACAGCACTTGTGGAAAATGTTGTTACAAGGCTTTCTGTTTGCACAGTTTCAACTGGCATTTATAGATGTAGCCATGAATTGTAGTGCTTGACGAAGTCTTGCTGAAGAAATTTGGCGCCCAGGTGATGGATGGTTCTTGCAAAGAAATTCTTGGTGCATTGCCATCCCTGTGATCATGAAAACACAAGTATTCAGCTTTGGCTCACATGCCCTCTATAGACAAAATTTCTTTTTGTTTGCTTGAATCATTTTATTATGTAATGCACCAGAATGGGTAAAATATCAAAATAAAATAATATCAAATTGGCAATTTTCAGCCCATCTTAGCTCCTTTCCTTGATATCACTTTTTCACCAAATCATGAATACAATCACCTGACATCAGTTGTATCAAACTACATTATTATTCAATTTTTTTCCTTCATCACTTGACCTAAATTACCCCCTTCAAACCCTCTTTTTTCTTCTGGAATGTGTTTTGTTCAATAGCAGGAAAGGATGTATACTATCGACAAATAAAATGAAATTGACCTGGAAAAAAAAAGAACTTAAATATCTTTTCTCGATACTGTCTGCAATGAAATACAAGTGAAAGTAAAATAGAAATCACTTTCTGTTTTCATTTGCATTGTCCACACCATTCCAAATTTTTCTGAGTTGGGGTTGCACTGTCCTGTCCTGTCTCTTCTGCTCTCAGAGACGACCCGGGCGATTGATGTGTGGATCAGCACTTCGGAGGACCACAGCTGATCTCATGCCTGATCCTTCTTCAGCAGCTTCTTTAAGTGTGGGTGTCCTGGTTTATCCATGACAGACTATATAACAGATTCTGTTCAAGGCGTGACTTTCGAGGGACGCGGCCTCTTTATCTCGTGCTGCTCTGAGAATTAGCCCAAGGTCTTCTGAGGATTAACCAAGGCCCTCCATTCATGCCCCATTGCAAATCAGGTCCATATTACACGCCGTAATCCAGGCTGAACGCTCCTGTCCCAACACCCTGGAGTCCTGTATTACAGAGCTTCATGAGCTTTTTGTACATTACCATTATATGTTTAATCGCTTAAATGATTTATTTTTATTTATTTTCAGGTATGTGCTTGATTTTTGACAGCAATTACAATTTTTACCTCCGCTCAATGAAGTTGGAGGAGGTTATGTGATCATGACCGTTTGTCAATTGGTTGGTCTGTTGGTTTGTTTGAAACCAGGATTACGCAAAAAGTTATGGATAGATTTTCCTCAAATTTGGTGGAATGATTAAGTATTGTTCAAGGAAGAGGTGATTCGAATTTTGGAGGTCAAAGTCAAAGGTCAAGGGGCATGCAAAAGGTCAAAAAACACATTAAAACACATTTGTGCGAAGACTACAGGACTGCATAAACACTGGGGTTACTGGCTAATACTGGCAAAAATAACACTGAGTACAATGGCGGTGAGCGCAGCTTTAGTTTTTTATGTTATGATTATGTAACCAGGATCAGGCCTAATAAGAGACTTGCAATTCAAAAGCAGCTTGTTGTTTAAGTATAATTTCACTTGGATATTGCTTACAAATTGAAAAGGTACACCTCTGGGACACAAGATGTTGCTTCGTTGCAGATTTTCTGCTAATTGCTTCCATTTCTCTTAAAACTGTAGAGGGCAGGGACGACAAAATCGAAGTGAACATGAAATAGCCATACGAGAGAATCAATTTTAATTAAGATGAACGGGAAAGTAGCATACTCCATAAATGTGTCTTTCAGTGGGGACCGGGAGTGATGAATGGCAGTATAATGGCCAGCTGATCCCCAAAGTGGCACTCTTTGTCCCCAGTAAGTCACTTCGACTTTAACAGCGAACATAGTTTCAGCCTGCATCATGAGTGCTGATTCATGCAGTTGCATAAATTGTGAAAACTATCCTCGCAGTCAGGCTGGCAAATGGAACCCACCCACTCTGATCCCAGATTCAAAGTGGCTAAACCAGAGGTCACCAAACCTGCTCCTGGAGATCTAAAGTCCTGTGGGTTTTCGCTCCAACCGTTGCAAAGCACACTACAGAAAAAAGTTAGAGATCCTGTTTAGCTGCTAATTAGTACAGTCAGGTGTGGCAAATTTTGGTTCCAATGAAAACCCAATGGATGTTAAATCTCCCTGACCAGGGTTGGTTCCCAGTGGCCAAGGCATTATGCACACAGTATTGCATTAACTGGGTGGCTTTGCATGGGAGGTGTGCCATTTTTCAAACTAGAACATAAGGTCTGAAGGTGACCTCTCTACCAGACGCCGGAAGAACACAGAGCAGACAACATACAGGAAGAGATGGGATTAGGTCCTTAGAAGCTAACTGACCCCAGCTCCTGTGAACTTTGAGTCTCCATGCTGATACAGCCACGGATTGACTTCAGGCACAGAGCTATTCAAATGGCCTCATTCCAATAAACATGCACAGACTTATGCAACAAGGGTGTTCTCTGTTCTTGACGTCATTTTTAAAAAAACCATTATTAACCATTTGTTCTTTCACTAGCTTTTTGTTAGTTCAAAGGTCACATCACAAATGGAAAAAGTCAGGCATTTATCATGATGCTATTTCTGGTTCTGAATTTAGAAAATGTGAAATAGAATTTAAAAACCTGATAGGTGAGTAGACTTACTATATTCACTGCACCCAGCAAAAATATAGGTACAGTGGAGGAATGTTTTCAATATGTAAGGAATTCCCAAAATGTACCCCCCAAAAAAATAGTTCTTTGTGAACTAATTAGTGCCTTCTCTAGCAAGAAGGGGCAAATTACGAACCCCAATGCCAATGATGTTGGGACGTTGCATAAAACCTGAATAAAAGCAGAATACAAGAATTTGCTAATCCTTTTTGACCTATATTCAACTGTGTACACAATAAAGACAAAGATATTTAATATTCAAACTGATAAACTTTATTGTTTTTTGTAAGTATACACTCATTTTGAATTGTTGTAGAATGCTCAAAAAACACCTCTTTGGGACATTCTACAGGTGAACAGGTTAATTGGAAACAGGTGAGTGTCATGATTAGGTATGAAAGGAGCATCCCCGAAAGCCTCAGTCTTTCACAAGCAAGGATGGGGCGGGGTTCAGCACTATGTGAAGGTCTGCGTGAGCAAATAGTCCAACAGTTTAAGAACAACATTTCTCAACATGCAATTGCAAGGAATTTAGGCATTTCATCATCTACAGTCTATAATATCATCCTAAGATTCAAAGAATCTGGAAAAATCTCTACACGTAAGCAGCGAGGCCGAAAACCAACAGTGAATGCTCGTAACTGTCGGTCCCTCAGGCAGCATTGCATTAAAAATCAACATCATTCTGTAAAGGATATTATCATGTGGGCTCAGGAACAGTTCAGAAAACCATTGTCTGTTAATACAGTTTGTTGCTACATCTACAAGTGCAAGTTAAAACACTACTATGCAAAGCGAAAGCCTTATATCAAACAACACCCAGAAACACTGGCGGCTTCTCTGGGCCCAAGTTCATCTGAGATGGACTGAAGCAAAGTTAAAAAGTGCGTTGTGATCTGACGTGTCCACGTTTCAAGTTGTTTTTTGAAATCATGGATGTCCTGTTCTCCGGGCTAAAGAGGAAAAAGGACCATCCAGATTGTTATCAGCGCAAAGTTCAAAAGCCAGCATCTGTGATGGTATGGGGATGTGTTAGGATCTGTGATGGCACCATTAGTGCTAAAAGATACATACAGTGTATGTGCTGCCATCCAAGCTACATATTTTTTAGGGACGTCCCTGCTTATTTTGGCAAGACAATGCCAACCCACTTTCTGCACGTGTTACAACAGCGTGGCTTCGTAGTAAAAGAGTGCGGGTACTAGACTGGCCTGCCTGCAGACCAGACCTGTCTCCCATTTAAAATGTAGTGCGTTATGAAGCGCGAAATACGACATCAGAGACCTGGACTGCTGAGTAACTGAAGTCGTACATCAAGCAAGAATGGGAAATAATTCCACCAACAAAGCTTCTACAATTAGTGTCCTCAGTTCCCAAACGCTTATTGAGTGTTGGTAAGAGGAGAAGTGATGTAACACAGTGATAAACATGGCTCTGTCTCAGCTTTTTTGGGACGTGTTGCAGGCATCAAATTCAAAATGAGTGTTTCCAAAAAAAAAAAAAAAGATAATAAAGGTTATCAGTTTGAACATTAAATATCCTGTCTTTGCAGTGTACTTAATTGAATATAGGTTGAAAAGGATTTTCAAATCATTGTACTCTATTTTTATTCAATTTTTACTCAACCTCCAAACTTTGTCAGAATTGGGGTTTGTATTATTATGAATTGATGGGATGGAATATACTTTAATTTTTTTTTTTTTTTAATTGCAAATGATACTAAGGATGTAAGGGGGAAATGGCACCATACCAGTCTTACTGGAAAAATTATGTTAATTTCTGCTAACAGCTGCTGTAAGAAATATGTGGTATGTGCCCTGGGTTCAGCAGAATAAATTTGAACTCTGAACCTCCCAAAAAGGGGGACTTTTATTCTTCATAGGTGGTCCGCCGGCCCACATCCATAAAAAATGATTGAATCCATCACATGATTGAATCTGAATCACCTCTTTCAATGAAACCCTTTTCTGATCACTAACTTGATCACTATTCGGTAATTAATGACAACACCCAATAGTTGAGATAAGTCATAACAAATTACCAACCACCCCTATTGTACTGATAAGTGGATCCAAACTGCCTAGATGACAGGCCTGATTAATTTATCACAGATTAAAATTTTATTGGGATGCAAACAAAAATCTGGGGTGCAAACTAAACACAGGTTGTTTACTGTAATGTTTTTAAAGTAAGATTCCGAATAAAATGAGAAATACTTTAAACCTCTCTTTGAATAATTTTCTTCTTTTGATCCTAATATCCTCATGCGGATTAAATAACTATTTCATTTCTTTGAGAGTATGGTAAACTTTCATTTCTATTTTTAGTTTTCTGTACCATTTCAATAAACAATATTACAGCAGTTACTCAATTTTAAGACAGAACTGTTCTCTGATACTTGACTGCTATGATAATTAAAAAAGGGAGAGCTGGTTTGAGTGCGCCAATATTTTTCAATACTCTACCCATCAAGGTCTGAGGACATGGTTCAGTCCCACACAGAATACTGCGGTAATTTCTGCAGACTCTCTGCTGCCAGCTAAGATCAGTGAAGGTGGAAGCAGAGGGGTCATTGCGGCCACATCGAGGACCGTGGCAAAAGAAAGAGAAAATGGAAGGGTGAAAGTATGACTGAGGAGGTTTAATCATCCTGCTTTTATCTCCATTTTTATTTTCCCTTCATCAAAATTATTCATTATTAGCGTAAAATTCTAGCAGGCCTCATTGCGTGCGTCATAATTCACTGCTAATGTTTGCATCTCTCGCTTGGGTAAACAAGCTTTGGCTACAAATTTGTCAAACCAAAAATGCGCATTGATTGAAGTATAACTGAATTCTATAGCACTTCCTTTCTTGATAGCATTGATCACTGAAGTCCCAGCATTCCATCTTTAACCTAATCCATATGTTCCTGATCAGGGTCAAAAGGATACTGGTGCCTATCCCACCATCAAATGGAGAAGAAGTTGGAATGCGCCATTGAAAATTTGCCAGTCCATCATGAGCATAGACATTCAAACACCATTCACTCTACAGTCAGCAATTAGCCTATTACAGTATTGTGCCTTATGAGAGGAAACTGAAGAGCCTGAAGGAATTATATGTGGAGAGAACACGGGGAGAACATGCAGACACCATACTGAAAGGTACTGACCATGTCTGAACCCATAACCTAGTCGCGCTGAGGCAACTGTGCTTCTCACTGCACCACCATGCCATCTTTTTCATTGTACTTGTTATGATTTGGACCAGGAATCAAGTGCGGAAGCAAAGAACAATCGATTATTAGGGTTTATCGATAGTAATTAGGTAGACAGTGGGTCAGACCTCAATAGAGAGCATCACAGTTCAGTTCAGATGTTATGGGCGAAGCAGTGTAGGCTTTGTCAATCTCCAGCCAGTGGCTTTCCAGAATGACTGCCAGATGGAGTGAACACTTCACCAGAGCTGAACTGTCCGAAGGCAGGACGGCATATCTCAGGAGGAACACGGTTCCAATCTTGATGCCATAAAAGGATTCGGAGCTTGTTCCTAATAAAGTGGACAGGGAACAGACTGGGGAGAGATTAACAGGAATGCGGTCCCAATTCTGGGTACCATGAAGGTTTGGGAGCTTGTTCCTATTAACCAGACAAGGAGAGAGACTGCTGTAAATTACTGTCATTTAAGATTACTTTTTACTTTCAAATGGCAAAGATTTTTACTAGTGAAGGGTGACTGGTTCTGAGCGCTTGTGGCAAATCAAAGTCCAGCAACTTGTAACTCAAAAGAGGGGATAATATGTCAATCGTACAAGAGGTGGGGTAACTATGAAACAAGACTCCGGCGGGGATTAAGAGAGCACGCAAGACCTAATCAAAGGAGACATTACCTCTAATCGACACATAATTCGCTGAAGGGGAGGAGACATTCACACGAGGATCGTGACAGTACTTGTAAATTGTCATTCAAATTAGTGGCTTGTAGCTATTCCCCGTGATGGAAAATTTCTTGTTTCTGGTTCTAGTAATTTTCCATTAGAGAGGATTTTAGTTGATGTAAAAATAATCAGCCGAGGGCAGTAATCTCAGATCCAGTGTCAGACCGCTCTATATTTACAGCTGTGTTACTGCCAATCAGGAAAAAAAAATAAAAAACAGGCTGCGTAAATCTTTACTCATTGGGACATCTGCTCAGCAGATTATTTAATTTTATTTTTATAAATGCTGTGAATCTATGGTGCTCTGCACTTTCAGTTGGACCAGCTGTAATCTTAACACCAGACAGCTGGTACCTTGGCCTGGAACTCAAAATACCACAAAACTATAACGTGTCAGTCGTTACTTCTGGAACAGCATCTGCTGCAGAGCGCGCTGACTCTCTGCGATTAACAGCCGCTGGACCACGATAACACTGAATTCTCTGATTCCTAAGAGCTTCATGAAGTCCATTTCTTCACTGCATCTG
Organism: Gymnothorax reevesii; assembly: GCA_029721435.1. Taxonomy (NCBI): domain Eukaryota; kingdom Metazoa; phylum Chordata; class Actinopteri; order Anguilliformes; family Muraenidae; genus Gymnothorax; species Gymnothorax reevesii. The sequence continues at coordinate 116,932,878 of CM056577.1, forward strand.
GCTAAGCTGAGTTGTTAGAAAGTGGAGAACACAGACAGCGGCGATACAGGAAGGACAAAGTTTACCTCTAAAATAGGATGCAATAAATTAATTTTTGTGCTATTCGAGTGCAAATATGATCACACCTCAGATCAATTGTCCACTGAAGTTAACAGTCTATTATAGCCCCTGTCTTGCACATATCAGGTTGGCTGCCAACATTAGTTCAAGTTATCTATTTTGGGACGTATTACAGGAAATTAGATTCTTCAGGTCAAAGGCTAGACAAATTATGTTCTCTCCACAGAGACAGGGCCTAAAACTTGTGCGTGGAGTTTGCAGTCTTAAAGCCAGCCTATGCCCTGCTTCAGGAAGTAAGATTACTGGGTTACTTGGATAACTAGACTCCGCTAAACCTGGAACCTGGAGTATGGACTGAAATTGAAAAAGCAGTTCTTGTTTAAACTTCACCCATTCATCCAACTAATTCAGTAAGGCTACGATAGTGAATCACCCCATTGGATATCTTGAGTTAAAGGTAAACTGTAAGTGCAAGATTGTGGCGTATACTTGAACTTCCAAGCTCACACATCCAAGCGGAAGCGCCTTTCATCGTACACAGTTTCAACACTTGGAAAATGTTGACTTTTGATCCCTGAACCATGAACTGCCAAGGTCCGTGACCGACACAGTCCGCCCAGAGTTTAAACACTGGGAAACAGAATATCCCCACACCGGTGATAAGCCTACAGCCCAGAGGACAACTATATGTGCAGTGAGGGTATGGAATTCATAATGGAGGTGGCGTTGTTGACTGTTCCCATTAGGCTGTACCTCCTCCCGTGCCCTCCATCTGCTTGTTCAAACATCACTAATGGAAACCCACGGACATCAGCAGTCCTTTCTTGTAGTTTAACTCAACCAATAATTTCGCTCTCTACCATGACCTTTGCACGACCTCACCCCTGGTAAGATTTAAAATGTAGTTCTTCTGTCGTGGATGGCTACTGCGCTTCTCCAACCAGAAATTTATTTGACTGAAGATGGAAGCGTATAGCCTTTGATGACTAATGCCTAATTCAGGGTTATTGGATTGGTCAAATCTGCCATACAATTCATGAGTAAGAGTTGCTTATTATTTTCCTCTGAAGATAGATTTTTTTTTTTCCAGGGTTAGTTTGTTCCTCCTGCCTTGATTGAATTAACTCTTCTACAGGGCACAGTCTCCCAAAACAGTCCTGGGGATCGTCCCTCAGCACTCTCGTAAAAAGGGGGAAACGATCCACCCTTCCTTTATCATATTGGTAATGTAACAATAAAGGGTGAAAATATTGCCACAGCCAACTTAGTGCGTGACACACGCACTCATACCACACGCCTGCATGCACACACACACACACACACACGCTTGTGCACATGCATATACGCGAACCCACGATATGCACTTTCAAAGGAATTTCTGTCCATATAATCCATGACAACATGACAAAAAATAATTGTTCAACTTAAGTGAACAACCTATAAAGAAAGGGCAAGGCTGTCAGTTTGCTGTGTTATGTGCAACTTGCCGTTATATAACACAGGCATGCAATGTATCATATTATATCTGGAGAGCTTACAGCATGATGTCTTTCCTTTAAGAGTTTATTTAGGGTAGCTGCATAGCCTACTGACTTAAAAAAGGGCGTGTAGGTCATGTACTTGACTCACAGGCTGAGTGTTGCGTTTGCACCCTCAAGCAAAACAGCAATTGTGTGAGGAAAATATTTACCTTTGTAGGTGAATTGTATATGATGTCATTACTTCAGTTTATTACCGAGGTGAGGGTCTCTGCTAAACGCTGTAATAAAATATATTTGACCCACTCTCGAGCAGTAAGATGACACAATTGGCTCAAGGATTTGCCATGTCCAAGGGGTATCTCATGTCATATTCTGACATTTTGGAAACCCGAGCCAGTATGGCTAGAAATGGAGGTCTGAAAAAGGAGAGGCATGTTTTATGCCTGAGAAATTTGCTTACGCATACACAGTAATAAAGGGAAAAGACATCTATAAATTGAAAAAATATTAACCCTTAAAGTGCTTAATTAATTTGCTCACTAAAAATGGACAAAACCGTTGACCTTTTGAAGGCTGAAATCTGAAATTTTGCTTGATACATTTTGCACCTTGTGTGACTATAGCAGTGATTAGCACTTTAAGGGTCAAAACACGCATTATTGCATAAATTTCTTTTTTAAATTGATTGACTGTAGTATCCAGGTATTCACTGAAAGCTCATTTATGTGAATGTCTAATCCAGCAAGAGAGGAGTTCATGGACTGACCCCTTAATGACTATCGAATGGCGCCCAAAACCATTCACAGAAAGCAAAGGAGGCTTGAGTGGGAGTGTGTCGGAGTGTACTCCTCCATCCACCAGCCGTGAGCGTGGGCGGGCAGAAGCGGAGTCCCGTGACATCAGTGGTCGTCATTTAAATCAACCGGTTTCCATGGTGACAGATCGACGTCAGCGCTTCGCCTGCGAACCACGTGTTCCGTATAAAACCGCCGACCCTGCTGTTGCGGTGCTGTGCTGTACAGTTGCTCCCCCGGTCGCGAAGTAGCGACGGTGCGGTTCCAGGACACTTTGCGGGTTTCAGCGTCTCAGCATTATCTCACCAACGGAATCTGCGATTTTCTCTCTGCTCTGGCTGTACATTTTTTTTTACCGCACTGATGGCTGATACTCGATGTGAATTTTCGTATTGCAGAATGAGGGGAATAATGTCCCTTCTCACTGGTAAGTTATGAAAATGTTATCATTAATCATCGCGTGGAATGTGCTATTCGACAGAACGGGTTCACTTTAAGTAAATGCTGCTGTATTTTGTTGAAGTCGGTTGTGCGAACTGTATTGTATTGTCAGACTGCAGGACTGAGATCAGAGCGTACTTTGTGCGCAGTTCAAGCTATTTTAAAGTGTTTTCTGAACCTATTTTGTTTATGTGTTTATTATTTTTTTATGAGTGGCTAAATATGAAGTTAGGAGATTGGTTAACTGCTTACTGTATAAGAAAAGAGCCGGAACTGTTTAATTCTATGTTTTTTAAATACAATGCGTTTTTGTTTTCCAAACATGAATGATGAACTTGTGCGACATTTAGTGCTTGTCTTGGAAGTCGTTTACCCCAGTTAACTGAAGGCAGTTTCTGGGCATCATCGATCGTTCAGGCGCACTTGATTCGATAGTTGGTTGCTTTAGTGCTCAAATTCCGTAAATGGTGGTCGTTTTGTTGCGGAACATGGTATCCGTCTGGCTCCAGAAGAGCTGAAAGATTAATTCATTCCTGAGTGCACAGTTGCCGAAGATGTATCGAAAGCACGTTTGTATTAATACGTCGGTTTACAAGCCTGCTTTATATTTTTATGTCATCGCTGCCGTAAAACATTTTAATTGTAGCTATTCTTGGCGGGTTGACTCTGTATTACTCTAGTCGTCGTTCGTGTGCCATATTAAGAAATTATAGCATTAGCGTAGGAATACTATTTTTTCAATTATGTAATAAATTATGAGATTAAAACATTGAGAGAATGATTGGCTATTTGTTCCGCACCGGCGAGCACAGCTCGGAGTCATTGCTCCACAGGGTACAATGACGTTCTCAAGGGGTTTCCGGATGACGCAAATAGCCTACCTTTTTTTTCTCTCTTTCAGCCTTCATAAAGGACAGGAAAATGGGTTTGAATGACTTCATGCAGAAGCTTGTGACCTGTCCCCATATGTGTCAACAGTAAGTTCCCCATCATTTCAGAATTACTATGCCCTGGCCGAACTGTGTGGCGTGTGATGCCACAAAGTTAGTTGAGTGAAACGGCTGAAGTAAAGTGGAGCTCTGTCTCCGTAGAAATAACTCATAGTCTTTGAGGAGAAAATGATTCTTTCCCTGCTCATGATCCAATTTAAAAAGAAAATTCCAGCCGCATAGGCAGGCAAGTTTGTGAATTTCCTGTCTATTCAGCTCTGACCTCGGTTGTGTTCTGGTTATTTGGTGTGGTGGCTGAGAATAGCCTAATCCAGTTGGCTTATACCTGGCATGTTCAGAACAGCCGTGTCAGTTATAGCCACCAGGCCCAGAGCTCTCATAAGCACTAAACCTCCTTTGACCTCCAGACAGAAGATGATTCATTAAGCTTCAGTGTGTACACTTAATTAAGAACAGCACTGTTGGCTATGAAACGCACATTCCGGCTTGGTCAGGCATGGTAGGAATTGCATGCCCTTGATGCATTTTTTAAACTCACCTCTGAGAGTGAAGTTTTGGTCACTCTGCCCAGGTCCACTCCAGTAAGTGCTCTCAAATTGGGTAACGCGGTTTAGCCAGGTATTTTGTATGCGATACCCACTTTCATGTTCTAATAATGTCTTGTAATCCCCCACCCTGGAGAGTCTGATTTTCTGAATTTTATTTTTAAAAGTGCATTTCACTTGCAGAATTCTCTTTTAAAGATTTTTGCAATCGATCTTGCATTTTATATCACTCTTGTCAGTTTTTGCTAGGCGATTGTTCATTTGGGGAAATCCTGGTTTTAATCCTCCCATCTAGTAACGAATAGTGAGTGTTTGCATCTCTGTTGCTAGTTTCTGCAATGCTGTTATGCAACTACAACTCCAGTGAGGGCATTCCCCTGTGACTCACGGCTCAGTGAACAGGAACATTTTGTTATCAGTGAGGTTGTGACACTGTCTTTTGAGGCTGTTTTTTTCCTAATGTTTGGTCACAACCTGAGCATTATGTCATGGAGACGCCCTCTGTTTACTCTCTGCCCAGTGTTGATGTCCGAGGGTTCCTCAAGATGGAAGACAACAGGAATGAGGAGATGGACAGCGAATTTGACTCAAAAATGGTGAGCACATACCCAAAAAAATAAATATTTCCATTAAAAAAAAAAAGGTTGGAAAAGTTATGTATTGCATTGGCAGAAACTTAATTGTCTTACTTTTTTCCTCCTGCAGCTGCATGTAAATGGCCCCAGCAGCTCTCTTGTCCAGGAAATACAGTAAGTCATGACATACATGTCTAAATTAGCACAGTAAATGTATAAATCCGTGTGTTTGCGTGAGTATGTTTGTGTGTGACCCGCTGCGTCACATTAATTTTTCAACTGAAATTCAGTGCATCCTCTTCTGTGCTGTGTAGGTTGAAGCCCTGCGACTTTCACTACCTGAAGATTATTGGCAAAGGCAGTTTTGGGAAGGTAAGGTCGCTTGTGTGCTTGGACACCACCTGGTGGCTACTCTTTGTAACTACGTCATTTTGCGCCTGGATTCTGACCCGCTCTCTTCTCCTGCTTGTAGGTTTTGCTCGCGAAACACAAAGAGAGCGCCGAGTATTATGCCATCAAAGTGCTGCAGAAGAAGATGATCCTAAAGAAGAAAGAGGTGAGAATAATTTGCTTAACCTTTTCCCATGGCTCCATCATAGACCTCGTCTCAGCTTTCTACTCTTTCAGCCCAGTCTGTTGTCTGGATGTTGTCCAAGTTTATTTCTCTAACAACGCCTTATACATGCACAGAAATTGGAGCTCATGTCTCTCTTTAGATTAAAAATGGTCTTTAATAATCATATAGGCATTGACTTGCTGCAAAAGACCATAGAAATTTTAAGGTCATTTAGACTAATCTTCTGAACAGGCACAAAATACAAAAGGTGTCTGCTTACCACAGCATGAGTAATCCCTTCTGTGGTGGCTTGGTGGATGTTAAATGTTGATATTCTATGCCTTTAACTGGCCCCTTCTGATGATGTCATGCACGGTGTCTCTTCCGGCAGCAAAAGCACATCATGGCGGAGCGCAGCGTTTTGCTGAAGACGGTGAAACACCCGTTCCTGGTGGGGCTACACTACTCCTTCCAGACCTCCGACAAGCTCTATTTCGTCCTGGACTTCGTGAACGGGGGAGAGGTATGCATGCCCATAAAATGAATCTTAATTGATATAATCGTGTCTTAGTTAACCATGTCGCCAGAAAGGAAACTGCCATTACAAAAGTAATTCATCTAATCGTGCATTTTAGGACTAGATTTACTGAGACCTTGTGCATATCCAAAACCCTACAGCTCTCTTAAACCCAAAAACATGGCCAGGGAATGGCCAGAATATTTGCTTTGGTCATGCTATTGGGTTTGCACGTAGTGCAAGATATTGCATGTGTAAATGAGCTTTGTAAATCGTGCCCCTGTCATACTACTTCAATTTTAAATCTAGTTTAAATTACACTTTTCTTCAGAGGAAAATGTACAGCCATCAAGGTCAGATAGTTTGTTGGATTTCAATATTTGACTTGGGTTATGAAATTTCTATTGACAAGCAAACCAAAAACAAGGTAATACACTCTATGAGAGAAAAAATACGTTTTTAGCGTCATTACAAGAACACTGTGAGGACAGACTTCTTTCGTCAAGAATATCAATGCTTTCATCCATGACACTGTACACTACCAAGTATAAATACATTGGAAATTGTTGTTTAAAAATGAGGATTACAGATATGGCGGCTGGCTTATCTGAGCTGTATCATTTGAGCATGTTTTGTATTGGAACGTCGTCTTAGTAACCGCTCTTTCCCTCCAGCTGTTTTACCACCTGCAGCGCGAACGAGTTTTCCTGGAGCCACGAGCCCGTTTCTATGCTGCAGAGATCGCCAGCGCTCTGGGCTACCTCCACTCACTGCACATCGTTTACAGGTGAGCGGCAGCGCCCTCTGCCGACCCTTAGCTGTATAGCAGTCATGAGAAACTGCTCTCATTAGAAGTCTATGGTTAACTTACCTTGGAGAGAAGAGGCAAAGAACTGTCTATTTTTAGGCCATTACTCGTTGTGTGAGTTGTACACTGTGAGACTAATGCACCCCTCCTCAATGCTCTTCTCTCGTCTCTTGCCCTACAGAGACCTGAAGCCAGAGAACATCCTCCTGGACTCTCAGGGTCACATTGTTCTCACCGACTTCGGCCTCTGCAAGGAGGGGCTGGAGCCCAACGGGACCACCTCCACCTTCTGTGGGACACCAGAGGTATGTCCCCATATAACTCATACAGAGTAATGCTGGCACAAACACCAGTGCGCCAACACGCACTAGCGTTCGCACATACACACCGACGCAAACGAATGCACTCACACGGGCACATAAGCATATATGAGTGAACGCATATGCATTCTCGAGCACAAATGCAAACGCACCTCTGAAAGATAATACACATAAATGTGCACTCTCATACACAACAATACTCAGTGTTTTCTCATATGTTGTTCCACAGTACCTGGCTCCAGAAGTGTTGCAGAAGCAGGCCTATGACCACACAGTGGACTGGTGGTGCCTGGGCTGTGTGCTGTACGAGATGTTGTACGGCCTGGTGAGTCCACCTCAGAAACACACCACAAAAGCCAGGAGAAACTTTACCCTTTCGATCTCAATGCCACAGGGAACAAATGTTCCCGTTTATAGCAGGCAGCTAATTCATGAACTCGTCGTCTTTAATCTCCCGTGTTGATGGAATGAGAACATTACAGGCTTATAAAACTCAAGTTTGTTATCTATATCGTACCAACAAGCCATTAACCTCAATTACAACTCAGCGTATAGGCTAGCAGCTAGGTCGTTAGCATGGTCGTCAGAAGGTTGATGGTTAGGTCCTCAGATCCATGACAAAAGTTTAGCCGAATGACTGTAATAAAATTTTTATAAAATTAACATTGTTGCTGCACAGTACCTGTCTCATTGATAAAGAGTTAAATTATGAGTCATTTTGTATTGACTGGTGTTTGGATGCATCTCTTAGGAGGCAAGCTCCTTGGGTCTGACAGATGTCCCCCTTTTACACCCACAGCCCCCCTTTTACAGCAGGAACACAGCAGAGATGTACAGCAACATCCTGAACAAGACCCCTGTGCTGAAGCCCAACGTATCCAACTCTGGGCGGGAGCTGCTGGAGGCGTTGCTGCAGAAGAACCGAGTCCAGAGGCTGGGGGCCAAGCAGGACTTTGTAAGCAAAGAGATCACATGCTCTTCTCACAATGACTGTGTCCCAAGGCTCGAGAACTTACATCCCTCATCCCTGCACTACTGGGGATAAAAGGGCAAGAAGACAAGTAGAGGAATGGAGGATGTACTTTTTCGAGTACTGGACTGCACCAACTGGCTAACTCGCACCCACTGGCAGACATGAATATGCATGTACCCCTTACTCTCACGTAGGACTATACATGCTCACTTGCAAACATAGACTTGGGATCGTAAGGTCCTGAGTTCAAGCCCCAGCCACAGCCTTCACGGTGTGTTCTTGGGCAAAACACGCCTCGCTCCTCCCAGCTGTATAAATGGGTACCAGCAAATAGTCAGGGAAACTTGACTAAGAGCTGTGGGAGTACCTGTGATGGGCTGGGGAGTAGTAATACTCCTAGTCGCTTCATGCCATGAAAACTGGGGTTAAGCACTGGCCCGATGGGCCACTAGGCTCGTAACAGGCTTACTGTCTTACGATAACATAGCTGTACAAGCTCGTGCACACACATGTAGTGCCCAAATTTGGCTGTGCGTACACACTCATACAAGGAGGCAGACTAAATACATACTGTCATGGGCACACAAATCCAGTCATACGGACAGACACATACATTTGCAAATAGACATGTGAAACTAGTGCTGAATGTTGGATGATTTATTACTGACTGATTAGCTAATGTCATGCTGCTTTATTTGCAATAGATGGAGCTCAAGGTCCATTCATTCTTCTCCCCCATTAACTGGGATGACCTGATGGCCAGGAAAATTAAACCTCCAGTTGTTCCATCTGTGGTGAGTACTTGAAAGCAGCTCAAGGATATCCTTGTCAGTTACATCTGAAATGTGGTATGGGAAGGTAGCTGCACTTGTTTTTTTTGAAGTGCACAAGTGTCTGACTCCCTTCTGATTGGAACCCCACAGACTGGCCCGACGGATCTGCGGCACTTCGACCCCGAGTTCACCCATCTCCCCGTCACTTCATCCGTGTGCCACTCCGATGGCTCGATGGCGAGTAACAGTGTACGCGAAGCATCAACCGCTTTCCACGGCTTCTCCTATGGACCGCCGAGTGACCATGCTTTCCAGTAGAGGGCGCTGTTTACACACCTTACTTCTCCATCTCCCGCAGCTATGAAACTCATTGCCCAACCAGTCATATCTGGCGCAAGATAGGGACTTCTCGACGTGGAACTGCTGTCAGGAATGATACCTTACCAACAGACCAAGAAACAAAAGCCACCCTCCACTGGACTTGAATTGTTTTCATTCATTATTTTCATTACTTCTACCCTGCTCAAATTCTGAATGGATTTTGACTGTTGGGAAACACTGGCCTCTGCAAGATATGCTGAGACACTGCATCCTTTGGAATGGAGGCAAAAGCAGGTGCCAAGAGGCAGTTTAAGATGTGACGTCTGACCGCTTTGTTACGGACTAGAGCAGCGCAGCTCCGATAAGTCATAGCGGCACCAGCTGTGAGGTTCATGCCTTTCTCCTTCAAACTGTCTTGGATTAAGAGGAGAAGAGCGCATCTTCTGCACAGGTCTCTCATTGCACTTTGAGACCCAATATCAGTGGAAATGCAGTTCAGATCTGTGGCCTAAAGATCTTCTGAAACCAAAAGCCATCATTGTCAAAATGATACAGGCAGTAGTTTATTGCATGCCAATTTCTGGTTTTCAGATCTGGCACCTGCTTGTCCTAATCTGACCTTTGTGTGCAAAGACATAAATTGACCTAAGACAGGTGATTAGGGTCCCCACTTGTTGGCATATAGTACCATAGGTTAGTGCATACACTGAGCATTCAAACACTGTTCTGAGATCAGCACTTTCAGACAGTGTTCAGCGGTGGTGTCTCAGCGCCCATGCTTCCAGATCCTTAACCCCCTGACATTTATCTACTGAAAGAGCAAGTGACTAAGTTCTTGTTCAGTCATATATTGCCAAATGCAGCTTTCCGCACTCACGTGTATTCCCCACCATTCACTTGTCCGTGCAATTTTTTTTATTAACTTGTTGATTATAATGCTTCTGTAAACTGTTTTAATTTTCTGAAATAATATAAGCACTTTAATTTTTAATAGAAAATTGATCTGCAAGCAAGGTTCAAGTGATTACTATGCTGCGGAATGAATGTCCTCTCTTTAAATCCACATGGTAGATGCATAACCAACTCTTCCGAATTCTCCCAGACCTGATATCAGCAGGACTCCATGGGAGATAGAAAAGGACACAGTGTTTCACTGTGGAAACTTCTGCATTTCGACACTTTGTTACCAACTACCTGCACACCACAAATTATACTTCCCGTTTCTTTTGAGGTTGTTTTTTTTTTTTTTTTACGCAATGTGTTTCTCGTGGGACCAAGAGTGCAATATGTACATGGGGTGACCCGTTTACATTTCTATTATTGCAATAAGCAGACATGTAGAGTATTTATTGCCAGTGAAAGATACGTGCAATACAATACTTTGGATGAAATACTTTCGACTGTATAATCACTGTCATATTTTAAACAGTACTTACTGCATTTGTGCATTGTATACTGTTGATAGCAATATGTGAGATCTGGGAGCTCGTGGCTTGTCTGTCAGAATGTGTTATTACACTGTGATAGTACAGTTGGCTAGAGGAGGGCGCTGTTTCCTCACCTACCAATGTGCGTTTCATTTGGATGAAGGAGTACATCGGGTTGGGAGTGAAGGGCTTGGCTGGAGCGTAACCCCCTCCACGTCAGTCAGTCCACGGGAAACGCAAGGCATGATCATCCATCTGGCCGTTGCAATGTTTTTCATATTTGGAAGCCGTTTACTCTTTTTTTTTCATTCAGATTTTTCCTTGCATACTGTATGACGTGTCTCGCGCATGCAGCGGTAATGAATGCCAACTAAAGTTACACGGCGGTAATGTTTTCGTCCCAATCTGTTTGTCTCTGTCTGTTCGTCCGTTTGTAAGTACGATAACGGAAAAAAAACAATTTTGATTTAACTTTGTGGGAAGATTATACATGAAAACTGAAAGGTCAACATTGCAGAAAAGGTCAAAACAATGGTGCAAGCACAGGTATGCCCTCAACCCTGTGCCCTTCCGGTGGTACCTGCAATAACAGACGTTGCTAGATTCAGTCAGGCAATGAAATATGTGACTGGTGTATGTGATGAAATTGTAAATAAATGTGTCAAAGCATTCTAGTCCTCACTCGTGTTTTCTTCTGGGTTCAAGCATTTGTACATGTGTGGTTACAGTTCACATTGTTCAAATGAAGAGACCTCGTTGAATTTCCTGTTCGAGCCCAATCTAACTCCATCATCCATCCATTATTGCACTGGCTTATTCCTGGTCAGGGTTCGGCGCGGGGAAGGAGGTGAAGAATATGAGTATACAATGGGCGAGAGCCCCTTCAGTTTGCAATCCAATCGTAGGGATCACTCCCACGCATACCAATGGGATATTAGAGTATCCTGTCAGCCTGACATGCTCTTTGGAAAACCAGAGCGTCTGGGGGGGGAGAGAGAGAAGCGACAAAGACAGCATGCAGTCAGACTGAAATTGGTGATATACACTCCACAAAAATATAAACGCAACACTTTTGTTTTTGCTCCCATTTGTCATGAGATGGACTCAAAGATCTAAAATTCATTCCAGATACACAATATTACCATTTCTCTCAAACATTGTTCACAAATCTGTCTAAATGTGTGATAGTGAGCACTTAAGCTTTGCTGAGACAATCCATCCCACCTCACAGGTGTGCCACATCAAGATGCTCATCAGACACCATGATTAGTGCACAGGTGTACCTTATACTGCCCACAATAAAAGGCCACTCTGAAATGTGCAGTTTTTGCTTTATTGGGGGTCTGGGGACTCAGAACCAGTCAGTATCTGGTGTGACCACCATTTGCCTCATGCAGTACAACACATCTTCTTCGTATAGAGTTTATCAGATTGTCAATTGTGGCCTGTGGAATGTTGGTCCACTCTTCTTCAATGGCTGTGCGAAGTTGCTGGATATTAGTGGGAACTGGTACGCGCTGTCGTATACGCCGGTCAGGCACATTCCAAACATGCTCAATGGGTGACATGTCCGGTGAGTATGCTGGCCATGCAAGAACTGGGACATTTTCAGCTTCCAAGAATTGTGTACAGATCCTTGCAACATGGGGCCGTGCATTATCTTGCTGAAACATGAGGTGATGTTCATGGATGTAGGCACAACAATGGGCCTCAGGATCTCATCACGGTATCTCTGTGCATTCAAAATGCCATCAATAAAATGCACCTGTGTTCTTCGTCCATAACAGATTCCTGCCCATACCATAACCCCACCACCACCATGGGCCACTCGATCCACAACATTGACATCAGCAAAGCGCTCACCCACGGTGTCTGCCATCTGCCCTGAAAAATGTAAACCGAGATTCATCCGTGAAGAGAACACCTCTCCAACGTGCCAGACGCCATCGAATGTGAGCATTTGCCCACTCAAGTCTGTTACGGTGACGATCTGGAGTCAGGTTAAGACCCCGATGAGGACGACGAGCATGCAGTTGAGCTTCCCTGAGATGGTTTCTGACAGTTTGTGCAGATATTCTTTGGTTATGCAAACCAATTGTTTCAGCAGCTGTCTGAGTAGCTGGTCTCAGACGATCTTGGAGGTGAACCTGCTGGATGTGGAGGTCCTGGGCTGGTGTGGTTACACGTGGTCTGCGGTTGTGAGGCAGGTTGGATGTACTGCCATATTCTCTGAAACGCCTTTGGAGACGGCTTATGGTGGAGAAATGAACATTCAATGCCCGAGCAACAGATCTGGTTGACATTCCTGCTGTCAGCATGCCAATTGCACGCTCCCTCAATGCTTGCGCCATCTGTGGCATTTTGCTGTGAGACAAAACTGCACATTTCAGAGTGGCCTTTTATTGTGGGCAGTATAAGGTACACCTGTGCACTAATCATGGTGTCTGATGAGCATCTTGATGTGGCACACCTGTGAGGAGGGATGGATTGTCTCAGCAAAGCAAAAGTGCTCACTATCACACATTTAGACAGATTTGTGAACAATGTTTGAGAGAAATGGTAATATTGTGTATCTGGAATGAATTTTAGATCTTTGAGTCCATCTCATGACAAATGGGAGCAAAAACAAAAGTGTTGCGCTTATATTTTTGTTGAGTGTAGTTCGTGTTGCACCTTGCTAGCTACAACATCAGCACAATATTTATATTTATACTTGTATACAGTTGGCGATTAGGGGCCCAAAATATGTCAAGTGAGTACACATACAAACACAAATGATTGTTCGTCGGTATTCTAGAATGCATGTGCGCGGCAAAAGAAGTTTGAGATGTAGGTGGTTCACCAGTGCAGCAGCGATGGTCAATAAATGATTTTATATGTTTTATTATGATTTTTGTAAGACTGAACCTCAGACACTTTTAAACGTCCATTCCATTTTATCTGAAACAGCGGTAAAAAAAAAAATAAAAAAAATTCCACCACTTCTGCTCCACCATACAGCAACAGAAATGTTCACATTATGGTTCAAATCAAAGAGTTACGCCGCCGTAAGATTATCGGGGAACAGTAAAAAGTATTAATTTAAAGTTCTCATCATTAATCCAAAAGAACCATTCTAGTTTGCAAAAGGTGAATCATGACATCTACGTTTCGAGTAACGTAGCTAGTTTTGCCCACCAACTTCGCTTGAGTGAAACATGAATTTTCAGTCTTTTGTTTATACCTACCATTGCTACATGACAATAAAAATTATGGATTCCCAATGGAAATGATACGACTGTCCGTAGTTCGTCAGCATTAGAAACAAAAATCACCACATCAAAGCACAGTTAATGAAATTTCAATTACACGAGCACAAACTTTATAGCTTTCTGTCAGCCCTAGTTTTCTTTCGAACTTGCCTCAGAGACCGAGCAGCACAGCTCCAGTCTCAGTGCAAGCCTCTCTCGTCACTTGACTTACTGCAAAATAGTGAGCGACTTCAATGACCCGGTTAAAGGGAATACGCCTGCGCAGTGCCGACTGGTGAGACTTCCTGCAAAATAGTGCTCCTTAACAACAGACCAAGGCGAAGTGCGATCATTGCGACGAAATTGAACACGTTGACTCGAGTACATAGCTAGAATTACCCGAATGGTAAGGATGCTTCTCACAACTCTTATTGTTTCGCACAACTGAAACCACACTGCATTCGTAATATCCTCAGTAGTGGATTAAAAGTTTAAGGTGCTGAGTATTTTGTTGAGAAAGAGCACGCTGGCTCAAAGAGCTAGCTTGCTAATTTTAGCCTATTTGCTAACAACCGAATTTGTTGTGGAAGTTTCTGTCTTTGCGCATCTCTTCGTTTTCAGAAAGATTCTGTTACCTGTCAAAGTCACTTACCTGATCAGCAGAGGCCCCCCTCAATCTCGTAGTTCGGCGATCTGTTTCATTTACTGTAACTTGGCTAGTGAATGACTGTTGTGGCCAGCTAGCCAACTGACTGTTAGCCAGAGCCATCGTTTTGATGCACTGAATGGATAAGACGTCTGTCGGTAGAGCTAATAAAACCCACCGGACCAGTGGATTGCAAGTCTTGGTCAAATGCTTAGCTAACTGCTGTCATTTTACTGAATTAACTCATTTAGTTACTGGTAAAGTTGTTATGTAATCATTAGTCATTGACAGAATAAATGAATTGATGTCCAGGGTTAGCTTACTTTGTATCGGGAGGTCAGTTATGTCGCCACCTTGCCCAGCTGAGGACTTAACCTTCGTTTACATCGTCCTTGAATTCGCAGCGGCATGTGTTTCCTCAGCCCAGGTACATAAAGGTTGGCAGCTCTCATGCAGTGTTGTTGGTGCGTAAACTTTACGAACGGAAAAATGGAAATACTCCGGCTGCGTTTCAAAAGTCATTCAACTTGCCCTTGTTAACTACCCCTCAGCACTTGCCCTCGGGGTAATACCTGCAGCCATCATGAGAGTCATTCCATTTGTCTGAAAAACTGAAGAGAACTTGGTGAGATCGACCCTCGGGGGGCCTGAGGGAGCGAGTCAACAAAAATGGTCACTGCACTGCAGTTCTGCAGTCGGTGCAAGAAAATACATCCACGATTAGGTGGCAGTAAAATGCGTACTACTCAGGTACTGATGCCTGCCATCGAAGAAGATAAATTGTGCGCGGTGAATTAATTCAGCTATAAAGTTATTATGCTAAACCTGTGGCATTTTATTTTTCTTATGTAGCAACCAAACATTGCTTTGGTCAGTTGCTATGGCAGATTGGTACAATGAATAGCCAATTTATTTTTGATCAATGAACTCTTTTGTATATTGCATATGAGTCGTTTTCCAGTGCACATGAATGACGAAGTCATTGATGTCTTCTCGAACTTTTTTTTTGTCGCTCATAAAAGGCGTAGAATTGCGTAAATAAGGGCGGAAGCTTATTGATAGAGATGGCAGTTTTAAACCGTTGAAACAGTGTCGGAACCTTTGAAACAACCACGATTTTGAAGTGTTTGGAGATTTCTGTAGAAGTTTTTACCAGAAGTGCATAGCATGCTGTCAGAAACTTGCTGCAGCTAATCAAAATTTTTTGAACTTAATCAAAGCACTGATGAGCCTCAACAATAAATGAGCCATAATTTGTAATAAAATGATTTACCATGATATCAAGGTAATTTTTTAATTTATGTGATTTGGGATTTGCTTCCATTAGCACACCTCTGAATAGAATTACATTATTTTAATTCAGACCATTTGGCCATTTGGGAAAGAAACAAACTCTCTCCCAATAGATAATTCACAAGGTGCGATGGTTTAATTTCACAGTTATTTGATTAAAGGGATTGGTCAATAACTCAAGGAGATTATAGCGCATGGAAGAAAACTTTTGGACTAGTGCAGCAATGGATACCAGGTATTCAAGTTGAGAGGAAACTTTTGCACGAAAACCAACATTTAAAAAGGAATTAGGCCCACTCATTATGGAGTTCATATATTATGACTTGGATTTTTTGCGATTTGTCTGAAGTTGTACAATGCTTCAAATGAAAATATGGCTAAACCAATACCAAACAAACAAACAAAAAAAAACTAGAGATCGCCATCTTTCCATTCCTTGAAAAGGTTTATTACTGAGAGGGTGAGGGACATTTTGGCAGCCATTGACTGACCATAGCTTAACCAAAGTCTGTATAGGCTGAACTATTTGTGCTAAACTCCCTCTTATTTTGAACTGCTTTCTCAGTTTCAGATGGTTAATGCACAAACAGTGCCTCCCCTCCCCCTCTGTGTTCGTTGTCTAGCAATGAGAGATTTATTTATTGTCCATTTCTCTCCCATCATTGGTTCCTTTTCTACAAAGTTTGCTTGAGTAAAATGTGAATCGTCTTTCACATTCATTATATTGAGCAGATATGTACGGTAGCTCAGGTGTTGCAGTAACTTGCTGTTTTTCAATACTGGGATTTTGGACGTTTGACACAGATTTGATCATTATACACTGCCAGCGTGTTTAGCAAGCTGATTTATGTTTAGCTATGATGGTAGCCTCGCTGGCATTATTGTTTTATTACAGTGCACGTGCAGTAGCTTGCTTAAGACTAACATTTTGTTTTGTGGTTATGCAGCAAAGCATTTATTGCATTGGTGGATATGATTCTTAATTAAATTACTGGTGTGTTCGGCTGTTAGGTTTTGGAAAGCTCCCAATATGAGGAGAGCTTTATATAGCTCTTGCTGTACAAGAGCTATGGCAGATTTGAGATCACTGTAAGAGGGAAAATGGTAGATTTTGTGACTGTTTCTATTTTGATTTTTTTAGTATTTACAATTCAGTTCAGCTTTGTCTGAAAATGACCGAGAACACTTTTTTAGCACCTAACAGGCAGTTGCTTTGTTTGTGTTACACTTAAGATGAAGGCTGTCTTTCACTTCAATAAATTTTGCATGTACATCGCCAATATGTACGCAATATATGAACCCACTGTCATCTGAATATTTAAATTAGAATATTTAGTAATAAGCTTTTTCTATCAGCAATAATGTTATTAACTCTCAACAAGAATTCAAACCTTCTTGCAGTACGTAAAGACATTCTCAGGGACGAATGCTACCCGGTCAAAGTTAAGTAGCAGCATTGTAAACCCAGAATTCTCAAACGCCTTCGAACTGGATTGGACTTGAGTGTTGAAATTGCCACCGGTACTTATTGTAATTAAAGCCTTTTGTCCGTGATAAGTTCAGTATGGTTTAATGCCTATGTTATGTTTCTCTTCATTTTTATTCTTTTGAAAGCTTATAATAATCTCATGAAATCCAGAACCAATGTATGATTGATTGATTAAACTGCTGAAAAATGCTAAAATGAGAGAAGCAGGTAAGGGCATTTTTGTTTATTTTCAAATTTTTTGCATTTAGTTGGATTAGTGCCATCCTTACATTATCATATCCATTGTATAAGTGTCGGCAATAGGAAATCACTTTGTCGTAATAATTTCTTGATCATTATTGGACTGCATGTGGGTTGACATTCTTCCGCAAATAAATTGTTGATTGTTATTCAGGCAAACAAAAATGGTAGGATTTAAATTTGACACAGATCTAAAACAGAAATTTCAATGTCAGACACTGATGCATAAAATTAGGCTACCAAGTTCTGACCTATTATCATCTGCTGTTATCCGCTGAAGACATCTGCGCCTCATGGAAATGAGTTCCTTGGTATCTCTGATGTGTAAGAAGCAGTATTGCGCTAAACCTTGCAGTAAGACCTGGATAGTTTGGGCTGAAAGTGTACAAGGGCAGGTACGTTCCAATTCAGTCTTCGGCCCTCTTTCCATCTGCTCTCCTGGTAGCTTTTGTTTCAGTTATATGTTTTATAATACTGAGGGTTGAGGTTAACTGAATTAGGCAATGTCGAAAAACTATTGAAACGCATCCAGAGAGTAGAAATGTGCCAATTCATACTTTGTATCTTCTTTCTATATCATTTAAAGTAGTGTGAGTACGAGCTAAATGGCGCATATATGTAGTATTACATATTTCTGCTGTAATTTACTGACCTGCATCTTTAGCTTGGTTGGCTTGGCATATGGCCCCATGTAGTGATCGCTCTCCTTTCTTATTTAGTCAACCGATGCACTAGTGACATTAAATGATTTGGCTAGCTTTCCGATTTACAATATCTCACAAAAGTAAGTACACCCCTCGCATTTTGACAATTAATTTATTATATCTTTTCAGGGAAACACTGCGGAAATGAAACCTGAATAAATTCTAGAGTAGTCATTGTACAATATGAGTAGTGGTGTAGATTTACTGCACTGTCCAAATAAAAGAACAAACTGACACTATTTCCAAATGGGTGGCAATAAAAGTGAGTACACCTCACTGTCAACATGCCAAATTGTGTCCATAGCGTCAGTGTTTAGTGTGACCACCATTGTTGTCCAGCAATGCCTTGATTCTCCAAGGCATGGAATTCACCAGAGCTGCACAGGTTATTGCGGAGTTCCTCCTCCACTCCTCCATGACAATATCACGGAGCTGGTGGATGTTGGACACCTGCTGCTCCTCCACCTTCCTCTTGATGATGCCTCACAGGTGGACATACTTGGCCACGCCATCACCTTTACCTTCAGCTTCTTCTGGAAGGCAGTTGTCATCTTGGAGGTGTGTTTCAGGTAGTTATCATATTGGAAAACTGCCGTGCAGCCCAGTTTCCGAAGGGAGGGCATCATGTTCTACTTCAGAACATCACAGCACATGTTGGAATCAATTTTTCCATCAATGAAGCGCAGCTCCACAGGACCAGAAGCACTCATACAGCCCCAGACTGTGATGCAGCCACCGCCATGTTTGACTGTAGGTAGTACACACTTGTCTTGATACTTTTCACCAGGGTGCCGCCACATATGCGGGACACCATCTGAGCCTAACAAGTTTATCTTGGTCTTGTCAGACCACAGAACATGGCTCCAGTAGTTCATGGACTGGTTGTCTTCAGCAAACTGTTTTCGGGCTTTCTTGTGGGCTAGCCTCAGAAGAGGCTTCCTTCTTGGCTGATGGCCATGCAGACTGACTTGGTGCAGTGCACTGCGTATGGTCTGAGCACCGACAGGCTGTTCTCCCCCTGCTGCAACCTAGTTAGCAATGCTGCCAGCACTCCTGCGTCTGTTTTCTGAAGCCAACTTGTGCACCTGACACAGAGCACCAGGACTCAACCTCTTCGGTCGACCCTGACGAGGCCTGTTCTGAGCAGAACCTGTCCTGGAAAACCGCTGGATAACCTTGGCCACCGTGCTGTAGCTCAGTTTCATGGTTTCACAGATCTTCTTGTAGCTTAGACCATCTTTGTGGAGAGCAATAATTCTCTTTTTCAGATTCTCAGAGAGTTCTTTCCCATGAGGTGCCATGTTGACCATCCAGTGACCAGAATCAGAGCATTGCACACAAAGCACCACAATTTAAACCTTCAACACATGTTACACAACACCATATGGCCCAGTCGAACAGACAAAAGCATGAACATGATGAATAAGACACGTTTCATTGCTCGGTTGGCCATTACCAGTTGGGGTGTGTACTCACTTTTGTTGCCCCCCATTTTGGAAATAGGGACTGTTTGTTCAGTTATTTAGACAGTGCAGTAAATCTACACTGCTACTCATATTGTGCAATGACTATTCTAGAATGTATTAAGGTTTCATTTCTGTAATGTTGTCCCTTGAAAAGATAAATTAATTGTCGAAATGGGGGGGGGGGGTGCATGTGTTTTGATGGTGTTTTGTCAGCATTCCTCCTTGCATAGGAGTCTGTATTCTATCAAAACCTGCAAAATTGCGTGTAAAGAGTTTTATTGTTAGTTAGCCTGCTGTTGAAATGGAGAAGTGGCCTCAAACCATGTGGTAATGGAGCAGTTTCTTGATGAACTGCCTTTAGCCATAATCATATCTACATCCTTCATCAAAGTCATTGTCCTCCCGTTAGGAACATTTTAATGGTGACAAATGATCTTATGTATCCTGCGGTCATACTGCTATGAGAACAATATACAACCTCAATCCCTAAATAGTTGGGACGAAATATAAATTGTGAATAAAATCAAAATGCAATGACTTTCAGAACATATGAGCAAATGTGTTATTTAGAATAGAAAAAAATAGGTACGTTTTTTTTTAAAGGCGTAGTACCACCACATACTGCCATGGGGCAAACATCCCAGCTTTCCCCTTTTCCTTTATGAAACCCGACGCAGTCTTGAACGAAAGTCCCAAACATCAAAGGGCATGAGAAATGCTTCCGGGGAAAAAAATGACTCAGGCTGCGTCTGATTTTTGCTTAGGGAAGTTCCTAACTCTTAAAGACTGATCCAGAAATAATTACGTGGCAGCCGTGATAAGTGGATTCGAATTCTTTAAATGTGAAGGAAAGGTGTCTCAGTTCTTCCTAATTAACCGCCTTTAGCATAGGGTACACAGATCCATCCTTTTCGAAAAGAAAGGAGATAAAGCTATCCCACAATTCTGCGCCGCAGCAATATTTAAAGCGGCGACTCATCTGACCAATCGCGTAAAGAAACGTATATGATGGGCAGGTGACTCATGATCACGTTGCCTACTGTAAGTGCATTCTGATTCTCTAATTAGCGCGGTTGTCTTCCTAAGGCGTTAGGAATTATTTTTTTATACCTTTCCTTTGCCTTATGACATTTTCCTTAAAGTTACGAATTCCTACACAACTAAAGATGATATGATGAAAATATGATGTTGTTACCAGCCGTCCTTCTTAAGTTATGATTTTTCTTTATTTCATGTCATTTTACACGCTTGACGGATGTAAAGTTAAGAATGAAATGTTTCCTTTTTAAGATGCTACATCAGAAGAGCCTTTTCCTCACCCAGAAACAAATTTTCATTCATATGATGACTGCAAACAATGAATTACTGACATTATTTTACCAGTTAAATACTTTTATTAAATTTCACAAACAAAGCAGTTTAGGAGAAATGCACAGCATGAATTCATATTACAGTAATTCTACAAATACTCAAACCTATAGCATTTAATCAATACACATCAGTATTTTGAAAAGCAGCACTCAAGCAAATGCTGTACTAGTTCTAATTCTACTTTGTTGCATCAAAAAGTATTTGAGCAATTGAGACATGTACTTGTAGCATTGTGACAGTAAAACTGCACAGCATGAACAATTACTGTAAGAGTCATACAAAATGCTTAATATATTCATTTTAATGGGGAAAAAAGCACTGATGTCTAAAGGACCAAAACGTTTGCCTTTTCTTTTGAGCACGTTGAACACTTTTTTTGTGATCCATCATGCCTGATTAAAGTCCTTTTGTCATACATCTCAGCATATGAACTAGTCTATGTGGCAGTTTCTGCCCATTTCCTGGTGTGCGGGTACTTCCCCGGCTGGTTATTCATTTGTTTCTCTGTGCCGACGCACTCGAGTTTAGAGGACTTTCTTTGTCCCTTCATTTCACGCAGCTTCACAACATTTTGTAGACTCTTTTTACATACCACCCTTCACCACTGAAACACTTATAGCCATGGAAATGATGAAAATTCTCAAAAAATAGAATAGTGCCTGATACCTGGCACATTTCATTACAAATTATGCAGGTGCTTCTCTCTGTATGATTAATATATAACAAGTGGAATGCTCATAATTCATATACACAAAAAAAATCTTTGCTTAAGAAGGAAGACTGGTAACATCATCATATTTTCATCATGTCATCTTTAGTTATATTGGAAATCATGGTAAAATATGGTATTGGTAGGGCAGTAACTGTTCACACAATTGCTTGGAAGGAGAGAAATCCCAGGCTGGATTTGTATTCGAGGGCCGGATTTGGGGAGCCCCGCGCTAAGCCTTAAGGAACCCTTTTAGCCCCGAGTGCCACCATTTTCCAGGTATACAACCTTCCTGGCACCCACCAAAGTTTTAGGTGTGAAGTGCTCTGAGTAATTGCCAGAATTAGGAAGACTGGAACACAGCCCATATTAAATAAGAGAGACCAGCTGAAGCTTGAAGAATAGGCCAATAGATGGCTTAAGATAACCTTTGGAAACTCTAAATGGACCGGTGAGAAGAGTGACTCTTGAGGGACTGAATGGTTAGCCCTGTAGCTGGATCAGCCAGGTGCCTGCGTGGCACAGGAGGCACAGCGATGTGAGCTGCCATCGTCAATCATGAGCTAGTTGGACCTTTTCCAGTGGCAGATGGACTCCCAAAAACTACTGGCAGTTTTATGGAGACACTTGTCGTACAGTGGTTTTAGAAGTCATCTGCAACATTTCAGAAGACCTTGATGAGCAGGACAATGCTCCATCGTATACTGCTTGGATAGCCAGCAAAGGCTTCACAGATGACCACCAAATTGAGATTTGGCCTCCTTCTTCGCCTGGTATAAATCCTATTGAGAGGCTCACATTCTTGAACAACATGTGTGAGGCTGGGGTGGCTACTTCAGCTTAATTCGATGGAAACAAGTACAACTGAGACAATCTGTCTGTGAACAGTTGTTAGAAAACTTATATCCTGCACAAAGTAGATGTCCTCACTGATTTGCCAAAACTATATTTTTCAACATTAGGACTGTGGGGTGGTTAAAAAATAAGTTTTACTGAATTCAAAGTAGGGCTGGGCGATATGGACAGAATCTAATATCCCGATATCTGTGAATGAATACCTCGATATTTTGTTGATATTATCGGGACAAATGTTGGTGCTTTTGCAAAATATTTACTCAATAATTTTTTTTATAACCATTTATTAGTAATGTTGACATAACAATGAAACAGGTACAGGCAACAGCTTCAACAGTCTTGCAAGTGCAGAAAAATGCAACCCATTACTGTAATTCAGCTTTTAAAACCAGAAAAGCCAACACTTATTTCATATCACGATATTACGATAGTCAAAATCCGTGACGATATTTTACTTTGCATCATGATGTCGATATAATATTGATATATCGCCCAGCCCTAATTCAAAGTAAGCATATTTAAACTTCTGACCTCAACTGTGTATGTCTAATAATAAAATTAATTCTGAAAAACTTAGTATGCGTCAGCATGCGCAATGCATCAAATGTCTCTTCCCTCCCCCACTAAAAGAAAAAAAAAACATCTCTGTTTTTACATCTCTGTCTATTTACTGTGAACTGAGCTTTTTACTGCCTTAAAAACTATATAGAAGGTAAGAGGGCATGTAGCTTCAGTGAACACTGTCAAATAAGAAAACCAAGATGTGTAGTCCAGGTAAACAGCGACTTTTTAATTATTATTCTTGACCTGTTCCCGATAAGGAATCAAAAAATTACTTTTCTGAATAATAAGTAGTTACCTTGCCACCGATTTAAGACTATGACGGTCACCAGGATGTAATGAGGCTACAATATCAGATTGTATTGAGAGAAATTATCTGAGTGAGTAGCCTAATTAAAGATGCATTTTTCTCAGAATGCCATCTGCCTTTAGTAGCGTTTTTCAAATCGGCCTTTAGAACAGTCCATATATGCGGACATATATTTCTTCAGCTTTTCTGAAATGCACCAATGCTAACAAAACATATTGCCAAGTCATCACTCTTGTGTTCAGAGAATCTTGCATAATGTACGTTGCCTTTTGACAGCTTGTTGCTGGTCGTCTGAAAAAACAGTCTCAAATAAATAATAGTTATAATCCCCCAACCCGCGATTAGCGCGAAGCGGGGGATATAGTATTGGGCTCCGTACATACGTACGTACGAACGTATGTCCGTCCGTTCGGACACACAAAATTGAGGCGGCGGGGGATATTGCCATGTTCGTGGCAAACACTTGTTCTTCAAGCAAGCAGCAAATGATAGGCTGTGCTTTTGGCAAAAAATCAGCAATAATAATAATAATAATATTATTATTGCTGGTACTACTATTATTAATAATAACAAAAATAATTTAAACAACAGCTAATAATATCTAGGCTTTAGCCTGATACGATTAAAAAAAAAAAAACTGTAATAAAGTGCAAAATAAAAAGGGAAAATGTCGCCTAATAAAAAGGCCCTACCTTTGGAACGCTGCTTGTGCGGTAATGTGGGTCTCTACTTAGGATGAAACAAAAGGCATCTAGTAAAAAATTTGAACTCTGATCAGAACCTTTTGTATTTTGCTGTGTAGATCTATCTTTTCCTGTATCTGGTTCAATTACTGCTGAATTCTGGTTCCAGTAAAACAAGCCAACCAATAAAATAAAGACTTTTGCTCCTGGGATCAATAGATTTTCTTTCTCATAGTTGACATTGCAGAATCATGGTTCTAATCTTGAATTTTTGGTAGAGGGCGTGGAGACTGTTTCCCTCAGTTTTTTTGTTTGTCCTTGGTGTGAAAAGGTCTTTTGTGACCTTGTGTTGAAGTATGTCCTGGAGAGATGGGAAACGTCCCCTCAAGTGGAGCACATTGCTTCATCAAAATTCGCTGGCTGTTCAGCGTCCCTGGCTCAACACTGAAATATTCCGATTGGTATCTTATTTAGCTTAGGAACTATGACCCTAATTCCAAAATAGTTGGGACAAAGTGTAAATTGTGAATAAAATCAAAATGCAATGACTTTCAAATCCCATCAGCCAGTATTTTATTCACAATAGAACATAGATAACATAGCAGATGTTGAAATGGAGAAATTTTACAATTTTATCCACAAAATGAGCTCATTTCAAATTTGATGGCTGCTACAGGTCTCAAAAAAGTTGGGACAGGGGCCTGTTCACCATGGCGTAGCATCCCCTCTTTTTTTTAACACAGAGTGCAGGCGTCTGAGCATTGAGGAGACAAGTTTCTTGAGTTTAGCCTTTAGAATTTGATCCCACTGTTGTTTAATACAGGCCTCCTGCTGCTGGAGAGTTTTGGGTCTCATTTGACGGACTTTTTGTTTAATTGTGCACCAAATGTTCTCAATCGGTGAAAGATCAGGACTGCAGGCATGCCCGTTCAGCGCACAGACTCTTCTACTAAGAAGCCATGCTGTTGTAATAGCTGCAGTATGTGGTTTTGCATTGTCCTGCTGAAATACACAAGGCCCTCCCTGGAATAGATGTCATCCAGAGGGAAGCATATGTTGCTCTAAAACCTTAATTTACCTTTCAGCATTCATGGTGCTTTTTAAAACATGCAAGTGTCCCACACCATATGCACTAATGCATCCTCATATCATCAGAGATGCTGGCTTTTGAACTGAAGGCTGATAACGGGAGGGGTTAAATGAGCCTTGGCCCACGGAACACGGCAGCGCTTCGGGATCATGCTCAACAATGGCTTCCCTTTTTGCGTGATGGAGTTTTAAGTGGCATCTGTGGATGGCACGGTGGACTGTGTTTACAGACAGCAGTTTCTTGAAGTATTCCTGGGCCCATTTAGTAATGTCAATGACAGAATCATGCCGGTGAGTGATGCAGTGGCGTCTGAGGGCCCGAAGATCGCGAGCATCCAGTAAAGGTCTTCGGCCTTGTCCCTTACACACGGAGATTTTTCCAGTTTCTCTGAATCTTTTGATGATGTTATGAACTGTCGATGATGAGACCTTTGAAGCCTTTGCAATTTGACGTTGAGGAACTTTGTTTTTGAAGTATTTCACAATTTTTTACACAAGGCTTCACAGGTTGGAGAGCCTCTGGCCATCTTTACTTCTGAGAGACTCAGCCTCTCTAAGACATCCCTCTCATAGCCAATCATGTTACACACCTGATGCCAGCTAACTTATTTACTTGCTAATTGTTGTTTCAGCTGATTCTCTTATATATTCATAGCTTTTTCAGCTCTTTTTTTGCCTGTGTCTCCAACTTTTTTGAGACCTGTTGCAGCCAGAAAATTTGAAAAGAGCTCATTTTGTGGACAAAACAGCAAAATTGCTCCATTTCAACATTTGTAATGTTATATGTTCTATTGTAATTTAACATTTTGGCTCATGTGACGTGAAAGTCATTGCATTTTGATTTTATTCACAATTTACACTTCGTCCCAACTTGGCATGCTTTGTAGAATCAATTAATGTAAACCGGCTAGCGGCAACTGTATGGACAGTACCACGTGAGAAAATTGTGCTTGCTATAAGCACCTGCAATTAAAATGCAACTTCAGCTGTTTACTTTTATAACTCTGTCTGTCTTGTATTTGTTTTGTGTGTTTAAATGGACATTTGAGGCCTTAGATATCACAAGTACTGAAACATGTAAATAATTAATTATAATTGGACACAAACAAAAGAATCCCTCGTGTGCATAAATGACACATCACCCCCCCCCCCATCACCTCCTGATGCCCTCACATAGGATGTACGGCAGTGTATGATGACCGAATAATGATTAATGTATTCATTAAATTTGATATCACACACAATATTTCAGCCGCAAAAAAATGATATTAAAATAAAAATTGCAGCGATGATGCTAATTACCAGAGCTGTTAGGTGTCACACGGGGATATTGCGATCTTACGGCTATCATCACAGCCTTGAAGTTTTCTCCTGATAATCAGCATCAATATGCAAAAAGTAAAGATTGAGACAAGGATGAAGTTATTTCATTTTTGTTGAAACACTTAAATAACATAATTTTTCTAAGTTTTTCTTCAAGAACTTTGTCTGCGCCCATCTACGTCAATGAACGTACTTATTTTCAGAGTGTGCATTAATGATGCATCTTCAATATTCTCAGTCCATTATTATATTTTTGCTTCTTAAATCTAAATCATTAGAGAGTTGACTCATTGAGTGTTCCTTTGGGCGATCGCAACATAGTGTTGGTGAGGAAACCTCTTGGAGTGTGTGATTAAATGGGGCGTTTGACCTCTGCTTCTGCACTTGCATTGTGTCTCAGGGGCATCTCTGAGGAATTTTGTCCAGATTAAAGAGCTGCATTTTAACTGAGGGTTTACTGTTGCACAGGCTCTTTATTTTTTAGCAACTTTAAAATCTCTTGAAATGTGTACCGTTAATTTAGCATAATATTAAAACACCCATAGAAAATTATTTTTTTGTTTATTTTTGTTGTATTAATCGTCCCAGAGGTTATATCAACTTAAATTCTCATGTTGTTTTAATCAATTGATTCCACTATGTTTGCATTGACCTGTTTTGCTTTCCTGCCCCAACCTGCATGTGCCAGTTACATAAATCTGACCGAGGACATAGAGGGAGTACTGGGAGGTAACGGGGGAAATCGGGTTAGATCTTATCCACCCCGAGTACCTATTGATTTGACAGCTTGCACCTGAACATTTAATGCCTCTAATGTAAGCCACAGAGAGTGCCGCTGGATTGTATTCGCTGAATGTAGGTTAGGTCACATGCAGGACTGAGTATTACAGGGCCACCCGTAAACATGGTGGATATCGGGTGTCACCCCATGCCACACACACCTCACCTGCGGCCTGCATGTGTGGGGATTATGCGGGCGTGCCCCACTTCCTATGGCAATGTGATTCGGCGTAGTTGGCAGGATTCTATTTAAATCGGCCATCTGCTCACCCCTGCATGTTTGTGCACGACTCTGTTCGTACAACGCAGGGTTCCGGACAGCCTCCGCACGCGCCCTGAGAGAAGCCGTCAGGCCCCCTTTTCCGGCCTTCCCCCACCCTCCACCGCAGCGCCGTGGCCGCCCTTACTACAGCCCCCATCCACCTCTCTAAAGATGGACGAGCTGCAGGATTTGCCCGAGCTGCCGGTGAGTTCACTCGCTAACTCGCCATTAATGACTGATAACATTCACGCTATGGTTTAGCGGGGAGCCGTATAACACAAAACGTTCTTGCAGCTTCACTGCAATGTTGTACTAAAACATTTCCGCAACATTCCGAAATGTTTTGCGTTAGCTGTGTCAGGAATTGGCAGCTTGAAAGGCTGGGCCCAATGGGAAAGGTGTTTACTTTGTTTCAGGAGGCCTGTATTCAACTGTGGACTGCATAATCGTTGATAAGATGAAAATCTTTTCCCTTTAGAATTGAGATGACAGTTCAGTAGGGAAATGTCTATTTGTGTTGTAAATTTATTGCTGATTTCCTCTTCTTGCCTACACTCTAGCCTGACTGATAGGTGCCAACATGCGTAAAGATTGCCAAACTGAGACTAGTGTTTAGTTTTGGATGCATTTTGCGTTAGTTAGACGAGGCCGGTTGGTGGCCGGCTAGTTGTTCGTTCTGTATCTGGCACAGCCGCAGACAGGAAATGGCCTAATTTGATGCCTTCACTGCAGCATATAGGGTGATTTTAGCCACACTTCTTTAAATGCGACTCCCTAATAGATCAGAATCCTTATCATTCATGCATGAGATCGCTTTGGTGTTCGAATCAAAACTGAGATCTTTTAAGAATGAATTATGCAGCGGCAGCCCTAACTCAAGTATATTGCTGGGCTCTGCATCTACTTAATAATTCAGATTCAGATGAATTTATTTTCATTGTTACAAAATGGCAACAAAATTACGTTTGGAGAGAAAGTGCTCCGGGCTACTGCAATATGCGTCGTGCTGCCAATTCCACTTTGTCCTTCGAAAGTTAAAGGTTACAGAAAAGGAACATTGATGATATCAGACATAATATACACATCAGGTTTATAACACGACACGCAGGAAACACGTAGGAATTTTTTCAGGGGAATCGGGGGGGGGGGTGAAGAGTGGTAGTTTTAGTTTCGGAATGTTGGATACACATGCGCCCTACATACTGTCATTCTGATGTTGACATGAGTATACACCAATTACAATCAAGGCCCTGACTTGTAAATACGCTCATTTTATTCAGACTTCGGGTGTATATTCATTGATTGATACGAGGATGCTGACATATGTAAATATGTGTGTGTTTACTTGTCAGTGTGTCTTCACTGATGGCCATTCTGAAACTGATTTGCGTATAGTCTGATTTGAATATGGACACTGACACTTGACTGATGACATCAGTTGTCATACAGGCACCATGTGTGTATATAACTTGATTTTTATAAGGACTCTGGTCTGTGTCTGTGTCTGTGTCTGTGTCTGTGTCTGTGTCTGTGTCTGTGTGTGTGTCCGTGTCTGTGTCTGTGTCCGTGTCTGTGTCTGTGTGTGTGTACATTGATTGCCACTCTGAAACTGATGCATGAATATATACTGATTTGCATTCGAACTCTGACTGGTATGTACTACAATTTTGATGCTGGAGACGAATGATTATGCACGATGGAACGCTTGTGCACATTCACCCGCTGTAAGCTGCTGATTTTCTCAGAGAGGCTTATCGAGTTGTTAACCTGACTCTCTGCTGGATCAGATCAAAATCATCAAGAACTGTTGAATGCAGGAGAACTCACACAGCTGTAGATATTATGCAGCAGGATTGGACAATAGTATAGAGAGTCCTCAAAGATTGTGGGTTCCCATACCAGGGTGTGTTGGCGATGAAGGAACATGTCCAGGGAGCAATCTGTTATGGCTGAACTCATAAACCAATAGTTCTTGATCAAATTTATTATGCTGGTGAAATTATGAGCAATTAATTGAACAACTGTTACAAACTAAAACCAACTGCTGAAGTCTGTGGCCCCCTGGCACCAGGAAAAGGGACCCCTTGAGGGGGCCCAAGAATGGGCTCTCACAGGTTTATACCAGAACAGAATGGGTTGTTTTTTTACCGTAAAGTTTGTACAAATCTGGCGCAGAGAAATAAATGAAGGGGAAAAACCAATGAATGACCTTCAGGGGGTTTTTGAGGAGAATATAAATGATAACAGTGAAGGGGGATTGTGTAGTTCAGACGGGGTACAAGAAGGAGGGGTTGGGGAGGGAGGTGAGAAATGCTTCCGTCCTCCACACAGTCATTGTCCTCTCCCGTGTTTCTGCAGACTAAGAAGCCTCGGCAGGAGCTGGACGCTGGCCTGGAGAAGGGGCCGAGGTTTGTCTGTTTATACTTTGTCTCTGAGTAACTAATGCACTGCACACGGAGGGGCACGCTCGATTGCTTCCTGCCATTTTGATTCGTTATGGATGTCAGAACTGTTCTGAAGAAACGGGGACATTGCTCATTTACATCTTGTATGGTTTATTTCTGAGTTGAATGTTGAAAGGTCAGTGTTGGCATGCATGCCTGCTTTGTGGGGACTACCATGTACCCCCTTAGTGCTTTGCGTATTACAGAAGGGGAATCGATGTCTGTATGAGTTCACCAGTGCGAAGGAAAAATCATTCAAATTCACCATTAAATGCATTATTTTGACAAATTATGGGAATTTTGCTTCGTTTGGATGGACTGTTCTGGTGGGAATGGAGTTTCGTCCTTTTGAATGTGATTAATTATGTCGTTGAAGAGGAGGGCTTTTGCCAAATCAGAGGATCTGTGCAGCGAGAAAGTGTCTCGCTCTTGCCTTCAGCTGAAGGTCTGATCTAGTAAGCGAGTGTCTATCGTGGAAGTGCTTTACTGGAAAATATACACAGAAAAATGGCCTCCGCTGTCAGTGACTAATTGCTGGCCGTTTGTGTTTGGTAGGGGATTGGGGGTTAGCGACGGCAACAGCCCGTCGGACACTGGCAGTCCAGCTGTTCTGGCGTCAGACCTGAACACTTTCCCACCCACAGCTGGCACCCAGCTCGAAGGTAAGAGGCCACTGTGCTGCGCTCGGTCTGAAGAGCACTAGTCATACCCTGCTGGTTTATGTTTTACATCACTTACAGCCTTATTTATCTCACCATTTATGGTGTCCAGCCAACAGTCTGTTCTTAACTGAGCGTTCTTTTACTGATGTAATAATAACCATTGCGACTGTTAAGCAGTGATTTTCTTGAAGAGCATTTGCTGAATGATAGTCTCGTCAGAGTGAAAAAATGTTAACAATCTTCTCAAATTTAATTGTTGGGTTACAGTTGGGTTGTTCTTTGAATCGATTTGGGAGGGTTTTGGAAAGGACAGGAATATCGGTCCTGTGGGAGGAAGTTTGCTGCACTTGACTTGATTTAATGACATCGAGTGGCATTGGACACAGGTGAGGAGTTTGGTTGTGTTTCTGTATGAACGCTCGAGCTGCTGTGTTTGTGTTCTCGTCTTCCTAGGGGGTCAGCGGTCAGAGACTGGGGCAGAAGCTCAGCCCTGCAATGAGGCTGACGACTCTTTTACACACACCGGTACTTTGAGCACGCACACACACACGCACACACACACACACACACACACACACACAGTGCAACATATGCCAGAACAGTGCTGCATACAAACCATTAGTACCGTTCAAGCACAGACTCGGGAGCCTCTGCGCGCACAGAGAGTCCGAGTGTCCCTGAAGTGCCAGCTGCTGGGGTCACTCAAACTAGACTTCGGTTTTGCAGTGACGAGCATTTTTGCTGAGTACATTCACCACCCAGTCCTGAAAAAGCTGGTACATCATGGAAAAATGCAAGTAAACTCAAAAAGGACGGATTTGAAAAGTCCCTTCATCCTGAACTCTATTGAATCCAGTACAACAACACATATGATGTTCTGACATGTGATTTTTATTGCTAGTGTAATTGCTGCTGTGACTCAGCTTGTGTTGCTGTTGTTTTCACTGTACTGAAGATCGATGCATGGCGTTTGTTTTCTAGCTGTTACCTGCAATGGCCTTACCACCACATCTAGTGATTATTCCACTCAACTCTGCCAAGGTACCAGGTGCGTCACTGCCTTTGCACACACCCGCACACACTTGCAAGAATCCTATAGACCCCGACTCAGGAGATGCTTTTTTATTAATTCCAGAATATTCTGGCATTTAGATCTGTTAGGTGCAAGTCTATGTTGATGGTGCTTCTACTTCTGAGTGCCCTGTTCTTATTCTTTTTTTTGCTTTCATTGTGCTGGATCCCAGAATAAAGTGATGGTCTGTGTAAACGCTGTGTGCGTTTGGCTTTGCTGATCTGATGTTTGACGTGTTCCCCTCCCAGGTCCCTTGGACCTGTCCTGTCTCCGTCCCCAGTCCCAGCAGTCACCTCATACCCGAGCCAGCCGTCCTTCGCACCCCTGGCCCAGTCCACCATCTACAGCGCCTTTCCACCAGCCAGCCAGGGCTATGGCCTTCCCCCCTTCGGTTTGTGACTATCTCCACCCCCCCTCCCCTGTGACCTCACAGTGTTAACCAGCCAGCCAACCAATGAAATCAGGGGCTTGAGCTACTGAAGTGGACACGTTCAAATTAATAATGGATTTTTAAACTACAATTTGCTTTGCTGTTGCATACCAAATGAACATCTATCCTCCACCCCCTCAGTATCACACACCTCCATGTTTTCTTTGCTTCTCCGCCCTTATTCCCACCTGCAGGATCTATGTGGCCAGGCATTAAGACGGAGACGGGGCAGCCTGAGTCGCCCGCAATCGGTCAGCCAGGGTATCTCACCTTCAGCACCACGTATACCTCAACCCAGCCTGGACAGGCTCACTACTCCTACATGAGCCAAGGTAAGCCTCTTGGTCACCGCCTCATCTCCTTCGCTCTGAAAACCGCTACCCCAGGGAGATTCCAATGCATTTCTTTCAAATGGTAGTTCCCGGACGAGCCCCCATTTAGTGATTGGAAATGTATTGTTGTGCCACCAGACAATTTTGGTTGCCTGTCTCTCTGCTCATCTACAACCCCAGTTTCAAAGAAGTTGGGATGCCATGTAAAATGTGAATGAAAACTGAATGCAATGATGTGCAGATCTTATAAACCCATATTTTTTTCACAGTAGAACATCGACAACATATCAGATGTTGAAAATGAGACATTTTACCATTTTATGAAATATATTCGCTCATTTTGAATTTGATGGCAGCAAAACATCTCAAAAAAGTACGGACGGTCTCCAAAAACTTTGACATCGGGCTTAGGGGTATTCCGTGCATTGCACGCCTATTTTTTCTCTTACCATCCTCCTCACTGTGCGTACTGGCAAAATAACCTTGCGTCCTCCTCCAGGCTTGTTTACCACTGCTCCAATTGTTTTTAACTTTTTAGTGATTCCTCTGACATTATATATGGGCAGGTGCGGGCGAATGGCTATGTTCTTGCAGCCATTGCCTGACTTGTGAAGGTCGACACACATCTGCCTTTCTTGAATGGTGTGTTCCTTTGTCTTTCCCATGCTGAAGAGTGGATAAGAGAAATGGCCTCTGTGTCACATTATATTTATACCCCAGGGCAACAGGAAGTGGTGATTTACTAATTAAATGTTCCTAGATACTCTGATCAACTTTGTAAACTGCTGTAGAAATGACAGAAATACTTCAATTACCTTTAATTCCTATGAATTGTTAGGGGTGCCAATAATTGTGTAACTGGTGATTTTATGAAAAATCATTTTTCCCCTTAAAATTCACTTGAGTTGAAGGTTACATTTTTCTTCAATTTTCAGTGCGAGAGTATGCTTCTGCAATAAAAATTGAATGTATTACCTGGCCCCTCCCCTAGGGGGCCAGGTTAAGCAATGATCATGTCCGTGTGTGTGTGTCTGTGTCTGTGTCTGTCAGTCAGTCTGTCTGTCAGCCCGTGGCTGGGGCTAGGTCTGCTATCTCTGATTGCCTTGTTTTAAAGGCTTTCAACACATCTTCACCAGGGATGCCAATAATTATGGAGGGCGCTGTAAGTGATCTGTTGCCAATTAACCCAAGTAGTTACAAAATGCTCCTCCAGCTGTTTTTTTATTAGTATCACTTTTCCAGCCTTTTGTTGCCCCTATCCCAACTTTTTTGAGACCTGTTTTTGCCATCAAATTCAAAATGAGTGAATATTTTTCGTGAAATGTCTCACCTTTAACATCTGATAAGTAGTCTATGCTCTGTTGTGAATAAAATGTGGGTTGATGAGATTTGCAAAACATTGCATTCTATTTTTATTTACATTTTACACACCAACCCAACTTTTTTGGAATTGGGGTTGTGTCAAAGTGCCATTGCTCTAGAACGTATGATGAGCAGTCGACCTTAAATCTGGCCAGTTTGCGCTCGTGTTTAGCAGAGTGTTCTGAATAGAGCGTGATTTGTGTGATGAAGTGAAAAGTCAGTGTCTGTGTGTGTGTTGTGTCTCAGGGTCCAGCTTCAGCACCTCTAGTGTGTACACCTGCATCCCCTCTGGTACAGCCACCACAACGGCCTCCACCACTGTGGGTCAGCAGGTAACAGCCGCCGGCTCTGCACTCTTCTGTCTTACAGCAAGGCTGCAGGTTCTCAATTTAACCCTAATTTCGCATACCTGACTCTGCTAAACAGCAGCTCAGTAATATCTCCACCAGTTGAATGACATGCTCAGTGCTTGTGCTGGATTGAAAACCTACGAGCGGTTAGATCTCTTGAAACGGGATAAGGCAGCCCTGTATTAGGCTGTCTTGTCCAAAAAAAAAAATTGCTTTTTATCTCCTATTGTCCAAGCACAAAGCTGCTTCATCATTACCTAGCCCTTTGTCAAATTAGAACTTAGCTCAGAAATCACACAATGTCTGTTGTCTGATTGGAATCATTCTGTTGTCAAATCAGGACTCGGCTCATTGATTCTGTTGTCCAATCAGGGCTCTGCTCTGTCATTGTAAGCAGTCTGTGGGCCAGCCAAAAATCTGCTTGTTCATTATAAAATGTCCAGTCTTCTCACATACAGCTTCTCATAATCTGCTGATTCTCAGTCTGTATTCCCACCAGACATGGAGCTTATTGTTATGATTACAATTACAGCATAATCATTATCAAAAATAGTCACAGACTGTAATCATAATCATTATGGTCATTGCAAATTGTTGTGGGTTTTAATGGTAATCACTGATTTATTTCCTTGTTTAATCATAATGGGAATTTTCATGATAACAATCATTATTACAAGGTGATTACAGCTTTGTACATCAGTTCAGTTCCTATCTAGTTCAATTCTCTGTGTCAACCACTGTGGCTTCTGAGCAGTGATCCAGGGTAGCAGGTTTTCTTTTGCAAGCCATGCTGAACCACATAGCTATTTAAAATGCCTGCGATTTTATTCAAATGGTTGAAAGAAAATGTTCCAATAATGCTTTACAATAAAGGAAATGCATTCTGAGTGTTATCAGTTATCCAGAAAATGGCTCGATGACCGTGTTGAGCGGGGTCTCTGCGGGCTCTAAAAAAATCTCAAATTTTAGGCCTCAAAAAGTCTTACATTTGACAAGTTATTGTGGACAAGCTCTTAAATGCATTTTGACAGATCTTAATTATGTTTCGCTCATCATCAACGTTACGTCTCTGCAGTGCTCGTCTTAGTACTTCTGCAGCACCGAAGCTTTTATGCTTGTAGTTCTTTCAGGCTCAGTTGTAATCATTGGATGTAATGCGCTGTAAAAAAAATCTATAAATGAGACCAGCATGCAACTGGCATTGCAGCCTTGTCAGCGCATATGGCGGCCACGCAGTTTGTATGGGATTCGCGCACTTTCTTCTAGTATAGGGAAGTGTTATTTAATGGGTCTTGGCTCCATAAAAATGAGTTTAAGGACTGGTCAAGACCAGTTGCTAACAATATATTTGTGGCCTACAGCCACCCATCAGTGGCAGCTGGCGAACCAGCAATAGAGGAAGCGCAAACCATCCCTTAAATATAATGATTGGTCATGACCTGTTTTCAATCATTCATTTAAATTACCATTACAGAAACTCCGATAACTCAACATTATCAGGTTTGGTCAGTTTTCATTAATAACGCACACCTGTCAACTCTAACGCATTCGGCCTGAGTTTGAGTGGTATATTTACGTTCCCCTGCTCTAGTCAGCAATTATTCAATCAATGCATGTGTAAGAGATTCTCACACGGAATTGAAGTCCTTCTGCACGGAGGTTTATCAGTTTCACCTGCGTTATGACTCGGGACTTCTCACGCTTCTGTTTACTCCGGGGTTGTAAGCAATGTATGAGCTTCACGATCGTTTGAATTGTTTAAATGAAATAAGATCAATGGAAGCAAGGGAATTGCATAAAGACATTTCAAATGATCTTATTTCATTTAACCCATTTAGGTCTCAGGTCATTCAAAAAACGCCTATGAAAACCTATGGGCGATTTTGAAAAGAACCCCTAAAACCTAAGGTTTTCTGGAAAACAGCACCAAGGTGTCAACGTCTAGTAAAAAGCTGATATCTCAAATTCAATAAGTATTTGAGAGCTTACACATGTGGCTTTCATAAGAGCTTTGTTTTTTATTTGTGCAAATCTTCATCACAATATTTAAAACACTGAACAAACTATAACAAACTATAAAATATAATAAAACCAATAAAGTAAATAACAAATCTCTATCTACATAACATGCACAAGTGGAATAAAGAGGCTTAATAAATAAAAGTATAAGCTCTGCACTAGAGAATAACAAACATTTTTCCTTTCTCTGGAACAGGTGGCAGCAGTGGCGGAGCTACACGGGGGGTGAAGACACGTCCCTTTTAGTCCTGGCTAGATCTCAATCATTTTCCTATATTGACGTCTTTTCCAATTATTGTAATTGGCAACTGAAGACACGGTTTCTCTCCACATGCGATCTAACAGCGATTAAATCACGGGTTAAATTCAGTACAGTGGCGGAACAGAGAATTGGGTTGCACAAAACAGCCGTTTAAAACAATTATAAATCCTGACATGTTCTCAGTCATCTTCGTGATTAATAGACGGTTCACTCTGAGAGCGCTCCGCACTTAACAGGTGCTGCTTGTTCTCCCCGATTAGGTAAGACGACAATCATTCCTCTGGACGCGTATTTTCTGTATTTAAATCTATGTTATTCAAAATTGCATAGCCTACCTGTCGACTCTCACGCAAAAGGCTTGAGCCGTGCGCTTGTTATAACCTAGGCTATTTAATTGCCGAGTGCCACTGTTTGTTTTTTTTTTTTTTTTAAATCAACCCACGAAATACTGAGAGTGAAAGTCCGCGTTTCATTGGAACACGGACCAGTTCAATCACGCGAAGCAAGGTTATTTTTCTGGCCCATGATTTCATCGCGGTTAGATCGCATACGGTGAGAAACCATATCTTCAGTTGCCAATTACGACAATTGTAATTGGAAAAGACGTCAATAAAGGAAAATGATTGAGATCTAGCCAGGACTAAAAGGGACGTGTCTTTGCCCCCCTGTAGCTCCGCTGTTGGGTGGCAGGCATGATGAAGTGTCCGTTCAAATAGAATAAAAATAAACATATACATATAAAAAATAATGTGTCTTGAAGTGTTACAATGGCATCTGTCCTAGTATAAAGTGCCAGTAAAAGGACAGCAATGAGCCCGGAAATGGTTGGAAAAGTAATTAAAACAACAAAATGACGTATCCGCTTTCCCGGCCTGAAGGGTAGAAATGTGTAACGGCATCCTCGGTTTTAAAGGTTAAAATGAGCACATGCTGTCCTGGTTTAAATGGGTTAAACAATTTACCCAGCCTAATCCCCACGATAGCATGACATGATATGAATTGGAGCTTGAGTTCGCCCTCAATGAGAAAATAACTTGTTAATAAAAGGTTATTAGACAGTTAAAATTCTGGGATTGCCAGTGCCGCTGGAACAAAACCTGCAAATAACGGGATTCCCAGGACTGATTTTGAGAGACTTTGGTCTAAGTAAATCAGGCTTTGAATGTCCTATTCTCACCTTTGGTGCTCCCCTGCTGGCTCAGGATTACAACTACAGCACTCTGGGCCAGAGCCAGTTCCCACAGTTCTACTCTCCAGCCAGCTACACCACGGCCGGCTTGACTATCACCAGCGCGGAGGGGGACGGCGTGCCCGTGGCTGGGTATCCCATCTCAAAGACAGAGAGCGAGACTCCCGCAGGGCTGCTCAGTGACACAGGTATCTGGGTGAAGCAAATGCGATTTTAAAGTAAACTCTCTCAGGAAAGGCGTCATTGGCTGAGTCCCTTGTCTTGTCTTCCTGTCCTAACCCGCTCTCTCAGATGCCTCATCGGGCATGGCTCTCAACCTGGCACCCTGTGACCCGGAGGAGACTGGCAGGCGGAACAGCGGCGGTAAAGCCAAGGGCAAGGCCAAGAAGACTGACAGCACCCAGTCCATTGACAATGACCTGGAGGTAGAGACTACTCGGCTAGCCTGGTGGTTTTATTTTTTCTTTTTTTTTAAATTTTTTTTTTTTGAGTTCTCATTTGGTAAATCTGTCGGTTGGGAATCCCACAAGATGTCCATCTATTGAATGAAGAGTGAGGAGACGCACATGGATTTATGCTGTTTTTTTATTCCCTCAAATTCATTCCATGACAGTAATATGAGACACCTGATATCAAAATGCGCATTCCTAGAAGCACTGTTGAAATGACACTAAGATGGCTTTTTGTACCAATTTTCTACCTTGGAACTGTTCCAAAGTTCTCTCATTATACTCTTTCCATTGTAGAGGTGGAGCCATGGTGTAATTGACAGTTTTCCCACCACAGAACTTGGACCTGGCTGATATAATCATTATAGCCCTGTACTGATGATAGGCTGGTTCATGTAGCCACCTCCCAATGCGGTGCTGGAACCAGACTGGCTCATCACATATTACAGGTTCAGAACTTTTCCTGACTGACCTCTTCTCTCCTTGCTCCAGCGAATCTTCCTGTGGGATCTGGACGAGACCATCATCGTCTTCCATTCTCTTCTCACTGGGACCTTTGCGCACAAATTTGGCAAGGTGCAAACAAACTTTCGGAAACATAACTCCTCTGATTTTCTGTGATTTTGTTTCTGCCCACTCCCTGACCCTGGCTTTCCCCTGCTCTGACCGTCCCTCTTGGCTTCACCCCTTCAGGAACCGTCCACTGTCCTTAACCTGGGTCTGCAGATGGAGGAGTTGATCTTTGAGCTGGCAGACACTCACTTGTTCTTCAATGACCTGGAGGTGAGGCAAATCAACTTGTTGGGTTTTGTTGTGGTGAGTGGATGATGTTTGATAGTTGACAAGAGGGATTCAGTCCATCACATCAAGAAAATGGTTGTATGGAAGTTTTGCTCTTCAAGGAAGCGGAGCAATGTTCAGGAACGAGAAGAGTGTAGTTGTTTGGCTGTTACAGAAGAAATGGTTGTTTTTTTTTTTTGTTTTTTTTTTTAGACGTGGAGATAATTTTTGCAGTTGCGGTTTTGCAATTGAGATTATGTTTTGGTTCAGGATTGCAATTTATTATATTTTGCTATATTCTACATTATAGCTTTTACCCTCAGCCCGACTTCAGGCCGAAGGATATTATCATCAGTTCATCGTCTGTCTGTCTGTCTGTCCGTGTGTGCACCTCTAAAGTCAGCATCAATAAACTAGTTACCCATGCCAAAACATTCGCGGTAATGTCGGGAATCCAGGCCAGGAAAGAATTTTTCAGATCGGACCATTTTTTGGGAAAAAAATGGCATTTTTGGCATTTTTGAAAAGAACTTTGTCGAGGACTGATTTTGATGAAGCATTTGAGCTAGGGGGTTTATACGTGGGGGCATGATCATATATATATGCGGGGCTCTAGATTAGTGAAAAAATTTGAATTTTCCGAAATTTTTGTGGGACTTTGGGCATTTTTGTATTTGTAAGTGTATGTTCTGTGGAATTATGTCTCCCCCTTCCTGGGATGGGGGGGGGGAGGAAGACATATTGTTTTTGCCTGAATTCCCATTGGCGTCGGCATTCCCATTTGTTTCCGGAGCATAACTCTGAATGTGCCTTTTGAGGGTTTTAGAACTGCTTTTGAATTTTATTTTTTCTGTTTCCATTGCAACAATTTGGACTTAGGCATATTGAAGGGTGGGATTCCTTTCCGGACCCTACCTCTAAAATGTGAAATTGGGGAAGGGGGAGACGTCTGTTTTTATGCGCAAAAGCCATTATAGTTCTACTTTGGTTATTGTGTAATTGTTCTGGGACACTTAAGTCAGGCAGAGGGTGTTCAAACGCGGGCGCTTCTTGTTAATCATCTGGCATATAACGCCAGAAGGTTATAGCTATTGC
The DNA here is from genome assembly GCA_029721435.1 of Gymnothorax reevesii. NCBI lineage: Eukaryota > Metazoa > Chordata > Actinopteri > Anguilliformes > Muraenidae > Gymnothorax > Gymnothorax reevesii. The sequence goes on from CM056577.1 coordinate 116,972,876, forward strand.
TCTGTCCATTCATCTATTCCTCCGTCTGTCTGATAACACTGTTTTTGGCCAGTGCATAACTTGACAGGCATTTGATATTTTCCCGTGAAATTTGGCACGCACACATCACCCATATCGAGGCTTTGGAGCGTAATGGTTACATGTCCATTTTACGGGTTTTGAGAAAAATAAATTTTTAGGTTTGCAAATGTTCTATTAAATCAGGTGCATCATTTACATCTTTTATGTCAGTCACTCCTTTGCTGCGTGGTTCAGAAGTATACTGAACATACAAATTTTCATAAGTGTGGTACTGCGATGTCATGCCCAAAAAATGCCAAAATGGACATGTCACCTCCGTGCTCCTACAATTCTAGCACTTGATGTGATATCAAACAATGGTGATAGATTGAAGTTAAGTTTGTTTGCAATGGAAGACATGATTCTGAAATAGTATTCATGTTCATTCATCAAATTATCAATGTTCAATTCACATAAGCAGATTTTGTTGGACATACCACAAAATGAAAATGTGAATTCTGTTTAAAACTGAGGCGCAAGGACATATAATTATTGTGCTCCAAGAATTAGCTGATAGAAACGTGTAACAGGAGGCAAAAATCTCAAAATCACAAAATTTGGACACATCACCATTGTACTCCAAACCCTTGATATGCTGAATTGGTTTTGCTATGTTGGGATTTTATATTGATTGACCACAGGGTGGCGCTATGACCCCAAACTTCACATTTTTAACTTCTGAACCATAGGTCTCTGAGGCAAAATTCTTTTTTCACTGGATTCTGTGGGTCCACACACATCTATCCATAGAAGTCATGCCTATTTTAGTATGGGTAGATTTTCTGCCTTTTTACATTTTTTGTAAAACCTTTCAATTCCAAATTTGATAAACTGCATCTTCGAACTAAGAGCTTGTAATGATATATGCACTGAGTTGTCACATTAGAAGATGTGGCTGCAGTAATCCAATGAATTTTGTGTGTTTGGACCTGTTTGCCATAATAAGCTCTGACTCCTGAATTTAATGTCCAGTCATGGCCAATCTTGAGATCCCACATCTACAGGCCAATAGACTTGAGATTACCAAATGTTGTGTAAATCCTTCCAAAGGTTGCACTATGGGCAACAAATAGTCATAACTCTAAAACCAATTTCCCATTTAACCTAAAAAGTTTAGCCTGCTTCATATTGGTCGAGCAGAATGGCTGCCATCGGCCAATCATTTTTAGCTCACCTGCGCTGAAGGCTCGGTGAGCTTACGTCGTGGTCTGCTCGTCCGTCGTCATTGGTTCATAAGTCGTTGTTCGTGTGTGAACATCATCTCCAAAATTTCAGAGCCGACAAAGCTGAAACTTGCTGTGCATGTTCCAACCCATAATGCATCAGAGTTCATTTGAGGCATTCTGATCCCAGCTCAAATCTGGCTGCCACATCAGCCATCTTAAAACTGCCAGTTTGACTTGTTTGCCAATAATTTCTGCAGCATTTCATTGACCCTCGTGACCTCTGTCAGAAGGCCACACACCTACATTTCATGAATATATTTACAAAAATCATCACCTCCTAAATTACTTGACCTAGGCATCTGATGCTTGGCATACATTTTCCTAACCGTGAGTACATCTGTTTTTTCGAAGCATTGTGATCTAATTTGAATCATGGCCAGCCATCTTGAAAAATGCCAGTTTCACTTATTTGTCAATCGTTTCTGCATCGATTCAGCTGAAATGTGATTTATACATTCTATCTACAAAGACTTAATACTTGTTTATATTCTAGGTATGGGGTATGTTCCATATTGACCTTGATTTCATTCTGTCATTAGGTCACACCCCTATATTTCATGAATATCTTTTGGACATTGTTGACTCGTGTAGAAGGAAATGCTGGAAAAGCTTGAAATTGATTTATTATTAAGTCCATATTTATTGGCTAGTAAGTAATGTTTTCTTGAGTGTCGACGGTTTTGACATTCAGCAGTGTTCTCAAAAAGCATTTCATTTATAAGGTCTGGTGAAATGCATAAAAAAGCCATCATCATCATCTTTGCTAGGGAGGCATAAGTTCATTTCACACTTTTGACACATGAACAGACTGTCCTTCACAACCATCAAGAAATGCTGACCATTCTTCAGTTCCTTATGTCTGAGAGGGAAGTGGTCAACAAGGTCATATTTACCATTCTGATTGACACGACTAGCTGAATAGAACTTTGCGCCATGAACAGGGGTAACATGGTCCTTACAGTCTTCTCTGAAAAATTACAGCCCTGGTTTTGTTCATCACGTCCATTATTTTGAACATAAGTTTCAGAAAATTGCTCAATGTACATAATGTTCAATATTTTGGACAGAGCATAAAAAATAGGTATACTTCAGTGAATAAGCATGCATTACTAAGAGAATGAGTTTAATAGCATGCTATATAACGTGGTTCATTACTTTCTAACAGAAGATCTGATCAAATTTCAGTATAATGCAACTTGAAGAGTTCAGTGAACTTAACTCTTGTTCTTGGAAGCTGCCATCTTGGTTGCTTGTGAGAAAAAGAACTTGCTGAGCACAGAGCCATCTATGTCATAGAAATACAAATGTAAATGTGCAATGTATTTTGACCTTCATTTACCCTCTAATTAGGATATTCCGCTCAGTTTTATGAATATTTTAAAATCTTCTCAAAAAATTCTTCAATGAAGTTTAAAATTCATGGACTTTTTTTTTTTTTTTCTTTTTTTTTTTTTGCCTATCAAGACTGATTTCTTCAGAAGTTCAAAATTGGAGTTCCAATTTACTTTTGGTTGCCTCATTTAAGTTTGACTGAAATACAGTATATAGCAGCCATGATGGTCATCTTGAAAATGCCATTTAGGGTCTTTTGTTTGCAGGAAAAAAAGTGTATATATACACAATATAGTGGCCATATTTAAAAAGTTCCTTTGATTCATGTGTCTCCCTATATTGATTCAAATTGGATGAGTTTATAGGTAGATCCTAAATACATGCTCGTTGTCAAATCTTTAAAAGTTTGCCATAATTGTATTAACTGGCCTTAATTTAGCCTCATTGATATCCTGTGCGATGTGTGCATGGATTAATCCAGGTGAACTCCAGTGCCATGGCACTATTTCCTAGCATCCCCTTCCAGTCTCTTAGCCATCATGTGTAATCATTATGTAAATTTATATAGATTCTTTGTGATGTCTGAAAGGCTAATTTACCCTATGCTGAATCACTGCCTTTTTCACATTTCAAATTCTGCAGGGGTCGGGGAGATGTGCTGTCTCCTGTCCGCTGTTGATTGTCAGCTGTTTTTGAGAAAGGGTGTGAGTGTGATGCCAGTTCTCTTGCATCATACCCACAAACGTTTACATTGGTCAGCACAATGAGCTGAGCACTAACTGAGCCCTAGGATAATTGTGACCTCTTCTGTGGCTCATGTTTGTCTCACTAGGACTGTGATCAGGTGCATGTGGAAGATGTAGCTTCTGATGATAATGGGCAGGATCTGAGGTAAGCTGCTGTGTCTGATTTTGGAGGTTTTCCACTGAGATGCATTCTGCCTCTGCCTTGGTTCTGATTTGTTTTTGTATTGTTTTTTTTTAACTGTAATGTGTGATGTAATGCTTTACAATGCACAGTACAGTGCAAAGGTTTTAGGCATGTTTGAACTATTCTACGCTTAACCCACAGTTAACCAAGTACCTTTCCAACTGTGTAAAAATCATTTTCCTAGGCTAATATGTTGATTATGGGCCAATATTTGGAAAAATAGTTATAAAAAAAATAAATAAAAAATCGACTCTTTGGCCCACCTCTCCAAAATGTAGCAGATCTGCTACATGGGGTAATAATGCGAATGGAAAAATTAAAGTGACGGACCATTCAAGTTATTCTCAAATGTTTATTTGGCAATAAGAAACAAAACCAGCAGGGTGTCCAGGCTGTTAACCCTTTCACTTTATGTAGCCGATATGCAACGGTGGTTAATAGAGGGTTGAGATGCATCCAAAAATCATGAAAAGAGAGGTTTCTTATTTTTGAAAAAACATACCATAAATATGAATGAAGTCTTCAATCCGAAATTAAAATTATATTTGTTGCGACTTCCCTTTTCTAAAAAATTGGGTACATCTTCCTTTAGTTTAATGATTTGTGTAGATGATTGGCTTTTTGCTTCTTCTCAGCATACTGGAGAACTTGGCACAGTCCATCTGCTGATTGACTGTCCGACTTGCCTCTGTCATCTGACATCTCCTGTATCTGAAATCTGCATTTTATCTTCTGCAAAACTGATCTGAAAAATAATAAATAAATGTCAGAGAATAAATTCAAATAAGAAAATCGTGGGTGCCTAGAACCTTTGCTCAGTACTGTGTATTGTAGTATGTGAGCGTTTGGACCGAAAAATAATGTGATCTGGCTGCAGTTACAGCTTTGGAAGCATGATATGAATGTAAATGCAAATTAATGCTGACAGTGTCTACTTCAACTTCCTATTGACATTTTTTATTGTATGGGAGTAAAAAAGAGCTGCGGTTGAAGTACCTGCAGACCGCTCCGCACTGCAGTGTGGATGAGACGCACCCTCCCATTCAGTTGTGTGACTCTGGTGGTTTGTGTTTGAGAAAATGTTTACTATTGGCAACCATCAGCACGTCGACCGTTTGCGTTTTCCTCAGCAACTATAACTTCATGGCGGATGGCTTCAGCAGCTCTGGGGGCAGCGGTGGGACTCCAGGCTCCGCCAGTGGGGTGCAGGGGGGCATGGAGTGGATGCGCAAACTGGCCTTCCGCTACCGACGCCTCAAGGAGATCTACAACAGCTACAAGAGCAACGTCGGGGGTGAGGAGGCTGGACTCTGTCTGAGGCAAACCTTTTTTTTTTTGTCCATGGCAGGACTTACTGACCCAGTTCCTGGAGATCTGCTCTCCTATAGATTTCCATTCCAACTCCTAGAAAGCACCTATCATTTACCTAGTAATAGAGCACTTGGATAGTTGCTAATTTGTGGAGTTATCTCAAGATTGGGTTAAAATGGCTTCAGACAACGTGGAGACTCTAGTGCAAAGGTTTTCAATTTGGAGAGTTATTATCCTGAAGGTTTTCACTCCAACTGTAATTTATCACACCTAATTTGGATAATTAGCAGCTCATCAAGATCTCTAAAGGGGAATATAGGCGTGCTGTGCTTTGGTTGGAGTGAAAACCTTCAGCATCGTAGCTCTCCAGGAACAGGGTTGGAGACCACTGTGTCTTGAGTTGCGGAGGTGGGCGGCCCTGGTCTGACACGTCAGGTGGCGTGACTTGGAAGACCAGAGCACATGTTCAAGTAAGCACGAATCATGAGTGTGTATTTAAGGGGGAGTTGGTGAGTGAGTGTCATGTGTTTGTTAAGGATGTTGCAGTACACATCTAACAAGCCCAGAGGTTCTTGTTTGTGTTGGGAATTGCAGAGGGAGTTCTGCATGAGTCAATACTGTGGTGTGTCAGAGTCGAGAGCTCTTGCTGTTAGCGAAGGAGATTGCAGGGGGTTGGTCACATGTGAGTGACAGATGGAGAGCTGACTGCCATTAATGTCACCCCTCGAGGGCAATACGGGGATCGCTGTATGATTGAGAGGTATGGGCATATTGGTCAAAGGTCAGAGGTCGTGCCCTCTCACACAGGTCTGCTGAGCCCCCTGAAGAGGGAGATGCTGTCGAGACTCCGTACAGACATCGAGAATGTGACGGACGCTTGGCTCAGCACCGCCCTCAAGTCCCTGCTCTTGATCCAGTCCAGGTATGCTGAATACCGACCGGCTTCATCACTGGTCACCATTACCGTGCAAACATGGTGTAAACATGTCGTAGGATTTTAGTGGGTCGACAATAGAAGGGACTGACCTACGTTTGGGAGAGGAGGATTTGAAGGTTGCGTAGTAGCGGTCACAGAACAATATGTGTCGTACTACTTTCGTAGGAAAATGTGCGGCACGGTGGCACAGTGGTTAGCATTGCTGCCTCACAGCAAGAAGGTTGTGGGTTCGAATCTGGCCTGGGGCCTTTCTGTGTGGAGTTCTCCCCGTGTTGCGTGGGTTCTCGCCGGGTACTCCGGTTTCCTCCCACAGTCCAAAGACATGCATATCAGGCTAATTGGAGACACCAAATTGCCCATAGGTATGAGTGTGAGAGCGAATGGTGTGTGAATGGTGTGTGCGCCCTGCGATGGATTGGCAAGCTTTTCAGGGAGGGTCCCTGCCTTTGCCCGTAGTCAGCTGGGATAGGCTCCAGCTCGCCCCGTGACCCTAGTGAGGAATAAGCGGGTATAGAAAATGGATGGATGGTGTGTTGTTAGCGCACCTGGACTGAAGGTCGTCCATAAACAACATCATCTCCAAAACCACTGGACCAATAAAGCTTAAACTTGGCAAATATGTTCCTACCCATTAGAACACCAAAGTTTGTTTGCGGTGTTGCGATCCGATTTTAAATATTGCCGCCATGGCAAAGTCTATGAAAATGCCATTTTGAGCCATTGTGAAGCATTTTTTGGAGCAATTAAGCTGATATTTGGTATATGAGTAGATGGAAGCAAGCCCTAAAATATATTTGATGGGTTTTGAGAAAATTTTGAAATTTGACCTCAGCACTTCCGCCACGCCCACTTTTGAAGGTATTTAATTAAACATCATCTTCTCCGAAACCATTAGATCGATAAAGCTGAAACTTGGCACATACGTTCCCACCCACGAGGACAACGAAGTTTGTTGGCATTATGACATTATATAACAGCCTGTAAAATTATAAACAATATCGTTAGCTACTGTGCCCGTGGCACGATTTTTTTATTTGTGTTGTAAACGGTTACGCCAGAAATGTGTGCGCCTCTTAGCTGAATGGTGAAAATATACTTTGAGTGGCTTGGTATTTATTTAAATTTCCTGATCCCTGATTGGCTGCAGGGGCAGATGTGTGAATGTGCTTGTCACCACAACCCAGTTGGTTCCTGCGTTGGCCAAGGTGCTGCTCTATGGTTTGGGGGACGTCTTCCCCATCGAGAACATCTACAGTGCCACTAAAATCGGTAATTACCCAATCAGTTCAACTCCCGGACCCCCCCCCCCCCTTCATGCTCCACCATCATGTTTCAGCTGCCCAACCTCTGTTGCCAACTGTAATTATTCATTTTCACCTTCACTCAGGAAAAGAGAGCTGCTTTGAGCGAATTGTCTCTCGTTTTGGGAAGAAGGTCACGTACGTCGTGATCGGAGACGGTCGGGACGAGGAATTTGCCGCCAAGCAGGTGAGAGGCTGTCAGTCAGTTGTCAAAAATGGGTCCGGATCATCAGTTGTTTAGCATTGTCTTGTGAGGCATGCACTTAAATTGTGACACTTGGTGTCTGTTTATTGGTGGTTCTCTGAGAGCTGTACTAATTAAGCTGTCCGTAAGGGTCTTACTCTGCTCTTGATGTGCGCACTGTAGTATCTGCTCATTTGCTGTGCATTGCGTGTTGTCTGCTGAGGGCTGACCTAAAGCTTGCTTAAGTAAGGTGTACTATTTTTCTGGGTACTGTGATGTCTACAAATTAACTATGCCTAAAGGTGGGATCTGTGTTTAGCTCTATACTGTGTGGTTTTTTTTTGTACTGTGGGGCCTCCTCTTTTTGCTGTGTGCTGTGGGGCCTACTCTGTTACCTGTGTACTGTTTGGGCGGACTCTTTCGTGGTGTTAGCTGACTGGGCTCTTTGTGTGTTCTGCGTGCAGCATAACATGCCCTTCTGGCGCGTCTCCGCGCACGCTGACCTGGTGTCCCTGCACCAGGCCCTGGAGCTGGACTTCCTGTAGAGGGCGGGGTGAAAGAAGGAGTGGGCGGAGCCAGCCCCTCCTCTCCCTTCTCTCTCTTCCACCCTCTCTGCCCATCCTTCCCTTCCCTTCGGATCTTCATCCCGGCCATCCAAACCACGGGAGCCGGGTACGTTTGTGATATAGCCCAAACTGGACAGGACCCCCAACACAGGGCCGAGGGCCCCCCCTCCTGCCCCTGTAACCCCCACCCCACCCACCTGACGGCAGCTATCCACTCTTGGGCCGGCACACGTCCCAGGCCCCTCATCTTTACAAGGCTGTGAGGCACAGGACAACAAGAGCAGTGTCGCTCTCTCTCTCTCTCTCCCCCCCCCCCCTCTCTCTCTCTCTCTCTCTCTATCTCTCTCTCTCTAACCACAGGACACCAAAGGCTCGCACTGTGTTAAAACTTTTAGGCGATTTGGATGTTCTATAACTGATTTTTTTTTTTCCCCCATTCCCTCCGAGCACTTCAGAAAAAGGTGTTCGCTACACTAATCTCCTGTTTTCATGTTTATTAAAATGCCTGTAACATTAACTCTTCACTCTTGCATTCACAAGCGTATCATGCTGAGGTAACGTCTCTTCTTTTGGACTGTTAAAGCTTGTGCTAACATGTTGACTTTTCTATCCTGGGTTCCCTGCGTCAAATAATGTACTAAAAGCAGGTGTTGAATTTAAGATGAATGTTAATGCCAGTAAAAAAAAAAGCCTGAACTGTTAGGCTTCCCAAAAAGCTCAGTGGAGTTATGTATTGGACGGCACCACTCAATGAAAGGCTCAATTGCTGAAGACCCGCACGAGGATATTGGTACCAGTCAGCCGTTTGCTTTGGTGCACTTTGTCAAAGTGTCCATAAATGAAACAGAACCTCATGCTGGCGGGTGCAGTCCAACCAAAGATGGTTGAGGAATCTTGAGTTGTGACTCTCAAGCGTTCCAAGCATGGTTCTCAGAGTGAAGACCTCAGTCACATTTCAGAATTGCGTCTGTATTGTTAGGTTTAGTTTTCGCATAATGTAGGCTATCAAGTAAAAGTGTCTGATTTGTAATGCTGGTATGTCCAACGAAACGCGTTCCATGGGGTTTTTACAGCGAATGGCTATGAATTACGCTGGAGAATGGAGCTGGTTAGGTCGTTTTCATGTGCCGCGTTTGTTTCATTCTGGAATTTCTATAACTGGAAGAGCTTTGTGTGACTGCCACTTGCAACTCTGATGTCCACTGAAGAAGTTGAACACGCTAATGTTCACTGAAAGCAAAAATGATTTCCAGAGTTCAGTGTGGAAATCAGAAATTTGTTTTGTTATTTCAGTTCATTTCCAAACTGCTCTAGCTATTGCCCGTCCCACCTAATAGCTATCTGCACTAGCTGCTCCCCCAAAGTCACTGCATTATGTTCATGTTACCACTAGATGGCGGAAGTGCAGAACATCAGGACTTACCAAAGGCAAAGGCAGCCCTACTCGGTGCCTGTTGTTTTACAGTTCGGCCGTATTTTTTAGGGTGCAGGAATGACACTTGAATTCTAATCCTGAAGTCTCATTTCTGGGATAGAAAGAAAATGGAAAACCCTGTTGTTTACAGGAAGTAATTTCCTCCAGGTGTTTCCCTGAGCCTGAGATGGTGGTCCGTTCTGCAACGAAGGGGTAGAGGTTTCATAACTTCAGTATTTTATGAGAGACTTGTTGTGGAAGAGCGGGACGGATTTCCTCGTACTTCAAACCAAGGTGCTGTGCTGTACGAACCAGAAACACTTGAACGCTCATGTCGGTATCCACAGTCGGTCACTCATGGTGGTGATCCTAGTGCTGATTAAACGCACACGTATGACCGGCCGACCAATCCAGTGATGTAGGAGGAACCCTACAGCTTTACACTACTCAACATGTCCGTTGCCCCGCCCTCCCCCCCCGGCAATCTTCCACATACAACAGGACTGCAATCAAAGAAATCTTGCTTCCTGTGCAGTTGAACACCAAAGGTTAAATGACGGAGGTCTTTTTGGGGCGATAGTGTTTAATTAGAGTAGCTTTTGATGTAGGTAGGTAGTTAGGCCTATATTATAGGACAGTGGGGGAGGAAATATCGAATTGTGCAATACTTTTTTTTTTTTTTTTTAGTCCGAGGTGTAATCAAAGGGAGGCAATGACAAAGGTGGAAAACGGCCCATTAAAAGCCGTCGAGCCGATCCATCTTGTCCTCATCAGAGAGGGAGAGAACCAGTCACTGGTATCCATGGGAGAGAAGCAGAGCTGAATTAATCTGGTCCTTGTGATAGTGGCGTATGGCTCATATCACTGGTCCCAATGACCGTAGTGATGTACTCTGTGTGCGGCAGAGAGTTTGTCGAGCTGTTAACTGGGGGGCCGTGAAGAGATGGTAGAGCTCGCACCTCTGACCCCTGTGAGCTTATGACTGAACAAATCTGAGCCTGAAGATTTAGCAATTTCACATGCAAGCAGCTGGACGATTACGAATGTTGTGTATTTGTGTGTCTGTACATATTTATATAGTGCCTTTTAACCCATATATATGAATATATCAACATCTGTAAGGGATATTCTGAAACGTGTTTAACGTATAATGAAATACTCTTTGTTATGCTTTAGTAGAATTGAAGTGTTATTTGATTTTTTTTTTTTAAACCATCATGTATATTATTGAATTGTGCTGGAAGGTTCTTAAGCTTTGTTTTTTGTATTTCTGGTAACTTACTCAATGTTACTTCAGTAGTCTCCTTAGCAAGCAATTATTGCATTTTGTTTTGAAATATATCAAGGTCTTTGAGAGCGATGTGCATTCTTTGAATGATGTCATCTTTCACTGCCCAATCAGCGGTGCATTTCACAACACTTGGCGTCAACAAGCGCTACTTTGGTTGCCCATTGATCCGAGGCACTGTGAATAAACTCCTTACTGCTAAGACAATCAGTGGCCTTGACGCGAGTGCTGTCACCGCTGTTTCAGTCCCGGCATCTCCGCAGCTAATGGGATTTTAAGGTATCCAGCAGTGCAGCTCACAACGGGCTAGAGTACTTTTTTTTTAAAATCGTGTGACTTTCACTATTAACCCTTTGATGAGTAGGTTTTTTTATTTATTTTTTTTATGCTGAGTTAATATTTTTGAACTCGATTGTTTTCAGTGAGCAGTAGTAATTGTTAAATCAGCATCAGAACATTCAGCTGAGAACATTGTGATTACATTTGTGATGTCTGACCTGTATGGCTTAAGCACCTGTTCAGTTCCCTTATCCTGGACTGTTCTTAAGGCCGTCTGTGGGTGGGTGATTGGGAAGGAAAGGATAGAGTAGGATTGGACTGTGTCAGAGAGATAGTTGTAGTCAGACTTCAGGTAGGAGAAGGGGGTTTGAACAGGGGCAATCAGCTAAAGTCAGTGACTTAACTTTTTCTTGATGAATGATGTTTCATGGATGTCTGTATTGAGTTACTCTTACAAGACAAAATTGTTTTCCTTTGAGACATCCAGAACCTTTTCTTCCTTCATGAAAGGTGTTCTATGCAACTAAAATAATTATAACTTGCAAACAAAAACACAATCACAGCATAAAAATTGGCAGTTGATATTTGATTGCTGCTGGTTGTGAGACATGGTGCAGTGTTGTTAAGTCTCAAATTTAAGATAGCCCTTCACATGGGTGAAGCTTGGATTTAATGTATTTTAAATCCCCAGTGAGGATTCAACTGCTAATATTACCAGACTGTTAATTTTTTTACCTCTGTTTTTGTATACAATACACCTGGTCCTAAGTTTAGTTTCTGGTTTAAAATGAGTTACATAATCTTCGTAATAAATTTACGACCCCGTGAACTGGACAAGAGGTGATGTTCTGCCTTTTGTGTTTATTTTGGAAGATTTTTTGCCTTGGACCGGTATACTGTTTTGCGGCCCAAAAATGTTGTCATGTGTGCTGAGAATCTTCTTGGATGTGTAAATAAAAAAGAAAGAGCCAATCATTATTCTTTTTTTTTTCTTTTTTTTGAAGTGGACGCTTAATTGAACACTACTGCTTATTTCACCCAAATTGTGTGGTAAAATGGATCACTGAGGTTGGCTGGAGGGTTTACCCTGGCTTTCCTTCTACTGCATCATTGTCACGCTTTCTTGGAGGAGATCTCAGCAATAGTTTTGGCACAAGGACTGCGTACAAGGGATGTGTTTATACCCATGTCTAGTTGTGCATCCAACATGTTAGGTTCACCTGAGTGAAATATCACAGGATAAATGCTCTGACTTTGGATAACCTTTCTTGTTCTGCAAAGAACAGCCTTCTCTATTATATCCAAAATAGCAGTTTTCCACTACTTGTGGGGGTAGTTGACAAGGCTGTTTTACCTTTGGGTCTACTTCAGTCAGAGTTCTGGATTTGAAGATGTTGCAGGTTCTACTTACTGAATTTGTCCCGCAAACTTCGAAATGCCTCTTTGTGAAACCAGGTCCTGCCCTCTTCTTTTCTAGCAATTGATGAACAACTAGTGCAAAAGATGATGAGCTCGGAGAACTGGTTTAAAAGTGAAGATTTCATGTCTTCTCTGCAGATATATGGCTCACTTTCAGCAGATCTCTTAACAAGGCTACTGGGGTAGATGCGTTGGTCACTCCGTAACAGTTTTATTCCCCCCCCGCCACAAAGTAGTGCCGGAGGGGATGTAGGAGTGGCGTACAGTGGAGCCAAGTTTTTCTCAAAAACAGAGATACATGGGTCAAATTTTGCGTAATAAGCTAGTCTTGATCTACGTGGAGTTCGGAAATATGATTAGTTAGTGGAATTAGTGATATTTCTGCGTGGCAAATATATTTGTGCAATGGAAAAACAACAGACCCAACTGTCATGACATGCACGCTGCTTACTCTGAGAAATTGACTGATTTGAAAGGGGTGTGTTCAAAATGATGGCAGTCTGGAATTGAATTAGAGGAAGCAGGTGTCACTAATAGTCTGTATTAAGGAGGAAGGGAACCAATTATTTCACCCATTGTTATAGAATGTATTACCGTCTGAATTGCAACGTAAAATGGGCCGTTCCAAACATTGGAGGGATAAAGTAATTTGATTAAGAAGTTGATTATAGGTCTTCCCGTCTCCAAAGAGAAGCAGCAAATTATGGGATGCGCAGCTGAAATGATCTCAAATGTTTAAAAATGGTAACAAAACCTGAAAGACATGGAAGGAAACGAGCAACTACTGTTAAAATGAATCGAAGCATAGTCAGAATGGCAAAGATTCAGCCAATCATCACCTCCAGAAAAATCAAAGATGATATTAAATTACCTGTAAGTGCAGTTTCAGGCAGAAGGTGTTTGATCAGGGTGATCAGCTTGAAGCCCCCAGAGAGCACCATTGTTGAGAAAACGGCATGTACAGAATCGGTTAAAACACACCAATGAGCCCAAATAGAAATGGCATAACATTCTGCGGACTGATAAGATTAAATTTATTCTTTTTTCGGGGCTAGTGATTGTGTGCAATGCGTCAGACGACCCCGTGTACTGAATTCAAGCCATAGTTCACTGAAGACAGTGATGCGTGTTGCTGCAAAAATCAAGGTACGGGGGTGTTTTTCATACTATGGTGTTGGGTGTATTTGTTATATCCCAGTGGTAATGGATCAGTTCTAACACATCAGAATCAGTAGCGGCTCTAGACCCGGGAATGGCGGGGCGCACTCACGTCCCTTTATGACAATTAGTCCTGGGTAGTTCGCAATCATTTACTGACGCATTTTCCAATTATCGTACTTGGCAACTTAAGACACGGTCTCTCCAAATGTGATCGAACAGCGATGAAATCATGGGCGAAATTCAGCTCAGTGGCGGAACCTGAACTGAGAATTGTGACAAAACATCCGTTTAAAACAGTCGTTAGTCCTGACCTGTTCTCAGTCATTCTCATGAGTAACCGAAGGTTCGCTCCGAGAGCACTCCACAGTTAACAGCTGCTGCTTGTTCTCCCCGATTACGTCAGAAGACAATCATTCATCTGGACGCTTATTTGCTGTATTTAAATCAACGTTAGTCAAACTTGCATACCTGACGACTCTCACGCAAACAGCTTGAGCAGCACACTGCCTATTTAACTGCCAAGTGCCACTTTTTTATCAACCCACACAATACCGAGAGTGAAAGGCGATATTTAACTGGAACACGGACCTGATCAATCAACGCGAAGCACTGGCCTATTAATAAGTAAATTTTTTTTCTGTACTGAATTTCGCCCATGATTTCATCGCTGTTCGATCACATTTGGAGAGACCGTGTCTTAAGTTGCCAAGTACGATAATTGGAAAACGCGTCAGTAAAGGAAAATGATTGCGAACTACCCAGGACTAATTGTCATAAAGGGACGTGTCTGCGCCCCGCCATTCCCGGGTCTAGAGCCGCTACTGATCAGAATACCTGAAGAGATTATGTTGCCATATGCCTTAGACCAGGGGTGTCAAACTGACCCGTAAACGGGCCAAGAGGCTGCAGGTTTTCACTCCAACAATGCAGAGGCGCACCTGATACAACTAATCAGCTGTGCTGGTCTAGATTAGTTGATTAAATCAGTGCTTTCAGGTGAGCCTCTGCTTGGTAGGAGTGAAGACCTGCAGCCTCTTGGCCAGTTTACTGGTCAGTTTGACACCCCTGCCTTAGACGAAAATCCCCTGAAATGGGTGTTACGACAAGATAACGACCCCAAACACACAAGTTAGTGTGCAGCATCTTGATTCCATACGAACAGGATCGAGGTAATTGAGTGTCCAGCTCAATTTCCTGTCCTCAACCCCATTGAAAACTAGTGGGGTGACATTAAAAATGCAGTTTCTGAAGCAAAATACAAAAATTGACAGGAACTGTGCAATGTAGCTTTTTCATCCTGGGTGCCAGAAGTTAGTTGACTCAATGCAACAAAATGCCCAGCAGTTATCAAAACAATGGTTATGCATCTAAATATTAATTCAGTAATATAGCGCGTTCACAGCAGGATAGTTCGATTGGGCGCAGAATGACACGTCATGCAGATACAGCAGCTTCGCGTTTGGGGCGGTATTGCCCGAAGGGAGCACTTAACAGGAAGAAAAAAATGCATGAGGAAGAAGTTCACTTCCTCTCTTTGGTTTGCAAGTTAGTCAGTTTGCATTTCCTACTGCAAGCGAACTGAGACCCACATTCTCAGCCGGACCAGAGTTCGCTTGAGCTTTCACACCGGCCCAAACGAAGTGGACTATCCAAGGAAATGGTCTGTTTAAAGCGAACCAAACAGCTCTGGTGTGAAAGTGCCCTTAAAGTGGCCAAAATCTTGAGTTTAAATTTAATATTTTCGTTTGATAGAAACCCCCTTTCTTTGCTTCCCATAAAAGAATGAAACTTGATCAAATTTGCTAATTCTTTAATGTGTAACGTTTCCACTAGATTTGAAATACGGAACTAAAGTCTAAAATTATTTTTAAAAATATTTGCACTTTATTAGCATTTAACACAACTGTACATAAAGACTAGCTGATTAAGCATACAAAATTTGACCCGTGCAACTCGTAGTTTGAGGTAACCCGTCTCCATCGAACATGTGACTGGTGAATGGAGGAAGGAAGGACAGGCGGAGCCCAGTCCTGTATCGCCCACACCGCTTTGTGCCGGGGGATGATACATTTTATGTTTGAAGACAAAGCAGCATCTTTCTGTATCAGATTTTTCAATCATCACTGGTCCTAATAAATTAGGTTTCACTAATATAGCTCCGCTTTAACACTACTACTTTGGTCAGACCTGAGGCTCAAACACAACCACAAATGATATAGGGCCAGTTTCACAGACGTAGATCAAGCTGAGCTCCGGACCAAACTGAGCTTTTTTTTGGAGAATCGCCATTAAAAACTGGGTTTGGTTATTTTAAGCTTTAAGGTATAAAAACTATAAATCCTACGGCTTGCATTGTCTTTCACTGAACGGAAATGCACGATGGACAGCTGGCTTTGTTATATTTTGAAAACCCCTTAAATATACAGGGTGTTTCAAAAAGATGGACCCGTTTTGAGAAGCTTGATAACCCACTGAACCGTTTGTTACTTTTTGTGTAATCGTCCCATGTTGCTATAAAGAAATATAGTGCATTGAAATTGGGTCCATCTTTATGAAACACCCTGTGCTCAGTGGCCCTTCATATCGCCGAAGCACTTCTATAGAAATGGCTTCACATTACAGTCCTGAGGCCTATAGTTTCTATATACACGACTACATACAGTAACAGTACCCATCAAAGCCAGTGGATCCTCATTAACACCAGCAACTACATAACGAAACCAAGTTTAATGCTGTCATTTGTCGGTATAAATACTATAGTATCACAGGAGTCCCTCTGTACCTACAGTAGATTTATAGCGCTTGGAAGCCCATGGTGGCGCCGGAGAGAAGAAATGTTGGGCGTGGCTCGCCATCCTCCTATTCTGCCGATGCTTTGAGGGCGTGGCCTCCGGAGCAGAGGTCCTGTCGGGACCCCAGCCATCAGGCTCGTCCTGCTCCACCTTCCTAGTTACACTGAACCGAGGGTGGCAGCAGGTGTAGTACAGACCTTTAAGGAGGAGTCCGGAAGCATAGCTGAGAGGCACAGCCACCAATAGGCTGAGGGCGTAGCCCTGCGTCTTGCCGACGTCCCTGTACAGCCACCAGGTGACCATCAGTATCCCGCAGTCCACCGTCATGAAGGTGTGGTAGATGGCGCTACGCACTTTGGTGCTCCCATCCGTCACGTTGAACCAGCTGAAGTACCAGATGAGGCCTACAGTGGCCCGGTAGAGCCACTCGCCGGCAGCGCTGTCCATGAGGTGCGTCTGCTGCTGCCAGGCCCAAAGGCAGAGCGTCCCCCACAGGAGGAGGAAGTGCAGTGCCGTGTAGGTGGGCAGGACCGAAGCGAAGAGCGCCACAGAGAGCACGCGGGGCGCGATGAGCAGCAGGTTCCACAGGAAGTAGACGGCCGACGAGCCCCAGCGCTGCCGGGCCTTGTCCGGGAGGAATGAGCGCAGCGAGCGGTGGTAGTCCACCACCATCCAAGCCACCGAAGTGGTGGATGCCACCACACTCATGCCTGCACCCAATGGAGAGAGAGCGGGGGGTAGAGACCAATCAACTGACACGGCCTCTGACAAAGGAACCAATCGGCTCCTGGGGAAAGGCGAAAGGCAATCTTTGCAGACAGGAGCCATCCCTAAATGGGCAGGACATCCAAGGGCGCATGCCGAGCATGCGTTCCCAACTGCCTTACTGTGATTTTATGCTCCAACATGCATTAACAGGAACAAAGAACCAGCATATGAAGAGCAGCAGTGAGGAACTCTGCACTCAATCACCATTAACACGCATTCATATTAAGAGTTTGAATATTCAGACAGCACAACGATTTATAACTGTCACAACTGTCTTCTATTTGCACGCAAAAATTTTTCCAGCAATGGGCTGGTGTTGCACGTGCTTGCACATGGGACAATGTGTGTGCATACACAACACGGCAGGGTGTTTTAGACTCCATGGTATACATACACACACACACACACACACATTCACAGGAACATTTACACAGGTCTGTCCACACAGGCAGTTACACTGCTAGGTGTATAGACACACTCGGGGACAAACACTATGCTGATTACACAGAAGGCTACTCTGTAACTGCTCAGGATTCACACACACTACCACACGCAACTTCACTGCTAAGAGCGCAAACAAAGAAAGGGACATTGACAGTGTACATGTACTGGGGTGCATTGACCCATGGTGCACACACGCAGCGGTTTTTTTAATTTTATTTATTTAACCCTTATTTAACCAGGGAAGTCCCGTTGAGATCGAAATCTCTTTTTCAAGGGAGCCCTGGGGGTTTAGGTGGGGAGGAAGATGGCAATTTGCACAGCTAATTAGATGAGGGGATGATATGGCAGGTTGAAAGAGCCAAGTTGGGAGTTAAAGCCATGACATCGGGGAACCCCCTACTCTTGTCGAGGAGTGTAATAGGATCTTTTATGACCACAGTGAGTCAGAACCTCAGTTTAACGTCTCATCCGAAAGACGGCGTCTCCTTCAGTACAGTGTCCCCATCACTGCACTAGGGCATTGGGGATTATTCCACCAGAGGGAAGATCACAACCTACTGGCCCACCAACACCTCTTCCAGCAGCAACTTGGTTTTTCCAGGTGGTCTCCTATCCAAGTACTAACCAAGCCCACATCTGCTTAGCTTCAGCCACATGGCTGGAGCAGATTGAATAGTGATACGGCTGCTGGCAGCACGCACACAGAGGCAGACTTAAATACATACTCACACTGAACGGTCTCCGCGCGGTTGTTGTGCAACATGATGTACAGCATGAGAGTCAGCTGGGGCGCACTCTCACAGAAGGTCTCCATGAGTCGCAGCATGCTGAGGTCGTGGGTCATGTAGATGGCGAACTCCGAGTCCCCCTTACCGCGCCACCACACACGAAACCCCTGCACTACAGCTGCAATGTGCCTGCAGAGGAAATCCATGTCAATCACAGCTCACAAGGCTCAGTTAGGCCCACCTCCTGGGGCATGTGCTATGACATCATACTGGGACATCAAGCTAGGCCTCCATCATGGGCGGCACACAGTCATGCAAAATGAGTATTATCCACAGGAAATTAGCTGTGAAATTTCAGCTTGACTAGTTAGTAGTTGGAATGCTCATACAGTAGCGTGACAATATGACCTTTGCACGCCACTCACCCACATAAAATCATTTGCACTATTGCACCAAAGTGTATTCTAAAATCTGAGTGATAGAAATGAGATTTTAGAGGTGTTTTTTTTTTTCACGGCACAGAATTTTTTTCCTTGATTTATTGCATGATTCTGTTTCCGGTGTTTAGACCGCATAAAAGCAGAAACTGCATGATGCAACCCATTAGAGTTGAATCAACCAAAAATGCAAACAGGTGATCCTCCAGGATAATCTGTTGTATCTGTTAATCATGCAATACCATCACAAACTAGATTTAGTCAGTAAGCATGGCTTACAGGATACCCCCCGCAACGAGTAGTAGGGCAGTACCACAGTCAATAGACCTTCCACCAAGAAAAGAAATTTTCGAAATCGGATGAGTACGTTATGAGATCTAGGTCCGGACGCACAAACGCGCACACACACACACACACGCACAGACACGCACGCACACACGGACAGACAAAGCAAATCTAGTATACCCCCCTAAACTTCGTTGCGGGGGGTATAACAAGTCTGCACCCTGAATAGATGAAAACAATTTTTCTCTGATGTTAGAAGCTCATTGACTGACCGTGTAGTGTAAATGAACATATCAATGAAGACAATTCTCTGCACTCGGACAAATGCCCCGAGTATCACACAGTGATTCAAGTCGGCAAACTCACAAGGTTTTGAGTGAGAGAGAGAGAGAGAGAGAGAGAGAAAGCGTTCACTTTTTTGTTACCTATTGGGGACCTTTTCCAGTATAAACACTGACATTGTGGGGACCAGTAGTCCTGATGGGGACCAAAGCCTGGTCTTAATACGTCAAAACGTCATTTCTGAGGTCATGGTTGAGGTTAGGGGTCAGGTGTGAATTGTTTTAAGGTTCAAGTCAGGTATGATTTGATTAAGGTTAGAGTTAGGGGTAGGGTTAGGTTTAGGCTGTCCGTATGTGTGTGGGCGTGTGTTTTTGTTTTTATATTGTGCTGGGGACCAAAATACCTTGCAAAGATGGTAAAGTCTGAGAAACAATGCCTCGTGGGGAGCTTTACTGGGTCCCCCCGGGTACGAATCTTAATTCAGGGTTTAGGGCTAGGTTTATGTCTAGGGTTGCTATAAGAATTATGGTTTGGTTTAGGTCTAGTTTTATGATTAGCTATTAAAATTATGGTTTTACCTTAATCTAGAGCCTAAATTAAGGTTAAAGGTTTGGCTGTTCTGTGGGTGTGTGGTTTAGGATTAGGGTTAGCTGGTTAGCTTTAAGTTTGAGGTTAGGGTTAGCTCTAGGGGGGTGCTAATGGGATTTTGGAGCAAAAAATATTTTTTAGTCTCCACGGCGATACAAAAACAAACGTGTGTGTTTGTATGTGTGTGTGTGTGTGTGCGCGTGTGTGTAACCGTCCACTGAACGGAAGTTATGTCATCATCCACGCTTTTTGGCTCTAAAATTAGACAACGGTGCACAAACTGTTGCGTTACAAATTAGTAGCATGCGTTAAGATTTTAAGGCTAACAGTTGACTCCGTGACGGCCAGATATCACGACCGTATTAGACTACAGAAATATAACGGTGAAACCTTCGGTAATGAAATTTTAGTCAACCCCTCAATAACTTAGTCTAGAAATAAACAACTACACTTTACTTCGCATATAACGACAGTTATGCTGTAGCTACTCCAATACAAAACTGAAAAGTATCATAATGTGCAAGTAACACTTTACATGGTGAATTCAGAGCATTGAACTTACTGTCACGTCTTACCTGTAAAAGAAGCCCAGCTGAAAAACATGCAGCCACCAGCACAGTTTGATATGTTTCCCATCAACCAGAAGTACGTTATTGGAAGCCGCCTCGTCATAACCTTCCAGCGCTCGGTCGTAGTTGAACCAAAACCAGCTAAACATCTGGACTACGACTGAGGACAAAACCATGAAGCCGACAAACTCCCCGAACCAGAAGTCGTCCCTCTGCAGGAAAAACTTCACGGCGACCCACAAGTCACATCCTATATCGAAAAGGAAAGTGCAAAGACCCGTTATCGTGAACAGGAAATCCAGCCAAGAATATTCGGAACAAGTTGACCATTCCATACTCCCAACAACCGAAACAGTTCCCGTCCCGTTAAATCACGCCGAGACTCATGGTTTCTTCACGGCGTTATCCAACAAACTTTAACGAATTGTAAACTTTCCGTTCCGGATTCGTTTTAGAGCAGGCAAAACGCGTGATCTCCCTGAGGTTGGCCGAATTCATGTTTGGCAATAAATGTAATTCCCGTTTTGCCTGTGCGGCCGTGACAAGAGCTCATCCATTCACGACACGGCGAGGACATTATTCCGTTGCGAAGAAGACAGCCGTCACAAGAGGCGGTTCCGTAACTCACCGCGTGGGCAAGAAGTCATTTCGCAAACTACTGCGGTGAGAGGAGGCCCCTCCCGCGGGGAGCGGGCGACGGACACTCATCATTTCTCAAGTTTGTGTGTTTGCGCCCCGCCCAGAACAACAATCTCACTGGCAAGCCCACACTCGCGTGATTTATTTATTTATTTATTTATTTGAACTATGGGAAGTTGAATTTCATTCTTGGTTTACATCTGGTAGATTTTATTTACTTATTTACGGTAATCTTTAGAGGTTTCATTGAGTGCGAAACCTTAATTTGAAGGAAAGGGATTTTTAGTTAAATAAATGTTTTTTTTTCCTTTTTTTTTCATTGAAACACGGTGAAACATGGAACCGAAAGATGTTCTCTCGTGTTGGATTATTATTATTATTATTGTTGTTGTTGTTGTTGTTGTTGTTGTTGTTTTTATGTTATTAATGTATTATAAAAGTTTGTACATTTCCATGCTGGCACGCCAAGAATTGTGGAGCCCTCTGTTGTTTTGGAAAAGAAGAATCAGAAAGTAATATAAATAAGTAATCAAACTCAACTCAATATTATCTCTGGTATTCATAAAAATATCATCATGTGCTTGGTGTATATGAAAGTAAATTAGAGGTGGGGCCCAATACTTAAAGCAGCAGTTTGGATGCCAAGATTTCAGAGGCAACTAAAGCTAGCTTAGGCTCGTGAACTATAAAGTGACAGACTGTTCACATGCCTGTACGAAAGGAATGATGCTAATTCATCTTGGTAAAATGCACAGATACTTTGTGACATCAACTGGAAATTCAATTGAAATGACTTTCCTCATGTTGAAATACATTAATCACCAGATTTTGGAGATGATTATGACAGGACAAAGGAAGTTATTTCTCGAGGTTAAGATGAGCAAACTTACAGTGGCTGAACCCAAATTACTAAGACTCTGCATGTGACATGCTGCTGACATTCCCTCACTGTCACACAGTAGGCACACCCACACGAGAAAACCCATCAAGCATTTATGTGATCAATAGTACACAGAGGGCACTGGCATGGCTGAATTCAATCCAGTGCAATGGGGCTCACTCATGCATCACAAATTAGCTTACCAGACAGCAGAAATCCTAGATTTTAAAGAATATGTTAATCCCCATTTCCAAAAAAGGTGGTACTTGGATATTGATCTCTTAGCAAGACTTTAACATGCATCAAAATCAATGACAACAAAAAAAGTTGTTTTGGAAACACATTCTTTCACTGCAAAACAGTAAGCACGCCCATGCTCTTTGTTCTGCAAGAAAGCCCATCAAGAATATTGTGAATATTGGGAAAGTTACTCACAAGAATTAGCTGTTCAACTCAATGAGCCAATTCAGACATGTTATGTTACCTGCACTGGGGGCAGAATTGGCTCACAGCAAGAGGTAGGTTTCCACTGGTTTTCACCCACACTCCATAAGCATATAAAGAGTTTGTTTCCAAAACACAATAAGAGCCAAAATTACAAAAATTTAGATAATACCATGGAGGGATAGCCCTGTGCTTCATACAACTTGTGCAAAACTCTGTTTTTCGGAATTCATACCATAGCCCACAATGTATTTTTTCATAGTCAAAATTTGTGTTTCTTGATAAAATGCAATAGGCACCAACATAGAAAAGGCTGATTAAATGAAAACGAGTAAAATGGATATATTGTGTTTTGGAAATAAACTCCTCATGTTACGCCAACCTGACACTTGCTCAAATTTTGGTCCTGCAATGCCCCGCAAATTGGCTTGCCAAGGCATGCCATTTTAGTGGCACAAAGCATGTCAAGGTGGCAAAGTGACACTTAGTTTTCGCAATGTCATGCCACCAGTCACGCATAAGATACAAAATGCGAAACACCCCAATGTCACACATGGGCACGTCATGAAACGCAGTGTCACACCATGTTTGCGCCAAAGTTAAGCATTGTTCACGCACAATTTACCTCAGTGGCAGGCATTGTCACTCATTGAAAAGACAAGGTTGCGCATGCATGAAGTTGTCGTGCAAACTTTTAAGTCAAAGTTTGGCCCTCACAGGTGTGAACATGGCGTGACAATACCCAAACTATGTGCGAACATGTCGTGACCATCAGCTAAAATGCTGACCAGTAGGCCTAATGACAGGCCATGGCATGCATTAGCATTCCCTCTCAGCCAATAGTTGTGCCTAGTTTACTGATAGCTTACAAACTGTTCGAGTGGCGCAAAAATTAGGTTGTGACACCCAGGTAAAAATTTTTGAACATTTTGAAATTCCCACCAGGGCCTGGCATGCACTTTTTCACCTACCCCACACCCCCCACGGACAGTCATGAGTACTTCCCTCATTGGCATGCCAAATTGCGTGCCATGACGTAAACCATTTGTCGTGCAAGTGTCAGCATGGCATTAGGCTAATCAGAGATTCTGTACTTCACACAGGTATGTGCGGGTGAGAGAACAATATGTCATCCCTGGTATGGATTAGTTAGCTCTTCAAAGTGTATTCTTACATTTTGTCTGTGGCATGTCCCCTCTCAAAAAGATGATGGATGTCAACAGAATCAGATATGATACAAAGGCTCTGCCCCAAAACTATTCACTACCGACCTCCACATCTTTATTCCCCTATAGCCACTCCACTACTAAAGGAAAGTATGTGGAGACATGTAAGGGGAGATTTAGAGGCAGACAAATGGCAAACAAATGACAGTGGAGAGATCTGGCACAACTTATCCACTTCTATGTCACCAAAGTTGATTTTGAATCATTGTGTGTGAGGATTGCCTAATAGCACACTAATTTTATGCAAAAGTTCACACAATGATCAGAGAAAATATATTTTGATTATGTTTTGAAGCTTGGATTGTGTCAGAATTGATGGGATGGCCCCCTTATTCTGGGTGTGAGCATGGTGACGTCACCCAGAAAAGCAAGAGGATTTCTGCTGGAGTGTATATTGATTTGCACACTGGTTGAGGAGCAAAAAGCCAAGTTTGAAGCCACTTTGCACATATCTTTCACAGCAAACAGGAAATGATAGCCCCAGGAGAAGAATACACTTTTTGATAATTGGGATGCAGCTTAAGTGTAGAAGATATAATTAAATCTTAGATATAAATTTTGGTCCTCCATTCCCTCCCGAATCTCCAATCAGACTCATATTTCCATCTTCGAAGAGTGTTGACAGTTCATGGTGGGGTCACAGATTTCAGAACATGAGCCAGACACAGATAAAGCCAAAATGGCCTCTTTTATTAAGAGAAGAAGAATGACTCAAATGCACTTTCGAAGAGGTTCATCAGTAGACAAAAGTCAGGCAGGGGTGACCAGGATCACTGGGGGTCAGGCACAGTAACTGGTTTGGCAAACCAAATGAACAAGGGCATGCTAGGCAGGTACACACTTTCAGATTGGGGATAAGAAGAGATTAGAACATGTCCCTCATTCCGACAGCATATATTGGTTTTAAAACTGATGACGGAAGAGAGCAATCCAGTACGAAGGAGATGAAGACCAGGAACTCAGCGGCCCAGCAGCTGACCCTTGATGATGATGAAGAAACTCTCAAACCAGGGTCAAGGGTCTAAGACATTACCCAGGACCACTCCCGGGACCGTACCCCGCCATGTTAAAAAGAAATTAGCTGCCATGCCACCTGTGCCAAACATACAAGATTCAGTGCCCTGTGCATGAACGGCAACCATGGATGAGCTGGAGGCTGCACAGGGAGAGGTAATAGGGCTGTAAGGAGAGGAACAAACAGGCAGGTTTAGTAAGTAAGACATGGAGAACAGGGTGGATACGCCAAAAGGGAGAATGGGGTGGGAAGGAGTCTCACTGCTAATGGAAAATGGAGAAGGGGCCGATATAGTAGGGATCAAGGTCCTTAGACTGCATGTGGGCACTATGCACCAGAAACTGAGCATAAGGGAGCTCCATTTTTCTCTCTCTGGCTAGGAATTGGGGGGGTTGGTAGCCCAGACGAGTACTCAAAGGGAATATCTCGCAACCCGCCACAGGGAGGGAATTATCGTGAGTTCCACCCAAGGTAGGAGACATGACCACTTGGAGGAGGTTTGTTTGGAAAGCAGGGGAGAGTCTTGTACATCTGCAAGCTTAACCTCTTCACTTGACAATTGTTCTCGTTCTCTTGTTGGAAGCTGCATAAGAGGTAAGGGATGGCGTCCCCAAGGGTGTAGAAGGCCTTCTAAAATCAGCTTGAGAATTGGGGCCCACAAACAGAGACAACATCTTGGGGGATGCCATGAAGCCGTACCACCTGTTGATGGAGGAGTTCTACCATCGCCATAGCCGTGGGCAGGCTCGCTAGTGGGACAAAGTAGATTGCCTTCAAACAACAATCCACAGTTGTCAGGACCACCATGAACCCTTCAAACTCCAGCAGCTCAGTGACAAAGTCCATAGTGATGCATGCCTATAGCTGATAGAGAACTTTGAGGGGCTGAAAGAGGCCACTTGAGGGCTGGTTTCTGCACTTCAGCTGAGTGCAGGTATCACTGCCAGTAACATGATCCTGGGTGTCCGTCTGGGCCATTGACAGACAAGGAACAAGATGTTTGATACCTTGAGATGACTTGCCAAGGGAAAGGTGTGGGCTCAGGTGAAGACTCTGGCTCTAATCCCTTCCATGATGAGGAGGCAGTTCTCCAGACTCCCCCAGGGAATGGAGCTGGACTGGTGGGCCGAATCCACAATGTGCACCGCCTTCAACCAGGTGGTGACTAAGTAGCCATCTGTCAGGAACCACAGTCTTCAGATCCTCTTCAATGGTGAGGGCATGCAGGGGAGACAGGATTTCAGGCTTAAAGTTTTTGGACCCCAGGCGGTAGGTAAGGAAGAAATCAAAACAGGCAAAAAAAAAAGGGGGACTACCTAGCCTGTCTGGGATTGAGCCTCTTCTTGGCTGACTTGAGGAACTCAAGGTTTCAGTCGTCTGTCCAGTGAGGAAGGGTGTGCTAATCCCCTTAAGCCAGTGTTTCCACTCTTCAAGTGCCTGCTTGACAGCCAGGAGCTCATGATTCCCGATGCTATAGTTCCTCTCTCCAGGGATTAACCGGTGAGAGAAAAAAGGTACGGGGGTGGAACTTGCCATCAGCCACCCGCTGGGAGAAGATGTCCCCAGCATCAGCATCAGAATCGTCCAACTGAATGATGAACTGGCGCTTGGGGTCAGTGAAAGGCAGGACAGATGCACTGGTAAATCTGTCATTTAGCTTGCAAAAAGTAGAAATGTATGAGATCACTTGCATCTGTTACACAAAATAGCTAGATTTTAAAAAAAATGTGTAGCTCTGTCAATGTGCAAACCCAAGTTCAATGAAGTTGGGACGTTGTGTAAAACGTGAATAAAAACAGAATACAATGATGTGCAAATCTCATAAACCCAAATTTTATTCACAATGGGACATTGACGACACATCAAATGTTGAGAGTGAAACATTATACCATTTCAAGAAAAATATTAGCTCATTTTGAATTTGATGGCAGCAACACATCTCAAAAAAGTTGGGACAGGGCTGTGTTTACCATTATGTAACATCCCCTTTTCATTTAATAACAGTCTGTAAATGTCTGGGAAATGAAGTGACCAGTTGCTGGAGTTTTGGGAGAGGAATGTTGTCCCACTCTTGTCAGATGTAGGATTGTAGTTGCCCAGGAGTCCTGGGTCTTCTTTGCCAGTTTTTTCGTTTAATGATGCGCTAAATGTTTTCTGCCGGTGGAAAGTCTGGACTGCAAGCAGGCCATTTCAGCACCCGGACTCTTCCACTGTGTAGCCATGCTGTTGCGATGGATGCAGTTTGGTTTAGCATTGTCTTGCTGAAATATGCAAGACCCTTAAAAGAGACGTGTCTGGATCTAGGTTATTATAGTTTAGAAATTTTCATAAGTTTTTATTTTTATTTAGTTTTTAAGTTGGCTTTTTTATTTCACTTTAGTTTTAATTAGCTGAACAAGTAATTAAGCAGTTTTATATTAGTTTTTATTTTGAGGAATTAGCTAGTTTTAGTTTCGTTTTTATTTAGTTTTAGTCTTAGTTTTAGATTTTTTGGTGTTAGGAGGAAGGCCTTAATTTGTAGAAGCTGATAAGGAGGATAAAAGAATGCATGATACTAAATATGTTCTCACCTAGGCCTTTATTAGTCCTGTATTCTTGAAGCATCATCATTTTTCACATGTGACAAAAAAATAAATAAAATAAAATAAAAATCCAATCCATCTCATCCCATACAGTCATCATGCTCAGTTATGGCGCAGGTGGTGAGAAATGGATGCTTCATGTGTCACGACGGCAGCTGATATCCGCTATGCTGCCCCCCTCTGGAAGCAATCGGTTAACTCTGACTGAACAGGACAGTAATCGAGGGAGAAAATGAAACGATCAACGAAAACGAAGGTCACTGCAATTCAGTTAAGTTTTAGTTAGTTTTGTATTGTTCATTGTAGTTTTTATTTAGTTTTCTTTTTTTAAATTGACATTTTTATTTCAGTTGACTACATTATTTTTATCACTGCTAGTTTTAGTTTTAGTCTTGGCTTTCGTTAACTATAATAACCCTGGTCTGGATGGGACAGTATGTTGTTGTAAAACCTCTAAATACTTTTCAACATTGATAATACCTTTCAAGATCTATAAGCTACCCACGCCATGGGCACTAATGCAACCCCATACCATCAGAGAGGCAGGCTTTTGAACTGTGCACTGATAAAAAGTTGGATGGTCCCTCCCCACTTCAGTCCGTACGACACGGAGTCCATGGTTTCCAAAACGAATTTTAAATTTTTGATTTCTAACCACAAAACAGTTTTCCATTTCGCCTTACTCCATTTTAAATGAGCTTTGGCCCTGAGACGACAGCTGTGTTTCTGGATTTTGTTCACAAATGACTTCTTCTTCGCACGATACAGTTTTAACTTGCATTTCTAGATTGCACGGTAAACTTCTCACACAATGATTTCTGGAAATGTTCCTAGGCCCATGCAGTGTATTCCAGGGCAGAATCATGCCTGTTTTTAAAGCAGCACCGCCTGAGGGCCCGAAGATCACAAGCATCCAATATAGACCTTCGGCCTTGTCCTTTGCGCACAGAGATTTCTCCATATTTTCCGAAACTTTTGGTGATATTATGTTCTGTAGATGGTGGGACATTCAAAGTCTTCACAATTTTACATTGAATAACATTTTTCTGAAATAGTTCTACAACTTTTAGACGCAGTTTTTCCACAGATTGGCGAATATTGGCCCATCTTTACTTCTGAGAGACTCTGTCTCTCTAGAATGCTTTTTATACCCAGTCATGTTTCTAACCTGTTGCCAATCAACATAATTAGTTGCAAAATGCCTACCGGCTGTTTTTTTTTTAATGAGTACTGCATACTTTTCAAGCGCTTTATTGCCCTTGTCCCAACTTTTTAGAGATGTGTTGCTGCCATCAAATTCAAAATGAGCAAATACTTTTTATGAAATGGTAAAATGTCTCACTTTCATCATCTTATAAGTTATCTATGCTCTATTGTGAATAAAATGCGGATTTAGGAGATTAGCAGATCATTGTATTTTGATTTAATTCACGTTTTACACAATGTAAAACTTCATTGGAATTGGGGTTTGTAATAGGCCTACGTTGCTACGTTGTGATAAGTATTATTCGGACTAAATTTCTCATTGAATCATACGCCAGTCCATAGCTTCAAAACTTTCACCACGCCTTCAAGCGGCGATACAATGGGAAACACAAGAGCATTCTAACAGCATAACTGCTAACATTCAAAGCTACGCACGCTTGGATTTCTTAGAAGCTGCATGGTAATGTGACGAACTTCTCGTCATAGTCACAGAAGTACTAACTGAAAGTTGAAAGAACATGGAACAGTCGAGAAGAAAATGAAGGACAATATATGCTGTCTGCATCATCAAATTCGTAAATAGTTTATCTGTGACATTTCATATACAGTGCACCTATAGTGGAGCGGGGTAGTTGAAAAAAAAGTGCAAATGGTGATACAAGCAACAGACTTTGCATGAGAACTCTTAATATCCCCATAAATCAAAATCAACCTCCGGCCGCTTCAATTTATAGTTATATCCAAGATGGCCGACTCGTTTTCAAAATGGTGGCAAATTTGCTCTATATTTTGAAAATTTTCAGCCTATAAGCTACAAAAATTGCATATTTTCTACACAATCATTGTGAATTCATATATCTTGGCATTCTTACAGTCATAAAGAGATAAACTAAACCAACCCTTCCAATCCTTATCCCTTTACCACCTATACAACATGTAAGCACTTTCAGATATGGGATACAACTCGGCTCAGATATGATACAATCCTACCCCTAGCCTGATCAGTCATCCAATGCTATTTAATTCCCGCGTGATCTGTACACCTTCCAGAAGACTATAGCCCCGTCTTCTTTGGCTCGGCTCTCCCGCGCTGGCACATCCTGTCAATTCAGGTGCGGCAGTTTAACTTTAAAATGGGGCTAGAGAAACAGAAACTAATTTGGGAAACTAATGACAAATTTCTACCATTAGCTAGCATTGAACCCCATGCTGAGTTTCACAGCTATAGTGTCAACCAGTGTGCCCTGGTAGTGCAATGACGCAACACTATTTCAATGTTATATTTACCTTTATGTTCATGTTTTCAAATTAGAATCAAAATTAATTAGAAAGAGCTTAATTATTTTCTTACTTGCAAAAATAAACTGATCCAGCCAGATTTACCCCAGATCAATCTATTGCCTGACCTTTTAGCGCACATATGAACGTATGTAATATATAAGTTTATAATATACTTAAATATTTTGCTCTTTGGCGGCCATTTTGGATATGATGACAGCCATCTTGGATGTTTCTTAAAACTATTTTACATAGTCTTAGTACTTGTAGGCTTGCTCTCAATATTTTAGCATAAACTGACAATGATAAAGAAATGTATAAGTGATTAAGGAATTAAATGTCCATATTCATATATCGGAAGGAAGCCATTTTGAAAAACCGTCAAATTCTGTGTGGCCGGAGGTTGATTATGAGACAGAAGACAAAGAAGAATAGTTATGCCGAATTTCATGCTTGCATCACTATTTGCACTTTTTCCTGCTATTCTCAAGTTACCCGCTCCACTACTACTGTATTACGAAAAATAACAAGGAGAAAAGTGGAAGAACACGCCCCCCGTTTGCGCGCCCAATGGCGCTGGTCTTACAAGGGGAGGGGTGAGCGAAATTTATGTGCGCGCTTCAGCCTCCGGAGCCTTGCGTGTGTGTTTGTGAATGTGAGCCGAGAGCACGCGTAACTGGGTCCAGGGAAATGTCGCGCGTATACATCGGCAGATTGAGTTATCGGGCAAGGGAAAAAGATGTCGAGAAGTTCTTTAAGGGTTACGGGAAGATCCTGGAAGTGGACCTTAAAAACGGGTAACACATTTTATCGTGATCGAATGAGTCATCCAGCAAGCTCACCCCGCATTGTGGCCTGACTGGAAAGGCCCACTCTGGTGATGTTACATTTGATTGTCGGCGGCAACGGTGGGCCGTTCACTCGTTTTATTGCATTGATGATTTCATACGGGCTGCTTGGATCGTGCACTAAATTTACTTTTGTGTGCAATGGAAACCGAAGTTGTATCCGCGACGCTTTTTGGAGAAGGAGCCATCTGGCTTCTGCCGAGCTTCGTTACGCGTTTCATTGTTTTGAATTGTGTTGCGGCGGACGGTTGCTAGCTATTTAGTTAGCTGATTGTTCATTTTTTACTGCTTTTTTGACGAGGTGGCAGTTACGTGACTTGTTGTTCGGGAATTTTGTTTCTGCCGTATTTGTCCGTCGATCTGAAGGATTCGCTGTGTTGATTTAATATTCCAGGTGAATGTTGGCTATTTTTTTCCTCGGGAACATATGTCGGCTAATGCTAGTTAGCTTGCTACCTGGCACGATGGCGTTTTGAACAGAATAATTCTGCAAGCAACTGAAAAGGCAGCATTTTTCTTCAACGCGGATGATTCAAGGGTGGACCCCTTGAAGTCGATTTCCGTCGAATAACCGCCTCGGATTGATATGATTACGTTGTTGGTTTACGTTCGCTAGTGTGAATAGGCAGACGGTCAGCCATTACGCAAGGCCCAGCTTTGGGCCTGGTGGGCAAGCTGTACATATGACGTAGTATCCGTGGTGTATTGCGATTGGTGGATTAGGGAAGACCATTCAGGCACTTGGACACGTGGATTTCCCCCCACCCCGGGCGAACATTCCTTGCAATGAAGTGCCCATGTCCCGCTCGTGAGTGTTGGGGGTCTTAACATGCAGCATATTGCCGTTGTCTGTGAATCGTTTTGCAAATTTCGTCTGGCAAGATAGTATGTTTCCAAAGGACTAGCGTGCCTTTTTAACATTCGGGGGAAGCTCAATAGCCAGCAACCTAAACGCGTGTAGTCCGACGTTCAAATTTTTTTACGTCGGCGCAGTTATTTACTGGAGCAAATATTCAAAAATATAAACACTGTGAATCCTTGCCAAGTGGCATGATGCTGATCAGATTTAGCTTTTTTCAGGATTTTGCGTTTGATTGGATTAGGAAGGTTATTGTTTGGTTGTACTTGACTCGAAATGGTGTCATCCTTAAATTTACTGAGCTTCTTTAACCGAAATCAATTCCAAGGTACTCTGCTTGAGGTGATTTTACATTAACGCGCTTAATACTGACGCTGTGAATGCTTTTTGAACTAGGAAGCAGTCCAAAGGAATGCTGCCTTCTCTACTTTAAACTAGTCCCGGAATGGGACTCAAGTGCGATGCTACGTTAGCGTGGGAAGTTCTTGGGCTTGACAGGCGAACTTTTTATGTCCCCGTCGAGACGACGTACTTTGAAATGGGTAATTCCATACTCAACTGTACAAATGTTATAATCGTGATGAAAATTAAAATACGCCTTTTCCAAAGTTTTTCATTGCTGTGGTGAAACCCCATCCATGGACATCACAAAGAAGCAAGCAAGAAGATAAACCTAGTGATCATTTCAGTGACCCCATATTGTACTTAGGTGGCAGGCGTTGTGAGTGTAACGAGGACACAAAACAGATATTGAATGCCTGAAAATCAGATACATTTCAATGTCAATTCTTCTCTACGATAAATGGCCTCAATCCATCAGTAACATTTACGGAGAGTTACGGACAGTCAATGTTTTTCATGTCTATTGTCCTCAATGTTTGTATTCCGTTCACCTGGCTTCAGTGCAAAGCATTGTTAAAATTTTGTAACTGGTTACCTGTTGCTCTAAATCACCAAAGGAATATATTATTTTATTCACAAGAAGGCATTTCAAAGAATAAAATGATCAGATGGCAAAGTAGGGTCATTTTCTCAGACTTCAGTATCATTGAACCACTTTCTGCAACCACCGACCTCGCCATCTGCTGGCCATAATGCCTTTTTTTTTTTTTTTAGATTTCCGCATTGGCCTCACTTTTTAGATCCGCTGCTTCCTCCGTCTTTATACAGTCAATGCACAGGACACGATCTACGCATATTTCTTGATGTTATGGTAACACGATATTGGGACACTCAGATTTTCTTTTTTCAATAATTATTTTTTAAAGCATGTTTTGTCTGACGCCTTGTGAAATTTTGATGCAGGAAGTGAGTACCTCAGTTTGCCGCGGTCATCTCTACGCCATTTGCATACATTAACCCACAGGTCTGGACGTAACACGTGGGGACGCGGCTGGTTACGCCCACGACGGTCATTTTAAATTGCATTTCTAAGCAGACGAGTCCCGGTAATTTAGTGCAGACAATTGAAACAGTTATTATGGGTATTTCTCTGCAGCATTGCATTTTACTTTGTTTCGATGAACAGACATGTCAGCATTTCATGAAGTTGGCGGCAAAATTTTGTAAGAAAATATGGTTTTCACAGTGCCTTGGCTGACATCAGGGCACCACTTTCTCTGCTGTGTTGTTGGACCAATGACTCTCTTCTTATGTATATCTTCAATCTGGGAGTGAATAAATATGAACAGTGCGAATCATTTAATTCTCATAGAAGGAAATGTATTGCCCATTATAAGACAATGAATTGTACAGTTTAGTATGGAGTGACCCAAATTTCCTGCTGTGTAGACATGTAGGCCATTACCGTGGCAAACTGCTACAGAGAGGCCAGTCAGATTACTTGGAAAAATTCAAAGTTACATGGTGGTTTGCTTTTAATTTTAAATTCTAAGAATACCTAGTTGAACACTATTCTTTATGCTCAAGAATCAGGAGTGCTTTTCGAGGCCTGTTATGTTATCAGTTGCACTGGGTTGTCCTCTTGGCTCATTGCTGTGTATTGCATCTTGTATAAAGGTATGGGTTTGTTGAATTCGATGACCCTCGCGATGCCGACGACGCGGTCTATGACCTGAACGGAAAAGACTTGTGTGGTGAGAGGGTCATTGTGGAACACACAAAGGGGCCGCGCCGGGATGGAAGCTATGGTTCTGGAAGGAGTAAGTACATGCGTCTGCGGTACTGGTATTACGATAAGAAAAAGCAGTAACGCGTAGCTTTTGACCAGACAGACTTGGACTGGGCCCTCAGCATTGGTACTGGGCGACCATGGTGCGTGACTATCTTTACCAAGAGACCAAACTTTCATTATTACTCGAGTTTCAACCCTATTTCTGGCAGTGGGTCAAAGTGCTGTTTTTTGTCAGCGATTGCATTAAGCAAGTTTTCTCTAGACTGATTCTGATCTGGTGTTTACTTCACAGAAGCACCATTGTCTTCTGCAAACTTGCCTGTATTTCTGGAATCTACTGAGCCCTGATAAAGTCTCAAAGGAGCAATGGCACATGTTAATTGCTGCTGAATGCTTGAAGGAAATGGTGGGAAGACCCAATTTGTCATTTTTAGTGTTTGTTTGGATTCTGTTCAGTCTCATTGGCTGTTGACATTCAGGGCTTTTTTCCCCCCATGAGTTCCAGATGTTTGGGAGTGGGAAGTCGCCTACATGCACTGTGGCCACCAGGAACCAAGCAAGATGACCCAGAGAGTAGATCAGACATGCACAGGAAAACAAGTAAACTTATTGGTCAGTGTTTTCCAACCGTGCGCCTAGAGTACCCCTGCCCTGCACATTGTGTTTTTGTGATCTGGCACGCCCAATTCAGCTAAAATACTTCACTAATGAGCTGATCTGTGAAATCTGGGAGATTGCCAAATTGTTAGGCTGGGCTGCTGTAGGAGCAGGGTTGGAAAACTGTGCAATAAGTTACTCGTGTACATGCATAATGCAGTGTTTCCAAAATGCAGCATATAAAATTTATGGAATTTTATCCTTATTATCTGTCCACTTGTTATTGGCAGTAACTCGGAGCTTTTTTTTTTCCTTATTTTTTTCCTCTTTATTTTTTTTTTTATGTGACTGTTATTAACGCTAGAGATTTAACAAAGAACCTCAATGTTTTAATTGAAAGAGTCCTTTGAGCCTAAGATGCCTGGCTGCCCGCCCCTATTGCTGGCCTTGGGTTCCCTTTCCAAGCGTGTGGCTCTTTGACCATTCTGGGCCCCCTGGCTGACCAAAATTCGGGGAGCCATTGAGAATGAAGACCGCTTTTCCCTATAGCCCTGGTGGTGAGGATGCCATTGGGTTAGGAGCGGATGTGGGTTAAGCTCTTATAGGTGCCTAACAATCTTGTTTTTCCTCAATGTCTCTTAAGTTTGTAATTAAAAAAAAAAAAAAACTGTAATACAACCGTAAGTACTTAAAACAGAGGGTTATGTGGCTCTTAATGCTTTCTTAACTTGTGTGTATGAATGTTTTGTCAGAGTAGTGGAGTTTTATTTTATTTATTTTTTTGTCTTTATTTTAGTGTTGAGAGTTTAAGTCTTAAGCACAGTATTGCATTTGCTAGTGTCAGACTTTATTTTTATTTTCATTTATTTTTTTCTTTGGTACTCAAAAGGGGTTGGGTAAAATGTCAGGTCACCACTAGCTCTTGCTTTTGTTTGCTGGCATTTTGTTTGTTTCTGAGTAGTGGGAGGTTCTGGTTGTGCAGGCTCATGTCATTGTGCTGTGTTGGTGGTATGGGCAGGTTCTGAGCTGGGCTCTTGACTCCGGGGGATACTGTGTTCGCTGTCTTGTTTCTCTGCCTCATCCATGTCTCTCTGTCCTGCTGAAGGCGGTGGGTTTGCGCGCGGCGGGAGGGACCGCTACGGGCCTCCGGTGCGCACAGAGTACCGGCTCATCGTGGAGAATCTGTCCAGCCGCTGCAGCTGGCAAGACCTTAAGGTGTGAAGGACCGGCCCTATGGCATACACTTCCATCACGTTTTTGTTTCAATTATCTTAATCACACAGTAGCACGTTTCTGTTTGCATGGCGTTATGAGACACATTTGCAAATGCAAATTAGTCAGGAACTTCACTTCATTCTCCATCTCCAAGGGTCATTATCTACAGGCTCAGATAAAAATCCCTCTTGACACAATTGTACAGACCTGCACCCTATCAGAGTAATGAAACTTGAGCAGCTCAATACTCAGGATAGTTCAGTTCGCTGGCTTCTTCTGAATTGTACTTTAAGAAGCATGAATAGTCACTACTGTGGTTAATGCAAAGAAAGATGTGAATTGCAGCAACTGTTTTGTTTTGCTGAGTTGATGTTCATAATTTCAGTGTCAACTTAAGTTTGCTAGCTAGCTTTGGTATCTACTGGAAAGCTACTAACCTTGGTAGACTGTTCCGATGTCCAATTTCTATGGTTTCTACTTCAACATTATACTCTCATTTGACTCATGAAGTATTTGCCAGCACTTCTACGTTAGCATTCGAGCGTAATGTGATTAATCACCTCTGGGTTTTTACTGTGGCTGTTCTTTTTCTTTCTGGCAATGAGCAGGGCCGGTTTGTTAAACTTTTTTTCCATAGTTCCAGAAGAATTTGGTTAATCCATCTTTCTAAGCAACTAAGGCTTTAACTGCTGTTCCTTTAGTAGTTTAACTGTCAGGATTGCAGATTCTACTGACCATTCAACATTGGTGCCAGCTATCTTTAATAATGCAAAACTTCAGCATCAGCTTATTAAACCTGCCCCATACTGGAAATCTGGTTGTGATGGACCCAAACAGAACTTGACTGCATTGAAATTTGTTTGAACGGGAGGGTGGCCAGACTCCTCTGCCAGAGCAAATAAAACATGAGATGGAAGATTCCTCTAGTTCCCAGGCTACATTTCTGATTAATTGCAATTTGGTTTGATTCCATTTTACTTGTGTGGTGCTTTTTATCAACTGTTTAAGACGCTTAAATTGTAGAAGGGCAGATACTGTATTCCCAAGGATACCTATAATTGTTTTTTTTGCATAGAGACAATGTTCCTTCAGGAAAGTGGGTTGCTTCTAAAGTTAAGACATAACACAGAATTATCTATGCTTCTTGTTCTATGAATAAATAGACTTGCCCGGTACGACCAAGTGGTGAATGACTTATTTTGATGTTAAAATATTGTGCTAATAATGTAAGTGAGGTATTGGTCAGATTATGGTCATTTTTGGTCATAGTGCCTGTGTTTAATACTGGGCATTGAATAACAAAGCAGATCGCACTACTGGAGTGCACACAGGCTAAGCATGAAAGGATTGAGAATGTCTTGTTGCAACACGCCTATCTTGCCAAATTTTAAAGTGTGTAGTGCCTCATTTCTCCACACAGGACTACATGCGGCAGGCGGGCGAAGTGACGTACGCCGACACCAACAAGGGCCGAAAGAACGAAGGGGTTATAGAGTTCCGACTGTACTCGGACATGAAGCGGGCCCTGGAGAAGCTCAACGGCACCGAGGTCAACGGGCGCAAGATCCGCCTCATCGAGGATCGTCCAGGATCCCGCCGCCGACGCTCCTACTCCCGCAGCCGTAGCAGGTCCAGGTGGGGCGCGGGTCCGACCCTCAGATCAGTCGCTCCGTTTGCTTTACCAGACTTAATCCAGTGTGGCTTAACCCTATTCCCTGAGTACTACTACTATGTTAAGTTATGCTCGGGGAAAAAAAATGAGCCAAAAGAGACTCAGATAGCAATAGTAGTATCCCACCCAATTTTAAGCTGGGGTGATAAAAAATAAAAAAATAAATAAAAATATACCGAAAGGCTTCAGCTGGCCCGTCCAACTTTGTTGCTAGACAGGTTTTCACTCAAATCCCAATAAAGCACGTCAGTCAACGTGCAACTTAAGATCATGTTGAGCTGCCAGGAGTCAGGCTAGCCAAATTAAGCGGGGGATCCCTTACACACACACACACACACACACACCCACCCACCCACCCCCATTAAGCCCGGCCAGGGTAGATGTTTGCCCTCTTAACTATGACATTATTGGTCGGCGTACTTTGACATCGGTCAAAATGGTATTACAGTATCGGTCGGACATTTATTACATTTTTGGTCAATTATAACATTATTGGTCGGATAGTGTAATTTATTACTTTATCAGATGTTATTACATTGGTAACTTATTACATTATCAGCTGTAACAAGCCCTGATTAATCTGCTGTGGCTAATTGTGTTTTTCTCTGTGTGAAAATGGGGGAACGGCTGTTAGTTTTGGGCAAGAAATGATAACCTGGATCCAGCCTTTTCTCCAGTTTTACTAACATGTAGCCCAGTCTTGCTGTAAGTGGTAGTTTGGCACACTCCACAGGGGAAGGCCAACAGGGGATCTATAGTTGTTGAATCAGCTTTGCTTTGTTGGAGCCGGAATAAAAATGTACGCGACTGTATTGGCCAGGGCACACAAACAGGATTATGGAGACAGCTGGATGTCTGCCAAGTAAAACCATGAACACTGGAGTCTGGAGCGTCCACTGAAGTGGAGGGCTGTTCGGGGCTTTCCTGAGCAAAATGATTCAACTCTGAGCTCCCTCTGTGAAATACACCCCTCCAGAGTAGATGGCCTAGATTGAAGAGTTGGGTTATTAAGATGTAGAATCACCTTTTCTGCTGGTCGAAAGACATTTCTATTACCTTTGGCTTATGGGTTCAGTGACGTTATTCATATGCTTGCAGAAGTTTTTTTTATTGTACCTCAGATGGTCAATAAATGCTTGATGCAAAAGATTTCATTTAATTTTCAGAGGAATTATTTCATTATTGTAATACTTATTTAAAAAGTCAGTCTTCTGTGAAGCTGGCGGGGGGGGGGGAAAATTTGACCAGTAACGAGGTTAATTCTGTTCGAGGTTTGACTTGATATAGTTATCCAGCTAACTTGGTGATCCATCTTTGCAGAATAATCCTCAGTTAGCACCTGCGATATTGTTCTGTGCAGTTCTCTTGGGTCTCGTATGCTAGGTGGTCTAATCTGTAACACTCCGCCCCCAGGTCTCGGTCCAGGAGCCGACGCTCTCGAAAGAGCCGCACCCGCAGCGAGACCAGCAACAGCAGCCGTTCGCGCTCCAGGTAAGCCCCTCCCACTCCTCACCCGCACAAGCACTCCTGCAGCCAATCCCCAAAGGCCACACCAACTGCACTGGGGTTTGTTTTTGGAGTGTAGGAATGGAACCTGTCATTCCTATTGCACAGGTGATCAAACTTGAGTCAACTTGCCTCGTTTCCTCAGTTTGGATTCTATGAAATGGTTATTGTGCATTAAAGGTCCCATATCGTGTGATTAGCTGCATGGCCAATTGGGCATTACATACAATTTCAAATTTTCTTATTCTTGATATCACATGGGGAAGTAACTGGCCAGAGTCAAGGACTGAATCTTCAGCCAGTCAGTTTCATTTTACCTGCCTGAGCGGCAGCCTGAACTCGAGCCGGATTCGGACGCGTGTGAATGGGAGTCTGTCACATGCTCAGTCTGTGGCCTGTTTCACCAGCTGTACGTTAGTTCTGTCTCTAGATGGGGTGCGAACACCTTGCTAAATGATACAGTGGAACTGCACTGAACAAAAATATAAACACCCCATGTCAAATATTGATGCCACATGGAGTTAACAACTCTAAGGGAGCATATGCTGACTTGTCCAGTATGGATATTTCTCTTGATTTGTGTACCTTTTTTTTTTTATTTTTTTTTTTTTAAATCCATCTGTCAGAGAGAAGATGGGTCATTTTAGAGATTGTTTCCAACATATGGGCAGCATTGCAAATCGATCTCATCCGCGTCAGCCACATGTGACTTAGAGCTGTCCAGTTGAGAAAATTGGACTTCGGTTTCAGTTCGGGTTTTTTTTTAATTTTTTTATAAAAGAGTTGACTCTGTTTTAGTCTCATTTAATAAACTAAACAAAGGCTGACAACTTGTGAGAAACATGTAATAGAATATATTAATTCAACAAAATAATAGAAACAAGTATATTAGCCTTAGTTAGACAGAAACGAATAAACAAAATGCCAGCATAAAACACCATAACAAAAACACAATTGAGATTTATAAACCTATTTTCATAAAATGACTTGCGTATGTATATTTTGTTATCATAAACATCTATTGCCTTCATTTTACGTTTGAGTGTAGCTTTTTCACGAGCGCTTTTTTAGCTCGTTTGCCTCGGCCTTGTGCGTTGATTCAACATGCTGCGTTCGGTTGCAGGTGTTGCCATACTGTACTGCACACGTTCGATGGCGCTTGGCACGCTGGAGAAGAGTGCTATTCAGACTAATCCCGGTTGTAGTTTTTTAATAACTCAAATTTGACATGGGACGTTTTATATTTTTGTTCATTGTAGTGATACTAAAGCTGCACCCCTTCAACTTGACTAGATTCAGGGGAAACCATACTGAGAGGAGTTTGCTGATTGGGCGGTGAAGATTTGTGACGCCCTTGTTGCATGCTGATTGGCTGGCACAGTTTTGTAAACCCACCCCCCCTCGTCCCTTTGCAGGATGGCGTCTCGCTCGCGCAGCCGGAGCCGGGACCGTAAGAAGGCCCGGGGCCGGCGGGAGGCGGAGGACCGGAGTAACGGAGCGCGGCGCAGCAGGAGCAGGAGCCGCGAGCGCAAGCC
This sequence comes from Gymnothorax reevesii, assembly GCA_029721435.1. Taxonomy (NCBI): domain Eukaryota; kingdom Metazoa; phylum Chordata; class Actinopteri; order Anguilliformes; family Muraenidae; genus Gymnothorax; species Gymnothorax reevesii. Next base: position 117,012,813 of record CM056577.1, read on the forward strand.
CGCCCGCAGCCGCAGTCGCAGCCGCAGCCCCAAGAGCAAGAAGAGCAAGCGGGAGTCCAAGAAGAGCCGGAAAGAGGAGTCGGCCTCGCGCTCCCGCTCCAGATCCCGCTCCCGCTCTCGCTCCGGGATCAAGGACCGCGGCAGGAAGTCCAGCTCCAAAACCGGCGAGCCCAAGAGCGACCGGGAGGAGGAGGGCAGCGGTGACGCGGCCGACGGGGGCTCCCGCTCACCCTCCCCGTCCCCGCCCCCGCCCAAGCCCCGCCTCAAGTCCAAGTCCAAATCCAAATCCAAGTCAAAGTCCCCCTCGCCCCCCAAAGCCAGATCTCGCTCCCCATCAGCCTCGCGCTCAGAGTCCCGCTCGAAATCCCGCTCACGCTCGCCGTCTCGCTCCCGATCTCGGTCCCGATCCCAGTCCTGAGGTGCAATATCGCCCCCTTGAGAAACCCCTCCCCACCCCCCACACCCACATTTCCGCTTCTGTCTTTCATTTTTTTTTTTTTTTTTTTTTTTTGTTTTTTGATATATAGTTTTAGGGAGACTGGACACTCCTGCTTGACGTGTCTTATCATACGTGTGTATATACTTCCCTTTCTTTTCTTTGACAGTTATTCTACTTCCTTACGCAGTAGTGCCGTCTTATTGAAGGTGTTTGTAAAATATTCAGTATGTGAGTTAAGTCTGAGAGGGTATTGCTCAGATTTTTATAAGTTGAAAAGTGTCCAAATGCCGTAAATAGGTGTCTTAACCTTTGTATTACATACTTTAAAGGCATTCTGTGTTGACAGAGCTGTGTGGGGTGGGATTAATGTGATTTTATTGTTTCATCCTTCAACTTTGGGAAGTCCTTTTACCAATTAAAAAAAAAAATAAAATGTCTGACACCAAACCTGGACTGAAATCTTTTAAATTGTTTCAGTTTGAGTTTCTTGCTCTAATGATAAGTGGCTGTATTGTATTACAATTTGAATCTTTTTTTTTTTTTTTGTTGTTTCAATGGACTCAAACTAGGGGGTTATGTATTAAGGATATATTTCTATTCTATCGTTTAGAGCTGTATTTAACAGTTGGCAACACATTAAGCCGTAATCACTTGAACGACTGTACTTGTTACTGACTTGAAAGGAGTTGAATGAATTTCTGTGCACTTTGGTTCACGCTGAAGTTGGTGAGAGGCAGCCCCCAAACCAGGCCTTTCTGTTTTAGGGTGAGTATCCCTGATGTAGTGGGTTATCCAATGTATAATCTGACCACAGATGTAGGACCAAGTTTTGACACATTTTGGCATGTTCTGGTGAGAAGGGCTTTCGTACGGATTTTGGAGATTATTCACTTTTTTTGGTGCAAGTCATTTGTTGCCCCTGTTAAGTCCAGCATATTCAGGCTCCTCAACTGATTCAACATTGTTGAACATTTATTTTTCAATTTAATGCTTTAATGGAGTTTCTACACAATTCAGTGCATTTTCCAAAAAAAAAAATTTATACTCAACATTTTCAAACTTAACAATGGCAGTGAATGACAGCACTGAAACCCAGCCCTTAAAGCCTTCGTACTCCATACTCTCAGCTAGAAACGTCAGACTTCTACAGAGATTTTCTAAGCTTTTTGAGATCTAGATTTAAGTTTATGCAGTTTGCAGAGGATCTAATGCATTGCACTCAGGTCTTACTCTGATGGCTTGAGCATTGAAAGGAATGTCTGTTTTAACCCCCAAAATTCAAATACATGCTCATTTATTTATTTTCTGTTTAGCCTTGATGTTTTTGAAGCGATGCAGTGGTTTTGAATTGGTGACCTTTTGGTTGCAGAGTTATTTTGGTCTTGGCCAACCACCACAGAAATGTATTTACCATCTTTCAGCGCTGACTGCGCTTTCATGCTTTCCACAGAAACCCCATTGCACTTGATAAATTGTCAGCTTCCTTGGCGCATTGAGTTCCATTTTTTTTTTCTCTTTCTATCTGACTCACTCATCTATCTCTACTGTCTCACATTGACTGAACAAGTAGTTCAAGTTGAAAGTTTTCATGCTGATGCACATTTTCTTCAGAAAATCTAGCTTTATTTTGATTGGCGCCGAACGCACTGGTGGCCTCTTAGTAATTATATCCCCAAAAACCAGAGTGTTTTCGGATTGGATGCTGCGGCTGCAAATCTTGTGTGCACGTGAAAACAACTTTTCATGGGAATCGTGAAAATGAGTGAATTTGTGGTGAATTTGAGTACGAACCCCTGTGAGTGAACATTTCCTGTAGTGACACCACTTGGGCAAACAGTATTTCTAAGTGCTACAACCATTTTGATGGGAATCATGTCAGACCTGTCATCAACGGTCACTACAGTGCCACAGCCAGTCTTAACATTTAATTTTTAGCTCACCTGACGAAGTCAGATGAGCTTATGTCATGGCCTGTTTGTCGTCCGTCGTCCGTAAACAACATCTCCGAAGAAACCACTGGGCCTATGAAGCTGAAACTTGACCGGTACCTTCCTACCCATGAGGACACCAAAGTTTGTTCAAGGCGTTCTGATCAGATTTCGAAAATCACACAATTGGCCATCTGAAAGCTATTAATGCACACATTCAGCTGAAATTTGCTACGTAGTTAGTACGTGGCAAGGTACATCACACATCTAGTTTGAGTTAAACTGCTTCTTAGACACTGTTGAGTGGTGAGGTGAGCTACAGGGCCCGTGGCACTAATTTTTTAAATTGCAGTAACTTGGCAGTCTCTCTCCCCCCCCCCCCATGGGAATTGCATGAAACTTAAAGTGCTCATCTCTGATGCACTGGTGATGCCTCATTGTTTTTGTGTGACCATATGACTCTTCCTGTAGCGCAGGGCTATTCAACATTATCCTGCAAGGGCCGGTGTGGGTGCAGGCTTTCATTCCAATACAGCACTTACACACCTGATACTACTAATCAAGCTCATTAGAAAAGACCCTTGGGGTTGATTAGCAGCATCAGGTTGGTGCTTGGTTGGAATGAAAGCCTGCAGCCACACTGGCCCTTTCTGGAGACGGTTGAATAGCCCTGCTGTAGCACCTCCACAAAGTTAAGCTTTGATTGGTGTTCAACAAAGACAAAATAAAATGCATGAAAGCATTTCATCAGATGACTTTATGACCCCAAAATGGGGTAACCAGAGGGAAGACCAGAATCACACCAAGTTCAGATCATTAAGTCAAAACCTCAATGTCCAAAGTCATGTTATATCTTGTGTGACCACCACGTGCTGTCATCACAGCTTGACAGTATTTTGGGAAGCACAGAGCAAGAGTAAACAATAGAGAAATTCAGTGATCCTTAACTTAATTGGTTGTTTATATTTCCTAATACAATGACTAACCATTTTGTTGGGAATCCTGTGACCCTCCTTGTGATTATTTCAGGGGTTGAGAGAAGGCATGTTGGAGATGTTGGTCACCTTATGACCTTTGTAAAGTGCCACTACCTGGCCTAACTTAGAACTTAAAAAAATAGCATTTACTTTGACAGCTTTTATTGTGATGTTCACTGTTTACAATGATGTCAAAGTTGTACTTGTGCAGGTTGGCGGTTGGCAGAAGGCGTGATCAGGACACGCATAATATGGCAAGTAGCCTCGTTGGTTCTTTGCGTAAAATCCTCAAAAATGTGACTCCTGAACTATTAGAGAACCTGTTGGTGCAACGTGTAACACGACAGACCGGCATTACTATTTTAGATCCTTTATTTAGCGCACATAGAGATGGAGGTCTACAAGTGTAAGATGAGCCTTTTTGCCAACCATGTATCAAAACATTGACGTCCTCGTGAACATCGCTGTAAGAATCGCATCAAACCTAAGGTGTTGATCCCTGATCCACAGAGGATGCGCCCTACAACCTTCCTGTTGCACAACCACCAGGTCAAACAATTTCCAAATGGAATAATTCAAGTTTTAAGGAGAATCACGTACTTTTTGATCTTTTTGTTGCAGAAAGAGGGCTTGTTATTTATATTGATCCCTCCTTAAGGCTTGCTATAGTGCCACCACCAGGCAAAACCTTTCACTTTTAAAAATAGCAGTAACTTAGTTTTTATGGGTATGGCATGAAACTACGTATTTATTTCTTGTGCGTATGGGACAAACCCTATTGTGTGACCCAGTGACCTTTTCTGTTGCACGACAGTCAGACTTCACATTTCCAAATCCAATGACTCAAAATGGCTTTGGTAATCAAGTCACCCTTCTTTTTATTTTCTTTAATGCATAGAGAAGGGCTGTCATTGACATGTGTCATCCTATCACCTTTGCTGCTGCACCACCACCAGGTCAGACTTAATATTTAAAAATGGCATGAATGCACTGTTTTATTTGGAATCCATTCAAATCTGATTTCAACATTCTTGGTGCATTGAGGAAGAAGTTACTGTTTGTGGTGGCTCAATAATATTTTCTGTAGCTCCTCAACTTGGTCAAATTTTACATTTCCCAATGCATTGACTCTATGTTGATCAGAATCATGTCGCGCTTGTTGAGATGTATTTCTGGTGCATACAGAAGGGATGTCACTGTTACTGATCCCCCTGAGACCAAAGTCTTTTATACATTTACTGAATCTGGAGCCCAGAGCAGTTCATTTGATTTTCTGGACTATAAACCCTGTCCTGTTGTACTCTCACCAGGCCAAAATCATTTTTCTCTCGTTGCAGTTGTTGCCCTCTGACAGTTCTGAGCGCAGGGGCCGATTCGTCAACATTTGCCTGTTCAGAGCACATGTAGCCTATCCTCCAGTCACTCCGGACTGAATCTCCTGAATAAGCCAGATAAGTTTTTCGCTGAGCGGGCGATCGGCCATGAGCTATTGAGAAGTCCGTTAGCATTTCTTTTCTCCAAACATCATCTTTAAAACTACTGGCCGAATTCACTTTGAATTTGGAATGGCGCTTCCTTGGGACGTCCACCGCGATTGTTCACAGTTTTTAAGAAATTTTTCTTTTCTTTTTTTTTTCTTAAAGCATAAATCAATAATCATCTCCGTCACTGCAAGCCAGATTCACTTCAAAATTCATATGGAGCTTCCTTTCTTTGCCGTTGAGCGACCGAGGCCCTGGTCTCATTTTTGTTCTGTTGGTAAACGTCGACTGGTTTAAATGGTTGATGCAATTGATTCTCAAGTTAAAATCGCATTTTATACTGCAGGAGATTTAACCTTCAACAAGTTGCTCGGGTAACCTTGGCAGTTTATACCACGCACTACAAGCGAAAAATTGTGTGAATGCCATAATTTGCTTGATTAATAAAACTAAACCTGTAATCAAATCAACACTGCAATTGAATGAAATAGTAGCTTCAAATTCACAAGCCAGAATGTCGAGCATTTTTAGGTTTTCCTGATGCTTTCCATTATTAGGCTGTGATCATCTGCAAACATACCATATATGCTGTCTTTAAACAATTTACACCAAGCACAAATTAAAAACACCGCCAGCAATTTATTCGCACTGGGAAAATCTTTAGCCTATTTGAGACTTAACGCAATCCAGATTCAAACATGGTCTTGAACAGTTTGTGGAGGGGCGCAAGTCAACATTGTCAACGCATGAAACAAGAAAGACGAAAGGGGGAGAGGGTTATTTGGGAAAGGGAGGCGCCACAGAAGGAGGCAAAAAATTGACTGCCCCGTCGACTCTACCACGGGACGTGTTTCATGTACTAAATACGTTTATTGGCTGTTTATGAACAATTGCATACCGGCTCGTTGTTGGCCTCAACCTTCATGAATTAAATTTCAAATCTAGAGACGTTCCGGGACTCCTTGGATCGACAGGAATTCCAAGAACGAGTGCGTAATGAAACAGACAGCGACATTGGGTGATCTGAAGTCCGAGACAACCATCCTCCTTGGGGTGATTTGTTTTTTGTAGGTAGGCTACTAGTGAGGAAATAACATGCATAAGTAATTGATGGATGGACAACGCGCTTGACATGTCTGTTCTTCGCGGCGTACGGAGAATTCTCGCCGATCGTAAGGGGGGTCGGTGCGCACAGAAGAAAGAACACAACAAAGGCAAGTATCCTTTCGCCTTACCCGGTCTGAAGCAACATTCGCTGTATTGCACAGCGGAACATCTGGAGTTCGGCTATGTTGGCAGCCAGCTTTATTGCTTAAACTTTTATACATTGTCCAATGTCATGTTTTTTAATAATTTACGGATTTTGTTCATCCTCTTTAACTTCCAAGTTAGACCCAACCATGGAAACCTGCCTCTTGGCTTTTTTAAAACATGTTCATTGTCATCATACTATGTAAAAATGCAGTCTTTAGACATTGAATTCACTGAAACATGTTAGAAACTCTGATTTTATGATCGAATGTCGTTTTTTTTCGTCTTGGAAATTTAGTGGCTTTGTTTAGAATTTAGCGAAGACTTCGGCTCGCCGGTATTTTCGTTTTTACTCCCTGTATACCTTCATATACCCGTAATTGATTAAATAGCCTATTTGGCTGCCAGGCTACAGGGAGCTAAAATGCTGGATCTGTAATTTCATTGGCAGAGGCTATTCGCCCAGCCACGGCTCAGCGCGAAAGATCAAGGAGCGGGCGGATTATAAAATGAAATCTCTTATTGGCCCAACTACGGGGCAAATAGCAGAAGTGCCTCCCTCATCCGTTCCACCGCGGTGCGAATAGCAGAACTGCTTCTCTAGATAGCCGACCCCTTTCCCCCAATTCAGCCTGCTGCGGGGCGAATAGCTACTTCCAGTTTGGCAAGCCATTTATTCTTTTTTTTTAAATAACGTTAACGCTAATGATAACGATAAAGCGAGCAATGCGTATTTACGGAATTTTAGTGTTAATGGTCGTAAAAAAAAAATCAGTTTTCAGTAATGGTTCATTCGATATAAGTGACACACAAACTAGTCTACCGACGTTTTACATTAAATTAGTCGTGACACGAGGTAGTCAGCCGTATTATTCACACGGAATCTGCGCCTTGCCTTTGGGCACACAACTTATAATTGCACCAGAACTTGACAGCAATTAAAATACTCCGCTCAGCCGAGTGAACACGAGGCTGTGCTTAAATGCTCAGTAACCGCTTCCGTATAGGTGCCTTTTTATGTTCTCTTAAAAACAGTGGTTATGGCTTTGGCAACAGGCAATGCGAAGATCACTGGTACTCACACTCATATTACCCTGCACCTCCATCCCGGCTTTTAATGAGTGTAGTTTAGGAAAAAAGCATACCTCTTGAGTCTGTTCTGTGTGTGTGTGTGTGTGTGTGTGTGTGTGTGTGCGCGCGCGCGCGCGCGCGCGTATGTGCATTCAGTGCGACACAATTTTGCTTTACCTACATTTTTGATCGATCTCAGACATTGAAAAATCGTGGCCGGCGAAGCTGAGCAGGGCATTTTAACGTGCAATCAATTCTAGAGATACTTACTGTACAGGGGATTGTTTGAGCTGTTTTGCCTACCCGCCAGCCCAGTGGTTCTCAATAGCCAGTCAGAGGTTTGTCATGTTCCATCACATGTCAAATAACCTTGCCCGGGGCTCAGGGCTTTGGCATGTTTGTCAGTGAGCCTGCTGTTTCCCCACTCATGGGAAGAGTAAACCGATTTGGTCAATTGTAGTGTTGCTTTTCCAGTGTGTAATCCTGTGATTTATAGCCCCTGACTACAAAATTGCATTTAAGATGGAGCAGCTCACCTTCATTCCACAGATTCAGATAGCTCCCTCAGTCATTATGCATGTTGTGTGGATAAGATTGTTTTAACCTGAGGTTTTAACTCTAGCCAAGCATTCTAGAATGGACCGACTTCATGCAAGGTCTGAAAAAGATAATACATTTTTCACTTATTAGTCAAGACCGCCAGGTTAGTCTGGACTCCACGCAGCTTTACAAATATGTCAGAGCACTAAAAGATTTTGTGAATGTTTCAAAATTGAATTTGACTGAAGTGTCATTGTTGCTGTTGTGAATTACATGCTTAAAAGTGAAATTAGTATCAGTCACAAAGACCCTGAAAAACATTTCAGCAAACCACAGAGGTGAAAAGTCTAAGATTCTAATGAACATTCTGGGGTTACATGGAGTACAATACAGAGCAAAACTGATGTGGTGAACAAGAGCACAATGGTGAAATACGATGGCAAAAAAAAAAAAAAAAATGTCATGGATTTTGACAGCAGACAGCTTTTGGAATTGAAGTTGAAATTACTTAATTGTTTTGCTTTTACATTCTACAGCAAGGGTTCACAAAATCTTTCAAGGTTAGTTTTGGTGGGTGTCCGTACTGTCACCATATGGATTGATTCACCCATCTTAAAAAGTCTTAAACTTGATTACATAGTGATATTTTACTTATTTTATGCATTGTATGCCATGTACACAAAACCATAAGCAGTAATTGCTATAGACATTTGTTTCTGAATTACATGAATATTTTAGAGTTTAGCTTTATATTGACATCACCTAGTTGATAAAAAATTGTCTCGTGTTAAAATTCTGCCACTGTCTTTGAGGTTGGAACAAAAATTAGAGTGCATGGGGTTTCCAAGAACCTTATGAGACCCACTTTTTTCGATAGTTATTCAGTGTAGAGAGACAGGAAGGTTGGGGAGAAGAATGGGGTTAGACATGCGGTGAATTATCTGTGCTGGAATCGAACCCAGGTCGCTGCAGGAAAGACACAGCCTTTATGGTACGCACGCTTAGACCGATGAGCCACCAGGGCCCCCTCGACCATGTAAGACCCACTTTATTACAGTTTTTTGGAAAAAACACGGAAATTTAATCCTCACAATGTAGATAAAGAGCTTTAGGAAATGCATCCATCCTTTCCCCATCGATGATGAAACTAGACTTGATAGGAAAGTCACAGTGTAACACCACCTGAGTAACGTAAATTTTAACTGCATTCAGGCTATCTGGCATTTTTTTTCTGCCCATTCCATCCCAATAATGTACTTCTAGCAGTCAACCATCCTCTGTGCTCCCTGCAAAGGCAGAATTTTGCTGAATAAATGAGAATAGTTATAAAATTGAAGTTGTATTTATCATTGTGTCCTGTGGGGGGCGCTAAGTTGCATCTTATTTTTGCAGCATCCCGTTAAAGGTATGACAGCCACTGGAGCCACTCGCACTGAGGGAACACAGGAGCCTCGGTCACACCACGGACGGCTGGCCCGTTTCCACTTCCACTCCCGGAAGAGGAAAGAGAGGGCGATCCGGGCTCAGCTGCGGATCCGGTCCTCCCCAGGGGCCTTCCTGCTGCTGGGCGTGTTTGTGGTAATGGTGGGAGTGGCAGTGGCGGCGGTTGGGTACTGGCCATACCGGACAGCGCTGTTTGGCCAGGTGAGCATGGAGGTGGAGCTCAGGCGCCCTCAGGTGGCAGGCTGGGGCCTGGGGGCCAAGGGCGGCCCTTTCTCCAGCGAGCGGCTGAAGCTGCTGGGGCCTGTCCTTATGGGTGTAGGGCTCTTCATCCTCATTTGTGCCAACAGTGTGCTCTACGAGAATCGCGACCGAGAAACCCGGCAGCTGCTGGCTCAAGCGGAAGCCGCTGTTAGCTCTGTTTCTGCCTCGGTGCCTGTTGAGGCACCTTCCCGCGGCCAAGACATGCTCAAGCAGTACCGGTGGGTGACCCCATCTGCCGGCAATCTTGGCCTCCGCCACCTGGGGGCAGTGGTGGGCTCTGAGCCTGCTCTTCTCCAGCTTCCTGCTTTAGAGAGCAAGTGGGCAGATTTGAGCCGCCCGCCAGCTGCACTGTGGCCTGACACAAGCTCTCTCAAAAAAACTCCGTCACCCCCTATTTCTCTGCGCTCTGTCAGCTCAGACTCCTGCAACATCGGTGAGCTCAACCTCTCAGTCCTCACCGCTGAATCAATGATGACTCCGCCCCATGATGGAGACTGTTATGAGGACATAGCTCCCCCCAGACGCTGCTACAGTGTGGGCAGCAGAACTCAGCCCCACCAAGAGAGGGGGCGATTCATCCGGCAGATATCTAGCCCCCATGTCAGTCTGAACATACCGGACCTGCACTCCGGGACCCTGGTCTTGCTTGCGCCAGACACCGCCTTAAACAAACCTCGGGGACACTGCAGCTGGCCTCAGCTAGACCTGAGTGGGGCCCGGAGATACCTAAAGCTGGAGAACAAGGAGGACTCAGTTGACAAGCTGCTGGATAAGCTAGAGCTGCAGTCTTCCCATCACGATACCAGCTACGGCTCGGGCCCCTTCCAGTGAGAGATGCTCCGGACAGCCATTTCGGTGAGGGTAGCGGTTACACCGAAGTAGTCTAGTCGCTGCGACTGATTTGAGGGAGCCATGTTGTAGAAGACCACTCTTGGGAGTTACTGCTGACTGGATAGAAATCTCTCACTAGTGGATTTATGCTTAGTCTCCTTGCTGTTATGGTCGGTTGAGCTTCTTAGTCTTCTTAATGGCGTGGAGGAACTTTCCCCCTGGATCCTGTTCTTTATTTCAGCTGGTCTGTATTCTGGAGCCACAGATCAGCGGGTCTGCTTGTTTCCTTGGGGGAATAATTCTCGTTGATGACCTGATACAGACAGGAGCGCTGGCAGGAGGCGAAGTGGAATTGATTTTGCGGTTTTTTCTTTTTTGACGATTGCTGAGGTGGAACAATGCGCAGGTCTCACACTGTCACGGGACGCTGAATTGATTGGATGGCGATTTTTTTTTTCCTGCAGAACTGCGTGTGGCTTTCCATTAACTAGAGGAATGGATGTTGTCTGTCTGGTGCCAAAAAAATGTCAGATGCTCTCAAGTCTCCAGTTGGTAGCAATCATAGCAGAACCTCCACACCAGGGAAGGCCCAAGCCACCTGGGGAGAGTCTGTGGGACAAAGCAGGTGTTTCATACACCCGTATGAAGATCTATGCAGAATATGGGTCATCCTCTCGGCTGCAATAATAAAATGCACTGTATGTATTTTGATGTACTCATATATGATATGCAGTCCTTGTTCGATTGATCACGGAGTATGCATCTCATCCACCAGCATGTTTTCTTCCTCCATACTGTGCTCTAAATCCAACTAAACAAACCAGGTTTCTTGGGTTTAATCATTGGTGTTCCTTGTCCAGTGCTCAGTCCTCATGGCACTGTACTTGGCTGTGATTTGTACACTGATCAGAACCTGCATTGGCCTGAAACGAGATCTTTCTGACAGAGCTGAATGATCAATATTGTTGTCTTGCGGCTAGATCTGTATTCTTGATTATCTGCAGAATGTGAGCAATAAAGAAAGGCTTGATGTCATACAGAGGCCGTGGTGTGTTTGAGCCATTCCTCATCTGTTGCAAATGGAGGGATGGAGAGAAGGAGAGAAGGATGGATGGAGGAAAAGGGTTGCGGTCCTCCTTTATTCTCTCAAGTGTCCGTCTGATCCTCTCTTCATCCCGGAGTCATTTTTGTCCTGTCTGTTAGCGGTCTGTTGGCTGTTGGTACCAAAGAACACAGACATGTCAGAAAGAAGAACATATATGTCAATGCACTGGTACCCATGCAGATATCGTGGGTAATATCCTCCGCACTGCTCCGCTCCTTGATGTGAGTATATTTGGTGCCCTCATTTTCTGACGTGTGCAACCTTCTCTACCTAGTATGTAATTAAAACCACCCTTCTGGCTCTTTTAATTTACATCTAAACGGAATTGCTGGAGTGTTTTTTTTAAGTCTTATTTACTCAAGATCTTCTTTAACAGAGCTGATCTGAGATTCTGCTTCCCTAGAGTGGAGTTCCCCATATAATACTGGTCATTTATTTATCCTTTGTGAGTGTGGCGACCCATAAATAGACAGACAGGTCCCTGGGTCCAAAGGATGCTATTTCCCTTTTCCATGTGGCAGGGATTTCCATCAGTAAGCATGTGAGATGTGTGGACTGAGAGAGGCCCACGACTTCCAACTGTAAACACTGCTGGGCAAAACTGGAGTGTATCTACAAATGGTGTGTGTTTGTGTCAGTGTGGGAAGGACTTGAGGAACCTGTAGCACCCATCAGCAAATACAGGCAGACAAAAGAAATTGAAAAAGCAACATGCTTTAATCTGCATTTATTTTATTGATAGAATGCCAGTTATATACTGTATATAATGTTCAATTTTCTGTGCAAGTGTAGGTGTTTGCAGTGGATGTGTTTATAGTAATGGGTGTGCATGACGGCGTATGCGCTGCTGTGCGTAAGTGAAAAGACGAGGGGAAATTATGATAATTTAACGTGTCGTGGAGAGGGAGAGGTCCGCTGGTCGAAAGGGTGAAGCCACCTGGATTTTAAATGCGCTGAGCTTTTCTTTTTTCTCCAGTGTTACATCCCAATCCCAGCTTTGTTGGCGGGTTCACTAGTTTCCCTCGGCTGCAGGCGTGAGTTTGGAAACAGCTTTGGGAGATGTTGAGGGAACATGGGGAAGGAAGTCAGGGTGGGGGTTGGGTACTGAGTAAAAGGGAAGAAAAGAGAGGAGGCTGACCGTCTGTCCTTGATAAGTGAAGGTAGGATCAAAAAGTGTTCTGGAAAAAGTGCTCTTCCCTCTCCTCAAACTGGAAATCCCCTTCAGAGTTCATCAGGGTGTCAGATGAGTGAGACGCAACACCATTCGATGTTTTCAACAGCTCCCAAGGGATTTTTACTCTGACCTGCACGTGTTTTTCGACGAAGTGGGAGATTAAAAAACAGTATATGACTCGAGCACAGACAATAGTGTTTGCTGGGGGCTTCTGTGACCTTTTGTCGACCTTGCTCTATTTTGCACTTCTCTAATGCTTTTTCAGTCACCCCTCTCATGTTATGCTCTGTGTGTTTGGTCTGGGTGGGTCTGTACACAAGCTCACCATCTGCTAGCCTCTCATACTAGAACCTGAGGGAAAACCCGATCGAGGCTGGCCTAGAGGTCCATACTGTCCTCCAATATGCTACTATGAACATACGGTGCCATCAGAAAAGTATTTTCCCCCTTTCTGATCTCCTCTATTTCTGCTAATAATGTTTCAGATCATCAAACTAATTTTAAGACAAAGACAATTTGAGTAAAAACAATATGCAGCTTTTAAATGATAATTTCATTATTGAAGGCAAAGAGTTATTTAAAACCTTTATCACCCTTGTGAAAAAAATACACTGCCCGGCCAAAAAAAAGGTCACCGTTTGGAAATTAATGAACAAATTCTAGAATTGGATCATTATTGCGGTTACTAATATGTTTCAGCTGGCAATAATCATTTTTCCCCTGACTGATGAAGCGCATCGCTACTCATTTCTCAAAAAATCATGTTGGAAGACACATCCCTTGCTGGTGAAAAAGATGTAACAGTATTTCAGAACAGGCAACTTATTGGCCCGTATTTAGCAAAGAAAATCATGAATGCAAAAACAAGTATGAGGAATCATTTTCACAAACATATTTGCCACCACCAAGTCCTGATCTTAGAAACAGTAAAAGTTATTGGGATGTGCTCAAGAAAGACCACCGAGTGGTTCAACCATTATGTCGAGAAGACAAGATCTTGGCCAAAAATTATGGCATGTAGGTTCAAAAATACATGTTCTGGCATTGCATACAGTTGTCAAAACAATGACAAAATGAATATGCACTGTAATCAAAGCTACAGGGGTTCCAACTAAATATTTGAGTGTGCGACTTTTTTTTTGGCCGGGCAGTGTAATTGTTCCACTACCAAGTATTATTGCCGGTTGTGCCCCCCTTGGCAGCAACAACTGCGATCAAACATTTGGGCTAACTTGAAATAAGTCTTTTACATCGCTCTGGAGGAATTTTGGGCCCCTCCTCTTTGCAGTATAGTTTTAATTCAGCCACATTGGAGGGTTTTCAAGCATGAAATGGAGCTTTAGGCGTGAGTTCAGTCAGGCACGGTGGTCAGGCTGGTCGCAAGCCTGTTTCTGTCCAATCAATCTTAACTTTAGCTCCTCCCACCTTATTGTTGAGCTTTTATAACCAAGGCAGTGTTCATTAATTTCTCTGACACCGTGCCCTCTACTCCGCCCATACCACATCTCCTTCTACCTCTCCAGCCTGCTTAATAATGATCAGTGTTCATTGTAAACAGCACTTGTTCATATCATGTTCAATAACTTAAACTTTTAAGAGATCTAAAAGCATCTCAGGCTCTGCCGGGGGGGTTGTGATCTCAGGGACTGTCTGCGTCATGCTTGCTCAGATTGTTCCAGAGCATCACTCAAGCAGAGTCACCTCCAAACTCAAATGTAGATCGTCCTGCAGTAAATGGTTAAATCTGACATAAGTGCTCTGGCTGAACTGCCTGTATAAGCTCATGATACAGCATCTCAGCTGGATCACACTACCACCAGCATGTTTGACTGCTGGCATGATGTTCCTATTGTAGAATGCTGTGCTTTACCCCTGATATAAAGGTACCCATGTCATCCAGTAAGTTCCACTTTTGACTCATCAGTTCACAGAATATTATTCCGAAAGTCATCAAGATGTTTTTTGGCAAATGCGAGACTAGCCTTAGAGTTCTTTTAGCTGGCAGTGTTTTTGTCTTTGGAGCTTTCCAATGGATATAATTTTTGCTAAGTTAATTTTTATTGTGGAATCATGAACACTGACCTTAACTGAAACAATTTAGATCTGCAGTTCTGTAGATGTTTGTCTGGGATCTTTTGTGATGACCTTGATGAGTTGTCAATGAAGGAATTTTGGTAAGTTGGTCGCTCCTGGGAAGGTTCGCCACAGTCCCAAGCTTTCTCCAATTGTAGATAATTGCTATGGTTCTCGCCAATCCCAAAACCCCAGAAATGGCTTTGTAACTCTTTCCAGATTGATCAATATCAACAACTTTTTTATCATCTGGTCTTGAATATCTTTAGATCACAGCATCATATGCTGCTTTTTGGCCACTTCACATTGCCAACCCCATTTCCAAAAATGTTGGGATGTTGTGTAACGTGTAAACAAAACAGAATGCCATGAATAACAAATGACTCATATTTAATTAAAAATAGTAAAAATCTAAAAATAAACATAGCAAATGCTGAAACATAAATTTTGTTGTTTTTTGAAAAATATCTGCTCATTTTGAATTTGATACAACACGTTTCAGAAAAGTTGGGACAGGGGTTGGAAAAAAAAAAGACTGGAAAAGTCGTATGATGCTAACAAAAAATACACCAGGTGGGACATCTCATGGCTAATTAGGTCGTTTGGCAGAAGGTCAGTAAGAGATTTGGGTAAAAAAAAGGAAAGTCTTTAAGAGGTAAAGATGGCCAGGGCTTCACCATTCTGAGACCGTAAGGGCAAATAGTTCAACAATTTTAGAATAACATTTCTCAATGTAAAATTGCATAGACTTTGGGGATTTCAGCCTCTACAGTACATGAATCATTGAAAGATTCAGAGAATCTGGAGAAGCTTCTGTACCCAGGAGACAAGGGACATCCAATATTGAGGGGCCATGATCTTCTGGTCCTCGGGCAGCACTGCATTCTGCAACACCAGACAGGATTCTGTGGCAGAAATCGTTGCGTGGGCTCAGGAACACTCCTGTTTACCATTGTCAGGTAACACTATTGTCGCTGCATTCAGAAATGCAAGTTAAAACTCTGCCTTGTAAAGGTTAAACCATATATAAACAAGATCCTGAGACATTGTCACATTCTCTGGTCCTCAGCACACGTAAGATGGACCGAGGCAAAGTACACCCCAATTCCGAAATAGTTGGGACGAAGTGTAAATTGTGAATAAAATCAAAATGCAATGGCTTTCAGATCACGAGCCAATATGTTATTTACAATAGAACACGGATAAAATTTCAAATGTTGGAACTGAGACATTTTACATTTTTATCCACAAAATGAGCTCGTTTCAGACTTTCTGGCTGCAACAGGTCTCAAAAAATTTTGGGACACAGGCAAAAAAGGGCTGAAAAAGCAATTCATACATAAGCATATATAATCAGCTAAAAGAACATTAGGCAAGTAATTAAGTTAACTGGCATCAGTTGTGTGACATGATTGGCTATAAAAGGGATGTCTTAGAGAGGCTGAGTCTCTCAGAAGTAAAGATGGCCAGATCGCTCTCCAACCTGTGAAGGCTTGCGTAAAAAAATTGTGAAATACTTTAAAAACAATGTTCCTCAACGTCAAATTGCAAAGGCTTTGAAGGTCTCATCATCGACAGTGCATAACATCATCAAAATATTCAGAGAAACTGGAAAAGGCTGAAGACCTTTACTGGTGGCACATCATCTTTGGGGCTTTTAGACGCCATTGCACCACTCACCGGCATGATTCTGTCATTGACATTACTAAATGGGCCCAGGAATGGGCCCCCAAAACTCTCCAGCAGCTGGAAGCCTGTATTAAACAAAAGTGGGATCAACTTTTTTGAGGCCTGTAGCAGCCATCAAATTTGAAATTAGCTAATTTTGTGGACAAAATTGTAAAATTTCTCAGTGTCAACATTTTTGATGATTTCTCTGTTCTATTGTGAATAAAATACTGGCTGGCGTGATTCGAAAGTCATAGCATTTTGATTTCATTCACAATTTACACTTTGTCCCAACAATTTCGGAATTGGGGTTGTAGACAACTGTTCGTGGTCTCACCGGTCACCATGTGAAATTCTTCAAGGAAATCTCAGCTGCCACATCCTCCAGACTACAGAGGAGAGAAACTGTCTTACTTGTTTTCAGAGCACAGTTCAAAAGCCAGCATCCATGATAGTACAGGGGTGCATTAGTGTGCATGGTATGGGTAACAGCACATCTGTAAAGACACTATTAATGCTGAACAGAGGTGGACAATCCAGTTCCAGAAAGTAAACGTCCTTCCGAGTATTTTGTCGCAAGGCCCTGGATCTAATAATTGCAGCAACCCTTCAGCCCAGTGGTTGAAGTAATTAGGAAAATCGGCTGCCTTGGTTCATGGCCGGAAGTAAAACATGGCCGGACTTTTACTTTCTGACCCCAGGAATGTCCATTTCTGATGCTGGATGATATATAAAGGTTTCAGTGAGATATACTGCCATCCAGCATCTTTTTAAAGGAAGGGCTAACTTATTTTAGCAAGACAATGCCAAACACTACATTCTCTACATATTAGAACAACATAGCTCTCTATTAAAAGTGGCTGGATGCTAAACTGGCCAGCCTGCAATTCAGACCTGTCATACTCCACAAATATTTGGTGTATTATAAAGCAAAAAACATGACCAAGGAGCAGCTGAGATCCTACATTAAGCAAGAATAGGAAAACATTTTGCTTTCAGTATTGGTCTCCTTAGTTCCCAAGTGCTTTCAGATTGTTGTTTAAAGAGGAGGGGATGCAAACAGTGGTAAACATGGCTGTTCAAACTTTTTTGAAATGTGTTGCAGGCATTGAATTCAAATCAAGCATATTCTTTTTTCACGAAACAATAACATTTCTCAATTTCAACATTGATATGTTGCCTTTCTACTATTCCCAATAAAATATTAAGCTTAAGTGATTTGCAAAATAATGCATTTCGTGTCTATTTATATTTAACAGAGTGTCTCAACTTATTTGGAGATAGGGTAGCATTTAAATGATGTTTAAATTCAACCGGGCTGGCTGTAATCATGTCTGGGTGTAGGTAGTGAAATTCATTCAGTCATGAATTAAATTTGCTTAATTGGTTGATTTAGTAAGTAAGAGGACAATTATATCACATTGGGCCAAATAAGTTTGGATACCTTTTTTCCTTCAATTAATAAAATCATAATTTAAAAGCTGCATTTTCTCGAGTTACACCTTCATCTCACATTGAAATTAGTGGATAACATGAAACATTTAAATGTGACAAATATACAAAAATATAAGGAATTGGAAAGGGGGCATATGGGTCATTCCATGCAAACTAATCGAAATTTTGGAACTTTTCCCAGTTCACATCACGGGTTTTTCTGAAAAAAAAAACAATCCTATCTGAGAAATGAAAGTGTGACATAATGCTACGTATATTCCAAATTGCTTTCAAGTTATGAATTTTTGAAGTGTGACAAATTTTCATATTTATTTTCATCAAGAAAATGTCTTTCTTTTGAGCTACCCCAGGAGCAAGTATTTAACTGGAAAGAACTGAAATCTTTACTGAACATACAAATAAGTCCCATGATATGTTCCGATTCATATTTGACCCTTTCAATACAAATCCCTGTATTCTATTGGGTTTTGAGTTGAACAAAGTTGATTTTCGTGCTCGAGTGCCAAAACATTGATTTTTAAAATTTTATATCTCTAAAAGTTTTGAGAATTCTTGCCCCAAATTATATAATTATACAGTTCAAGCATAGGTCATTAAGGTTGAGAAGCCATTTTGATATGCATGCAATATTAAGGACTACACAATGGTTATAATTTGGCCGCGGAACTGAAAATGCTGTTTTATGACGAATTTAGACTTCAATTGTGAAAGGGGCAGAAGTGATACGTATATTATTTTCCCCCTAAGGTAATATAGGTCTTAAATAATAGCATATCACATTTTCAGAGATGTGCTAGGTCATCTTCAATATTTTATTTTGCAAAATTGTCTTTTTTAACTTCAGTAATGCAGCAATCTGATATTTAATTAGGGTCTTGTGCTTATTTAGGCAGTGCCAAAGCCAAAAATGAATAAAACTGAAGATATTTAGTCCAAGATATGACTACATTAGAAAAACATGCTATCTGATGAATACTATTGTCATGAATATTGTGCCATAATCACCACGAATCGGTCTGGGTTTGAATCCATTTGATTCATTATTATGAATTTCATAATTTTGAACTAAATATATGCGGAGATCATTAGTGACAAGTTAAGGCAAGTCCAGAGAAAAGCAAAGTCCAGCAGATTAACATGATTGCATCACAGCTGGGCTTGGATTAGAATAATCTCAGTTTTCGGTCGAAAAAAAAGCACGACAGATGTCATGGAGCCTTGCTCAGTTGAGATAAGTCTTAAAGAAGGAGATAACGGTCACAAGGCAACTTACACACATGGTCTGCTTTGAGAACATTTGGTGATCTGGGAAGTGAGAGGGAGTTACTCAAGTGGTGAAGTGATTGCAGCGATCAACAAGATGACACTACTGTCTGCCTACACTATAAAAAAGGTTTTTTTGACAAAATATACCTTTCTTCAAAGATCACTTGGATTGCATAAAAATTAATCGATGTGGCTCCTTGAGAATAATCAGTGAGGACAAGGCAAGTGATCGTGACTCTTTCATGTAAGATTGACTACATGCACTTTCTAAATTGTCCATGATTCCACATACATTAAAATGACAAACCGTGGCGGTTCTATAACCGGAAATTGGGGGGGGCGCAGACATGTCTCTTTATGACAATTAGTCCTGGCTAGATCTTGTTATGGCCCCAATTTGTTATTACATTTATAACACAACAGCAACAGCAAGGGATGACAAACACAGTTTTAACAACTAAAACACATTTAATTTTTAACAAAGACAAAGACTAATAACAACCTACAACTAAAGACCAAGATTGATAAATAATAAAAACAGAAATAATTACAGTCCCTTTTTAGTGGGGTGGCTTGGTGATGTCCTGGATGAAGAAAATGCTCAAACACAGGCAAAGAAATCCACAAAAGAAACGTCACAGGTCTTGAATAGAATGGCAGGTCTGGTCATCTTCTTGCAATTTCTCCTACTACTTTACTGTCTCAGTTCTTTTCCTTATATACTCTTTTGCAGACCCCACCCACATTTAGACCTCTTTTTTTTTATTTTCTGAGACTTGCCCCAGACATGTCCAGGACATGTCTAAACATGACTCCAGTCTGAGCTTAACAAAAAAAGGTAAATACTGCCATCTAGTGGCCTATATTCACATTACACCTCCATTCCAAAAGGGAAAAATTTTGACTCATAAAGGCAAAATTTTTCTTTTCAATACAAAATGGTTAAGTGAACACTTGTCTATATATACATATCATACAATATTCAAACACATGATATATACATTCAAACACGGGATAAGCAATCAGCAATTACATCGTCTGTACCCTTCACATGCTTAATTTCCAAGTCAAACTCCTGTAAAATCAAACTCCAATTCAACAATCTCCGATTCTTGTTTTTCATCTTACTCAAAAACATTAACGGATTGTGGTCAGTGTACACAATCATTGGCTTTTGTCCTGAACAAACATAAACCTCAAAGTGTTGTAAAGAAAGGACCAGAGCCAACAGTTCCTTCTCTATTGTGGAATAGTTCCTTTGGTGGCGATTGAACTTCCTGGAGAAGTATGCCACGGGATGCTCAATGTCATCAGAGTCACTTCTCTGTAGGAGCACAGATCCACAAGCTTGGTCGCTAGCATCGACCGCGATGGAGAACGGTTTGTTGAAGTCAGGAGATTTGAGCACGGGGAAGTGACACAGCAGAGACTTCAGGTGATTGAAGGCTCTCTGGCATGCATCATCCCAGGTGAACTTTATGCCTTTCTTCAGTTGGTTAGTTAGACTGAGAGCAATCTCAGCAAAGTTCTTGCAGAACTTGCGGTAGTACCCGATCATTCCAAGGAAGCGGCGCAAAGCTTTTTTGTTGTCAGGAACTGGAAAGTCCATGATGGCTTGGACTTTAGCATTCATGGGTGCCACCTTACCCTGGCCTATGACGTAGCCAAGATAGGTGACAGTAGCACAACCAAAGTCACTCTTGTTCAGGTTAACAGTCAGGTTAGCCTGGGTCAGGCGCTGGAACAACGTCTCTGCATCTTTTAGATGTTCTTCCCAGGAGTCACTCCATGTGATCAGGTCATCGATGTATGCACCCGTGTGTGGCAATCCGGCGATTGTAGACTGTATCATCCTTTGGAACGTGGCTGGGGCATTTTTCATGCCAAAGGGTAGGACTTCATACTGGTACAATCCAGATGGTGTGGCAAAAGCAGAGATGCTCTTGGCCCTCTCAGTTAAAGGCACACACCAATAACCCTTCAATAAATCAATCTTGGTCAGAAACTTTGCTTGCCCTACACTATCAATACAATCATCAATCCTAGGTATTGGAAACACATCCGTTCTAGTTACAGCATTGACTTTGCGATAATCTGTACAGAATCTAGTACTTCCATCAGGTTTTGGAACTAGCACACAGGGTGAACTCCAATCGGAGTTGGAGGGTCTGATAATATCATGTTTTAACATGTACTCAACCTCTTTCTCAGCAATCTTTCTCTTTTCAGGATTCATCCGGTATGGATGCTGTTTTATTGGTTTGGCATCACCAACATCTACATCATGAGAGGCTATAGTAACTCTCTTTGGAACATCAGGAAACAAATCCTCATATTTCTTGATCAACCTTTCAAACTGATCTCTCTGTGAGGGTTCTAAGTGCTGGAGTTTTACATCAAGATTTTGCAACACTTCAGTGTTTGACAATTTACATGAAAGAACTTCAGCTTTAATTCTTGGTTCATCATCTTGAAACTCCCCCTCATCTTCACACGTTTCGACCATTGGAGAATCTGAAGTGACAGCTGCAACCCTAGCATTTCTGTCATGATAAGGCTTTAGCATGTTAATATGACACAATTGTTTTGGTTTTCTCCTATCTGGAGTCTTCACAATGTAATTGAGATCATTGAGTTTTGTCAGAATTTCATAAGGACCATGAAATCTAGCCTGCAATGGATTGGACTGCAAGGGAAACAACACAAGGACCTTGTCTCCTGGTTTAAACTCACGGCTTCTAGCCTTATGATCATACCAAGTTTTCATTTTTCCCTGACTTGATTTCAAGTTCTCTTTGGCAAGGTCACAAGCTGCACGCAATCTTTCCTTGAACTTGCTAACATAGTCTAACAGACTGATTTGCGGCTCTTCCTCTTGCCATTGTTCACTCAATAATAGCAAAGGTCCTCTCACTTCATGACCAAACACTAGCTCAAATGGACTGAATCCAGTAGACTCCTGCACTGCTTCTCTAGCTGCAAACAACAGCAAATGAACCCCTTCATCCCAGTCTTTCTCATGGTCATAACAATAAGTCCTCATCATTGTCTTGAGAGTGGAATGAAACCGCTCTAAGGCACCCTGACTTTCTGGATGATAGGCACTAGAAAGAATCTGTTTTGCACCTAGTTCATACACAACCTGCTGAAACAATCCTGAAGTGAAATTGCTACCTTGGTCTGACTGAATTTCCCTGGGAAGACCAAACAACGTGAAGAACTTTATCAAAGCCTTCGAGATTGCAGTTGCCTTGATGTTACGTAGAGGTATGACTTCGGGGAATCTGGTAGATGCACACATGATTGTCAACAAATACTGATTTCCAGATCTAGTCTTGGGTAATGGACCAACGCAATCAACAATGACCCTAGAGAATGGCTCCCCAAATGCTGGAATAGGCTGCAATGGAGCTACAGGTGGGTCTAACTGGTGTTTTCCAACTACCTGACAAGTGTGACAGGTTTTGCAAAAGTTGGAAACGTCTTTCCGAAGCCCAGGCCAAAAGAAGTGTTTCATGATCTTATCAACAGTCTTGTTAACACCAAGATGACCTCCTAAAGGTAAACTATGAGCCATTGTTAAGATCTCATTCCTATAGACCTTCGGAACAACAATTTGCCTGACCACTGCCCAATCTGCATTGGCAGGGATATCAGGAGGGCGCCACTTCTGCATCAACACACCATCCTTGAGATAATACCCAACTGGAACTGCATCTATTTCTTTTTCAGGAAGGGCTCTCCTCTTTAGTACACAAATTTCAGGATCATTAGTTTGCTCCTCAATCAACCGCTTTCTGGACAGAGACAAGTCTCCAGACACATCAGAATCACCAGACCCATCCGGCTGGCTGAATAGAGAACTGATAAAAGTATCTGATAAGTCCTCAAACGGAGAAACCATAGTAGGCCAATCAGAGTCATGAGGCGAACCACCTGAGTCCTGACTATTCAATGTACTGGACGGCACCACATCATCTTCTTCTTTAGCCTTCTTGGCCATAGCACGAGTCACTGCGCAAGAAGGATACAGAGATGGGTCCTCATCCCCATCTTCAGTGCTCGGCTGTGAAGTAAGATGTACAGGGGGAACTACTTTGCCCCCAGCCAGGTCATTGCCTAGCAACAGAGAAACACCCTTTATAGGTAGACTTGACATAAGTCCCACCTTTACCTGTCCTGTAACTAAATCTGACTTCAAGAATATAGAGCGCAGGGGTACAGATACAGTCCTCCCTTCAATACCTTGTACAAGTATGAAATCCCCTGAAGCGGTCTCATCACGTAACTCCAAGGAGTCCATCAACAAAAGTGACTGAGAAGCTCCGGTATCCCTTAGGATATATATGGGGACAGGAGTAGTATGCTCATTCAGAGCCACAAATCCCTCTGACACAAATGGAAGAAATTCCTCCCTCACAAAGTCAGCTGTATTAGGCTTTTTAGCCCCACAAGAAGCAGGCAATTTAGCAGATTGGTTATCTACTACAGGGGTTTCTAACCTTGTTTTCACAAAGGCATTTGGTTTGGTATCCTTTTCTTTTTCTTTCTTAGCTTTAAGGAACCAACAGTTAGTTGTAACATGACCAGATTTCTTGCAATAACTGCAAACTAGACCACTTTTGTCACTGTCAGCTTTCACACTTTGATCAGACCTGTTACTGGATTTCTGAGCACCATCACCAGATTTGTCTTTGTCTTGGGGTGAGGAATCTTGGGTATCACCGTAACCCTTTTTCTGAAATTGGGACCATTTATTGTTACTGCTAGACTGAAATTTGGACTTATGAGTGAGAACATATTCATCTGCAAATTTGGCAGCTGATTGCAAGTTCAGTGCTTGCTTCTCATTAAGGTAGGTCTTAACATCATCCTTAACACAGTTCTTGAATTCTTCAACTAACACCATCTCTTTTAGTGAGTTGAAATCATCCTTGACCTCCATAGAAGTACACCAGCGCTCAAAGCAAACCTGCTTCTCATTAGCAAATTCAACATAAGTCTGATTTTCAGATTTCTTCAGACCTCTGAATTTCTGTCGGTAAGCCTCTGGAACCAACTCATAAGCTCTCAAAATAACCTTTTTGACAACCTCATAATCAGAGGAATCATCTGCAGACAAAGCCGAATAGGCTTGTTGAGCTTTACCCTTGAGGACAGTTTGCAACATCAGAGGCCAGTGTTCCTTTGGCCACTGGCAACTCTTTGCTACCTTTTCAAAACACTGGAAATAGTTGTCAACATCCTTTTCTGAAAATGGAGGCACCAGTTTTACCTCCTGACTGGCACAAAATTTATTTTTAGTTTCAATTTTAATTTTTAGTTGCTCCATTTGGAGTCTTTCTTCTCTATCGAATTTCTCTAATTCAAAATCTCTCTGTCTCTGTCTCTCTCTTTCTGCTCTTTCCTCTTTCTCTCTCTCAAATTCTCTTTGTTTTTCTTCTCTTGCTAATTTTTCTAACTCAAACTGCCTTTGTTTTTCTTTTTCTTCGCTCTCAAATTCTCTTTGTTTCTCTTTTTCCTCCCTTTCTTTTTCTCTTTCTTCCCTTTCTTTCTCTTTTTCCTCCCTTTCTTTTTCTCTTTCCTCCCTTTCAATCTCTAGCATTTTTAATTTAAGTTCCATTTCTATATTTGGATTTTCCACTGGAAACTGTTCCAGATCTCCTGGTGCAAACACATTTTCATCAATGTAATATTCAACTATCTCTCTAGCCAGTCTTGCTTTTCGCATGGCTGGTTTTACCTCTGTCAGCTCTAACTGTCTGCAAATTTCTAGCAGTTCTGTCTTTTTAAAAGACTTCAAAACCCCTACGGTTGGTGATGCCAAGAAATCATCCATTGCTGTTGTCAATATATATCTAGGAAAATTCACAAAAACAATTTCACAATTTGGAATGTTAGATTTTCAATAAATTACTCACACAATGGTCTATCCCGGACCTTGAGCCCCCAATTTGTTATGGCCCCAATTTGTTATTACATTTATAACACAACAGCAACAGCAAGGGATGACAAACACAGTTTTAACAACTAAAACACATTTAATTTTTAACAAAGACAAAGACTAATAACAACCTACAACTAAAGACCAAGATTGATAAATAATAAAAACAGAAATAATTACAGTCCCTTTTTAGTGGGGTGGCTTGGTGATGTCCTGGATGAAGAAAATGCTCAAACACAGGCAAAGAAATCCACAAAAGAAACGTCACAGGTCTTGAATAGAATGGCAGGTCTGGTCATCTTCTTGCAATTTCTCCTACTACTTTACTGTCTCAATTCTTTTCCTTATATACTCTTTTGCAGACCCCACCCACATTTAGACCTCTTTTTTTTATTTTCTGAGACTTGCCCCAGACATGTCCAGGACATGTCTAAACATGACTCCAGTCTGAGCTTAACAAAAAAAGGTAAATACTGCCATCTAGTGGCCTATATTCACATTACAATCTCAATCATTTTCCTTTACTGACGTGTTTTCCAGTTATCATAATTGGCAACTGAAAACACGGTTTCTCTCCATATGCGATCGAACAACCATGAAATCATGTGCGAAATTCATTACAGAAAAATAATTTACTTATTAATAGGACTGCGCTTCACGTTGATTGATCAGGTCCGCATTCCAATAAAATATCACCTTTCACTCTCAGTATTGCGTGGGTTGATTTAAAAAAAAGTGGCACTCGGCAGTTAAATAGGCAGCGTGCTGCTCAAGCTATTTGCCTGAGAGTCGGCAGGTATGCAAATTTAGTTGATTTAAATACAGCAAATATGCGTCCTGATGAATGATTGTCTTCTTACGTAATCGGGGAGAACAAGCAGCACCTGTTAACTGTGGAGCGCTCGCGGAGTGAACCTTTTGTTAGTCATGAAAATGACTGAGAACAGGTCAGGACTAATAACTGTTTTAAACGGATGTTTTGTCACAATTCACAGTTCTGGTTCCGCCACTGTACTGAATTTCGCCCATGATTTCATCGCTGTTCCATCGCATATGGAGAAAAACGGTGAAAGGCGATAAATACTGAGAGTGAAAGGCGATATTTTATTGGAATGCGGACCTGATCAATCAACGTGAAGCACAGGCCTATTAAAACCCCTTTCTGCAGATGTAGACGCCGGCGTCCGTAAATTCCAAAATTTAATTCCTAAACAATTCTGTAATTGAATGTCCAAATGTCTAGCTTCACTTGAATAATTTTCAAAAATCTCTGTGTCACAAATCCTGAGTTCTAAAGCTTAAATAGGCTCATGCACAACAGGAAAAATTGGCAAAATTTTGTATTCCGCGCAAAGGGGTTAATAAGTAAATTATTTTTCCGTAATGAATTTCGCCCATGATTTCATGGCTGTTCGATCGCATATGGAGAGAAACCGTGTCTTCAGTTGCCAATTACGATAATTGCAAAACGCGTCAGTAAAGGAAAATGATTCAGAAATAGCCAGGACTAATTATCATAAAGGGACGTGTCTGCACCCCCCCCCCCATTCCCAGTTCTAGAAACGCCACTGGTTACAAATATATGATGTGACTTAACCTGTAGCAATAGAAGTACATAACACATTGTAATATTTGTTAATTTCATTTTTTTTTGTTGGTAGTCAGTTGAACGACTGATATTTTGTGAAAGTTACTGAGTTAAAGTTAAGTTTTTTGCAGCCAGATTGGTTTATTTAACCTGCTTTTAAGCTCACGTTGATATGTCATCATTTTTTGGTTCACAATAGTGAATATTCAGATGTCATATTGATGCAATGTTTTGTTGATTTGATGGGATTACTGTACAATTTGGAAAAATAATAAATATTGAAGACAATCTAGCACATCTGCATAAAAGATCTACATAAACATAGCAAACAAATTCAAATATCTACCACTTGTCCCCCTTGGACAATTGAAGTCTATAATAATCAAAAAACAGCATTTTCAGTTCCGTGGCCAAATTTAAACCACTGCGCAGCTCATAATATTGCATACATAGCAAAATGGTTTCTACACCTTAAAGATCTATGCTAGAACTGTATAATTATGAAGTTTGGGGAATGAATTCTCAAAACCTGCTGAGATATTTCATTTAAAAAATTGAAGTTTAGACACTAGAGCAGTTAACGCAACTATTTCCAGAGAAAGGCCACATAGTATTCAATAATTTGCTTTGAAATAGGGAAACATGAATCAAAGCACATTATGGGAGTGATTTTTATGTTCAGGAAAAATTTCAGCTCATACCAGTCAAATTCTGATTCTGAGAAGGCTCAAAAAAAAGGCAGTTTCCAGCAAAAATGTCATTTTTGTCTTATTTCATAAATTAACAACTCGAAAACTTTTGAGAATACAGCAATAAGATTTTGCATGGTTTCACTTCTCAAGTAGATATATCAAAATTAATTTTTTCAAGGGAATCCTTGACGTGAACTGGGAGACCTTAAGTGAGTTTGGATGGAATGACCCATATGCATTTTTTTATCGCACTGTAAAATACATGTTTTGAATCTAGAAAGAAATTGATTGGAGCACATTTAAGAAAGTTTTTCTGAAAAACTCATTTTTGCTTATTCAGTGACCTTGGGCTTGACCAAATTAGGTCCAAAACATGATGATTTTTGTGCACCTTTTAGAGAGTTTTGTGCAATTTGATCAAATTGATTTTGAACTGAACTGCTGACAGACATACAAACGAACAAGCAAACAAACAAACAGAATCTATAACCTTTAACCTATATTCCTTGCCCTTTGGGTAGGTAATAATTCACACTGATTTTCTCAGCAAAATGTGCCGTGGGTAAATGGGGCACACAGGCTTTTTGAAAAGCCAGAACCAGCTGAAGAAAAAGGGAAATGACGGTTAATACATCTTTGCTAAATTAAGTACCCCGCCAGGTTTTTAGTTCTCATGCATTAAAAATTCAAGTTACCATAAATCATATTTTTCAGTGACGAGCATGAAGTTGGTACATACATCAGGACGGTGTTTGGTTGCCGGAGGGATGGTTGTGACGTCCGTAGAGTCGCAATGCATCTGGTTGCCATTATGGAGAAATGCCTTATTTGGGTGGCCCATAAAACAGCTTGTTTCTGAGATCACATTGGCTGTAATTCAGGTTACACCATGTTTCAGACCAAAGGTCCTGTGACCTCTCCCTCAATAAACAACAACAACAAAAAAATACTCATTAGTTCTCCAGAAATCCATCGAGGATACTGAATGTTAGAAGGCAAGTCATTAAAAAAAACTGCAATTATTAGGTACAAAGGGCGTACCGGTATAGTTTATCCTGGTTTTCCCCATCTGCATCGGGTTTAGCGTTACATTAGTGCTAACCTCACACTTTCTTGTGCAGACAAGAGCTCAGCAGTTGCTTGGCACCCAGGCTTCATGTTTTTGGGATGTGTTTATGCCAATGTCTAGTTGTGCATCAACTATGTCAGTTTCGCCAGGGTCTAAGGTCACCAAATAAATGCATCCATGTTGGACTCTTTTTTTCCCCCTGCAAAAAACAACTTTCTCAAGCTTCTGTTTTGCCTCTCACTCTACTTTAATTGGTGTCCCTTGACCAACTTTTAAAAATAATTGGTTTGCAGTTGCAGTATCCAAATAACTTTCTCCCAAAGCAGAACTAATTGAATGCTTAACAGCAGAATTAATCTTCATTCATTTATTGTGGATAATTTCACAAAATATGCACAATTACATATCGAGGGAAAAGATATGAGAAGTTCAAGACTCACTAAGTCCTGCCATCTATTTCCTCCATCCAGGAAGTCAGCAGACTGATTCCATTCATCCTTTTTAACATTTAGCTGAAGCATTGTGCTCATTAACAAATCTAGATGACAGTAACAAATCTCCTACTTTGTACCTTTGTATATCTGGACTTTCCATCACTCACACAGAACAAAAATAGACATGGTTAATATTTCACTTTCAATTTCGCAATGTTTGTTAAACATGTATTCCTTTTAATTTCCTGCTGTCATTTTCAAAGCGTCAGTTATCACTGTGGTCTCTCCTCCATAGGTCTCCTTGGTGCAGTGGGTGTGACTCGCCGATCTCTCATGACTTAGGGATCTCGGTGGAGCATCCGCCTCTGATGTGTCAACCATCTTTTTTCAGCCGCTTTGAGAAAAAGCAGTTCGTCATACACTATCAAGTTTTCTGCTGGTGACAACGCTAGGAGACCACTGCTCTAGCTGTACAGTTATACTTTTGCAGCTGATATAGTGCATATGGCCTCCTCGGATTGCAAAGCAAAATTTCCATTTCCTGGATCCGTTTGCAGTAATTGAAAGAAAGCTCTGGAACTCTTTCGAGAGTTGACGTAGCACTCTTATGACAGCCAAAATAACTTCAGGGATGGTCTATTCCACTCTCCCTTCGAAATGTGGGTGTGTGTGGGTAGGCGAATACGGTTCACAGAAATTTATTTCCACCAATGTTAGAAGTCAGAGTCCCAGCCTCTGCTCCCAAATAAACTCCCTCATTTGTCTCTGTGTGTTACTCTTCCTCCAAATGGCATCACTTTTTTTCTGCTGACAATATATTGAATGCTAGAAAGAAAACAAGTAAAAGCTGTGCCCATGCAACCTGAGGCAGGCATAGGCACAGGACAAGAAAGATAAGCCACAAGGGAAAGAGATATCAACTCACTGGTTTAATGCTCCCAGAATTTTAATGCGCTGTGTTCCAGCCACCCAAGGTATATCAGTATGGGGTTGCTTCCTCACGCATATATCCAAAAATACTCTTTTCATTCCAGTGAACCGTCCTTCAGCCATGGCTGTCTCCCCTCTCTGAGTCAGAATACAGTCAGTTACCCTCAGCACCGTCCCCAGTCTCCAGCTACCAGCCATGAATAAAGTGATCAGTTTTGCATGGAAATGAGTTGATTGCACAAAAGCCCGAGAGGGTTATTTTTCATCCTCTCTCTTGGCAAGAGAATTACACGCCACATGACATCTGACATCGAACATAAGGCAAACTAATTTCACAGCCAGACGAAGGGGGATTTGTAGCACTGGGAGGAAATTGGCCATTCATGTCCCACAAGGCCTTGTGAGAGCTCACACTGCTGCAAGTTTACATTTATCGAGATCGTATTTTTGCCAAGTGCCTCCATCGCTTGAGTCAACAGGCATCCCTCTCGTTGGTAAAGATATGGCGCTGAGCCTGAGGCCCCCAGCATAGCTGCAGCTTTGGTCCCCCCCTCCCCAAAAAATAGTAATTTTCCAGGACTTACAAATGTCAAAACACGGCTGTGGGGTAAGTGGGGCTGAATATCAGGAAATGATTGATGCCTCGTTGTTGCCAATTCATTGACTGCGTTTGAAGATAATGGAGGAAGTTCGAAATGCCGCTGGAACTTCAGACTCTATTCGGTGGAAAACTTTTTTTTCTGAATCGTGTACTCCTACAACCAATAGTTGAGTGAGTACAGTCTGATTCTCTGCCCTGAGGGCATGTTATTCGCCTGGAGCCTTGAACCCGACTTCTCTCTTTTTGTCCTGGGCTTCATTACGGACTCTTCCCCTGTGCCACAGTCAGACCACCCTGTTGTGCTGTTCTCCTGCATACAGATGAGCTGCCCGTCAGGGGCAGGGCCTGCTTCTGTAGGCAGCTCATTCTCATGGCTCTCTTTCTCATTCTCGCCTCCTACTTCCCTCCAATCTGTTTTCTCTCACTCCATTTCTCCCTCACCCACCGGTTTCACCAGCTCCTCCAACAAAATGGCTGAGCGGCAGCCTTCCTGCTCCACTCGATCTGCCCACCAGCCCACGAGCAACAAACATTCTCTCTCTCTCCCTCTGCCTCTAACTCACTTTTTAATTATCTCTGTCCCTCTGCCTCTCCCTCGGTTTCTCTCTCCCTCTCCTTCACAAACTCCTTCTGCCTCTCTCTCTCACTCCCTCTCTCTCTCTCTCTCTTACTCCCTCTCGCTCACTTCCTCTCTCCCTCTCACTCCTCTTTCCTGCTGGGGAGGGCTGTGGCTTGAAGGGCATGTGACTGCCCTGTCTCACATGCCCTGTGATGGATGTGGCAGGCAGTTTTGAGCCTCAATTACACACACACACACACACACACACGCACACACACACACACACACACACACACGCGCACATGCACGCACGCACACAGCTGTCTCCTCAAAGTGCTTCTGAAGAAGGAAGTGGTGCGTGTTTTTTCCAGATTGATGCCCATCCATCAGGCCACCAGACCGAGGGTCAGGGGGTGGGCAGTGGGGCTGATGACGAGGGGGGGCAGTGGTCACCATATCCCTTCAGCGGTTATGTCAACAGTGGGGACGGAGCCGTACGTTGCCTGAGGGCAATGTTGATGTATTCAGCTGCCTAACTGGAAAAACCCAGAGCTGCTTGCTGTGGTGACTACATGCAACCCTCGGCCAGGTCGTTATCTCTAATTAGAGCCTGGGGACTCAGGAGGCTGCTGGCCAATGAAAGTGAGTATTGCCTGGACTCAAGAGCAGCTTCGCTTTTCAGCAAGACCGAGCCCCACAGCGGTTTTCAGATTGTTTATCCTTTACATCAGGGCAAGGTCTACCAGCAACTTGTTTCTCTTTATCACTAACAAGGGGGGAAGCGAACTGCTCTGGGGGCATCATGGGAAGGGGCAGCCAATGAGATGTGACTTTGAGAGGCCATAAACTTGCCTTTGGTGTTTGCCTTCACTGAGCTATTACTCACATTCAGCGTTGTTAGTTTCCTACTCTTTGGCGCATTCTTCAAATTATATTTATCTCTGATACAGGGGATTTATTCTAATATCTGTAGCAAACAGGTCTACTCTGTCACCCACACCCACCCAGGATGAGTTCGCCCCCCTCCCTTTGGTGTCCTTCCAATGGGCTCAACCGCCGACTGCTCAGAGGGACATTACTGTGAGATTGTCTCTCTTCCCTTTCCTCCGTCCGTCTTTGAAATCTATGGGCCTCACGCTGGATGAAATGGTGCTCACTGAGATGATGCTAAAAATAAGAAACAAAAGCCAGCTGGAAATTCGAGATAGTTTATCTCCTGCTGGGGCAGTGCGATTGTTTGAGTCGAGGAGCTGGCTGTTGGCTCCCTTGCGTAACTGATATGAAGGGAGAATGCTGAGAAACAGCTCAGATAGTGAGAATGAAGGCGTCCCCAAAACCCTTCCTCTCAGCATCTTGTGTAATTGCCCTGTCGTTTTAAAAATTATATAGATTTGAATCTTAAAAAAGTTCAGAAGTAAGTTTGTTGTCTTGCATTTCACACACACTCTGTGAGTGGCAGAGGGTGACTCATTTGCTATAAAACATGATAAATCATTTCCATGAACTGAATGATAACCAGTAATTCAGAAAGACCCCTTTGTTAAGTCAGTGCTGCTCAAACACCATTTTCTGAATCTCAATTGCTTTTATTGTAATTTGATGCAATATCTTCGTGGCTCTTCCCGCTTTTGTGCAGTGTTATACAGCACAACAGAGACGGTCAAATCACAGAAGGGCTTCAGTTGTGATATACTGCTGTATGAGTGAGTCTAACCTGGATGTGGCCCAAGTCTGCGGTTAGTGAGTGAGCAAAGTGTTGCCAATAAATTGCGATGCCTGCCTTAGATACTATCAGAATTATGTGCAATGTCAGACCCGGGACTTTATATCTGTACTTTACTGTATTTATGGGAGAGGAGGGGGCATTTGTAGACTGAAAGGCTATCTTCCTGATATTGATGAAATTTCCGGGTTTCCAGTGAGCTTGCAACCCAAACTTCAAAAAAAAAATATTAATAAAAATAAAAAAAGAAGTTAAACAGGAGTGATTGGAAAAGCCCATACATTCTCACCTTTATTGAAAACAATACCACCACACATCATCGGATAACATAACATAACATGAATGGCAAGAACAGGCCTTTCAGCCCAACTAAGCTCAACAGTTTCTTTATACTATTGTGAATATATCCCTTCAGATACTGAATGACTCAATGGTATCTAGCTTTAAGTCAATCCTGCTCTTGAAAACTCCAAAGGTCTCTGCCTCAACAATATGGTCAGGCAAGCTATTCCACATTGAAATTATTCTTTGGGTGAAGAAATATTTCCGAATATCAGTGCTAAATTTACCTTTGGTCAACTTCCATTTGTGACCCTGAGTTCTACTCTCAACACTTGGTCGAAGGAATCCTACATAATTCACTTTGTTAATCCCTTTAACATATTTAAAGACCTCAATCAAATCACCCCTGAGTCTCCTTTTCCTAAGACTAAAGAGATTAAGGATCTTCAGCCTCTTCTCATAGCTTTCATCTTTTATACCTGGAATAAGCTTAGTGGCTCTTCTCTGAACTTTCTCTAGAGCCTCTATATCAGAGGTGGGCAGCGAGGGCCGTATCTGTCCCTGGTTTTCACACCAACGTCTGGCCTTTAATTAGTTGATGGTCTCAATTAGCCAAACCATTTATGAAATCTGACGTTTCATGCGCATTTCTTTAAATTATCATGAAACTACAAAGACTAGTCTTGTCTCCCTTCATAAAACATTTTCCTTTGATCGAATCATTGCAAAAATCTATATTTGTGCATGCAATCAATTAACTCAATTAGTCAGGGTAATTGATAGGAATAAAAACCGGCATACACATCGGCCCTCCAGGACCGTGATTGCCTACCCCTGCTCTATATCTTTCTTAAAGTATGGTCCCCAGAACTGTACACAATACTCTAGATGTGGTCTGACGAATGTGTTGTACAAAAGAAGCATCTCCTCCTTGGATTTGTACTCAATACTTTTGGCAATGTATCCCAGCATCCAATTGGTTTTTTTAACTGCTACTGCTATGGCTAGAACCTGTGAGGGATTGGTCAACAATCACTCCCAGATCTTTCTCTTGTGCAGCAAATTCCAGTTTAAAACCTCCCATGAAGTAATCTCGTATAATGTTTTTATTACCTACATCTACATCTTTACATTTTCCTAGATTAAATTTCATTTGCCACATTTCTGCCCTATTCTGGATTCTATCTAAATCGTCCTGAATCACTTTAGTGGACCCTAAACTGTTTGCCAAACCCCCCAATTTAGTATCATCTGCAAATTTAACCAATCTGCTCTCAATATTCCTATCAAGGTCATTGATGTAGATGAGGAACAGCAGGGGTCCCAACACTGTTGCTTTAGCCTGTGAATTCAATCACTTATTGAAAAAATTGGCTTTTTTCAAAACTGATGACTGCATCAGACTCCAAAAATGATGGCACATGGAAATTTAGGACCGATAATGATGAGACAAGTGTCAATAGTAAGGTGATGTGAAACAGGTGATATCACACAAGCCAAAGCTCAACAACATATCATGAAACAGTGTCAAGAATGAGTGAGCTAAAGGAGTCATAAGGGAGACTGCAAAAAAATAGGTCTTAAATAGCATTGTCAGTGGTCCAGTTTCAATACTCGGTAGCCAGGGCGATACAGACTGATCCAGAGACAGGCAAGGATGGAGCAACGTCATGAGCAAGTATTTGTGGATCCGGGGTCAAAACCAGGAAGTCAGTGCAGAAGGGAAGCAGAGGAGGGTGGATGGGAATCTTGAGACTGGAGAGCGCAGACGAATACAGGGGTGAGACACGTCGGTGACGGAAGACTGAAGGCAAGAACAAGCAACCAGGAGCCAAAGAATACTCAGAGAAAAATATTAAAGAGCAGGTAACAGGCACAAGACAATCTGCCAATGAAAGGCGGGCAGACGTGTGGGTAAATACACTGAGAGAATGAATAATAATGGGAAACCAGGGCAAGGAAAGGCATTAGGAATGCACCAAGTTATACAAACAGCCAGAAACACTATAAAACTGACAAATCCTGACGGCGGACGGCAGCTGAGCATATCCTCGCAATGGTGGCGGTGATGGCAGCTCAGGAGATTCCATAATAACAGTGGAAAAGAACATGACCTTACAGTATGATAAGAGCCTTTAGAAAAGGTCTAGTCTTGAAAGAGCAAAGATGAATCAAGGCTCAGCCATTTACCAGCACGTGCATAATCTTATAATACATCACTCTGAGAAAAACTTTCCCCACAGACAAATCGGTAGGATTTGGGATATTTCGCCCTCTACAAGGTTTAATGATTAAAAAATTAAATTAATCTGGTTGAATCTTGGTGCATAAAGGGCAAGGCCAAAAACCCCTACTGAATGTGCATGATCTCCGATCCCTCAGACGTCACTGTCTGAAGAACTATCACACGACTGTCATGGATATCATGAAATGAGCTTGGTTGGTAAACCTTTCACAGTGAAAACCATTAGCAGCTGCATCCACAGATACTATTTCGACACCATTCAGAAGTGTCTCCGACAACTCTGGACTCAGTGTCATCAGAGATGGACTCTAACACAATGGAAGCATGTTTCGTGGTTCAACAAGTCAACATTTCAAGCAGTTTTTGGAAAAATAGCCACTAGGTTCTCTGGACCAAAAAACATCAAGGACAACCCAAACTGTTATCAGCGTCAGATCCGAAAGCTACCATCTATCATGGTATGGGATTGTGTCAGTGCGCTTGGCATGGGTGACCTGCATATTTGCAAGGGCACCATTTTGCAAAAAGATATGTACAAATTTTGGAACCATCTACGCTGGCATCTGAATTTTGTTTGTTCTTGGGCTGTCCCTGCATTTTCCAGCAAGATGCGGCCAAACTGCATTCTGCAAAAATTACAAGTGCATAACTGCACAACCAGAGAGTGCAGGTACTAGATAAGCCAGCCCGCAGTCCCTCTCCGTCTCCAACTGAGAATGTGTGGTGCATTATTAAGCAGAATGCACAACAATAAATGCCCTGCTCAATTGAATCCTGGAGTTTCCAAAGGGCTCATCTCCTTGGAACACGGTTTTCCAGCAAAGCAAAAAAAAAAAACTCTTTTTTTACCCATAATATAACCCATGTATTTGCGCTTTATTTCTTTTCAAGAGGCTGTCATTGGGATACTTTCGAGTGAAATTACAAGACAGTTACCCTCTGTGTTATAACATATGCAGGCCTCTCAGTCTTAATGAGTCAATTAAGCAGCTGAGGACCAGCAAAATGGAGCAATAGGGAGAAGTTCTATTTGCTACATTTGACCAGCTGGTGTCTTCGGTGCCCAAATGCTCAAGAGCATGATTGTGTTATACAGAGGTAAACAGTTGACTGTGTCAAGCTTTTCGTGCTCTGTTGCAGTCTAAGCCTCATACAACCCCATTTCCAAAAGAGTTGTGAAACTGAGTAAAATGTAAATAATAACAGAATGCACTGATTTTCAAATCATTTGAACTTTATATTTATTTTGGAAATAGTACAAAGACAATACATGAGATGTTGAAACAGATATTTCATTGTTTTTTTTTTTTTTTTAATATGTGCACACTTTGAATTTTATGCCAGCAACATGTTTCAAAAAAGTTGGCCCAGGGAATGTTTACCACTGTGTTGCATCACGTCTTCTTCAATCTACACTCTGTAAGCATGTGGGAACTAAGGAGACCAACTGCTATAGTTTTGAGAGGAAAATGTTTTCCAATTCTTATTTTATTTTGGATTTCAGCTGCTCAATGCTTTGCAGCCTCCTTTATCATATTTTTTGTTTCATAATGCGCCAAATCGGTGACAGGTCTGGACTGAAAACAGACCACTTAAGCACCCAGACTCTTACTACAGAGCCATGCTGTTGTAATATGAGCAGAATATGGCGTTTGGCATGGTGTTGCTGAAATGATCAAGGCCTTCTCTTAAAAAAGGCATCTGGATGGCACTAAATGTCACACCAAAACCTGTATATATAATTCACCATTAATGATGCCTTCATGAATTTGCAAGTTACCCATGCCATGTGTAATAATGCCCCCCATACTCTCATGGAGGCTGGCTTTTGAATTGTTTGCTGACAATAAGCCGGATGGCCCCTCTCCTCTTCAGCCTAAAGGACGTGACATCCATGATTTCCAAAAAGAATTTCACATTCTAATTAGACCAACCACAGCACAGTTTTCCACTTTGCCTCAGTATGTTGTAAATGATCTCAGGCCCAGAGAAGAGGGCAGTGTTTCTGGTTCTTGTTTATAAATGGTTTAATTTCTGCTTGGCAGAGTTTTAACTTGCATTTGTGGATTCAATGACAAACTGAGTTTTCTGACAGTGGTTTACAGAAGTGTTCCTGAGTCCATGCAATGACTTCCACAACAGAATCCTATCTGTTTTTAACCCCTTTGCGCAGAATACAGATAATGCCAATTTTTCCTCTTATGCACGAGCCTGTTTAGGCTTTATAACTCAGTATTTGTGTCACAGAGACTGGAAAATTATTCCAGTGAAGCAAGATATTTTGAGGTTCAATTAGAGAATTATTTAGGAATTATCCTTTGGAATTTACAGACGCCAGTGTCTATATCTGTGCAAAGGTCCTGAGGACCTGATGATCTCTGGGATTCAAAATTGGATTTTGGTCTTGTCCAATGCGTACAGAAATATTTCAAGATTTTCTGAATCTTTTAATGATTTTATGTACTATAGTGGATAAATCTCCAAATTCTTAGCAATTTTAAGTTGAAAACATTATTCTTAAATCATTGAACTGCTTCTTCATTCAGTCTTTCATAGAGTGATTCAGCCCTAAACATATTTACGTAAGAAATGGCTTTTTAAACCCATCATGTTTCTGACCTGTTGTGAAACAATTCAATCAGCTGTAAGATGTTCTGCCAGTAGTCTTTTTTTAGGATAATGCAGCTTTTCCAGTCTTTAACAGTTCTGTCTCAACTTGTTAAAAACATGTTGCTGTCATCAAAGTCAAAGTAAGCAAATATTTAAAAAAAAAACATGAAATTTACCAATTTCAGCATCTGATATATTGTCATGGTTCTATTTTCAAATAAATATAAAGTTCAAATGATTTGAAAATCATTGTATTCTGTTTTTATTTACACTTTACACAGTACCCCAGCTTTTTTTGGAAATGGGGTTGTTTATTTTCAAACTAATTAAATTCACATTATGAACGTGAAGAAATTAGTATCTGCAGTGTTTTTTTTATAGTAGAGTGTGAATGAACTTTTCAAATCAGCCCCTTTTGACTTTATTTATCTTTTCCATTGTGTGCCGACTTTTAAAGAATTGGGGTGGTAATATATGAGTGTGTAGGGAAAAAATGGCACAATTGTGATCTTAGTGAGAAAAAAGTTTACTTCCAAAAAATGGAGCAGATGTCAGAAATACGCAATACAGCAAACATGCTTTGGGGTCAGCAGAGTTAACTTGAACCCCAAGCACTCAGTGAAAGCGTTGTTTATACAGATACAGAGCCCTGAACAGGATTGGACAATAATTAAATATCCATCAATCAAACAATCGCTGGCCTAGCGAGAGTAGCTCATGTGGTTGAACACAGTTGGTGAGGTAATTGGATCATTTTACTTTGCCAGAACAGCTCTCAATTACTCATCACCGGATTCTTTTGTGGTATCGATAGCCGCAATGTATATCTGCAGCCAAAGTGATAAATGACCTCTCTGGGTGAAACTCTGGCAATAACAAGGTCATCTAGGCAAATGAATGAGTTATTTGCTTATCCGGAGGTGACAACGTGTGATCACTTTTGCTGCACTGTGTGAGCTTGACTAGAGTCGAGCTGCCTGAAGAATCAATGACAGGCCTTGGCTAATTTCTGGAAAAAAATACTTCTTTACTTTTCTTCTTTTACTTTTTTACTTTTTTTTTTTTTACTGCTGAGGTGTCAGCCATTCTCCACAGACTCTGAGTTGAAGGATGAGTTATTGCAGTTTGTTTTGGGGCAAGAAAAAAAGACATTGAATGTCAGGCTAAAGAGGCATTTTGAAGTCAAGCTGAACATGACGTGTTTAACATTAATGCTGCAGAGTTAAGGGATGATATCCTCCAGAATCCAAAATCTTCACAGATGTCTTCCTCATACATTTTTTACTCGCACTTCTCTCTCTCTCTCTCTCTCTCTCTCTCTCTCTCACACACACACACACACACACACACCTCACTTGAACATATTCACATTCGCAGCATAAGTGCTCGCACAAATCGATCGCATGAACGCACACATCGGTCTCATCATCAAACACATACGGCACCAAGTAGGGTGATCTAGAATATCGATTTACAGGTATTATTAGGGAAAACACACATTAAGTTCCAGTCTCAACAGAAAAAGGTCTGCCTAAAAATGTGCTTGCTGATGTTTTTGGAAGTTTGACTTTGGAAACACAAATCATCTGGCTGTTGGCTTTGTTCAAGCTGTTTGTCAGTTGCAAGTGTCGCACTGACATTTTTAGACTTCATCTACATAATGACTTTTTTTTTGTTTTTTTTTGTTTTTTTCGGCATGCTTGTATAGTCGTTTCATGACAATTTCAACACAACACAACATATATCATGTATCATGACCGAAAGGGTCGCGGGAGAAGCGAAATCGCTTGTCAAAGTCCCGCCCCCAACTTCCAGAAGAACAGTTTGATTATGGTTAAGATATCATAGGGATTATCAGAGGGACTTCAAGCTAATTTGAAAGATGCAGGAAAGATGTACATATTTCAGTGGCTTTAGAAGGGAAAAACAATTACATTTGAAGTTTAATCCCAGAAAAATAAAAGCTCTACCGCAGACTTCAAAATAAGACATAAAATTGATGTATGTCAGGTCATTTCAGTTTTGTTATCCTTCTTCTATTCCCTATTCTACAAACCCAAAACCAGTGAAGTTGGCACGTTGTGTAAATCGTAAATAAAAACAGAATACAATGATTTGCAAATCCTTTTCAACCTATATTCAATTGATTTCACTGCAAAGACAAGTTACTTAATGTTCGAACAGGTAAACTTTGTAATTTTTTGCAAATATTAGCTCATTTGGAATTTGATGCCTGCAACATGTTTCAAAAAAGCTGGCACAAGTGGCAAAAAAGACTGAGAGAGTTGAGGAATGCTCATCAAACACTTATTTGGAACATCCCACAGGTGAACGGGCTAATTGGGAACAGGTGGGTGCCATGATTGGGTATAAAAGCAGCTTCCCTGAAATGCTCAGTCATTCACAAACAAGGATGGGGCGAGGGTCACCACTTAGTGAACAAATGAGTGAGCTGATTGTCGAACAGTTTAAAAACAACATTCCTCAACGAGTTATTGCAAGAAATTTAGGGATTTCATCATCTACGGTCCGTAATATCGTCAAAAGGTTCAGAGAATCTGGAGAAATCACTGCACGCAAGCGACAAGGCCAAAAACCAACATTGAATGCCCGTGACCTTCGATCCCTCAGGCGGTACTGCATCAAAAACCGACATCAGTGTGTAAAGGACATCACCACATGGGCTCAGGAACACATTAGAAAACCACTGTCAGTAACTACAGTTCATCACTACATCTGCAAGTGCAAGTTAAAACTCTACGATGCAAAGCGAAAGCCATTTATCAACAGCACCCAGAAACGCCGCTGGCTTCGCTGGGCCCAAGCTCATCTAAGATGGACTGATGGAAAGTGGAAAAGTGTTCTGTGGTCTGACGAGTCCACATTTCAAATTATTTTTGGAAACTGTGGACGTAGTGTCCTCCGGACCAAAGAGGAAAAGAACCATCTGGACTGTTATAGGCGCAAAGTTCAAAAGCCAGCATCTGTGACGGTATGGGGGTGTATTAGTGCCCAAGGCATGGGCAACTTACACATATGTGAAGGCACCATTAATGCTGAAAGGTACATACAGGTTTTGGAGCAACATATGTTGCCATCCAAGCAACCTCTTTTTCATGAACGCCCCTGCTTATTTCAGGAAGACAATGCCAAGCCACATTTTGCACGTGTTACAACAGCATGGCTCCGTAGTAAAAGAGTGCGGGTACTAGACTGGCCTGCCTGAAGTCCAGACCTGTCTCCCATTGAAAATGTGTGCGCATGATGAAGCGTAAAATACGACAACGGAGACCCCGGACTGTTGAACAACTTAAGCTGTACATCAAGCAAGAATGGGAAAGAGTTCCACCTGAGAAGCTTCAAAAATTGGTCTCCTCAGTTCCCAAACGTTTACTGAGTGTCATTAAAAGGAAAGGCGATGTAACACAGAGGTAAAAAGGCCCCTGTGCCAACTTTTTTGCAATGTGTTGCTGCCTTTAAATTCTAAGTTAATGATTATTTGCAAAAAAAAAAATAGTTTCTCAGTTTGAACATTAAACATCTTGTCTTTGCAGTGTATTCAATTGAATATAAGATGAAAAGGATTTGCAAATCATTGTATTCTGTTTTTATCAACGATTTACATAACGTGCCAACCTCACTGGTTTTGGGTTTTGTACAATGGAATATCATGCACAGATGAAATAAGCCAAAAAACATACAGCCTGCATGTTAGCGAGCAGCAGG
Source organism: Gymnothorax reevesii (assembly GCA_029721435.1). Lineage (NCBI taxonomy): Eukaryota > Metazoa > Chordata > Actinopteri > Anguilliformes > Muraenidae > Gymnothorax > Gymnothorax reevesii. Next base: position 117,054,179 of record CM056577.1, read on the forward strand.
AGCAGCGATTGCAGCTCTCTCAAGCAGTTCAGCATAACACCATACAGAATAACAACAATGACGACAACAACGACGATAATAATAATACACAAAGCTGGAGCAAGTATGGAAAAAATACAAAAAATAGCCATATAATAAATAGGCTATATTATCAGTCAGCCTGTTTCCAGTTCTAAGGTGGAAAAGTAGAATAATGAACTTAAATTGGTTGCAGCTCTGTAGTGTGAAAGGATTACACTGAGTGAGCCAGGCTGAATGTTGTTTCAAAATAGGAAAAAGGTAAGATGAGCTAGCCTAATTTCAGTTTCAATTCCAGAGTTCGATGGGCTGTAGACAGTGCTGAATGATTGCCACTGCTCAGCATGTTACGCAGAGCGAACATAAAAATCTTGGCCAGTGTGAACAAGAGGCGCTGTCCCCAAGTGCCTTCAGTAGTAATTCTGTGAGTTCTTGATTCAGGCCGGGTCCATAATGAGGCCCAGGCTTATTGCAGTCATTAATCTTTGAGTTAGGCAGCAATACACATACTAGCTGGGACATTTCATCCTGGAGATGGGGATAAATAACCCTCCTTAACCATAAACCAAGAAAATTAAAAGATATAAGCCTCAAGTAGCTTCTCAGAGGGTTGGTTTAATGTTTTTGTCCCCGGACAAGCTCCAATACAAAGTTACAAACACTTGACAACATGGAGATTAACTGTGGACTACGGGTGGTTAATTTCGACAAGGCGTGCGACTCTCACCCACCATTTGACACTCTACACAACAGTTATCTAGCGTTCAGCTCTGGTCTTAAATCAGGATTAACGGATTGGAATATTACTTTCATCAGCTTAGCGTTCAATTTCTGAGACACTTCTCTTTCTTTCTGCACTTCGTCTGACCCCGAATTCAATCTCTGGCAATTCAGCCTCCAAAATGAACGCCGGCGCTGAGAAATATGCCATTTCCCTAGTGTTGGAAATTACACCCTGAAAAAGCAATAACAGCAAATCCGCGAGAAGCACGACAAGTGATAACAGCCTCCTGTATACCTAACCTTGATACAGCTAATACATTTTGCATGACTCTGATAAATTGAGAAAATAAAGTGAATGTTAATTTTGTCCTCCACTGACTGAACTCAGTAAACCAGAAGAGGTAAATCAAAAGCCTTCCTTCCTCAAGGTGTCAGTACAAATGAAAACCTTTTCTCAGCAAAAGAAGGATAGTTCTAAGAGCGTGATGCTTCATGAACCCAACATTTTGTTAAGCTGTCTAGTTTTGTCCGTGGCCTGCTGAGTTAAACCAAACATCATTGTTTCTATGGGAAACCATCATCCAATTCCACCTAACAGGTTTGAGTGACGGATATTGGCAGTTCCACGTTCAATAGTTTTCAAATGCAATGCCCAGTTTCAAAATTGTTTGCTCAGGGCAAGATAAGAATAACGACACATACTGTGCACACCGTCCACTTCACCAGTCTCCATATTTCTGGGCACAACCCTGCTGAAAACTCCAGTGAGAACCAATTTCAAATAGTGTTGGAGTCGATACCGGAATCGGAATCGGAAGTGGAATTAATAAATCAGGGGCGGAATGGGAATTGGAATATACTTTTTGAAATTGAGGTGGAGTTCATAAAACGGAATTGACCCCAACTCTAGTTTGAAACCTTAATAAGTCATTTGCTGGTGTTGCTGGATTTAGCTGGTGAGCAGTTTGTGGTGGGTCAGCTGTTGAGCGGCTGGCAGACCAGTTTTGTGTAGCTGACTGAGAGGGGAAAATCTAGGTTGGCTAAGCTAATGTAACAGGTCAGTTGATGGCAGACCAGTATAGCCATGCTGATGTTCCTGATATGGGCTGGGATGACAGTTGAAGTGGTGATGAAAGAATAGCACTTGTACATAAGTGCATTTTGAGTTTTTATTATCAAAAAACTGGAACCGGTAATCGTCTGTGAATAGCACTCTTCTCCAGCGTGCCAAGGGCCATCAAACGTGTAAGTTTGCTCATGCACGTCGGTTCCGACACCGAACAGCAGTGAGATCCAGACCACGGTAAGGACGCTGAGCGTGCAAGTTGGCCTCTCGCAGGTTGTTACGGACTGTCTGTTGTGTGATGCGTCTGTTGTGCAGGCCAACGGTCTCATCCGCTGTGCGTGTCGCTGATTTGAGCCGATCCCGCAGGTGGACGAGCCGGATGTAGCGATCTTGTGCTGGTGTGGTCACACGAAGCCGATGTGGACGAGGCCAATTTGCAGTACTGCCCGTCTGTCGGAAACAAACTCTTAAAGGCCTATCGTCCGATAGTTAACATTCAGCTACACAGCGACCGCTCTGGTGGACATCCCTGCATCCAGCATGCCAATGGCACGTTCCCGCATGACCTGACACATCTGAGGCATGATGACTTTTAACAAAATTTGACATTTTGGGGGGCCTTTATTGTCCCCAGTATAAGGAGTATCTGGGTACTGCTCATTCCGTCTGATCACCGTCTGGAAATGCCACACCCAAGTACTGAGTGAAATCACCGCATCACTGGGCAAATGCTCACTGACAGAGAGATGGATTAAAATATGATACACAAATCAAGTAAAATATCCCTATTGTACAAGTAAAAGTCAGCATATGCTCAATCCATGTGGCATCAATATTTGGCAAGGGGCGTTTATATTTTTGTTCAGTGTAAATGTTCAATGATGTCTACATGGAATAAAACCCTTGAACTTTGACTGTAAACCAAATTCTGGTCTCTACAAACTGGTGAATTTTAGGAGGTGCTGGACTCAAGAAATATGAGCAGGCAACTGGTGAGAAACTGAGATGATAACTGGTAAGATTCCAAGTTGGTAGCAGGTGTAGGTGCCAGTAGCTGGTAAAAATTCTAACTGGTAACGGGTAAAAAAGTAATTGGTAGCTTTTAATAGGGCCAGGTAATTGGTAAGAATAGGTGGCTGGCAAAAGCAGCAGGTAGTGTTTGTGTCTTCCCGACTAGATGTTTGCATATTTTTGAGGTCCCCTTGTTTGTGAATAATTGGGAGAGAGAGGTAAAATCTAGAATCTAAATCAGAGATCAGTCCCTGGCCAAGAAGTGCTAATTCGGTATTCTTTACACAGCAATATTTATGGGAAAAACTCAACCATCTTTGCTCCAGTCAAAATACATGGCTTGTATCCACCTTTATCTCTGAAGTTTTTTAAACCAACTTAGCTCCAATCACAATTCTTGGGTTATCTCCAGTGACGGGCGGTGGACAGAGAACAAGGAGGGCGATAAACATGTCTTTAAACTGCTTATTAGTCTTGATCTGTTTTCAGTCAATTTACCCGGTAAAAGACACTTGAACTCTCCCCTCTCAGGTGTAACTAATTGTCTTCGTTAAGACAAGAAATCAAATGCATCAGTTGAACGCAAAAAAAGAGCGCATTTCAATCTGTTTCAATTAAACAATCATTACGCACAGGTTCGATGACTTGCTTAGGATGTGAAAAAATTTAACGCGGACAATCCACAGTGGTTTTTTTTTTGTGAAGAGATGCCTATTAAGGCATATAAATTAAACATTTTATATAATTATTTATTCACTCCTCCAAACATTTCATTATAAGGGAAACTAACATGTAGACCAAGAACAATGATTGAAATCGGGTAACTAATCTCATCCGTTTAAAGGGATGTTTTCCGCCCCCTTGGGTTTCCGTCCACCGCCTGCCACTGGTTATCTCTCAACTTTTTTCTTTCCCTTAGATTCTCTGAGAGATATTGATGGCGCACAGGAGTATTTGTTTCATAAAAAATGAAAGAATATACACTTAAAAGGTGTGGAAAATTACAGTTTAAGAGTGGAAAAACACAGTCAGATGAATAGGATACTAGAAGATACATAAATGATATATATAAATTGATTATGTTTTCACTTTCAGTAACAGCTTATGATTATACTGAACAAATATTGATCAAAGCTACAGAAATCAAATACATCACCTGATTATGTTTTTGCATCAACTAAACAGAAGCTGCTTACTAATCAAAGCTACAGAAGCCCACTGCTTATGTGTGTGTGAGCTGCTCATGCATGTGTGAATTGAATTGCTTGTATGTGTGTGTGTGTCTTTGTGTGAACTGCTTGTATGTGTGTGTGTACACGTGTGCGGCTTGTGCCTGTGCATGTGTATGTGTGTGTGCATGTGTCTGTGTGCACTGCTCGTGTGTGTGAATTGCTTGTGTGTGTGTATGTGTGTGTGTCTGTGTGCACGCGCACTGCTTGTATATGTGCGTGTCTATGTGTGTGTGTGTGTTTTACTTCTGCGTACATAATATTGATACTGATTATGATTATTAATTATGGATTACTGATGAATATGATGAGAAATATTGAAATGTAATCCCCAACTGTAGCTGGTCAGAATCTAAGGTGGAAACCTGTAAGAATTGGGGATGGCAGCTAGAATCACTGGTAATAGCAGGTAGCTGGCCAACCTGCTTTGAAAAATCTAGCTTGAACTTGCAGTTACCACCTACAGTACCTGCGAAAGAAAGATTTTCCAGGAGGGTAATTCAGAACCATATCATTAGCTGGGACCTCTTCCAAAAACAGGACCACATAATTAGCTGGATAGCTGCACTATGCGAACTCCAGAGCAGATTTTTGCTTCAGTCCATGATCCAAATTTGGGTGATGTCCAAGCACCACTCAGTTCAGCTATCCAGCTAACTCAATAATCCTGCTTTGTGGAAACGGGCCCCATATTCAGAGGCAATCCTGACCCGGTTTGAAGTCAGTGACTGTGCGCAATCACATGTGTGATCATTAAAACCAAGAAAGAGCACAAAACCTTGCAATCTTCAAACACAGAGAGAAGACGAGAAATCATTTTTGTCACTATTTGGGAATACCCTGCTGTTTTATCACTGGAGAGGGATTCCATTTTGTGGAGATACCCAGACTGCGTCAGCAAAAACAATGGTAGGGAAAATAAACCATGCCAAACCCAGCATTAAGCCTGAACAGCAGAACACTCTGGTGGCCAAACAGCACTGCAGTGATAAACACCAGAGTTTTTCAGCCAGAGGCCTGGTGGATTATAAATCGCTTTGCTGCACCAATTATGCAGTGCTGTCAGTCTCCACGAGCTCAGGGGGGCAGCATCATGTTAGCTCCCGAGGCTTACGGTGCTAATTTATGAATCTACATGAGGACTGGACTGTGTGTGTATGAGCGAATCAGAAGAGGAAAATATGGATTCCAGAAATCTGTTCCCACCACAGTTTGAACTGTTGTCCCTTAGCCCCAGCAACTAATTCTACATTCTTATTTACACCAGCTACCCACCCTCTCAACTCTAAGAATTAGCTGTGTATTTTTGTATGTTTTTTACAGAGTTGTTATTGATTTGTATCAATCTATTCAACATTAGGGTGACAGAACTACCCATCTGTCCATCTGGCCATCAATTCATCATCTAATCCAGTGGTTCTCACCTCCAGTCCTGGGGACCCACACAGCACTATAAACTTGTGTTCCAGCTCAGCAGTGGGATGATTCACTTAATCGGCTAATACTAATTGTCAATCTCTTAGTTCATTGAATCAGTTGTCCCCAATAAAGAAACACTGCCTTCAGACATTAAACTTTCTGATTAAGAACAGCATTTTACGATGACCTAACCTTAATCACACTAAGTAGGACCAGTTGCAATAAAAGTAAACAGAAAACTAACTTCACCATGTGGGTCATTTTTGTCTCGCCCCGAAGGGACTTGCAAGACATAGGCGCCGCTTTTTCCGTCCGCTGCGTCGGCGTCGGCGTCCGTCCACAAAAACTTTAACCAAGGTTAAAGTTTTTGGTGAAGGTTTTCGGGGGGAGCCGGGGCGAGACATACCAGCAGCGTTACTGCTTGTTTATTTATTTAATGAAGTACCCTAATCCATTAAATCTGGAGGCCAGAAATCAAAATAAGAATAAAATATTTTATATTTGGTGCCCTAAGCTTGAGATAATCATGAAAATCTATTTTTAAATAAAGAACTGTCGCTGTGACATCAAATTTAAATTTTGTCAACCTGCTAATACTCTTTAATGGTGTTTCTTAACTCAAAAAGTAACCAAAATATCATGCATGACTGTCCCAGCCCTGGTTTCCCACACCTATTTCAACTTAGTAAAAGACTGATGATTAGGAATTTATTGACTGAATCAATCCATTGCTGAGCTGGCAGAAAAATTTGTAGGGCAGTGGGTCCCCAGGACTGGAGTTGAGAAACACTGATCTAATCCACTTATTCCAATTCAAGATTGCAGAGGGACTGGAGCTTATCCAAGTATCTGATTGGTGAAAGACAGAATCACACCGATGACAGTTAGTTAATTAATTCAGCCACCATTTTCTAACACATTCCTATGGGCAATTTAGAGTCTCCAATTAATGTAAAACACGTCTTTGGATTCTAAAAGGTGCCCAGAGGAAGTTTATTCGCACAGAGGAAGAACATGCAAACTCCACATGGAGCCGCAGGCCGAGTTTGACCTTCTAGCTGTGAGGAGCTTGTCACTGCACAACCATTCTACCCCAGGTGCTACATTCAAAGTATTAATAAATTACTTTAGTCAGCTACAACGATAAGGTTTCCTCATTTGCATTTTGGTAATTGCAATTTTCGGTGTCCTTGCAGCAACATAAGCTCGGCAGTCTTTGTGGCGAGCTGAGCCAACCGAAAAGGTAGAAACAGCGCAGCTTTTCTGGAAGACGAAAGCGCTCATACACTAATCTCCAGGTACCCGCAGTTCCTCCGTCTTTATGCACCGATGCAACATTTGTACCTACAATTTTTACTGAGCTGTACAAAATTTTTACAGCTTTCCTTTGTCAATGATATTTGAAAACTGTAGAAGCACAGGAAACAGAACTCTCGGCTGCGGAAAAAAACTTCAAGTCTAATCTAAAAGGACTAAAACAGTAGATCCTTATATTTACCTCTAATATAGGGGAAATGAACACTATAAGATGCAGAAATACCTCAAAAGGGTGGTATTGGCACACACACACACACACACACACACGCACACACACCTGAGAGCACCTGAAGAAGAGGATGAAGCTGAATCATTCACATTACATACAATGAAACACGTGCACACACACGTGCACACAAACATACACATACATGCACAAATGAAAAGGAGGACAGCGTGGAAAAGCAAAAAGTGTTAAGTTTGGTCCTGCAGACAGTAAAGCACATTCAAATACATTCCAAAAACTCCTACTGCACGGCCCTGTGGCTTCAGGGAGACCAACATTCCACCAAATGTCACCCATGCTAAACCTAATTATACCATAGCACCAGACTGACCTGGCATCTGCGGTCCTCCAAAATTTGGCAATTTGGTTCAAAATGTGCAGAAGAAATCTGAAAAACACATAGTCTCATGCTTCACAGTGTACGTCTTTGTATATCTAATTCAGCCAAACACACCCGCTTGTGCATGGCAAGAGCCATCTATCACAGGTGAAATGTTTTGCCTTACAAAGACAGCGGTCAGCCTTCATCACTTCCCTGTGATTGAAGAACGAGGGACATAGGATGAGGGACAGTGAAGAGAGAGGTACGGATGAAGGAAAGTAACAGATACAGTAAAAGAGAAGAATATAGTTATGTTTTCTCATCGAGATGCATAGATGATGCCTATTTGGGCTCAGTCTTCTATACTGGGCACTGTCACTTAAACCCAGGCTCAACCTTTGCCGAAAAATTCACCCAAGAACTGCCAGTACATAGCCTAACACAAAACTTGACCACCTGTTCTGGAACTAACCGAAGCCTCTATAAACCAGGTATCAAGTAATTCTCATCAGAGCACAAACAGCAGTCCAAAAACAGACACTGCCCTCTGAGGGGAGGCCATTTTCAAACAAGTTAATATGCTCAGTGGTCCGTGTTTGATTTCAAGGATAAGTGATATTCAGGAGGGCAGCATTTTGACACGAAAGAAAAACAAGTGAGCAGTTGAGTATGTAATTAAAGATTTTATTTTCCACTTTTGATTTACCATCTTTTTTTTTCCAAGAATGAAAAGGGAGAAAGCAAGTCCATTGTTTAGAACTGTAAGATCACAATGACGGCTGCTTCCCGACTGCTACTCCAGAGTCTTATTGCAGTTTTGAGTAGAAAAAAAATGTAAGAAGCTTGACAGAAGTTATATATCTCTGGGGACACATCGCTCTCCCCAGCTATAATTATATCTCTTCTAGCAAACCACAAGGAAGTAATGACAGGCATCTAACAGTTCTCTACATATTTGCTTTTCTATGACAATAAATAAAAAAGATGCAAGAAAGAGAAAAAGATACACTTTCTATGCTATACAATTTGTCAGTGCTCATTTTGTGTCCATTTATAAAATAAATAAGACTTTTCACCCAAACATTTAGATTTCTGCAATCCAAAAATATACAGACCTCTAATCTCGGCTCTGACATGTAGAGAAATCTGGAGTGGGCGAAAAGAGCTGCCAAACATTGACGTCCAGTAGCGCGGACTTGTGTGTAGTCCTTAAATCCAGCTTAAAAATAAAACGGCACATTACAAAAGGTCACAAAAAACAGACAGAGGCACCGGGAAGAGCTTGCCGCTTTATAAAACTTAGAAAAATAACTTGATTACTTACAATGACGAAGAGAAGAGGCCTAGCACACCAGCAGAGTCACAAAAAGTCTGCCATACCTCTGGCCTATCAGGACGCATAAAGACCAGCTGCTTTTAATGAGTCCTAATTGGGCTCAGCGTTTCAATTACTTTTCGCTCTGCCTGTCCCATTCCATACTAAACTAGAAATAGCAGAACTGCTGACTCTCTGAAGCGGAATGCAGACACAAATACTCGGCTGAATGATGTTTATAGCCGCTGCAGAAATAAACAACATTTGGTTTATTTTTTTCTTGTTGTTTGTTTATCAGCCAGATGGGCCGGACTCAGGTAAGTGAATCCATACAGAACCTTGGGTTTATGTCCTGATTTGCCACCAGGATCTAGACATGAAGGATTGGACACCGATCTGACCAAGCCCATAATCCTTTGTGATTTTCCCATAATTATTCAGCCATGGGAGCTGAGCGACAGAACAGAATCAGTGGGAGAGAGCTGCTAGCACGTTGCGAGCGGACGGTTAAAAGCTCTCACTCCTTTTCCATCCAAGTTTTCCAGCAAAAATAAATAATGTCTGAGAAATTGTTGGTTATCATTATTTTGTAAATAATACGTCCACTCCCCCTGTGTCTGGAGTACAGGGTTGCAATAATGTATCAAAACTAACTCAAAAGATGTTAGCTAGCCACTATTGGCAACTATTTAGACCATTCTTTCCTCCAATGCAATGTAGATGCTGGTTAATTTGTTATATTTCTACTGACATCAATAAAGAAAACAATTACGTATTGCAGTTCCCTTAATTCAGCTCCCATTTTGTTCCCTTGATTAGCAGTCTGGCCTACGGGGACATATTTTTCCTATCCTTCTTTTTACGATCCAAGGTTTGCCACAAAAACAACCACACTCAGCTCTCTAGCTCATCAAATGCATCTCACACTAGAGCTGTCAGTGCAGGGCAGTTTGTATATGCCATCGCTTCAAACTCTGTTGACTCTTATTGTAAACTGTTCCTCAGATAAAGTACTACAGCTGGCTTCACCACAATGTGAACCGAAGACTTTGGACCAGCCGGTCTGTTCCGCATTGAAATAAATCACATCCCTGTAAACAAAGCCAGCCGCAAGATTCCACTATAATGGCTCACTGATGTTTCTCAGTGTTCAGATCCAGGCAGTCTGCGGTGCCAGCCTCACTTCAACTGCTCACATCTGTGCTGCTCCATTCCGGAGGATAATCAATGCATTCCACACTGCCCATCACCTCAGATAATGTCTATGGTACTTGGCTGACTCTTGAGGTGCCAGCTTGCCAATTTTTACTCACTGTCACAACATTGGCAATGATCACACATGACTGCTGCAGAAGGCTTCTTCTTTGCACTATTAGAAATATCTGACAGGGATTTCATAACATTCCCAAAAATGAAAGCGGATAGCGAAATTTTCATAAATCCGTCAAGGACAATCTCCAGGCCCACACCTAGGAATGTCTGCCAAAAATCTGCAGCTCTTTGGCTATCTTTTGACTTTTTTCCTGCCAGAGTTGGCAACATGTGATGTGATGATAATTACCCATTTTATTTCTGACAGTTCAGCAATTTCCTAAAATGTCTGCTGATGAGCAGTGGGTTGGGCTTGTCTTGAGGGAACTAGAGATCAACAGTCTTTGAAAATATACCTTCCAAGATCAAGTGAAAATTCAATCAATCAGCTGGTTCTATATACATATATACAACGTCAAAGAAGCAACAGGAACACAAAACAAGAAACATCAATAGAAACTAAAACTAGACACAGCCCGTTTCCAAGAAAATATGGCAGCAAAGCATGAAATCATCATGCATCCTACTTGTCTTTGCTCGATTCTTGCTACCCTTGGTGACAAAGAGAACGGGCATAGCCCATTAACCCTTTTAAAATTTGTTGTAAGTCGGTGTTCTTGAATTTTACCGCAAGTGATTGTCACATCAGCATTAGAATGTTCAGTGAACAGCATTCTAATCTCATATATGTGATCTTACACCAATGAATATTTGCCACTCCTGTCTCCACACTGGCTATAAGAAAATGGCATAGTCAGGGCCAAAAGATAAACTATGTCAAACAGTACAGGGAACAACCTGTTCAAAAACAGAGTTTACTTTGAGAGTTTTGTTTCTGCTGCAGGGATATTTGTATTCCACAGGAGTAACTTTTTTTGTGCAGTTTTCAATTGTCTTCAAGTGAAGACAGCAATGTCAAAGAGGTCCTACAGGCAGAATACTGCATACTTTGAGATTCCGACTTTAATGTCCTTGGTGAATGTGTTAAATCATTAATTCAGTGGAGACAACCATTTTTCAACTTTCCTCTCAAATTTGAAACATAGTCTAGGCAAGGACAAAGCACAATGTCATGAAGTTGATGCACTCATACTGCCCCCTTTGGTGAAAGAGTGAAAATACATCCAAAATAAATACAAAATACTTCCAAATCAAAAATTTCCTTCGATAATTTGGGCAGTCACACAGAAAGCACCAATTTTTAGCTTTTCTTCGGAATAACTGATTTCTCGCTTTTTACAAATAATGGCTAAAACACGACCCACATAAACACTAAAATTAGACAAAGCAAGATAAAATACAATAAAATTATGTTCTAATATTTTCTCACAACCCTTCTTTTCTAGTTGGGACACAACAACAAAGAGATTACAGACTTAAATAACACAGGTTCTTTTTTTTTCTTAAAAAGAGAAGGATAATCCCCCCGGTTTCAAATGGAATGCATCAATGCGAAATGTGAATTGGGAGAAACTTACAAGAGAACTGACAATCGCAGTAACACGGCCTCATCAAAATGCAGGGTGGCACAAAATGGCGTCTAGCGGCATCGCCACTCAAATAGTGTGCGGGGAGAAGAAGAGAGAGATGATTCTTCAAAAAGAGAGGGACATATCCCTCATCGAAATATAACATGTACATATGGTCACATGGAATGGACACATTGGTAGGCTCAAGCAGAACTCAATTTCCCACAAAGCCCTCCGTAGCGTCTAATCTCAGTTTAATCAAAAAAACGAATCATCCCGATTAAAAAACTAAATCACCAAAACATGTAAGAAATTCCTTTACAAATGGCGACAGATTATAAAATTCCTTTGAAATGTCTTTAGAAAAACCGAAATGGCTGAATCTGAAGCCACTTGCGGCGCTGGCGATCCTCTTCGCGATTTGGCAGTGAGCGGAAGGGAACTGTGGGAAATGAGGAAGCAGGCGAGAAACCCACCGCTGGTATTAATCGGCATGTCAACAGAAAGCGTCAGAGTTCAGAGGTCAGAGTTGAGGCAGGGTGTCCTCTGGTTAGCTGCCCAGTGCTGTTGGAGGTGGTCGGGGGCTCGGAGTAAAAACGCTGGCTTAGAATCGCATCAGGACAGGAGCCGTAGGGGAGTTGGGAGGTGCGGCGAAAGGCTCGCTTCCTCAGTTGCTGCCCTGTACAAAAGCAAAGACGGAGGCTCAGGTGGAAGAGCGCACTCAGAGCCTTAAGCCTGCTGCACACTGGAGCTATGTGCTGAGCAAAAAGTTATTTGAGTCTGTTTGCTCAATAGATAGCTCGCCGAGTGCGCATCCTTTTCGGTGAGGTTTCTGCCTCGCAAGGCGTTGAGGCCAAGATCAAACATGTTTACACGATCACATTCATATGTACCAGTCCGCTGAGGGCCGCCATCTTGAAATCATGTGATCGAAGGACGCGTTTTGATTGGCCACCTGGATTTCTGTCAGAAGCACGTAGCTCAAGTAGCGCGCACACGATGAGGTTTTCACCTTGCGGTGCGAAAAATGTCAAACATGTTTGATCTTCGCCTCAACGACTTGTGAAGCAGAAACCTCGCCGAAAATTACGCGCACACTGCGAGCTCTCTGTTGAGCGAACAGTCTCGAATTACTTTTTGCTCAGCAGATAGCTCCAGTGTGCGGCAGGCTTTAAGCTCTACAAAGCCAGCACAAGGACAGCACAGACACAATGATAAAATCCCCAGTTAGAACTCAGGGACATGATAAATACTGCACTAGGGGTACGAGAAGTCTGCTTGAAAACATGCGCGCACACACACACACACACCCACACACAGTCAGGCACTCACACTTGCACAGACACTTCTCAGAAACACACTCACAAAGACACACACATACTCACACTGACACACAAGCACCATCACACTGCAGATCACTCAGGAGTGTTCCTAACTCTCATTGGCCACACCCTGCCTGATACACTCACCCGGGGGGGGTGGGGTGGGGGGTGACATCACTGGGGGGTGATCTCAGTCTCCTGGTGCACCACCACCCTGGTGACAGACATGTCCGGGTGCTGTTCCTTCGCCTCCTTTATAGCCTGGGCCAGAGCCTGCAAGCATGTGTGGAGGGGTGAGTACAGTCCAGTCAAACACAGACCACGGTTACATGCAGTTCCACACAGCCGGTCCTATTCACACATGGTCACACCCTTCTGAGTGCGGGTCACATGACTGCGCCTGAGCGCTGAGACGCGGCGGCCATCTGTGGGCGCCCCGAGAGGACGAGCACGGCTAACGCAGTAGCGTCACCTGGTCGTGGTCGATCTCGGTGTCCCCGGTGATGACGATCCTCTTCTCAATGCGGGTCTCGGAGATGCCGCCCCGCACCGTCTGAGGAGGAGCGATATACCGGAGAGAGAGAAAGAAAGTGTGGGTGAGAGAGGGGGAAAAAGTGAGAGGTAAAGTGAGAGTAGGAGAGAAAGAGAGAGGAGAGAGAGAGATGGAAAGCGAGAGAGAGAGGAGAGAGAGATGGAAAGCGAGAAAGAGAGAGAGAGGGAGAACAAGACACAGAAGCATCTTTGATTAAAATTCATTTCTATATTCAAGGAACAAAGGGTACAGTTGAGATCGACCATAATTTCCTGTGTAGTTCATGATAATAAAATTATGCTGAATTTAATGGAGGAGAATGAGAGAGAGAGAGAGAGAGAGAGAGAGAGATTAGTATCATTAACAGAATGGAGAAGGAGGCCCACCTGATGATAACGGATAGATTCTTACAGCACAGAAACACAACAAAAGAGTACACTGTGATTACAGAGCCCCAGAGGTCTGCAGGACATTGTATTTTTCATTTGCACTACAAACATTCATTTCAGTGACAGCTGATTCTCTTAAGCAACAAAGGACACTGTGACGTGATGCCGATTGACAGCGCTGGATTAAACAAGAGTCATCAGAAGATGACATATCCCACCGGTTCCACATAATTCGTGATTTGTGGCAGAGTTTTTGAATTCTGCTGTAGTGTGCTTCAGCTTATACACATATAGGCCCATGCGCTTATTTTTGAGTATTAGTACACCTCAACAATCACTTATAGGCCCACATGCATGTTAAATATTGTTTTGTACATTTTTCACAGCTGTATATTGTTATCTAAGTCTCTGCGTGTCTGATATAGACTCGTGGTTGTAGAGCTCATAAAAATTGTAAATCTAGAGTGGCTATATGCCAGGTAAGTTTGTATGGCTAAAAATCACTTGAACACAACGTGATCACCATGTTTCATGGGAAGTACGCTCCCTTCCACGAGCAGCTCGGCGATCAGGCCGGCGGGAGACATAAACCCCAGCCCAGGAACCCCTTACGGTGCTGTACAGCACTGCAACCGTGATTCAAATTGTATTTCATTTTGTTCTAACGTCGGTTGAAATTGTCTGGGATGAGCCAATATGTGAAAAATGGTTTTGAGCAGAAAAAATGAGCTCAGTGTCAGTTATAGGCGCATGTGTCTGTGCTCGAACATAAGCGCATACTCACTTTCAGGGGGATGTGCTTACATGCCTATCAGTATGCTGACATTTTTAGCCTGCTAGCTTAGTGAATTGACTCATTACTTCTTAAGTTTAAGTGAGCTGATTAATTTAAAAGGTAATATTAAAAAAAGAAACTTATTAATAATGGACAAGAGTTTAACCTTTCACAATAGCTGTTCTTTCAGTGCCTGATTACTAGTATAAAACTTTAATCTTCATCCTACCAAGTGAGGTCCATCTGGACGCCGCACCTGTATAATGGTTTGCCATTTTAAAAATATGTGACATACTGCCGCACCGTTATATGAATTTGTCGGAATTTATGTCTTAATTAAAACACTAAAGCACCGGAAGTTCAGCTTTTTGCATTGTGACCCCAGAGTAAAACTTATCTGTCTTTTACTTTATAATTGAACAGCACAATGAAAGTTAACTTGTGTCAGATGCATAATGGCCAACAGAAAAAACAAGCCAGATACACAGCAGCAGAGGCCTTAAGGCAGATTCTGAACACAAACAAAGAAAATTATTTTACAATTACTTTTTTGTTCTAAATTCTGTAATAAAAGACAGAAGTTGTGATGCAGAATGTTTTACAGCTGCATGAGCTGCAAAAATCATGTTTATAATGCCAAAATTTCTTTTGTGGTGCTATAATTTGCTAAGTACATGCTAGTTATTGCAATATTATTGCAATGTAATTGCATTTATAATACATCATTGATATTCAGCAGTAATGGATTTTGTTCTTCAATAAAGTTATGTGTGTTTGCTGCATTGAATTTGTTCTTACTGCATTGATTTCAAGGTGTTCCCTTCTGGGGTCCATGCAGACCCCGCCTAGTAGTTTGTGTGTGTAAAATTGGCGGGCAGGATAAAGGATGAAAATGTGGTACGACACGAACAGGCCCTTTATGAAACAGGACCCCATACCGATAGTTCAAAGATGCAGACTGTGCACTTAAACCTGCACCTAAAAAACCCAGAAACAAGACAGGCCAAGACCCCAGACGCCAATGCAGATATCAGGCCTGATGCAAGACTCAGAAACAGCTGTTCATGCAAAGTAAGGAAAGCCACATGTTTACTGAAGCTGATAGAGGGGAGGGAGGCCACCTCTTCTCCTGGCTAATGAATATTTATTAATGTTTGTTTTGGGGCGAATCCTTGGCCTGACTTTTTTGAGGCCAAAGGTGTAGAGGAGAGGTAAGATAAGGACTAACCTATCCAAAAGGTGACACATTTATGCAGAATTTGCCCCATTTCGTTGAAAGCAGGGCAAAGAATTAAGATACCAAAAGATTCAAACATGAATTTGTTAGGAGATAATACAGCTCATCCTGTTTATACCGCCTCAAGGATGGAAACTTCAGCTTCTACCAACTGAGGTAATATTTATAGGCAAATAAATCCAGCTTGAAGTAATCTCAACACCCACATCGCTCGCCTTTTCACAAAACCAAATTGCACCATGTTCGGCACTGCTTGAAACTGTGTTTAGAAAGTTCCAGCTCCAATGCTTTGACAGCCATTATCTAGATCAGCATTAAGACAGACACTTGATGATTTCAATGAAATGCAATAGACACGTCCCTGGCTAAATCTCAATCATTTTCCTTTATTGACGTCTTTTCCAATTATCGTTGGCAAGTGAAGACACAGTTTCTCACCGTAAGCGATCTAACAGCGATGAAATCATGGGCTAATTTCAGTGCAGAAAAATTATTTACTAATTATCGGCCAATGCTTTGCGTGATTGAACTGGTCCGTGTTCCAATGAAACGCCGACTTTCATTCTCAGTATTTCGTGGGTTGATTTAAAAAAATAAAAAAGTGGCAGTTAAATAGGTTATAAAAAGCGTGCGGCTCAAGCCATTTGCGTGAGAGTCGACAGGAAGGCAATGCAATTTTGAATAACGTAGATTTAAATACAGCAAATACGTGTCCAGATGAATGATTGTCAACTTACCTAATCGGGGAGAACAAGCAGCACCTGTTAAGTGCTGAGCGCTCTCTGGGTGAATCTTCTGTTAATCATGAAGATGACTGAGAACAGGTCAGGATTTATAATTGTTTTAAATGACTGTTCTATTTCATCCCTGCTGACCGCCAGAGGGCGGTGCTTAAAGCACTGAATATTCCCCTTCGCGCATGCGTAGTGCGAGTATGTATACCAACAATGTCACCTGTGACCTGCAGGTGACCCAAAGAAGATTATATCTTCCGGTGTCACCTGAGGATCGTTTCTTATTTTCTTCTCGCGCGTAGTTTGCTTGCTTGGAAAGCAATGAGTCTATTGCTTTACTACTAAATTCCGTTGCTAGTAGTTCCGCGACCATTGTCGGTCGGAGCAGCGATTGTTCGCCCTCCAGGAACTGCGACGGCGATCTTTCTCTGGTTGAGAGAGACTTTACGTTACTTTGCTGCGTTTGTTAATTACTTATCGGTGACGGTTGCGTTCGCGCATCCTTATCCCGACGTTTTAATTTAGTCTGTCGAGCTGACTTCGTTAGCTGGCTGGCGGGTTGCGTCAGCGTTTCCCGGTGTCCAGCGTGGATAATTATTAGCAGTAACGCTTGCATGGCTACACCTGCAGGTGAGTTGCGTTAACCTCTGTTGGTACAGGCTGCGTGGGCGCTGCCTCCCCCCAGCATATGGTTTGTTTATATGTTTGTGCTGCGCCCCGACGCTTAATTTAGTCGGTCGAGCTGACTTTGTTTGCTGGCTGGCGGGTTGCGTGAGCGTTTCCCGGTGTCCAGCGGATAATTATTAGCGGTAGCGCTTGCATAGCTACACCTTCAAGTGAGTTGCATTAACCTCTGCTGGTCCAGGCTGCGTAGGCGCTGCCTCCCCCCAGCATATGGTCTGTTTTTGTGTTTGTGCTGTGTCCCGACGTTTAATTTAGTCGGTCGAGCTGACTTCGTTTGCTGGCTGGCGGGTTGCGTCAGCGTTTCCCGGTGTCCAGCGGATAATTATTAGCGGTAGCGCTTGCATAGCTACACCTGCTGGTGAGTTTGCATTAGCCTCTGTTGGGACAGGCTGCGTGCGCGCTGCTTCCCCCCAGCATATGGTTTGTTTATATGTTTGTGCTGCGCCCCGACGTTTAATTTAGTCGGTCGAGCTGACTTTGTTTGCTGGCTGGCGGGTTGCGTGAGCGTTTCCCGGTGTCCAGCGTGAATAATTATTAGCAGTAACGCTTGCATGGCTACACCTTCAGGTGAGTTTGCATTAGCCTCTGCTGGTTCAGGCTGCGTGGGCGCTGCCTCCCCCCAGCATATGGTCTGTTTTTGTGTTTGTGCTGTGTGCCGACGTTTAATTTAGTCGGTCAAGCTGACTTTGTTTGCTGGCTGGCGGGTTGCGTGAGCGTTTCCCGGTGTCCAGCGTGAATAATTATTATCAGTAACGCTTGCATAGCTACACCTGTGCATAGCTACACCTGCTGGTGAGTTTGCATTAACCTCTGTTGGTAGAGGCTGCGTGCACGCTGCCTCCTCCCAGCATATGGTTTGTGTTTTGCTTTGTGCTGTCCCGATTTGGATTTGTTACTGAGCCCCTGCTGGTATAGGCAGCGTACGCGCTCCCTCCCTCCAGCTTACGGCGTCCATACTCGGTTTGTCCATAGCGTTCGCGCTCAGGTTATCCGAGGAGTATTCATTAAATACCAGCTGGGTTCCTTACTCGGTATAGGCAGCGTACGCGCTCCCTCCCTCCGGCTTACGGTGTCCATACTCGGTTTGTCCTTAGCGTTCGCGCTCAGGTTATCCGAGAAATATTCATTAAATACCAGCTGGGTTCCTTACTCGGTATAGGCAGCGTACGCGCTCCCTCCCTCCGGCTTACGGTGTCCATACTCGGTTTGTCCTTAGCGTTCGCGCTCAGGTTATCCGAGAAATATTCATTAAATACCAGCGGGGTTCCTTACTCGGTATAGGCAGCGTACGCGCTCCCTCCCTCCGGCTTACGGTGTCCATACTCGGTTTGTCCTTAGCGTTCGCGCTCAGGTTATCCGAGAAATATTCATTAAATACCAGCTGGGTTCCTTACTCGGTATAGGCAGCGTACGCGCTCCCTCCCTCCAGTGCAAGCCCCTGTAGCATACTAGCGGGAGCGTCTGGGCTTATTTGGACAGGTGAGTGTCGTGTAAGCCTCCAGCGCCACCACAATGGATGACTCCCATTTCTGTACGTCATGTGAGGCTCCTCTACAGCCAGAGGACGGCCATGACCTATGCCCCGCATGCCTCGGTCCTGAGCACCTGCGGGAGGCGCCGTCAGACAACCCCTGCATGAACTGCAGTTACTTGCCTTGGGCGGTGAGGGCTGCCAGTCGGGCGCAGGTGGAACATCAAGGGGATGAAAGTGACCTCCCCCCATCAGGCCAGTCTCCCCCGGCCTGTTAGAGACGCTCTAAGCGGCGGGCTGCGGCTACAGCAGTCGCACCCTCCAGGAAGAGGGCGAAATCTGCTCAAAAAGAGACAAGAAAGCAGGCTCTCATCTAAAGTCGATCAGCTGTCTGCTGAGCTGGCCCAGGTCAGGTCCATGCTCAGAGACTGCCAGCCTGATGCCCCATTGCAAGGTGATTTGACACCCTCTCCTCCAATGCCAGTGCTGGTACCTGAGGAGGATACATTTTCCCTGGCAGCTTCGGCTACCTACTTCCATGGTTATGGGAGAGATTCGTAAAATGGGGGTTCCCAGGCATCTGAGCGGGGCGCCCACTCCTCGGCTCCGAGTTCAGTGGCTGAGTTGGGGGATGGCTCCATGCGGGCAATCATGCGCATGGCTTTAGATTGACTGCACATGCATGTACCACAGCAGGCAGAAGCTGCACCTGCTAGTGCCCTCTTCAGGCGCAGGCCAGCCCCCACTACCTTCGTTATTCCCCACTCTAAGGACTATCTGAAGGAGTTGCAGGCCTGTTGGAGACCTTCTCACAAGGCCTTGTGATGCTGGAGCACGTGCTTGCCGCATGGGGAGCTCTTTGTCGAATCTCACGTTGGCGCTCTCAGCTTCACTGCAGGAGGGCAACGTGGCTGCTGATTCTGTCACTTTTTGTGATGCCTCACTGGAGGCATTCGGCCTTCTGTCCAGGGAACTTGGACGGATGATGTCCATCCTGGTTCAGGCTCGTCGCCAGGTTTGGCTATCTCAGTCAAACTTGACAGAGGCATCCAGGAGACTCCTTCGCAGTCTCCCCATGGAACCGGGAGAGATATTTGGTCCTGCAGCCCAGGAAGCACTGGAAAGGACCATCCGGGCTGTGCAAACCAGGCAGCGGCTTGCGGGCCTTAGGCGGATGCCTCTTCTTGATAGGCCTCCTGCCAGCAGAACGAGGGGTTCCTCGGCTGCTTCTCACACCCGCTTACCACGGCCGACCCACTCCACTGGCCGTCGTGTTGCCCAGCGTCCCATGCGGAGACCAGCTTAGGACTTTCGAGGCCCTGCCCGCCTGTCCACCCCCCCCCCCCCCTTTAGGGCCCTAGGGGCCGGGGGGCCAGACATTGAGGCCGTGGGGCCGGCGGTCAGATATTTTTCACATCAGCTCCAACAGTGGGCTGCTCATACTTCAGACCCGTGGGTGGTTGCCACCTTGACCCACGGGTACAAGCTTCAATTCCGCCGCCGGCCCCTCACTTCTGGCCGGGTCAAAATGGCCTCTATCAGCGACCCGGCAAAGGCTCGCGTGTTGGGCCAGGAGTTATCCACCCTCCTGGCCAAAGGCGCCATCGAGCCCGTGGACCCTCTGTCGCGTCCCCGGGGGTACTATTCAACATACTTCCTAGTGACGAAACAGACTGGCGGATTTCGCCCAATCTTGGACCTCAGAGGGCTGAACATATTTATGAAGGTCATCCCTTTCCACATGTTGACCACTGCAGATGTCCTGCAAACTGTGGCACAGGGAGAATGGTTTACGTCCATTGACCTCAAGGACGCTTACTTCCGTGTCCCCATCACTCAAAAACATCAGCGGTTTCTCCGCTTTGCCTACCGAGACCGCCACTGGCAGTTCAGGTTGCTACCCTTTGGGCTCTCCCTCTCTCCAAGGGTCTTCACGAGGTGTGTTGCCGCAGCCCTTGCGTCTCTACAGTCTCAAGGCTTGAAAATTCTCCCATACCTGGATGACTGGCTGGTCTGTCCACCATCCCGTGCTCAGGTGTCCAGTGATACAGCATGTCTCCTGTCCCACGTGGCCTGCCTCGGACTCGAGGTGAATATGGGAAAGAGTTGCCTGGTGCCATCTCAGGCTACAACTTTCATTGGGATTGCATTGGACAGTGTAGCCATGATAGCCAGACCGCCCCCCGCTGTGTGGGCGACATCCTTCACCTTCTTGCCCTGTTCCAAGAGGGCCGTTGGCTGACCTTCCTTGCATTTCCTCGCCTCGTGGGCGAACTAATGTCCATTTCAGCTGTGGTTCCGCTGAGCTTGCTGGCACTACGCCCCCTGCTGAGGTGGCTGAACAGCTTCCACTTGGATGCCAAGCGACACTGGCACAGGAAGCTCAGGGTGTCACAAAGGTGTCTCCTTGCCTTGGCTCACCCGGCACTCAGGCACTTTCTGCCACACCTGAGGGGCAAGCATGTCCTCGTAAGGTCAGACACATCAACCGTATATCATATAAATCATCAGGGCAGGACCAAGTCTGCGCGGTCGCTGCGACTGACAGAAGAGCTCCTCATGTGGGCGGCCCCCCCGTCTGATCAGCCTTCGGGCAATGTATCTATCGGGAGAGCGGAGCAACCTGACAGACTCCCTCTCCCGTCAAAAGCTCCGTCAGGAGTGTGGCGCCTCCACCCGGAAATGGTCAGCACTATTTGGAGCCTCTTCGGCAGAGTGGACGTGGACCTCTTCGCTTCAGAAGTCTCTACCCACTGTCCTCTGTGGTTCTCCTTAGCCGAGACAACCAGTCCCTCGGGCCAGGACGCATTGGCCCACCCTTGGCCGGACGGCCTCCTGTATGCCTTTCCCCCGCTTCCTCTGATTCGGTTGGTACTTCAGAGGATCCTTCAGGGGGGTCGCAGTGTCCTCCTTGTGGCTCCCTTCTGGCCAGGGAGGAGCTGGTTCCCACTGCTGCACGGACTCTGTCGCGGTGTACCGTAGCGCCTTCCCGACAGGAGGGATCTCCTGTCCCAGCTGGCGGGGCGGATCTGGCACCCCAATCCACGATGCCTCCAACTGTCTGTTTTGCTGCTGGAGGGCCCGAGTTGCTGTTTAGCTCCTGTGCGGACCCTGTCGAATACACCATATTGAATGCTAGAGCGCCGTCCACTCGTCTTCAATATGAGAATAGATGGAAACTGTTTTCCGACTGGTGTACAAGTCGGGATGAGGACCCTGTGCGCTGCTCTGTGCCAACTATTTTTGACCTCTTCAGTCTCTTCTGGATGAAGGTCGGTCTCATTCGACGTTGAAAGTGTACGTAGCGGTAATATCTTGTGGTCATGTGAGGATTGACAATGGCACTGTGGGGAGCCATAGTTTAGTGTTCCTCTTCTTGAAGGGGGCTCAAAGATTACGTCCTCTGAGTGCCCCAAGAGCTCCAGCATGGGATCTCCCCTGGTACTGGATGCACTAAGCCGGCCCCCATTTGAACCCTTGACACAAGCGGAGCTGAAGTGGTGTCTTGTAAGACTGCGTTCCTTCTGGCCATTTGCTCTGCAAAGCGTGTCAGCGAGCTGCATGCCCTGTCTGTCAGTGACTCGTGTTTGAGGTGGAACTCTGATGGCTCAGGGGTCACTCTGTGGCCGAACACAGCGTTTCTCCCTAAAGTGTTGGCTCACGCTCACCGCAACCAGCCTATTCGGCTGGCTCGGTTTGACCCTTCTCCAAGGGAGACTGGGGATGAGCCTGAACTGTTATGTCCAGTGCGGGCTCTGAAGGCCTACACTGCAGCTACTGTATGCATTCGAAGGTCTGAACAACTTTTTCTCTGCTACGGTGGCCCTAACAGGAGTTGCGCCATCTCCAAGCAGCGTGTGTCCCACTGGATTATTAATGTCATCACCCATGCCTATCGGACGAGTAACCGTCCCCTTCCACCTGGCGTGAGGTGCCACTCTACCAGGAGTGTTGCTACTTCATGGGCTGCCCTGAGGGGAGTGTCCTTGGAGGACATTTGTGCCGCAGCTTCATGGTTGTCACCGGACACGTTCTCCAGGTTCTACAGGGTGAACGTCGCCACACCCCACCCCTTAGCCGTGGTTCTGCGGCCGGGGTCTTCTGACTTTTTGCACACTGAAGGTCCGTGATTCGGATTCTTCGTGACCTTGTTGGTATAAGTCATTCAGTGCTTTAAGCACCGCCCTCTGGCGGTCAGCAGGGATGAAATAGAACGAAAGTTACGAATGTAACTACGGTTCTATGAATCCCGAATGACCGCCAGAGCTCTCTGTCACTCAGAATCCTCGTGTGCTCGCGAGAAGATTCTGTAAGAAACGATCCTCAGGTGACACCGGAAGATATAATCTTCTTTGGGTCACCTGCAGGTCACAGGTGACATTGTTGGTATACATACTCGCACTACGCATGCGCGAAGGGGAATATTCAGTGCTTTAAGCACCGCCCTCTGGCGGTCATTCGGGATTCATAGAACCGTAGTTACATTCGTAACTTTCGTTTTGTGCAACCCAATTCTCTGTTCCGCCACTGTACTGAATTTAACCTGCAATTTAATTGCTGTTAGATTGCATGTGGTGAGAAACCGTGTCTTCAGTGGCCAATTACAATAATTGGAAAAGACGTTAATGAAGGAAAATGATTGAGATCTAGCCAGGACTAAAAGGGACGTGCCTTCGCCCCCGCCTGTAGCTCCGCCACTGGCAACAGACAGGGAGTTTAAACCAGAAACAAAATGGAAATGATGAAGTTATTCTGCATTTCATCAGAAGGCATTAAACCAGAAGAGAGTGCCCCAGGACAACATTAGATTGCATTAGATCAGATTGCATATGGAGATCAGAACCTCAGCACGACTGTAACCACAAGACATTCCTTTTATGGATGTTGGTGAAAAGGAGACAGAAATAGACGCAGTCCGGGGTCGGTACAAAAAAATTGCAGGGCACTTTGAAATGGCTCGAAGCCCATTCGCCAGGTCAGAATGTGACATCCCTTCCTCTCAAAGATAATAGTTAAGACTAAACCTCCCACAATAGCCTAAGCGGTGAGTGCAGACCTTGGTGATCTGGGTGGTGGTGGTGGTGCTGATGGTCTCCGAGGTTATGGTCTGCGCACTCAGTAGCACCCCAGAGTCTCGGTCCGTCATGTTCTCCAGCGGCTGCGGAGGAGACAGAGTGAGGTGTACAGACTGCTCTAACACAGGCAGAGCCACCACAAAAGCACACACACACACACACGCACACACACACACACACACACACACACACTTACAGAAGCAGCTTTCAGATCATCGAGAGCACACAGAGAACCAGAATACACAACATACACAAAGAGAATGACACAGCATATGCCACAACCAGGTCTTCCCTACATACACATATGCACCGTGTCTGTACAGATATATAAAGAGCTACACTGTCTGTGTATTACATTGTTTTGTTTTACTGTGTATGTCTTTGCCATGTTTTATGCATTTTTAGGTGTTTTGTGCTGTGTTATTTTATACATGTGTGTCAGTCCCCAGTAAGAATGAGGATGCTAATAAACTTAACTGAACTATTCTAAACACAGAAAAATACCAATAATTACTGACACATTCCTGAAGATATTCTGGCAGAAAATATACAAAAAACCCCCCGCTGAAACTAAACAAAAAGAAACACACACACACACACACACACACGCCTGCGTGTGCGCACGCACAGACAAATACTAATGCATAACATACACAAGGACGCAAGGACATTCAAAATACACACAAAACTGCCGACAAACAACAAACTCACAGAAACACTGACACACGACTCATAGAGTGAGAGACCGATCATACTGACAAAAACATACACAAAGTACACAGGGAGACACCACACAACATACACCAATACACAGAGACGCACAACCGAGAAACACCAATACAGTCCGCGCTCAGCAGATCAGGACGCACCTGCGCAGCCTCGTACGTGATGGTCTTGGTCTCCGTGTGCACGATGGGCACCTCCCGCGTCGGGGTGGAGATGTCCCCGCGAACGGCGTTGGTGACGTCAGAGATGGTGATCGTCTGCGTTTTCACCAGCGGGGGCTGTGTAGTGAAAAGCAAAGACGGACACACACAGACACACAGACAGGTGTACACAGACACACACGCATACACACGCAACATTAATATTTTTCTCTCCTGCAGCCATGTGACTCCCGACCAAGCCCCCGTACATGCCTAAAGAAATGAATTCTACAGACGGTTAATTTAACCGCCACTTTCACAGTGTTCACCTCCTACCATAATTCAAATACAGTTCATGCTAATCACAGGCATCATTAAATGACTGCATTGGCAGTGCAACCCTTCATCATCAACACTGAAACTCCCCTGAGTATGCTTAATCTCCATCAAAATAACAGGCTGCATGCGTTTTGTACACTAGTACACTTAGCTGAGACACTCTCAAACAGCTACGGCATTGAAAGCAAGGACACTTGCATCTCATGTTTTAATCATCAACTGATGTTTATTTTTCAAAAGAGGTGCTACAGAGGGAAAAAAAAAATCCATCCATCATCTTATTGAAATGAATGCGGTTGCAGCACATCCCAGCAAGACTTGGTCGAGATACGGGAACACACCCTGTCGCCGAACCATCACAGCAGAGCACACACACCTTTCACTCACACACTCATTTTACATCTACTGGGATATGATTTCCAGGCAATGTAGAGTCCCAACTTAGCCTAATCGTCATGGCTTTGGACAATAGCTGACCTGGAACTCTTAGACAACCCTGAGCCGTCTTTCAGTTTCGTGACATGGCTACCCACTGTATTACAATGCTGCCCTCAGAGCAAATTAATGATTAAATACCATCAATGATACAGATATATAATGGGCACGAGAGTCTGTGATTCTGCACAAATCCCGTCTAGGTAAGCAGTACCGCAAATTTCTGAAAGCCAAAACCTGGTCTGCAATATAAACATCATGTTCTTCCCTGGCACGACTCGCCCGCCGACGTAATTGCACACAAGAATGCAATCAAGTGAATCCACACACTCGGTTAATGTGTTTTTCCACTCTCTTGGGACCAGATTTACACATTCCGACTGTATTGTAAAAATCACGGCAATTCAAACAGACTTTGAGCAGAACAAACAGTTCATTTCAAACGCCAGAATCTAAACGGTGACTGCACTCAGACACATCCTGAATCTTTTAATTTCATTTTTTTGTTTTATCAGTCAGCAGTAAACATTGTCATTACTGAACAAGACATGCAAACCGGCACGATGAGAAATAGGAGAATTTGAAAACTATTTTTCGACCTGAACAATAAATCAACTTTCCATCGCCTTCCACTCAAACTGTTATCAGGCGATTTTGACCGTAAGGACGTAATTTAAGTTGTGTAATTTCTCGCGATAATATTGTTTTGCTCCCCATTCCTGCATATGAATACAGGTCACTCAGATCATATAGCACAAAGAGAAATGCACTCCATGAACGAACACAAAATGAGAACTTTTCACTATGCTAGCGGCAGAATAAAAGACAGCAGGTGATACATCACTCAATAGTAAAATAACAAAGCTCTTGGCTGGCAGCCCTTTCAATTTACAGCAAATATAACAATTAAAAGCATCACAGATTCCCATCCATTCTTCTCAAAAGACAGCAGTGAGAGTTCTTTTGTGAAACACATCAGTGGTTCCCCCACAGCTGCAGCTAGCTAAATGCTAATACACCCTGAACTGCTCTTCACAAGAAAAAGAAAGCAATCTTTTTGTTCTGCTTTAGAGTCTGAGGAGATGAGTTACCTCAGCAGGCATGCACGCACATGAGCTAATGGTTTCAAAATGTGAGGGTGTCCGAGATCTTGCGTCGCGTAAGAGTGCGTGAGAACACAAGTGTGTAAGTCGGACTGTGTGTGGTGTATGCGCCTGTACCTTGGAGTGCATGTGGGCCACACTGTGTGAGGGAGGAAGGGAGGTGAATTGAGTTTTCGGAGGGGACAGGGTTACATGGGAACAGGGCGTAAACAGCACATGCTGAGAATGAAATGAAGGCAGAGAGGACAGTGGATGTGCCGTTCTGAAACAGCGAGTCTGCGCAGTCCAGGGGTGAATCCCTCCTCTGAGGGGTAGAGAGGGGTTTCTAAATCCCCCTGCCGCTCATATAAACACGATCCACCACAGAGTGAGAGCCATGACCAGCAGCCAGGAAAGGAGCAGCGAGACGCGGGCGCGCTGCAGCGGCGCGGGGGACAGCTGGCACTCGCTAGCCTCCCCAAGCATGGCCACCGACACCTTCTGGGGACGCCCCTCGTCCTCTTCCTGCCTCCAGGGAGCCGGCCGCGTCACTCCCTCTTCCCGCGGGTGTGCGGCGCCTCTCTCCGGCTGCGAGAGGCGGCAGGAAACCAGGACGAGAGAAACAGAGATCCGTAAACGTGGGCGAGACAGAGTACGCTCAGCGAGAGGGGGTGGGGGTAGGACGGGAGGGGGTGCTAGCAAAGGTGGAAAACAGGGTGGGTTATTCAACTATTCACCTGCCAGTTAACTCTGACTCGAAAATACCTCTGCAGACAGCCCTGAATGAAAGACATCAGAACTGGCCTATCGAACGTAATCCAGAAAGGGCTGATATGGGCGCAGGCTTTCATCCCATCCAAGCACTTACACATCTGATACTGTTAATCAAGCTCTTCATCAAAGACTGTTGGGGCCGATTAGTTGTATCAGGTGCGTAACTGATCCGTTGGAATGAAAGCCTGCACCAACACTGGCTCTTTCTAGATAATGTTGAATAGCCCTACTTGAGAAGATAAAGCTCCGTCGAAGACTGAAATTAGTCTCATGCACAGAATTTCTATTCAAATAATCCATGGAAAAGCTGATTCAATGATACTGGCCCTTATCCGCGAAAGTGGAGCACAAACACAGGTGAAAACAGCTGAATATTTCTAAATGGCCAATCCATATACAGCGCCTTCCATAATTATTGGCACCCCTGGTTAAGATGTGTTCTTTAGCTTCTGATAAATTCAGTTTTTTTCTACATAATATAGAACCACAATGAAAAAAAGAGGAAAATCCAACCTTTAATTCAAGTGAATTTATTCAGTGGGAAAAAAATCCAACATTAAGATATAATTCTTTTTCATCAAATCATGTGTGCCACAATTATTAGCACCCCTGATGTTAATACTTTGTACAACCCCCTTTTGCCAACAAAACAGCACCTAATCATCTCCTATAATGTTTCACAAGATGGGAGAATACAGAAAGGGATCTTCGACCATTCCTCTTAGCACAATCTCTCTAAATCATCCAGCGACCTGGGTCCTCTCCTCTTCAGCTCACTCCACAGGTTTTCAATGAGGTTGAGGTCTGGGTACTGAGTTGGCCATGGGAGGAGCTTGATTTTGTGTCTGATGAACCATTTCTGTGTAGATTTGGCCACATTTAGGGTCATTATCTTGCTGAAAGACCCAGTGACGACCCATCTTCAGCTCTCGGGCAGAGGCCACCAGATTTTGATTCAAAATGTCCTGGTATTTCAAAGCGTTCATGATGCCATGCACCCTAACAAGGTTCCCAGGGCCTCTGGAAGAGAAACAGGCCCACAGCATCACCGATCCTCCCCCATACTTCGCAGTGGGCATGAGGTGCTTTTCTGCATACTCATCTTTTGTGTTCCGCCAGACCCACTTAGAGTGTTTGTTTCCAAAAATCTCTATCTTGGTCTCATCTGACCAAAGCACACGGTCCCAGTTGAAGTCCCAGTACCGCTTAGTGAACTCCAGACGTCTGCGTTTAATGATTGTCAGTGAGAAAAGATTTTTTTTGTGCATGCCTCCCAGACAGCTTGTTGGCATGTAGGTAGCACCAGATGGTTGTTTTGGAGACTTTGTGACCCCAAGATGCGACCATTTGTTGCAATTCGTTAACATTGAGCTTTAGAGAACTTTTTATTTCTCTTACCATACTCCTCACTGTGCGTGGTGGCAAAATAACCTTGTGTCCTTGTCCAGGCTTGTTTACCACTGTTCCAGTTGTTTTAAACTTCTTAATGATTCCTCTGACAGGAATATGGGCAGGTGCAGGCGAGTGGCTATTTTCTTGTAGCCATTGCCTGACTTGTGAAGGTCGACACACATCTGCCTTACTTGAATGGTGTGTTCCTTTGTGCTTCCCATGTTGAAGAGTGGATAAGATAAATGGCCTCTATGTCACGTCATATTTATACCCCAGGGAAACAGGAAGTGATGATTTACTAATTAAATGTTCCTAGATACTCTGATCAACTTTGTAAACTACTGTAGAAATGACAGAAATACTTCAATTACATTTAATTCCTAGGAATTGTTAGGGGTACCAATAATTGTGGAACAGGTGATTTATGAAAATAATTTTCTTAGTCAGGGATTTTTTTCCCTTAAAATTCACTTGAGTTGAAGGTTACATTTTTCGACAATTTTCAGTGTGAGAGTATGCTTCTGCAAAAAAAAATTGAATTTATTTTAAGGCTTTTAACACATCTTAACCAGGGATGGCAATAATTATGGACGGCGTTATATATATATATATATATATTTATTTATTTATTCCTCAGACAAACACTAATTTTGGACTGAAGTTATTGGCCTCTTTCTTCCTAGCTAGTGGTTGCTGTATGGGTCGAATTGATAGAAACATTTCAATATAGAAAGACCTACAGCCTTCCTTCCACCTTGTTTTCCCCATTTTGCGGTTTAGCTGTGACTCGCGTCAGCACAGGCAGCGGTCAGCGCTATATGGGCTGCAGCCAAACTTTGCGTGCTTCCTCGCATTCAAAGCCTCAAAGCTCGATGGCGCAGCAGCCAACGCTAAGGTCCAGTCAGGCGAAATCCCTGAAGAGGCAGTGCTGGACTCTCAGCTCTTTCCCAGTTCAACTGAGTTTGCAATTACTATGATACATCATTGATCGTGTGCCCAGGTCCACAGTCACAACAGAGGCACTAATTAGCTTGCTTGAGACATTTCTGCCACCAGAGGGAGACACCATAATAAAATGGTGAGCAAGAGAGGCCAAGCCACTTTCCGCTAATCTCTTGATAATGATGCTGTTCTCCGAAAGTTATACCTATTCAAGGCCATGCAAACTAAATGTCCTCATTGTGGACGTAAAACCTTAAGCAAAATATTGCACACAGAGTCCGCGGTGAATGAAATGATCACCGTCAGAGTGAGGCGACAACAGCCACAGTGAAGTAGGCAGAAATAAGCGAGTGTCCACTGGTGAACTACTGAGTGATACAAAATGGTGGTCACAGTGAACCGAGTTGTAATGAAAGACGGTGGTGGCAAACCTCGCTGTCAAAGAGATGGAATGGATGAGCTAATGGTTACAAATGCCAAAAATATAAAACTCTGTGAATGTAATCCTTATTGTATTGTTTTTTTGTTTTATTTTTTTTTTTATTTATTTTTTTTATTTATTTATTTTTTTTGTTTTTTGTGGGTGTGTGTTTTGTTGGGTGATGGTAGGAGGATTCATACTTAATTATATAACTGATTAAATTAATAAAGTTGTCCTCCAAAGTGGGGGGGTGGTGGCGGGATAGAAAAAAAAAAAAAAAAAACCGCGCTGTCAGAAATGAAATTAACACGGTGTAACTTTTCAGCGGACTCCCTAGGGTGAGCTGGACAGACAGCAGCACACTGCCAGAGGCAGACGAGAGGTGGATGGAGGAAGGGGGGGGGGTGGAGAGAATACCTATAAATGTTGGGGTAGGAGAGTGAAAAGTGACAGATGGAGACACTTGCGAGGAGGAGAAAGGTGGAAAATGTACCCAGAGGCGCAGAAGGAGAATTTGAGCCCCGTCTCTCTGACAGGAAGCGGATCCATGTGCCACAGAGACATATGAACACATAGCGCAGTGCTAATGGACTCCCACTGTTTACATTACGAGCAATGCTGAAGCAAACTGTCAAGGCTTAAAATAGCTATAAGCGCAGCTATCAGTTCTAATAGCAGCTACTTCTCACGCCATTGGAAAAGAGCAATGTTAGCTAAATAAAGACTGGCTGTGTAGAACAGAGGAACTTCTTCATGCATTGTGCAGGCACTGCACTTGAACCACAATTCTCTAAAAAAAACAGTCATCTCTGAGACTTCAGCAAAAAATTGGAAGTCCAATTAGCTGGAGGAGCAGTAGAATGACGAGGATATTTACAGTACACCACAAATCTCAGCCTGCTATAGCCTGAAGGACAGTCTACTACTGCCCAATGCTGGTGACGTACAAATGCATTATTTAACAACTCTAGAACTCCTAAAGCAACTCTCAACTGTATACGCCCGCAGCATTTGTTCATCATTACACTGTTTGTTATCATTAACTTTATCATGTTGGTCTAGCTGATTCGTTTTGCTAATTTGTAGCCTAACTGCAGGAAGTAAACACATACATTTTAATGAACCTCATTGTAGGCATACAAGTGACAGAATGCCGGTGGCTTTTTAATTTCATGGACGTTCTCCAACTGTCTTTTTCCTGACCCACGCACCAAAACAAACACAAACTTCAGAGGAAAGAGAAGCAACCAATTAATATACTTGCTTGTATTTTTTGGGAGAAAATCTCTATGAAATGCCTCGGACAGGAAATTGCCAAAAAAAAAGCAGCAGAATCTGAGGGGGGAAAGATGCTTAATTATAGAACCCACCTACATTTTTACAAAGACACGCCTCTCCGGAGTATTCAAACGCAAAGACTGGCCAGTCACCCAAGCGCCTGGAAGGGCCAGCTGTTCAGCACAAGGATTGAATTCTAGCTTTTGAACAGATGGCCAATCCAAGCTGGGATGGGGTGCGGGGTGGGTGTGTGTCTTTGCAACAATGTAGGTGGGTTCCACAATAACCAGGGAAAGAATGGATGGAGCAGAGGGAAAGAGACAGTCCACCTCCAGCAAAGCAGAGGTGAGACTTAAAGAAGGAAGGATGAGACTGTCAGAAGGAGAAGCCTTCATCCCTCTCTTCTTCTTTTTTATGATTGATGCATCACTCCTGCGGCCTCTTCCTGGGGAGAGATTAGCCATGCTGTTTACATCAATCACAGCCTCAGCTGGACGCTGCCGACGCTCGGTCCAATGGGGAGGAAGGAGGGCAGAGGAAGGGTGGGACAGAGGGGTCCAATAGGGGAGTTGAGACATGGAGAAAAAAGGGAGGGGCCATATGAAGGCAGGGAATGGGTGGGCGGAATCAGATGGAGGGGAGGCCACTGATAGGGCGGGGACGTAAATGAGGATTAGACAGGAAGCGACAAGGTGAGGTACAGAGCAGAATTTAGCTCTTGTCATCACAATGCCTGATGACGCCGCCAAAGCCAAAGCCAAAGCCACGCCCTCCTTTTCTCTATCACTCGTAAAGACACGCCCTGGTGCTCCTCAACCGAGGCATTCAGAGCACCGTTACCTCTCAAACACCACCGACCTTTCTGTGTGTGGACATACAGGTGCGTGTCTTCACCTGCATAGACACACAAACACACACACACAGTCTTTTCAGCTGCCTTTGCTTAACCCTCTCCTTTTCACGCAAGACGTAGGCAGTTTCATAACAGCACACAAAAAAAAATGACAAAAGCGAGCAGCAGAGATACAGAGAATGAGACACAGGAACAGGAAGAGGACTGATATGGCAGGAGGACAGATGCAGGAAGAGGACAGATGCAGGAAGAATACCTGTATAGGAAGAAGACATTTACAGGAAGAGGAAGATTCTGGAAGCCAGATACATGAAGTGAATAGATACAGGAAGACAGATACACGAGGAAGACGACAGATGCAGGAAGAATATTGATACAGCGAAAGGACCGATACTGGAGGAAGAGATAAAGGAAAACAGAGTAAGAACTAAGTTACCAGAAGAAGACAGACACAGACACAGAACACATACAGGAGGAAGAAATAATGTAGATATTGCAAGGAGGTGGAAACATACATACATAAGTACAGAAAGATAAAGGTAAAAGTCTGATAAGAAAAGATAAAGCCTCTTCTATACACGGCCCAGCTCAGGGACCGAGCAACAAATTACACCAACTACACGCACTGTTAGACAATGGGGACAGAAGGTGTTTAGAAAATGTGTGTTAAGCTCACCAGCAGAATTGGCACTCTGAGCTTTGCTCTGTTCCCATGAGATATGTCAAAGAGATTTCCACAAAACTGTTCCGTAGTCCAATAAGTTTTCATGGGACACAGTGCTGTCACATTCAAAAGCCCGATACGCAAGAGGGGCATAACCAGACACTTTGAGCAGGCCCATGCCGATTGTTCTGGGCCAAAAACCTCTTCCCAACCCATACCGCCAGAACTGTCAGCAACAGAGATCCAGGCAAGGCTGAGTTTTTCTTTCCAACAGAACGAAGAAAAAGGCAGTGTGATTTCGTGACTTAGGGGTCCGTACATCTAAAGTACACTGACGGCTGAATTCCATTTCATTTCTTCTTTCATAGTGGTTTGGAAAACACCAATATACCTCCCACCGTATCAACGTCTTTCAGACAGACAGACAGACAGACAGACAGCAAATAAACTGCTCCTAGCAAAAATATGCTTTGGTTCATGTTAATCCTTGACAAAGTGACTGCAAGCCATTGCAGGCCGAGGCAACACCATCCATACGCCACCAATCACGGCTACATTCAGTTCCCTTCCACAAGGCCCGCTTTTCATTAATGCACTTTTATAAATGCCAGCTCAGAAAAGAACAGTGGTCCCATTTGTCTTTGTCAGAATGAAAGGCTTCCATTAAAATCAATATGGGTAAGTGCAAACTCTCTCCTTTGATTCTTCATTCTGCACAGAGTGTCTAAGCTCCTCCATTCAACTCATATGAACCTTCTTAAAGGCATTTCTAATGATGCTATTTTGAGATGCTTATGAACTCTGAAAGATTGTAATTTTGACCCAAATGCGTCAGGAGAAAAGAAACAGACAAAAACAATAATTAGAAATAATCCTTTTATTTGTGATAAAAGATGTCCCATCGAGAGTGCTAGAGAAGTTTATACTAACAACACAATTAGTTCCACGCCTATTATCACTCGCTTACTGAGGCGAAAAATGTAACTATGGCCATTGGAGGGAACAACAAAATCAACCGCAGCACCTCACACAGTGAAGTAGGAGTCTGAGCGAAGCTGGAGTTACAAGCCATTCAAAAGCAGCTAAATATACCACCGGTGTCGTACTGACTCTGGCTGATGCAGCCATGGGATCAGGAAGTCAAGAGAGGAACAATAAAAATGTTTTAATGTGAGTTCAGGGATATGTAAAGCAGTCTGGATGCCGACTCATCGTTTTTATGTGCCGTTGGCCAAATAAGAGAAACAGAGACGCATTGCCAACTAGACACAATGAAACAGCGGGAATTCTGGCAACAAAAAAGCCATCTTGGCTCCAGCTGGGCAGCAGGTGGTTTATAGTGTTGTGTAGTATCTACTAGAATGAAAAATGGAAGCCATTGTATGCTAAAACGCTCAAAATATCTACGTATACAAACAAGGAGCCAAGCCCCCTGATCTTTGGCAAATAATTATAGGCATTCAGAGATTACAATACAACTTGTTTTTCTTCATGTTTCCGACAGTGAAGGGATTACAGCGAGTAAGAACTCAAATTTTATGGTGCTTTGCCTGAAATACAGCACCTCCTATGGCAGGGCATCCTTATCGAAGCTTCCCATCATTGACCTGTCTCTTGGTCTTCAGCAAACTTCCCTGAAGCAACACGCAAGTTCAGAAATCAAGCACTAACCAGGTCAAGTCCTTCCTTCCAGACTCATTTACTTTAGAATTCATATATATGTTTAAAAAAGAAACATTTTTTTTTTTGGGCAACTTACATAAGGAAAGCCATTTCATGTGGATTACAGCTGCCTCAAGACTTACCCCCAGCCCTCATTCCCTGCCCCTGCCCCGACTCACCCCGCCGCCCCCTGGCTGCAGCTGCCCGTTGATGGTGGCGGTGCGGAAGGGCGAGTTGGTGGACAGGCGTTTGTCCCATTCGCTAGGTCGCGGCTCGGGCACCGCCTCCATGAAGCTCCTCTTCAGCTCGCTGATACTAGAATGGTGCCTCATGATACCCTCCTGGGTCCGATCCAAATCCTTGGAATCAAGACAGGAAAAGGGGGGTAATAATGATAGCAATGAAAAATGGACGGGAGCAGTAAAGAGGATGAGTAGTGAAGAGGGACTGACAAAAAAGAACACCATCAGCGCTATTTGGATAATTGCCTTCAGCCCAGACTGAAGACAGCAGCAGTGCAATCCTGTCTTCAGACATAATTACTGCAGGACATCAAGAACTACAGTAAACAATGTTCAATGTTCCCTGCAGGCTACGCAAATAGCAGCACTGAAAACACGGTGGGCTCTTTCCAAACACAAATTTTTCCCTGCATTCCTTTCTTCTCTGCACCTGATTCAGAAATCGATTGAGGTCCAGCGTCACTATGACGACAACCAATTTGTGAAATGAGCTGGGAAAACAAAATAGTTAACTTTAAAGTTACTTCAAAATAATGGTTCAGGAACAATAGCGACCAACCCCATCCCTTGCAGTTTAAAATAACTGACGTGACTTTGACAAGAGGTTAGGAGAAAGACCACAAGCAATCAAGAATGTTCCATTGCACAAATTTATATTGCTTTGACCCCCCCCCATCCGTTCTTCTTCAACTGAATTTTCATCCTTGTCTCCTGATGGGTGGAGAAAAGACAAAGACGATGAAAAGCTGGGAAGTGTGAAAAATAAGTGATTGGAGTGAGCCATGCCTCTTGAGCTCAAGCCTAACTAGCGTATGTGGTAATGCTAACAAGTTCCTGTAGAGGACATGAGGGGGTGTTATAAAACGGGTGCTTCCCATCCTTAAATGTGATCGGCTGAGCCGCGTTTCATGCCGGTATAAAATCACTGTAACCCACTGTATTCTGAGGCAGACCGCAGCACAAAATATCCCTGCCGCGCAACCACAGCACTCGGCGCTGAACTGACTCATTAGGTGACGTTTGTTTCAAGACTTTTAGCTTGCTAGTTCAATGTTAGCGAAGTTTAGCCTTTTAACCTGCTATCCAGTTGGCTATCTATCTAGCTAGCTATTGCATTACAGAGTTTGATATCATTTTAGCTTGCTAGCTATGTTGCTAACGAGCTGGCTGTTTCAATATTACCAATAAATTGATGATTTTTTATGTTGTGTGTTTATTTTACGGGCGATGGGTAGGGTATCCACATCCATTGTAGTGAACGCAAGCTAGTTGACAAGCTGGCTAGCAAACTAATGCACAATTAAACATATTTTCCTGGACACCGGCAAGTGTGGGGGACAAAAGTCAATCTTTTTCCCTACTCTCAATATTGGATGTAATGATACGGCTGATCGGCGCGAGTTGAGAACAAGGAAACTCCAAAACCGAAACAGCGTAAAATTATTTAACGGGGCCTTCGGGAGACCGAAGGAGACATTACAAATGGCCTGCTTTCATAGTATATCTATATTAATGAGCCCAAATCGCCTGATGTAACATAATGACGCTAGATGAAAAAGCAATCTTAGCATCTCAATTTTACTGTTGCATTATTACGAATAAATTGATTATTTTTCTTTTTTGTTCATTTAATGGGCTATATGTAGGGTAACTGTTTTATAAAAGCAATAAGCCCCTTGAAGCAGAGGGTTACAGTGATTTTATAACGGCGGAGGGGCACTAAGTTATAAAATCACTGTGACCCCATGCTTCTCGGGACTTATGCCTTTAATATATAACACCCCAATGTTTGGAAGACATTCTAAAGTACATCCCATTGAGAAGAAGGCAAAAACATAATCACATGCAGTCCCAAAATAAATGTACAAGATGAAGGAGGAATAAAGATGTCTTAGAAAGCCATTGCTACCTCTGCCACGACTCAGGAAGAATAATGCTGTTAATTCCCCCAGGAGGGTTCATTGGGTCACAGAAAATTGCATTAATGCAACTTGTGTGAATTAGGGCCCATCTGTTAAATCACACAGTTAAAGACTAGCACACGGACAAACTAAAGGTCAACAATAATCACACAGGCCAAAGCGGGAGTACAGAGGGGAATTAATGGCATATTCGAGGTGTGCAGCACCCCAGGGCAGGTGGTGAGAGGGTTCATTTGGCAGCACAAGCTACACTAATCCCCCCTCTCAGATGGATATGCGGTATATGGTATATAGTAGTTGTTAACTCAGAGATAATGATTTCAAGGTTGGAAACCAACAGACCAGTTAACGTTGACCCGCTGCTGGAGCCGAAAACAACCTTGTAAAACGGAGGAAATTTTGCTCTGCAGAAGAGTCTGCGATGAACCCTTGAGGGGGATGTAAGTTTCAAGTCGTGAAAAAGACACACAAATGTCTCTCCGTGAAAAACTGTGATGACATGAAGACACCATACATTTCTAAATTGTATGATTCGGCATCACAAATCAAAGAATAAAATCAGCCGAAACCTCTGACGCACATGTGATATATCCAGATAAACACAATGAAACATCACTAAAGGGAAGACAGGCCAAGACTTGAGGATATAGCAGCACAAACTCAGGATGAGATTGAAATGACAGATGACTCTCGAGCAAGACAGAGGAGAGCCTCCAGCAAGCACACAGCATGCAACAGCAGTGCGGAAAAAGCAACGTGTCACAAGTCCTACAAACCTCCAACATTAAATTGCTGTGTCTTATATAAATGGTATCCCCCTCAGTTTTCTTAGATTTTTTCTGTGAACAAAAAGAAAGATTAAAAAGAGAACGAGTAAGGGTTTAATTTTATGGTGGGAACTGCAGTCAATCTGTCATTGATACCTAGCCTGGAATCCATCCATATCGAGCTTCGGTCGCTCCCAACGGTCACTTGCTGATATGTCTGGCCTCAGTCAGTAGGCCAGCGTTTGACTTGCAAATATTTGCACAAAATCCATGCGAGATCTGTGATTGGCTCCCAGTCGCAAGGTGCCCCGCCCCTTTAGACAGACTTAAAAATAAATAAAATACCACAGTTCTGCATTCAATGGAAGTCCCGCCTCCCAGCTCGTGTTTATACAAGTATTCATCTGAGTATCAGCAGAGTCTCTGGGCAATGAATGAGTCGGGAGGCAGGAATTCTGTTGAATGTGCGAGTTTACTTGAAGCATAACTGTGGTATTTTATTATTTTTAGCGAAAAATAAACGCGTTTCTAGAGCTCTGAGGATACAAGTGGACAAAGCAGACTTGGATTATACTGGACGATACGTTGGACGAGGGTTTGAAAGTTTGTCAATGGCGTTTTGTGGAGTTTTCCCATTGCTACTTGGTGACCCCATTTGCTTCCAGGAAAAAAGGAATTTGGATAATATTTCAAAACTCTCCAGTGGCCATTAAGTTGTGCCGGGTGAAGAACAACTTTGTCCGTTCTAATGGTGAATAATTGATATCCAAATTATAGTTTTTGGGTGGAGTATCACTTTAATCTAGCTGATGCAATCATGCCCTTTGAGCAATAGCTACTGCCAATTATAGTGAAATACGTTATTTAATTTGAATATTATTTAATTTAGCCTTTATCATACTGGGGAATCCCACTGAAATAAACGAAATGCGATATGGCCAAACATTATCCAGCTCAAAACCTAACAACCACTCCAAGAGTGAAGGTAAGCAAGCCACAATCTAATTTTTAAGCTCATGTCAAATAACACTCACGAATGCCATTGCTGGCCTGCTAACTCATATTCGTAATGCTGAATACAGCCGTTAGCTGTGTTGTAAAATGCCTGATGTAGCAAAAGGAAAAATACACGCAACATGCAGATATGTGATAGATACTTGTATATCCCAACGCTTAATTGCTCACCTGCTTAGCAACCACTTCTGACAACAAGATGCGACGAATAACCCGGTCAGCATTCATCCTGCAAATGGCTCAAATTGGTGGTTCTCGGCAAAAGGTCACCCAATCAGCCAAGACCAGAAAACATGAATATTCATATATTCACTTCATTAGTGACGTAAGGGCTAAACGCTGGCTATACGACTGAGGCCTGACTAATATCAGTCAGTGACCGTTGGGAGTGACCAGCTCTTGACATGTATGGCTTCCAGGCTAATTAATACCTACTCCAGCCCAAAAAGGCCCAATCAATGTGGAAAGGCTGGTATGATCATCAGCCTATTGGATGAATGGGGTTGAAGGTCAAGGGTCAGAGGTGATAGATGATGGAAGAGGTGTGGTTGGAGGGACAGAACTGTTGAAGAGACAATATTCTGTTTTTGACTCCTATATTTTTATGATGTCCATTCTACCTCCAGTATTAATTCCCTACCTTGCACTGCGGTAACAGCATCATGCACTGAGCATGTGACACTGGGACATGACATCACACAGCATTCTGAGAATGTAATGCAGACTAAGTTGCTGAAAGGCAAGAAATTGCACTGCAGCCAATGGGTGCCAGGCATATCTCAAACGCATTGGCCCAGAATGAGAGGTGATAAAAGGGAAATCTACCACATGATAGACCAGGACACATTAGATGCCTCACTGTTATGGCTACCCAGGCGTAGGGTTCCCTTCCCTTGCAATAGACCACAGATGAAAGATCAAATCTACCACATTCACTAATATGTAAATCCACCACAACTTAAAGTGTTCATTGTTTAATCAACGCAGAGAGAACATCTGGTCTCAGATGAACTAATCGACTATGTTCATACAGCCAGCGTTTGGGAGTGGACAACTGCCTATTTCAAAAGTGAACACTGTTGTGTATTACTGACGTAGTAGAGCAACATTAAATTTAGTCATTGTGTATATATGCAGTCAGAGGTCACTTCTAATCAAACCGCCCACAAGTAAATATCCTCAGTAACTAAAACAATGTCCCTTACAAATAGACAGTGTTTTTTGGTCATTTGATGATTAAAATGACGCCATTAGTTTATATAGTATCTCAGAAAAGTGAGTAAACCCCTCACATTTCAACAATTCACTTATTATACCTTTTCAAGGGACAACGTTACAGAAATGAAACTTGAATATATTCTAGAGTAGTCATTATACAATATGTACAGCACTGTAGATTTACTGCACTGTCCAAATAACTGAACAAACAGTCACTTTTTCCAAAATGGGTGGCAACAAAAGTGAGTACACACCCCAACTGGTAATGGCCAACCGAGCGATGAAACGTGTCTTATTCATCATGTTCATGCTTTTGTCTGTTCGACTGGGCCATATGATGTTGTGTAACATGTGTTGAAGGTTTAAATTCTAGTGCTTTGTGGGCAATGCTCTGATTCTGGTCACTGGATGGTCAACATGGCACCTCATGGGAAAGAACTCTCTGAGGATCTGAAAAAGAGAATTTTTGCTCTCCACAAAGATGGTCTAAGCTACAAGAAGATCTGTGAAACCATGAAACTGAGCTACAGCACGGTGGCCAAGGTTATCCAGCAGTTTTCCAAGACGGGTTCTGCTCAGAACAGGCCTCGTCAGGGTCGACCGAAGAGGTTGAGTCCTCATGCTCGGCGTCAAGTGCGCAGGTTGGATTCAGAAAACAGACGCAAGAGTGCTGGTAGTATTGCTAATGAGGTTGCAGCAGTCGGAGAACAGCCTGTCAGTGCTCAGACCATACGCAGTGCACTGCACCAAATCGGTCTGCATGGCTGTCAGCCAAGACGGAAGCCTTTTCTGAAGCTAGCCCACAAGAAAGCCCGAAAACAGTTTGCTGAAGACAACCAGTCCAAGAACATGAACTACTGTTGCCATTTTCTGTGGTCTGACAAGACCAAGATAAACTTGTTTGGCTCAGATGGTGTCCAGCATGAGTGGTGGTGCCCTGGTGAAAAGTACCAAGACGGGGCGCCCCGGTGGCTCATCGGTCTAAGTGTGCGTACCATAAAGGCTGTGTCCTTCCCGCAGCGACCTGGGTTTGATTCCGGCTCAGGTCATTTGCTGCATGTCTTCCCCCATTCTTCTCCCCAACCTTCTTGTCTCTCTACACTGTATAACTGTCAAATAAAGGAAAAACTCCCAAAAGTTAAAAAAAAGAAAGAAAAGTACCAAGACAAGTGTGTTCTGCCTACAGTCAAACATGGTGGTGGCAGCATCACGGTCTGGGGCTGTATGAGTGCTTCTGGTCCTGTGGAGCTGCGCTTCATTGATGGAATCAAGGATTCCAACATGTACTGTGACATTTTGAAGCAGAACATGATGCCCTCCCTTTGGAAACTGGGCTGCATGGCAGTTTTCCAACATGATAACGACCTGAAACACACCTCCAAGATGACAACTGCCTTCCTGAAGAAGCTGAAGGTGATGGTATGGCCAAGTATGTCTCCAGACCTGAAACCCATTGAGCACCGGTGGAGCATCCTCAAGAGGAAGGTGGAGGAGCAGCAGGTGTCCAACATCCACCAGCTCTGTGATGTTGTCATGGAGGAGTGGAGAATCCCAGCAACAACCTGTGCAGCTCTGGTGAATTCCATGCCTTGGAGAATCAAGGCAGTGCTGGACAACATTGGTGGTCACACTAAATTTTGACACTATGGACACAATTTGGCATTGTGACAGTGAGGTGTACTCACTTTTGCTGCTACCCATTTTGGAAATATTGACTGTTAGTTCAGCTATTTGGACAGAGCAGTAAATCTACACTGCTACACATATTGTACAATGACTACTCTAGAATATATTCAGGTTTCATTTCTGTATTGTTGTCCCTTAAAAAAAATATAATGAATTAATTGTCGAAAGGTGAGGGGTGTACTCACTTTTGTGATATACTGTATGTTCCACATGACAAACCGCCAAACCGCTGCTAACAAAAACATTATACATTAATGGGGCAAAACTTGCGGAGCTGGTTCTGGCAGAAAACTCCCGGACACGTTCACATCCCCATGGACTCTCCCATGCATATCACACACTGCTCCACCCCTCTGGGCTGTATAAACTGATTTCCTGCTGCACCATTGCGGCATAATACAGCTCTGCCTGCTGCTGCGCTGCATCACTCTCTGTTGCTGCATCACACTCTGCTGCTGCTAGTAAACATCCAACCTGCACTCCAGCATCCACCTGTGGTCTCTGAGCTTACCCAGCTCTCTTCCCCTTAAGCTCAGTGGGTCAAAGAGTGTGTCGGTTCAGAGCCTCAAAGCAGAACTATCATCAATAACAAATAACAAACTACCAATTTTTTACTGCTGTTATTGATGGTTTGCATGTGAGCAGGTTGACAGACTTTATTCTTATGAATGCATTTTAGCCAATGTACTTTACGCAAGCATCCAGCTTTGAACAAGCAAAAAGCTAAATCTTACTTGCATCACACTCAGTTAGGTGCCTATTCCTTTCTCGCTTAACAGAGACAAATATATTCGCAATGACTTGAGACAAGTTTGACTTATTTCAAGATGTACCGGTGGGGAAGAAGATCTCACTCGTCAAGAGAGCAGAAATTTTTGGTTTCCACGAGGCGGGAAAAAATGAGATGCTCCTAAGAGACTGAACGATTTGATAAAAGAAAGGTTTGTGCAGTGCGAACACTTAACCGTTTATATTTCAAATTCTGAGCCTGGTGCCATTTATTAGATAAATGTAAGACTGTTACATGACTAAAATCATTCTTTGTTGTTATGCAAATAGTATCTTGCCCTGTTCATTTGTACTCATAAGGTACCTCAGGCAGCATTTGCACAGTTCACTGAGACAACCTCACTGTGGGACACAGTGTTGGGTACTGGGAGGGCTGCCAGGTTTGGGAAAGAGGAGTGGGTCAGTGTCACACGGGAAGGACCACTGGTCAGAACATTTTGAGCTTCAGCCAAGGAACCTTGTAATGCATTGTGGGTCGCATCCCACGGGGCGCATATTTTATGTCCTAAGAAGAACGACTGGGTGGCACCCCTGCTTTTTTAACACTATGCCAATACCTATACAGTCCATCTCTAAACAAGAGGATATGAGTGTGGAAGAAAGGATAGCTTCACAGTTTTCAAGTCTGTGGTCTTTGTTCCTTAAATCTAAGGGATGGGTTGCATGTACAAAGAAATCCTGTAACATTTCACTATTCTAGCTTGGCTGAAAACAGATAAGTGAGTTTTTCTAAAAAAAGACAACAATAAAACCCAAATAAGTCTATAAAAAGCTGATCGAGGTTTTTGCAAGATGCAGTTCCAAGGGCGACCAGTGCTTAATACAGGAAGCTTTTGATTCATGTGGAAATGACAGGAGCATCAAATCGAGCAGCAAACTTGGAACTCCTCACAGCCAAAGCCGGGGCAGACAGCCAAGCGAAAATCACGCAAAACAGTCTCTTTAAATAAGCCAAAACGAAGGCAAAAGCAGGATGCAAAATAAAGGGATCTTTATCATTCGTTTTTAAACGAGAACACATGGGTCGATGGAAGCAAGAATGAGGATGGCAAGTCGGATCTAACCTTCCTCGTCCGAGTTTGGTCCGTCCCCTGCCGTGGCGACTGTGGATCCCCCAGGGAGAGGAAGAGAAGGACAAAGGTTAGTGACCCCTCCGTGACCCCTTTCCCCTCCCCCACTATATCAGAAAAG
Organism: Gymnothorax reevesii; assembly: GCA_029721435.1. Lineage (NCBI taxonomy): Eukaryota > Metazoa > Chordata > Actinopteri > Anguilliformes > Muraenidae > Gymnothorax > Gymnothorax reevesii. The sequence continues at coordinate 117,097,361 of CM056577.1, forward strand.
TCAGGCACAGGTCAATGTGCAGCACACACCTGCGACTTCTTCTCGCCGTTGGTGGAGGTGGCAACCGCCTGTGCGCGCCGTCGCTCCCTCCTCGTCACCGTCTGGAGGGTAACAGAGACAGTTCAGTCCTCCGAGCAGCAGGGCGGCGCTGCTGCACTGCTCTCAGAGGATCTTACAAACCTCTAACTTGGAATAGTCAATAATAAGCATACTGCATGCATGTAGATCATATATATTGAATCCACCCTTTTTCACCTGTGGCCATACTGAAACTCAACTCTACGTTAATTGCCTAAATTGATGAAATCAACACAATCCCAAGACCTCTATGAATTACTGGAAAATATTTTGACCAATGGAACTATTTAACAAGAGCATTGCAGAGCGTGGCATATGCCCCCGCCTGTTTGTTGATCAAGGGCATCAAGATGGCTGCTGTGGCGGCCATATTAGATATCGCACGATGCTGGATTTTGAAAGGAACCTTCCTCTAGCCGCCTCCAATACGCAATCATGAAATGGCATCAGTCGGATGAGGCATTCTTTAGTTATCGGGCGAAAACGAAAATCAACATGGCTGCTGTGGCGGCCATATTAGATATCGCAAGACGCTGGTTTTCGAAAGGAACCTTCCTCCAGCCATCCCCAATACACCACCAGGAAACGACATCAATCCGACGAGGTGTTCTTTAGTTGTTGAGCAGAAACAAAATTCAAGATGGCTGTTGTGCAAGCCATATTGAATATCGCACAAAGCTGGTTTTCGAAAGGAATCTTCCTCTACCCTCTCCCAATACGCCATTAAGAAATGGCATCAATTCAACGAGGGATTCTATAACGAAAAGTTTAAGGACGACGGACGGACGACGGACGGACGACGGACGGACATGGTGTCGACGTAATGCCCCCTTTTCTCTTTCGAGGGCGGGGGCATAAAAACTAACCATCAATTTATCAATCTTTTAATTTATTTTCCAATCCTTTAATGGTTACTTTAGGGTTACCTTATATTTTATTTTGGCCATTATATTTGTTTTATTTATGTTTTCATATACCTATTTGGCATTGCCAGAGTAAAGCTTTAATGTCTCATCAGATGTCATTTCATTCTAGTCGATAAAAGTTCTAAAATTGAAATGATTGTCTTGGTCTTTGCAAAGTCTGACTTAGAAAAATAAAAAATAAAAACAAAAAGATTATAAATTCACTGTGGGCTTCTGCAAGGCCCCAAACTTAGAAGCAGGATGCGCTCAATGCTTCGGAGAAAGCGAGGCTGTGGAAACTCAAGGCGTAACGAAGGCAGCATGAGCACAGATAATGGAGAAGTCCCAGACCTGTGGCTCGCATGATTCATCATCTCTGATGGGCCGCATTAAAATGCGGGGAAACCTGTGGGTGTGCAGTTCACCTCTATCGGGTGCCCAGAAGTCCCTGGCTCTGTGTCCCTCGGTGCCACCCTACTGTGGACAAAGTCTCGTTTGGCCTCAGGACAGATTCATTACAATCTTTTCTATGCAGCCCCAGTACTCAATACCCCTGGCTAAAGTCAGAGTGAAGTAAAAATATCATGTAAATTCCAAAAATGGTACCTTTTGTTGAGATATTTTTCTTGCGCTAACAGAAGCTATGATGGTGGCAAACTAAGAAAATTTTTTTGAGCAAGTAGTGGCAGGATCCTGAGGCTTTCGGTTCTAACCCTGAGGCATGTGGACCATCCTCTTCTCCCATTACGGATTAATAGCAGCTCTCATTGACTGGACAGGAGAAGGGTCTCCCAGGCAAGACCTGCATACTGCTACTCCATCATCGTGATTTTAGCTGATTTTAGCAGAGGTATGACTCCTCCCACACTCTAATTATAAATCTGTGTATGGTTCTGACCAGCGCTATTGCGCTTGCATGTTACAAACATAGCCGCATACAAGCAGGCAACATCTTCGATCCTGTGTTTCTACATTAGCGACCTTTCGGGAGAGATTGCACCAATTGCCAGCAGGAATTGCAATCTGACAGCCGCTCATCTCGCAAATGACCATGGAAGGCTGAACCATCATAGAGGGTGAGCAGCATTAAAATTAGCAACACGAGCCCGGAGAGCACAAAGCACCAACTTCTGTCCCAATTAAGTCTCCCGTCGTATTTTTAATTCTCCCGCAAATGTCAACACTTTCACTCCCTGAGGACAAAATGCCAGCCTATGCCAGCTTTGCGGCTTCACCACGCGACAGCAGCAACGCCGTGGTCTGAACCTGACTGTGTAAATCTGCGATCCGATAGTGTGCACCATTCACCCCCTTCCTAACAAAAAGGTGGAAAATGCAGATTTAGAAAATAAAAGCTGTCCCAACCAGTTTAGTTCCAATCATCTGAATTTGCTAATTAGCGCACTTCCTCAGCCAGGAGGTAGAACTAATGAACGAAAGCAGCTAGATGTTCGTGTTGGGTTGGGCCAGTTCATGTTGGGATAGTAGTAATAATATTAATAATAATAATAATAATAATGTGCCGCATAGTGGGATGGTAGGAGTATTTGTTTTTGGTTTGCTCATGTTCATGCATTAAGATGTTGTGTTTCTGTTATGCAAGGACGTCTTTTAATGGGCGTTGCTAAATGGAGCTGAACCTTGAAAAATACTGATTGTGTAGCACTTTCTTCACAGCAAACCTTGAGGCTCAATAAAATCTAAGAAGCAGTGGAGTTTACAGTTTCCTCACTTTCAGGGGGCGTAAGCCGGTTTATGCAGCTGCAGTGGGTTTGATTCCGTACCTTGGCGTCCGACCCCTGCTCAGTCCTTGAGGGCTTCTCTGCCCGGATCTCGGCCTTCACTTCCGCCTTCCTCTCTTCCGAGCGGTGCGAGCGTCTTGAGGATGTGCCAGGCTCTCGGTCCCGCCGCTTGGACCGGGCCGTTGTTGTGGTTACTGGGGCAGGGACGGGGGTGGGGCCGGCCTCCCTTGACAGCACTGGAGAGATGAGGGGTGCGCTGACTGGACGGGAGTTCTTATCCGGAGTTCCCACCACTGCTGCAGAAAGACCAGGGGTCAAAGGTCAGAGGCATAAAAATAAGGTGAGGGAATGGTGAGTGGAAGAATTAAAAATAGGTTATATTACTATCAATCCATCCAATCCAGCCAACTCGTTTATTTCCGGTGAAACGCACCATTCAATAACTTAGTCATACAAATGTCCAATTCTGATCCCCTACTTAACCTCAACTACATGAAGTTGGACTGTGGGAGGTTGCTGAGGTACCCACAGTTAACCCATGTGGACATGCAGAAGTATGCTAACTGAAAACAACTCCCAAACTATGACTGGGTGTCAAATCGGTCAGTTAACTAAGCTCACCTTCTTACTGCACATATAAAACAAAAAAAGTTTAGGCATGATGTTGCAGGCAGCAAAGACAGATGGATTAAACAGAAGAAACTCTTCCTGGACAGACAGGCGACTAACAGGAAAGAGACAAGCCTTAAACAATGTTAGACTAACTCTTTGTCCCAATACCCACCCGAAACCTTGTGGTCCTCCTCAAAGTGTGCACTTCTGTGACATACAAGAAGTGTGGACAGTGTGTTTGAATCACACTTATAAACACCATTCCCACAACTCTAGTGAGCAAAGCATCGCTCAGTCATAGGCCACTCCGAGGTGATTGTTGAACATGGTAAAATGTCATAGTACTACTGGATTTAAAGGAAATAGTCTTCAGCAAAGTGCACTCTGATGTGTACTTTCAGGTGGAACATATCAGGGTGCATTGGGGACTCTCGTGAGCACCTCTGAAGAACAAAATTAGAGAAATAAGACACCCAGTGGTCTTGTGGATCTATGTGGATACGAGCACATGAGGAGCATAAGGGTGCAAGTATTGGAACAAAGGACAAGACGGTCACTCTTCCCATGACCAACAGAGGGCAGTGGGGAGTTCTCAGAAGATTGCCTGATGTCTCATTTAATCTCGCAGGACGATGCAGGACACAAGTCAGATATGGCGACTTTTGGCAGGCTGGCCCTGCCCTTACATGCATATAGCAAACCCTGGAGATGTATCCTGCACCACAGACAAAATAAATCGCAGCACAGGAGTCAAACAAACAGCCTCTGACAGCGCAGGAAATTCTCCCTGATAGAGGCACCCAGAGGCGGAAAAAAGCACAGCATCGCGCCACGAATTCCCCTTTAGAGTAGAAGAGATAAGGACTGAAGGCAATCCCTTAGGGAAATAAGTTAGTTTATCATTGTGAGGGGAAGACAGATTCCCATTTGAGATAAGACCCAAACAACCTACTGTTCCATACGGAAAGATATATCAAGTAATACGAATTCCGAAACCAATCCATCAAACAAACCTAGGAGGACCAGCCAACCAGTTCAGTAGGCAGAAGAGGAGTTTGCGAGAGCAAGTTAGCATTGCAGCTCTGCTAAAGCTCACAAAACCCAGACCAGATCATTGCAACAAAATCCATAGAAAAACACCAAAGCGTGTGGAAAACGTAAAGCAGGGGTGTCAAACTGACCCGTAAAAGGGCCAAGAGTTTTCACTCCAACAATGCAGAACCACACCCGATAAAACTAATCAGTTGTGCAGACCAAGATCAGTTGATTAAATCAGTGGTTTCAGGTGTGCTTCTGCTTGGTAGGATGGAAAACTGGCAGCCTCTTGGCCCTTTTACGGGTCAGTTTGGCACCCCTGACGTAAAGGGAAAGCTAAGCTTGGTTCGGTACGTGACACCTTGCACAGTAGTGGGTGGCAAAGCTGATGGATAAAAAGCAGATCCCACTCAAAAAGTCAGAGGACAGTTAAGCAGGCTACATGAGTTTGAACGATGTAGTGAAATATCATAGGCTACATCTGTCCCAGTGGAGGCCTTAAGCATCTGGGGGCCTGTTTCAAAAGCAAATGTGGGGCCCTATAAAATATGAGCTTCATTATTTTGCTGGATGAAAGCTTACACCTTCGCCTATCCAGTGAAATTTCTACTTTTCTGGCTGAAACCTGATGTATATTTGTGAGGATTTTTTCAAATACTGGCAGTATAAATATTTTAAGTGAGGACGACTCTGAGGAAGACGCTGTGCGTCGAAACGTCAGTCTCGGCATCTCAATAAATTGATGCAAGTGATTCCAGTGCTCAAGTCTGTTCCTTAATTTGATAATTTAATGTCGCTTGAGTGGACTAGGTTTAAAAGCACTAGATGACCTTCATTCAAATTGGCATTGTCCCTATAAACATCACACGACAACTAGGTGACGGGATATCCCTCCGCTTTGTCAGAGAATGATACTGCCTTTGCCGTAGCCATGATTAATTGATGCTAAACATCAATACTATTTTAGCGTGTTCGCCTTATTAACGTTTTCATTCAAATGCGATGCCATGTGAATGAAAAAGCATGGTTTTTTTCGCCCTAAGTACATTCAGCTAACGTTATATTAAAATGCGGCACAGTGTGTAACGTTAATGTTATGTTCTGAAAACAGATATGCGAAAATCGAGCAGGTCCGCATCGGTAATTTTCTGCCCGATTGCTTTTTTCTGCGCAGATGCGAGAACTGCAACTTAGAAAACTTGCTTCTTGTTGGCTTTGGTTGGGTTATTTCCCGAAATTCTTGGGTACAGAGTAGCTGGAAGATACCTTATAGCCATAACTCCTATTTTTAGAAATCTGCGCGCATTATGTGTTTCGATGAATGGTTGGAAGTATACGTTTGTTTTGAAGGTGCCCAATTTGTTGTGATTCTGGTTCTGCCTTGCCTTGCCATTGCTCTGACTGCCTCATGTGTATTTTGATCTTTGCCATGTCTGACCATTCTTTAGAATATGTGTCTTAGTTTTGATTTTCCATGTTTTACTTCTAGCCATAGTTTTATTCCAGTCCATGTTTTGATCTTTCCATGCATTGCACTTTGTCTCCCCCTGTCTGATCCTTGGTCTTGTCTTTGCTCACAGCCCCAGTAATGCGTGCCACCCCTTCAGGTGATTTAATGGTTTCTGGTTTCAATCTTCCTTCCCCATCTCGTTTACTTCTTTCCCCTTGCTTTTTCTATATTACTAACACTTACTAACAGTTTGTTGTTTTTGTTCATTTACTAACAAAGACTAACACTGTATATAAGACTAACTTACTAACGAGCACTCGGGATTGTAAAGCTGCACTTACTAATTGATTAACAAGCTCTCAGCACTCGCCCCATTCTAATCTCCGCCCCTTGTCTCTCCTTAATCTTCGCTGCTGCATTTCAGTGGAATCTCCACACTTTCTTACGCTTTTCTTTCTCTTAGGATCTGTGCACGGTAGAACTCCTTGACCGGAGCTGTATCTTTGTCTATAGGTTTGTCCCGTGATCCTTCTCTGCTTTTTGGCTTCTGCCAATTTCATGTGATTAGGTTCTTCCTAATGTGTTGCTCCCTAGTAATCAGTCTCACTGCTTCCACCTGTGTTCTGTTATCATGTGACCTCCCTGAAACGTATATCAGATGTCTCTTCACAGCACTGCTTTGTCAGATCGTTCTCTCATGCTTACCTGCGCCACGTTCATTTCGCCTTGTACCCATTTTGATTATCTTTCTGACTGGACCGTCCTTGACATTAGATTTTTGCCTATTCCCTGTACTTTGCCGCCTTCTTGTTTTGAACCTTTTTTGTCTGACCTTGATTTTTGTGATTGGTGCCCTGGTTACGATTCTGGATTTCGCCCCTTGGATTCTGATAGATTCTGACTGTGGACTCTGTACTGTTGCCTGCTCTGTTGGGGGGTTTCCCCCTTCAGAAATAAAGCCTCCTTTTTGCATTTTACTGGTTCTCACGTGTGGTCCATTTTGTAAATCCTCACATTATTTCCGTCATATAGTCTACTGATCAGACCCCAATAAAAGCTATGTAGACAAGTTCATTAATTTTGCAACATAAATTCTGCGAATTTTCTACGCACCTTATTGATAAGAAACTATTTTGACTGGGTCGGTTCGGTAGGCGTGACCTGGCTCGAATCCAGAAATCTCTATATGTTCATTGATAATTTAATGCGTGAAAAATGCATAAAATTGCTAGATAATGCTTTAAAATGAATACATTAAAGCTCACCGTTATATTAATTATTAAATACCTCTGGAACAGAGCAAGCAAATTACTTTTTTTTGTTCACATACCAACTGATAAGTCTGAGGCGCTAGCAACATTGGATAAGGCTATGACTGTATTTCTGAAATTTTCAGAGCATCAGTAACCATAGCTGTTTAGTTACCATCATTTGTAGACAATGAATAATTACTACACCTCTTAAGCAGCTCAGTCTTCATGCAACTAATATATCTGACTGAGAAAACCAGAAACTCCGACCATAGAAAGCCGTGTGTTCTCCCCAGAAGGCTTAATGTGGTTTTCAGAAGTCATGACAAAATGTGCCAATTTGAGCGGCTATTGGGGATCCCTAACATTTGCCTTTTTGAGGTGTCTCAAATATTTTCCCGGTTTGCCTCTCTTGGCGGTGCGCCTCTGCATGTTTTACTTCAGTCAAGGTTTAGGATGTTAATTCTTGCTCGGCAGTTGGGGGCCCCCTGGAGGGCGGGGCCCGTTTCAACTGAAACTGTTAAAACATAGGTTAGGCCGCCAATGATCTGTCCTTAGGGAATGTGAACTGTTAGAGGCCTTCCTGATAATTTTATTTTTCTTATTGATCAAAATTTGCAGGTTCCTCGCTGCACTGTGTGTGACTATCGTGGGCATGCAGCCAAAATAACCTTCCTGGCTTAATTAAGTGTTCTCAGTTCAGGACTGTGGCCTGTCTGTGCCACCTTGCACCATGAGAATTTAATGGTTATCTTAGATCCATCGATCCATTATCTGGTCGCTAATCCATTTCAGGGTCGTGGTGGAAACAGGATTAAGCAGAGTAACCCAAATGTCACCCATCAAAGCAACTTCTGCCAGCACATCCCAGTGGATTCCACAGTGATCCCGGACCAGGTGGGAGATGTAGTCTCTCCAATGTGCCCCGGGTCTGCATATGGGGTCTTCTCCCAGGTGGACTACCTCAAGCAACCCTAGGGGAAGGTGCCCAAGGGGCATCCTCACCAAATGCCCAAACCATCTCCACTGATTCTTCTCAATACGGAGGAGCAATGACTCTAATCTGAGGACCTCCTCGATCTGAGGTCAGTTCCTCACCCTATTCACAAGAGTAAGCCCCTCTACACTGCAAGGAAAAGTCAAAAGCTGTTGCTTAAAACTGCAAACTCAATTTTCTGGCCACTACCCATAGCATGTGACCACAGGTGAAGGCATTGAAGAAGGCAGGCAGGAAGCACTAACACGACTGTGGCTCTGCATGGCTCCTTCGTTCCTTTGTTCCTTCACTCATTAATAAGACGTTGATTTACCAGAACTCGTCCAACGGTGGTAGTGGTTCCTTCCTCACTAGACTAGGTGGGCAGTCTGTTTCTTTCCAGGAAAGACGTAGAGCTGCTGATACTGATCCCCACTGCTTTGCAATCAGCAACAAATCCTTACAGCTGGTACCGAAAGTCAGTGTGCGATGGAGCCAAAAAACAGCAATGGATGCGGCCAGACTGAAGACTAAATACATCAGCTGCACCTTGAGATCCGGTCTATCGATACCAGAAAGAGGTGCACTGCCGATCAGGCAACGGGCAACAGTGGAGTAGACCTGGGGTCAACGTTTACTTGGGCGGTGGAAATTCTGTGTTGGTACATGGAGTGACGCACTGGAGTGTCACTGAGCTGGTGCGGAAGGTTGAAAGGTACCAGCTAGATAAAGCTGAGCTCAGCTCTTTGTGTAGCATCCGCTCAGAAACTGAGCGTCATGGCACAGGGTGGTCTCTCCCCTCACCTGGAGGGGGATACTCACCAGTCCCTAGCTGTGGTTCTTCAGTCATTTCAGTGCGACGGATGAGAGAATAAGCTAAAAATGGCCACGTTCGTACATTATAAACACTTATGTACCAAATGGCAGTTCAGAGCAGTCATCCTCCTCAAAGAAAGTGTGATGGGTGTGGAAAAGGTTCACCGACTGACTGGGCTGACGTTCGTATTCACAAGGGCAATGACCACAAAACTTGGAGGGATGCCATTGCGAGGAACGATCTAGTAATCTGAGTCCACAGACACACACACACACACACACACACACACATGCACACACACACACACACACAAACACACACGCGCACACACACACACACACACACACACACACACAGAAACACACACACACACAGAAACACACACGCACACACGCACACATGCACACACACACACACACGCGCGCGCACACACAAACACACACGCACGCACACACACACACACACGCAAGCGCACACAGACACACGCAGTGCACACACAAGCGCACACTGACACATAAGACTGAGGATGTTCATGATACATCAATGATCAATTATTCACAGTTAAGAATTTAATCAATCCAGCATGTACATTAACTGATACATGAACAATGTACGCTATATACTATTTCTCAAGAGCTGCTAAAATCATTTCCCTCACAGAGGATGCAGTTTAACTTTCCGCACTTGTACAGCAGGTGAAGAGAGCAATGACAGCCGAACGGACAGAAACATGACACCCGTAAAGAGTACATTGTTCACTGTAAACATTGTAAAAAGAAGCTGAAATGCAGCAGGTCTACAGGCGTAATGAAAGCGAATGCAGCTCAGGTAACTGGCATGATGCTGTTTCTGCCATCCGACCCCAGGAAAATCTGTTCTACTAGAGAGTATGTTTCAGCAGCTGGACTCACTGTCAACCAGCTGTGCACTGGATTCATCCCAGATCATGCCGGTTTGCTCTTATTCTCAAATAAACCAGCAGATTATCATGCCATTGTCTTCAATGCACGAGCAGCCGCACATCTTATCGACACCCTCAAAACAAAAGTGTCCAAGTCAAAAGTGTTTTCCATTTTGAGATTTTATGCCTAACTCTCATTGATATAAAAATGCAACGGTTTTTTGTGTTTTTCTCAAAACGACAAAAAATGACTTTGGCACGTTGTTATGTGAGTGACGATATGAAGTTAATCAAATTAATAGATGTTGACCTAAATCGCTCGATAATGTTCTGAAAATGCAGGTAAAAAATATTCTTTGAATGTTTTTATAACAGCATTTGATACTTTTCAGTCAGACAGTTGTGACACTGCTGAACAGAACAGGAAGTTACACAAGTGCAGTGCAGAGACTTAACTGCATATTACATGAGTTGGGCGCCATTGAGCCCAATGTTCAGTGTTTAATCCTACACAAAGTGGATTATCTGCGTATGGGAAACTCAAGTCCAATGTCAGGAGTCATTAATCTTTTGAGGTATGCTTGCTTAATGGACTCCTTGAGCAGGCCTAAAGAAAGATGTAAAAAAAAAAAAACCCTCACTTTATTTGTTCTGTTCTTCACATCGAAACCTGTTTTTAACATAATGATATATTGATTAATTGGTCATTGAAATGACTGATGATCGATTAAAGAAATGTGCGCATGTGCGTGTGCGTGCACACACACGCACAAACATACCTCCATCCAGGCTTCGAGAAGCCCTCTTGCTGGAGGAGCGCTGGAACAGGGGGGCGGGCCTGTCAATCAGGGAGCTGGCCTGTCGCGTTTGGGCCTGGGTCCGTCCACTGTAGCGGAACTTGGAGCCCAGCGCCAGGAACCTGCGGGGGGTCGTGGCGACCTCTGTGGAGGTCAGCCTGAGGACACAAGCAGCATCAGGGCTATCGAATTCAGCCCAGCCCGCCATTTTACATTTAATTTAATGACAGAAATCATGCGGGACAGAGTGTTTATCACAGCCCTCCTGTTAGAAATAATGCTTTGCTTGGATAGTGGCGCAGTTAATGTGTGCATCAGTGCTGGAGAGCAATTATCCTTATTGGACTCTATTGCAGTTCTCTCAGGGTAAGACAGCCTGCCAAACAAACAAACGCGAACATAACCGCAAATGGTGAGCAGCAGGTACACAGAAACTCAGTAATTACGCGCGGTAACTCACCTAAAGAAAGTGTGATGCTCCACACACACCTTCCAAAGCTTTTTGGAGGCCTTGTAGTTTGGCAGCTTGAAGCCGATTGTGCTCTCATAATGCTCCAGCTGTAAAACGGAGACAGCTCATAAGTCATCAGCTTTGGGGGGTGGAGTTACTCATATAGTGCCCACCAACACAGCCAAAGTGCCTTTCAGTAAATCACTCCATGGCTGCTCTGGAGGTCTACACTGTTGCTGACTGACCTCACTCATCATAATGTGCATCAGGTAAGGTGTTGGGCCACCACTACCCGCCAGAACAACTTCAGAGCTCCTTGGCGGAGATACTAGAAATTTACAGGGCTGTATTAGAGTAACGGAACACAATGCAGCACGATGGGGTAGCGGTTAGCACTGCCACCTCACAGCAAGAAGGTTGTGGATTTGAAACCGGCCTCGGATCAATCTGTGTGGAGTTTGTATGTTCTCCCTGTGTTTGCGTGAGTACACCGGTTTCCTCCACCCAGAAAAACATGCATTACAGGAACACTCCTAACAGTAGCCCTGACCAAGGAACTGGCTTCAGAACTGGAGTTGCTCCCAGGGCGCTGCTCTGTGGCTGCCCACTGCTCCTAACTATAGGATGGGTTAAATGCAGAGGGAAAATTACCCCACAGGGTTCAATAAAGTGTATTACCACATTACCCTCATACTGTATTTTGATGATGGCAGTGGAATGAAATGTCAAGTGGAGTCAAAATCTTCAATAGGTGTCTATTTTGGTTGAAATGCAGTGACTATAACTGCTCATCAAACCATTCAGAGACACCCCCCCCCATGTCACGTGGATGGGGGCATTGACAAAGACCCAACTGTACAGAAATATATCTTCCAAGGATAAAGGTGACACACTTAAAGGTCATTCCCTATAAAGGGGACAAGAGGACAAAAGAATTGCTAGGAAAAGTACGGAAGCATCTCCATTGTTTCTGATTGCCCTCTCATTTATTCAGGTTTTTCCTTTAATGTGTCACTCATAAGAATGACGGGGGACTGCAAATGTAGGGGGACCATATTTGCGCATATCAACGGGATATAGAACAACTAAGTGACGTTAAACATGTTACATCAGACAGCAGCTTAGAAATAGAAAGTACACGGCAGCCTCTGAACAGCTACGGTTTTGCGAGCACACGCAAAAATAAGAAAGAAATTTAACTCCAAGCTGTATTCAAATCGGTGGAACTTCAGGCCTATTTGAAATTCTACAGGACATCCCAAGGTTTTCAACAATCTCAAATGTCTTGCTGAATTACAGGGCAATGTGTATAAATATCTATCTAGATATTTTCCGTTTGACTTAATGCTGTATCCGTAAAAACATGGCACCCAGGGTTTGAATATTTCTCTCAATACAAGTGTGATGGTGCCTCAGTGAAGCGCTGCAACCAGCGAAAACAGAATATGTAAATGACGTCCTTCAATATGTAAATAAATAAATGCTTTTTCTCACTTTGAATGAACTAAGAGAAATTAACGTAGGTGAAAAGTGAGAGTTTAAGGGGTTTCAGGAAGCCAGGTAATTGAGAAGCCCATTGAGTGTCCGACTGTGACTCCAGGTGCATTGTGGGCTGGTGGAGGTTGTACCTCAGAGGGGCGTATCTTGATGAAGAAGCCACTGCGCTTGTAGGAGATCTTCAGCACCTTCGGCCAGGGGAAGCGATTGATCCGCAGCTTGTCCTTAAACACCATCAGGCCCCCGGAGGACACGCCCAGCATGATGTCCACCCCGTCCAGGTCCTGAGCAGGAGGACAGACAAACGGACAGAGAGGGGACTGCATTCAGGACCTTGCTGAAGGGAAGTGGTTCTGGGAGACTGCGGCGATCCACCAGATGTCACTCAAATCCCAGCGTGGACTAGAGCAGATTGACCTGCTTTTCGCCGATCGTTTGAGCGCGCTCGTTAAGCTGTGGCGCTTTTCAGACACGCACGACATGGATACTCAGCTCTCTGGTGGTGCAGATTCACAACCCCACAGACACACACACACAAACACACACACACATATACGCATCCCAACCAATGATACTACTCCTACTCCCGCTGGGAGTACGGTTTCCCTATTTAGACAAAATGGCCTCATGGCTGCTTCACTGGATTTCGGCTCAGTCGAAGTATAACGCCTAATTCAAGCAAAGGACCATGTGACCTGAACCCAGCTGAGAAAAAAAAAAAAACACGAGAAAAGCACTGAGTATCGAAGGGCATATTATGCCTCGTTAAGTTGGTCCGACCCAACTATATACAGACACTATGTCTTCTGGGATGTAGAAAAATACCCTGGATATGGCAATTTAATGAAGGTTTTTTAACTGCACAGCACTAACGACACTGTTTACAGAGTTGTGTAATCTCTGGGGTATATTCCACTGGCATTGGAGTGCTTCCATATTAATTTTTTATCTTTGCTACATGGTACATTTTCTTGCGAATTACAGCAGCACAACGGCTTCTGTGGGGCATGAGGCGATGCATCCAAGTGAAACATAGAGCTCAATCATTAGTGCATGTATGGACCCTACAACAGCCTGCAATCGGAGTTTGGCCCTATAACATAATGGTGAGGGGGTTTAGCCCCCATTAAGGTCCGGTGTCGGGGTGTGACCCCGTAAGAAAATGGTCAAAGGGTTTTGACCCCACTAAAGGTCAGAAGCAGCAGCCGAGCTGAAAATAGAAGAGGTACAACAAATCCCTTTAATCTGGTAAGTTTTTGACCTGTTCTAAATAATTTACCTATAAGTATAAGTTTTACAAGGACTAGACTGATCCATTGGCAGGTAAACACAACATTGTCTTCCTGAATGTGACGAAAAGCGAGGGCGATTTGGAAATAAATGCGATTAAGAAAAGTAGCAATTTTATTCACAGAGAACGCTTCACGAAAACCGATGAACGACTCAGTTATTTTCCGCGTTTGCTTGTGGTATATCCTACACTGCAGGATTTAATTCTGCCAGATTGTTTAAAATAAAGCAAATATTACCTACGTTTCCACAACTTCGAATAAACGTTGAACTGTGCCAAATTTTTCACAAAAATGAAAAGTTCTATTCCTTGTCTTAACACAATTGGCTAAGGAAGGACTACTGGCTACACCTGATAGTGCTGAGAGTTTTCGGACTCCCTATGTGAGGCTCCAGTGGGATTTTCTCTAGCTGGTCATTCTATCCTGAGTGGATTAATCTAGCGGGTAAAATCAAAGAACATTCCAGTCATACATGAAGTGGTATTTATACTGCAAAAATGTTACACTTCAGGTTGACTTCAGCATTATAAAATCTGTACTATCAATTCAACCATTTACTTAATCCATTTTTGTCTAAATTACCAGGTTGTTTAATTGTCATGTTACATTAAAAAAATAATGATTTAGTGGAGGGTAAGAAGGTCTATAGGGCTATTCTGCTATTATTTTCCAAATTAAAACTATCCAGTCAAACTAATAACATAGGCTGCACAACCCTCATGGAAGTAATTTAACCTATTTCTTTCTTAATGACAAAAGTGTGCTCTGCAGATGACTTGAAATCAGATGTAACTAATGTTTCGTAGTGCCATGATGCAATGTCCATTACCCAAGTGTGATTCTCCACAGGAATAGCTTACAACTTCATAATGCATCTTTGATTCTGCAGAACGAAGCCCCAAATAGCTGGCACAATTGAGACAGGCAGCTTGCAGACAAATCATGCACATCTGGGCCCACATGGGTCATGACTCCCTGAAGTCACAAATGAGGACTTCGCAAGAGGCTGCAAAATTTCTGTCAAATTTCCATATAGCCGCACAAGGTCAGCACTGACAGGAATACGCTCAAATCATCACCATGAGCTGAGCCTGGAGTTAACTTCTCCCAAGGTAATACTGGCATATTTCTGCAGTGGCAAGTATATTTCAGCTAGCAAGGAGAAGAGTCCGAGAAAGAATTATATTTTTTGATCAACCAATTAAAATAGGTCTATAAAGTACCATAAACAAATTCTCACAGCTTGCTATTAGCACTTTTGCTCATTTGAAAATAGTGCAAAGACAACATATCAAATGTTGAATCTGACATATTTTATTGTTTTTTGAAAAATATAATTTTATGACAGCAACATTTTTCAAGGAAGTTGGGACAGGGGCAATGCTTACTACTGCGTTGCATCACCTTTTCTTTTAACAATACTCTGAAAGCATTTGGGAACTGAGGTGACCAACTGCTATAGTTTTGGAACCAAAATTTTTCCTATTCTTGCTTGATATAGGCTTTCAGCTGATCAACACTTTGAAGACTCCTCTGTCATATTTTTTTTCATAATGCTCTAAATATTTTCAGGGGGTGACAGGTCTGGCCTGCACAGAGGCCAGTTTAGCACACAGCCTCTTTTACTACAGAGCCACGTTGTTGTAATACGCGCAGAATGTTGTGTTGGCATTGTTTTGTTGAAATAAGCAAGGTCTTCTCTGTCAAATATGTCTGGATGGCAGTTTATGAAACACCAAAACCTGTATGTATTGTTTAGAGGCTTTTGAACTGTGCTCTGATAACAAGCTGGATGGTCCCTCTCCACTTTAGCGCAGAGGACACGGCGACCATAATTTTCCAAAATAATTTCACATTTTTGAATGGTCAGACCACAAAACAGTTTCTCACTTCACCTCAGTCCATCTTAAATGAGCTCGGGCCCAGCGAAGACCGTACCATTTCTTGATCTTGGTGTAATATTTGTATGGCATAACTTGCAATTTTGGATGCAGCAACAAATGGTGTTCACTAACAATAGTTTACAGAAGTGTTCCTGAGCCAGTGCAATGATTTCCACAGAATCTGGCCTGTTTTTAAGGCAGCGCTGCCTGAGGGCCCGCAGATCATGGCCATTCAATTCTGGCTTTCAATCCCTTGTGTACAGAGATTTCTCTGAATGGTCTTAATCATTTGATATTATAATATACTGTAGCAGATGAAATCCCCAAATTCTTTGCTACTTTACATTGAGAAACATTATTTTGAATTGTTGAACTATTTGGCCATGTAGTCTTTCCCTGAGTGGTGAAGCCATTTCCATCTTCATGTCTGAAAGACTTTTTATACCCAATCATGTGAGTGACTTGTTGCCAATTAACATTATTTGCAGTGAGTTGTTCCACTAGGTGTAAGTTTTGGCATCATTCAACTTTTCCAGTCTTTTGTAGCCCCTGTCCCAGCTTTTTTGAATTGTGGTGCTGACAACAAATTCAAAATGAGCAGATGCTTTTCAAAACACAATAAAATTTCTGAGTTTCAACATGAGACATGTTGTCTTTGTACTATTTTCAATTAAATATAGGGTTTAAATGATCTGCAAATCATTGCATTCTGTTTTTATTTACCTTTCACTCACTATCTCAACTTTTCTAGAGATGGGGTTGTAAAGCACATGATAAATTAACCTCACCATGTCTGTGATTTTTGCGAGCGGTCAGATGGATGTCTCAAGAGTTGAATACATCCAGAGTGTCATCAGCGATCATGTAAAGCGTCAATGAAACTCCCATCGCACCGTGCTCAGACAGTTTAATATGAGCCATATTAAACACAAGAGTACTGACATTTTGATGAGAAGTGGGGGTCCAATTAGGGACCACCTAACCTGAGGAAATGCCACGACTTTTCCGGCAGGAAAAGAAACAAGGATTTTTACAGGCCCAGCATCGCCGTCCTACTTTGTTCTTGGAATACAGTTAGTTATGCCTACAGTATACTCTATATTAAGTAGCCTGCTTTGAATGAATATATTCACATTTCTGCCAGCACGTTTAAAATGATTCTAACAGTCAAAAACAGGCATTTATCAGCTAATGTAAACACTCTGTGACTGAATAGTAAGTGCTTGTAAACCCTTCTGTTCTGTGGTTTGGGAGTTTTACTCTATCACAGAATGATCTGTGGGCCTGATCACCACTATGGTCTGTGGATGATTGTCAGTATCACACAAAGGTGAGCAGGTTCAGACCCCACTATGGACCGGAGTTGGGTCCAAGTACTTTCAAGTACATTTGAGAATTGTATGCAAGCATTTTTTTTTAAACATACCATAGTGCTTGTATTTCTACCTGAGTACTACCTAATAATGCCTAATATTAGGCATTAGGACTAATAATACCTAATAGTATGTACTTGTATCCAAGTACTTTTCAAATACTTGACCGATCTCTGTCAGCACTTAGGAGACAGATTGGTCAAGAACTTCGAAAAATACTTGAATACAAGTACAAGTACTTTAAGCATTAATAGGAAGTACTCCGATACAAGTGCAAGCACTTTGGTCGTAAAGAAAAAAAAAACTTTCATCCAAATTTTGAAAGTACATGAACCCAACTCTGCTATGGACTGGTTTGGCTGTTCAACCTTATCAAACAATGGTGAGTGAGGCATAGAGCCCACAGATGGCATGGTGAGCGTTTATCCCCAACACAAATTGGTGAAGAGGTCTCAATCCCACCATTTATTGAGGGATTTTTGTCCGCATCACAAATCCGTGAGTGGGTTTTGACCCTACCTTAGCCTGGTGCAGGTCCACTCCATACATGGCCAGCTTCTTGGCATTCTCCAGGAACATTAAATCTGCCTGAGCTGGAGTCATAGCCCTGCAGAACAGCAGGGGGCAGAGTCAGACACTATAAAGAGCATAGGAATCTCCCATTCGTCACAGATAGAGGTGTGTGTGTGTGTGTGTGTGTGTGTGTGTGTGTATGTATTTATGTACAGCGTATGTAATGCCTTACTTGTATGTGCGGTGAAGCTCCATCATCTTCTCCTCCAGCTCTGGTGTTTGCCCCGGGGCGAGCCGCAGCTCTTTGGCGTAGTCGTTGCCGTGGAGCTCGGGGTCGTACTCGCCCAGCTCGGACAGCAGAGCGTAGGAGCCCAGCAGCGCCAGCGTGACGAAGGAACAGGGCAGCCGCCCGCTCTGGATGTCCTTCCGCAGCTGCAGGACCAGGAAGTACCTGCAGGGGTCAAAGGCCAAGAGTCAGGGACTCAGTGCCAGCTGCTGCTCGGCTGGTTCAGTGAGGTCCGTCAGCATTCAGAAATGAACACAATTTCAAAAAGACGCACTTCCTTCAAAGTTCACCTCATATTTATGTCAAAAACCTTAAAGTACAGCTTAGATTCTCTTTATCTCATTTTATTTACATCCATGTTGCGCAAGTCACCATCCGACATCATGGCAGAATAGGCTCACCTGGTGAGGTCTTCTGTCAGATGAGCCGGATCAGGTGGGTAAAACTTCACATTAAAAGTGAAGTCATAGGAGCAGCCTACGGAAAACACCACAGACGTCACTGATGAGTCTAAGTGTGTGAAATACCATAGATGTTTTTGAGCTGCCAGACACACATTCACCAAATTAATCTTTTGGCAAATTACAGCACAGAATTCATCAACACAGCACAACTTGGTAGCATCCCTCAACTGATATTTTAATTGGAATATGTAATTGGGAAATTTCAAATCTTAAGAATGGAGCAGAATATCTCATGAATCTCTGTAAAAAGAAATTGAAAGCAAATGAGTGAGGTGGTCTGCAGCACATATAAACACCATATCTACTGCTTTATTCTCAAAAAATGTGTGTGCTTTTTTTTTTTTTAAATGAAGATAGCATTGCAGTTCAGCTCACTCATTTTCACTCCCTCTTCATCCCTCTCTCCTCGTCTCCCTTCCTTGCAAACAAAGCTTTTCGCATCGCTCTTTATTCAGCCTATTAAGACCAGCACAGCAACACTCAAAATTTCAGCTGAAGCCTTGACCTCCAGGAAAAAACAATTTGGCCAAAACATTGGCTGTTTTACAGGACCATTTTGTTTAAACTGAAGAAAGGATAAGGAAAACATTTTGTAGAAAAACACTACAGTGCCTTCAAACTGACAACACTTGCCCGTTCTGTTAGAATACAGCTTACAGAAAGGATTTACAGCTGTACCTTCCAAGCAGTGCAGAACACACACAGCACTAAACTCATGATAGCCACCCTTTACCGATCACGGTTCAAGGGCTGTATCATCATATTAAGACCAGGACAAGACAAGGCTCTTCTATACGACTCCTTGGTCCTACAACAAGTAACTGAAAATATCTCAGTTTTTCAGTCAATTTCTGTTTTGTGCACATAATGCAGACAGGTGCAATGGAATATTCTCCTAACATCTGCAGATTCTGCAGTCATCATAGCAATCTGCAGCACCGTGTTCTCAACCACACCATGGATGGCATTCCAACAAAACAACCCCAGTGGCGACATCACATACCTGGCACTTGTTTGCGTATCTCCTTAGTCACGTCGAGCCAGACCTTGAAGGAAGAAGATTATGTTTTTTCAGCATCTTATTGTGCTCTGAAGTCCACCAGCGTCACAAACAAGACATTGCTCTCAAATGCAAAGTTGTATTTCTGTATGTGTCCGTGTAAGCACATGCGTGTGAACCTCTACCACGTCATGGAAACCCCATGTAAATACTGCACAAGACCCAGGCCACAGTACCTTCCTGGTGGACGTTTCCCAGATGGCCAGCCCATAATAGTCCCTCTCCAGCAGGTTGAGATGGTCACACACTTTGTCAAACAGCTCTTGGCCTTTGGCATGTTTCTGACCAATCAATAAGGGGAAAGAGATGGAACGATGGGGCAGTGAAAGAGAGAGAGAGAGAAGGAAGAATAGAGAAATAAAAAAAGCAGAAAGACACATGGAGAAGAGACAGTGGAATAAGGAGAGAAGTTGATTGATAATTCACTGCCTTCCATGCTGCTTAGACATTCATTGATCTGTGAAAGGAAAGCTGGTGCTTCTGGGAGTTGTAGTCCTTACCTCCAGCTCACACTCGTACTGAGTGTCGTCCAGCAGGCTGACTTTGCAAAACATGACCCGTAGTCGCCGCTGGGCTGCTGGGGATTTGGGGTCTTCTGCAGCCTGTCCTTCCACCGTCTCCGTCTCCTTCTTCCCCTCCTGCTCTGCCTTATTCCCCCTGTCTTCCTCCTGCACCCCCACAGCGTCTCCCTCTCCCTCCCACACCGTCTCCTCTACGCTCCCTTCCTCCTCCTCGTCCTCCGGCACCTCCGGGTCTGGGCCCAGCTGGACAGACGGAGAGAAAGACGGTGACTCAATCCTCCAGCCACACCAAAACGGCCAGGCTGCTTTCGTTTGGCAGCAATCACTTCATCGCGTCCGCGCACTCATCCATCACAACCCAGGCAACCTGGCGGACTGGTGTAATGTTGTGTGCCAAATCAAGTGTTTCAAAAATGACCCCCACTGCCCCTCTACTAGGCGCTCATGTTTAAAAGATTGTAGGTAATGGCCCAGTGACAGACTGCCATCTGTGGTGTGTAACTTGTATGCGTCAGTGCATGTATGCAGTATTTTATACAATGAAAATTAAACCAATCACCAACTATTCTGCAATTGAGTTACGAGCAAAGAGAGAATCCCTATATCAATCTAGTGATCAATTAGTAGAGAATTAACATCAATAACGTACTTTGCAACAAGTATGGACCGCTTGTATTATTATTTTAGGCTTCTTGGAAAGACCCAAAAGACCAATTTAATATGCCAATAATACCGTGCTTTGGATTTTATTCTTTATACTGATTTTCAGGGGTGCAATTTAAAGGGGCTTGGGGGTCACAACCTTCCTAAAATCACAAAACTATCACTCAGAGCCCATGCCATCCCTCCTCGCCATAACATACGGGTAGCAACATCTACATGTATCAATGAACCAATGTGCGAACCAAAGTTATCTATCGATACCAAAGTAACACTGTTGCTGGATTTAACTGTAATTTACACCACTGAGGATTGATTTACTCTCCTTTTCTGCATGGCATACAGGTATGACAACTTCAGTTCCATAAGAATTAGAGCAGTATGTAAAATGCAAATAAAAGCAGGATCAATAATAAATAAAATAATAATAAATTTTATTTATATAGCAAAACTTTCAAGCAAAACAGCACAAAGTACATCACAAACAGCTGAAATACATGTACATAAAAGCAATAAAACAAAATGGGGGAAAAAGGGAATTAAACATCAAAATAGGAAAAATTAAGATAATAAAAGGAGACATACATGAAAACACACCCATAATAAAATAATTTAAACCGTAAAATCAGCAAAAGCATGCCTAAAAAAATGAGTTATGTTGTTTGGGAGGCTGTTCCAGAGTATTGGAGCCTTAACTAAGAAGGCTCAATCACCCTTTGTTTTTAACTTGGACTCTGTAACAGCCAATAATGCTTGCTTGGAGGATCTCAGCAATCTTTCAGGTCTGTAAGGATTTAAAAGCTCACTTACATACTGTGGTGCCATACCATGGAGTTTTGAAGGTTATCAACAGAATTTTAAAATCAATTAGGAATTGGACTGGAAGCCAGTGCAAAGATGCCAAAATTGGAGTAATGTGGGCTCTTTTATTTGTTTTAGTGAGCAATCTTGCAGCTGAATTTTGAACCACTTGCAGTTTGTTCAAAAAATTTCTATTCAGACAAGTAAATAATGAGTTGCAATAGTCTAATCTTGTCAAGATAAAAGCATGAATAATTTTTCCCGTATCTTCAAATGACAGAACAGACCTAATTTTAGCAATGTTACGGAGTTGCAAATAGCATGACTGTATAAGCTTCTTTACGTGGAGCTCAAATTTGAGTTCAATATCAAATATCACACCGATATTTCGGGAAGATGGCCTAATATCAGAAGCAAGAGGTCCAAATGATGATTGGATTTTATCCGACACCAACTTTGGACCAAGAATAATGACTTCGGTTTTATTTGAGCGTAACAGCAAAAAATTATTAGACAACCAGTTTTGAACATCAGCAAAACAGTCATGCACCAACACATTGCTGAAATCAGAGGATTTTACTGAAATATACAACTGCATGTCAATAGCATAATAGTGAAAGGCTATTTTATGCTGATGAATAATAAAACCCAGAGGTAACATATAAATACAAAACAATATAGGCCCAAGTATGGAACCTTGAGGTACACCTGAAGCAAACAGTGGAGACGAGGATACATGTTCACTGA
Source organism: Gymnothorax reevesii (assembly GCA_029721435.1). Classification (NCBI taxonomy): domain Eukaryota; kingdom Metazoa; phylum Chordata; class Actinopteri; order Anguilliformes; family Muraenidae; genus Gymnothorax; species Gymnothorax reevesii. The sequence goes on from CM056577.1 coordinate 117,119,472, forward strand.
TGGAAACAAAAAATTTTCTGTTTGACAGATAGGAAGAGAACCATTTCAGAATCGTCCCAGAGAGCCCAACCCAATTTTTCAGCGTATCAATCAAGATGGCATAATCAACTGTTTCGAAGGCAGCACTGATATCCAAAAGCACGAGTAACAAGCAGTCGCCAGAGTCAGCATTCATCAAAAGATCATTAGCGACCCTGAGAAGAGTCGTTTCTGTACTGTGCTGACGTCTAAAGCCTGATTGAAATTTCTCAAAAATATTGTTGGACTCCACCACTTCTAAAAGTTGCTTTGCGACTACTTTTTCCAAGACTTTCGAAATAAAAGGCAATTTTGATATTGGTCAAAATATTAGGATCAAGTGATTTGTAAATAAACTTTTACCCATATTTAACAGAAAACAGCACAAAAAAACTCCCACCTCATCAACAATTCATTTTCTTAAAAAATCACAAATTCCACATTTGTTACCAGCAGCATGTTCAAAAACAAAGTCATCTGAAAAATGCGAAGGATCGGAATAACGCCAAGCCACACTCTATGCGTATTAAGATAGTTTGGTTTCTGGGTGACTTAGTTCAGGGTCCTAGATTGGCCGGCCTGCAGCCCTGATGGGTCTTCCATTGAAAATGAGTGGCGGATTATGAACAGAAAAATCCGACAATGGAGATCCCAAACTGTTGAATAGGAAAAAAAAATCAACTTTTAAAACTCCAGAAATAATTGTCTACAGTTCCAAAAAGACTATTCAGAGTTATTCAAAGGAGAACTGCTGGTGCACAGTGGTAAACATTCACTTGTCCCAACTTCACCAGAGCGTGCTGCAGACATCACATTCCAAAATACTGCAACTATCTTCAAAAAAGCAATAAATTTGATGAGTTAAAACATTGCTAATTTTGTTCTTGTGCTTTTTTCCAATTCAACACATGTTCAAAGTGATTTGCAAATAGCTGCTAGCGGTTTTCACTTACATTTTACACATTCTTCAGTTCCTCCAGATTTTAGGTTTAGGTACTAAGACAGAAATATAATACTACTCCAATACAAGGTGGAAAAAGTGCTTGGCTCTCAGGCCAACTCCAACAAAACTGACTGGCACTGCCAAGCTAAGACAAGTCTTCAAATTAATAATTCATAATGTGTGGCGGCACCGCGAGGAACGTGAGTAGAGTGCGGAAAATGAGGCGCGCAGCCAAGTTTTGGAGCGTGCGTGCCAGCGAAGCCCAGCTGTCCACGTTGCCGAGCCAAGCGCATAAATGCAGGAGCGTGTCAGACACAATAAGCTGCCCCGGGCAGGTGACCCACAAGCGGGACACCATGCCAGAAACTCAGAGCGTACCTTCAGACAGCCCACACAGGAATCCCTGGGTAGCATTATTAGCCTTTTCTGCAGTTAACACAGGGAGGACTTACAATGGCATCTAGCTATTTTAAGGTCAAATACATTTGAAGACCACAAAGGAAAAACGATCAGAGTCTAAATTTTGCATTTTTGTATATTTCATACATTATGTTATTATTACTATATTTTATTTTTTAAAATATTTTTTGCATATTTTTTCAGTGCTTTGTTTCCAAGATCGTTTTTAATTTTTAATTAATCTTTTCTCCACAATGTGAAAATTTGACTGATCATTTTTCCATTGTGGTCTGCATTTCAGTATGTATTTTTACTGCAGTACAGTAATGTGTGCATGTGAGTAGAGCGTTTGAGTTGCATATTAGTCGCATGTTAGCAATTAGTTTGTGAACAAACCACCTTCATGGGACGGCTGTGTTTGACCAGTGCTCAGCATCTGAAGACTTCACCAGTCAAAATGACTTGACACATTTTCTGTGCACAGGTCATACTTCAAACGCTTAAGCTCTAAGTAGCTCAGATTGAAAAGCAACAGTCGGCTATCAGCAGACTTCACATGCAAGCAAATACAGGAAAACCAATTGTGTTGCATTTGTTCATGATAATGCATTACAAAAAAGAACAGGACCATTTTCAATAATATTTGAGTCTCATACTACACTCAATTTTTGCAAAATAAGAGAAAATACTGTATTTTCATTTCAGTGAAAAAGTTTCAGAATGTGCCAGCATGGTATATAAATTGCACTCGTCTGACAGTCGCGGAAAAGGAGCTCATTTTAACCCTTAGGGCGCTAAATGCAGCCATTGTTGCTTAGTGATGTAAGGTATCAAAATCAAAGTTGAAACCCATCATGTGGCAACTTGTTTTAAAGAGCTCCCACAGGTGAGCTCTTTTATAAAGTTGCCACATGCTAGGTTTTGAGCAGCACAAGATAATTAGAGCTATTTTTGTTGAAAATTTATTTCAGCACTCTATGGGTTAAAAAATGTATGACTAGAAATAACAAATAGAAAAAAAAGCTTTAAAGTCTCATTACAAGACAAAACCCCTTGTTAGGACAGATGTGTGTTTGATGAGTCCTGCACTAATGACAGCACTCAGATGGAGCAGGTGTGGACCCACCTGCAGCTCCTCGCTGCTGAGGGAGTGCTGGTCGAGGTTGGGGTCCTCCTCAAGCCTGAGCTCTGGTTCGGGGTCAGCGATAGGGGCTTTGAGCTCCACCCCTTCCTGCCCCGCCTTCTCCCCCTGGGGGACAAAGCCCTCCCCCTCTGAGCACTGGGAGCTCCTCTTCAGGAAGGAGGTGAAGAGCCGTGATAGGCCGCGACCAGCTGAGGGGCGGGGGCGGGGCTTCAGCGATGGCGGGTCGTCTGGAGGGGAGGCGGGGAGGGCCTGGCTGGCTGGGTCGTCCGGGGAGGGCGACGTCACGGCGTCCTGCGCCTGCTCTTTCTCTTTCCCGACCTCCTCTGTTGTCATGGCAACCGCTTCAGAGTCAAGGGGGAGAGAGGAAGGGGAAACCGTTAGGCTTGGAATTCCGGGCCTCAAAGCGAATCTGTTTGTCAGGAGGTATACAGAATAATCGATATTGCAGCGTGTAAATATTTTTAGACACGGACTAAATTTTTGTTTTATTAGCACAGTGCTCTGCATGGTGGATTTTCAAACAAGGACTATATGGTTAGATTGCGGGCACACAGTTTAAATCTGAAGGTCTTTACACCCGTACTGCATGGAGAATGCAGGGGTCACAGCCCTTTTTATGCGGTGTAATAACGGACAGCGCTGTAGATAGACAATAAATGTGAATCCCTTGCAGGGACCAGGCTGTGAAGAACTTGAGCACAGTCCTTACATTATTCATTTATTATATGATTCATTTGTCAGGGACAGCTCACATTAGTAAACAGTGGTGTAAAATAAGCCACGGACAGCCAAAATGTTAGTTTTCATCTATATTTAAGGGCTAGATATTGAACAGGCTGCCCGTGCAGTGATTGTCTCTCCCTGAGTAAACTAACAATGCAGTTTTATGCGTTATTTTAAGGTCCTGGTGCATTGTGGGAGGAACTGAATGCGGACAGATGTACCAATATGAGTCAAGTTTTCAGCAGCCGCAGATTTAAGTGCGATCAAAACATTAGAACAAGTTATTCTGTTTCAGGCATCAGTAACAAGGCAGTCAGGTCTACTCAGGTGTGTACAAGTTACAAATAGGGACCTACTACACAGGCTACCATTTCTGCAGACCTTATACCCATGGGGTACAAAAAACATGCTCAAATACATGAGTATGACTTTCGCCTGCCTCAGTAAAAACTAGAGGTACTCTGAGAGTGCAAACCTCTGCCAAGGCTGCACAGTCGAAATCTTGCTGAATGAACATGGCTCATAAGAAATTTAAGGTACGACCCCAATTCCAAAAAAGTTGGGATGCCTTGTAAAATGTAAATAAAAACAAAATGTAATGATTTGCAAATCTCATAAACTTACATTTTATTCATAATAGAACATAGACAACTTATCAGAGGTTAAAAGTGAAACATTTTACAATTCCATGAAAAATATTAGCTCATTATGAATTTGACAGCAGCACCACATTTCACAAAAGTTGGGACAGGGCTGTGTTTACCATTGTTTAGTATCCCCTCTTCTTTTAACAACAGTCTGTAAATGTCTGGGAAGTGAGGAGACCAATTGCTGAAAATTTGGGAGAGGAATGTAGTCCCACTCTTGTCAGATGTAGCTGCTCAACAGTCCAGGGTTTTCTTTGCCTGATTTTTCATTTTGTTGTATGATGCGCCAAATGTTTACTATTAGTGAATGGTCTTGACTGTAGGTAGGCCAGTACAGCACTCAGACTCTTCTACTGCGAAGGCATGCTGTTGTGATGGATGCATTATATGGTTTGGCATTGTTTTGCTGAGATATGCAAGACCTTCCCTGAAAAAAACATTGTCTGGATGAGAGCAGGTGTTATTGATAAACCTCTATACTTTTCAGCATTGATAATGCCTCTCCAGATGTGTAAGCTGCCCACCCCATAGGCACTAATGCAACCCAATGCCATCAGAGATGTAAGCTTTTGAACAGTGCGTTGATAACAAGCTGGATGGTCCCTCTCATTTTGGACTACACGATCCGTGGTTTCTAAAAAGAATTTCAAATTTTGATTCATCTGACTACAGACCTGTTTTCCATTCTGCCTCAGTCCATTTTAAATTAACTTTGACCCAGAGAAGACGGCGGCGTTTCTGAATTGTGTTCACATATGGCTTCTTCTTTGCATGATACAGCTTTAGCTTGCATTTGTACACTGACTAAAACTTCCAACCCAACACTCGGATTTATTGCAACACGTCATTTTCTTCTGATAAATTTAACAATACATAACAAATATTAAGATTCAAATCAAAAACACAGTTTTAGAGTCAGGAATGAATCCAATTCATTGCATCAGTTGAAGGCGCAATTCTGAATCACGGAAGTCAGTATCTTGTATAGCCTCCTCTGGCGTCACAAACAGCCTGGAGTCAATCAAATGCCGAATTCAAGCCTGTGTGATGCGATCCCAATCCTCCTGGAGTGCTTGACGCAACTGTTGGACTGTGGCTGGTTCTAGATCACGCCTTCTCACCCGGCGATCCAGAATATCCCATAGATGTTCTATAGGGTTTATATCTGGGGAATACGCAGGCCAATCAAGACACTGAACATTATTCTGCCTCAGGTAGTCCTGAAAGACTCTGGCGACATGTGGTCTCGCGTTATCCTGTTGCAGCGTTAGGCGATAGCGATGGACGAGTGGAACTGCGACAGGGGTAAGGATGTCGTCACGGTAAAGGCCGCACTGAGGTTTAAATTGATGAAACTTGATGTCTGTCTTGTGCCTACTGCTTATTCCAGCCCAAACCATCACACTGGGTCCACCCCAGCCGTCATGCTGCAGGATGGTAGCGTCAGTATAACGTTCCCGTCGCCTACGCTATACGGGCAGTCTTCCGTCAGACACATTCAACTTGAACATTGATTCATTGGAGAAGAGCACCCTGTTCCACCTGAGAGCATTCCAGCCCAAATGTGCCCTTGACCATTGCAGACGGATGTGGCGACGTGCAAGAGTCAACACCAAACCACGGTGGGGACGTCGGTTGTGCAAGTTGACTTCATGCAGGCGGTTGCGTATGGTTTGGTCGCTAATCCAGTTCTGGTGACGACCTCTAGTCTGAGCAGCAGTGACTGTAGCTGGCAGGAAGAGATTGCGCAGGTGCTAGAGGCGAATATGGCGATCCTGCTGAGGGGTGGTGACACGTGGTCTGGGGGCACGTGGTCGATCACCGGTGCCTCCTGTTTCATTATACCGGCTCCAGAGACGTGGTCGACACGTGGACGCCCAGGTTCCTTCCAACCCGTTTTGCGACATTCCACCGGTGAACATACTAACGGCTCGCTCTCGCTGATTTTGACCTAGGCGCGACATGGTCACACATTGACCCAGGATAATGCAAAGGAATATTTAAGTTGCCCATTACTATGGCTATTTATTGACCAAATTCTCGAAGGATTGGTCAATCAGCTCTACTCAACCTGACGGGACAGGCAAAATTCTAAACAATGTGCAATCAAGCGGAACGAGCTGCCCACACAACAAAATCAAAACAATTTTCTGAGCTTTTACGTTGTAGTTGATGTATCATGGCTCAAAACCAATATCCCATTTTATGTATACCAAATATTTCAAAATTTTACGTGTTGCGTTGGAAGTTTTGGTCAGTATAGATTGCACCGCAAATTGTGTTCACAGATAATGATGTCTAGAATTGTTCCTCAGCCCATGCAATGAATTCCAGTGCAGAATCATGCCTGTTTTTAATGCAGTGTCGCCTGAGGGCCTGAAGGTCTAGAGTCCCTCCAGATGACATCTATTCCAGGAAAAGCCTTGTGTATTTCAGCAGGACAATATAAAACCACATACTGCAGCTATTACAACAACAATGCTTCGTAGTAGAAGAGTCTGTGTGCTGAACTGGCCTGCCTGCAGTGCTGATCTTTCACTGATTGAGAACATTTGGCGCATAATTAAACGAAAAGGAGACCCAAAACTCTCCAGCAGCTGGAGGCCTGCATTAAACAAGTGTGGGATCAAACGCCCAGACGCCTCCACTCTGTGGTAAAAAGAAGAGGGGATGCTACACCATGGTAAACAGGTTCCTGTCCCAACATTTTTGAGACCTGTAGCAGCCACCAAATTTGAAAAAAGCTCATTTTGTGGATAAAATTCTAAAATTTCTCAGTTTCAACATTTGCTGTGTCATCTCTGTTATATTGTGAATAAAATACTGGCTGGTGTGATTGGAAAGCCATTGGGTCTCATTCATGAAACGTTAGTAAATTTGTGCGCAGATTTGCACATAAAAGCATACGCTACTAAAAACCTACTCCGGACTCATGAACACCACGGGAAACTCAAATCCGATCGTAAACTCGCGTGTGTGATCATGAATGCCAATCCATCGTAAAGTGACAGCGCGCTCCCTGTAATCAGCTATTATCATAAATCCCCGCCCATGAATTGCCAATGATCACCATATAAGGAGGTGTAGATGCATCAGTTACCTGCCAGTCAAGGCGCAGACAAAGACAGAGAGAGAGAAAGAAAAAAGAATTATTCCGAAGCGGAGATAGAAATAATTTTGGGTGAAGTGGCATTAAGAAAAATATTTTATTTCCATCTGCTAGCAGTGATGTGACAAGGACAGGCAAAGCGAAGGCATTGGAGAGAGGAGACAGATGCCGTTAATGCTGTCTCTGTAGTCCAAAGAACGATGTCCGAGGTGAAGCGTAAATGGTTTGACATGAAACTGGAGGCATAGATGATGAAACGCATTAGCGCACACAGAAAAAAAAAAAGAAAAAAAAAACATCAGCCTCAGGAGGCGGAGGCTCTCAGTCACAACTCGTGTCGTGAATCACAAAAGGTCGCAAGTGTCATTTTTTTCTTAGGAATATCATTTGCGACCTTTTGTTATTCATGGGACAAACTATCAACTGCAGACGAGTGCATCGCTGGCATAATTGGGGAGACCTCTCTGTCAGGAATTATACCTGACGGAGACAGCGACATGCCTCCACTTTTATTTTTTTATTATCATCATTCAACATGTAGAAAGAACGTGTAATCTATTGAGTCGATTCACATAGATAATTCACAATAATAAACCTAAAAAAAAGCTACTAAAATATTGAAGAATGCGGAGATGCATGTAGATCTCCGTCTGCGAACAGTTTACACACAAATTCGTTCTGCTCACGTTTCATGAATGAGACCCACTGCGTTTTGATTTTATTCACAATTTACACTTTGTTCCAACAATTTCGGAATTGGGGTTGAACATCTCTCATGATCTCCTGCCTTTGCTCTGTGTCATCTTTTTTTCCATTCCCAAAATGAAATTAAAAATGACGGAGAGAGATTTGAGAACATTCTAATTATCCATAATAATGTAATCGCAGAACGAGTGAAGACCTCCAGCATTGCTACCGAAAATGGTGTGAACGTCAGAATAAGTGCATATCAGCTGGGGTAGATTATTTTGCGTCCCCATTTTCCTTAAGAAGAAAAAGTAAAGGCTTTCTGATCTCACCTTGTGTGCTTCTTGACTGAGAACAATGACCAGTTTGTTTTGCATGAGTATTACCACACTGGTCTGAGCTTATCAGTATCTCCAATAATACCCCAGTCAATCTCCAAAATACTGCATAGGCAACCTCAGTCAGATGACCAAGGTGCATTGATGGTGCATTGTCTTTATAGTGAGACCAACACTCCCACACTCCTTTTTCTGAGTGCAGTTCCGCTCAGACTCCGTTTTCATTGAAATTTGCAACAATTAACAAATGTCTGGCAGCCGGATCTTAGAAACGAACTGGAGATTAAAATCTTCTTTCAGCTTCAATGTTTAACAGGCCCCAAAATGACAATGAATGGGAATATTGAACCCATGGATGTTAAGAAAATTTGTCAACTGAAATGAGTTACTGTTATCAATTAGCACATAATAAGACATGCAGTGCCATTCTGAACTAATATCTAAATCCACAAATAAAGAAGTACTATTTTATAAATATATTTTGACATAGCAACAACAATCTTATAATACTGAGTCCACAAACGCATGCGCACCCTGTTGCTAAGAGTCATTCACTCATTATGCATAACTGCCTCACACAAACGGCTGTGTTCTCCAATGTACTGACACTTGATTTGATTTTCATAAAGCATAAATTATTTTTGAGCGCCTCGACACTCACATAATCGGTTGGTACATTACCATCCTGTGGAAATTTAATTTCCTCTCAATCCACTTTCAGATGACAATCTACAAATGTGCCATCGCCGCTCATTTTGCTGTCAGCAGGGGCTTGTCCACAGATTTTTCTCACCAACACACCTCTTTTCAATCACATTTTCATCAAATTTTTTCCAGCTCATATCATCAAATTGTTGCCCATTTCTTTAATTCCACAATGAATACATCTGTGTTGTTGATGCTTTAATCAAAGTAAAAGCTCTGCTTTTGACCGTGCCAAGCAAGAGCCATGCCTTGTTTTCATCATTCATTATAAATGTAAAAAGGCCCTTCAAGGTCGTAGAACTTCAGGGCATTCCTGCCTCCACAGGTACAGTCACTTCTCCATCCCAGACTTCATTATGAGGCAGACATACACTGCTCTGGCAGGGTTGAGATATTTTTAAAAAAACGAGAACCAGTAAACACAAACTCCTCAGTTTCTGTATGGCAAAAGTGCCCTTTGTCCTGGCAGACAGAAAAAAAAACTAAGTTTTGAGCTGACATCTTGCAACCCAAAAAATCCACTGAGCTGCCCAATGTTCTCCAACCGAGCTGTAGCCATCACACAGAATACAACGTGCTCTCAACAACCTCTAAATTTATATTTTCCAGCTAATAGTCCTTTTCAGGGTGATATCCTTCTGATAAAGGCACATACTAATCAAAGACTTGCTAAGATAATTAATTCACAATTGAACAGTCGGAGATGAATAAGGCACATTGCATTTTTTCAACTCAGGCAGCTTGGCTACACTTTCTATCATCACTATTGAGTGGGAGGAAATGAAACAAAAATAGTTAATTGAAAAGAAATCATTAAAATACACAGAAAATGTGACAACTATTTGTCTGCAGGAAAGAGCATGTGTGGGCTCTTTGGCGGGAAGTCTGATCGTTCGAAATCAGCATGCGTTCTAAGGGGTGTCACCGGGGATTATTTTCTGCTTATCCACTCGTGCAACACCGCTAATTAGAGGTCGCAACAAGAACACTCGCCCTTTAATTACGGACATGTATACGGGATACTGTTGTTTAAACAGTCAAATAGATTTCAATTGTTTACTATTCTGGCATTCCATTCCATCTCCGGAAAACATAAATACGCTGAAGAAGGAAGAATGCAAAGTTAAGCCAAGCGATAGATGAAAATATGAAAGATATGAGATACGAGGGCAAGCTAAAAGTGGCGTGAAAAAGTACAGTATATAAACACATTTACCAAGAGTGTAGCTAAAATTGAACCGAGCCAATATGAGACAAGGAGGCAGATGAGTTGGAGAGTAGCTAATTCTGTATGGGTTGATTCTATACTGACCAGAAGCGTTATCCCCGATAATCAGCAGATTCTAGGCAGAAGACATACGGCAAGGGTCTGTAGGGAATTTAGGGGATGGCGGTGCTTCAGCTCGGCACCAAATGACTGAGCACAAATTTAAAGCAAACCAGTGTGGCTAAACAGCTGCAGACTTTCAAACTTCCTTTACCCATTCCACACGCTCAGGCGAAATAATGACTAAATATGCTGATAAAATACCTTTTGAAATAATAATAATAATAATAATGAAAAATAAAATAACATTAAAAAAACGTTGGATCATCAAAATTTATATTTATTCGTGACTGGGTGCTGAAAGTGAGCTTAAGGCCCCAAAGAGGCTTTAAAGTTAATCTCTGGAGTCCAGGATTAAAGCTCTTCTCTCGCTACAGATGTGCAAAACCAGCAGCTGGCACGACTCTGCTCTTGCCTCGGACATCCAATAAAGAGACAAGCAAGTCTCCAGACCAGTGTGGTGTTTTCGTAAGTGATCGAGGCCTTCGTCCAATGTTGAGATCATAGATGTATCAGATGTATCTTAAAGCTAGCCTTGGTGATGGCCTACTGAAATTGTCGCTGAGAATTACAACTGCCATGAATGTAAATAAAGACGCTGTCAAGATTACATCACTGAGTAATTAAATATTTTCTGACAAGACGGCCACTTTCACGCTCACTTGAACAGTAATGGTGAACAGACTGCATTATGTGGTGAATCGTCTGGTCCCACATGGTCATGACAATATTCAGGGCATCTCTCCTTTGTTTGCAGAAGTTTTTTTTTTCTTTCTTTCTTTCTTTCTTTCTTTTTTTTTTTTTTTGAGGCGCACTTTCATAGGCGCACATCAACGTAAGCGAACAAGGCAACCGGCGCAAGTTCAACAAAACTCCCAAGTTCATTTTGTTTTATTCAATTAAACGCAGAAACGCTGAAATCAAGAATTTTTTTTTAAAGAAACAAATTGTTACCCCGAACTCCGCCGATATGGCCTTTATCGTTACCCCATCAGCCAGAAAGCTCATGAATGAAGACAATGACAGCTAACATGAATGGTGTAACGTTAAATAAGCAACATTATAGACATACATATAAGCCACACCAAATAAAGTAATTTGAATAAACTATGCGCTGAACTGTACGTGAGCTTGTTAAATTTGTTTACTTATTTATTGATTTTAATATTCATCCAAAGATAGCCTATAGCCAACACGAGACTTCCCTATTGTGAGACTCCAGCGCTGCCACTCATTTAAAATACAATACGCTTGAGGATGTCATTCTGTTTCGGTTCATGCATTTAAATAAGCGTCGCTATTCTACCTTAATTTAATGTATTGCGATTATAATACACTATTTATTCTATTTTGTTTTTATCCATTATAACAGCAATTATTAGTGTTTTACTACAATACTGCGCTCTGGACGTGCATACCGTTAACATGAAAACCTTGCATAGCCTACAAAAATTGCATGTGCAATCTCGCCCACATCACGTCTTCTTCCCACCCACAACAACAAATAATTCGCTCGTCTATAAACATCTTCATCCCAACCACTGTCAGAGATTCGCCTGTGTATTGTAGCGGCGCATTCATTCAATCCTCGCAGTACTGGCAGTCTGGTATTTAAATCGCCCGTGTATGAAAATGGCGCCGAATGTAGAAAAAAAAGTCAACACTGCTTCTCTGCCTAGCAATCAGAGCATCGCAGTGGGCTATATCAGAGATGCACAGCGGATCTCACCTTTTCTTTATTTCATCGGAGGGAAGGATAAATCCTTAATCACAGAATATTGTTTAGAGGCGATAATCCATCCATAAACTGTGAACAAGCAGCAAATTCGCGTGTTTACCTTTTTTTAAATAAATAAAAAACTGCTATAAAGATTCTAGTAAAAAGGTGGGGCTATGAATGTAATGAGGGAACTTTTGTTTAACGGACCGACCAATGGGAAAGCCGTTGGCTCTTTCTTTGTCCAATCACTCGGAAAGGGGTTGGAGTTCGGTGGGAAGCGCCAAGGCTGCAGTTGTAGAAAGCAATAACCATTTTTATACACGTAAGCGATTTATTTGCATACGTGGGAAAGCAGCAAACGTCATTTTCTATGATATCTATTAAAAAAAATGCTACAAGCGGATAATTTAACCGGAATATACAGCAAATTCAGGCATTCTCTTTTTTCTGAACCACCGAGTTTGCCCAGTCAATTTTTCAGCAAACAAATTAAACAGTTAACACAGACACCAATAGCCACCCAGAAACTTGTTTGGAAAAATGTTTAATTATATTTCATTTTAAGTGTCCTGCACTGAGCGAACACGCTAATTTAGAAACGTGTCGTAGATTATTTTTCAATATACAGCAAAAAGCTAAAAACATTTACACAAAGACACACACACACACACACACACACACACACATTATGCAACCTCCTACCCTTCCCCCTCCCTCCCTCCCTTTAGAGGTGCTGTTGTGTCCCAGAGGTGGCTCATGGCAGTCTGGGCAATAATGATAATGAGATCTTTAGAAGGGGCGGCGGCCAGCTCTAGATGAACACTGCAGGAAAGAGGAATGAAAGAGCCCCAGTCAGGAGTGGCCTTTAGGCAGGAAGTAGGGAGAGGCGCGTTCCTCCTGTCCTCCCCAAAACATGGAGGGGGCGGGGAGCAAGCTCAGGTACCAGTCATGCCGCTCCCTCTGTCAATAAAAACATTATGAAAAGCTAACCCCAAGCAAAGAAGAAATGAAAACCAATTGAATGGGAAGAGGGTTCACCAGTGGCGCAACTCTGAGCTGCTCCTCTAAAAGGCAGCGTCCCTGGAGCCACATCGATTTCCGCGGCAGGGAGGCTTAATTTTCATTTAACTCAGAGTTTATTCACTGAGCAGATCATTTAAAAATCACTCTAACAAACACAGAGAGGGTGAACTTTCCTTCACAGACCTTGAGAGACGCCCTGAGGAAGAAAACCGGAGAGAATATGTACATTCCCTGTGCAGTGAATCTGGGTTGGCCAAGAGTTGACCCCAGTATCACCTTTGCAGGAGGCCTAAGATCTAATGACTGTGCCGCTGTAGTGCATTTTATTCCCCAAAGGGACCATCACTGGTCTCAAGTAGATTACAAGGCCATCTGGAGTAATAAAAGAGTGGAAGGTTTCTGATGCTCCCTGACACTGAATGAAATGGTCAGAAAGTGTGTATCATTGCTGTCAGCATGGTGGCTCTGAGCCTGTTCTGTGAAACCAGTAAAATCATCTCTGCTCAGCCCTTTTATCTTCATGTTCCATCCATTTTCTATACCCGCTTATTCCTCACTAGGGTCACGGGGCGAGCTGGAGCCTATCCCAGCTGACTATAGGCAAAGGCAGGGACCCACCCTGGACAGCTTGCCAATCTTGCACTCATACCTAAGGGCAATTTGACGTCTCCAATTAGCCTGATATGCATGTCTTTGGACTGTGGGAGGAAACTGGAGTACCCAGTGAAAACCCACGCAACACGGGGAGAACATGCAAACTCCACACAGAAAGGCCCCAGGCCGGATTCGAACCCACGACCTTCTTGCTGTGAGGCAGCAATGCTAACCACTGTGCCTGTGAGCAGCTGAGTGCACACTGCTATTGTGTTGTTCACTTTAGCCAGTACAAACCTCTGGTCAGTTGAAGGAATGCACTGCCTTTGAACAGTCAGGGGGGCTTTGCTACCCGCCAGTTATCAATGCAGGTAAATAAGGCACCAAGAACAGAACAGATCCATAAATGTGTGTCATGATAACGACATGACAGCTGTTGACATGCAGCATATGACTGCACATGTCTAAATTTAATTTCTGCCGGAGGTGCCCATTGCTGGTTTGCACAATTACTGCGGAAAATTCACAGAGGATTTGTACATGAACTTTCAGCAATCCAATTATGATATAAGTCTGTTGGGGACAGTGCTCAACCATTACCTTATTTTACCCCAAACTACTGAGTAAAATGGCCCGGAGAAGGGGAGAGGGAGGTGAGTGAGGGGGGTTGAGAGAGAGAGAGAGAGAGAGAGAGAGAGAATGGAAGCGAGTGTGGGAGTAAACCCTGCTTACATCCCAGAGCTTAAAAAACATGTCCTCTCATCCCCACTAGTCTCCAACCCGATAAGTAGCAGAAAGTAAGGAGTATTTTTTAGTGTTAGAGTATCTCATACTTTACCCATCGCTGTACATTGACCCAGAGCTTCCCATAACATTATCTTCGTCCTCTCTTTGTGCCCTGAAGACATTTCCTCAATCCATAATTGCTCCCGGTTTCTGTTTTCACTCCATCATAATGCATGTTAATATTATGCTTCGAGAACCCGACCACCTGTTCTCCTGTTTTTCATAGACAACTCTGCGCTACCACCTGGTGGTAAAAATTAGAACCACAACAACAACCAATTCTAAAAAGCTCGAGTGCAGGGCTCGTACGCAGCACCCCAGACAAATGAAAATCTCTTAAATTCAAAGGAATTCAATTTCCTGCAGTTTTGCTCAGTGGGAAGACTGGGAATCATCTGTCTCTCAAGAGGTAAGAGAATGCCCAACCCAATTTTCTGTTGTTTTCAATTACACAGCATTTCTCTCCATAAGCATGAGGAAGAGCTAAACAGTGCAGTGCGCGCGCGTTTGTGTGTGTGCATACGCGTTCGTGTGTGTGTGTGTGTGTGTGTGTGTGTGTGTGTGTGAGAGAGAGAGTGTGTGTGTGTGTGTGTGTGTGTGTGTGTGTGTGTGTGTGTGTGTGTGTGTGTTTCACTCACACCATATTGCTTTACAGGAATATTACTCACGGCCCAATCTTTGGTCAGTCACAAGTGGCAGATGAAGGTATACAGGCCTGGAACCGACTGGCTGGACATGCGCATACGCATTCTAAGCTGATTTGCAAAAAGTATCATTTACACACCGTTTAATCTGGTTGGCCGAGTACATATCCAGTATCCTTTCTGGTATGGTCAGAAACCAATCATTAACCCCGTAAGCAATATTTTGACGAATGAAAAAAACAAAGGGTGCATTGTCAACATAATCACCACTAGGAGAAGCTGTTTAGCCATTTCACGCACAAAACACGACGAGGCTCATGGATAGTACAATTACACCAGAACTTAATTGGCTGAAGGCAAGGAAATTCTGAGTCGACCAAAACACGGCCATGACCTCAGTCTTTTCTCTGGATTGATAACATTTACCTCGCCTGCGTTTTAATGAACCGGAAATCATGCACCGGACCTCCAATATGTGACTACATGAAAGTATCACTGATGTTTCAAAACACGCAATTGCTGCAAACTAGAAATGTATTTACCCACGCCCAACGAGACGGCGTGGGTATACAGTTTAGCACCATCTGTGTGTGTGTGCGTGCATGTGTGGTCTGTCCGCGTGACAGCTCGGCCACCACTGAAGTTAGAGTGACCAAACTTTGTGGGGTAGATGATCCTAGGGTACCCTGTCCAAATTTGCATTTTGAGGTCGAAAGGTCAAAGGTCAAGGTCAACAAGAGGCGTAGGTTAGCATCTCTATAGAGTGCGCATCATCTAGTTTTGATTTGTTACCTGGCGCGCATTTTACTTGATTGACTAATCGGTTGATGAATTGATTTATTCTAATTCTGATAAAAAGTTATTTTACGGTCACTCTTATGAAACAGGGTTCGGGAGACTCCACGCACAACTCCGGCTTTCTAGGGACTTCTTGCGAGCAGGGTTGTCTCGATGCATTCAGTTCAATAAAGTTATTGGTCTCAATGAGAAGTTCAGTCGCAGCTAACGTAAAATATAGAAAACAGGTCACGGCAACAGAGTTGGTTGAAAATGCAGCTCCCCTTCACACACCGTGAAAAATAATCTTTGATTTAATACCAGGCAGCACCTTTGTATCATCTATTATTAGTAAAAATATCAACCCTGAGAAGCTGTGGCATTGTCTTGACGTGTCCTCTCCAGGCAGACTGCCGTGTTCCAAGCTCGTAGTTAGCATCCATCGAATTAATTGGTGACAGGAGCGTTCTGCACAAACCTCCCCAGTCGCTGACTTCATTACAGGCATTAATGAGGTGGATCACACCTTGGGGAACGCGCTTGTCCCTTGCTCAGGCAGATAACAATTAGCCAGAAACAATGTCGGTCGATGTATGAGGATAACAAATGCAGTTCAAGCACTACAAGTGGGGCCGCCCCGCAGGCTGAGCTTTTGACACACACCATAGACCCAGCATATGTGTAACTCATTACTCTCAGCGCGAAACACAAGTCCCAGCACTGTAAATTATCCAGTCTTAACTAAATCATTACAGTACATCACGTACAAACTGGACAAATATTCAGTATACTCTGCGATACTTGAATTAACGCTGGACACACAGCCCCAGTCAAAAGTTTGTACACACTGTGCAAATGTTGCAGCGCTCTGGTTTCAGAGATAATAAAAATGGCTTAACTTCTCTGTATAATCTCAAATGGAATCTTGTAAAAGAGAAACAATCAAAAGTTACAAGAGAATAATTTACTTTTTCAATAGTGTCCAAAATTTTGGACTTCTCAAAGAAGCCATATTTTTCAAAGTAAAGGGACAAAAAAAACTCCCTCCCATTTTCCAACGACCAAATTAAAATCAAGCTGTTTTGGGACTATTGAGCAAGAAAGTTTATGAAAGGCACGCCGCATGTGCAGCACATCTTTGGGAGGTTAGACAGCAGTGCAGCTGCAAACTCATTATCGCTAGCATGTGCATATTTACAATAAAACACTCATTCACAATGACAAAAATGCTACTATCCCAATAAACGAAGATTACAGTGAAACCATCACACATAAGTGGTAAGTTAAGCAATTATTGTGCACTCACCAGACCCCCCGAAAGAGTCCCGGGTCATCAGTGTCCATTCCACAACAGGACGGGGTGCAGATGGGGAGAGAAAAGACAGGTTAGTAAAATAAATGTGCGCATAACCCAAAAATATTTTCATTTTTGATGACAAAGGAATGTACGAACAACAACTATCTGCTGGCTTATTTTGATGACTCACTTATAATTTATTATTTTCTTTAAGACCATACACAAACAAAAATTTCTCAAGATAAGCAACAGATAAGCTTTATTTGTCTGGAATAGTTTAATGTGGAAGATTCTGTACAATAGGTGATTGTCAGATCTTACATGTCCGTGTTTCACTTGTGGCAATGAATCGCATAGATAACAGTATCATTATCACTGTAATGAATTTCAACTCTATTTCCAGAGTCCTTAATCTTTGTAATTTTGAACCCACTCATGTGGCACAGTCTTAGTTGAGCCAAAAGTGCAAGCTGTCCCTCGCTCCAGCCATTTCACAGATTAATGTTACTGCATTTTGCCATTACAATCCATTTTAAAATCCATCATTTATCCAGAG
Organism: Gymnothorax reevesii; assembly: GCA_029721435.1. NCBI lineage: Eukaryota > Metazoa > Chordata > Actinopteri > Anguilliformes > Muraenidae > Gymnothorax > Gymnothorax reevesii. The sequence goes on from CM056577.1 coordinate 117,136,909, forward strand.
AGATAATGCAATTCAAAAGCAATAGTGCCAGAAATGGCTAACAGTATTCCCAGAGCAGTCAGTGAACAGCCGACAACACTAGAGCGCTGAAAGTCAGTTAGCCATGCTAACATTGTATCATATCCCATCTTGGGAATATAAACAGAAGAGAGCCATAACAAATCATAAAACGACACTGAATGGCATAATAACCGTGCCTCTTTCCTATTCAATCTTGTGTTTCCACCAATAGTTCCTTGGTAGCGCAAAACAGACTGACATATAGTAAACTAAGGAGGCAAATGGATGTATGACTCAGAGGCTGGAGCAGAGGTGGGCAACGAGGGCCGTATCTGTCCCTAGTTTTCACACCAACTTCTGGCCTTTAATTAGTCGCTAATCTAAATTAGCCAAATTATTTCTGAAATCTGACGTTTCAGGTACATTTCTTTAAATTATCATAAATGACCATCAAATACTGTTCTTGTCTCCCTTTATAGAACATTTTTCTATGATCTAATCATTGGACAAATCTATATTTACCTGGCCCCCCCTAGGGCGAGCCAGGTTAAGCAATGCTAATGTCTGTGTGTGTGTGTGTGTGTGTGTGTGTGTGTGTGTCTGTGTGTGTGTGTGTGTGTGTGTGTGTGTGTGTGTGTGTGTTTCTGTCACTCTGTCTGTCAGCCCGTGGCCATAAGTCACTGGCGGGATCCCCTGGGGCCAGGTCTGCTATCTCTGATTGCCTTGTTGTGTTTGCAATCAATTAATTCAATTATTCAGGGTAATTGATAAAATAAAACCTGCATACACACTGGCCCTCCAGGACTGGAATTGCCCACCCCCGGGCTGGAGGTTCAGCCCCCAGGTAAAAAAATAAATAAATAAATACTAGAACGTGTTTTTACTCGTAAAAACGGAAGTCCCAAGCCCCCTTCCCAGCCGATCCCACCGGACGGACGGACAGATGGACAGACAGACAGGCACATACCAAAAGGCAGCACTGCAGGACCTGAGTAGTAAGAACACAGAGTTTCATTAAGATTATGCAAACGGTTTTGGAGTTACGCTCCGGACAAAACTTGATTACACCCGGCCGGACAGACATATGGACGGACAGACAGGCACATACGGACAGGCACCACTTGAGGACCTGAATAGTAAAAACACAGAGTTAGGTTTAGATCGTGTGAACCGTTTTGGAGTTACGCTCCGGAAACGAAGCGGGAACGCCGAAGCGAACGCGAACAGGAACTGAGCCTAAAACAATATGTGTCCCCTCTCCCTCCGGGCGGGAAACATAACAAGAGCAACGGCATATCCGCCCGGCCCCCAAAGGCACGTCCAGACATCGTGCTCAACATATCTGTGAAGTTTCTGTGATGTATGGATTCCAAGATGTGGCCCGGACAAGGTGTGATTAAAGACGGATGCCCGTCCGCCTGGACAGACAAACGGACGGACGGACAGAGGGACGCACTGATGACAATATCCCCCCTGCATTAATGCTGCAGGGGGATTAAGATAAAAAACAGCATGTAAACTGTGAGTAAGTAAAAGAAAGAGAAACAGAAACACTGCTCACATGCTCAAGCACAGTCTGTAGGGCCCCCAGTATGCGAGGAAACCCAATGCTGCCCTATCACAAGCCTGCAGGTGTGCTTTCAGCTCCCGGAACCTTCTGAACCCCACCCGTGAACCACAAAGTGAGATACTATGCGAGGCTATCAAGCTAAGCTTAGGGGAACAGCTTGACCACACAGTGCATAGTGCAGAGGAAACTGGTCTGATAGAGGCCTTTGAGTCAGTAAAACTAAGTGAACATAATTGTTTTAGCAGGACTACGGGCAATCAGTGCAAGTTAGAAAAAGTTAGATTTCACACAGATGAAAGAAATCTTTTAAACAGAGAGGTCACAGAGTTGAATATCTTGTCAGGTCATGTTGCGGGGGCAGACACTCAGGAGGGTTTCAAGACCAGACTTGATACAGTTCCAGATGGTTTTGAAGCATCCTATATGTAAGGTGCACTCAGGAGAGAGGAGAATTGTAGCTTTGTTAGGCTTAGTGGCCTGTCCTCTTCATTCTGCTAGGTTATTATTCATGTCATGCTAGGTAATTAGCTTGTGTTTTATGTTTCACTACCCGTCAGAGCACAAATACCGAGCTTTTCTGACTGTGTATCATTCCGCATTATAGTCTTCATTGTAAATGTGCACTGCAGTGATGGAAAATCTTTATAACAGCATATCTTTCCGACAGCGGAGGATTGCCTTGGGGCATAACTGTGTTATCCAGCGACATGTCTTTGTGATGGCTTATTATCGCATGTGCCTGTCGCTGTCCCATTGCATTCAGTTTTAGTAAGTTGCTGAAATAGGATTCCATAGTTTGAAGCAGAGCAACATTGTGGCAGTATACCATATCCTCAAACTGGTCATGACAACCTGGCGCATCATACTTTGAAGGTCTTTGGCAGGTTACTCCAAGGCCTAAGCATCTGCTAGCTTTTTCTGTCCCCACGTGCAAGAGCTAAACCCCTTTGCAGAGAATACAAATAATGCCAATTTTTCCTGCGTTGCATGAGCCTATTTAGGCTTTATAACTCAGTTTTTGTGTCACAGAGACTGTGGAAAATTATTCCAGTGAAGCAAGATATTTGGAAATTGAAGCACTGATTACTAAAGTCAAGTCAAGTCAAGTGTGACTTATGGGGTTTTAGTAATAGGTGCTTCAATTGTATTACAGAATTGTTTAGGAATTCCATTTCGGAATTTATGGACGTCGGCGTCTTTATCTGTACAAAGTGGTTAACAAGTTAGTGACCAGCATTGGCTATATAATCCAGGGGTGATATGGTTAACTTTATTGTAGCTATAGTGAGAACAGTTACTTCGCGATTATCTGCTGTTTTCTCAATCAAGAAAAATCACTGGTTAAGTGTTTGCCAAAGGTTTTGTTCCACCAGGGAAATATTATCTTAATAATAAACAACCCAAATTCCGAAATAGTTGGGACAAAGTGTAAATTGTGAATAAAATCAAAACGCAATGACTTTCAAATCACACCAGCCAGTATTTTATTCAAAATAGAACAGAGATAACATAGCAAACATTGAAACTGAGAAATTTAACAATTTTATCCACAAAATGAGCTCATTTCGAATTTGATGGCTGCTACAAGTCTCAAAAAAGTTGGGACAGGGGCCTGTTTACCATGGTGTAGCATCCCCTCTTGTTTATTACACAGAGTGGAGGCATCTGGGCTTTGAGGAGCCAGGTTTCATGAGTTTAGCCACTGGAATTTGATCCCACACTTGTTTAATACAGGCTTCCAGCTGCTGGAGAGTTTTGGGTCTCCTTTGATGGGCTTTTCATTTAATTAGGCGCCAAATGTTCTCAATCGGTGAAAGATCAGGACTGCAGGCAGGCCAGTTCAGCACTTTTCTACTATGAAGCCATGCTGTTGTAATAGCTGCAGTATGTGGTTTTGCATTGTCCTGCTGAAATACATAAGGCTCTCCCTGCAAAGGAGGTCATCTGGAGGGGGGCATATGTTACTCTAACACCTTTATATACCTTTCAGCATTCATTGTGCTTTTTAAAACATGCAAGTGTCCCACACCATATGCACTAATGTATCCCCATACCATCAGAGGTGCTGGCTTTTGAACTGAACGCTGATAACAGGAGGGGTGGTCTTCCTCCTCTTTAGCCCGGAGGACATGACGCCCATGATTTCCAACAAGAATGTGAAATTTGGATTCGTCTGACCAAAGGACACTTTGCCATATGCTACAGTCAATTTTAAATGAGCCTTGACCCACAGAACACAGCGGCACTGCTGGATCATGCTCAACAATGGCTTCCTTTTCGCACAATAGAGTTTTAGGTGGCATATGTGGATGGCACGGCGAACTGTGTTTACAGACAGTGGTTTCTTGAAGTATTCCTGGGCCCATTTAGTAATGTCAATGACAGAATCATGCCGGTGAGTGATGCAGTGGCGTCTAAGGGCCAGAAGATCACAGGCATCCAGTAAAGGTTATCGGCCTTGTCCCTTACGTACAGAGATTTTTCCAGTTTCTCTGAATCTTTTCGTGACGTTATGCACTGTTAATGATGAGACCTTCAAAGCCTTTGCAATTTTGATGTTGAGGAACATTGTTTTTAAAGTATTCCACAAAGGTTGGAGAGCCTCTGGTCATCTTCTGAGAGACTCAGCCTCTCTAAGACATTCCTTTTATAGCCAATCATGTTACACACCCGATGCCAGTTAACTTACTTAATTGCTAAATGTACTTTCAGCTGATTCTCTTATATATTCATTGCTTTTTCAGCCCCTTTTTTTGCCTGTGTCCCAACTTTTTTGAGACCTGTTGAAGCAAGAAAATCTGAAATAAGCTCATTTTGTGGATAAAAATGCAAAATGTGTCAGTTTCATCATTTGAAATGCTATGTATCGGCGCTTTTCCACTACATGGTACCTGCTCTACTCTGCTCTAGTCGGCACCGGGTACTTTTTTGGGGCTGCTTTTCCATGAGAGGATAGAAATGCCTCCGTTGTACCTGCTTGTCTTTGTGATGCAGCATGTTATTTGTACATATCTTTTTGCTTTAAGGGTACCCTTGCAAGTCACCCATGCAATGTGCAGTGACACAATCCCATTCCTGATTCAATGTGCAGTGACACAATCCCATACCTGATTCAATGTGCAGTGACACAATCCCATACCTGATAACAGCTTGCATTGAGTGTAAATGTGGCTTCAGTCAAATGAACTTGAAAAGTGCCACAACAATGTCAAGTCTAGAGCTCAAAAATTTCTCAGCACTACTGCCGAGCAAATGTGATCCAATGGGCAAATTTTCCTCCAAGGTATTGTTAGTTCATGGCTTTATACAAGTCACTGACAACCGCAAACAACCACAAGGCATGAGGGGGAGAAACAATAAGAGACAAATTAATGATTATGAGAAATAGAGGAACATTCTGTGAGACAGTCATTCACACAGGTGTATGCATATGTTTGGGCAACTCTGGCTAATTTACTGTACCACACTAACAACTCCATATGCACTGCCCATCCAAAAAAAGTTGCACACAATAATATTTTGTTGGGCCCCCTTTAATTTTAATCACGGTGCACATTTGTTGTGGTATTGCTTTGAAAATCTAATACAATGTCGCAACATTTAATTCCAACCAGATTTGCTCTCATTTTCGGCTGAGATATTGCATTGACGACAGGAGAGTCAAACCACTCCGTTAAGCCTTCTCCAGCACATCTCAAAAGACTTCGGTTGGTTAAGGTCCGGACTTTGAAATGGCCAACTCATGTGAAAATGATTCCTCGTACACGATGAACCATTCTTCCACAGTTTAAGCCCAATGAATCTTGGTATTGTCATCCTGGAATATGCCTTTGCCATCAAAGATTAGAAAGTCCATTGATGGACCACTGGTCATTCAGCATATTCAGGTAGTCCGCTGAATTCATTTTATTGCTGGAGAACAGTGTTGAGCCTCGACCTGATCAAGTGAAGCAATCTCAGATCATATCACTGCTTCCAGAGGCTTGTACAGTAGGCACTCCGCCTGACAGGTGCATCGCTTCGTGGGCTTCCTTTCTTATCCTGACGCGCCCTTCACTCTGGAATAGGGCAAATCCGGACTCATTCGACCACATGACCTTATTCCATTACTGCTTGGTCTGCTTTTCTCCCTTGCAAATTGAAGTCGTTTTTTCCCCGAATCCGCCTCACTAACAAGTGGCTTTCCTGAGGCCCTGCAGCTGTTCTGTCCTAATCTCACAAGTGTTTGTTGCATCCAGTGTGTGGAAATACTCCTACCTTCATAATAAAAAATAGCCATAAGTTCTACTTTTGATTTTTTTTAAGATTAGATTTCACCGAGCATTTTCGTAATCTCCGAAAGGGATCAGTCATGATTTCCCTGCAACCTACTTCTTCCCCGAAGTTGACAGTTCACCACTATCCTTCTAGATTTTAATTTTTTGTTGGACAGTTCCTGACCCAATTCAAGTGATTTCAGTAATCTGCTAGTCAGTTTTTTTTTTTTTTTTAATGCTGGCCAATAATTTGCCCCTCTTGAAACACAGTAACATCTTTTAAAAAAAACCATAAGATACGTCTTCTGGTTGGGTTTTTTTTTTGTGAGGAAATGAGAAGTTACACACTGATTCAGTCCCAGTTAAAAGAAATTCAGAACTGCAGTAATGATTCAATCATAGGCTCTTGAGTATTGCTTATTTTTATCCAAACAGCAACTTTTTTTGGACAGACAGTGTATATTGCAACTCAGAATAATAGGTCACGTTTCTGACCGCAGCACTGCGCTGTGTGATAGCATATGATGTTCTGTTGATATTACACATTACTATAGGAAAGTTGCAATCCCATTTCAAGTGAAGTGTCACTTGAATTAAAAGCTGGTAACAGTTTCACAAGCTTAATGTCAACTCTACACGTACACTGGTCAGTCACAACATTAAAGCCACCAGCCAAATATTGTGTAGGTCTCCCTGGTGCCAACAAAACAGCACCGCCAAATGGAAGTTCCTTTGAATTCCCAGACCCAGGGTTTCCCAGCAGAATATTTCCCAGAGCATCACAATCCCTTCACCGGTTTGTCCTCTTCCCACAGTGCATCCTGGAATCACGTGTTCCCCAGGGAAATATTGCACTTATACCAAGGCCAGTGCACGTGATGGAAAAAAACAGGACTTACTGGACCAGGTGACCCTCTTTAGTTGCTTCACAGTCCAGTTCTGACGCTCACATGCCCATTGTTGGCACTTTCACCAATGGACCGGGGTTAGCATGGACACTCCGACCGGTCTGCAGGTATATTCCCTACACGAAGAAGGACCGATGCACTGCGTGTTGTGACACATTCATCATGTATCATTAAAATTCGCAGTGACTTGCGCCACAGTAGCACTTCTGTCAGTTCAGAAAAAATGGGATGGCCTTCCTTGTCCTTGCACATGAATGAACCTTAGGCACCCAAAACCCTGCTGCCGGTTAATGGTTTGTCGCTCCTCGGACCACTGTCAGTAGGTGCTCACCTCTGATGACTGCAAACACCTAGAGGCCTTGCCGCTTCACAGATGCTCTGATCCACACATCTGGTCATGAAAATTGGCCCTTGTCAAAGTTGCTCAAGTCCCATTTTCCCAAGTCCCAAGTCGACTTACGAGAAATGACTGTTCACTAACCATCATTGTTACCAGATAATCAACATTATTTGCTTCAGCTGTGAGTGGTGGTAGGGATTTGACTCATCAGTGTGCATGTATCTGTATATTATTCTTATACAATGCATATTTATTCAAAAAATTATTATTATTATTATTATTATTATTATTATTATTATCATTTTTTTATACATCTGATAAATAAAATAGGTATGCACCTGTTTTGTTTATCAGATGTAGAAAGATAATATTATCCATTAACTCAAAGATGAACCATCCCCTTGATTTTTTTTCCAGCAATCTTCCTCTGGTTGTAGAGCTGTTTTTCATGAAATTCAAATTCAAGCCCAATAGCTTCCCAATGTTAAATGCCACATAGTAAGAGGTGAACTGTTAGAAGTAGAACAGGAATAGTTTGCTTGACACAATCAAGTTCAAAATGGCTATAATTCTTTAAAAAAAAAGCCCAATTTGGCTAAATGGACAAACATTTTTTTTCCATGTTCCAAAAGGTCAACAACAAAACATTAAGGAGAAGAAGACAATGCAGCATGTCTGTGGGAACGTTAACAGCTGTACTGGTGTGAATTCTCATCGCCACATGATTGGCATGGTAAGAAAAAATAAAGAGTACGGCTGGCAATTATTATTACAAATGGTGGGTATTTTGATTTAAGATTTGATTTATTTTTTTTTTTTGCTGAATAAAAATGTTTATCTATTTTTTTAATATAACCCCAATTGGCACATCATGGTCAATAAAATCACATCAAAAAATACTGAATTAGAAAGTCACACTCTTTTATATTGAAAACAGTAAAAAAAAAATTTGATGTTCTAGCATATGATTTAATTGCTTAAATCCATCCAAAACGTTGGTGCAGTTGACTATTTACTATTGTGTCATATCACCATCTCTTTCAATCAGGCTTATTAAGCATTTTAACACTGAAGACAGCAGCTGGTCAAGTTTAGAAAATGCAATCAGGACTGTAGCACCTGCAAATGTAGCGCCTGCACTCTCAGTTTATGCAGCCGTGCCTTTGTAATCCATGCAGAAATTGGTCTGGGGTTGTCTTGCTGAAAAATGCAAGGACATCCCTGGAATAGAAGACATCTACATGGCAGCATAAATATATCCAAGACATAAGCTGGCTGCTTATTGAATGGAAATGAAAAATAGGCCAATGCTGAGCACCAAAAGACAACCCCTCCCAGCCCTTAACTAATGATTAATATATAGCGGCACAGATCACTGTGCTAAGAACAGAAGTGAAATCCACAAATAGCCTTATGTTGCACACTTATTCCTCCCAAGGAATCTGTTTACCAATTTTAAAGCAGCTGTGGTCAGTACATTTGGAAATATGGCTCAGACAAAACTTTCAAGTTCAAGGTCACTGTGCCTGGTGAAAGGTAAAATCCAGTAATGACCCTTACCATGCACACCTAACCCTAACATGAAACCTGCACATCAAATTTGAAGCTGCTGTGGTTCATGCTTTTGGAAATATGGCCTGGACAAAATTTTTAAGTTCAAGGTCACTGTCCCAAGGTCAAAGGTCAAATCCTTTAATGACCCTTATGTTGCATATCCCTCACAAAGAACATGAAAAACAAATTTGAAGCTCCTTTGGGCAACACTTTCAGAGATACGGCCCAGACAAATTAAGGGGTCGTCCGCCCACCCGCCAAGACACCACAGGGTATAACAATGCTGACAGGGCAAAAACCAAAAGAGACTGCGACCGCCTGCTCCACATGCAACCGTTCCAAAGTGATAACGCAAAGAAAATGAGGCCTGCACTGAACAATAATCGCTCTTGTCTTTTCTCATTCCGCAAAATAGCCCCGCTGAATTTTTCATGTTCCCCGGAATTAAATCTAATTTCCTATTACGCTACAGCCAGGGTGCCTCATGTTTCATTTACCTGATCGAAAAGCCAATTTCCAGCACTAACAGTATTCAGGGCCCGATGTGCGACGGCCGTGTGAGAGACTCAGGAACCTCGCTCTGTGAGGCTGAGAGGCTCTCCCTTCAGCAGGGTACTGCCTCGGGAAACAGTAGCATGTCAACATAGAGTCAGATTAGGGCAGGGGGGGTGCACCACAAGGATCTGTTTCTGGATTTTAAGGCCAACTTCTGCTCTCACTTATTGAATTAGCTCACTTGCATCTTTATTTGATCTCATTGGGCACCAGCTTCAGGATTGTCTGGCCTTCGCTAGCTCCTTCTATAATCTGCAGGCTGCTCCAGAGTTGGTCCCTCACCTAGTAAAAGCCCACGAATCGGCAAGTCCAAGGTGTACACAAGACACCATTTAATATAGACTAATGCTGAAACTCAATTCTGTTGAATCCATTTATTTGTAGATCCCTGCAGTAATTGTGTTTCTGCCACATCCATTCTACCTAAATTTCAGTGTGGGCCTGCCAGGGGAGAATAGACTCTTTATAGCAGGTTTTACCCGATTAATTGTTCCAATCTGACAGTTTTTTCATGCCACTGCTTGATTTGACCAGTTTACACCAGGGTAAGGGTATCGTTCAATTTCCCTCAGTAAAGCACCTCGGTTACAGTTCACTGAGAAGTGCTGTTCAAATTAGATTTACTTCGCTGAATTTGATGCTACTTAGATCACATGCGTGTCCACTGTATTATACTGTGTTCAAACGCAGGCATGAACCGGCACAATTTGCAACGCCATCTGCAAACCAAATTTCGATTATTTGACAGTAACAAAAAACTTGCCCTCAACAATCACAGGTGTGCGCCTCTGATTTAGGGGCACCAGAGTAGCATGACCAGTAAGATGTTTAACATGGTCACAAGGCTGTAAGTATTTCAAGATCAAATCCTGGATAAATCAGGATAAATCCAATTATGCGCCCTCCTCTGTTGGGTTAGGTTAATTGTAACTCCTTCTGTTTTTGCAGTAGAGATGCCTCCTAGCCGCTCATCAGGGAACTGACTCTCAGAAAAAAATATATATATTCTTCATCCTGTCTCCACAGAGAATTCCTTTTGAAACCCTTTATTGTGAAAGTCCCCAGGTTTAGACATTCTCCTGACATAGAACCCTCCAACTAGACAGTTTTCCCAGTTCCTTTCAGAATTTTTTGCTCTGAGAGTGTATATGCAAGTTACCAGTTGCCATGAGAGAGAGAGAGAGAGAGAGAGAGAGAGAGAGAGAGAGAGACCCCATTAATTGAGACATTATAAAGCAGCAAATCAATAACATTGCAAAGACAGCATCACAACATAAAAAAACAGCATGACCAAAAAAGAAGAGAGAGAGAGAGAGAGAGAGAGAGAGATCCTTTCAATGAATGGTGCCAAGCCTTCTGAAATGCTCTTTGTAGTTTTCAGTGTGGCACATAAGTGACTGGGTCAGAGAGGTCCAGTCAGTCAAACTTCAGCATTCCCAATGCAAGCCTGGGTCGTACATCAGTAATGCAGAACCATGAAACAAATACTGAAACAAATAAGTGGGTGGGGGAAGGGGGGGTAGTGAGCTAATCCATCCATTGATTAGCTATACACTGAATTCATGCAGATATATAATCAAACAAGGCATAGTGCTGGGTGTACATGCAAAATAACAGAATACTGTGCAGTAAAATCTCCAGGGAGATTATTTTCTGAGGGTAAATGGGTTGATTTCGGAAGTGCAGATATAATTGAATTTGCTCATTTAGAAAATTTCAAGCATGTTATCCATGAAATCACGCAATGAAAATTCTGGATGTATGCACGAACACCAAGTTTAGTCTTGGACAAAATAAAATTTTCCGTGTAGACTTTCCATCCAATATTTAATTAAGTCCTAGACCGTGCCAATGAGACCAGCTAAAAATGCTGTCAAAGGCATGAAAACATCTGTTTCACATTTTAGCACAGTTGATTGAAGGCAACTTAAGCTAAGATAACACGAAACTGAAATGATGCAGATAGACATTCTGACATTGCCATTTCCAACCTGTACAATCCCAGCGGAGAACCCCAGCTTGAACCCGCCTAAGATGACAAAGATGCAAAAAGTTCTGCTTTCAACATTTTAAGTGGCCGACCAAAATTTTTCCAGGTGACTCCAGCGTACGAACATACAGCTTAAATAGCTTTGACCACAGTTGTCCAGCCAGAGACCTTTAAACCAGCCGCAGACCAGCCATGCTCAACCAAAAGTGACAGAACTCTGCTGAGATCATATTAAAACAGCCTGGAATTCTATTGTGTCTCAGCAGGAATTTTCAGTATCGATGTCATTGAAAATCTGAAAACTTTCGGTGCATGCAAATCGAGTTAAATAATCTCCACACTTTGCAATGTCTCGGAATGTAAAGCGTGACTTCCGGCGGCGGAATAATGATGCTTTCAGATGCTTTCAATTTTTTTTTAAACTGGTGTCCGACGCGAAAATATGCTTTTCTGACTTCAGTGGTTTTTGAAATAAGAAAATGCTGATGTCCATATCTCCATTAAATCTCAGCAGTGTCTGTACTCTCACTGTAACTGACTAGATGTGATCGATATAAGAGCCAATATTCGCAGTGCTGATTTAAGTTGTCGTTCACGTGCGCCCGCCGTCGCTACTCTACCTCCACTATCGCCCACTGACCAGCGCGGATACGGGATACGGGAGATGTCCCCGGGCTTCACCTGAAAACTCCCGCACATACCGACAGCGAGAAAGAAGAAGCGACTGCTGGTGCAGTAAAAATGCCACTGCGGTACAAGATCACAGCAAATTAATCACAAATGCATTACAAACGATTGTATGGCATTTCGTCGGTAGCCTGTACATTGCATAAATGCAGACATGGTTTCGTCATCGTCGTACAGCAAAAATAAGCACGAGTCAAAAATCCATGCAATCATGTGGTAATCTACAATCCACCTAGAATTGCCAGAAAATGATTACGCTTTCAGAGACTGTTGCCATGATTTACTGCAAAAATAAATAGGCTAGACTGTTTTGTTTGCCCAAGTCGCTGTCATTAGGCCGAGCGGGGTTGTTAATCCGTCTCTGACAGGCAATATGCTTTCTGTTGTTACTGTACAGAAGCCATACTGAACAGATAGCGACGCGACTATAGCATCGAAAACAACCCTAACCTATTACACCCCCAAAATTATAGTGTCCACACACCTCTTCCTAGGCTACAATAATCAATTAATACCTAAAACTGAGAGATGGCGAGGTTGTTTAACATGTAAACATCGACTTTAAAAATAAAACAAATCGACATACAACACATGGTGATGACCAACTCAGGATGGGAATTTACGACGTACAATAAATGCAGAGTGGGTTATTCCTGTTCCCTGACGAGCGCGTCACCACCATAATCTCTAACCCCCATCCATATTTTTCCCGAATTATAAGCGAATCCCCGAGAAGAAGAAAAAACTAAAATACGATTGCAGGGCATGAACTTGTTTACCTGAAAGCTAAGAGCGCAGTCCCCAATTCCAGCTTGTTATAATTTAGCGCACGGTGCTCCTTTAAGAAGATGGGCTTCTGTGCAGCGACGCTGCTTTCTCCTCTGGAAAACGTCACTGAGGAGGGGGGGGGATGCGAGTTCATGGTACCATCTGATCTCAGCCTGCTGGATACAGCCCTTGACAGGCACCTAGAAAAATTGAAGGACGCCGCCGCATGCATCGAAGGGTTTTATATTTACCGAGGAAATAGGTGACCAATAAAATCATCAATTGCATCGGCACCAGTCGTTTCTCGCGGCCAGAGGAGCGCCCTGAGTGAGCAGTTTTACATTATTTTGAATTGTAGGAGCCAACACAAAAGCGAGATAGTGCTTCCACTATGTATAAAGGTGTGATTCAAGGGAGACCCCTCAGTAATAGCACTATATTTGTTGTTCCCTCATGAAATTTTTGTTACTCTGGGGGTGAAAATTCTTGTTTCACAAGTACTACCACTTAAGCACTTTGACTGCCTTGGGGCGCAGTGTCTTGGCATTGATGTTTTGAATCATTTGAGTGTATTTGATTTGTATATCGCTGGGGAATATATTCGCTTTGTTTTCAATTCATTCAATCGTCTGTTAGCTTTTGCTTCATTCACAACTAAATCCAGGAGAGAAAAAGGACTATAGGCTCACTCAACTTTCATAGTTGCACGACAGATTTCAGCCTAAACACAAAAAGTATTCAGATCACTACTAAGACTCCAGGGTCCTACAGTGGGGTGCAAAAATTTGGGCACTCTTGGTTTAAATGTCTGTTACAATTAATCTCCGAGTGATTGAAAGCAAACCTGAACACTAAATGCAACAAAGTTAAACGTGACACCTTTCTGCAAATTTTACAAACAAGCTTTTTTTGTGTGCAAAAGTTTGGGAACACTTTTGGATTATTCTTTGTTACCCTACTAAGGCCCAGACCCAGGTGATTTACTCGTTAGGGCTTCAATGAGTCAGGTGAATAGAATTCCAGGGTTGAAATATATATTCTGAAGTAACTCCATGCATTCTAACGTATCCGACTGTGGTGGCTGTTGTTAAAAGCCATGTGTTCCTCTGACATCCTTGGACAGCTGTTTGAAATTAAAGATTTTTCCACCAACAAGGAGAGGGCAACAAACCCCCCCCCACCCCACACACACACACACACACACACACACACACTGCCAGAAACATCATAACAAATGGAAAATAAATGGAGCAATTGTAGTCAAGGCAAGACCTGGAAGACCAAGAAAAATTTCAGGTAGAATGTGTGATGATACGTTCAGAAATAGGCAAAATAGTGATATGACCCATTCATCCCCATGACTCATCAGTGAATGGTCAAATATTTAGCCTATTTAAAGCAGCTCTGTCATCGATTGATTGCAAAATAGCGATATGGCTCATTGGTCCCCATGGCTCATTGGACCCGAGTTTCCCCAACTGAACACAGTTTTTGTCCTTTAGATGCTTTTAGAAAGTAGTTTGGAAGAGGCTATTCGCCCTGCGGCAGTTCAGCACGAAAGATCAAAGTGCAGGGCGGATTATAAAATGAAATCTCTTATTGGTACAACAGCGGCGCAAATAGCAGAAGTGCTTCTCTTCCCAGGTGCTCCAAGGTATACTTGCAAATTGCCAGTTATGGTTTGATTATTTTGTTGAGAAAATTTAATGATTATGATGATAGGATCTGTCTTCACACACCATGTAAAATTTACACTTTTTCCTGTCTCCCTACTGACATGAATGCTTCACTTCACAATGGTCAAATCATTCCAAATTCCCAGGGCCATTCTGCAAAAGGCATAGCGTCAAATTAGTCAACTAAATATATATATATATATATATATATTTTTTTTTTTTTAAACATATGAACTAAGAAGATGCTTTTGCACTCAGTAATTAAACGTATCTCTTTTAATAGTGCTGTTTTCCAACAGTTTTTGTTTGTCGCAGCATTAATCCGGGGATACTGGCCCTGCCAAACAAGCTACTTAAGTTCTTTCTATAGGCAAGGTAAGCTATGCACCTTTGTTCCACATTCAAAACAGGGAGCCACAAGCCATTTAGTTTTACACCATATACACCCAAGGCAAGGTTACATTCTTGAGTTTCAAGATTCTGTACCTGTTGATACTAGACTTCAATCTTGGAGCTATAAGCAAACAGTGATTTTACTTTCAAACCACTTGGACAGTGAAGTTTGACTTTTTATCCCTCAGCTCTACTAAGGGGCAGAGGGGTATTTTTGTCCCCTTCGCAGACAGACGGGTGGCGGGCAGGAAAATTTGGTCTGGACCGTTTATCTGTGACTGCTTGAGTTAGGAATTTGATTTTGCATATGTGTACTCGCTTTAGCGGGTAGGTGCACCTTGTCGAGGTTTCGTACCTGAATGACCTTTGACCTCACCTCTCTGACCCTCACCTTTTAAACATTGTCCAAGCTATTTCTCTCAAACCACTTGGGTTAGGAACTTGATTTTGCATATGTGGACATACCTTGGTGGGTAGCCATGCCTGGTCAAGGTTTTGAACCTGAATGACCTTTGACCTTGGCTCAGTGACCTTCCCCTTTAAAACATTTTCCAGGCCATTTTGCTCAAACTGGTTGGGTTAGGAATTTGATTTTGCATATGTGGACTTGCCTTGGTGGGTAGCTGTGCCTCATCCAGGTTTTGTACCACAATGACCTTTCAATCTGGCTCAAACACCTTCAAGTTTGATTCAGTGTGTCGGGGCTGAGGGGTATTGCCTTCGCCTCCGCTAAGCACTTTCTTCTTAGAAAAGAAACAGTCTCACTTTCAAAGTTTTCCAGCTGTATTGCCAACCTGGTCACATGTATGTCCATTCCTCAGCATCAGTTAAGATGATGGAATGGGAGCTTTATGCAATATTAAATGTTGAGGGAAGAAAGTTCCAGAAAGGAACTTAACACATGCACACAGCAGCGAGAGACTCTGTACCAATCCTCCTTATCAGACTCTGGAAGGAGGTTTTGTGGAGGACCCCCCCACCCCCACTCCACCCCCATCCCACCCATCTGGTGTATAATACCCAAGAGGGTCTTCCACCTGCCAAGAGATGGAAGTTGTAAGTGCTATTCTCCAGAGATGCTGCAGTACAGCCCAGCCTAACCTCTTGCTTTTCTCTCTGAAATAAAAAAATTAACCATCCAATGGCAACTATTGGTGCCTCCTGGTGTTGGGAAGTTCTAACAGTTAAATAACTTGTTTAACTTCAGGCACTGTGAGCACTGGATGCAAGTGCATGGATGCTTAAATCCCCACACTTATCCAACATGCAAAATAAATGTATGGAATGTAACTTGTCAGTCACAATTTACAAATCAGCTGTTGAAAACAAAGTGTCCATTGTTGGATCAACCTTTATCAAAATGTGCCTTTTGTATCCATTTAAAATGTAAAAAATGTATTAAAAGTCACAAAAAGAAAAATTCAACATCGCCAGTCTAAAGATGGGGGTTTACCTCAAAGAATGATTTAAACGTGCATGAACAGTCACAGAAATAAAAAAGAAAGAAAATACGAACCAAAGCTTGTTCCTCCAAAAAATTGTCCCCAAATGTCCCCAAAACTCAAAGTTAAAGATCCCACAGACAACCAAATCTTGTGATGATAACAGCAGGAATCAACTCCCTGATGACTCCTCCACAGACTCCTTAAACTCCTTGCTGGATTCGACTTGAAAAATGCAACTATTTATCAAAGTTAGTTATTGGAAAAATGGCCTGACTGATCAAAAATACTCTCCTGGTGTTACAGCCCTCATGTCAACACCTTTGCACAGAATACTAATATCACCAATTTTCAGTATTGTGCATGAGCCTTTTTAAAGCTTTATAAGTCAGTATTTGTCTCACAGAGACTGGAAAATTATTCCAGTGAAGCAAGACGTTTGCAAGTTTAATTATAGAATCATTTAGCAATTAGAATTCAAAATTTACAGATGTCTGTGTTATATCCTTATGCGTCTTCTCTCATTCAACAGCTTGCGTGTCTCAAGGATGTATTGTCTCTTGTTAGGGCTTCACTAGGTAAGATACCCCGTGTCTTGTGTTGTCTGTGTCTCCGACTTCAGGCAGTCATTGTATGCAAAGGATATTAAATGGATATACAAAAGTATTAAGAATGATTGCTTCATTCACATCACGATAAATATGTCCAATATTTTTTGATGCCTGGAAATTAGGGGACCATGTACAAAGGTGCTGTAATTGCTAAACAGGAAGAATGCACCCTCAAATTAAAGCTGACAGTCGGCAGTTTCACTTGTCAGACTAACAGTGCAGGAGTACAGAACCAAAAAAAAAAGACACAGAAAATGTGTCACTGTCCAATGCGTTATGTAGCTACAGGCTACACCAGTGCTGATTCACAGCCCAAAGTCAACACCTGCAGCCTGCAGGTCTGGATGTCTGCAGCTAACATAGCTTTAAAGGGCTTTTGTGAAGCAAAATCAAATCAAAAGCCATTGTTCAACTTTGCACACAGACAGGTATGTATACACACGCTCCCGTTACACAGAAGTGCAGCCAGAGCTGGTTTTCACACAGGAGGACTTCGGCTGCACTTCTTTGATTCTGGACCCCTCATCAGTGTTAGATAGCTGTATACACACCAAACACTGACACCCCCCCAGCAAATTAGTGCAGTTACATTTTTTTAAGTGGTCAGTTAATGAGAATGTACATTGCCAAGCAATGCCCAGTTGATCAGAATCGAGAAGAATAAATAAAATGATAAAAAGAAATGATCAAGTTGTTAATGGTTACAAAGGCTCTATAACAATGGTCTTCTCCATTTTCTCAGAAAGTGGCCCAGCTATTTGGGTCATGAAAATCCTCAGTATACTCACAGTTTATGACACTTCATTTTGCTTTAATGACCCATATAAGAGCAAGTTCTCACTAATCAATTTATTTTGGATTTCTAAATATGATCAAAACTTGGTTACCAGAAAAGGGTAATTTCCGTATTCCGATTGACTAGCAAGCCGCCTCTTGAAAAAGTGAAAGATGCTCATGAAATTTACTAACACTGATACTGCAACAGCATTAAAACCACCTGCTTTATATTGTGCACTGTAGGTGTCCTTTTGACGGATAAGAAAACGGAATTGACTTGACTAGTTTACCTTTTTCAGTTGCTCTGAGATGCAGTTCCGATGCCCATTGTAGACACTTTTAGCAGTGGATCTGGGTAAGAATGGGCACTTCAGTCTACAGCTACAAAGTGCCATATGTAGTTGGGTGTGTTGCACTGCGTGTTGTGACACATTCTTCTCGTATCATGATAACTGCCTCTGACCTGAGCCACAGTAGCCCTGCTGTCAGCTCTGATCAGACAGGATACTAAGCTTTGGACCCCCCAACACCCCGTAGCGGGTTCACGGTTCGTCTCTCTCTCCACTGTCAGTAGGTACTCACCACAGATGACTGCGGACACCTCAGAGGCCTAGCTGCGTCAGACATGCACTGACCCACTCAACTGGACACAACAACTTGGCCCTGGCCAAAGTTGTCCAGGTCGCATTTCACCCACATCCGACACGTTGACTAAGAGAACCGACTGGTCACGTACTGTCTAAGTTCTATCCACAGACCTTGACATGTGCCAGTGATGCCCAGTAATCAATGTTATTTACTTCATCTGTGTGTGCTTCTGTTTTGTCCCTATGGGGGTATATTCTTAAGGGTCCGTATCCTGCTTAACATAATTTGTGTGCGACAACCTGGAAACGGATGACGAGACAGTATTTTAGTCCCAACGCGATCAACTGTTGTTCCACATTGGTGTTCATTTACCTGCACTGCCAAGTGTAGTGGTTCTCCCAGTGGTCCTATGTCCCAGCAATCCTTTAACCGACCCCTGAGAAATACAACGTTCCCCGCCAGTAAACATGCCGATACATCACTTAAAATTCAGACCTGGAATATACTCCCACTTTCTTTGATAGCAAAGGCTATTGCTATATTAGCAATCAATGAAATTTAGTGTTCCCCGGAAAATCAGTAGGACAAGTTAATGGTTTGACAAGCAAATTTTTTTCTTAAAAAACACACGCACATACACACACAGCTTTGCTTGCACTATACTTGTGGGGACCAAATAATTATTTTGTTCTCATAGTCTCCACGAGGCGTCTTGAAGTCCCAACAAGAACACTGTGACTTGAGGTTCTGCAGTAGTAACACCTGTCCAGAAGCTCTGAAGCAGTGATGACTCCATCCACTGTACCCAACGACAGCTGTGATTAAGTTTTGGGGCATTATTATGAAACCTGGCCGAGCGAGTACGCAAGAGCCTACAAATGAATCATTGTTGCAGTGATTGATGTTTCAGCTGGCAACACTTCGTAAACCCTGACCCATGCATGATGTAGCTTCTCATTTCCTAAACAACCATGTCGGAAGACGTATGCTGCAGTCGTGGAAAAGATCAAATTGTGTGTGTTTTGAGACGGCTTGCATGAAGCAAAGAAAAACAACTTTACAGAGATTGCAAAGATCACGGGAGGTAGTCCATGAACTGTCTAATGCAGATCAAAATCTGGAAGGATATGAGGAAACTGACAGCTTCATGGAGGAAATGGGCTGGAAAAAAATTATGAATAATCGTGAGCACATATCACCAAAATAGTTGTGGTCTCATCATGAAAACTGGCAGTAGACCTCGTGGCTTAGTTTGACTGTGAAAATGAGAGCATTTCCCACCCAAAATGCAACAAGAACTTGCATATTTGGGACTTAACAGCTGCATGGCCAAAAGTAAGTCCTTTGTCTGTGAGGCTAATTGGGAAAGATGACTTCAATTTGCTAGAGAGCCAAAGATTGGACTGTGGAGAAATGGAAGAATGTCATGTAGTCAAATGAGCCCACATTAACCCTATTCAAGAGTGATGGGCACATCAGGGTAAGAACGGTAGCCCATAAAGCGATGCACCGGTCATGTATAGTGTCCACTGCACAAGCGTCTGGAGGCAGTGTTATGATCCGAGGTTCCTTCAATTGCTCAGATCTAGCTTATGCTACGTTACGCAGCAATATAATTCAGTCAGCAGGCTATCAGAAAGTACAGAATCACCAGATTAACCTAAAAATGGATTTTTAAACCCCTGAAGGCACAAGTATTTTCCAGGGCGATAACGCCACGATTCGTGTGGCTCAAATTGTGCAAGAGTGGTTTAGCGAGCATGAGGAATCATTTTTGCACATGAATTGGCTTCGGCAGCAGTAATGTCTAATCTCGAGGAACCCGTTTCTGAATGGCAGTGAAGCATGAATAGGCAGAGCGGAAATTATTACTGCAGGGCTGACTCCCAATCAAAAGGAAGTTGCCAGCAGAAATATTAAGCATGGGATGGGTAATGAACCTTCCGGAATCAGTGATTCTCAGGAGTGTGTTCAAGTTGGAATTTCACCACATGGCTATGGAGTTGGAAAGTCAATTTTTACAAAATCCAGAAAAATAAAAAACAAAAAGCAAACTTGAGACTTTTCTTATCACTTTAATTTTAACAGAAATAATGAGCACTTTAAAAATGTAAGTTGAAAAATTATACAGAGACATTGCTGTCCCAGACAGACTTGTGGAGTTTATTTCAGGGACAATAACACTTTTTACTGGAGTTCTTGTGCCTGCTACACATGCAGCCCAATAATACAGAATACGATGAGGAGTCACGTAGATCGACACCAGTTTGAACAGCCATAATCTCATAAATAACCTACTGAACTCATCTTCAAATATTTTAAAAATTCCAAGTTTTGCTCGACAAGGAGTCAATAAATATTTTATTCAGCTGACTACAAGTGGTCAACTACTTCTGTAATAATACACTTACATTTCAGTTATGTACACTGTCTGATTAAGCCGCACGTGTGTATGCATGTGAGTTTACAGGTACATACACATATTTATTACATGGCGAAAAGCTATTGCCACAAACTCTTGTAGGGCGGATATATGGGGGACTAGCTGAGCGCGCCTGACATTAAAAACCCACCAGCAGAATTTATATAGATGTGAAATTATGCAGCCTTGCATACGACCATACAAATTTGTAGGCAATTTGCACTTTACAATGATTACATCAGAAACAGAACCAATAATCATCATTTCATCCTTCAAAGAACAGTAATAATGGTGTTAGTGCAGTAAATAGTACAAAAAAGAAAATCAATAATATCTAGTTATTTCAGTCCGTTGGGATCGTTTAGTACATCATCTGCTCCATCAGTGTCTAAATATCATATCCACTGTATGTGAAAAGAGGCTGGGGTGCAAGACAATATTTTTAAAGAAAACTCAATCTCCCACCTTCCCCACCCCCAAACCACTCCCCCCAGGAACACCCATCCTGCCCAAAATTGGCTCCATTCACTTCTACAAACATCCAACCAGACTATCCGCTTCCACAGCCTTAAATCAACAGTCACAGTTTCCAAATTTGAGAAAAAAAACTGAAATGACACGTTTTGAAACTCAAAAAGTTTTTGAAAGGTTTAAACAGGCTTCTCGTCTAACCAGGCTGAGAAATTTGACATCACATTAACAGTGTGGCAAATCAAAACTTCTATGCCAACTCCCCTTTTGCAAAGATTTGCCATTTTCAATACATCTCAAAGCTATGAATTACTGAGACCATTTCTGTGGGCAGAATTTCTCCGGATTTTGAAACTGAAATGACCGTTTGGAAATTGTTAACAAAGGCCAAAAGCCCAGTCATCAGGGGGCAAAGCTTCTTTTTGAATCTTTGAGGTTGCAAATATGTACACATTTCATACTAAATCCCTCATTGGTTGAGGCTTGAAGATTTGAAATATGTAAAATATGACAACTGTAATAAAAAATGTGAATAAATCAACCAATTACCAAATTAACTGTTTTGCCAACCATTTAACCTTTGATCAAATCTTTGTTGCTCGCCTTTAACAACAATTAAAACTGAAATGCAACAACCTGTTAAATTCAGGTCTTCAATACAGAAATGCCTTGAGTAAAAAGAATTTAAAAAAAAGAAATGTACACGAACAAATGCAAAAATTGAAAAAGAAGTCTCACCCTTTCAAGACCAAACTTGAAAACAGTTTTCTTATCAGGGGTCAAAAACTGGAGAACAAAATTTTGTCCCGGGAGAACATGGTCAAAAATCCCATGAATCATAGCTTTGTTGAATCTTGGTGAGATGGATGTGGCTGTCTTAGAAAGGGAAAACGGGTTTTGAAAATTCCTGCCTGCAGAGATTTTTTTTTTTTTTCAGAGCTTCAAAAGTTTTTTCCAACCTGAAAATAGTGACGGACTTAACACCACGCCCTACTCCCAACAAGCTGAAGGAATGCCGGCAGTTTTTCTGCGTGAGCTTCTAGGCTCATTTAGCGGCCTGCCAGATGATGATGGCCAGGATGGTAATGATCACCGACAGAACCATGGCCAGGATGCACATCTTCTTGCGAGATTTTCGCTGGATGGGAGAGAGAAACAGAGAATCAGGAGTCACTGAGCATTTTTGTGCTCTTTTTTTGGGGGAGGAGGGGTTGTTCTCTTCAGCCTCATGGTCTGCCACGACTTTTCGCGCCAGCAGGGAGATATGCAGGAAAAGCCCAGCTTAGTCCCGTGTAGGGCTTTTCCACTTGCACCTACTCGGCTCTACTCGACTCGACTCGACTGAACTCTGTTTCTAGGGTTTTCCATTAGATACCAGGTACTTTTTTAGTACCTACTCGGCCAAGGTTCCAAGCAAGCTGAGTCGAGCTGAAAATGTGACATCAGACTGCAGGCCACTGATTGGTCAGTCACAGGAGTTTGGGGTTGCCTTGCTATGATGACCCCACCCACGTTGAGGTGGTACTCAATTGTGATGGAAAACACCCAAAACCGAGTGGAGTAGAGTCGAGTAGAGTAGAGGCAAGTAGTGCTAAAACTGTGTAATGGAAAAGCGGCAAAAGACTGACAGACTCAATGCAAAAACTAGAAGAACAAAGCACAATGATCACCACACCACTGCTTACACGCATAAAACCCACAAACCCATATGAGAGTCCATAAAATACAGCTGCTGTTCTCAAACCTGTGGAGCTTCAGGCCAATTTTAAATTTTAGTGGAGATCCCTAGGTTTTCAAAGATCTCAAATATGTCTTGCTGAATTAGAGGGAAATGTGTTTAAAATGCTGTAAAAGACCTAGGTATTTGATGTAATTTGATGTAATGCTGTGGCCATAAAGAGAAGCCTCCAATTCCAAATATGAATATGACCCACTGATCTATATATTATATATATATAGATCAGTGATATGACCTCATCCTATTATTAAAAAAAAAAAAAAATAGGCGTGCAATGCACGGAATACCCCTCAGCCCGGCGTCGAAGTTTTTGGAGACGCCCGCCCGCCCAACCGCAGAAAGGATAGCAATACCCCGTCAGCCTTGAGGGCTGAGGGGTAAAAACATATATACTGAGTACAAATGAAAACGCACCACTTGAAAAAAGTCAATATTTAAGTTCAAATGAACTTCAATATAATTTTTATACAACAACAACACTACAGTGACGTCACCCGACATGCCAGGTGCAAGAAATGCAAGAATTTCAAGTTAACTGTAACGCTAGGCAATTTTTTGCAAAAACGCAACATCTTGCACGCACACCACGGGAAAAATGAATTTCACTCTGAATTTGTGCACACATTGCCTTTAAAAGCATGTGAATCCAAATAAAATTTCACTTCTTCACTGACACTTGTGAAACGTCGACTTACATGCCATAGGCATGCTTCAAATTGGCGCCAGCACCAGGGAAATTGCCAGACAACTACACTGCGCACACACAATGATCGCAAGACTCCATCAAAGGTTTCTGCAAACGGGGAGCACTCGGGTTGTCCTCGACCGGGTCAACAACGTGTGACAACGGCACGTCAGGACCGTTAGATCGTACGGGATCATGTCCGAGACCGAACACTACCAGCGACAAGAACGGCTGCTCAAGTCCAAGGACTATGTGGATTCATTCACCCCAACACCGTACGGAACCGACTGCGAGCTGCAGGCCTGCGTGCACGACGTCCTTATT
This sequence comes from Gymnothorax reevesii, assembly GCA_029721435.1. Classification (NCBI taxonomy): domain Eukaryota; kingdom Metazoa; phylum Chordata; class Actinopteri; order Anguilliformes; family Muraenidae; genus Gymnothorax; species Gymnothorax reevesii. The sequence continues at coordinate 117,160,664 of CM056577.1, forward strand.
TCGGCCCCATATTGACGGATCGTCATCAAAACCAGCGTCTACAGTGGGCAAACAGGCACAAGAATTGGCGACTACAACAATGGCACGGTGTCATCTTTTCTGACGAGTCACGATTTCACTTAAGGAACGCAGGTGGCCGTATACGTGTTTGGCGGAGACGTGGTGAACGTTATAACGCCAATTGTGTCGTTCAAACAGACCGTTGGGGTGGTGGCAGCGTTATGGTGTGGGGTGGAATAAGCTACCGTCACAGAACCCCTCTCCATATCTGCAGAGGAAGGGTGAACGGCGTCTACTACCAGGACCAGGTGCGACAGAACCATGTTGTGCTGTTTTTCAACCAACACCACGATGTCCACACGTTCCAACAGGACAATGCTAGGGCACACACTGCAAGGGTGTCCATGCAGTACCTTGCACAGCAGAACATCCCCGTACTTCAGTGGCCAGCTCTGTCACCCGACCTCTCCCCTATCGAGCACTTATGGGATGAAATTGGACGACGTCTTTCACGTCGACGCCAGATGGACAACATCCGAGAACTTGAGGTTGCCCTTGTTCAGGAGTGGAATGCTATCCCTGAGAACACCATCCAGAGACTGATCAACTCCATGCGACGACGATGCACCTCATGAGTCAATGCAAATGGTGGTCACACCCGTTATTGACTTTCCTGTTTGACCTATACACCAATTAAACCTCTCTCGCGCATTAACATTATCGTGAATGAAATTGAATGATGTTTACATGTCTTCTTAAATCATTCATTATCTCAAATGCGTCATACGTATATACTTCACAAATTAATCCATGGAGCTATTCCAAATTTCGCGAGTGGTGCGTTTTCATTTGTACTCAGTATATATTCTTTTTCTGACTTTGAATGTACTTAAGAAAAAACTTAAGTGAACAGTGAGAGTTTAGGAGGCTGACCCTTGAAGGTGTACAATTCAATTACATGGTTAAACCGCTCGTAACGGAGTATTCCAATCATATGTATCTGTGATTCCAAATAATGACGTAACAACACGTGCTGAAGATTGAAACCAATGGAGTCTGAGGACACTGAAAACTTCGGGATGGAAAAAACAAAAACGGAATCGTGACACCAAAGGTACCCATCACAGGACAAGCTTGATCTTACGGTTGTAAGCCCTGTGACGGAGCCGTTTTTATTCATTGTAGAAGAGTGAAGATGATGAGAGATTTGAACTGGCAGGCTCTCTGAGGGCGAAGGCGGGCTCTCACCTGGTAGTACGCTGCCCTCTGCAGCTGCTCCGTCCCGCGCTCCACATGCACCTCAGCACTTTCCACGTTCGCCTCGATGCTGTCTGCCGAGCGGAGACAGGCCCGGTCAGTCACTGCGCTCAGTGCGTACGGTTCCACTACAGGACTGATGTCATCGCACACACTGAGGACAGGACCAGCACTCATACATCCACTCAAATGAATCAACTGACTCAAGTGACTCAACTCACTCGACTCATCAAACACACACACATTCAAATTGTCTGAGAGGGTCCAGTGTTGCCAACTTACCACTCAGCTCTTACAGACACTCAATGCACTTACCGATCATTTCTCCCTGATCATGAATCATCACTGCCAGGTCCTTAAAAATCTGGTTCACGTCCATGATATCAGACTGGAAGGACAGGAGGGGTGAATCAGCAATTCGAATGGTAGTAACCTCTATTTTCAGTAATACCAGATGTAAAATCAACTAGTCCATTTCCAAAGGAAAGCACCTATTATGGAGCACCATTCTGAAATGCCTTGTTACTGCTGGTCAGGAGCCTCTTCACACATTTCATATACAGTCAAGCTAAATTAATGCAGTTTTCCAGTGGAACGACAGCCTCAAAAATACACAGTGCGGTCTTGCTAAAAAAAAAAAAAAAAAAAAAAAAACCCTTATTTTTATACAACACTGCATCCTGTCATTTTTCTGTCAATAAGCCATTGGAATTTGATCCGACTCTTGTTTAATACAGGCTTCCAGCTGCTGGAAGCTGCTGGGTTTCCTTTAACGGACTTTTCGTTTCATTATGTGCCAAATGTTCCTAAATCGGTGAAAGATCAAGACTGCAGGACGGACTCTATGAAGCCATCCATCCATTTTCTATACCCGCCTATTCCTCCCTAGGGTCACGGGGCAAGCTGGAGCCTATCCCAGCTGACTACGGGCAAAGGCAGGGACCCACCCTGAACAGCTTGCCAATCCATCGCAGGGCGCACACACCATTTGCTCTCACACTAATACCTATGGGCAATTTGGTGTCTCCAATTAGCCTGATATGCATGTCTTTGGACTGTGGGAGGAAACCGGAGTACCCAACACGGGGAGAACATGCAAACTCCACACAGAAAGGCCCCAGGCCGGATTCGAACCCACGACCTTCTTGCTGTGAGGCAGCAGTGCTAACCACTGTGCCACCGTGCCACCCGGAGATATAAATAATAAATGTAAATTAAAAAAAATTAATTATAAATAATAAACAGAAATGTTTCATGAAACAATTAAGTAAGTCAGAAAAAAATACTGATATTAGGTCTAGAAAAAAATAGGTTTGATTCCTATTACGTCCCAAATAGAAATAGGGTAGGTAGGTAGGTAGGAACATTATTTTATTTTTAAAAAATATTTTAATGCAGTACTTCTTAATAAAATTTTAAACCACAATAAAGCCACTCTATAGGCCCTATACTCAAATCTCTACAGTAATCTCAAAAATTATTTTTTTTGTCCAAAAAGTGTGCAACGACAGTGGGCAAGATACCTTTAGCAATCAAAAACGCCAATAAAATGTTTCGGGTAGGGGGAAAATAAGGACTGTCGGGTAATAGGAATCACGGGTATTTTTTTCTATGCCTTATCACACTTATACTGGAGCAAAATTATTTTTATATTTTTATATTTTATATTTTTTATATTTTTTTTTTCTTTTATATTTCTGAATTAATTATGCTACCCATTAATTATATTAAAAACATAATTAAGGTCAGATTCAATTCAGTTCACAAACTTCAAAGTTGCATAATATTGTGGCGGTCCTGCCAGTTTGTGTTAAAGTTCGTTGCTAAAACATAGAAAAATAGCGGAGTATCGCTATTGGCTGCACCTGGGGAGGGAGAGAGAGCCAATCAGGTCCGGGGCGGGGGGTATAAGACGGCTGAGTCGCCAGCGTGGGTTAGTGACTGTGTGTCATTGTGAATACTATGTGACAGAGAGAAATGAGTGCATTTGCGAGAGATGAAGAAACGGTCCTTTTAAGGGCCGAACAGCAAATAAAGCGAAGCCCGCCCCAGGAGCTGCGAGAACCGCTTTTCCTGCCTCAGTCTCAGTCCTTCCGTAGCGAGACCGCCACAGTATGATGCGTGCGCAAGGGCCGAGCCGACCGAGGGGCGAAATGTCGGGCATAAGACAGCCTGCAGGCCTATCTTATTTTTCAGAGAGATATTTATTGATTCTACATCCCTACCATAACTCAGAGTATCCGTAAATGAACAGATTTTTATAGATTTTGCATAGATAAAACTTACCTTTCCTCGTGTACCTGTAACTCACCTGGAGCATTTACGCATCGGATCATTGTCGAAAGACGAAACTGGGTCATTGCGCCGAAAAGCCTGACGCCACTGATTATCTGGCTCGTACATTGAGTTATTAGGCCTCTAACACTCAACTACACTAAACTATTTGCTCGATATTTACATATCAGAGATATTAGAGAAGAATCATCATTCAAGAAATTACGCGTCAACAAAGCAGGAAATGCGAACAGCTGTACATCAAAGAACGCCGCTTACGCAAGAGGTGCAATTGAAAAGTTGAATTTCAATATGAAATACGATTCGTGCTTCGTGTTGAATCCTTAGCGAAAAACACACAATCCACACATTTGTTTGATTACACATAAAAATACTTACAGTTGTATGAGATAACGTAACGTTTTAAGATATTATTTTAAAAAATATCACGAAATTCAATTTTATTTCCGTTTGTAAATGCCAATCCCACATTTATATATTTTGCGTAACTAAGCGCGTCACTAATGTATACTACTCATTTTCGAAATTAAACTCGGGCGGCAGGCCTCGCCCACAATACAACCTACACAAATTAATTCATTAATAATAATAATAATTATTAACTTTAAAGGTCACAAAATGTCAAGTTGTGGTCCAAAAATGGACTTCATACATGACGTTCTACAATGTAAATATCTCTATCCAAACCTTGGCTCAATCTGTGACCGTTTTGGCGATACAAGTCATTGTTAATTCACCGTGGAGTCTGACCCTCAAAAGGTCACTGACAGTCAAATTGAATGTCACCAAATGAAAGTTCATATGTGACTTCAGAGAAGTCAGTAACACAAACCTAGGCTCCATCTGTGACCATTTTAGTGATACAAGTCATTGAATTTTCACTAAGTCACATTTAACCTTTGAAGGTCAAAAAGGAGTCACCAAATGAAAGTTCATACATGACTTCCTATACGTCTCAGATACAAACCTAGACTCCATCTGTGACCGTTTTGGCAATATAAGTCATTGTAATTGTATTATGACAAGTTTGACGTTCAAATGTCACCAACAGTCAAGTTGAATGTCACCAAATGAAAGTTCATATGTGACTTCCTATTTCAGCAACACAAACCTAGGCTCATTCTGTGGCCTTTTCAGTGACAGAAGTCATTGAATTCTCTCTTGGACAAGTTTGATTTTCGAAGGTCAATATGAAGGTCACCAAATGAAAATTCATACATGACTTCCTACACGTCTCCAATACAAGTAGTAGTTTGGCCATTGAAGGTCACTGAAGGTCAAGTTCAAGGCCACCCAATGAAACTTCATACATGACTTCCTATATGCCCACAATACAAGCCAAAGCTCGATCCGTAATAGTTATGGTGATAGAAGTCATTGAAATTTCACTCTGTGAAGTTTGACCTTCGAAGGTTGCTGAAGGTCAAGTTTAAGGCCACCAAATGAAAGTTCATACATGACTTCCTAAAAGTGTTCAATGCACATATGTTCCTAATCTTCCATATTTTCAAGCCTGGTAGGCTCTGAAAATTGTACAATTTTGCTTGACCTCAAGTTTGACCTTTCAGGGTCATCTGAGGTCAACTTTAACAAAGCCAAAATATAGGTCATATATAACTTCCTATATGTCTGTAATACAAACTTAATCTCCATCTGTAACCATTTAGCTTCCATAGGCAATTTGGCCCATTCTCCATAAGACCCAATGTTTAAGTACAGCACCCCCACTAGACACACTTCCGTCGATTCAATCAAAATGGTACTCGCACTGTACATAAAGTGTATCATCAAGGTGAGATGATTGCCAGATTTAGAAAAAAAAGTTAGACAGTTTTTGTGAAATATTTTTTTTTTAAACTTCAAGTCATATCTTTTAACATTGTTAATACAAGGGCATTTGCCTCCTTCCTGATTTCTAACTTTTTTGCATATTTTTCATACTTAAATGTTTCAGATCAAACAAATTTTAATACAAGACAAAGATAACCCGAGTAAATACAACATGCATACATACATTTAAATGATGATTCCATTCATTAAGGGGAAAAAGCTATCCAAACCTACCTGGCCCTATGTGAAAAAGTAATTGCCCCCCCTTCCTAAATCATCAATTAACTGATTAACCACATTTTTGAGTCCAATTTTACTAGTTTCACCCAGGCCCGATTACTGCCAGACCTGTTGAATCAATAAATCGCTTCAACAGAACCTGTTGACAAAGTGAAGTAGGCTAAAACATCTCAAAAAGCAACACATCATGCTGTGAACTAAAGAATTTCAAGAACAGATGAGAAAAAGAAATTGACATCTGTCAGTCTGGAAAGAGTCGCAAAACCATATCTAAGGCTTTGGGACTCTGGCAATAGCCATTATCCACAAATGGAGAAAACTTGGAACAGTGGTAAACCTTCCCAGGAGTGGCCAGCCTACCAAAATTACTGTGGCTGCCCACTGCTCATTAGAGACTATAATGGGTCAAACGCAGAAGACAAATTACCTGAGGGGTTCAAAAACAAAGAGAGTATATCTCAACGATGACCATTTTAAGTCCTGTAGGTGCAATCGATACCATGATGGAAAAATCTCCAAGCAGAGGACTGCAGGGCCGTCTTCACTATTTGCCAGTAAGAGGGCAGAGACCCGGTAAAAACTATAGTCCGTCTTCATAGCTAGCGAGTGCTCCTTAGCAGGTACATTTTAAATGCTCTTGTATTCTAGTTCACAGGAGGTTCACTGTAAAAAGTATATCAAGTGAATAAAAAGCAGACTCCAGTCACCACCTCAGCCAGGAGGCGGGTGGAGGAGTGCAACTGCACGGTCAGCCTCACCTCCAGCTGTCGGATATTAGTTTCCCTCTCCTTGATGAGCTCCAGGTCCTCTTCCGTTATGGCCGCCTCCTCAGTCTGAGTCATGGACTGTCCCCAGTCCTCCGTGCTACTGTGAAACAAAACGGACATACCAGTGCTATCAGGATTACTGACTGAGCAAACAGATATATCTATGCTCTCAGTATTACTGACTGAAGAAACAAAGAGCAAACCGATACATCAGTGCTCCCAGGATTACTGACTGAGCAAACAGATACATCTTTGCTTTCAGTATTATGGACTGAACAAATGTCAGTGCTTTAATGATTACTGACTGAGCAAACAGATACGTCAGTGCTCTCAGGATTACTGACTGAGCAAACAGATAGGTCAGTGCTTTAATGATTACTGACTGAGCAAACAGATATGGCAGTGCTTTAATGATTACTGACTGAGCAAACAGACACGCCAGTGCTTTCATGATTACTGACTGAGCAAACAGATACGCCAGTGTTTTAATGATTACTGACTGAGCAAACAGATATGTCAGTGCTTTAATGATTACTGACTGAGCAAACAGATATGGCAGTGCTTTAATGATTACTGACTGAGCAAACAGATATGGCAGTGCTTTAATGATTACTGACTGAGCAAACAGATATGGCAGTGCTTTAATGATTACTGACTGAGCAAACAGATATGGCAGTGCTTTAATGATTACTGACTGAGCAAACAGATATGGCAGTGCTTTAATGATTACTGACTAAGCAAACAGATACATCAGTGCTCTCAGGATGACTGACAGAGCTAATGTAAGCGCTCCTTCAATTAGGGACAGAGCAAGCATGCACATGTCAATGCTCTTAGGATTACGGAGAGCAGCAGACGGTGATCATGAGAGGACTGAACTAACAGAGCGAGCAGACAGGTCAGTGCAAAGACTGAGGGAAAATATGTCAGTGGCAGTACAGCAGTGTCAATGCAGTCACAAAGAGTTAAGAAAAAAAAAAAAAAAACTACTCCTGCTGTGATTTGAACCACTGACTCAATGACCTGGTTTCCCCAGGGAAATATTATAAATGGACTCAAATCTGTTATGCAAATTAAAAATAGGTACTCACTTCTCAAAAGACACCAGCTGTTCATCATTGGCACCCCCATCAGCCTATAAAGAGAGAACCCCAGGAGTCATGCAGCTTAAATTAAGAAAACAACTGGTAAACAGGATTCAACCCGCTCTCTCCTCTCTCTCAACTGCGTAAACACTGCATAGGTCAACATGACTTACGCAAATTAATTTCATGTCTGACTTTCCTCTAGACATAAAATGTCAGACATAGGAGATAGTCAAACTTAATTCCCCATCACTGGAGTCAATTCATGAATTTGAAAGTAATAATAACGCTTGAAGCATTTAATAGGTAGACATTTCAGTTGCACATAAGCTGAATCAATGTCCTAAAATGAACCTCTGTCAGTCAGTTTCCTAGCAGCAGATGACTGACAGACAGGGATCAGGTGTGTGGCTCTGCTCTTACCGAGAGGCGGGACCCAGCGCGGGCTCTGGCCACTGACTCCTTCTCCTTTTCTGCAGCGCGGCGTTGCACGGCCTGGAAGTTGTTGAGCGCTGCGGAGAACTCGTTCATCAGCCTGTCTCTTTGGAGCTTCTGCTGTCTCTGAGGAACCGAGAGGAACCTTACAGCTACACTGAACCAACAGTCCCCACAATGCCTGTCCTACAAGGATTCAATACACAGACCGGTCCCCACAGTGTCTCTCACACGCATGCACTTTACACATTGGTCCCCACAATGTCCGTCTCCCACAGAACTTTATGGACTGGTCCCTACAATGTCCGTCTCCCACAGAACTTTATGGACTAGTCCCTACAATGTCCCTCTCAGTATCACACACTTTTCTGGCTGCTCCATACAATTTCCCTTACCCAGGTTCAATTTTTTGACTGGTGACCAGAATGACCCTCTTGCAGTCCAAATCACACATATCTTGTCCCCATAGCATCTCTGTCCATCCCCAGTCAAACACTCTTCAACACAGCAGCAGTTTGTCCAATTGTAGGTTTTATAAAAAAAAAAGGCTGTGAGCTTTGAAGGGGCCCTCAGTGTCAATACGTTACACTAAACATTATTCAACTCAAAAACAGAAAAAATGCATTCAATCACTGTAGATGTGTGAAAGTTTTATGGTCGACACATTCGAATTTAAATGTCTGCACAGCCTTAGGAGCAGAGATTAAAGGAAATCCCCACATATACACAAAGTAACAATAATAAGGCCTAATAATAAGGCCTCTCACTCTCTCTCACTCTCTCTCTAACCCTCTCTTTAACTCTCTCCCCCCCTTTTTCTCTCTCTCACAAACACACACACACACACACACACACACCTGCTCTGAAGCGGACAGGGGCAGTGAAAGAGAGCCGAGGTCTTTCAGGTGCCTGTTCGTCTCCTTGGCGAGCTGGTTTGTGTAGTGCTGCAACTGCTGCCTGTAGAGCAATCATATGTGCACAAACATACAGTATACACAGTCTCAAAATGACACTGAGTAAACATACTGCTCCTTCAGGTAAAATTATTTACAGAGATGAAATCATCAGGTAACAGCACGGGAGAGAGGGGCAGAGGGCCATCACATGGCGGGAGCTAAACTCACAGTCTGTCCTGCAGCTCACTAGTGTCCTGTTTCGTTCCCAGCTGGTTCACCATGCTTTTAATCTGGGCAGCTACAGGAAGTAGGAGGACAGAGGCACACGAGGTCAAATGAGACAGTCAAGTCTTCGACAAAATGGCTTCATTACCCTCAGAAAACTTCACATCATCATGGGAAGTCTACTTAGGCGCCTCTGGACTGATTAAATTCACGTGAATAAACACGCCACAAAGACATTGAAAAAGAATTATTTTGAAAAAAACTAAAACCTCCCTTGATACAAAAAATATGCAGAATGTTTGCAGAAAAGAAAAGCTATCTTGCATCCAGAATCTTAAGATTAGCCTTGCTTAGAAAAGCCTAATAGTTGCGGAGGCAGCTCAAAGCCCTGATATATTTTGTGAGAAAGTGGTGATCTACAGCTCAGTGTGAAAACAGTACTCTGGCTCATATCCATGTAAAATACATCAGAGCATCTTTTAAAATCAATTTCCTTCTGCTTATGCCACTGCATTTAACTTCAATAGTCTCAGTTTAAAAAAAAAAAACATACATAAGTACTCTTAATCTCTTTCACTGGCTTTGGTGCATGCCTCCTCAGTCCATCTCCTTGCATTTGGTAGCAAGAGGAAGACTTGACTGTATTTCTCAGTGCTTTTTCAAAAGCTGCATACACTGCATGCTTTGACCAATTATCAATGGTTTCCTTCATGTGACAGAGCAATCCCTCACTTATTAAACACTCATATCCATGAAGCTAACAGATAAAAGAGGATTGTTTTTAGCACGCAGTGTCAAATAAGAAGAGGTAAAGGGAAGAGCATAAATGCCGATATCGACAAGTATTCCGTAAATGACCATTTTTTGCCTGGATTCAAAAACAATGAGATTAGATGAGTTTAAGGCACAGTTAGCTTTAATTTGCAGGTATTTCAGTGCACAATGTGTGATTATGTGCCATGTACAAATTTGCATCCTTCTCGAAACAGAGTCACCGAGTTACTGTCCTATTTCTTTCGGATGGAGATTTATTAGGACGGCTTTAACACTGATCTCCAGCCACACAGACACCCACTGTTAAGGGTAAATTTGTGACAAATTAGCGTAGTGCTAGCTCAGACGCTCGCTGGTTTGTGCGGCAGTAACACATTAGCACAGCTCCTCGAATACACAGAAACTCACTGTTTTGTGTGATTTTGTGGATATTGGAGCCGCATGTCTGGATGAGGCTTGCGAAGTCTCGCGGCCCCGAGCCGTTGATTTCTCCCCTGGTGTACGACATGGCTGAGAACCGCTAACGCCGATCAGCCGGACGGTGTTTGATGTCAGTCAGAAAGGGGAAGGGGCGGGCAGAACGTTTTCAAGGTTGATGTCCAGTACCTGAGGGCAAGGAGAGAGATAAGCAAGTGAATTTTCCCTCCCACAGAACAGAACAGGTGGGTTTCCTGAAAGCACTTTTGCTACGGCCAGTTCAACAGAAAAGGACAAGGTTGCAGCACAGTCGCGGGTAAAAAAAAAATAATAAATAAATACATTCTCACACCTGCCTGTAATCTGTGCCATGCGACCAACTGCAGGTTACACAACCCTGCCAAAAATTGTGGAATCACCACACATTGAGGATGTTCAGCACTTTTACTTCATAGAAATAAACAAATCACAGATATAAAACAATTTTTTTTTCATAAGGATAACATTAAGGCTCTATGAAATGCACCTCAAATAAATTAGATTAATTAATTTCAATTAAAGGCATATTTTTACTGATCAAATAGAATTAAAAAAAATATAGGATCACTCAATGCTGAGGAAAAATTATGGAATCACATTGTGATTGGCATTGCCAAAAGAAATGCCAAAACAAACCTGAATATGCAAATGATTCTGCAATTAAGACAGTTAAAACAAACCCTAATGAGGAGTTGGCAACAGAGCTGGCAATTGAAACAAAAGATCATAAAAGTGCTTCAAGAAGAAATTCAACACAGAAAGTGGCAAAACATGCTGGTTGTTTCCAGTAAGCTGTGTCCAAAATTTGGGGCAAGTATAAACAAAATGGAAAGGTTATAAAAGGAAAACATATGAGTAGCGTCAGGACAGAAAGCTCGAAGCAATATTCCAGGAAAATAGAAAATGCATGACAAAACAAATGAAACACAAATGGGTGGAAATAGGAGTCAATGTTTGTGACAGAACTATAAGAAATCGGCTGAATGAAATGGGATTCACACACAGAAAAGCCAAACAAAAACCAGCACTAACTTGTAAACAGATGAAAGCAAGTTTACAGTGGGGTACAGAGAAACAACCATGGAGTGTGGATGATTTGATGAACGTGAGACTCAGTGAGAAATCATGAATCTGCATTGGCCATGGCGATGATACGGGGACTTTTTTCTGGTTTCGTTCCAATGAAACATATAAAGATGCCCGTTTGAAGAAAACAAGCAAATTTCCCCATTAATTTATGATATGGGTTTGCATGTCAAGTAAAGGACTGGAGGAGATGGCAATCATTACCTCAACATTCAATGCCCGGGTGTAAACTGAAATTTTAGATCACGGACTCATCCCATCAATAGGAAACAGGCTTGGTGATGATGGAGTCATTCTTCAGGGCAACAGGGCATCTGAGCCACTGAGCAAAGAATGTAAAAGCTTCTCTTAAGGACAGATTTATCAACTCACTGATAAAGCCAACAGTCTATACCAGAATCCATTTGAAAATTTTTGGTGGAATTTTTTTTTTTTTTTCAATGGTCCTTGGCAAAGCCCCATCCTGCAAAACTGATCTGTCAACCGCTACTTGAGAAAGTTGGAACAAGCTTGATGGAGAATATTGTTTTTCAGGAGTGAAGTTCAAGCCTCAAAGAATTAAGGCTGTCAAAAAAGCCCAAGGAGAAGCAATGAAGTACTAATACTGATTTTTTTTTTTTTTTTTGCTAAAGATTCCGTAATTTCTTCCATGACATTGAGTGATTCCACATCATTTTCCTCACCTAGATCATAAAAAATTCCATTAATTAAATTAATCAAATTTGTTTGACTTGTGTTTCACGAAGGCTGAATGCTACGTAAATAAACTCAACTTGTTGTGTGTCATATCCGTGATCTGTGTATTGGCTATGAACTAAAAAAGGTTGACAAACATCCTCTAACTGTGGCCATTCCATAATTTTTACAAGGGTTTGTTGGAGAGAACATAGTATTTATACACTGGTAAGAATTACATTAATACCTGCCAGAAACTTTTCCATGTTTCCTTTTTTACTGCAAACAAAATATATTGTAACCTGAAAGAACAGCACAATCCTATAACTAGTTTTTAAAGCTGATTTGCAATTATTCAGTCAATGCTGCTTTTCCACAATCCTTAGTCAATGTAGATGACTTCATTTGACTGCATATCAGATATAGATAATGCAAGTCACCACTTAACGTGGATTTACGACAGGACATTCACCAAGCTAATCAAAACAGAACTTTGGAATGAGAGGGAAGCCACTGAAAAGAGGACAATAAAACACTTTATAACACACGCATATAACGATTGTCATTATTAGCTACGGCTGTCATCACCATCATCGTTACTGCAAGCGGAAATGTATTTATTATCTGCTAGAAATAAACGAAAAGAAGAACATTAAATATCCATTCTGCAGCGACCTTGATCCAGCAATACTGCGAGCAGCTGCGCATGCCCACAACTCATCTGCGAAAGCGACAGCCGAAATGCTCCACCCAGGGCCTGTTCGTCACGTTACCGATGGGCTAACTCGACAATCACCGTTTAGCCTTCAAGATTGTAACCTATACATAGCTAGCTGGTTATTACACTATAGTAAACTAAGAGCATTTTCTCGACTTATTTATATATGTATATAATTAGAGAGAAAGAGAGCACTGACACCGCAGTCAGCTTTGAAATACGCGCAGTCACAAAGCAAGCCAACCAGTTAACGCAAACTGTGCCATAAAAATATGAGCAATTACTATGACCAACATTAATTGTCATAAACTGAATGGTATTTGCATCAACTCGATTAACACTGCGGTCAGTTCAAGCTACGCAGAACATCAACAGTCCGCTGACTACCCACAGTCACCCAACTAAGGTTCGCCATCTAACGTTCAGCATTAAAGCTGCTTTCACACCGGACGCGAAACGAATTTTTCGCACGACAGATTACATTCAAAGTCAATGCAAAGACGCGAATAAACGCGCGTAGTCGCGGCTTTGCGTTGACTTTGAATGTAACCTGTCGTGCGAAAAAGTCGTTTTGCGTCCAGTGTGAAAGCGGCCAAGCGGCCGACCTGGCGAGATGTTTGCTGATGAAAAAGCTAGTGCTGACGCTTTCCGTCTCAGGGTTCAGCGCATTAGCTAATATTAACTGCCAGGTCGACTGCTATTCAGTCAGTGCATTTCGTTGGCACAAATGTTATGCATAAATGAAGGGTCTGACAAGACAATGAGTTGACAGTCTTGAAAAAAGAAGGTTGGGTGCAGTTCCAGACAGCCTGCTCGCTAGCGAGACAGCCATCGACAAGAAGTCAATATGAACCAGAAGATGTCATCCTGGCAATAGCAAGCCACGCAACTACGATTCAACAGAACAACTCTCTGACAAGATTATTTTGTAAATGTAACTTCATCTTACTTGTTTCTGGCGTAGCTTAACGTCAGCAGTGGACTCCGTTTGTTTCAACTCTTCTTCCGTAGTGTGGCCAACCCCAAACCATGCAAATAAACCTACGTCACTTATGCGAATACATTTGGCGTAGACTGTTAACGTGCAGCGTAATCACGTCTGTCGGAGTGTTTTTGTGTCGAGTATTCCTCTAATATTTCGTTTGACATAAAATACTTCTCTTTACCCTAAATAGCCAACCCAACGTTAGCAGTGGTAATAGTAAAACAGAAAACCTCTTCAATCAATAGATGAGATTGTGTAGAGCGGACCCTGTGACTCAGTCAGGCAGTGGCGATTAACAATGGAGTCATTTTAGATCCGTATTTTCAGGTCCAAATTCAGGTCAACCTCTTCATGCACAATCCTCCTTGTAAATAACACCACACTAAACTAAGCCAAGTCAGGACGAGGATCTACCGAAAGAATATTGTCATCGGCAGATGTGTTCCCTCCATAATGGTGATCTGAATGAATCAGCTCCTGACTAAAAAATAGGAGAGAAGGAGCTCGTGTTTCTCCGCTTCACTCACATGACCCATTCAGGGGCAAGGAAGGAAACAAGACAAGTAAAACTCCGCAACCCAGCTACGGTCGACGGGCCGAAGGGCATGTGAATTGGGGAGGCATATGAATGTGATAATGGCGAATTAAATAACACACCAAGTGCATTCCTGGATTTCTTGCCTTCACGTTTTAACAAAAGATGACCTTATTTAAAACAAAACAAATTCCAGGTGACCAAGATTCATGAGGCAAATCACACTGTATAAATGCCCAACAAATTTGAGCCTGGTCAACAAAATTAAGGTCTGCTTACTTTGATGGTTGATCATCAGTTGTTTTAATGCTAGGTGTAATCCAAAATGAAAATTTCCTTCACTTTGAATAAAGACTGGATTTAAGGTTTCGATGTTGATGGCTATGATGAAAGCATTTTTAATAGATTTACGTAATTATGCTAATTAGGTCCTATGATCCAAGATGGCCATAACCCAATACGTAGAAATACTTAATTCCATTTTCCTCAAAAACCATGTATTGATTTCAATTCCTGTACAAACTTCATGGACATCATATTGAAGGGTTTGACTACAAATAAAAATTTCAGGGGGTCTAGAGGAGGACCTCAAAATGCAGTCAGGCCTTAGGACCTATGCTGAGGAGTCC